>JASJET010000054.1:12305000-13565000 GCA_034092305.1 Diaprepes abbreviatus
TATTCAATATTCTGTGTGTTGAATTTTTAGTTAAAAAAATGGTAAGAATGTTCCATTGTATAATAATGTTAATGCTTTAAAATTCAAAATAATTAACAAGAAACTGAACAATAGGTTTTCAAATTAATATCAGATTTACTGTTTTTTATTTAGCATTTGTTGATAAATATACCATAAAAGAAGAATCAAAAACCAGGAGACCCAACTGATAATTTCTTATTATATAATTTTAAACAGGGTTGTGTGTCTATTGTTAAAGCGAAGTAGGGGAAATAAAAAGATCGTTTCGATTTATATTTATTTTGTCGTGCAACTTAAATTATCCATACTCACTTTTCTATAGCTTTCTTCCAGGTTGATATCAATATTCCTTTAATAACTAAATCCACAGGTACGTAATCAGCTGTTAAATCAGGCTGGGTATAGACCGATCTTAAAATACCTTAAAATATTTGCGTCAAAAAAAATATAAAATAACAAAAAAAAAACATGATAAACAAAATACAAAAAATAACACATAAAGAATGTAACAAATAACGCAGAGAAAAATTTATTTACCTTCAGTAAATCAATTCTGCCTGTTAAAAACATTACTGGAATAAAATTTTTGTAAAAAAAAAATTGAATCGATGTCTAAAAGTGCACTAAAAAATGAAAAATAACTATAAATTTTTATGTGAAATTGAAATTTTTGAAGTCGGTGGCTAATTATTTCTTAATGAAATAAATAACTACTAATATATACAAATTATGGTAAGAAAGCAATTACAAATAAAATATTTTTGATCTGTTTATACGAATCACAGTTTTTCAGGTATTAGTTTGGCGCCCACTTCAAAAATTTCAATTTCATATAAAAATTTATAGTTATTTTTCAGTTTTTAGCGCACTTTAAGAAGTTCAATTTTTTTTATAAAAGTTTTATTTTTTGATTTTTAATTTTGAATTCATTATGATATCCATAAATTATTTGAAAAAAGTAAACCTTGTAAGTCACCCTAAAATAAGCCACTAAAAATTTTTTGATTCTTAGAGTTCTCCAAATACCAGGAAAATTGTGTCAAACAAATATTTAGTCTGTCATAGTTAATCCACTATCCTTAATTTCAAATTAATTTTAGATTGGTAATATAAGCCCCAAAATATTCCAATATCGATATTTAAAGAACTTGAGATGTAAATTTCTTAGCTCGATATATTTTATTATTCTGCATATTGAGTTTGTATACGCCCCAAGAACCCCGCAATATCAATTTTAGACAAAATCTAAAAATGTAAAATTTTCACTCTCTCATATTGTATCTTATCAACCTAACAGTAGTAAAAAAATAACTTCATATTCGTAATTTACGACTCCGAAAACCCCTTAATACCAAATATGAAAAAATGCGAATAAGGTAAAATTTTCAACCCACCATATTGGGTCCGCCATATTGAATTTCAAAAAAAAAATTTTAACGTTTTAATCTAATCTAAATCTAAACCCTTCAAAGTCCCCGAGAACCAATTTTGGATGAAATCCAGAAATTTAAAACTTCTAGACAGTCACATTAGATCTGATATATTAAATTTTTTAAAAATAATTTTATATTCGCTATTTACATCCTCAAAATCGACCCAGTCCCACCTTTGAACAAAATCGAAAAATATACAACTTTTAACTCGTTAAATTGGATTTACCACATTGAATCTTGGAAAATCATTTTAAATTCATAATTTACACCCTCAAGAACCTCCTATATCAGTTTTGGAGAAAATCGAATGATGTAAAATTTTTAAGACGCCATATTGGATCCGTCAGAATGAGTTTTTCAAAAAATATTTTAAATTCGTTATTAATACTAAAAATCCCCAATAATAATTTTAGACAAAATCGCGGAATGTAAAATCTTTAATTCTCCATCTTGGACTCCCTATATTTAATTTCTTTAAAATAATTTCAGAATCGTAATTTGCGATCTCAAAAACTCCCCGAATCAATTTTGGAAAAAATCGGACAAAATTAATTTTTTGTCCGCCATATTAAATCCTCCGTATTGAACTTTTTAAAAATAATTTCAGATTCATTATGTGTGACACCGAAAACTCCCCCATGCCAATTTTGGAGAAAATCGGACAACATTGATTTTTTTTTGTCCGCCGTATTGGATCCGCCATATTCAATTTAGATAAATAATCACAGACTCGTTATGTGCGACCCCGAAAACTTCCCTATACAAATTTTGGGGAAAATCGTACAAAATTTTTTTTTTTTGTCCGCCATACTGGATCCGCCATATTAAATTTTTGAAAAATAATTTTAGATTCGTGTCGCCGTTCCGGAGTAATCTGTGTACATATATAAAAAAACATATAGCCGACGAATTGAGAACCTCCTTCTTTTAGAAGTCGGTTAAAAAGGTTTTTAATTAAAATGATAGACATAAAAGCAGCCGAGCAAAATAAGCTTACAACTTGTTTCTACTCAAGACTCAAATTTTACATCAATTCGTTTATCATTTTGTGTTTTATAAAGTGTTTTGAAACAAAAAAAAAAGTATTAAAAAAAAAGATTAGAAAATGTGCAAATCTGCTTTTCTGAGCGTAACAAAAAAATAGCGGACCAAATACCGCTTCAATTATTATACCAGTAAAAAAATATTCAATAAAAAATCACTTTGAATGACCCGCATGTAAAGATTTTCGATCGACATGTAAAAAGTTTGTTCCTAATTTGTAAAACAAGTAACATGCTTTAAATTATAAAACAGCACGTTAAATTGTGACTAATTATCGCGTGAGGATCGAAAACGTTACAAAATGTTGTTACCTTTCCCGCAGGCTAATAATATCCCCACAGGACCATTATAATTATCTATCCATCCAGGTACAGGTTCTTTTACAGTTGATATTACTGAAAATATATTTAAAGATAAGCTTGTAATTGAATAATTATCTTTCCTCTATAAGATATTTTTCTATTTTGTTAATAAATAGAAAAAATATTATTAATTTTTTAGCGGAATTTATATTCATATTCTAACTAAATCTAGACACACACACTGTATATCTAAACTTACCTATAGATGGTCTAAAAATAATACTAGGTATATGGCCTTCGCATAAATCACTCACAACATGTTCTGCTAAATTCTTAGTAAATGTATAAGTATTGGGCATGGGGTGTATATAATGCTGTGTAAGAATATTCAAAGTGTGCGGGTCTCCGTTTTCTGCTAGCATGATAGCTTCGCCCCAATCACCGAGAGGAGGATACATTTTTTCCTCAACAACCTGCGACAAATTCATTTCGAAAATTTTTCTAAATCATTTAAAATAACTTGTTTAACGGCCTATAGAAATTAGAGTAGGCCCATGTAATTCTTTGCATACAATTAGCTTATTCTTAAACCTACTATGCTAATTCATCAGCCGTAGTTCCATTTTTTGAACAAAGATTGAAAATATTAAATCAAATTTTACCTGTTTGTCTGTCTGGCAATACGCGGTCGAAATATGAACCAGAACTTCCAAATGTTTCATTTCTTTAGCCAAGTAGACTACTTCGCGGGTAGACCTCGTATTCATTATAATTGCGGTTTTAAGAAAATCGTCGAAACGCACAGAAGCGGCTCCGTGATAGACAATATTAACTTCATCAATGAGAAGTTGTCTGGATTCGGCTGACAAACCTATAAATAAATAATATATGTAATTGGCGAATTTGAGGTTAGAAAGTAAAGGAAAACTGGAAACATTGTCAACATCTTCTAGACAAATCCTGAAAGTTAAAGCCTTTCGGACATAGCAGGAATGTCAGGAATATATATATATATATATATATATATATATATATATATATATATATATATATATATATATATATATATATATATATATATATATATATATGTATATATACACAGGGTGTCCAAGATAAGGATCCTAAGCATGGGGATCTCGGAAACAGTTGGAGATACGAGGTCGGTTAAATTAGAGAAAAGTTGCACAATTTAGTGCTAAATTAAACGCAGTTAAAAAAATTTAAAAATTTCAAACACTTCCGGAGATTTCCGGAAAAAAACGAAATTTGGCAAAATCGTTTTTAATTTTTGCAGGCTTTATTTAAAGAGATATCCGAAAATAATAGGTAGATTCTCATTGCCACTTTTTATTTTTTATAATTTGGTCTAAACAAAATTTAAATCCGACGTTTCGTTTCTGAGATACCATCATGAACTTTCATTTTTTATATGGAACAAAAAAAAGTATCCCATGTATTTGATAGCATTTTTTATTACAAATTCAACGGTGTATCACACTTGCATATCAAGTGTGTAGTTCATTGGCTTTTATAAAACTGATATACCTTTCTCTCTCGCTCTCACGGAGCTCTTATGGAAAGTACTTGAACTACGTATTCGATATGCAAGGGTGATACACCGTTGAATTTGTAATAAAAAATGCTATCAAATACATGGAATACTTTTTTTTGTTCCATATAAAAAATGAAAGTTCATGATGGTATCTCAGAAATGAAACGTCGGATTTAAATTTTGTTTAGACCAAATTATAAAAAATAGAAAATGGCAATGAGAATCTACCTTTTATTTTCTGATATCTCTTTAAATAAAGCCTGCAAAAATTAAAAACGATTTTGCCAAATTTCGTTTTTTTCCGGAAATCTCCGGAACTGTTTGAAATTTTTAAATTTTTTTAACTGCGTTTAATTTAGCACTAAATTGCGCAATTTTTCTCTAATTTAACCGACCTCGTATCTCCAACTGTTTCCGAGATCCCCATGCTTAGGATCCTTATCTTGGACACCCTGTATATATATATATATATATATATATATATATATATATATATATATATATATATATATATATATATAGGTATTTCATTAAGGGTGGGGACCATATCTCAGGAAATAATAGTCCAGGAACTTTAGGAAAAAAATCTCGTTGAGGAAAGTGGCCAAGAGAAATTGCTGGAAATAATTTTTAAGTTCCTAACTCTGTCGCTAGGGGGCGTAATTGCTATGGTCATGTATCCATGCTGATACCACAGAGATCTTCTTATATCAAGAGGCATGTCTTCTTAAAGGATAAGCAGGTTATTCCGTAAAAAGTCTAAGTACGAGTCATCATTTAAATGGGCATTAAAGATAAACGGCCCGATACTTCTGTGTCCTAAGATTCTGCACCACACGTTGACACTCTACCTGTTTTGATGATCCACTTGTTGCATCCAATAGGGATTTGTTTCTGACCAATAGTGCATATTATGCAATTTAACTATCCCAAGCTTACAAAAGTTGCTTCATCAGTCCATAAAATCTGGTGATTTTCGTTGCCCATAACTTTGACACAATAACAACAATCCAGCCACCTTTCAAAATCAGTCTCTGAAAGAACCTGGTGTAAAACTACATGATAGGGATGCACCTTAAAATCCCCTAAAATTTGATACCCTGTAGTGCAACTTATACCTAAGTCTAAAGAAAAGTTTCTGATATTCAAGTGTGAAGGCCGCGAAAATCATTCTAATATAGCTATTATCTCATTTTGGTTGTCAAACCTTCCTTTCTTAAACAAGACCAAGTTTATCAAATTCGGTTCAGCCAAACTAAATTTTTTGGTATCTTTCATCAGTAGACTTTCTCCCTCCTCTCCTGCCCTAATTTTACATCTTACAGCAAAAAGTGTTATGACCATATAGCAATTACGCCCCCTAGAGACAGAACTAGGAACTTACAAATTATTTCCAGCAATTCTTCTTGACCACTTTCCTTAACGGGACTTTTTGCTCAAAGTTTCTGGACTATCACATCCTGAGATATAGTACCCGATCATCCTTAATGAAACACCCTATATATATATATATATATATATATATATATATATATATATATATATATATATATATATATATATATATATATATAGGGTTTAATAATGTAAATGCATGTATCTAACAAATGTATTTGTTTAAATTGCTTACCTAAACCTAATTCGGTAACATCACCAAGAATAGGAATTACCTTTTTAACGTTTTCCGGATGTTCTTGTTTTAACGTATCAAAAACCTAAAAAAAAAAGACAAGAAATCTATGGTTTTTACAGGTTTTAGTCAATCAGTGAATCACATTTTCATTCAATATACTGACCGGCACATCTAGCAATTCCTTTACTCTTTCTTCGGCGCTTTTGCCCTTCTTAGGCCTGATGAGCATGTAAATCTTCGAAACGTCGGGGCAACTTCTCAAGATTTTTTCAATAAGGACTTTCCCCATAAACCCGGTACCTCCAGTTACGAAAATGTTTTTTCCTTGAAAGTACACTGGTATTGCTATTTTTTCTTGTTCTGTCATTTTGATATTGGTTTAAATATTCTCGAAGTAAATTTCGTGGAAGTTGAGGAAGTCGATAGGAACCTAAAAATAATAAATATAGCTTTAAAAAAATTTTAAACACTTCTAAAGACTACGCATGTTGCTCACAAATTAGAATGAGTACAAATCTGGGGGCACAACGTTGCCGCCGCCAAATCGTACATGTCCTATCTAACCTTTACAAGAATCAAGATAGCAAACATTTGTACAGCCCATATCTTTTCACTAGATACTAGTAGATGCATCAAAATATCAAAAAACTAAAACCTAACTTTGACAAAGAAATTTTGAATTTTCGAATGAACGATTCAAAAAACAAATACATATATATATATATATATATATATATATATATATATATATATATATATATATATATATATATATATATATATTTCCTGACATTACTGCTGTGTCCGATAGGCTTTAATTTTCAAGATTTGTCTAGAAGATGTTGACAAAGTTGCCAGTTTTCCTTGCATTAAGTGGTCCCCACCTTGAAATGAAGCTTGGATGTCATTTAAAAATTGTTCCATTGGAGAAATTGAAGTGTTGGGATATAATTGAGCATTTTGATTTATTTGGGTCATGTCAGATTCACTATGAGTATGGAATCTTGTTAGGTCTGGCGCGACCCCACGAGGGGCCGCGGAGGTCCCACCAAAACCACCCGGACAGCCTGAAATGCCACCCGCCTCATCAGATCGGAAGGAACTGTGAGAGAAAGGATTGGACATTTTTTAAATAAATTACTTTCCTTAAATTGGAATATTTTGTATAAAAATACAAAAATCACGGAGGGCTGGGCTTTAATATACTTAATATGTGAGAAAAATTAAATATATGGAATTTGGGTTGAATGAGAACTGGGTTAATATTTACTTTAATTTGTTTTTTATTAGACGTGAGCTCTTACAGAATTTTTTGCAGTAAAAAAATTTTTTTAGACTGGGACTCTTAAGTTTTGTGTCGAAATTAAAATCTAGTATTGGAACTCTCAATAAAATTTTCGAAATTCAATTTTTTCGAAAATTTTTGTTTTTGTGTTAAGCGCAAACTAAGGCACGTCTAGTTTTCTTAAATCCGTTAACGATGTCACTATCAGGTTGTCACTAATTTTCTTTTCACAGAAAATTATTTGTCGCAACGAATTAAAAAAATATACTGACATTTCTCAAAATGAATTCGTTAATGGAATAGAACTTACACTAAATTCTACCAATTTCTCATATGAAAACCAATTATACAAACAAATTGAAGGATGTGGCTATGACAGGGGCGGATCCAGCCTCTCTCTTTGGGGGAGCGGTGATATCACAAAATACAGTATGGCAAGCGAAAGCAAGTTGTCGACGGGGGGGGGGACATCAGCAACATTCCCATTTCTAGTGTAAAAGGCAGGATCGGGTCTATTTTTCTGAATTTAAAGTTCTTGGAGAGGGGGGGGGGAGATCACAAGAAAAACAAGTTGTCAGTGGCAGGGGAGTGCTAGCAGCATACACATTCCTAATATAAAAGGCAAAATCGGTTCTGTTTTCTTGAATTCAAAGCTCTTGGGAAGGAGAGGGGCGATCGCAAGCATGCACATTTCTATACTCTATTCAAGAACTAGAGAGAGTAATAAAACTGTTACCGAAACCTCCAACTTACCTGCTCCAGTGCCGCAGGTAACTGAGAACTGACGTGAATCTAATTATATTTAATTATTTTTAAACATTATAAGGTTTTATAAATTTACTACAACAATAGAGTTTCTGATTTCAATTTAATTTCTGGCAGTGAGCAAAGTACACCTTACAGTGTGTCCTTAGTGATTTATCTTGTTTGTGCTTGTTTTTATATATTATATGAGATTAGTGAAATACCCAAAAGATATGGCTTCCACATCTATATTTAGTTCAAAATCGTTAAGCCAAGGTATTTTTTCCTCAACGAAAAACTTATTCCGATGAATGTTTATGATGCCTTAAAATATCAATATCTAGATAATAAAGTTAAAAGTTCTATTGAGATGTGTTTCAACATGACAGGAGTTGGAAAATCTACTATGTACCGAATATTGAAAGAGAAAAAAACGACTGGGATTGTTAGTACTCCCAAGTCACATTCGATCACAGGCAGACGAAAAACCTCGCTGGAAGAAAAGATGTAAACTGCAATAAAAGGAGTTGTACATATATCTTATTATGAGAAGCAGATCCCAACCGTCGACAAAATTCTAACTAAAATCAATGAAGATCGGGATTTACCTGAAATTAAAAGAACTGAGCTCTGGAAATTACTCAGAGAACTTAATTTTTGCTGGGAAACCAGATAGGAAATCTGTTCTTATACATCGTCCGGAAACTGTCCGTTGAAGAAGGAAATATCTCTCTCAAGTAAAAGGTAGAGTTGCTAGAAATAACACAACTTACAAAATTAGCAGAACTTTTGAAAGATTTTTTTGGAATAAAGTTACTGCAGAAAATTTGGAAAAATCCATATAATAAAAGAATAAAAGAAAATGTGGAAACTCGATCTCATGATCGGTGAGATAGAGGAACCAATTATAATTAATTTGGGCGAAGATAGCTTCACTGACTTGGATTACGAATTAGATACGTAATGTTTACCAACGTAAAAACAATTTATTAATTAAATATTTTTAACATATAAAAATTAATTACATTTGAATCCCTTTTTACTGTTTAATTGTAATTCTGTAGATGGCTTAAGAAATAAATTAACTGAAACGTCAAATGTCCTAAAAAAAGTTTTTAATTAATAATAAAATGACCGGTAGCCAAAAAAAATTTTCACATTATATGGACGAATTTATTTTTCTATATATGTTTAACTTCTTGTATTTTTGACAATGGGTATTTTGTAAGTATTTAAATTATAAGTAAGATTTTTTGAGAGAAAATTCTAACAATCCTATCATAAAATAAAAATAATATTATAAAAACCTTTTATTTTAAGTTTATTACCGAAATAATATTCTATGCCATAAATACTTAGTGATAAAATAAACCTCTTTCCGACGCTTATAACAAGGATTAAAATCCTTTTTAACACTTCAAACATCAAAATATCTATTGTTATCCAACCCAAATGGTCCATTATTATAGACCGGTATTTTTAATTATAAAATTTCTAACTGATTCCTATGAAAAATATATGTGTCTAACAGATTTTGCCAACGACACCGGACTAAAGAACACAGGTATTCTAAGAAGAAAAAAAAACGTAAAAAATGATTTATTACTCTCTCTAGTTCTTGAATAAACTTTAATATAAGAGGCAAAATCGGGTATATTTTTCTGAACTCAAAACTCTTGGGGGGGGGGCGATCACCCCCACCCCCCGCCCCCCTCTGGATCCGCGCCTGACATGGTTTAATGAGTCTTTATCGCCTCTATAAAATATTAAAATTTCATTAAATTATACAGGTTGGCTCAAAACTTAGAGCCGATAAGGTAAATCGCTGGGTACCCTTTTAGGGCTCTGTATCTACGTTAAGGGACACTTTAGGAATTTTTTTGTTTAACAAAGTAGGGTTATTTTGACACCCCCTGTATGTTCACAAGAAATTAGGAGGTACTTACCGGACACCCTGTATATACAACATATGTCAATAAACAACACGTTAAAAAACCTATCATAATTTGAAATATGTCCAATTTTGCTAGGATGAACCTTGACATTTTATACTGAGGATAAAAGAAATGCGAATTTATTATATTTTTTATTTCCTACAATACGTCAAAAAACAATAACGCATACATTAAATCTATTTCAATTTTTGGTATTTATTCACGGTATCGACTTTTTAATATTTTGGTTTAAATTAGGCTATTATAAATGTGACTCAAATTTCCTATGTTCATTCTCTGATTAACCATGTTTTTATCCTTTTTAAATTCTAAAATTATTTCCATTATTTGTAATTTTTGGTTTATATATTTTTTCTCCATTTTTTGTTGTAATCAGAGGTATGTTTTTCGTTCCGTGTGTGCCTGTTTAGCGCTGTCGAAGCGTTTTTTGTCTCTTTATGACCTTTTAATCTGTTCTTTAGTACTTGACTGGTCGTGGTCATATTTCTTGGAACAATTTGTGCGTGGGATGGAATATCAGGGGCGGATCCAGCCTCTCTCTTTGAGGGGAAGAGCGATATCCCAAGAGTACAGTATAGCAAGCGAAACCGAGTTGTCACGTTTTTAATATAGCAGACAGGGACGAATATATGTTTCTAAATTCGAAGCTCTTTGGGGGGGGGGGGGCGTCCTCACCTCCCCTCCTTGAATCTGCGCCTGTTGAGTATACCTCATTTGATTTATTCATGAGAGGAGTTTTAATTTTTAAATTAGTAAATAGTGTGTTTAGTTAATTATGATTATGATTATGTAATCGCCCTACATAAATAAATATATATATATATATATATATATATATATATATATATATATATATATATATATATATATATATATATATATATATATATATATATACCATTCAAATTTTGAAACTCCTTTTCATATTTTACATTTCCAAAAACTCAAGTATATCAACTGTTAAATCTTCATGAATAATATATAGGATTGTTTCATATCCATTAAAACTCATCAATATAAATATAAAATGGTCGTCTAATTCATGGTAATATTTGCTTTGTAAATTTAAATGAATTATAAACGGAGGGATTAAAATCTTATACCCGCATTTTAGATTTACTATCTAATACGGCAACAGTGCATCTTCTCATGTCTTGATTTTTTAGTACTATTTACTATAACAAAATTTACTAAATGAGTTGGATTTAATACTTGGAAATGTCTCATCTTGCGCTCTCACCAAAAATAGTTGTCAAGGCGTCTATAAGCAGTGAGAGTCTTGTGTTTATTTAGTCAGTGATAGAATCCAACGAAGAGACGTCAAATCGTAGGAATTAGTTCGGTTGACAACGGTAAAAATAGGGTATTACCTTCGAATTATTGGGAGTAACACCGATTTTAATGAAACTGGTAATTAAGCTCATTTTACCCCCCCCCCCCCTCTTCAAAAGTTATATTCTCCTGCTATGTGCTTTTTATTTTAGGGGGTGAAAACTACCCCCTTATGAAAAAAGTTTTCAAGATCGAGATTCTTTTAGAAAACACCGATTTTGATGAAACTTGGTAATTAAGCTTATCTTAACCTTCTCTTCAAAAATTACATGTTAGTGATGTGTACTACCCCTTACGAAAAAAAAAGATATAAAAACATAGATTATAGCGTTATTTCGATTGAATTCATATTTAAATATGTAAAATAAATATTCTTTCATGTTCTGACTAATAAGATGTGATTTATTGGATTGTAACATTCCTTTAGAACAATCTCTTATAACGAAATTTACAAAAAAAAAATAGTTTTGAAGCTCCAGATTTTTTTAGAAAACACTGATTTTGATGAAGCTTAAAAACTAAGGTTATCTTACCCTTGTGTTCAAAAATTATATGTTCGTGATGTGTGCTCTTTTTTTGAGAGGGGTGAAAACTACCCCTTATGACAAAAAGAATGACATAGATTATAGCGTCATTTAGATTGAATTTATGTTTAAATATGTAAAATAAATATTCTTTCACGTTCTGGCTGTAAGCTCTGATTTATTACATCGTTACATCCCCTAGAAACCATTCCTTATAACGTTCATAAATTTATTCTTATGTAAAAGAATTATTTAAAATTTCGGTGTTGTCAAATATTAAAACTTTCATTAAAAAAATGATTTTAGCTATTTTTTGGTTACAAGGTTGTTTTTTTTTTGGATTAGTGTTTCACATTATTTTACAGAAAAATTAAGTATTTGTCGATAAGTTAGCAGTCATATGGAAGAACAAAGTTGAAGAGGGTTTTGGACAATAAAAAAATAGTAACTACAATTTGACTAAATACATGTATTCTACGTAAAAAATGGCCATAAAAAATGCCTAAAGATGTTAAAAATATTGGGAATTAAAAAAGTTATAGCCGATCTAAGAAAATGTAGCATTTTACTTTTTTTTTAATATCTCAAAAACGCAAAAAACCAGAAACGATACACAAGCATAAATAACCTATTGAAATAATTACTTAAAATTTTCCCCATTTAACTGCCTTTATATCTTTGATAGTTTTAGAGATGCAATGCTGTCATCACCAATTTTGGACACCCTGTACAAAACCCATAAAAAAATTTTTTCACATACTTCAATAGTGTATTAATATAGCAAGAATTACATTGATACCTATGACAGAAATCGCTAAAAAATCGAAAAAATAACCTTTTTTCGAGAGTCCAAAGTGGGATGCCCCCTTAAATTATAATTTCACCACACAAACGTATTATTTGTAAAAAGTTGCTCTAACAACGTCGTCAAACAAAAAAATATTCAAAAATAAGATATTTATAGCAAATTTAAAGCTGAAATAGAGAACACCCTTAAATTAATAACAAAATTAAAACTTTTCCTATTTAATCGTGTTGTAGGTAGACACGTAAATCATTCACATCATTGCAATTTGCATATCAACACAAAAATTATAATAAAAAAAAATCTCGAATACCCCTTCAAGAATATTATTTTGTCACGCCACTGTGAACAAACCCTTACACTTTATTACTAAAATACTCTCCGAAATAAAATTGACTAAACTTAAAGATCACATATATGATTAAATTTGACACTGAGTAGTTTATAATCAAACCCGACCTGTGTAAAAACTGAGACTAAGAAAAATATTGGATATTATTAAAGGATGAGCACTGAATCTGAAACAAAGAGATATTAAACGGCTTACCAGATCGGAAAAAAACTATAAAGCAACAATTTCGACGAGACTTAATAAATCAAGTCATATCCAACAAGCATTATTTAACACGTAATTCTACTAAATTACAATACAATGTACATCCATGTTTGCATGCATAAGGACGTTTAGCATACTATTGAGTTACCGTATCGTATCCACTAATTCACTAATATAATTTAACTTTAAAGTTGGTCAGTTTTCTTGGTTAACACTATAATTTCCATTCTCCTTAAGAATTTCCGTGCGGAAAATTTTTAAAACATAAAAAAATGTTCAAAAACGAAAATTTGTATTTATTTTCATCGCCATGTTAAAATTTTTGAAGTCAAATATCATATGTACGGGGTGTCCCATTTTCGACAATTTTAGGGTGTATTGGAGTTATTATCAAAGATATAGTGTTGCGGTTTTCACTTTAGTGTCCTACTTTTTAACGAAACGAAAGATTTAGGTGTCAAATTTGTCATGGCTCTCTTAGTTTTTAATCTACAGGGTGATTTTGAAAATCTTCGTTTTTTAGACACATCTCGTATTTCCTTTATGCTTTAATTTATCAAAAAAATAAAAACTGATTTTCTCTAGAGTTTTTTACGTAGAGTTCAGTAGCGCAGTCAGTTTATTTAAAAAGTTTTGTTTTTGAGATATTAACCAAACTTATAAATTTTTAAATAGGACACCCTGTATATTATTTCAGATATTGATTAAGTATAATTTAAGCTTTTCAGAAATATATAATGTGTTTATTTGATTTTGAAAAACTAGATCAGAATTCAATATTTTCAATAATATATTTTACTTGTAACAGTAGACTATGGCCAATTTATAAGAAACAATAGCAAAATTTTGACAATAATAATTACACTTAAGATTACTTTAAAAGTTAATTTTAATGTTTTTCTATATTTTCAATTGTAAACACTTAATTATTATGATTTACAAGCCAAACGGCTTAGCACTCCCTCCAGGGATTATTCACTCATACCAGGCATACAAAGACACCAAAAGTATGAAGCTCTGTGGGAACCCTTTTCATGTTATCGGGTCCTAGGTGACGTTGTCTGCTGTATTTCCTACGAACTTTCGGACGGTTCGCGCGGTTGCTAGGAGAATTGCTTTCTGCATCGGCTTATACAGATGCTCACTAAGGCCCAGTCCCTTGATGTTCTCCAGGAGGTTCCTTGGTATCACTCCAGTTGTTGACAGTATTATGGGAATCGTTTGGACGCTGTTCATTGCCCATTGTCTTCGGATTTGCACCTCCAGATCTCTGTATTTGGCGATCTTCTCGTTGAATTTTGGCCTTAGGTTGTTGTTGTTAGGTACAGCGGTATCGATTAGTGTAGTTCGCCTAAAAATTTTATCTATTAGTGTCTATTATAAGCAACTGTCTGATCCCTCAGAACCGTTCGGTCCCAATATAACTTGAACTGGTTGTTCTCAAGAATAGACTTCAAATTGTACTCGTAATAAGGCACTTTTCCTACCTGTAATAGGTTTAACTTTTCTGCTAACTCTTGGTGGAGTATCTTAGCGGCTGAGTCGTGTCTTTCCTTATACTCGGTTGCTGCAAACGCTTGGCATTCTCCAGTTATGTGCTGAATTGTCTCCGATGTTCGACAGCCATATCTGCATTGGTCATCTATTGAGGGATCTCTAATGATGAACTTCCGATAGTTATTCGTCGGAATAACCTGGTCTTGGATAGCTAACAAGAAACCCTCCGCTTCCGGAAACATCTGTCCTGAAATCAACCAGTAGTTCGACGCCAGGTTTGTAACTTCTCTTGGTCTGTTTGGTGGTGAGAAGTAATATCTTGTTCCCTCAACTGTAGCGGCGTTGAATCGTCTGCCTCGCATATTGTTCGATGTAGTGTGGAAGAGTCCGCCAATCTGTGGAAATATGAACGTAAGTTTATTATTTGTTGGTCGAGCTGCTTACCAATATCCACCAATCCTATTCCTCCTTGATGTCTTGGAAGCATTGTACGTTCAATAGCACTCCGAGGGTGATGTTTTTGTGCTTTTGTTAGGAGTGTCCTTATTTTTCTTTGCAGGTTTTGGATGTCCGTCCTGCTCCACTTCACAATTCCAAAAGAGTAGCACAGCGCAGAGCAAGCATACGTGTTGAGCGCCTTAAACAAATTTCTACTATTTAACTTAGTTCGTAATACCCGCCTTACCCTCCTGACAAATTCGGCTGTCAATTCAGCCTTCATAGTGCCATGGTCAATTCTTTTAGCCTGTTTCATACCTAGATATTTGTATGTTTGGTCTGCTTCCATTGCAGCTATAGTTTCACCGTTCTGCATTTCAAAAGCTCCCGGTTGTATCTTCCCTTTAACGATGTTCAAAATACGGCACTTGTCAAGTCCAAATTGCATTCCGTTATCCCCGGAGAACTCCTCTACAATTTTAAGCATTGTAAACACTTAATTATTATTACCTTTTTTATTTTAAACAACACTGTTATTATAAGACCAGAATATTTAAATTTGATTGTAAAGAAACAAGAACAACATTATTTCATAAAACTAAAGTAACAAAAACAAAAAGAACACTGAAATTAAAAACAACCACGAGTTTCTTTAAAGATGACTTTCAAAATGACGTCTGTTTTCTCGGATCGGCACAGTTTTGTTATTCTTCTAATTGCATTTAAAATAACCATAGGTCTATTATGAAGAGTTTGGAAGGCCAAACCAATTGCCTCTCGAAATTCCGTCGTGTCTTATACAGTTGATTTGACATAAGACCCCACAAAAAAAAATCCAAAACGGAAAAATCGGAAGATTGTCGAGGCCATTTCACTGGCCCATTGGTACCTATCCATTTTTGAGGAAAGTTATTGTCCAGAAATGGCCTGGTGGCTCAGGGCACCATCTTGTTGAAGATAAATGGAATTGAATTAGCCAATGGAACATTTTCAAGCAATTCTCGAATAATTCCCTCAAGGATTTCTAGGTATCTATGTGCTGTGAGATCCCCTTCATACATTCTGCGTCGGCCCAAAATAAAACACGAGATACCAACCGCGAAGCGCCCTTGTTATGCTCTTTCGAAAATTTTAACTAGTAGAAACTTTCATAATGATAACAGTAATTATGTAGTATCTTATGTCTCATTTTCTTTATTAGGAAAAATTTTTTATTTAACAATTAAGATGAGAAAAACAGTTTTTTTTAGTTCTAGGAAAAGCTATTATTTATTATTTTTCAGTAAATAAGTTTTAAACAAAAGTTGTGCAGTTTAAAAATTTGTTCGTTAGTTATTGCAAAAAACATGCTAAAATGGCTGTTTTTTTCAATTGTTAATAAACAATAGAAAAATATATTGCATTAATTTTATATTGCTGCCTCTTGTTGCATACAATAAGTGTGCAAAATTTCAAGTAAAAATATTCAATAGTTTTTTGCACAGTGAATTTGCTTATAACTTTTTATGTTTTTTTTGATTGTTCATTTTCAGCGATCCAGAGGTCATATAGCGATCTGCGGGTGCGCAAATGAAAGTTTGAGACTTATACTAACCATAACAAAAAAGAACCAAATGAATTATTGATTTTAGATTGTTAAAACAGATAAACAAATTTGGGGTTGGTTTTTTCCTTTATAAACAAAAGAATGACTCTTCGACAATTGTTGATATCGAAATGCCCATAAGTGGACGTGATAAGCAAGATTTTGGTACATATTTTCAAAAAAAAAAAATTTTCTACGACTACTAGAAGCTGAGAGTTTTTTTTTAAATCGCTGCTGGATTGTTTATTATTAAGGGATTATTTAAATAGGAACTCATAGGGACATTGTTAAACTATTGTATGCACCAGTTTTCAACTCAATTATTTCAAATTTATTGATGTTGCAATAGTTTAAAGTTGTACCTACTCCGAGAGTCAACAAGTGAGAAGTGGAGGGGAGGCATTCTTTCAGCCTGCGGCGCGTGGAAAAAACCGTGACTCGGGCGTTTCAAATTCAGCGAATATTGGTCGTAGAACCTCTATTCTTTTTAATTCGTGTTTTCTCGACGAAATATGAACAATGGATGATATGTTTTTGTAATCAAATTATTGTTAAACATATTGTTGCACTTTTATACATTTTATGCATAATTAAAATTTTTCTGTACGTAAGTGCTTTACAAATTGTGGAAAATTTGTTACAGTGGTCAACAGTATACTACTAATCAGATTGATTTTTAATGTACCATTAATATTTATCGAGTTATATCACGAAACAAATTGCGACGTCATTTGCCGCCAAATTACTGACTGTACAAAAAAAAAAACGCATGTTAATTTCGTGTTTATTTTATTGGACGAACATTTTTAGAATACAAAATTTTTTGCTTAAATCTATACAAAATATTTATTCCGTTCTCCGTTTCTTAGACATCGATGGACACTCATTTTCGAAACGCTTACCGGTTTCATTATTATCATTACAATCATCATTATCATTATCACTCTTATCATCCTCATCATAACTCTCATCATTGTCATAATTATAATCATCATCAGCATCATCATTATTTTTATAATCATAATTGCTTTCTCCGCTATTACTTTCATCGTCTTTGAAAGTAATATTACAATAATTCTCGATTGGATAATCGCTGACAATATGTAGTTTATTCTGCATCTCGAAAAATAATAATGCTATCAACATAGGTTGCAATTTGTTTCATGCTATAACTCGATAAATATTAATGATACATTAAAAATTAATCTAATTTTTAATATTCCTAATTAGTAGTATACTGTAACAATTTTTTCGCTATTTGAAAAACACGTATGTACGGTAAAATTGTAATTATGCATAAAATGTATAAAAGTGCAACAATGTGTTTATTGCCATGTTTAGCAATAATTTGATTGCAAAAACATATCATCCATTGTTCATATTTCGTCGAGAAACCACAAATTAAAATAAAATAAAGATTGTACTACCTATATTCTCCGAGATAATCCAAATTTTTACGGCGAAACGAATTTGAAGCGTCCGAGTGACGTTTTTTTCCGCGTACCGCCGGCTGAAAAAACGCCCCAACCACTGTTCACTTTCTGACTCTCGAAATAGGTACAACTTTAAACTATTGCAACATCAACAATTTTGAAATAATTGAGTTGAAAACTGCTCCATACAATAGTTTAACCATCTTCCTATGAGTTCCTACCCAAATAATAATTTAATGTTAATAAACAAGGCCGTAGCGATTTTTTGAAAAAAAAATCTCAGCTTCTAGTGGTCGTATACAAATTTTTTTTCAAAATATGCGTCGAAATCTCAGCTATCGCGTCGAGTTATCGGCATTTTGATATCAACAATTTTCGAAGAGTTATGCTATTTGTTTATAACGAAAAAACGAACCCCAATTTTGTTTATCTGTTTCAACAATTTAAGATCAACAATTCATTTCGTTCTTTATTGTTATTGTTAGTATAAGTCTGGAACTTTCAGATGCGTACCCATAGACCGCTGTACGACCTCTAGGTCGCTGAGAATAAACAATCAAATAAAAAACATAAAAAATTATAAACAAACTCCCTGTACAAAAAGCTATTCAATATTTTTATTTGAAATTTTGCACATTTGTTGTATGCAACAAGAGGCTCCATTAGTTGCAGTATAAAGGTAATGCAATATACTTCTCTATTGTTTATAAACAACAGAAAAAACAACCATTTTAGCAGATTTTTTGCAATAACCAACGAACAAATTATCCGATTCAGATGGGCCTTAGCTGATTTTGTAGGTATTTTCAATGCACACAACTTTTGTTTTTAATATTACTATAGGTTGAAAAACTGTGATTAAAAAAATGAACTAAATGACTTATTATTATTATATTATATTATATCAATTACGTTTCCTATTTTAAAAAGTTTACATTTGTAATAAAGACTGTTTTTAGCCTATTTGTTGTCAATTTATATTGACAATATGATATATTCTTAAAGAAAATGTAAAAACAAAAAAAAATGTTGTAAAAAAAGTACAGGGTGTTCCATTTCAAAAATTAAAATTTGGTTTTATATCTCCGTATTTAAAAGTAAAATTTGACTACGCAACTAGATTCTACAAAAAAAGTACCTCAAGAATGCCTTATTAGTTTTATCGTAGTTGCTTTGATAAATAAAATATAGGACATTTTAGAAAATGGAAAAATTCCTAAATCGCCCTGTAAATCCGACACCGATCGCGATGGTCGTAATTTGTTTTCGCCATTATAATTTTCTCAAAAAAAGAGTTCAAGACTACTCTACCAGATTTTTAAAATCGATCCACCCTGTAAATAACTTGAAAAGTACCCAAAAAAATTTTTTTCGAGTAGATAACTTCAAATATCTCAAAATCTGCTGTCCAACAAGAGAACCTTGTAGACCTGTATAACCTTTATATCTTACTGAAATTTTAATGTATTGATGTCATTTAACTGTTGAAATTTTACAGTCTGATATCGAAAATGCCTGCCAAACTGTTCCAGAATTTAGGTCATATAAGATAACTTTTTTCTGTTAATGTTGCTCTTGGTTCTTTACAGCTCTACTGATGAGACAATTAAGTAAGTGATCGAAACGCGTATGAAAAGAGGACAAGAGTTGTATTTACAAGAAATAAACTATCTATATTTTTCTTTTAACGGTCCGAAAGAGAAAAACGACAATTTATTAAAGCAAAACATTTTGTATTATAAAATTTGATAACCTGTATTTTACAAAATCGAACGTTAATATCGGATATTTGAACGCGACAGGCATCTAATTTTTAACCAGTTTTATAGATCATCAAAAATAAGTTCAATAATTCGATTTGGGTCGTGAATAACATTAACCTTTTGTTCGGTTATTGTTGAAAATCAAACCATGATTTTACTAAAATTCAAATTCTTCTAGTCCATATCAACGCCCAATTAAATATTAGTTTCTTTAAAAAATCGGTCATAGCAGTAGTTTATTCGTTAATAGTAAAAGAGCTTTTTAACACCAGATGGCGTTAAAGAACTAAAGTTTCCCGGCTTTGGTTAAGTTGAAAATCATGGTTATTAGGTTTAGACCGTGCTAAATTGGAAGTATTATCCGACGTTTCGCCTACGATTGCACGAGGCATCTTCAGGGATCTTTACTCCACGAGATTAAAACACTAAATGGCTATGGAGGAGCAACAGCTCGGTATTTATACCCGAAGATGCCTTGTGCAATCTTAGATGGCGTTTATATCCATCAAATTGATCGATCGTCAAAAAGTTGCCTAAATCGATTCTTTCATAACAAGTTTGCAGTGTTGTCAAATTGCTTTTAGTTTCTGATGTATTAAGGAGGAAATATAAAGGGGATTCGGATAATTGCATCAGCATACTTGGAGAGGTAATTTTACATGGTAAAATAAAGATTGTAAGTCATATAACAAAACATCGAGAACTCAATAGTTCTCGAGTAACCGCCTGTTAAAGTACAGTTTTTAACTTATCAAGTTAAAATTTAGCAGAGGGACTACTCTTATTGACTTCTATCATTCTATTACAAAAATGTTTCTATACTATGTCATCAGAGGTCACTTTACATGAAATTCAAATTTTATTATCTACGTCTTTTTTGTTTTGACAGTTATTGAAGAAAAGGACATGTCATTTTAAAGATAAAAGAACATCTTATAAAAAGGGTACTCCTTATTTGAATCGATAAACCACACGGTTTAGGTGCAAACTGGAATTAAAAAAATAGTTCATAAGTAAAAATCTTATATTTTAGTAGCATGGTTTTTCCGTTGTCCTGGAGTTTTTTGCACTTTTTAACACGAGAGTACTGTTTATCAACAATCTTATGTCCGCTCAGCCGAGAATTTTCTAGTTTATTGTATATATATATATATATATATATATATATATATATATATATATATATATATATATATATATGTATTAGTTTGTTCTTGCAAACGAAAAATTAACCTAAAATATTTGACGTATCATATTTGCTTCAACCCGCAGGTGTCATTTAAGAATTATAAACGTCCGAAAATGTCATTAATTGTGTAAACATATAGCAAAAAAGTTTGTAATTTTATGGATATCCTATATTAAAATTTAGTACGAAAATTTTAACTTTTGTTTCTTTTCCGTATTTTGACAAAAAAAAACACTGTTTTTATAGTGTATATTTTCTTCCAATTTCAGATGAAAGCCAATGCCATCATATAAAAAAAGGAAAATTTTATTTGTAACTTTATAATAAGTTTCGTTAAGAAATCTGGCGATATTCGTAGACAATGTTTCTTGTTTTATGTACTTATGTTTATATGTCTGTCAGAATGAGCGAAAAAAACGGACAGTACTAGTCAGTTTAAGTTTCGTATTGGAGAGTACTGAATTTTTTCTTATAAGATTTGTTTATATGTGGATAAAAATTGGCATTTTCGGACGCTTATGAAGCAAATGCGATATATCAAATTATGTAAAAACAGACTACAAAAATCGTTGTGTAAAAAGGAAAGAATAAAAAATGGTGATATATACAGGGTGTCCCACCAGGAACCAATTTTATCTATAAGTGGAAAACTATATATAGGAAAATTTGAAATATTTAACGTCTAACGTCGATGAGGGCTAAAATATTGTCAAGATGGTGTCACTTCCTGTACCGGAAGTAGGTGTCAACTTGCTTATTTTAAATGGAATTCTCTCTCTCTCTCTCTCTCTCTCTCTCTCTCTCTATATATATATATATATATATATATATATATATATATATATATATATATATATATATATATATATATTATATCCTATACCTAAGTCTAAGCGTTTTTGACATATTTAAGTTTTTATGTCCAAAAACAACGTGTGCAGGCTTTAAAACAATTATCATTTTTTCTATAAGGAAGCTTTCTTTATTCAATTTGGGTTGGATTAGTTGTTAAAAAGAGTCGATTTTCAGACACAAACTACGTTTTCAAAAAATAGTTATTTTATGAAGTTACCTTATACAGGGTCAAAAACAAATAAACTTTGCATCACATGTGACCAAATTTTAATAACCCTGTTTGGATTTTGTAGAAAACACACATTTAATATGGCTCTACTTTAAACAAAATATGTGTGGAATGAAGCATTGTCAAAACTGAAAAGTTTTATGTAGGTTGCGCTAAGTCTTATTTTGCAACAGTGGTTCAATTTACAAAAAATGGCCAAAAAATCTAAATTATCTTATACAACTGAAATTTTGCATATGGGCTAAAAACTGCATTTAGAAAAACTTTTTTTAATATTTTTTTTCGATATTTTGAGATATAACCCCACTTTTGAATTTTTTGAAAAAAAATTCAAATTTGACAGACAATGCTAATCATGTGGCTACTATTTTTAACCGACTTCTAAAAGAAAGAGATTCTCAATTCGTCGACTATGTATTTTTTTTATGTATGTACACCGATTACTCCGGAACAGCGGCACCGATTTGAATGAAATTTTTTACGTTATGTTTAGGAAGTTGCTGCGGTGGTCCCATATTTTTTTGGACGAAATTGATGCAGTAAAATCCAAGATAGCGACCAAAAAATCAATTTTGTCCGATTTTCTCCAAAAATGGTTCGGGGGAGTTTTCGGAGTCGCACATGACGAATCTAAAATCATTTTTAAAAAATTCGATATGGCGGATCCAATATGGCGGACGAAAACATCAGTTTTGTTCGATCTTCTCGAAAATTTCATATGGGGCAGTTTTCAGGGTCGTACATAACGCATCTGCAATTATTTCTAAAAAATTCAAATTGGCGTGTCCAATATGAGGGATAAAAAATATATTTTGTCCGATTTTTTTCAAAATTGATATCGGGAAGTTTTTGGGATCGCACATTCCAAATCTGACATTGTTTAAAAAAAAATTAAATATGGCTGATCCAAGATGGCGGATTAAAGGTTCTACATCTCTCGATTTTATCTAAAATCAGTATTGGGGGATTTTTGTAGTGTTAATTACGAATTTAAAATATTTTTTGAAGAACTCAGCATCCTAAAAATTTTACATTTTTCGATTTTCTCCAAATCTGATATAGGGGATTGGTGAGGATGTAAGTTACGAATTTAATAGTTCTTTTTTCAGGATTCAATATGGCGGACTAAAAATTTTACATTTTTCAATTTTGTTCAAATGTAAGACTGAATCGTTTTTAAGGTTGTAAATAGCGAATATAAAATTATTTTAAATAAATTTAATATGTCAGAGGCAATATAAATTTTGAATTTCTGGATTTTATCTAAAATTGGTACTAGGGGGCTTTGAAGGGTTTAGATTACATTAAGACGTTAAAATTAGTTTTTTGAAATTCAGGATGACCGATCCAATATAGTGAGTTGAAAATTTTACCTTATTCGCATTTTATCAGGGTGTTTTCGGGGTCGTGTATTACGAATATGACGTTAATTTTTTACAATATTATGTTAAGATACAATATGAGGGCGTGAAAATAATACGTTTTCCGATTTTGCCTAAAATTTATATTTCGAAGTTCTTGGAGCGTAAACAAACTTAATATGCAGTATAAAATATATCGGGCTAAGAAATTTACGTCTCAAGTTCTTTAAATATCGATATTGGAAGGTTTTGGGACCTGTATTACCAATTTAAAATTAATTTGATATTTAAGATAGTGCATTGACAGACTAAATGTTTGTTTGATACGAT
Organism: Diaprepes abbreviatus; assembly: GCA_034092305.1. Taxonomy (NCBI): domain Eukaryota; kingdom Metazoa; phylum Arthropoda; class Insecta; order Coleoptera; family Curculionidae; genus Diaprepes; species Diaprepes abbreviatus. The sequence goes on from JASJET010000054.1 coordinate 12,328,870, forward strand.
TTTACTGGTATTTGTAGAACTCTAAGAATCAAAGAATTTTTAGTGGTTCATTTTAGGGAGATTACAACTTTGGATAAAATGGATACTTTTTTGCCACCTTGGAGTCATTGTGAGGTACACTAAGCTCCATTAGTACTTAGTTCAAATAATTTATGGATATCATAATGAACTCAAAACTAAAAATCGAAAAATAAAATTTTTATAATAAAAATTGAACCGACATCTAAAAGTGCGCTAAAAAGTTAAAAATAACTATAAATTTCTATATGAAATTGAAATTTTTGAAGTTGGCGCCAAGTTATTTCTAAATGAAACAAATAACTACTAATATATACAAATTATGGTAAGAAAGCAATTACAAATAAAGTGTTGTTAATCTGTTTATGCGAATCCCATTTTGTCAGGTATTAGTTTGGCGCTGACTTCAAATTTTAGAAGTCGGTTCAATTTTTTTTATAAAAATTTTATTTTGGTTAATTTTCATCTCGATCGAAGCAGAAATTGTTGCCAAAGTCATATTTGGAATAAAGCTATGAATAAAAATAAATCCCATGTGATGTGGGCTTTACTGGTCACACTGTATATATATATATATATATATATATATATATATATATATATATATATATATATATATATATATATACAGTGTGACCAGTAAAGCCCACATCATATGGGATTTATTTTTATTCATAGCTTTATTCCAAATATGACTTTGGCAACAATTTCTGCTTCGATCGAGATGAAAATTAACCAAAATAAAATTTTTATAAAAAAAATTGAACCGACTTCTAAAATTTGAAGTCAGCGCCAAACTATATATATATATATATATATATATATATATATATATATATATATATATATATATATATATATATTGTACATTTACATTAGGAAGACAGAGAGAGAAAGAGAGAGAGATAGATATATATATATATATATATATATATATATATATATATATATATATATATATATATATATACGTATTTTGACAGGTAACTTTAAAATTTTCGGAAATAGCAATACTGGCACCTGTTATTTGGAACACCACAAACTTTTATAAAGGGAAACCTGACCTAGCCTTGTAGCTTTAGGAAAACCGTTTAACCGTTTATTATTAAAATTAGATCTTGTTAGTGAATTAAGGGCAATATTTTTTATAACCAGCAAACAGGGAAATTAAAGGAACTGACAGCTAATTTTGTGGAAGAAATCATAAATTTAAATTTTAGACTTATAATCATTTAATACTGAGTTTTAATTCTAATATTCACTTTTCTTTTTTTCATTAACATCTTTTTCTAAAAACGTAAAACGAGGTTTTGTATTAGTAAAGAATTTTTAAAAAATTATTTATTTCCTTCAAGAAAATTAGCCTAAAATTCTCGAAAAAGTCTTAATCTTAACACTCACTGATTCAATTTCAAAATCCTGGTAATTTGTTTCACAACACTAGATTAAAATGCAATTGAATTATTATTTAAATAACTCGCTCTGCAATATTTTCTTTTGCAAGAATTGCAATGTGCACCGTACGATTATTTCTTTGATTTTAAAGAATTAGTAAAATTTGAAAGGTGGTAGTGTATGCATTTTGATAGCCTTCAAAATTTTTACCTAATAATCTGTTTCGCGCGAAATTCACCGATTTTAAAGCAATTAGATTTAATGAACAGTTTTTAACAACAATATGAAATGTTTTTCATTTATACTATATTGCGTACGCGTGGGTCAGTAACCATCTGATGTCACAATCGTGAAGGAAAAATTCGGATATGGAAGGACTTTAGGGGCTTCTTTACCGGTTATTGTAAATAATTTTTTTTTTATGAAATCAATTTGTAGTGTTGGTGCCGGTTTTCAGGAAGTGAAATTTATTAATACACTTTTGTGTGACTTAATTATGTCGAGTCTATCTAGGTCAGGAAACAAAGAGATTTTTGGGAGGTAAAAATTACTCAAATACTGCCTGCGATCTGATTGCAGAAATGGATAGGGGAAGATAGTAGAAATGACGTCTCATCTCGTGTCTCAACAAATTTTGGTTGGAACATTGTTTTTTTTTTAACAAATAGGTCGAAAAATGATTTTTCACCGGATTTTTGAATTTTATGGAAAATCTAAAGAATTTAGAGAAAAATGTTCCTAAGACGAATTATACGTCTTAAAAATATCTTCAAAATGAGTTTTTATTTGTCCAAATCGGTCTGTAAATAAAAAAGTTATTGCAAATTAAACATTAAAAATGGCTTATTTTTCAATTGTTAATAACTTTCTTAATATTTATTGAATTGTTTTTAACTTTTACCAAAATGTGAGTTTTAAAATGTTTAAAAAACGTGCGGAAGTTGGGCGCTGTTGGTCCAATAGTTTTTGTAAAATTGCAATTGTTTATTAGAAAAACGAAAAAAGTTACTATTTTTGATTGGCTCTACCGTCGTCTAGGAAACTGTTACAGAGTTCTGTCAATGCTCATTCTCTTCGTAAAGACTTAAGCTATCATGTAGTAAAAAAAATGAATATTTTTCATATTTTGTTTATGCAAAATCGTCATGAAGATATGGGTAATTTTTCGCTTATAAATAAATTAATTAACATCCGCATTTTTTGCCCGATTTGTTAATAAGGTATATCATTGGAAAGCTGGTAAAAAAACACGAATTTTGAAAAAAAAGGCTCTACGACCAATAGGAGCCGAGTAAGCAATTTTTTTTTTCAAAAAATCACAGAGCTATTGATTATTTATATTAAGAGCTGAATTCTTTACAGTTCATTAATAAGAGCCTAAAGTATATAAAATCATTCAATTGAGGTTAATTTATACACAGTCAACCCTTCAGGAGATCCCTAAACTGAGGGTACGTGCTGGACGTCAGATAAGGTAAGTTGGAGGGGGTAACCGAATCTTACCGAGTACAAAGTGAAAGCGCGTCTTCAAATCGGCGCGCGCTTGACAAATTAGCAATATCTCCGCTTCTAAATAACGTAGATCTTTCATTCTTTGATTTCTTTGGGTAGCTCATTGAAAAAATAATATTGGGCACATGTTCAACCTTCTCGGACCACCCCCCACCCCACGAAAATTGCATTTCTTACACTACATTTTTTTCTATTCGTTTTACATGTTTTTTCATTAAAAACGATTACATACCTTGTTATATATATATATATATATATATATATATATATATATATATATATATATATATATATGTTTACTTTTATGAACAATTATATTCGGCCCCCTCCTACCTTCCACCCCAAAAAAAAATAAAATTTCTAAATTTTGCATTTTTTGCTTTTATCACATATGTATGAACTAGAAATAATAATATTGTGCTAAAATTTGAGTTTTCTTATTATTGTATTGAAATAACATTTCTTGAATAATGTTATTGTTATAAAATAAAGTTGTATTAAAAGTTATACGATAATCCATTAAATCATAATTATCGTTAAATAAGGTATATTTTTTTACTACATAATAACTTAAGTATTTACGAAGAGAATAAGCACTGACAAAATCAAAAATAGTCACTTTTTTCGTTTTTCTAATAAATAATTGCTATTTTACAAAAAGTGTTGGACCGACAGCGCCCAATTTCCGCACACTTTTTAAGCACTTTACAACTTACATTCTGGTAAAAGTTGAAAACAATTCAATAAATATTAAGAAAGTTATTAACAATTGAAAAATAAGTCATTTTTAATGTTTAATTTGCAATAACTTTTTTGTTTACAGACCGATTTGGACAAACAAAAACTCATTTTGAAGATATTTTCAAGACGTACAATTTATCTCTGGAACACTTTTCTCTAAATCCTTTAGATTTTCCGTAAAATCCAAAAAACCGGGGAAAAATGATTTTTCGACCTATTTGTTAAAAAAAATGTTCCAACCAAAATTTGTTGAGACACGAGATGAGACGTCGTTGCTTGAAAATTTATACATACAGTTTTTAACAAAATGTAATCGAAAGAAAAATCAATGAAAAGCGCGAGTAAAAGATTGTCGTACAAAAATTTTGGAACGTTAAGGCTGTCTACCAACTTAATCGTAAAAAAAAATTGACTTGAAAAAATTTAGTGATACACACCTGATTTTTTCAGGATCCCTCAAGAAACATATGTAAAATCATACTGTAACATTGTTCGACAAAAAAATCCGATTTTCCAGTCCGACGCGTGGAAATCGTCGGTCCCATGAGGTCCAAAAATTTATTGATATGAATTTATTTTTCGATTTTTTGTTTTGAAAGAAGTATCTTCTTCTAAAGGTGCCTATCTTCTTATGATTCTATTCACTGCAGCTCGGAATAGGTCAGTTGATGTTAGGCCCGTCCATTTTCTAAGATTGACCAGCCAGGATATACGCCTGCGCCCAGGGCCTCATTTGCCCTCAATCTTGCCCTGTAATATCCATTGCAGAAGTCGGTATTTATCATTACGCATAATGTGGACCAAGTAAGCCAGTTTTCTGTTCTTTATAGTAGTAATAATTTCCTTTTCCTTTCTGAGCCTCTCGAGAATCGTTAGTTGTATGGTGTGTGTATGAGACCCGTAACATTTCGAATATCTCTAAAGCAGCGCGCCCACTGGTTCGGTTCGGTTCAGACCGCTCGGCTCCGCACAATCGGCCAGTTTTGGTTTACACGTAAATAAATGAGAGCCCGCTCACTGGTTGCGATGCTGAAAGCGCTGAAGCGTTCTGGCCGGTCGGAACCAGTGAGCGGGCTCTTATTTATTTACGTGTAAACCAAAACTGGCCGATTGTACGGAGCCGAGCGGTCTGAACCGAACCGAACCAGTGGGCGCGCTGCTTTAGCGCTTGGCGGCAGCCTCGGTAAGACTCCAGCTTTCAACTCCGTAGAGGAGAACACTGAAGACGTAGTATCTGAGAATTCTTATGCATATATTGATATGCAGAGAGAAATTACAAAGTACTTTCTTAAGGCGAGTAAAAGCGCTTTTGGCTTTTTCAATACGAGTTCTTATTTCGTAACCGTGATCCCATGTATCACTGATATTGCAACCCAGATAGCATATTTTCTCCACTCTCTTTTATGGTGCATCTTTCACTGTAAATTGGGCGTTTAATAACCATTATTTTAATCTTTTTATAATTTATTTTTAGTTCGTATTCGTTGCATGCTTCTGCAACACTATCCATCACTCTCTGGAGACCCTCCGCACTGTCTGCCAACAGTACCGTGTCATCTGCATATCAAATATTATTGATAAGTTGACCATTTACCATAATGCCGTCTTTTGATTCATCAAAAGCTCTTCTAAAGATATTTTCGGAATATATATTAAACAATGCCGGTGACAATATGCATCTCTAGTGTTTGTTTGAAGGTCATAGATAACGATATTTCTTGCGAAGTAGTAGATATCTGTTGGACTCCCATTATCTTTATTTTTTTAAACAAGTACAGACACAAAAAACCTACAAAATGAATAAAAAAATAGAAGTTTCTACGGTGATTAGATATCGTCAAAAAAACAAAAAAGAGTTTAATTTTTTTTTTGAGGTTATGTGACGATAAAAGTGGCTGAAAATTTTTTTGTGTGGTTACTTTTTGATGTAGAACAACCGGGTGTGTTTTATTTTTTTATTACCGAGAGGGCAGTTTCGACCTTCTTACACCCAGTTTCACAATCGATGGTAACATGAAGTGGTTAAATAATCAACACTTGCAAGTTAACCATGAGTTTTCAAAGGTGGGTGTTTCACAAACAAGAATTGAGGGCTGGTTACGAAACCATTGGTCAAATTTTATTTGTCAATGTTGATTTGACAACTAACCTCTATTTTTACGACGATATTTCAAAAAAAATTCCTCGAAAATAGGTTTATTATTACAAAGCTAATATTTGTGAAAATTTTATAATCATGGAGAAGAGAGAAAAAAGAGCTGTAAATATCTCTGGTAGACAAATATAAGAATATTATTGAAAGTAAAAAGAGTGATTCTCACACTTGGAGTGAAAAAGAAAATTGTTGGAAAATTTTACAAAATGAGTTCAACGCTAGTTGTACTGTAAATGGCACAAGAAATGTCAAAGTTTTGAAAGAAAAATATAGAAATTTAAAAAGAAAAAGCAAAGAAAAGTTTTCAAGAATTAAAATGGAAATTAACAAAACGGGATGAGGAACCTATACAGCCCCTATAATAACCGAAATGGATGAAGCCCTCAAAAATATACTTGGGGAAGAACAAATTTCAGGCTTCCACAATAACTATGATTGCGATGCTCCGAAAGATTTGCCAATGATCATTGTTGAAGAAAATGTTGACGAGAGCAATGAAAATGATCATGTAAAACAATTAAATATCTCATCAAAAGAAAATCTTATTGTAACAGGTATGGAATTTTAACAATTCTTTTTTGTATTTAGTATTTAGCATTTTATTTATTTAGAATCACTGCTTGAAAACCATCACACTGTTTTCGAACAAACCGAACAAGAACAGTCAAATAATTGGACTAGTTATGCAGCAAACAATCTTAGAACACCGGTTTCCAAGAAGTTGAGGACAAGTGAAGGTTGGGATAAGTAACTTATAAATATTTGTAACTGTAAGATAATGTTTATGAGTTATATTCCATTAAAAATTTATTTTCTTATTTTTACTTGAAAAGTTTTTTTTCTAGTTTCCTATAAAATGTAATAAATTATAAATTTCTTTATAAAAATTGTTTAGTGTTATAGTTGAATATATTTTGTAAAGGACATAACATATAATGTTGTAGGATTTGTTGAGTCTTCAAGAATTGGTAGAAATAAATATATAAAGATGTACAAAATTCTAATAGAAGAAAAATTAGAGTTCTTAAGACTTCAAAAAGAAAAGTTCTTAGAAGAACACGAATTAAAAATGCAGATTTTAAGAAAAAACTGGAAAAAGAATAAATTTCTAGAATTTTGCTGTTTTGTATTGTTACTAAAAAGTTTAGTTATAAAAATTTTTGTTCTTTTTTGACTGAAAGTTAATAGCGTATAGTATTTTTTTTAGAATTGCTATGTTTTTTTTTTAATTTATAATAATAAATGAAGATGTTACTATGAAAGTCCAGAATTTGCAGTTGTCAAGTTTCCCTGGTAAATGTCCAAAATTAATTTAGGAAAAAATAATCTAAACTAGCCCGAAATATATTTAGTAAATTTTATCTAGTCCATTAAGGTTTAGTTACTTTTTTCTAAATTAATTTTGGTTACACCATTTCTTATATTCGATTATTCAACAAAAACGCAAATGATTTTTATTCTATCCGAACCGTCAATAAATAAAAAGCGCAAGCAAAGTAATAAGGTTATGTTCTTTTGGTTAAATAAGTAACCACAGGATTGTCTACTGGTAAACTTAACTCATGGTTAACTTCCGGTGAAACAATTTTTTTAAATAACCATCGGTTTTTTCTTAACCTTTCGGTGACCACGCATTGTGAAACTGGGCGTTAATTGGCTAGACCCTTTCACTTTCTGTCGGCCGGCACCAATACTATTGCTTAGAAATTTGAAAAAATTGGTTTTTATTGTTGGTTTTAAAAATAAAAATGGTACATGTCAATTTCTTTACACATGACATTTGTTGTCAATTATCTTACATTTTAAACTTACTTTTTTCCTAATTCGATAATTATAAATATATTAACATTAAAAGAAAACAGAATTCTAAGCGATGGGTAAAAAAGGAGAAAAAAAAGAGAACCTTGACACAGCCGTCGCGAGTGTTGAACCTTTACCAACCATTCTTGAAGAAGAAGGTAATTATAAAATTGTACTAGAACACAAATCTAATTCACATCGTTTTATAAATTCGACACACTTAAGTTGGTATGAGGAGAAAGGGAGCGCAACTATAATAAAATTTTTGTAAAAGAATTGAACCAATTTATAAAAAAGCGCTAAAAATCGAAAAAAAAATATAAATTTTCCTAATACATGATAAAATGTAATTCGCTTTCTTACTATAATTTGTATATATCTCGTGTTATTAGTTGTTTCATTTAGAAATAATTTGGCATCGATTTCAAAAATTTCAATTTCATTTAAAAAATTAAATTATTTTTTAGCGTTTTTTTAAAAGTCTGTTCAATTTTTTTTTATAAAAATTTCATTTTTCGATTTTTAGTTTTGATTTGTTATGATATCCATAAATTATCTGAACTAAGTACTAAGCGAAATTAATGTACCCCGCAATGATTTCAAGATCGACAAAAAGTACCCATTTTATCCAAAGTTGTATACAACCCTGAAATAAACAACTAAAAATTCTTTGATCCTGAGAAAACTCCAAATACCAGTTTTACATGAAATTTTATCAAATAAATATTTAGTCTGTCATAGTAAAGGGTATTTTTTATAGAGGTATAGAACTTTAAGTTGGCAATTTTTTAACTGGGGGCCATTTTGTCAGCTGTCAAGTGATTTATGTTTAGTTTCGTTTGGCATTTCAACATGAATAGACTGACGCCTGAACAACGCTTCCAAATTGTGCAAATTTATTTTGAAAATCATGGTTCTGTTCGAAATACGTATCGCGCACTACATCCATTTTACGGTCAACATAATCGTCCATCAGAGCAATTAATTCGATTAACTATGGAACGTATTCGCACCACGTTAACTCTAAATGATAATACGCATCCACAGAGACGTCGTACAGTGCGTACAGAAGAAGTCATTGCTGCTGTAGAGCGTAGCGTAGAGGAAGACCCGAATCAGTCTATCCGCCATCGTGCACAGGAATTGGATATGTGTCCATTCACTTTATGGAAGATTTTGCGGAAAGATCTTGGTTTGCGTGCTTACAAAATCCAACTCGTGCAAGAATTGAAGCCACACGATCACCTAGCAAGGCGTAGATTCGGTGAATGGGCCCAAAATAAGATTGCCGTTGATCCCGATTTTCATAAGCGAATTTTGTTTAGCAATGAAACTCACTTTTGTTTGAATAGATACGTCAATAAACAAAACTACAGTATTTGTAGTGATGATAATCCTCAAGTGTATGTTGAGACACCGTTACATCCAGAAAAACTGACTGTTTGGTGTGCTTTATGGGCTGGTGGAATCATTAGTCCGTACTTCTTTAAAAACGATGCTGGTCAGAACGTTACAGTCAATGGTGACCGCTATAGAGTCATGATTACTGACTTTTTCGTTCATCAATTGAACAACCATGATGTGCAGGAGCTGTGGTTTCAACAAGACGGCGCAACATGTCACACAGCTCGTGCCACAATTGATTTATTGAAGGAAACGTTTGGTAACCGCATAATTTCACGTTTCGGACCCGTGAATTGGCCTCCAAGATCGTGCGACTTAACGCCGCTAGACTATTTTCTGTGGGGATATGTGAAGTCTACGCCGATAAGCCCGAAACGATTGATCACTTGGAGGATAACATTCGCCGCGTTATTGCCGATATACGGCCACAAATGTTGGAAAAAGTCATCGAAAATTGGACCTCCAGATTAGACTACGTTCGAGACAGCCGTGGCGGTCATATGCCAGAAGTCATATTTAAATTATAATGCCAGAAGGTTATCTTTCGAATAAAGTAAATTTCTAGTCAATTTAAAAAATTCATCTTTGTTTTATTCCATTTAAAAATTCTATACCTCTATAAAAAAACACCCTTTATATTCAGTATTTTAAATTTTAAAATAACTTTATATTAGTAATATAGGCCCCAAAACCTCCTAATAACGATATATAAAACTTGAGACACAAATTTTTTAGTCCGATATATTTTATCCTGCATATTAAATAATTTTGAACAAAATCGGAAAAATGTAAAATTTTTAGTCCTCCATCTTGTATCTGTCATATTAAACTAAAAAAAAATAATTTCAGATTCGTAACCTAAGACCCCAAAAATCCCCTAATTCCAAATTTGGAAAAATATGAATAACATAAAATGTTCAATATCGGATCTGCCATATTGAATTTCAAAAAAATAATTTTAACCTCTTAATATAATCTGAATCTACACTCACGAAAACCCTCTAGTACCAATTTTGGATAAAATCCGAAAATATGACATTTTTAGACCATCATATTGAATCTGACATATTAAATTTTCTTAAAATAATTTTAAATCCGCTATTTACATCCTCAAAAAAAACCCAATACCAATTTTAAATAAAATAGAAAAATGCAAAATTTTTAATCCGCCATACTGGATTCTCCGTATTGAATCTTTTAAAAATATTTTAAGATTCGTAATTTACACATTCAAAAACTTACCTATTCCAATTTTGGAGAAAATCGAAAGATATAAAATTTTTATATTGAATTTGCGACCCCGAAAATTCCCCCATACCAATTTTGGAAAAAATCGGAAAAAATTAATTTTTTCTATCCGCGATATTGAATTTTTTAAAAATAACTTCAGATTTGTTATGGGCTTACCCCAAAAACTTCCCCATGCCAATTTTGTATAAAATCAAAAAAGAAATATTTTTTTTGTCCGTCGTATTGAATCCGCCATATTTAATCCACCATATTGGATCCGCCATAATGAATTTTTTAAAAATAATTTCAGATTCGTTATGTGCGACTCCGAAAACTGATCTATACCAATTTTGGAGAAAATCAAACAAAATGATTTTTTTTAACCGCCATATTGATTTTTCTAAAAATAATTTGATTAGTTATTTGATCCCGAAAACTATCCCATACCAATTTTGAAAAAAATCGGATATAATTAATTTTTTTGTCCGCCATTTTACACTTTTATGCAGAATACGTCTATTTAGTTAAATTTTAGTTACGTTTCGGTGTTCTGGAACCAACATCAGGTTTGTTTTTCCTTATACATACTTTTATAGTGTCAACTCCGCTATGTGCAACTAAACTTATTTTAAAATATAAGGTTCCCCACACGCGTCCAAGCTTGTTATATTGAAAATCTGAATGACTAAAATGTGGTAGTCGGACTTGCATTGTCTTTATTTTTATTTATTTTTACGACGTTTCGATTAGGTTGTATCTCCAATAGTTATCAAGTATAAACTGAATGTTAAGACTACGAGCTTATATAGAGATTGTGTCCATTGAAGCGTAACATTTCGCTTCACTGTACACACCTCAATGATTTGATGTTACAAAGTAGTGGTTGCCAAAGATTAGGTATCTCAACACTCGGTTTACTGAAGATTCCAATATTTTTTTTAATGTATGCTGCTACTATAAATTTTCTTTTTTTCATATTGGGTTCTATATATATTGCCGCGGCCTCAGACCATTTTATATGGTGCTGTTTATCCCAGGAGTGTTCTGCAATACCTGATCTCGACGTTTCCCCTTTTTGTGTGAGTTGTATGTTCCTTAATTCTAACTTCTAGCGGTCGTTTGGTTTCTCCAATATACATTTCACCACACTCACATGGAACTTTGTAAACACATTCTTTCTTATCGGTAGTTTTGAGTTTTGTTTTTGTTAAATGAGCTCTAAGGGTATTTCCTGATTTAAAGGCTGTTTTTATGTTATAACTACTGGTAATTCGTCTTATTTTCTCCGACGTTCCCTTAATGTACGGAATTGTGAAGAAGGAATGTGTTTCTTGCTGTCCAGTGTTCGTTGTTCTAGAATTATTTATAACATCGTCAATTAGTTTTAAAGGATAACCATTCTGTTGTAAATCGGATTTAATATTTGCTACTTCTTTTTCCAATGATTCGGCATGATTGCATATAGATAGAGCGCGATTATAGAGGTTGCGTATAATTCCTCGTTTTGTTACAACAGAATGAATAGAACTATGATTAAGATATTGTCCAGAATGTGTTGGCTTTCTGTATACTGAAGTTTTAATAGTTTCGTTTGAACGGTTCACCATGACATCTAGGAAGGGCAATTGATCATTTACCTCTTTTTCCATCTACAATTAAGTTTACCATTCTAGGCCAATCGTCTGCGAATTGAAGCAGCCTCATTAAATGTACTTGAAAGACGGCTTCCGGTGACAAAATTGTATTGTACGACACCAATCTAATGACGATAGTGCTTCAGGTGACAATGTCCTGTCAATTCAACCATAATTCATAGCTCTTTAAATCTGCTTTCCTGCAACAGCAATTGGGACAGATAGAATTGGTTGGCACTTATTCTTAAATACTTTGGTAATTTGAGTAGAAGAAAGTCTATAAATATCAATGTCTCTGAAAATTGCATTGAGCAAATTCATAGTCCGATAGATGAAAGACTGTAGTTATCCTAGCCTCCTTACAAACCCCTAGATATGTGCATGTTCTGATGGTTGGATTAAAGATATGAGAGTGGTTTTCAATCATAACACTCTATCAGAACCCTGCATGTTCTTATTCTTTAGTCGCTTTATTGACCGAAAAATCATCACTTCAGAAATATAGTCAATGGCATGCAATATGCAAGCTTGGGGTAATATCACAAGAAGAGTTCTATTTTCAAAATGTAAATTTTACAGATTTAGAACGAAACCTATTTATTATTTTTTATTAGTTTTTACTTTTTTTGTGTGTCGGTCATACTATTACTTTATAAAAAATTAACACATGTTTTTTTTCTGACGTTTCGGTTTATTTTATTGTTTAAACCATCTTCAGAGAATTACTGTAAATATGATACAACCTAATCGAAACGTCGTAAAAATAAAAATAAAAACAATGCAAGTCCGACCACATTTTAGTCTTCAAACAAACGTTGAAAATCTGAATGTCTATGGGGAACTCAGTATTGTCTACACATGAGCAACTTGCCTTCGGGGCCTATCAGAATGAAAGCCTCAACACCTGTGGGAAACTTAATTTAAATTTAAGTTGCAGTGGAGCCAAAGCCGACAAAAAGTGTTAAAAGTGTTAAAGGTGTCCCATCAGGAACTAAGAGCAAAAGTATCCTTAAAATTCGATCACGAAGTAACGTACGAGTAAACGATGACAAGAAAAGGACTATATCGCAACATATATCGCTTGATGTCACACCAGAAACAAAGACAGAATCCCAAATTTTCAAAGCATATAACGAACAAATAGAGCAGGAAACAGGTTAGTAAGAACAGGCAATAAAAAGAAACATAAATAAATACGCAGACACACTAAAAAAAGAGCTTTCGACTCTACCGATCAGACCACTCATTTTATATGTATTTTTGGTCACTGATACCGAATTCGAGGTTCGTTTGTTTGTATCAGGTCAAGTTCAAGGTCAATCAAAGGTCAAATTGAGAAAAAAAACCGTGTAATTAATTTCAATCACCGTTTATGTAAGTTTTTGGGATTGCTGAATCCGAATTTGAAGTAGGTTTGCTTGTATCAGGTCAAATTCAAGGACAATTGAAGGTCAAATTGAGAAATAACCTTGCAATCAATTTGAATCACTCTTTGGGGAGGTTTTTGGGGTCGCTTAATCCAAATCCGAGTTCTGTTTGTTTGTATCAGGTCAAGTACAAGGTGAATTGAAGGTCAAATTGAGAAATCACCGTGCAGTCAATTTGAATCGCCCTTGTTTTTGGGGTTGCTGTTCCGAATTCGTGGCCCGTCTGTTTGTATTAGGTCAATTCAAGGTCAAATTGAGAAAAATCGTTAAGAAAACTTGAATTGATTTATATATATATATATATATATTTATATATATTTATATATATATATATATGTATATGTATATACAGGGTGTCCAAGATAAGGATCCTAAGCATGGGGATCTCGGAAACAGTTGGAGATACGAGGTCGGTTAAATTAGAGAAAAGTTGCACAATTTAGTGCTAAATTAAACGCAGTTAAAAAAATTTAAAAATTTCAAACACTTCCGGAGATTTCCGGAAAAAAACGAAATTTGGCAAAATCGTTTTTAATTTTTGCAGGCTTTATTTAAAGAGATATCAGAAAATAAAAGGTAGATTCTCATTGCCACTTTTTATTTTTTATAATATGGTCTAAACAAAATTTAAATCCGACGTTTCGTTTCCGAGATACCATCATGAACTTTCATTTTTTATATGGAACAAAAAAAAGTATCCCATGTATTTGATAGCATTTTTTATTACAAATTCAACGGTGTATCACACTTGCATATCGAATACGTAGTTCAAGTACTTTCCATAAGAGCTCCATGAGAGCGAGAGAGAAAGGTATATCAGTTTTATAAAAGCCAATGAACTACACACTTGATATGCAAGTGTGATACACCGTTGAATTTGTAATAAAAAATGCTATCAAATACATGGGATACTTTTTTTTGTTCCATATAAAAAATGAAAGTTCATGATGGTATCTCAGAAACGAAACGTCGGATTTAAATTTTGTTTAGACCATATTATAAAAAATAAAAAGTGGCAATGAGAATCTACCTTTTATTTTCTGATATCTCTTTAAATAAAGCCTGCAAAAATTAAAAACGATTTTGCCAAAATTCGGTTTTTTCCGGAAATCTCCGGAAGTATTTTGAATTTTTAAAATTTTTAAATTGCATTTAATTTAGCACTAAATTGCGCAACTTTTCTCTAATTTAACCGACCTCGTATCTCCAACTGTTTCCGAGATCCCCATGGTTAGGATCCTTATCTTGGACACCCTGTATATATAGATTTTTGGGGTCGCTTAATCCAAATCCGTAGAGTTTTTTCGGTCTAGCGACGTTTTTCGGCAAAAATGCAGAAAAACTGCAAGAAAAAGGCAAAATTTGCAAAATAACTGCACCTTCTTGTAGGTGAAACTTTAAACAGATCACTTCTCTCTAGGAAGTCACATTATAAGTTAATTGTATTGCTTCGTCCAAATCCAGATATAGTTTGAACCTAACTTTGAAAAAAAATCCAAAATTAATGCAAAACAGCAAAAATAACCTCTTTTTGTAACTCGCACCTTTGTCGCCTAAGTCCGTTCACTAAATTGGTTCGAATCAACGGCTGCATATTTCACAGGATTTGGATGAGAGTACCCAGCTACCACTTATCATGCTCGGAAAAAGTCACGTAAGCACTTCCTAGAGAAACATTCCCAAACACGCTCCAGAATAACTCGTAAACGCTGTGTATCTAGCCACTTCTGAGAATGATGGTCGACAGGAACACATAAAGGCTTTCTAGCCAATCACATCCGAGCATTATGCTCGAAATGCACACTACTTTAAAGATGAAAATATACTTGCAGTCAATCTACTCTTAATGATACCATGCTTACATTTTCAGAGTTCAACTATAAATCTGCAGTTTCTCGCATGTTGATAGCAACCTACAATATCTATGGAAAAAACAATAACAGATTTGAGTTCGAAGATACAAATATATATATATATATATATATATATATATATATATATATATATATATATATATATATATATATATACCGGGTGTCAACGAATCTATTAGACACATTTTAAAAACTTTTTACATCTACTTCATTTTTTTAGAGCCACTTTTAAAATTGCATCTAGGTGGCCATGATCGGACGCAAACTAATCTAAGGGCCTTAGGTGATGTCTAAAAAATACAATCGCAAAGTTTTAGTTACTAGTATGAAAGACAGGAATAAGACAAGTTGACAAAATTACGTTTTCATTTCTAACTATTAATTTTCAAATGGCGACCCCTTTTTGACAACTACTTTTCGAAAAAAGCATTCTTTGACGAATCTAACGGTACTAATTTATTTGGCATTGAATAAGAACAGAAATTAAATATTATTAAGCAAAATACTGGATAATTTATTTACGTATGACAAGTGCGCCATGGACAGCCATGATGCATAATAATTTGCAACTGTTTTTATCAGGTCTTCTTTGGAAAACAAAGCACTTACTTACTCTCCCCACTACAGTGATACGGCAGTGGTATATGTTTCGTCTTTACTAGACTCATCATGGTATCGACATACAGCTGTTTGTACAAAGGACAGATCGAAAGAAAGTATGCAACACTGAACGAGGCCTCGTCGACCTCCCGAGGGATGGCGTAAACGTTTTGACTTTCTTCTCGGTATGGTGGTACAGGTAGGCCATCATCTCGGTGGTGGTGGAATAGGATAAATTTTGTTCTGTAGCAATTTATTCAAACTGTGTAACCTGTAACACGGAAACGATATGATGGAACGAAGTTTGCATTTACTGTTCGCATTTTACTTCTATACTATATATAACATATATATATATATATATATATATATATATATATATATATATATATATATATATATATATATATATATATATATATATATATATATATATATTATTGTGGAACTTAACATCTTACCACAGCCTTCCGGTTTGTGGAAAGTACAAGAATGTCTAGGAAACATCCGTACATCGACGGTAGTTGAAAATTAGATCGCTTAGTTATATGTCCTTAACACCAGGGGCATTGCTAAATGCGACAATATATATATATATATATATATATATATATATATATATATATATATATATATATATAATAAATTTTCTTAAAAAATGTTGATATTTACGTTTTCATTCGCTTGTTTTAGCTATTTTCCAATAGTGAATTAGCATTCAACGACCCCAAAAACCTACATAAAGGTTTTTTCTCAATTTGACCTTGAACTTGACCTGATACAAACAAACAGACCTCGGTACGAGATCAGTGACTTCAAAAATCTGCACGGTTTTTTCTCAATTTGACCTTCAATTGACCTTGAATTTGACCTAATACGAACAAACAGTTCTTAGATTCGGATTCAGCAACCCCAAAAATCTACATAAAATGCGAAATAAATTGATGGCACAGTTTTTTCTCAATCGGATCGGTTTCGGAACTGCGACCAAAAATGCATATGGAATGAGAATGGTATGATCAGAGGAATATAAAACTTTTTTTGTGTGTCTACGTTATTTTTTTAAAAAGGTAGATCAAAAAGTCAGGAAACATTTGACGATGAAGATGAAGACAAACCGAAAAAAGGAAAAAAAGCGAAAAAAGGAAAACAAAAAGGTAGTGATAAAGAACCAAAACCGAAAAAGGGTAAAAAAGATAAAAAAGAAAAACCAGAAGCAGCGGAAGATGATGAAAGTAAACCCAAACAAGAAATTAGTCAAAAAAGTTTAGGATCAGCGTCTGTGGAAAGAGAAGACTCAAAGTTAGAAAAAATTGAAAAAAGAGATCAAAAAGATGCAGCAGAAGGAACAGAAGCTCCAACGAAGAAGGGAAAAGGGAAGAAAGCAAAAGTGAAGAAGGCCACCAAGGGGACTCAAAAAGATGTAAGAAATACGTTTTTGCTTTATCCAGTCAAATAGGAATTTAACCTCGGAATGAAAGATAATAAAATTTGTATAAATCTTCCTTATCTTTTGAAAAGCTCTGGTGAAGTCATTAGAGGAGTTTAATTACATAGTTTTACTGGATTATTTTCTATATCGCAAGAATATATTACTAAAAAAAAAAACAAATGCTTATGAAAAATTGGATTTTTTACTAAATATTAAAATAGAGCTTAAAATTCCCTTTACAAAAATACACAGTTCATTCAAAAAGTTCCGAGACTAATTTTGTATAAAATTTACAACTACCGCTATCCGTTAGCCGATGGCAGAACTAAAAATATCATGCCTTAGTTATCCATAGTGAAGATGTGTGCGCTGTATCTTCATTTATTGGCCAGCTGTGTTCGTTTCAAGTAGACGTGTTTTTGCCGCTGCGTCACAATTTTCGCTATGAAGCAACGTGCCGCAAAAAAAAAGTTTATGCATATTTAATCAGACCATTTCATTAGTATGTAATTTAACGCTCTCTGAGATCCGATACCGCTAACCTCTATCACGTCAGGTTGAAGGTCATTTCAAAGTCAAATGGAGTAAAATTCACTAAAAAAAATAAAATAGATAGAAATAGATATGGAGGTTTTGAAAGTTGCAGAATCCGAATTCGTGGTTTGTTTAATCCCCATAGTTAGCCACAAAAACCATTTTTTTTTTCGACTTTTAATGTTGAATATCTTGACTCGCGTATATGAGATTCTATGAGATTTTTGAATTAACTTATAAAATGTCCGGAGATTTGTACAAGTTTATAGCTTATTATCTTTGATTCCGAGGTTTACCCGTTTTTTTCACCTTATAGAGTGTGTTCCACGACGAACCACCACGATTCATTTCTCGGAAAATAAACTTTAGAAAATTTTTAAAACTTGGCAGTTTACTTAAGTCGATGTAGTCAATTCGGTTTAAATTACAGGATGTCCGAGAAAATGTGGGAGATCTCCCGGATATGAAAAAAACACGTGAAAGAAATACTACAAGTTCATATAAACTTTTTTCGTATAGGTCTCCTCTTCGGAAATATGGGCTCTCAATGAGCTGCAATGGAATCAAGTTATTTACACATAATTATTGAACCACCAGGCATATTTGAATTTTTTTAATATGATGTATACCAGGTAAGACCTTTCAAATTAATATTCAAAAAAGTGTTGTGAATTACTCACAGCTGCAGGGAGTGACTAGCTGTGACACTCATGATCTAATTTTTTTACGCCCTGTATAACAAGAACTTTGGACAACGTTTTTTACATACCTTTAACTATTGACTAAAAATTAAGTACTCTTCATTCATGTCACTAATCCTAACCGTTTTCGAAAAAACGTCATTTTATTTACATTGTTACTCCCCTAACTTCTGTCGGGTTGATTGTGAAAAAGAGGAATTTTCCCCTACCAACAAAGTTTTATTAAAAAGTGAAACTAATTGCTTAGTTAGAAACTTCGTAAGAGGGTTCATCAGAGGCTTCGTGAAGTCTGATACACTCAGGGGCAAGACGAATTGAGGACTGCTGTATCCGTCACATTAACTTAGCATTGTTCCTTACTTGATCACAATGAACTGTGATTCTCCCTAGTAAATTCTCCCTACTCTCAACCGGAGTAGAATACACCAAGGTTTTGAGGTGTCCCCATGGGTAAAAATTCGACGGCGTTAAATCGGGAGATCGAGGAGGCCAGGCAATAGATGCTCCACTACCTATCCAACAGTTTGGATAGACGTTATTCAGGTGCTCCCACACAGCAACGCTGAAATGAGGTGGTGCACCATCGTGCATGTAGTACATGTTTCAGCAGATTTCAAACGGTAAATGCTCTACTAAATCATGAAAAGAGTTGTGGAGGAACTCCCAATAAAGTTTTCCGTTCAGTCGTGCCGGCAATAAGAATGATCCAATCAAAAAATTGCAAATAATTCCTGTTCAGACATTAATTGATTGGAACTGATGTTGATGATGTGAATCAATAGTTACATTATTTCATTGATGATCCAACAGCCAGTTTGCAAGCTGCATTCTACGGGAAAAATCTTCAGGCATCAACTCATGCATTTTTTTCAAATGATGTGGATATAACATCTGTTCTTAAAAAACTTCATGTACTATTTTTCAACGTATTAAACTGCTCGTTAAATGAGTGTCATCTACAACATTTAAAATATTTTCCTCTAATTGCAGCGTACGTACTTTTCTTCCCCGACCAGCATAATTACTTTTTTTCCCAAAATTTCCTAAAATTGGCAAGAACTTTAATAATATTACCTTTTTACATGGAATCGGCCACCATTTTCCCTTAGACGTTGGTCAACACTTTGAAGTGTTTTCTGATCTGGAAGAGAACGATTAGGATATCTGTCGTAATATAACCTCCTGGCATTAAAAGATGCAAGACCATACATCAGATGCATATCTGTATACTCAATCAACGTGTATTCCATATTTCGAATTATTTCACAATTAATTTCACCACCAAATCCAAAAATCAGTAAATTAATATCCAAGTAAAGAATCAATGTTCTAAAATGCAGGTTTCTTTCGTATCTAGCAAGTTTGCAACAACAATACTTTGTTTTTGGTGCCGATGAAATAAAACGCAAATTTTTTGCGAACCTAGGTCGAACTGCAATTCACAGAAATAGACGTTCTTAACTAAAGAGGTAACATCTAATTTTGGATCGATTTTTTTTTTATCATAAGATTGAAGGTTGAACATTCGATAGGAATATATATCGAAATATGCCAAATATATGAGGTAAATAAAATGACTTTTTTTTTGAAAATGGTTAGGATTAGCGACATGAATGAAAAAAACTTAATTTTTCGTTAATAGTTAAAGGTATATAAAAACGTTCTCCAAAGTTTTTATTAAACAGGATAAAAAAAAATGGGGTGATAATGTTACAGCTAGTCCGTCCCTGTCGTTGTGAGTAATTCACTTTGGGGGTCTTACCTGGTATACATCATATTAAAAAATAATTGAAATACACCTGGCGGTTCAATAATTATGTGTAAAAAACTTGATTCAAGTACAGCTCTCCGAAGAGGACGCCTATACGAAGAAAGTTTATATGAACCTGTAGTATTCCTTTTACATATTTTTTTCATATCCGAGAGATTTCCCACATTTTTCCGCACCCCCTGTACATGAAATATGTCTATAATTTTGCGTAAAATCTGAAAAAGAAATAACATAAGGTGTTCCATTTAAAATCAGCAAGAAAACATCAACTTCCGGTAAAACCGGAAGCTCCACCATCTTGAAAATATTTTAACCGAATTGCTCCCATTGACTTTTGAAACGTTCCAAATTGTAAAAATTTTCCAATGTCTATTTTCCTACAAATCGATCGCGACAGTTCGTCATGGATAATTGATTTATATAGTTTGTAGGGAAACTATAGGAAATTATAATATAAAATTAAAAATATAGTATTTAAAAAGCAGTGGCGTAATTCAAGGGCGCCCTCAAGTCCCTTTATGAAAATGAATAAATCGAAGGATTAAAGCAGGTGCAAAATAGTAGGTGACATCCAAAAATCTGCGGTGGGCGGCGCAAATATTCTTGGTTACGCCACTGTCTATCAGAATCATTTAATTCTCTCTTTGTTTGTCACAGTTAGGGATGCAAACGATACATCGATGTTTGCAAAACATCGATGTTTCGTTTATAAACATCGATATTTAAATGAACGATATATCGTCGACAAATTTATTAACCATCGACATCGTTCAGTCATCTCCCTTCCTACATTCATTCTAGGGATTACGATGTGACAAAAATAATCGGTTTGGAATTGATATGCCCATTGAGACATTAACAAAATAAACGTTGGGAGATAATTACGTAACGGTTAACAGAGTTATTCGACTAGTCAGTTACGTTCGAAAAGCAATAGAAAATATAAACGCAAAAAAAAGACAAAGATGCAACTAGCAAAAGGGTTTGATTTCAACTCCTCTCGATCCCAGATTTAAGTTCATGCATTGTAAAGATGCTGCGGCCAAGGGCAAAGTAATTAATTACTTAGATACATATGTGCGGGAACTTAACAGCTTACCTACGTTCAGAAATGACGCAAATAATGAGTCTGATAAAGAAGATTCGCAGTTCGACATTTGGAAATGCCTTAAGCAATTGACACACAACAATATGAAAAATAAATCATCTTCTACAACTACAGGAACCATCAGAAACAGGGGTCCTGATGTATCGGCCATCTCTTGTTACATTAATAAAAAGAGACGCTTTTAAAATCTGGGAGGACATAAAATCTCTTTTTCCAACACTTGCAAAGATTACAGTTACATACCTCCCCATCGTCGTCACGTCTATGCAGAAAAAAAAAACAAGAATCATAACAGAAATATTGTTGAATATTTAAATGAGAATTCAACGTCGTTTACAGGAATTGCCGGCACTTAACTGTTTATGATGTTTTAAAAGTTACTAAATACCATTCGCATCAACCAATAATTGTACAAGGACTTTAAGAAGGTGCTTTTGATATGTTGGTAAATGTTTAGACCTGTTCCGGTAAAGTTTATGAACAGATGAAGCACATTTCAGTAACTGAGGAGTTTTTATTTAAAAAATCGCCATTACCGGGCTCTTGAAAACCCGCAATTAAGCGAACCACGAAGATTGCGATTTGGTTTTAATGTATTTTCGGAAGCCTAGGCAATCATCACCTAGGAAAGAAATAGGCTTCTAGAGACTAGATTTTCTAAGCTTCTTTTCCTTAATTCCATTTCAGAATTGTTGAATGAACTGAAATAAAGAAATGTGTTTACTAGTTACGATCGATTTTATTTAGTTTGGTGGTCTAGTTTAAGTGAAGTCAGTGAATCTACGATCAGTCAATAAACAGTGTACCTAACATTTAGGGTTGAAAATATTTCAATTAAATTGATAATGTAGGTACATTTTATGTGAAATTTCTGATGATGATATGAATATTTCTAGTTCTTATTCGTGTTTTTTAAAAGTATGAGATCTTATTTTAATTCGTGTGATGATAACAGAATTACCAGACCACTTTTCTAAAACATTTCAAAACATCGGAAAAACATCGATGTATCGCTCTTATGGTCGATGTTTCTCGACATCGATATTTTATCGTGAGAACATCGATGTTTTCAACACCGATGTTTATAAGAACGATGTTGCATCCCTAGTCACAGCTGCTAATTAACAAACTTTAAGACTGATGACGAGCTTGAACCGACAAAATCCCTTTCAAGAACTGGAAGTAAGCTAAAATCTCAACATTCGAGGGTAAGCTTTTCTTCGAAGACACTGGTGGATGATAAAAAGATAGAGGAGGAAAGAGAACGGTCCAAATCGCTGATACAAACTGGGGAGGAAAAGAAAAGACGAAAATCAAGTGTAGGAAGCAAGACTTCTCTTAGTCAGTCGTCAAGTAAATTATCAAGGTAAGTGAATGATATCGAAGAGCAATGGTTAAAACAAGCTATAATGTTTGATTAATCGTTTTTTAGTATGACAAGAGTAAGATCTAGATCAAGTGCTTTTGCGAGTGAGAGTGTGCTTTTGTCCGAATCTCAAACTGGTCGAAAAATTAAAGGATGGGTCTCTTCTTCAAGGTAAATTTTTTTGCCCTCCTATAAAACTGTGTTTAGGTTTAACAAGTTACTGTTTTTCTCTTTATTTCCTGCGAATTTCACTCTGGTTCTCTCTCTCCTTATACGTTTCGATAACCTAATGGTCTCTTCACTGGAGCTGTAAAGACCCAAGAGCAAAATTCACAGAAAACAACTTATTATATTAAATCCCTATTCCGAGATAGGTAAACAGGATGTTATTCCTGCAAAATTTTTTTATCAATACATACACCAAAGATGGATTCCGTTCAAAATTAGGCAGTAAAAATAGCAGTGGCGGTACCGAGGGATGAAAAAATAAAAGTCTTTAAAAATTGAGTTAGTATGAAACACAGCTAAATATAAAGAAAGTGGTAAATTTTAAAAATACAGCAGTCAAAACAAAATGCACGTTTAACTTACTGTGTGAATTATTTAAAAAGAAAATCCATACGCCGATCCGCAAAAAAAAATCCAATGAAAATCCGCCGAGATAATCTATTTGTTTATAGGCAAAAATATCAAAAAGTCTTTAAACAGTTCCCGAGGGCGTCCTAATCATCCGATTTTGATTCTGAAAAAAGTATTGGAAAACTTGAGTTCCCTACTATATGTCGAAAATAAATTTAAATACGTTAACGTGATATTTTGGACGCAGACAAACTTGAAAAATGGTCAATTTTTGTAAACGAAATCGCATTGCAAAATTATTGTGCAAAAACTATCTATTCGATCCCAACGAATTTTAGCATGATATTTTATCATGGCATAAATTTTTTTTGTTCTAATACGAAGATCCTCAGAGAAATTTAAATGGTCGAAAAAAATTGATTAAAAAACTGCTTTTTTTACCTTTTTTTAATTATTGCTATTTTGCAATAAGGGAAATATATTTTGAGATTTCCGACCAACCCTATCTTATGGAAAATTTAATTATGAAGCTTTTTTTCTTTTTTAACTTTCCTCTAAAATGGACATGTTCAAAATTACACGAGAGAAAAGTTGAAAAAAAACCGTTTTTTTTTCGTTAATTTTATAATTTTATTAAAAAAAAAACAATGTTGCCCAACTTTTTGATTGACGCATATCAAATTTATCGTTACTCAGGTTATTCTGAAGGCTCTCATGCAAAAATCTCGATGTTCAATGTTCGATTTGACATCCACCTAAAAACAGATAAGCTCTGGTCTAAAAGCATTGCCAAAGAAGAAACTCTTTCTTGGCTCATAGTATTCTGTAAAAACGATTTTATCCGTTTGATGGTAGAAAAGCACCGCTCTGCTTCAGCCGATGCCTTCAGAGTGGTAATTAAAATTTTTAGATTTTCACTTGTACTGCCTAAAGAACACATACTTCATGTTCAATAACCAAATATACAAACAAATAGATGGCACACCTATGGGGTCCTCGCTTTCACTCGTTATAGCCAACCTTTTTATGATATATTTCGGACAAGAGGCACTGCAAAAGGCACCTTTAAAACCGAAATTTGGGAAACGCTATGTTGATGATATTTTTATAATATGGCCACATGGAGAAGAACACCTGGACGATTTCCTCATATACCTGAACAATATCCACCACAGAATCCAATTCACGCTAGAAATCGAACAAGAAAAGAAACTTCCTTTTTGGGACCTGCTATTAACTAGGAAACTCAACAACACCCTGGGCTTTAGCGTATATTGGAAACCCACACATACTGATCGATATCTCAATGCAGAGTCCTATCATCATCCCTCTCAAAAGCAGGCAGTAGTCAACACACTAGTATCAAGATCTCTCCGCCTAATAGAACTTGACACAAAACAAGACGAAGTAAGGCACATTTCAACAGCTCTAGAACGGAATGGTTTCTCACAATCAGATATAAAGAAAGCCATAAAAAGACAAGAGAAGACTACAAGAAAGACCAAAGATCAAGATAAAACAAGGAACAAAGCCATAATACTATACATAAAAGGAATAACGAACAGAATCGGAAGAATCTTAAGAAAACACAACATACAGCCCATATTTAAACCACAAAAAACAATAGCCAACATCCTGGGAAATCCCAAAGATAAGACCAACCTTGAAAATCATGGCGTTTACAGCATTCCATGTGCAGATTGCCATCAAATTTATATAGGACAAACAAACAGGCGCATATCAGCAAGAATCCAAGAACATAAAAATAGCCTCAAAAACAAACAGACAACCTTAGCCCTATTTTAACATCACCAAACAACCGGACACACCATCGATTTCGAAAAAGCAAAAGAAATAGCACCAGTGCAGAACTACAAGGTACGCGTCATAAGAGAGGCCCTAGAAATCGAAAAAACGGGACAGCTAAATAAACGAGACGATGCTATAAATTTTCCAACTACGTGGAAAACATTAATAAAAAATCAAGAAAGAAAACAACAAAAATCAGCTAGTACACGAGAGATCAGCATACAAGAACAAAATATATCGCACTCGGCAGAGGGGAGGAGCCTGCAAAGCCGCTCATCCAATCAGGAAGCGAGCCAGCTAAACAAAACTCGAAATTCATCAGAAGACACCATCAGTTCTCAGCGACTAACGAGACAAACCGCACTTGAAAATGCCAAATGAGATTTTAGCGAAACTTGGTGAAAACGATTTTTTGAACGAACAGATAATCAAACCTTTCATTCTAACATCCGCGAAAACCTACGATATAACATATATATATATATATATATATATATATATATATATATATATATATATATATATATATATATATATATATATATATATATATATATATATACCGTTCGAATTTAGAAACTCCTTTTCATATTTTACATTTCCAAAAATTCAAGTATATCATCTGTTAAATCTAAATGGATAATATATAGTACCGTTTCATATTCATAAAAACTCATCAATATAAATATAAAATGATCGTCCGATTCATGGTAATATTTGCTTTGTAAATTTAAATGAATTATAAAGGGAGAGATTAAAAACTTATACCCGTATTTTAGATTTACTACCCAACACGGCAACACTGCATCGTCTCATATTTTACTATTTTACTACTATTTACTATAACAAAATTTATTGAGTGAGTTGGATTTAATGCTTGGAAATTTCTCATCTTGCGCTCTGGCTAAAGACAGCAAAAATAGTTGCCAAGGCGTCCATAAGCCGTGAAAGTCTTGTGTTTATTTAGTGAATGGTGGTAGTACTGTTTCTACTGTCATCTAAGATTTTTTTCATTGTCTATAGAATGCTGTCTTTGGATTCGAATGCGGTACAAACAAATCTAGAATTAAAATTGCTTCTTGTTGGGGACGAACAAGGTAAGCGTTTGCTAGCAATTTGATCTAGTATTGCGGTTCTTTGAGGACTATTTGAAAAAAAAAACAATAAAAAAATTGGAAAAAAATGTGCAGACATTTTTATTGGCGAATGCAGCTCAAAACATTGACAAATTTAATCGATGTGCATAAGAATGCACGTAAGCAGCATGTTCATAGATTTTTTTATAATTGCTTGCACCCCATTCGACGAGCCGCTCATGTTTTCTAGGCAATAAAAAAGCGCTCGCTTGGTTTTACTTACACATACAGAAAATAGAGAGCAGGAACTGCATTACATTTAACTGCTTTTCTGGAATCTTTTACAAGAGAGTCTTAAAAATGGCTTAAACGGTGGATTTTATAAATTCCTTTGTAAGTCGGAATCCTTTGAATTCGCAAATCGACATGGGCCATTGTATTTGTCTGCACGGTTTCGGACAGAGCACTTAATTTTTGATGGTTTTTTCTCGCCAAATATTTTTAACCTCTTTAAAACGTAAGAAAATATCTTGATCAAAGTAAAAACATAGTCACTTTCGCAAAAATTAAAATACCGGTACAGTAGACACCACGCATAGAAATACCGGCATTTTAGACACCACGCTTGTATTCTAACCTGAACTAAAAGAATGGTTTAACTGCTGCTTGAAGAAGAAACTTTTACTCGATTCAGGCAGCGCCACATACGACTGAAAGCAAAAGTTCAAATACTCGTCGAGTGGGTTGCATAAGAGAAATTTTTCTAATAGAAGGATATTTTGTAGGACAAACTAAAAGCAGGTTTGCAGTTGACATGCAACCTAAATGAAGCTTATGAGACAGAATTAATCTCAACGTCAGATAGGCAACTCCATATACGCTCCAATGTATTAGCTTGGATTGCATTAAAATTGCACCAGCAAAACGATTACGTTTCCAGACGTAATACTGTAACACAGACAAATTATTCTTGACATTTAGGTGAAGTAAGTTAAATTTTTTCAGTAATTGACTGCTGTTTGCGTATAATCTAGGTAAAAAATTGATTTAAATTTAAACACTAAATTACCAGTAGAAATTAAAAAAATATTTGTACTAATATTTATTAGCATGTTTTATTTTAATTTACAATTTTTGGGAGGTTGCACAATCCTGCAAATAGAAGAAAAAATCGACACTGGAAAATATATAATTTTGTGTAAGAGCTCTAAGCTGAACTTTGAAATCTCGATAATCTCCTAGAAAATGATTCTTTCGCAAAACGATAAAATACGTGTGCACTTTTTTGGGAGAAAGTATTTTTTTTTGACTATTTTCACTGCATGATTTTAAACGAAATCGGTCCGAAGTAGTGAGCACTTTAAATTTTACATAAAATATTTCATTTTATTTTCATATTACGTATTATTATAGGGTATCTGAAGATACAGAGTCATATAGTTTTGGATCGACTGATAGTGACCGTTTAATAAGAGACGAAAAACTCAGAAAAGGAAAAAAAGGGAAGAAAGGAAAAAAAGATAAAAAACAAAAGGTTATATCAGATCAATCCAGATATCATTCCCATTTACACGTTTCAATATTTTCATAGGAAGAAAGCAGAGAACCATCCTCAGCAGATTTAGAGAAGAAGGGGCGGGAAAAAAGTGAAACGAAGTCATTGAAAGAAGAACAAAAAGCCGAGAAAAAAGCCGAGAAAAAAGCAGCGAAACAAGAAGTCTCAAGCACCATTGCAGGAAAGAAAGCAAAAGGTAAGAATAAAATGAGCCCCATAATACAAACAGTACAAGATTAACTCAATTTATTGCACCTTTCGCCGAAAAAAAAAACGAGACATCTTCAGCAAAATCAAGCAGGTTCATAAAGACTTTTAATCGTAATTAATTGTGATAACATTTGATCGTAGACTTCTGCAAATGATATATTTTGGTAGCGTAAGGCCGTTCTGTCTACTATCATACTGCTGTCTCATTGGCACTCTGGAAGGCTGGTCGTTCTTCTTCTCTCTTGCAGTTTTTAGTACAACTACGGGTTATCAAAGCTTACCAAAATCACAACTCAGATCTTCAGGACTCAGGCAAGGCTGCTAACTATCTGGTTAGATGATATATCTAGTTTGAAGCTCTCACAGCAGTACGTCCGCGAGTTTAATCGCGTGAAAGTTTTTAGTTAAATTAAACAAAACAAGTTTCTCAAAACACTTAAATCTATTAACAAAAATAAATAGGAAACGAAAATATTTACAATGAGAAACTTAAAATTAGAAATGAATAACCATATCAAAGTAACTAACATAACTGCTATTAATGACCATTCTATTAGTAAAAATGTAAAACCCAATTTAAAAGATAAAACGTATAAATATCTTTCTGAAATATTAAACAGAAAAAAAGAATAAAAATGCGAAACAAACAACTATTTATATTACTTAAACAAACAATATTATGGTCGCTAAATTCTCTAGTAAAATATTACAAGATACTCACTTAATTTCGCCAAAAGAGATACAAAAACAAAACAAAGAAAACCTTCATTCCCGACGAATAAACACGTCCCGTAATTACAGTAAAAAACCAAACGTGTACCTCCTCGGCACCCCGCGAATCCCGTTAGTACCCATATTATCCCTTGGAACCCTGTAAACGTCAATTTGATTCACGAAATATAGAGGGCGTTAGCCATTCTATACCGGATACTTAATTCCCGAATTGGCCTCTAAGCGTCTTAATATAATTTTTATATAAAAACAGTTAATTAAACTATTCTAGATTTTCCTATTCACTATTCACTCTTTTAGTAGTCTAGAAGTACTTAACTCTTTCTTTTTTGTGAATAGAAAAAAAACAGATATTATTCAAACTCCCTTTACATTGGGTCAAACAATATATCATATTATAGTGAGTTATTTGATTATTCTTTTGTTTCCTAATAATGGGAAAATCGTTCAATATTTTAATATATTTTAACGGCTTTTCGTATACCATATGTAAGACCTCCCTTGCCCTTATCTCTTAGGTATTATTTACATAACTAGGGTAGGATTTCTTCGGCAGATTTATATACAAATCATAAAGAAGGCTCTTTTATGTCGTCATAAGACTGAGTTTATATATTTTTAAAAAAACATTTAAAAGACTCAAAGATAATAAAATTGAGATTATGCTTAAGTACGATAATTGATTTATTTTTCCTTTAGACTTTCTTGGGTGGTAAAAAAAAATATATACTATCCCGTTCTCGCGGATAAAATCTATCCACAGAGTAATTAATTAATTACTCATTTTAGCAGAATATAATATTTCTCGTCAAACAGTATATTATAATTAATATTTGTTCCATTTCATAATATTATTATACAGAGTGTCCCAAATAACCTGTTCTGCTTACCAGCTATCTCGAATATCATGACAAGCCGGTTTAAACTGAAAAAAATGTCTCATCCAATAACACTTCATAATACGTTTGCAGTATTGCCAAGTACTTCTATTATTAAACATATTAGGAAAAATACGAAAAACGCCAAAAATTAATTTTTATAATAACTGGAAATCTGTTGACATGAGCAAAAAAGATAAAGGAGAACAAACCGCCATTTTACCTCTTCTGGAAAAGAGCGTTACCGATTTTCAAATAGAGGTTTATCATTTGAAATGTCACTGTCAACTCACTACCTAGTCACAACCAATATATTTTCCCACGTTTCGGTCTCAAAAAGTCCGCTATCAAAGAATGTTATTAAAATACTCCTTGGCATGACACTGTTTTCTTCAAAGAACAGCTATATTCTTATAACCAATCTTTCCAGAAGGACATAGTGTAGGTAAACATAATCCAGGCAAGACCTTACCGTAATGTCATCTACCTCCAAATCCGTTGTTCTCCACCGATACACATATATTTGGTTTTACTGTAGTTGACCGACAGTCCCCATTCTGAATATTTTTTTAAATAGGTTCCTTGCCATAAATGCAAGATCTTCTTTGTCTGGCACTGTAAAAAAGTTTCACATTAATTTTAAAGTAATGTGCTGGAAGCATATTTCATAAACAGTTTCTTAAATGCATTTAATGTCAGTGCATAACAATTTTTACATTAAATCTAATGTAATTATACATTAAATTTGGTATTTTTTCAGTTACTTTATCGAAATTTAAGGAATTTCAAAGTACATGTAACTTATTCACAATTTAAGGTACAAAATCATTAAATTTTTAAATTAAAGAACGTACATTAAATTTAAGGTTATTTTTAACAGTATTGGCAACTGCTACTTAGTCATCTGCAAGGTGATTGTCTTTGCTAAACTCTAATCCCATTCAGCTGCATGATTTTCTCCATTTCTTAAGGCTTGCATTAAGGTAGATTTTGAACAGAGTTAGTGATAGACAACACCCCTGACGAAGACCCGTGATCACATAAAAGGTATCAGATATATTCCTTCCGATCTTCATTCTAAAAGTGACTTGGTCGTACAGTTGTTTAATTGTAGTGTTATTAACGGGAGAGTTCTCCAGCATTTGCCACAGTTTTTGGATTGGCACTGTGTCATATGCTTTTGTAAGATCTATAAAAAGAAGATGAACCTCTCTATTCCTTGCCACTTTTTTTCATTCAGTTGGGCTAGGTTAAATATATGATCCACCCATGACCGGCCAGCTCTAAACTCTACTTGTTCCTCGATGTCATGGGGATTATATTCTGATTCTATTATGTTTCTAAGCAGTTTTCCATATATCCTGCTTATTGTGCTGGATACAGAGATGCACCTATAATTCGTCGCGTTTCTCTTTTTTATTGGTTTGTGATATCCAGCCTTCTTTCCATATAGTCGGTATGAGGTCGCCATTATTTATGATTCTGTTAAGGAGTTCTTTAAGGAAGGAGGTCAATTTTTCGGTACCATTTTTTTAACAGTTCTGCCGATATTATTCCTTCGGGTCCAAACGCCCTCCTGTTTTTCATTAATTTAATAGCTTTCCATACCATCTCCCTTGTTAGATTTACCTAGTGTCCTTGTATCTTGTATCGTCTTGGTGAGTTTGACACATATCCCTTTCTGTCTTCTTCTTCTTCTTCTTTAGGTGCCGTCTTCGTTCCGAAGGTTGGCGATCATCAGAGCTATACGTATTTTCGAGACTGCTGACCTAAACAGCTGGTTATTGCTGAAATTATATCATTCTCTTAGATTTTTTAACCAAGAGTTTCGTGTTCTTCCTACAGATCTCTTTCCCATAATTTTTCCCTGCATAATAGTTCTCAGTAGTTGATATCTTTCTCCTCTCGTAACGTGTCCCAGGTATTGTAAATTTCGTTTTTTAATTGTAAGTATGACCTTCTTTTCTTTATTCATTCTCCTCAGTACTTCAGCGTTTGTGATTTTCTCCATCCATGATATTCTTAACATTCTGCGGTACATCCACAATTCAAAGGCTTCCAACTTGTTATATATATATATATATATATATATATATATATATATATATATATATATATATATATATATCGATCTTTTTAAGCGTCCATGCCTCCATTCCATAAAACAAAACTGACAGTACGTAACATCTTGCCAGTCGAACCTTTAATTCAAGACTCAGGTCTCTGCCACAGAACACTCTCTTCATTTTCGTGAATACGGCTCTTGCTTTCTCTATCCGGATTTTGATTTCTTCAGAGCTATCGTTGTTTTCATTGATGACGGTGCCTAAATAGTTGTATTTTCTGACGTGTTCTATATTTTGACCCTGTATGCGTATATCTGGGACATTTTGGGTTGATTTGGATATTAACATGCATTTTGTTTTTCTTATGTTTAGTGACAGTCCATATTCTTCACTGACTGTTGCTACTCTATTGACTAAGGTCTGGAGATCCTCGAGTGTTTCTGCGATAAGTACTGTGTCATCGGCGTATCTGAGGTTGTTTATTAAAATTCCATTTATTTTAATACCAACGAATTGGTCAATAAGTGCTCTATTCATTATGTCCTCAGAGTAAAGATTGAACAAGGTCGGTGAAAGTATACACCCTTGTCTCACTCCTCTTTTTATTTCGACTTCTTCAGTCGTCTCATGCTCCACTCGCACTACTGCTTTCTGATTGTAATAAATATTCGATATAATTCTGATGTCTCTTTTATCGAGGTTCTTTTCCGTCAATAGACTGATAAGGTGATCATGTCTCACTTTGTCAAAGGCCTTATTGTAGTCTATGAAGCACATATATACATCATTACAATTTACATTTATATCAAGGCATCTTTGAGACATGACATTCAGTGCAAATAACGCTTCTCTCGTTCCGAGTCCATTTCGAAATCCAAATTGGGTATCGCTAATATCTATTTCCAGTTTTTTTTTGTATTCTAGTGTGTATAACTTTTAGAAATGTTTTCAGTATGTGATTTATCAGGCTTATTGTGCGATAGTCGGTGCATTGTTTTGCTTTTCCCTTTTTTGGAATAGTTACAAATGTGGATAAAAGCCATTCCTGTGGTATTATTCCTGTTTTGTAGATATGATTAAAAAGCTCCACTCCTCCTCTATGAGCTTGAGGACTTCCATCGGCAGTTCGTCTGGACCCGGAGCCTTTCCATCCCTCATTATTCTTAATGCATACATTACTTCCTCTTTGGTTATATCTGAGCCTTCATCCTCTTGTATGCTGTTTAGATTAGGTTCATGTCTTTCATCTGTAAAAAGTTCATTAACATAGTTCCTCCATACCTCCAATTTTTCTTCCAGTTCTGTTATTATTGTTCCGTTTGTGTTATATAATGTGTTGGGTTGTTTGCGTTTTTGTGTGCCCGTAAGTTCTTTCACTTTTTTATGTATATTAAAAATGTCATGTTTCATCTGTAGATGCTCTATTTCCTCACATTTCTTTTTATAGAAATTTTCTTTGGCTATTCTGTTTTCAGTTTTGATGACTTTTTGTATTTGTTTATAGCTTTGTTCACACTTGCCTTTGAGAGTTCTTCGATCATCCATTAGCTGAAGGATCTTATCAGTCATCCATTCTTGCTTTTGTTTTGATTTTTGTTTAGTCAGAATAGTATTTGCGGGTGTCATCAACGCCGTTTTTAAGCCCAGCCATTTGTCATCTGTGCTCTCTATGTTTTGATATTCGCCATTTGCGCACAGTATATTTAGATTGTTGTTAATATTTATTTGTAACTCCCGTTTGATTTCTGGGTTACATAGGCGTGTCTGTCTTCTAATACTTCCTTATTATAATGTGATATCCATTTATCGATTGCATTTAGTTGTAAATTGATCTTGTTCGCAGTATCTGATCTAAGTGACTTCACGAATTCCCATGCTTCTGATGATCTCATACCACCTATATGTGTGTTTACTCCTGTGCATTTTCTATCCCAAGTTATCTTATTTTTAAATTTATTTTTCAACTAGTTTGATGTTATTATAAGTATTGTTGCAAGTGTTGGTGAACTCCTTCAGTTCTTTTTTTAAAACTTTCCATATAATTTCTTTCATACAATATAAAGCATTGTGTGTGATATCTGATTTTCAAAGTTCACAGACTTTCTGGTGAAAAAATAGCATTCGAATTATATTTGTAGAGACTACAGTTAACTAAAAAATATATTTTCTTTTACTTTTAGTTGGAGCAGAAGATCATGACGATGTCAAGAAAAAATACGACGAATTAAAAAAAGTTTTAAAAGAAATGGGTGAAAAAACTTTTGAGCAATAAACGTCGGATTGTTATTTGTTAAAACTTATAAATTTTTGTAGGTATCATCGACGAACTTAAGGAAGAACATAAGGAAGAGGTAAAAGGAAATTAGAAAGGAAACGAAATAAATCATAAATCAACAGTGAAAAAAAGTATAAAAAATACAGGAATCATGATTAAAGTGGAACTTATTGTTCAGTCTCTTTTTAGTTTAACTAAAAAAATTATTTTAAAAGAGATTTTTTGTTGTTTAGGGGCCAAAAAAGAAACTTTCGAAGAAGGAAAAGGCCAGATTGACAGCGGAAGCGGCTGAAAAAGCAAAGGCTGAGTTGGAAGCTCAAACAAAAAGGTAACGTGGACATTTTTAGATTTATCATTATTAACACGACGTTTCGCTTTTAAAATATCATCATTAACATAATTTTTTAAAATATTTGTCCCGTATTTTTAATGATGCAGTGTTTTCCAACTGATGGGTCGCGACCTACAAGGGGTCGTGTTAGCTCTTTTGGGGGGTCCATATAAAAAATCAAAATTAAATTTACAGATAAGGGACATAACCACTACATGCACCTCTACTTATGCAAGCACGAATCAAAGAGGGGCAATCGTCCCCTCACCAACAGATTCGAATTCGGAAAAATAAACTGGCCTCTGTCTGCTGCATTATTAACGTGAATATCACTGACACCCGAGTCGACAACTCTCTTTCGCTTTTCACAAGGTACTCTTGTGATATCGTCGCTACCCTCTCCAACAAAGAGATAGGGTAGTTCTTATGCCTCACAAAATCCGGCTAGGCTGCTTAACTTAAATGCTTTACTACTAAATTCAGTCCATTAATGCCTCCTAGTTTACTCAGATGTATACCAATACCATCCACGAGTTCGCTTCAGTCTTCGTACAGGATATTGGTTGTCCAGCAGCTGAAAAGCTGATGCTTGCCCGCATATTTTTTAATCTGTTCCTTCGCAGTTGGTATCTGTAGATCTCTATGAAGATCGGTATTATTATATTTCGTAGTATTTTGTTTTCAAATCTTTGGATGCATTTAATGTTAGAATCACTGGCACAACCCCATAGCTGGATTCCATGAAGCCACTCCCATTTAAAATTTAACTATAAACCAATATCTTGTTGGAAATAGAATGGTTGGAGTTCCTTCTCAACAACCAGTTGTACTGTCTATATTTTAAATTTAATTCTCCTTCCCATTAGTTTGGCATCAAGGACCATGCCAAGGTATTTGGCATTCATCGAATGTAATACAGTTGTTCCGCCAATTTCTAGAGGAATGTTTTTTGTTAGCCTTTTGTTGATAAAGTTTACTTGGATCGATTTAAGTTCATTAAACTTAATCTTCCATTGTCTAGCCCAATCTATTAATACTATTGATCTTGATCCACTATAAGAAAACGACTATCGTTAGCAAATGTAGCAACAACTGTATCTTCGAATATTGACAGGTCGCTGCTATACAGCAAACACGGGATGGGTCTAAGGACGCTGACCTGAAACACTCTCTCTCTCTCTCTCTCTCTCTCTCTCTAGCATTATAACCTGGGGTGGGTCTTTGCTGACTTCACAATCTGCCTCCACTTGCTGCGATCCATCATCAGTTCCTCCGCGCGTTCGACGTTTAGGGTTTGTAAGTCTGCTGCAACGTTATCTCTCCACCTCATCCTTGGTCTTCCTAGCGACCGCTTTCCTTCTGGGTTCTCTTCCCATACCATCTTGACGATACGTTGATCTTGTCTCATAAGATTAAGAAATCTTTCTGCTTTTATTATTTTCACTATATCTGGCTGGTTGTATAGTTCCTCCAATTCCTTGTTTGTTCTCGTTCTATATTGCTGTGTGGTGTTGTCCCTGACCGGTCCGTATATCCCTCTAAGCATTCTTCTTTCCGCGATTTTCAGTCTATTCTCATTTTGTTTTGTCAACGTCCATGTTTCACATGCATATGTCATTACCGGTCTTATAACTACTTGATATATTCTTATTTTCGTGCGGCGGGATATATTTTTCGATTTCATTATCTTTTGCAGCCCATACCAGCAGCGGTTGCCTCCTTGTATTCGGTTGTTAATCTCTTGTGTAATGTTGTTGTCAGAGGTGATCGTAGCTCCCAAATATTTAAACTGATGGACCCTTTCAAAATTGTAGTGGTCCATAGTCACGTTCTGTCCTATTCTGTCTCGCCGTTCCGTTCTTGTTGTAGCCATATATTTTGTTTTTTCTTCGTTAATTCGTAGGCCAACTTTCTTTGCGGCATTTTCCAGTTTGAAGAACTCTTCCTTGACACTGGTAGTTGTATTACCTACAATATCGATATCATCAGCGAACGCCAATATGATGCGCTTACCAGCAAAAACTAAAGAAATTTTTGGACAAAATGGAATAGCCATCTTCTAGAGAATTGAAAGACCTACCAATTGTTTTTTTACCGATCTCGATATTTTTATTTGTTGCTGAGAAATATGCAAAACAAGGTCAAAATTGTTATAATATTCAATTAACAATAACTATTGCTAAATGCAACCGACGACTCTGTGGTTAAGTAAAAAGTTGGGTCTATTAGTGCTTAATATGTGGTAAAAATTTCAGATCGATTCATCAAATAATTTGTGCAAAATTTAATTTGTTTATCAGAGACGAGGGAATTTTGCAAAAACATTCTAGCTCCATCGATGAAGGTACACCGATTCTGCGCACATCTTATGAAAGAGGAACTCTTTTTCTATGAGACGTATTACATGGAATTGAGGAAAATTAATTTTAAATTTGTTTAAACTTCATTAGAAAACCACTATCATTTTTACCTTGTAAATAAATTAAATAATTTTTTGTTTTTGGCGTTAAAAAAATTCTGTTTTCATATTTGGAAAGCTGGCATTTTTAGACGAATTTAGAAAAAACGGCTTAGGTCAATATGCGCCAAAGTTAGCAACTTTTTTTTAAAAATTCATTCCTATATTGTTAATAAAAATTAAGAAACGAAACTAGCGCCATTCGAAAGTTTAAGAGTTTAGGTTTAGATGTGAGTTGTCCGAAAAATGATAGCAAAAAAACAAAAACTTCAGTCAAGTTTAAAAAATGTTAATTGTTTAAAAGACGACTCGGCACGAAGGTGAGTTGCTAACAAATCCGCGCTTTCAAAAAATGAAACAGCAACTAAAGGGTGTTTTTTATAGAGGTATAGAACTTTTAAATGGAATAAAACAAAGATGAATTTTTTAAATTGACATGAAATTTACTTTATTCGAAAGATAACCTTATGGCATTATAATTTAAATGACTTCTGGCATATGACGGCCACGGCTGGCTCGAACGTAGTCTAATCTGGAGGTTCAATTTTCGATGACTTTTCCCAACATTTGTGGCCGTATATCGTCAATAACGCGGCGAATGTTGTCCTCCAAGTGATCAATCGTTTCGGGCTTATCGGCATAGACTAGCGACTTCACATATCCCCACAGAAAATAGTCTAGCGGCGTTAAGTCGCACGATTTTGGAGGCCAATTCGCGGGTCCGAAACGTGAAACTATGCGGTTACCAAACGTTTCCGTCAATAAATCAATTGTGGCACGAGCTGTGTGACATGTTGAGCCGTCTTGTTGAAACCACAGCTCCTGCACATCATGGTTGTTCAATTGATGAACGAAAAAGTCAGTAATCATGGCTCTATAGCGGTCACCATTGACTGTAACGTTCTGACCAGCATCGTTTTTAAAGAAGTACGGACCAATGATTCCACCAACCCATAAAGCACACCAAACAGTCAGTTTTTCTGGATGTAACGGTGTCTCAACATACACTTGAGGATTATCATCACTCCAAATACGGCAGTTTTGTTTATTGACATATCCATTCAAAAAAAAGTGAGCTTCATCGCTAAACAAAATTCGCCTATGAAAATCGGGATCAACGGCAATCTTGTTTTGGGCCCATTCACTGAATCTACGCCTTGCTAGGTGATCGTCTGGCTTCAATTCTTGCACGAGTTGGATTTTACAAGCACGCAAACCAAGATCTTTCCGCAAAATCTTCCATAAAGAGAATGGACACATATCCAATTCCTGTGCACGATGGCGGATAGACTGATTCGGGTCTTCCTCTACGCTACGCTCTACAGCAGCAATGACTTCTTCTGTACGCACTGTACGACGTCTCTGTGGATGCGTATTATCATTTAGAGTAAACGTGGTGCGAAAACGTTCCATAGTTAATCGAATTAATTGCTCTGATGGACGATTATGTTGACCGTAAAATGGACGTAGTGCGCGATACGTATTTGGAACAGAACCATGATTTTCAAAATAAATTTGCACAATTTGGAAACGTTGTTCAGGCATCAGTCTATTCATGTTGAAATGCCAAACCAAACTAAACATAAATCATTTGACAGCTGACAAAATGGCCGCCAGTTAAAAAAGTGTAGCCAACTTAAAGTTCTATTCCTCTATAAAAAACACCCTTTACAAACTGCTACCATTAGCTAAATCTCCGAAAGTTGTTGACGGATTTTGATGATTCTTTTTTTAATTTGTGGTACCTTTCTGCGTACATTACAAATATGCATACTATTTGTTTATAAATTAAACGTTTAATTTGTTTAAACATTTTTTCCAAACAATTTTTTCATTAAAAATCAATAATTTTTGTGCTATTTTTATTGGCAAACATGGTTATAAGTCGGGAAAATTGAATAATTAAATTATTGTTATAAAACATTAATATTCGTTACATTGCATGTAAGAAAAAGCTGTATACGTAAGTATTGTTTGCTACCGTAATATATACATGTTATAACAATATATCATACATTGAAAAATTAATACGTGTTTGAGGTTTTCGTAGTTAAACATAGTATTAGGTTTTGAAAGTGAATTATTTTAAATATCTGAATAAAGAGAAAGAGAGCCTCAAACGTGCTACGATCATCTTAGCGGGGATACTCTTTGTCTGTTCTGAAATTCAGTGTAGGTAGAGAGGGGTGAGTGGCAGATGCTATATTTTGGAGTCGAGACGGTTGGACCAATATTTTTGAATATTTCATGTACAGTGACTTTGGCGCATATTGACCTAAGCCCTTTTTTTTCTAAATTCCTCTAAAAATGCCAGCTTCCCAAATATGAAAACAGAACTTTTTCATCGGCAAAAACAAAAAAGTTATTTAATTTCTTTACAAGGTAAAAATGATAGTGGTTTTCTAATGAAGTTTAAACAAATTTAAAATTAATTTTCCTCGATTCCATGTAATACGTCTCATAGAAGAAGAGTTCCTCTTTCATGAGATGTGCTCAGAATCGGTGTACCATCATCGATGGAGCTAGAATGTTATTGCAAAATTCGCTCGCCTGTGATAAACAAATTAATTTTTGCACAAACTATTTGATGAATCGATTTGAAATTTTTACAACATATTAAACACTAAAAGATCGAACTTTTTACATAATAACAAAGTAGTAGGTTGCATTTAGCAATAGTTATTGGTAATTGAATATTTTGAACAATTTTGATCTTGTTTTGCATT
Organism: Diaprepes abbreviatus; assembly: GCA_034092305.1. Taxonomy (NCBI): domain Eukaryota; kingdom Metazoa; phylum Arthropoda; class Insecta; order Coleoptera; family Curculionidae; genus Diaprepes; species Diaprepes abbreviatus. Next base: position 12,368,267 of record JASJET010000054.1, read on the forward strand.
TTTCTCAGCAACAAATAAAAATATCGAGATCGGTAAAAAACCAGTTTGTAGATTTTTCAATTCTCTAGAAGATGACTATTCCATTTTGTCCAAAAATTTCTTTAGTTTTTGCTGGTAAGCAAAAAAGTGCAAAAAAATGCATTTTTCGCCCTTTAACTGTTTATGACACTAAATCTCTTGCAGACAACATATACGGTTTATTTCTATAGACCTATATTACCCGAAAATCTGGATCTCTGTCTGGATGATTGAGTGTCCCGGCAAAATGCTTAGTTGACTGATGTAGAATCCAAATTGAAAATCTGGGATAAAGTTACCATTTTCTATTAAAGGTCTAAACCTTTTGAGCAGTAGTTTCTCAAAGAATTTTGAGATTACTGATAGTAGCGAAATCGGTCTATAAGATTTGGCATCGGTTGGTTGCTTCCCTGGCTTTGGCAACATGGTAAATTTCGCAACTTTCCAGCGTGTAGGAACATCTGAAGGCTATACTGAGAGGATAAGTGAGCATGATTATACCTTTTCTGGACAATTGCTTTAAGATTCCACCTGATGTCAAGTCAAAACCTAGTGCTTTTTTTAGATTTAGGTTGGATTTTGTTTCCTCCGTTGCTTATTTTGAGGTGACAGAAGGAATCTCTTCGAATTCTGTATTTTACCTTACTTTTTACTTGTTATCTCTGGTGTGTGTCCATTGCTACTTCTAAGAGGAGGAATAGCAATTATAGGTCTTTTAATTTTGCTGGTTGCCTTCCAGCGAGAATAATTTATTAAATCTTCTTTATGGTTCTGAATTTCTCTATTGAGCTTCTAAGTTTTATTATTGAGTATAATTTAATTAGCTGGATCTCTTGTAAAGGGTGTTTTTATAGAGGTATAGAACTTTAAGTTGGCAACACTTTTTTAACTGGCGGCCATTTTGTCAGCTGTCAAGTGATTTATGTTTAGTTTGGTTTGGCATTTCAACATGAATAGACTGACGCCTGAACAATGCTTCCAAATTGTGCAAATTTATTTTGAAAATCATGGTTCTGTTCGAAATACGTATCGCGCACTACGTCCATTTTACGGTCAACATAATCGTCCATCAGAGCAATTAATTCGATTAACTATGGAACGTTTTCGCACCACGTTTACTCTAAATGATAATACGCATCCACAGAGACGTCGTACAGTGCGTACAGAAGAAGTCATTGCTGATGTAGAGCGTAGCGTAGAGGAAGACCCGAATCAGTCTATCCGCCATCGTGGACAGGAATTGGATATGTGTCCATTCACTTTATGGAAGATTTTGCGGAAAGATCTTGGTTTGCGTGCTTACAAAATCCAATTCGTGCAAGAATTGAAGCCACAGGATCACCTAGCAAGGCATAGATTCGGTGAATGGGCCCAAAACAAGATTGCCGTTGATCCCGATTTTCATAAGCGAATTTTGTTTAGCGATGAAGCTCACTTTTGTTTGAATGGATACGTCAATAAACAAAACTGCCGTATTTGGAGTGATGATAATCCTCAAGTGTATGTTGAGACACCGTTACATCCAGAAAAACCGACTGTTTGGTGTGCTTTATGGGCTGGTGGAATTATTGGTCCGTACTTCTTTAAAAACGATGCTGGTCAGAACGTTACAGTCAATGGTGACCGCTATAGAGCCATGATTACTGACTTTTTCGTTCATCAATTGAACAACTATGATGTACAGGAGCTGTGGTTTCAACAAGACGGTGCAACATGTCACACAGCTCGTGCCACAATAGATTTATTCAAGGAAACGTTTGGTAACCGCATAGTTTCACGTTTCGGACCCGTGAATTGGCCTCCAAGATCGTGCGACTTAACGCCGCTAGACTATTTTCTGTGGGGATATGTGAAGTCGCTAATCTACGCCGATAGGCCCGAAACGATTGATCACTTGGTGGACAACATACGCAGCGTTATTGCCGATATACGGCCACAAATGTTGGAAAAAGTCATCGAAAATTGGACCTCCAGATTAAACTACGTCCGAGCCAGCCGTGGCGGTCATATGCCAGAAGTCATATTTAAATTATAATGCCAGAAGGTTATCTTTCGAATAAAGTAAATTTCATGTCAATTTAAAAAATTCATCTCTGTTTTATTCCATTTAAAAGTTCTATACCTCTATAAAAAAAACACCCTTTAGTTACCATCTTCTTCTAGTTCTTCGTTTTCCTGTAACCACGTAGCTGATTTCCACTGGATAATTTACTTTACTTAATAAGAAATATCATCACTTTTGTTAAGTCCTAAAAAAATTTTTTTATAATTTTCTTATTTTTTGTTTTATTGATAAAATATGGAGTATAGGAAAGAGGATTGGAATACTATTAAAAATTGAAAAAGGTTCGTAATTAAAAAAAAGGTTGGAAACCACTGAAATAATACACTGAAACACATAATAAATTGCAGAATGGAAGAACTCATAAGGAAAAGGAAGGAAGAAGAGCGTTTAGCAGCAATAGAAAAAGACAAAAGAGAAACTATCGAGTACGGGTGGAGGATGGAACAATTGAGTGCATCTAATGCGTTGATTCAAGATATAATAGATACCCATGCTGAGATTGTGAGAAAAGAGAAAGAACTTTTGGAGGTTTGTATATGCCGCACTTACTTCCAAGAGTAGCAACTTGTTTGGTGACTCTGTGAATTTTTAGTGGCAAAAATACGTCGAATGCGGAAGCCTACCAAATCCTTCACAGTGCGACCAGATGAATACGTATTTGCACCTCTGGGGACTGGATTTGGACACCACAAGTATGGAGACTGCCTCCAAAATGACCCAAGATGCTATTAAGGTACAATAAAATTATTGATGTCCTTAAAAGGTGATTTCACTGATAAACAGCTAAAATTGCAATTACTTCCTCCAAATGTGGTTTTATAACCTAACTTAAAAATGGAATCTTGTTTTTGTTTGTATAAGGTATTCAATTTTCGAAACATTGGCAGGGTATCTCTGTTATTATTTAAGATAGAGACTTGCGATTTTTTGTTAAACAAAACATGCCCACTCTGTTTTTAAGACACAGAGCGAAAATGAAAATCCGCTGGTGTATTTAGCTTTTTTCTAAAGGCATCAGATTTTGAGTTATAGACCAAATTTGTGATTTTTAAATAGAACACCCTGTAGTCAAAAATGTATAATAGTTGATATTTACTGTCACTAATAACCTAACATTTTGATTTTTATATTCGCAGAAGTTTATTTTTGGTGGTATGTCTTGAATATTATTTTGAATAAAGTTTCAAGGTCATTGTAGCATAACATAATATAATATAAAAAACTAGATAAATTAATCAAATGTCACACCAGGTGAAACATCTTATCTTAGATAATTTCCCAAATCTAACTGTTTTTGACATATTTTAAATTTTATGTCAAAATTGGTGTTTGCAGGTCTAAACATAGCTATCAATTTCTCCCATATGAACACCTTTATCATTTAATTGGAGTTGATTTCTTTCTAGAAGGGGATCTACTTTAATGAACTGTGTTGATATTTTGATGATAAATAAATACAAGGTGATCAAAAACTAACATTAAATAATAGCTTGGAAAAATCGCTAAAAGTCATTTTTTTTAAACGTAAACTCCCTATTTTTATAATATTATATTATATGGCATTAAAAGTAAGGGTGATTTTGTAGAAGGTTGTCTATTCCAAAAATTTGCATTTTTTACAATGCAAAAATGGAAAATTGCGAATATATCAAAAACTACGAATTTTTCGAATAGACAACCTTGTTCAAAGTCACCCTTATTTTTAATGCTAAATAAGATAACATTATAAAAATAGACGGTTTACGTTAAAAAAAATTGACTTTTAGCAATTTTTTCAAGTTAATATTTAATGTTAGTTTTTGATCACCCTGTATTTATTTATTATCAAAATATCAACAGAGGACACTAAAGTACGTGCCCTTCTAGAAGAAAACCGATCTCAATTAAATAATAAAGGCTTTCATATAGGAGAAATTTATAGTTATGTTTAAGCCTGCAAACGCCATTTTGACATACAATTTAAAATTTTATTTTTTATACATGAAATATGTCTATAATTTTGCGCAGAATTTAAAAATCTATCTAAAAATCTCTATCTTTAATAATAATAGAGATACCCTTCAAAAATGTCAAAAATTAGACACCATGTATATATCTAATCAGCTGCTTTAAAAACATCCGCGAAATTCAGCATGGCGCTGATCTATTTTCTTGTAGAAATCAGATCAAAATGCTCATAACTTCGGGAAAGTAATTTTAGTGCGAAAGGATGGCGTAAAAAGTGTTAGTTGCACCATTTTGTCAAGAAATAGCGAGCGATAAAAAGCTTTTTTACTCGACTACTCTACGAAAAGTAGCATACATTTTGGTTGAATGTAAGTTTGTTTGAGTGTATGTTTATTCCCCCATAACTTTACAAAGGCTACATGGGAAAAACTAATTATAATCGGTGAGGTTAGCTTTTTGGTGATGGAAAAATATCTGTTTAGTCTAAATACCAACTCTAAATGCCCGAAGATCGAAAACATGATAGTCCGGTCAAAGAAGACATTCAGGGTTACGAAAATTCCCATAGAGCTGAAAATTTGTACAAATGTTCGGAACACTATTACAAATAAGTTCTCAAAAATTCCCAACGATCCCATGCCTGAAAAAAAAATTATTCAAGGTCAAATTGGAGAAAAATGGGTTTTTCGCGTTTTTCAGCCAAACGGTAAGTTTTATCATCAAAATTATAGATCATAAAATTACCTATAAAAATTATTCTTACACTTTTTTTCCTAAGAGTCACCGTTTCCGAGATATCATCGCTCAAAAAGTTGAAAAAGCTGCGTTCTCCAACATATGCACACGTTTCCACGTCACCTGTGAGGTAGTGTACTTGACGCCTTTTTTTTAACGTGGTTTCCCCGGTAGACCTATTTCACGAACCATACTGTACTATGTAATGATCAAAAAAAAGAAGAAATAGTTAAAAATAATCGAAGCTGTCTGGATTCTATTGAATTTAGGTCAATTATTCGTCAGATTCATTATCGTTAAATACTTCTGCTTCTTCTTGTTCTTCGCCTTCTTGTTTTTCGTCTTCTTCTTCTTCTTCCTGCTGAGTGCAAATAAATCCCTCCAAAAGCGATATATCAGACGTCTCTTCGTTGATATGATATGAACCGTTTTCTAATGGAGATTCAACATTGGAACACGGGTGACCTTGGCAATTTGTACATGCTAATGAACAAAAATAACCTAAGTTTTTTGCAGTCACATTTAGCATTACATCCCTTTTTACAATTGCAAAAAATTGTGTTGAAGAGTTTTTCTGGTGCAGATGGGAGTAAAGTCTGAATTGGTTCCAATGTATTGTCAATCAACTTCCAACCCCAATCTTTTGGATCTAGTTGATTACCAAGCCACAGTTGAACTTGATAATATACCCGAAATAGATATTGTTGGGTAGAAGCAGAGGTTGGAGGATGACAAGCTAATTGCGCTCGCGTTTTGTTTCGAGTATTTTTAACAAAAGATGCGTAGCGGAACTTATCGATGCAGGTAATTTTTTTTGGAGCTCCGTACATGGCAAGAAAAAAGCGAATTCCATTGGTGATAATTTCTTGTGAAGTAGAGTTTTTAAAAACTTCAGCACAACCGACTAAATCTTGTTTTTCAAACATTTGAAAAAACAGATGTTTTACCCCTTCTGTAAAATGCTGATGTCGTATCGCAGCCACTTATTGCATGTAAAAACAAAACATGATTTTGGCACTTTGCAAAAGCAGATAAACTTTGTGTTGAATATATTTCAGACTGATGTTGAGCTTTCCCAGGTTTTAAAAAATAAGCCAGAAACTTTTGTTGAGTAGTGGGACCGGTCATAAATTGATTAAATAAAATGTCTGAAGAGGAAGATGTTGTTGTAGCTCGACGACGTTGTTCTGCGGCTTTGATGTTCCTCGTGCAATCGGTGTAGCCGTTGTAATACGCATACGTTGGAACAGTAACACTGGGTCAACAGGTACTTTCTCATCGTGAACTTTGATAGTGCTACTCATCGCTAAAAGAGGGACTACTTTGTCAGCGCGTTTTAATTTTATATTGTTGAATGTTAGTCCAGTTATTTTAGAGATAGAAGCGATTCCAACGTGACGAGCTTTGTGGCAGTTAATTTTACTATCACCTACAACTCCAATGGCAATAGATATAATTTGGTCAACTTCTGGAAAAGGATTATGCGAAGAAAACCACTCTAAAAGTTTTTGCACGTCTTTAGTGGCTTTCTTCATTCGTGAATCACTTGCGTCGACATGCTGATCCGTATTATCCATCCGAACATTCGCGAATTCTTCTAATCTTTCACAAACAGTGTTCATAGCATGCATACTATAAACCCATTTGCTTATTACACTTTCTTTCGTACTTCTTCCCCGCGCAATACCTCCATCTGTTTTCATGGCTTTCATCATGTGATGTCTGTACGCGGCGTACTTATGCATATTATGGAGAACGCAGCTTTCTCAACTTTTTGAGCGATGATATCTCGAAAACGGTGACTCTTATGAAAAAAAATTTAAGAATAATTTTTATAGGTAATTTTATGGTCTATAATTTTGATTTAGACTATTTTGATGATAAAATTTACCGTTTGGCTGAAAAACGCGAGAAATCTATTTTTCCCCACTTTGACCTTGAATAAATCTTTTTCCAGGCATGGAATCGTTGGGGACTTTTAACAACTTAATTGTAATGGTGTTCCGAATATTTGAACAACTTTTCAGCTCTATGCGAATTTTGGTAACCTTACCTCTCTTTTTAGGGCTAACTTGACCGAACTATGAAAAGAGCGGCGTTGGCGTACGGCCTGGGCAGCCATGTTAAAAATATCTTATTTTGCTTTTTATAATTGTTGAAATATGCACGCACACTTTTTTTAGTTGTTGGGCGATTTGGATGACCTGATTGACACCGTAACGGAAGAAGAGAAAAATAAATTAACGAACTGGAAATGGGTAAGTGATATTTTTTTTGGTAATTTTTATTATTTAGAACAGGACTCGACAAATGGCTGATCGTGGTCTGCATCTGGACCGCGAAGGGTATAAAACTGGACCGTCCCCCATTCTCGATTGAAATATTTTAATGATCCGGACCCCACTTGATATTATTTGTCGACCCCTGTTCTAGAACTTTGTCGAAAATTCCATTCTAAGCTTCTTTATTGATGAAAAATTCGATGGTGAAGTCAGTTTCTTACTATCTCTTCTAATTTCCAAATAGAATGTTCTAGAACTTTTACGAAAATTCGGTTCTAAATTTTTTTGTTGATGAAAAGTTCGATGGTGAAGTAAATTTTCCGCTATCTTTTCTAGTTTTCAAATAGAACGTTCTAGAAGAGGACTCGGCAATTGGCGGATCACAGTCCGGATCCGGACCGCGGAGGGCATAAAACTAGAACGTCTACGTCTATTAGTTTATTTTTATTGTACCATGTGCATGACGTGATACTTCCTAAGTTTCTATTTTGGTATAAAAATTTACTTTTAATTTTTTTTCTGGCCTCTCGATTGAAACACTTGATATTAATTGCCGATCTCTAAATTAAAAGAATGTCTCCAGTAATTTGCATTAATATTTATCAAAATTGGAATCAGCACGTCAGGCCGATCTAATAGCTTTTTTTCCAAGCTCGCAATCAATATCACACCCATGTTACAGTTCAACCAAAATAACCAGTTCCGTTCTACCCACAAACTAAAAAACCCTAAATTTTTGTAGACGGTTATTGTTTAACATATCTAACAAAAAGTGCACGCCTATGGTGCAGCAGTAACTGTCGTTGAAATTCATTTTATCACAGCGCCGGTTGCGGCCACAGAAAGCGTAGTGATTTTGAAAGGAATTTTTATTACTTATAGTTATATTTAGCTGATCTTTCAGGTACGGCAGCTGTTTAGAGACTACCAAGCATCAAGTCTGGACGTGGCCACCTACCGCCTCTTACGTGATGTTGAACATAAACTCAATCGCATCAACATACCGACGGCCGACTTCAACTTTAAAGACGATTATGTTACCCTTTGTATTTGGTTAAGAGTGATGCTGCCCATTCCTCTGCCAAATCCGAGAAGACCACCAAAGTAAGTAAATTAACTTTTTATTTCATTTGTAAACAGACAAAATCACACAACTTACAGATGCTACAAAAGGCGTTCCCGTCCAAACCAAATATCTTGACCTTGCTTGCATCGTGATCTTCTGCACTACACTGGAAGAAAACTGACACTTATAATTTTATGTTTATTCTAGTCGACAGTCAAACAGACATACTAGTACATCGCTTTTAGGATTGAAAGAACCCCAAAAGCAAGGAAGACATTAAAGAAAAATATTTGAAGCAACTATATTTATAATATATTATTTTGAAGTTATGCTAAAATTTTGAAATTTTTAATTCAGACACCATTGATCAACGATATCTGAATTATTCTAAAAGTGAATTTAAAGATTGGATGAGTTAATAATATTTGTGTATATTATATGGAAACTAGTTTGTTATGAATTCTAATACAGCAATGACCTTTTTTTTTTATTATGATCACTTGATCATCTGAGAATAATCAATTATAAATCTTGTAATTTCCTTAAGGTTAGTAGGTATTTCTTTTTACCTCTTAGCGAAATGTTCTGTTTCACGATCTCGCACTCAGTATTTCTTCGTTCTGATTAATCAAAAAATTCTAGTGAAATTTTAATGGACCAAATTAGCAATGTTCGGTCAGGTCGTGACCCTTCCCACCTACATTCATGTAAATAATTGGTGCGGGAATGCCAAACTTAGCAGTTTTTCGTACTGCTTGGAACATTTGATTTTTTTAACTTGAAAAAGCAAGGCACTGCTTTATTTCTATATTTATGAAATGTTACATTTTGCCATTTAAGATACTTCAATATATCAACAAATCTTGAAGAAATGTGATTTTATTTATGCCAATCATAGTTTTATCTATTTTTTTATAGGCCCAGAATTGACATTACTTTTTCTCTAATGGATGTCAACGTACTATTTCCCATCACTATAGATTGTACAGATGCCGCAATCAGAGCCATGTATCTCAAATATGACCACTTAAGCGACCTGTGCGAGACATTTAATATGCCCGAAGTTCCCAAGGACTATTATATGGGTAAATATGTTTCATATAAATATCGTGTGGCCTATTACCTTCTAGGTATTACAAATTGTACATTTACCTGGGAAAAAACACCTCCATGAACATGTTTCACTCTTACAAAGCATCCTTTTTCGACAGGTAACACATAATACTTACTCAATTTATTTTTTAGATTTATTATCGATAGCCAAAAAAGAATGGCGCACCAGATTAAAGTACAAGTTCATTAACAGAGACAAAACCAAATCAATGCCCGTTCCAGAAATTCAACAACAAGATGTCGCACCATCTCCAGAAACGACGGGTCCTGAACATAAAACTGGCGGACAAGAGAAATCGGAAGCAGAAAAGACAGGTTGAAATCTCGAATGGACGCTACAAAACCAAATAGTTTTGTAAAAATTAAGAATCATATACAGTATTGGTCAAAAGTAGAGCAACAAAGTAATTTTGTTTATCTGAATTAAAAAAAAAAATTATAACCTTGTGATCCGTATGATAACGTATATGGAAGCCTTTACAGCCCTTTTTTTATTTTGGTGAATGCGGAGGAAGAGAAAATTTTTAAGTATTCAATCGATGTCATTCGTTAGAGAAATGATTATGACTCCTCAAAATGACATTGTCTTTTGAGATGACGCGGAGCTGTTAGATATCACAACTGTCTTTCTGAAAATTCGGCTAGCAAAGTACATAAGAGATTTTGTGTGAACAGAACGTGAACTAAAATTTTAAGATCATTTAGAGGTCAAAAAAGACGTTTCCGACAAAATTTTTTTAAACAAATGTTAAAATTTTGTTGCATAGAATCCAATTCCGTTATAAAAATATGTATGTTTCATTTAAAAAAACGAACTTCCGGTCTGAAATATCCACTTCCGCTCGGAACCGAAAATTGTAAGTGCCACCAATCAAAAGAGCGTACCCAACATAGTTATACAAAATTTTGAAATTCTCAAAAAACCCATTTCCCTAGATTATAAAAGGGGTAGACGGGACACCCGGTATATATATATATATATATATATATATATATATATATATATATATATATATATATATATATATATATATATATATCTAGTGATGTAATTTATTCGGTGTACTTGTAATTTATGCTCATTTGTGCCCATGCTTTTCTGTCTTTAGCTGTTTGGGACTAAGTTGTTCCTGCCGGTTTTCTGATGTCATAGTCCCATTTGAGATTCAGGAGTCCCTTTGGTCTCTTGGCGTTTCAGGGATACCACATAGTTGTCCTAGTGGTTCATCTTTTTTCCTTTTTTCCGTCTGCCACTTGTGCCCCCCCCCCCTAGAAACAAATCCTGGATCCGATATATATATATATATATATATATATATATATATATATATATATATATATATATAATAAAATAGAATAAAATATTGGCGAAGCGGACGTGAAAATTTGTCAATCTACATGATTCTCGTATTAAAAAGTGCGGAGCACTCCAAAATATGGAAAAACTCCGGGTCCGACAGATGGCGACAGCGCTGTTTCGTCCTGATATGGGACTCGTCAGGCCACCGCAGTCGGTACAAACCATCATCTCGCCTTTGCATCGTATAAAGCCGAATTTATAATCAAAACACAGCAAATAAGACGACAAAGGCGACATCTCGATGGTCCACTTGATAATACAGGAACCACACAGATTAACAAAGTTTGTAAAAGAACCGTCATATGGTGACGCGACGGTGAATTAAAACAGAAATATGTAAAATCGAGTACACGAAACGCGCTGCCCAAAGGATAGGGGTCGCATTTTTCGGTACTGGCAAGCAAGCCTACCGCTTATTTTTAGCAGCCAAAGCCACGTGCCGCACCAAACGATCCCACCATGAGAGCATCGTTTAGCGTGTTAAAAGCAAATTTTCACGTCCGCTTCGCCAATATTTTATTCTATTTTATTTTAAATTACACGGACAAAAACTTATCTACATATTTATTTACTTGTCTGGCTTTTAACACGCTAAACGATGTTCTCATGGTGGGATCGTTTGATGCGGCACGTGGCTTTGGCTGCTAAAAATAAGCGGTAGGCTTGCTTGCCAGTACCGAAAAATGCGACCCCTATCCTTTGGGCAGCGCGTTTCGTGTACTCGATTTTACATATTTCTGTTTTAATTCACCGTCGCGCCACCATATGACGGTTCTTTTACAAACTTTGTTAATCTGTGTGGTTCTTGTATTATCAAGTGGACCATCGAGATGTCGCCTTTGTCGTCTTATTTGCTGAGTTTTGATTACAAATTCAGCTTTATACGATGCAAAGGCGAGATGATGGTTTGTACCGACTGCGGTGGCCTGACGAGTCCCATATCAGGACGAAACAGCGCTGTCGCCATCTGTCAGACCCGGAGTTTTTCCATATTTTGGAGTGCTCCGCACTTTTTAATACGAGAATCATGTAGATTGACAAATTTTCACGTCTGCTTCGCCAATATTTTATTCTATTTCATTGTAAATTACACGGACAAAAACTTATCTACATATATATATATATATGCGATATGATGCCTTTAATATATTATATGGAGATTTATACATCTTTCGAAAGTATAGCTGTATTTTAGTCTGATACTGTATATACATATTTAAAATTTTTCAAGATTTTTAAAAAGGAGTACCTTATCGCCAATTTTTAACAAATGTTGAAAATGTTTACGTTAACTTTTTCTTAGTGACGTAAGTTATATTTTTAGATAATGAGCAACACGAAGAATTCGATTCAGATCAGGAGATACCGGCTGTACCCTTTCAACAGCTGAAACCTACCCCCAGTGAATTTGCAGTTATGGCTGAAGGTAAACTTTAGATATCATAAAACTAATAATACAATTCCGGTATAACCCGAAGTGCCACCATCTTGAAAATATTTTAGCCGGGTGCCAGATGGCACACCCTGTATAAATAACAATATTATCATATTATTCAGAATTCACACAACAGACCCTAGACTCAGTACTAATTCTAAAGTGGAATTTGTTGATAATAATAATTCACTTTATTCAGTGGGAGAGAAGCTCCAAAATTCTACACCAAAGAGCAAGTGAACCACCTTGTATATTTTTTAGAAACAATGTACAACGAAACAAGAGCAAATCTGTTAATAAATGTCCCGGAACATGTCATAAATCTACGAAAATTTGTCATATTGGGAGGAGTCTACCACCTAAACCTATTCGCTCAGCCTCCTCAACCCCAAGATTTTATTACCATGGAAATGACTCTAACTGGACGTAAGTAACTTACCCTATTATGATTTTAGTGTTTAAATTTGGTTTACATTTTTAGTTTACCTTCCAAAACAACTTGAAGCCCTCCCTTTTAAAGTGGTATACACTCCTTACGTACCGCCGGAACCAGAACCTGTGGATTCAAACAGTAGTATTCAAAGAAAATTGCCAGAAGAGCTTGAGGAAGAACAGAAAAAACAAGACGAGGAACTTGATAAGTTGCTTTTTATTAACATTAAGTACGGACAGCGTTTTTTTTTTATAATTTAACCTAGAAAAGCTACTCGATTATATTCTGTTTTATACCTAACATAATTTAGTATTTGGTTGCTCAAGTTATACAGGGTGAGACGACGATTGGATGAAGTAAGTTTATGCTTTTTAGGTAAAATTTACCAAGAAACTGTATTTATTTGTATTACATGGTTAACTTATAGGCATATTTTAAAAATATTTGAGACTTTTTACAGGGTGTTTCAAAAAACGAGGACAGCATAAAATTGTATAGAACACCCTGTATATGAATCATTAGATTTAAAGTATAATTTTGAAACATTTTTATTAAGGCTTTGATATACTATATAACTTTACAGTTTTTGAAATAATTGGGTTTAAGAAGAAAAAGTCACAAATTCAAGCATCCATTCAATCGCACAAATTGATCTTAATTTTACGAGAAATATACTAAAGCCCCTTGTACATGAAGCCAGTAGCTGAGCCAGACCAGTAAGCCAAGCCAGTATTGTCTCCGTGTGCACGGTAAAATTGGAACAGCGCAACTGTCTCAAGCCAGCAGCGGTGCCAATATATCTCATTAAATTTAAGAAAATTAAATTTTCTTTATTAACTTGCCGACTTTCATTACTATCACTACTCTCGCTTTTTTTTTTTTGTTTTTGGGCGAAAAATGAAAATTGAAAATATTAATTGGCATAATTTCTACCAACCTCTCTGTATACAAAATCTGTTCCATATGTAAAAAGTCAGAATTGTATCTGTTCTTTTTTACAGTGCATTGGTAAACAGGAAGAGAAAAACAACGGACTTACATATGTGGTCTCGTGATATGAAGAAAATTTTTCGGCCTTTAATCATTAAATCGTTTAGATTTCGTAATGTACCTACTTTATAATTAGTAAAATAATATTAATATTTAAGGTTAATAAATATGTAATAAATTATAATTCAAACGGTTAGAAACCTACCGTTAAAACGTAGGGTTGGCAACACTGCCAGCCAAAAATCGAAAGAGGAAAGTAGATAAAATGCCATTTAACTTTTCAAGACAGTAACGTTCTTTTTTATTGCACTGGTAAACAAGGATAGAATAATAACGAACTTACGTGTGCAGCGTAGCGCCATCTAATGACTTAAAAAAAATTCGTAGGTCTTGAAGCATGAAATCATTTAGATTCTGTAACGCACCTGTTACAAATTAATATAATGATATTATACAATAATAATAGTTTTTTGTAATTACTTTAAATGAATATGTTAAATTTTAACCTAAACGGTGAGTAAGAAAACGGAGATTACTTATGAAAACGGGTAGAACGATAGCTTTTATTGAAAAACGGTAGATCTACCGTTAAAACGGTAGGGTTGGCAACACTGCTGGCCTGTCCCACTGGAATGGCTTACTCTCCTGGCTTCGTGTACAACCGGCATAAGATTTATTAACACGGAAGGCCAAGGTTAAGTAGACTCTCGCGTTTTTTAAATGGTACACCCTGTATTTTTTTATTTTACTTTATAAACTACTAAAAACTCTACAAAATATATAATAGTTTTTGAGATATTTCGATTTCTTTACTTTTTAACCGACTTCTAAAAGAAGGAGGTTCGACATCCAACAGATATGAATGTTTTTTTAACCGACTTCTAAAAGTAGTCCGCAATGTTTTTTTATGTATGTACATCGATTACTCCGAAACGGCAATACCGATTAGATTGAAATTTTTTACGTTACGTTCAGGAAGTTGCTGCGGTGGTCCTATATCATTTTGGACGAAATTGATGCGGTAAAAAAATTAATTTTGTTCAATTTTCTCCTTAGGGGAGTTTTTGGGGTCGCACATAACAAATTTGAAATTATTTTTTAAAAATTCAGTATGGCGAATCCAATATGGCGAACAAAAAAATATTCATTTTTTTTTCGATTTTCTCCAAAATTGGTATGGGGAAGATAAGTTAACCATATAATGAAGTAAATACAGTTTGTTGTTAAATATTACCTAAAAGGTAGAAACTTACTTTATCCAGTTGTTTACACACCCTATACCCATTTTTAGGTGGCCGCAACATGTAATTTTTTTAGAATTGCCCATCGTATGTCGGTGGGATGAAGCGACAAAACACTGGTCAAAAGAAGAAATACACGATTTGAAACACAATGAAGAAAAGTGCATTTTAAGCTTTAGAACGGGGGTTTTTGGAATATATGGTTTAGCTACATATAGATATGTAAATTTACCTTTTCAAGCCTACGATATCAAGCCCGAAATAGAGTAAGAAAGTCATTAAAATTTCTTTAAAAAAAAATTAAAATGGTTTCGCAATTTTTTGCATATCCTGTATAATTCTCAATGCACAATATCACTATATATATATATATATATATATATATATATATATATATATATATATATATATATATATATATATATATATATATATATATACAGTGCCTTCATTTCAAAACGAACCATCCTTAATAACTTTGTTAAATAGAAAAATTTAAAAAAAAGAAAAAACACGTCAATTTAGATATACAGGGGGAAGTTTAATTTTGCATTTGTTAAAAGTCTATCAATCACCTCCTCACCTCCAGCTAACCTCACTTTGATATGTCAAATGGGAACCCCCACCTTGTGACACATCATTGTAAGCAGCATAAAATTGTCTATCCAACCGTATAAAAAAAATTAAATCGGTTGACGTACAAGCGAACAGTGTGCAAAAATGTCTTGTAATAATGCATAATATATCGGCCTCGAACTTTAGTATGTCAAATGATTACCCTATAGTGTGATACATCATTTTAAAGGGCATACTATCTCCTATTTAGCCAATAAAAAAAAAGAAAATCTGTTGATGTACAAGCGAATAGTAAGAAAAGATGTGTGGTAATAATAGACACCTTATCACATTAAACTTTATTATGTCAAATGGCTACTTCATAGAGTAAAATATTATTTTAAATTTAAAATAAATATTTTTTTAAAATAATAAACAGTTAAAATATTTGCGAGAAAAAAACTAAGCCTGTTTTAAAATTCATCGCAAAATTCATTGCAGTCTAATCAATCTAGTGTATTTATTTCAATGATATTTTTTGCGGTACCTGATAGGTACAAAAAATCACTGCAATAAATAAAATTTTTAAGATCTTTAAACACCAGTTGTTTATTATTGTTAAAATTGTCATTGTGACGCCTAGTTGAAACGTGAATATAAATGGTGTATACGCTAGACGAAAGAATAGAAATAATTTTTCTCTATGGAGCTGAAGATCGGTGCGCTCGTAGAACCGCCAGAGCATTTAACGAGAGGCATCAAGACAAAAACGTGGGCCATAAATATGTACTCGAATTGGTACGAAAGTTTGAAGAAACGGGATCCGTTTGTAATAAAAAATCTATTGAGAAAAGGGTTGTAGATGAAGCATGCCAAATCGAGGTACTAGGACAGTTTGCAATAGATCCAACTTTATCCATCTCAAAGGTCGCAGATTTAACCAACATTTCTGCTGGCTCTGTGCATAAAGTTTTAAAACAAAATAAGTTTTTTCCCTACAAAATTCAAATTCTTCAAGAACTCGGAGAAGACGATTTTGATAGGAGAATTCAATTTTGCGAATTAATGTGCCAACGAATTGACGAGGACCCCCATTTACCTAAGAATATCTGCTTTAGTGATGAATCAACTTTTTTTCTAAATGGACTGGTTAACAGACATAACTGCAGATACTGGGATAATGAAAATCCGCACCTTTTCCGAGAAGGGCATACTCAATATCCCGAAAAAATTAACGTGTGGGCAGGAATTTATGGCAATGAAATCATCGGGCCATTTTTTTTTGGAAGATAATTTAACTGGGCAAATTTATTTAAACCTTTTAGAAAACACAATATACCCTGCCATTGTGCAATCTTTAGAAAATCAAGTGGATGAAAATGCTGTTATGGTACTAAATGAAAATAATTTGCATTTCCAGCAAGATGGAGCTAACCCGCACTACGCTTTGGCAATTCGAGAGTGGCTTGATGAACATTGTCCAGGGACGTGGATTGGCAGACGTGGTGCAATTGAATGGCCAGCACGGTCTCCAGACCTAACCCCTCTAGACTTTTTTCTTTGGGGGTATTTAAAAAGCAAGGTTTATAAAACCCCACCTGAAAATATTGACGATTTAAAAGATCGAATTGTTCGGGAATGTAGAGGAATTAGCAGAGAAACCCTTGCCAATGTTCGTGGGGAATTTCAAAATAGGCTTTTTTATTGTCTCGCTAATAACGGCGCACATTTTGAACATTTAATAAAATAATTTTCTTCAACTGAATAAAACAGAATAAACTGCTTATATTTAACACACATTTTTGCATCCTAATTGCCTATAACGTCTATTAACTTAATTTTTTTTGACATCATTGGATAGCAGATCGTACGTCCTTTAAAATGATGTATCACACTATAGGGTAATCATTTGACATACCAAAGTTCGAGGCCGATATATTATGCATTATTACAAGACATTTTTGCACACTATTCGCTTGTACGTCAACCGATTTAATTTTTTTTATACGGTTGGATAGACAATTTTATGCTGCTTACAATGATGTGTCACAAGGTGGGGGTTCCCATTTGACATATCAAAGTGAGGTTAGCTGGAGGTGAGGAGGTGATTGACAGACTTTTAACAAATGCAAAATTAAACTTCCCCCTATATATCTAAATTGACGTGTTTTTTCTTTTTTTTAAATTTTTCTATTTAACAAAGTTATTAAGGATGGTTCGTTTTGAAATGAAGGCACTGTATATATATATATATATATATATATATATATATATATATATATATATATATATATATATATATATATATATATATATATATATATATATGTATGGCCACTTTTTACGCAGAATACGTCTATTTAATCAAATTTAAGTTACAACGTTTTGGTTTTCTGGAACCATAATCAACTTTGTTTTTGCTTACGACCACCATATTCGATTTTTTACTCATCTTTAACACTATGTGAAGAAACACTAATGCAAAAAACAACGTTATAATCTAAAAATAACTAAAAACACTTTTTTAATGAAAATTCAAATATTTGACAACACCGCGTCAGTGCGAGTAATTCATCTCCTCCCAACTGCGTCACATTTGGACACCGAGAATTAGCTTATTTGACCATCCTGATAGGCTATCACCCTTAATTTTTATTAAAATCTGTATTTCCAATCGATTTTTTTGAAAATTTTCACATTTTTAACGATAGTTAGTTTTGCAAGAATCGATTCAATCGTTGATTTGTTTTAAGTCGTCCTTGATAAAATGTTTCTTTTTTAGTGGTTCGGTGACAGTTCAACTAACAGCAGCCATATTGATGTTGGAGTTTAACATTCAAGATGGCCTCATAAGTATTACTCAGCTGCAAAATAGTCCTAATATGACGTTACAGGATGTTGTTGGGAAGTATTTTAAGCTTCACCAGCTTAAAAGAGTAAGTTTTATTTCTATATCATCTAAAAGAAATGGAAAGTATATATATATATATATATATATATATATATATATATATATATATATATATATATATATATATATATACAGGGTGATTCAAAAATCGATCACGAAACTTAAGGGGGTGATTCTACTTGACAAAATAAGGGTAGAGCTTCATATAATTTTTTTTCAAAATGTCATTCGTTTTCGAGTTACAAGCCGTCCAAGTTCAAGTTTTTATTTTTTGTTTTTTGAATTACTCGCTTACAGGAAAACCGATTTGACTAATATTTGAAAGATAGGCTAAGTCTTCTGCGCTTCATCATTTTAGTAACAATTCACATTGATTGTTTGCCGCTAGAGGGCACTTTACCTACATTGAAAATTGTTTTTTTGTCATAATTTTTTAGTGTTGACAGCTACAGTAGTTTTTGGCATAATTTCTGAAAGACTGATGCCAGGCCTTTAAAAAAGGTGCTCTTTATTTACATCGCTAAACCCAACGGTTTAGACGTAAATCACCCTTAAAAATTAAGTGGTAAATTTACTTTTCTCATTTCATTACCACCAGCTACCAGGTAAATAGCTATCAAAGTATACTAGAGCTGTCAGTTTAACATCAAATAAATTCGCTTTTTAAACTATTTAATTTATAATCTTAAAATAACTAATAATGGCTAATCACCAATATTCAAATATCGAATATTGTGATATCCATTTTTGTTATGGAAAAGCAAATGGTAATGCAGAGTTGGCAAGAAGATATTATATGGAGAGTTATCCGGAAAGAAATATCCCTCATGCTCAAACATTTTCCAGTGTGCACAGGAGGCTTGCGGAATGTGGTTCCTTTAAAAGTTATAATGGAAATAGGGGAAGACCTAGAACTGCTAGAAACGTGCAACAAGAAGAAAGAGTGCTTGAAATTATTGAAGATAATCCAGGTATTAGTACTAGAAAAATTGGGAATGAAGTGCGGCTCTGTCAGGCTAGTTCATGGAGGATACTAAGAGAAGAACAACTCTACCCGTTTCATTCAAAAAAGGTGCAGGCTCTTTATGACGATGATAGGCCGAGACGGTTGGAAATGTGCAATCAGATCCTAGCTAAGTATGAACACGATAATCGATTAATTGGCGTCATATTATTCACTGACGAAGCTGGTTTCACTCGTGATAGCATAACAAATCTACACAACATCCACACATATGCTTACGAGAACCCAAACAATGTGGTAGAAACGAAACATCAGCGTAGATTTTCACTAAATGTGTGGGCAGGGATAATAGGAGATTACCTTATTGGTCCTCATTTCTTTGATGGCCCATTAACTGGTGACGTATACTTAGATTTTATCCAAAATCGTCTCCCATTGTATCTGGAAGATGTGCCATTGGAAGTAAGGGCCAACATGTGGATCCTCCAAGACGGAGCTCCGCCCCACTTTAGTATACGTGTCCGACAGTATTTGAATGCAACGTATCCTGAGCGATGGATAGGACGAAGTGGACCATTGGCATGGGCAGCGAGGTCACCAGACCTTAATCCTATGGATTTTTTCTTTTGGGGTCATTTGAAACAATTGGTTTACGATATTCCAGTAATCAACGTCGAGGATCTTCGCTTCAGGATAATCGAAAAGTGCCAAATTATTAAAGAAACACCAGGAATTTTTCATCGAGTTAGGCGACATTTTTTGAAGAGTGTTAGGAAATGTATGGAAGAAAATGGGGGACATTTTGAGAATCTTTTTTAGTTTGTTTAGTACTGTTTCATTAATTTTTATCAATTAAATGTATATCGCAATAATCCATAATATGAATATTTACTGATTAGCCATTATTAGTTATTTTAAGATTATAAATTAAATAGTTTAAAAAGCGAATTTATTTGATGTTAAACTGACAGCTCTAGTATACTTTGATAGCTATTTACCTGGTAGCTGGTGGTAATGAAATGAGAAAAGTAAATTTACCACTTAATTTTTAAGGGTGATTTACGTCTAAACCGTTGGGTTTAGCGATGTAAATAAAGAGCACCTTTTTTAAAGGCCTGGCATCAGTCTTTCAGAAATTATGCCAAAAACTACTGTAGCTATCAACACTAAAAAATTATGACAAAAAAACAATTTTCAATGTAGGTTAAGTGCCCTCTAGCGGCAAACAATCAATGTGAATTGTTACTAAAATGATGAAGCGCAGAAGACTTAGCCTATCTTTCAAATATTAGTCAAATCGGTTTTCCTGTAAGCGAGTAATTCAAAAAACAAAAAATAAAAACTTGAACTTGGACGGCTTGTAACTCGAAAACGAATGACATTTTGAAAAAAAATTATATGAAGCTCTACCCTTATTTTGTCAAGTAGAATCTCCCCCTTAAGTTTCGTGATCGATTTTTGAATCACCCTGTATATATATATATATATATATATATATATATATATATATATATATATATATATATATACACCTATATTTATATACAGAAAAACTAAAAGTGAATTTGCGATTTAAAAAGTTAATTTCAAACATACAGGGAAGCTCAAAAAGTAAAGTGTGAATCAATCCTACCCAAGACTAGTCTAAGTGTCATTTAAACTACATTAGTTAATCTAGAACGTAGAATGAGATTAACAGGGTGGAAAAAATAACTTTATTTTAAACCATTTAACAACAAATAAAACGCTTTAGAAAAAGTTTTTTTGTGTTTTTAACTGTAATTTTTACGTTTTTAAGCCACCCTGTATGTCATACATCAATTTTTCCTTAGTCAAAATTATATTCTCATGAAGCGGAACCTTTTAATGACGAGGGATTTTTTGTTCTAAAATCAATATTAAAAAAATATTCTATTTGATAAGAACTTCCCAAGACGGTATATATATTTTTTCAGATGATGATGGAAGCTGGAATAGACATTTTCCCTTCTTTTGACGCCTTTTGTTACGTAGACGGTAGGTAAGTTTAAAATGTTTTTGTAGTTATTTTTTTTTGTTACGCAATATCATAAATAAAACTGGATATTGCAAATTGTGTGTGTGAAATATTTTTAATCCAAAAATACCGTAAATATTGAAGCATAATATTTTGATTTTAGGATCCTGTGAAAAACAGTGGCCCATGGAAAAACATTTATACTACAACATGGCGCAGATGGCCAACAGTTTTAATTTTTCCTGGTCCAGATGGAACCTGCAAGCCGGTAGAAGAAAAATAGTTTTACAGATGAGACAGTATTCTGCGGAGAAGAAAAAACAGGTGGAAATTTGAGAATATAAAAATAATATTATCTCTAATAGTTTTGGTCTGGATTTGTTAACCAATACGTTTAGTTGGGGTTGAAAAAAGTCTGTGTAAACACAGTTCTTGGATTAACATATTATAGTCCAGCAGGGGCGGATCCAGCCTCTCTCTTTGGGGGGGGGGGGGGGTGATATCACAAACGTACACTATGGCAAGCGAAAGCAAGTTGTTGATGGGGGGGGGGGCACCAACAACATTCCCCTTTCTAGTGTAAAAGGCAGGGTCGGGTCTATCTTTCTTGGAGAAGGGGGAGGACGATCACAAGAAAAAACACGTTGCCGATAGAAGGGGGGATGTGAGCAGCATACACATTCCTAGTATGAGAGGCAGAATCGGGTCTCTTTTCCTGAATTCAGAGCTCTTGGGGGGGGGGGGCTATCGAAAGAAAAACAAGTTGTCAACGGGGAGGGAGGTGTCAGCAGCATACGCATTCCTAATATAAAATGCAGAATCGGTTTTATTTTCCTGAACTCAAAGCTCTTGGGAATGGGAGCGGCGATTGTAAGCATACATATTCCTATACTCTATTCAAGAACTAGAGAGAGTAATAAAATTGTTACCGAAACTTCCTACATACCTGCTCCAGTGCCGCAGGTAACTAAGGACTGCCGTAAATCTAATTATATTTAATTATATTTAAATATTATAAGCTTTTATAAATTTACTGCAACAATAAAATTTCTGACAGTGAGCAAAGTACACCTTACAGTGTGTATTTGGTGATTTATCTCGTTTGTGCTTGTTTTTATATATTATTTGAGATTAGTGAGATACCCAAAAGATATGGCTTCTACATCTATATTTATTCCAAAATCGTTAAACTAGAGAATTTTTTCCTCATCGAAAAATTTATTAAGTTGAATGTTTATGATGCCTTAAGATATCAATATCTAGATAATAATGTTAGAAGCTCTGTTGAGATGTGTTCCAACATGACAGGAGTTGGAAAATCTACTAAATACCGAATATTGAAGGAGAAAAAAATGACTGGAATTGTTAGTACTCCCAAGCTACATTCGATCACAGGCAGACGAAAAACCTCGTTGGAAGAAGAGATGTAAACTGCAATAAAAGGAGTTGTAAATTTTATTATGAGAAGCAGATCCCAACTATCGACAAAATTCAAACTAAAATCAATGAAGATCGGGATTTACCTGAAATTAAAAAAACTGAGCCCTGGAAATTGCTCAGAGAACTTAATTTTTACTGGGAAAAACCAGATAGAAAATCTGTTCTTATAGATCGTCCGGAAAATGTCCGTTGGAAATATCTCTCTCAAGTAAAAGGAAGAATTGCTAGAAATAACACAACTTACAAAATTAGTAATTTAACTGAACTTTTGAAAGATTTTTTTAAATAAAGTTAGTACAGAAAATTGGGAAAAATCCATATAATAAAAGAATAAAGAAAATGTGGAAACTCGATCTCATGATCGGTGAGATAGAGGAACCAATTATAATTAATTTGAGCAAAGATAGTTTCACGAAATGTTTACCAGCGGAAACACAATTTATTATTTAAATTTTCTGTAACATATAAAAATTAATTACATTTGAATCCCTTTTTAATATTTAATTTTAATTCTGCAGATGGTTTAAGAAATAAATAAATTGAAACGTCAAATATCCTAAAAATGTTATTAATGAATAATAAAATGACCGATAGTCCCAAAAAAATTTTAATATTATATGTACGAATTTATTTATATATATATATATATATATATATATATATATATATATATATATATATATATTTAACTTCTTGTATTTTTGACAATGGATATTTTGTAAGTATGTAAATTATAACTTGGAATTTTTTGAACGTACCTAAAACGGTTTCTATGCCAAAATTAAAAATAATAAAAATACGGTTGTGATTTGTGTTAAATATATCAAAATTATCTATATTTTCTAATGTATGTGAATTATTAAGAAATCATAAGAAATAAAATAATATTATAAAAACTTTTTATTTTAAGTTTACGACCGAAATAAATTTCTATGCCATAAATACTTAGTGATAAAATAAACCTCTTTCCGACGCCTGTGACAAGGATTAAAATCCTTTTTAACACTTCACATATCCAAATATCTATTGTTATCCAACCCAAATAGTCCATTATTATAGACCAGTATTTTTAATTATAAAATTTCTAACCCATTCCTATGAAAAATATATACGTCTAACAGATTTTGCCAAAGATACCGAACTAAAGAACACAGGTATTTTGCGAAGAAAAAAAGCGTAAAAAATGATTTATTACTCTCTCTAGTTCTTGAATAAACTATAGTATGAGACGCAAAATCGGGTCTATTTTCCTGAACTCAAGGCTCTCGGGGGGGGGGGGGGGGGGGGGGCTGGATCTGCGCCTGCTACCAATATGAGAAAAAAATACCGGTTAGGATGGTATCTTTTTTTCCACCGTTGTAAAAATTCGCATAGAGCTGGAAATTGGTGTAGGTATTAAATACACTATTACAAGTATAATATAAAAAGTTTCTATCGATCCTAAAAATTTTATTTATGGTAAAGGTTATCATAAAAATATGCCAAATAAAAGTTGTAAATTATCTACAAAATAGAACTTTTAGGTAGCAATGTACAAATCCTCAATTTCACACACATACATACCTGGGTACCTATTCTCGTTCTTGAGAGAACGATCATCTTGATGGAAAGTGGGCGTGGTTCTCACGAAAAAGTACGAAAACGTATTCAGAATAAGGTTTCTTACTTTTTCGTGAGAACCACGCCCACTTTCCATCAAGTGATCGTTCTCTCAAGAACGAGAATAGGTACCCTGGTCTCGTAACCAATCTCTGACGTATCGATGGCGCTGCATTGGTGTAACGGTCAAGTTGTATGAAGTTTGGATTAAATCATTGGTGTAGCGTTGAGCTTTCTCCAGATATTTTGTGATGGAATTATGGATGAAATCCGTCAAGGCTTCGCATCCGAGGTCTCTAAAGTGGCGGTTTTTCCTTAGGTTTCTAGGTTCGCACAACCCCACAAAAAATTGTATATTAAAATAAAAGATACTAAAATATAAGTACAAATATTTTTTTTTTAATTTCTACTTATTAATGATTAAATTTAAATCAATTTTTCGGTCACTGTATTTGTTTGCACAGTTTGGGACAGAGCATTTAATTAGATGGTTTTTTCTCGCCAAATATTTTAACCTTTTTAAAACGTAACAAAATATCTTGATCAAAGTAAAAACATAGTCACTTTCGCAAAAATTAAAATACCGGTACAGTAGAAACCACGCATAGAAATACCGGCACAGTAGACACCACGGTTGTATTCTAACCTGAACTAAAAGCGTGGATTAACTGATGCTTGAAGAAAAAAACCTTTACTTGATACTGGCAGCGCCACGCGCGACTGGAAGCAAAGTTCAAATACTCGTCCAGTGTATTAGTATATTTTATTTTAATTTACAATTTTTTGAGGGGTTACAGAAACCTGAAAACCTACGAAAAAGTCACCACTGACAGAGTGGTATTTCGATGTCTGAAATTGCGATATCTCAGGAATGATGATTTGTAGGAAAAAAGTATGAGAATAATTTTTGTAGAGAATTACAGGTTCTACAACTATTTGGCCCATTTTTTACGATAACACTTAACTTTAACGAGAAATATGCGAAAAATCGAGATTTTTGACCTTTGCTCTTGAATAAAAAAATTTTTAGAAAACGGATGATCGACGGGGACTTTTAATATTTTATTTGTAACAGTGTATTTAAGATCAATCCCAATTTTCAAGTTAAACGCCCATTTTTACTCGATTATTATTAGTAATTTTGTTTTAGAAAGGCCATCAGATGCTTTTGGTAACCCCGCTACGAGCAGCCTTCATAGAATGCACGGAAGTTAGTCAAACCTTTTCGAAAAAGGAAATTGACTCTTTAAAGGTATTTTATTGACTTTCCCCCTAAAATTAACTCAAAATGTTGCATGTACAATAATAAACCTCAATTTCAATTTTTCTTTCAGTTTTGTGCCGATCTATACCACCTAATGAAATCGAGCAGCGGCATCTTCGTAAGGAACAAAGTTATGAAAGCATCTAAACAGAATGTTTACGCGCTTGCCGAATTTCTTAAAGTCACTCGAATCCTGAGCTTCTCCTAAAAAAATACATAATAAAGGGATAAGGGAAGATATATTTGTTTCATTTATTTCAAATAAAAACAAATTTATACGGTGGTAACGAAATCGTAAAGATTTCAGTAATTATCAACACAATGGCAACGTTGTCCGCCGTTTCACCTTAATCACATGGCTAGTAAACACACGGTTGCCATGTTTCTCCGCATTGAATATGAAAACACATACACGGGTGAAACGGCGCGCTGTCTACGTGTTGATTGATTTGTGTTTCGAAAGCTGAAAGTGAGCGGTGAGGCATGAAGCAAGTGGCAAGTCAGTTCGACTCTTTTTATTGTTATTTCTTTTAAAATTTTTAAACCTCCGTACACGGCAAGAATATTAAAATTATGTTAAAACCATGCTATAATTAATAATAAGTAAAACATTTCATTTTATTCGATCGTAACATAAAAAATACCTAATTTTAGTTTGTAGTTTCTTTTAAATGTCAACTTTGTACTCAAAATATATTACTTGGAACATATCTGCGCTTGCCAGTTCATGTTAAAAACATGCTCCGTTGGGATGCCTTTAAACAGCGTTCCCATTAGACAAAGAAGTTCGCGAACACGTAGAAAAATTTCGAGGTGACTCAAGTTAGTGGTTTTCTACCGTGTACTCGATGTGTGGGTTCTTTCGTTAGCCAAGAGTGAAAAACGTTAAAACTATTAACAATTTAATATAAAAGTTTTTATCTTTAAGTAGCAATTCTGCAGTGTAACATAAAATTAAAAAAAAAGAACTATATATCCCAGCAAACCGATATTTTCCAGTGAAAATTTTTTTATTTTTCCGACAACTTGACTACATCGCAGCCGCCTCAATTTCCGCGCATCGGCAACCACGCACCACCAGATCCTGGACACGCGGTAGTTTCCCCTCCTCGCCCCGCGCTCGTTTGCGCGTGAGCTACGCTAAATGTTGATCGTTGATTCTGTTCAGTCCAAGCCCGATTTCCGTGGTGAAAATACGATAGGGAGGGCTTGAACAGTAGTTTTTCAATTTTCCATGGGCTTCCAGTAGAAAAGAAAGTAGGCCGTGGGCGAAATCGTGCAGCACCGCGAAAAAAAAACAAAAAAGTCATAGCCTGACGCGATTTTGCTAACGGTACATGCAGCGACACTCGTGAATCGAGTAATCGCGTCCCATTCATTGGTCGATACAGCTAGCTTACGCACGTGATATTTCTTTTTTAGAAAGTCACCTTGTTTCCAATAAACTCCTTGGGAAACGCGAACAATCCCAATTTTTAAAGCCCCGCGCCCTACCCATATTCGTCCCAGGTGGCTTTGACTTTGAAACAAGTGAAAGTGACTATTGTAACTCCTCCCCCACACATCATTCTAGGTAAGTAAGTGAAAAAATTGATTTGTCTAAAAATAAAAGATTTTTTTTAAATACGGAAAGTAAAGAACTCGTAAACGGAAAGGGTGTTTCTGTAACAAGAGCATTGCCCGGGTGATACCAGGCATGTGACGTAGCATGTGCTTCGATCTGATTGGCTTGTCCCTGACACTATACCTTTAGCCCCGATTTTTGCACTTTCTATTCACTTTTTCCCATTAAAAACCCAATTTTACCACTCTAATATGGCTAACAATTATTTCTATATATTATTTTCAAAAAATAAATTTATTTAATGAACGAAATCCCCGGAAAATCGCTAAAAAAATACAGACATAACGATGCCTGCAACGTGTCCTTATTGACGACGTGATCCGCGATGTTGCCAAATGTCTAGTGGGTTTGCCACTCCTTTTATCAATGATCTTGTAAGACCACTTGTTATCAAATAAATTTTTTGCATTTTTTTAGCGATTCTGTGTGCTTTTTGCAATATTTTAATAGTAAAACAAACAAAAGTCCGCCTTTTCTATGATTTGCACCAGGTTTGTTTCAAAATGATCCGTTATTTTCAGCTAAAATCCATAATTTCCGCAACTTTCTTTGTTCTCAGCAATGCCCTTCGCTTCATTAACGGTCCGTAGGTATTTCTGTGCCATAAGGGTACTTTTAATAAGGGTGGGGGGGTTAATAAATACATTTTACCCTTGCATTTAGGTAATATGGTGTAACGTTTATAAATATAAAATTTTGGAGGACGCAGGGTATATTTTTTTATGTTTTGTGAATAGGTTCTTTGTTCTACGTTCAAGAGGTTTTATGTATTATATAGTAGTGGTTCTCATAGAAATTTTAAATCATTTTTCGTTTGGTCATTTAAAAAAGAAGTGCATACCAGTGAAGGTACGTTGATTATTTTAAATAATTTGGAGAATTATTTTTTTATATATCTTTTTCAAAAACGAAAAATGTAGATATAATTGCGCAATAATTTAAAAACATTTCGGGAAGATGATGCAAGCTTCTGAACTATTGTTTTTTTATCTATTTAACCAGCTGTTTTTGCTTCAGCTTTGTCAAAAAAATACTAATAATGAACTACTTTTTCCATAGGCTGCACACGTAGCAAAACTAAAACCGTTATAATAAGAAAAATTCGCTGGCTAAAATTATCGAAAAATTGACCTAGAAATGTTTCGGGAAAGTAGCAGTGGCGTAGCGTAAGCTTCTGTCGCCCGGGGCAGATACTAAATTTGCTGCCCGGAGCAGATGCAAAAATTGCCGCCCCCTCGCTTCTACAATAAAAGGTTATATGATTATGTTTTAGAACGAAGAAAATTTAAGTTGCAAATTCAGAACTTCCAATAAAAAATTTAAAATTCTTAATAACTAGAAAACACAGTTTAATTGCAATAAGTAGGCTACTGATTATGTCGAAAAAGAGGGGTAAAAGGAACTAAAAAGTTAAAGTGTTTTCATTGTTTCATACGTTCAATTGACCTCAAAATATGACAGAATTACAAAGCGGTACCAAATTATGGGGTGCATTTTTATGATTAATGTAGATTTGTCCACTTTTCAGTTTTCTGAATTTTACTCGAAAACTATGCATTTTTCGTAGGTACATTCCACAGTCCACAGTGAAGTTAGGTATAGGCATTGATTCTTAAAAAAGAAAGCTGATGCTACGCCCGTTAGAATGAGCTCCTGGGGAAACCTGTACAATGAAAAGTAGCCGA
Source organism: Diaprepes abbreviatus (assembly GCA_034092305.1). Classification (NCBI taxonomy): domain Eukaryota; kingdom Metazoa; phylum Arthropoda; class Insecta; order Coleoptera; family Curculionidae; genus Diaprepes; species Diaprepes abbreviatus. Next base: position 12,396,990 of record JASJET010000054.1, read on the forward strand.
GATATGGCGTCTCAAATTTTGCAATTTTTCTCGATATTACCAAATTTTTGTTTTTTTTTTTTTCAAATTTCGTCCCACAACTTTTTTATGAGTAAATTTAGGTATAGACATTGCCCCCCTTCAAAAAAAGCTGATATCACGCCAGTTGAAATGGTCCCCATCGAAATCTGTACAAGGTGGATCATTTTGGATATTAGGCTATCTGGAAAACCGTAAAAAATTTTAAAAATCTGATATTGCGCAATTCTAATGATTTTAGCAATTTGCACACCTTAAAAACTTTGTATGTTAGTCATGTTCGGTCGAAGCTGGAATACGGTGCGGTCATATGGCATCCTATCTATGATAAGTACATTAGTCAATTAGAGGGAATGCAAAGAAAATTTTTAAAATACCTATCATTTAAGAGTGACGGAGTATTCCCTCAAAGGGGTATAGATGAAGAGCAATTACTGAGGCGATTTGGCGTTCCATCTTTAATAAATCGCAAACATTACATGTTAGCCCAGTTTCTGAGCAAGCTATCCAGATCTTATATCGACTGTTCTGATTTATTGTATCAAGTTAACTTTCATGTACCCCCGAGACCTGTCAGATCTTGTCCCATTTTTTCATTACCTAGCCGTTGTCTGTTGTATTTCCTACGAACTTTCGGACGGTTCGCGCAGTTGCTAGGAGAATTGCTTTCTGCATCGGCTTATACAGATGCTCACTAAGGCCCAGTCCCTTGATGTTCTGCAGGAGGTTCTTTGGTATCACTACAGTTGTTGACAGTATTATGGGAATCGTTTGGACGCTATTCACTGCCCATTGTCTTCGGATTTGGACCACCAGATCTCTGTATTTGGCGATCTTCTCGTTGTATTTTGGCCTTAGGTTGTTGTTGTTAGGTACAGCAATGTCGATTAGTGTAGTTCGCCTAGCAATTTTATCGATTAGTATAATGTCTGGTCTATTATGAGCTACTGTTTGATCCGTCAGAACCTTTCAGTCCCAATATAACTTGAACTGGTTGTTCTCAAGAATAAGCTCCGGATTGTACTTGTAATAAGGCAATTTTCCTACCTGTAATAGGTTTAACTTTTCTGTTAACTCTTGGTGGAGTATCTTAGCGGCTGAGTCGTGTCTTTCCTTATACCCGGTTGCGGCAAACGCTTGGCATCCTCCAGTTATGTGCTGAATTGTCTCCGATGTTCGACAGCCATATCTGCATTGGTCATTTTCTGTTGAGGGATCTCTAATGATGAACTTCCGATAGTTCTTGGTTATTATTATTATAAAGTAGTCCCGAGCTCTTTTTTTGAGAAAATTATAATGGCGAAATATAATATCAAGTTTTAATTTTTTGAATAGAACACCATGTATTTTTTACATTATTTTTTGCATTTTCTTTAAAAATATATTACATTGTCAATATATTGACAACAAATAAGCTAAAACATATTTTTCATTTTTTTATTAAGCTCCCAGACTAGCTCATAAGAGCTGGCGGCCCAGAAAGTGCAAATAAATACACAAATGAAAAACACACTTAAACAAAACTAGAAAGAGGCAAAAATATCATTAAAAAACTAAATTAACTACATTAGATTTTCAAACTCTTGTCCATTGTTATCCAGACACAGTTGGCAACTTCTTTGTACTCCTCTGCTAATAGCGTTATGAATATGATTATTAGTAATAAATCGCATAATCACCACACAATTTTCTTGTAATTCTTCTAGAGTTATATTTTTATTTAGATAGGTTTTGTTTTTCATATACCCCCAAAAAAAGAAATCTAAGGGGGTGAGGTCAGGTCAAGCGCGAATCCAAGGGGGGCGACCCCCCCCCCCCCAAGAGCTTTGAGTTCAGGAAAATAGACCCGATTTTGCCTCTTATACTATAGTTTATTCAAGACCTAGAGAGAGTAATAAATCATTTTTTACGCTTTTTTTTCCCCAAAATACCTGTGTTCTTTAGTCCGGCGTATTTGGCAAAATCTGTTAAACACATATCTTTTCCATAGGAATGGGTTAGAAATTTTATAATCAAAAATACCGGTCTATAATAATGGACCATCTAAAAAACCGTCTAAAAAACGATGATTTTCAAAATCACCCTGTAGATTAAAAACTAAGAACAAATTTGACACCGGAATCTTTGGTTTCGTTAAAAAATAGGATACTAAAGTGAAAACCGCAACATTCTATCTTTGATAATAACTCCAACACCCCCTAAAAGTGTCGAAAATGGGACACCCTGTACTTGCAAATGCAACAGTGGAAAGGAAGTATTTTAAAACCTCTCGACTGGGGTTGAAAAAGGTCGAAAATGGATTAATACCAATTTTTGCAAATAAACCTCCTGGACCGCAAACTTTACTTAAAAAAAATAGCCTGTGGATGCACCAAAAGATGCCAAGGGAACTGTGATTGAAAGAAGTTGGGAATCAATTGCTCCATTTTCTACAAAGAATATATGGGTTCAAATCGTGAAAATGCTGATGTACCTGACGTTACTGAAGACGATATTCTCGAAGAAATTGAAAAAAAAGTACCTCCTAATTTCTCGGGAACATACAAGGGGGGTCAAAATAACCCTACTTTGTCATAGAAAAAAATTCCTAAAGGGTCCCTTAACAGAACAAGTTTTGAACCAACTTGTATAATTTAATGAAATTTTAATATTTTATAGAGGTCATAAAAACTCATTAAATCATACTACAGTAGATGTTTTAGAGCATCAGAGAAGTCAGGAACGGACTTGCAGCCACACTCGTTGGGCCTAATTTTTGACTAGTGTGATTTTACAGAGCTGAAAACTGATTTTTTAAATACTTTGATCATTCCTCTTCACAAAAGGTATTCTTAATTTATTTCGATAAAACTGGCGGTTTTCGAGATAAATCGGTTTTTATGCGAAACACTCAAAAGTTACTAATGCTGAACACAAACAGGTAAAAAGAAAATACGCAGGGTGTGCTGATGTGCTTTAATTTATGGAGAAGCGCTGTCTCACTCTTCGAAGGCAAGAACATTCAGTGGTGTAATCTCGTGGAGAAAAGATCCCTGAAAATGTCTCGTACAATTGTAGGCGAAACGTCGGATAATAATTCCAATTTGACACGGTTTAAACCCAAGAACCATGATTTTCAAATCAAAAAATTTAAAATTTTTAGTCCACCATATTGTATTTTTTAAAATAATTTTAGATTTATCTGCAATCCATATTAAATGCACCATTTTGGATTTTACTTAAATACTCCAGTCTTCCTATTGAATTTGTAGCGATTTCATGTAAAAATTTATTGCACTAGATGATAAATACGTAAAAAAGTACAGCTAGATCAGCCCTGTTTTTTTATAAACAACATCCAAAGTCGGAAAATTCATTTTCCGTCCGTAGAATTTTTCGGTTACATTTTAGAGAAAACTTCTCCAAATGAAAGTTGTGGGTATTGAAAGGACCTTTAATTTAATTTTTTATACGTCAAAATCGATGAATAATTTATCGAGATAATGGCAAAAAACCACCTTTTTTTGCACTATTTTATAAATGTTAATAACTTTTGCAAGAAAGGCCGAACGTGATGTATAACCCCTTGATGATAAGCCCATTATGTGTCTTTATAACTGTGCGAAAGCTGGACCAAATCAGTTTGGTAGTTTATGAATAATTTTAATTGTTTATCCCAGACATTGAATGTTCAAACAATTGTCCTTGCCCAGAGGAAGATTCTACAGATATTTTCAAAAGCGAAATGGATTCTTTGAAGTTCAAACTACAAGCAAAGATGAAAAAACGATGGATTTTTAAAATAATTGTTGTTAAAAAACCGTTTAAAAATGGGGTACCTTTTTTACGTATAAACAATTGGAATAACTTTGTAAATTTTAATGATAGAAGTTTGTGAATAAGTGGAGTCGTTCTCAATTGGAAATATGGTTAGGAAATCAGATGGACGCAACCAAATATGGCTGGCGAAAACATAACCATGGCTTCGAACCAATTTTCACATTTGAAAATTTGATACCCGACGAAATGTTAACTTTAATTACATATAAGTGCACTACTGGGTGCAAAACAAGTAGATGCTGCTGCAAAAAGCACGGTCTCAATTGTACAACTCTTTGTTTAAACTGCAACGAGGAGGGAGATAAAAAAATGCGACAACTCCGCTGCAGTGATAATTGAAGACGAAAATGACGCGGAGGAAGATGACGATTTGCTACAAATTATGACGAAGGAAAGCCTCCACAAAAAAGAGCAAGAACAGAAATATAAATTTTTATCGTCGAGTTATATAAATAAAAAAAGTCGATTGTGTATTTAGGGTATTTAAAGTGTCTTTTAAAAAAATAAAGTTTTGTATTATGCATAAACATATGCCTGAATTATTTATTCCGAGAAGATATATATATATATATATATATATATATATATATATATATATATATATATATATATATATATATATATATTGTGACAGTGTTTTTTGAAACAATATTAGTGTTAATATTGCCATTGTTTTCCGATGAAATGTCGATTTTCCGGTATTTCCCGATTTTCTATGATAATGAAAATAAGTCAGTTCGTAATATTTCGTAGAATTACCAGTTTAAAAAAATGACGGCTCTACGTTATCTGGAACCCGAGATATCGTACAATTTTGTTGCGCACTCCAATTGGAAGTTTGAATTTCAGAAGCGCACCCTGAGAAAGCCGAGCTTCCTCCACCACTCGCTATAACGCACTTGCAAAAGTACCTTCACTTCCCGACGATGATGTTCGGCATCACCTCGTGGGCACAAATCCCAAAGACAAGAAGACACATCCTGCAGGTGATGCAGAACAAAATTCTGCGCATCATCGTCGACGCCCCCTGGTACCTGAGGATAGACCAGCTGTACAGGGAACTCCAGATCCCCACCATCCTGGAATTTGCCAGGACCACTTCGCAAAAGTTTTTCAGCAAGATCCCGGACCATGCAAATACCATCAGGAACGTCTTCCGCCCCTGCCCATTCTATAGACGAGTCTATCCCCTCCCGAGCGACCCGATCCAATGAGTCCCAGCCAACAAAACGAGGACCATAAAATATCTTAAGCTAGTCTTAGTGCTAAAAATGTAATTTAGATAGGATAATAGTTTGTAATTTATCATTCAATTAAGTCTGTACATGTAAAAAGAAGTTTGAAGTTGTAAATACTGACTTAGCAGCCAATAAAGACTATAAGATGCAATTGCATCATAAAATATAGATGTTCGTTTAAAATCTGTGAAAATATCGACTCTTAATGTTTATAAACAAAAGAGGTATGATTTTGAAAAAAAAATGCTATCTTAGCTCCTATTAGTCGTAGGAGACTTTTTTTTTAAATTCGTGTTTTTGTACCAGCTTTCAAGGCCACTTATTCACAAACTTGTATCATTAAACTTAACAAAGTTATTCTAATTGTTTATACGTTAAAAAAATACCCCTTCTTTAAACGGTTTTTTTAACAACATTTTTTTTTTAAATCCATTGTTTTTTCATCTTTACTTGTAGTTTGAACTTCAAGGAATCCATTCCGCTTTTGCAAATATCTGTAGAATCATCCTCTGGACAAGGACAATTGTTTGAACATTCAGTGTCTGGGATAAACAATTAAGATTATTCATAAACTACCAAACCGATTTGGTCCAGCTTTCGCACAGTTATAAAGGCAGATAATAGCTTCTCATCAAGGGGTTATACATTACTTTCGGCCTTTCTTGCAAAAGTTATTAACATTTATAAAATAGTGTAAAAAAGGTGGTTTTTCGCCATTATCTCGATAAGTTATTTATCGATTTTGACGTATAAAAAATGAAATTAAAGATCTTTACAATACCCATAACTTTCATTTGGACAAGTTTTTTCTAAAATGTAACCGGAAAATTCTACGGACGGAAAATCGAATTTTTCGACTTTGGATGTTGTTTATAAAAAAAAACAGGGCTGATCTAGCTCAACTTTTTTACGTATTTATCATCTAGTGAGTGCCTCCTACGACTTGAAACTTTCAGATATCTGCATTAAATTTTTTCACCTTCTTTCATAGGAAGACTAAAGTAAAATCAATTTAGACCAAAACAATATAGAACACTGCAACATATTCCTGAACATAACGCAAAAAACTTCTTTCAAATAAGTAAACCGTTCCGGAGTACCTCTACTGACCGAATTTAGAACCCCTTGATTGTTAGAAGTAAGGACCATATTGTTGTGAGCTTAATTCATTGCATAACATTTTATGCAAGCCTTAAAAATATCTTGAAACAAAAAACTGTAAACAATTTTACGCAAAACATCCGATTTTAGTAGAACCCGCATTACTTTACGTATTCCCCGTACAGAACAGCCTCTAAATGATGTAAACGTGCAATACGTGCAATAACCCATCGTGTCACAGCAACAACAAAGGTCAGTTTATCGTTGTCAAGTTAGCGAAAGAGTTTTGCGACGTTGCCGCATCCAGCACCTAGCGGTATTTCACATCAGCAAATCTATCGATTTTAAATAACGTTTCTTTTGCATACTATTAGAGAAAAAACGATTTCAGTAAATTAGTACGACAATCAATTTATGGTTCAAAATTAATTCTTAAAACTTCTATTTAAAACATTAAGATAGATCATTTATATATTTTCATCTACCGGAAAATAGTAACCACATAACGTAGCAACATGCGTCATTGCGTTAACAGAATCAAAATAAACAAAAACATGTGTCTTCATAAATGTCAAATTTCTAAGTAGTTCGTAGAAATTTATTCAAGAGCGGCAATGTTGCCCTAACGTGGTTTTTTACTATTAGCCTACTATAATGTGTAACGGCCATATCGCCGATAAATTGTTATCTTGAATCAGGGAAACAGTAAATAAAAGTTCATAGATCCTTTCAATGGAAAATAGACTTTCGTCAGTAACAAAAATGTAACATTGTCTTTTTTGTTGGAATGTGTTCATTTCGACATCCTATAAAACATATCTCGATGGTAACTCATGGCGGACCAAAAATGGTTACGATTTTCGGTTTTTTGCATTTATCTCGAAAAGTAAAAGTTGTATCGGAAAATGATTCAAACAAAAGTTGTAGAGAATTAAAAAACCTATCGATATATATATATATATATATATATATATATATATATATATATATATATATATATATATATATATATATATATATATATATATCAATTTTCCGCTTTCCTAATTAAGATATAATGCTCAATTTTAATGGAATTTGTTTGTATTGTTTTATATTTTGAAGATCTATTTAAAAAAAATTCAATCGTGGGCCGAGAAATTTTGCAAAAACCAATTTTTGTACCAAAAAAAATGCGATAACTTTTCACCGGATGGAAATTAAAATTTTTTAATGTGTGCATTGGATTTAGATGTATTATTTCCGATCTCAAAAATTTTTAATTTGAACGTTTTTTCAAAAATTCATAATGGCCGTGGCAAATGAATATTAAGGGCTCAAATTTGCAGAAGATGTTTTTTAATACTTATATAAGTTTCCTTGAAGCGTCAATGAATAATGCGCCTGAACTATGGCAACCCGTCGACAGCGGCCTGCAGCAGCTATTTTCGATTAGATTCGGTCCAATTTTTGAAGGTTCACAAATCGTATGAAAGTGTATTTCTTGGATCCAAAAACTTCACAGTTAAAGTACAAGTATTAAAAAGCATCTTCTGCAAATTTGATCCCTTAATATTCATTTGCCACGCCATTATGGATTTTTGAGAAAAAAAAACGTTTTTTTTTTTCATCCAAAATTAAACAATTTTTTTTTTGAAATCGGAAATGATGCTTCTAAATCCAATGCAGTATTAAAAAAATTTTATCTCTATTTTTTTGGTACAAAAATTGGTTTTTGCAAAATTTCTCGGCCCACGATTGAATTTTTTTTAAATAGATCTTCAAAATATAAAACAATACAAACAATTTCCATTAAAATTGAGCATTAGATCTTAATTAGGAAAACGGAAAATTGACGTTGAATTTTCAACTTTGGCGTCGAATTTCTCGGAAAATAAAAAACTCACAGATTCCGGGTTTGACGTACTTTTTTAGAATGATAATACCTACATTTACGTTAAATTTTAAATCGGTAATTTGTTAATAATTGTCTTTTTCTTTAAAAAAACAAAAACCGTAAATTTTGTAAAAAAAAAATATATCTCGATAACAACTGGCGCCACCTATAACTTAACTTTTTTTAATTTTCTACAACTTTTGTTTGAAACATTTTTCTATACAACTTTCACTTTTCGAGATAAACTTAAAAAACCGAAAATCGTTTGATTCAGGACTGGTTTCCAAAGTTATTAGAACCGTGACCAAAGACAAATTCACGACAGTCTTATTTCCCAAGATCTGATTAACTTGTTCATATTTACGTGTAAATTTCGGTCTAGTTTAAAAAACGGTTTATGAATAATTTCTATCTCCATATGTTCATTATATTTTTTTCCATTAAACTGATTAAAACTTGAATTTACGTTAATTAAATTTGAGTTTTGTTGTGTTGCCTGATTTCAAAAGTTACTTAACTAATTCTCTATTTACGTAAACTTGTCTTGAGACGTGGGAACAAACTTAATTTTTTTCCGGCCTAACCTACATCATCGCATGCCCAAACGGTTAAAAAAAACAATCGAACTCAAAACAAGTCCGCAACAAGCGTGTCGATTGTCGCGTGGTACAAGGAACAGCAAGGAGTCGAAGGGAGGGGGATTAATGAGCACGCCACAGTTGATCCAGCGATGCCAAACCTACATAAAATTGAAAAGTTTAGGGAAAAATTACCGAATCGGTAAATAAAAAAAACAGCATGGCCTTAAGAAACTAAAATAAACATTTATAGAATGTTTTCAGGGTTAACAAATCTTAATTTATTAGCTTAACTGCAATTATTGTAATATTATGTGCATGATATTTATTTTAGAATTTTACGCGAGTAATAACCTTCTTTAAATAACAGGCGCTCTAACCTCTATTCTAAACTCTATTGGGCCAAAGATTATTACAAATAAAATCAAGTTATTGACCTACGGATCTGAAGGATAGCAAATAAGTTAAAATAACCAAAGAAAGTTTCTCGCAACTGAGATGGACACTTCTAAATAAATAAATAAATAAATATATATATATATATATATATATATATATATATATATATATATATATATATATATATATATATATTCAATATATGTTTGTCTAACAGTCTAATGAGAAAATTCAAATAATAAACCAAGTATTAGTCAGCCTGTACGTTATCATGTCATCAAAAATATCTCGCAACACCGCACTGAACCAACTTGTTATTTTTACGCGATTATGCATGGTGCGCAGACATCGGACGCGCCTTTGCAACGTTGTCAAACCCCGCACAGTTTCCCTAAACCCAAGATGACCTTGTTCAAATGTAATTTTTCTATTCAAACTAGTTTTTTTTTTTATTCAAACATGTTTTTTCTTATTGTTACCATAATATTTAAATTGCTGCTGATCAATTCTAGATGTTTCTAGGAACATTTTAATGTGACTCGGGGACAAAGAATTCACTTTACATAGTTTAGAAATTTATCATGTATAACTCATTGAAAGATCTGTTTGTTTTGTTATTATCTCAAAATACACGTGAAATGTGTTTATCAATGTAATGCGAATTGTTTGTAAATACATTTTTTGAACCGTTTTATCGTATAAATCGTTCTAGTTTTGTAAGTGATTTGTTAATTTAATGCATTTTATATAATTTTTTTTTCCGCGTTCGATCAGGACCTTTGACAAGTTTGTGGTATTTTTAAAATTTAAATTTATAATGCAAAATTACGATCTTGTGAATACGAAGTATTTGTCCTCGTGTTTATTTATAATACTGTTTTTTTTTTGTATAAAAAGGTATCCAAAGGTCACTGTTTATCTTTCGACGATGCGTGGAATGAATTTCTAAATTAATACTTATTGTACTTGTTTAAAATTAGAAATTTCGATGAACTTTTATCTCCCTAAACTTGTTTTCTAAGGAGGAAGCTTTTCCGCCCTTGTTGCCCCTCCCCCTCCCAATAAACTAAATGAATAATTAAAAATCTATAGACATTTATTACTTTTTAACATTCTTAGGTATTGTTTAACATAAAACAACCCAGAATGAACTAATTTTTAAAGAAAAAATCGTTAATTCGAAAAACAAAATGTGCTTGGCTAAAAGTATCATTCATATGTACAGAAAAGTGTTTGTCTCGATATACAGGGCACACAAAATTTCGAAAATCTTAATTTTACCTCAGAGTAAACATTTACGTTTTCACCTGGAGATCATGTGATAGTTTGCATATTTTGCAGTATGAAAGCCTTGTGATGATATAAACCATTTCGGGGTAATTAAATTTTCAAGATTTGTTTACATTGTATTACGAAGGAACTAATTCACGTTAATTACTATCGTACGAACGATTCCTAATATTAAAAAACCATCCAAGACTTCTCGGACTCGTATTACGCTCAGATTCTATAACATTTCTTTTTTATTTTTCCCATATTAACTAAGAAAATCTAGACTTTTGTTATTAACGGTAATTCTCGGCTAATCTCTAACTCTGCAGTTCCGCAAAATAATATTATTTCCATTCTCCAGGACTTTTAAATCCTAACAAAAACAACTTTCATTTTATTTCAATGAACTGAACTGCAACAACATACATATAAAACTAAATGATCTCACAGGGGTTCAGTTTCCTATTTTCTTTTTATACATCAAAGTCCATGTTGATATTCGATATCTAATTTAAATCTAAAAAGAAGTTTAAAAAGTTTACTTTCTCCCAATAATATAGTATATACAAAAATCTAATGCCTCAGACATTTTTCACAACGTGGCAACCTCATCTCATTAACCTATTATACACACACCATTCACAACCGGAGTGGGGACGTAATCACAACCACCAAAAACACGTGTTTGATTACCGACAACGTTGCCAAGGTTCCGATTAAGTAAAAGAAAACGACGATGACTGTGTTGTCAAGCGCCGACCTAACATTGAACAAAATTGCACGTGGTGTTGCCAAGTCGCACCGCATTAATTAAGTTAATTGAATATGAAATCGGACAAAGAACGTCTCTGATTGGTCGGTGCGCCGTTCTGACGCCTTGATTGTTTATTCTGCAGACACGTTTGTGTTTTGTTTTGGAAACGGGAACGTGACTAATATAGCGTGACCCCGAAAAAATGGATGAGTTGTTGCAAATAAAATTTTAATGATTAATAATGTTTTTAAAGCATTTGTTATTATAACATTACAAAATATTAGGTAAAACCAAGGAGAAGGCTACTAAAACTTATAGATAAAAAATGAATTTAAGAAAAAATTTATTTGGTACCATGTTGTCATAATCTGATATCAAAATCTTGTTAACAAAATGTTTAATGTAAGATTTTAAAAATATTCAATGTTTTATTTAATTTTCTGATTTTTATTATTATTAAAATAAATAATGATTTACTTATATAAAAAATTTAAATAACGTCTTGTTTTCTCTGTCGAGGTTAGATTGATGTTGATGGATACTTATCGACAAGTTTCTAAAATATTTGGCAACGATATTAATATTCAAATCCACGTTTTTTTCGGCTGACCTTCCTATAAGCCTTGCATGAAAGCTTTATGTAAGAGTTAATCAAGTAGTGTCTAACGAATTTTATGTTACTAATAATCAAATCTGTTATGTTCTTTCAACTAAGCTAAACAAAAAATATTTGAATGAGAAGCATCAAGAAAACGTAATCGAAACAATAATTTTCTAATTTAAAATTGCAAAAATATGTATATTGTTTAATCTATGGCCTCAAATAAGTGACAACATCGCAAACCCGCAAGAAAGCGTGTTTTGGCCTTCTGCTAGCCCCTCCTTTGTTCCAACATCGCCACATAGCATAAATTTTCCTGGATTATCAGAAAAATGTTATCGTCAAAAAAATTACTTTTTAATTGATTTCATTTAGAAGGGTTTTTATCAATTTTACAATTTTTTTACACTACTTGAGAAAATATAATTATTTAATATTAGATCCTACCTATTTAAAATTGTAAGTTTCGCCCATTTTCACATGGCAACGGCGCAATTTGCGCTTCACTTGTCTCCTCCTTTTCCCCTGCATGCCCGGCCAACTAGTTTCTGATCCGTTTGCGTCGCAATTTTCAGTTCTTTACCGACTTGGTGAACGATTCTCTATGAAGATGGCGTCCAAAAATGCGCCCCAAAATACCGAAATTCTTCCAAAAAACTCACTTTCTAATGTGAAAATCATCCTGTTTCAGCCCGTTGTGGGTCCCAACGGCGTGGTGCAGGACAAAATGAGCCTCAATACACTCCTGGAAGCGGCTAAATTTTTGGAAATGCAGGAGCAGAGGCAACAACATAGGGCCACGTTGGAATCAGCTTTAGCGACAACACCTACGATACGGCCAATTACTGCAATTAACGGTGGGACTGCACAAATACAAAATGGAGTAAGTTTATTCACGAAACGCTAAAAAAAAATGTTTGTCAAACTTTAAAAATTCAATACTGACGTCAAAATGCCAATGTGCTTTTTTGTTTGCTTATCTTTGTTTTTAGACGAGAGCTAGCATGCCTTGATTGACAACGTTGCCATATTTACTTTGGCAATTTTTTTTTGTACAATTTTTAAATAAAATAATGCCCAATGTATAATAGATATATTTGCATTCCGGCTACTTTGCTAGTTATATCCAAAAATAATTAAATATTCACGATAAAATCATATTTTTAAGTGCAACCAAGCATAAATTAAAAATCGCAATTTCTTATTTTTATTTGTTTTTTTTTTACGTTGACAAATCACGGTCTTCACGTGCCTAGATTATGCGATGTTGTCAAGTTCTTGCATTTTTAAATTTATTACAAACATTAAGGTTACTCTATTTTTTACAGCAGAAAATCGAAACGTTTTAGTTTTTGGATAAGTTACGATTTTTTTATTATTTTTAACAATAAAATAATTGGGAAATTGTGGATTGAAGAGTATCGGTGAAATCTTCGAGCATTAGGCCAGTCAAAAGCGATTATTTCGTGACAAAAATACTATTAGAATACTGACTGTGTCATCACATTAAAAACAATCTGTATTAATATTTTGTTGTTTTTTCCCTCGCTACTTTGATCCATTAATTCGTTATAAACTATTAAAAATCAAACAATTGCGTTTCTTTTTTTTTTTCGTTTTTTGCTCGTGAAGCAATCTCGCGCGTCTATATATACGGTAAAGAGAGAGAGAGGGCGAATCTCTCTTTTTCACCTCTATAGAAGTAGGCGCCGGCCAATCGCGGTTCGGAGCAAGAAAAATAGCATCTCCTCGTATTCACCCTCTTTCTTTGCTGTGTAACGCACGCGTAGGATTGCATGTTGCAATGTTACCACCCTCGGATTTAAACTCGATAGATGTTTCGTAGAAATTCGGTAGTTTCAGTAATTTTCGATAGATTTTTAAAATGGCATATTATCTGTTATAGCCAATGGTTTATTTGATACTATGAATGCTTCGAGCATATAATACCAGTATGCCGTGCTCTGTACGCCTTACACGGTAAAGAGAGAGATGACGAATACGGGTCATGCTGCTACATTTCTTGTTCCGAACCGCGATTGGCAGGCGGTTCGTTGAGGGTGGAAAACCAAACGTTCCGACCGGAAGAGACCATGATTCCGTATTCGCCTTTTCTCTCTTTATCAAACGCGGAGCATTCTATGCTGCCTCCATAGTCTATTTAATTCTCATATCCTAAAATCGTAAAAAGTAGGTTCTTTATTTTTTTAAGTTAACATCGGTGATTCATTGAAGGTTTTCACACATATAAGGCGAGTTCTTTTATTCCATCGATAAAAAAGCGCTGAATTAGTCCGATGGGTTCTTGTGACGTCATAAATGGATTTTCAATGAAATTATGTTGAATTTAAGAACGCTCATTTCCTATTGACATGTGACATTTTTCCAAAAACCTAACCTTAAAAATCCAATATTTTATTTGGAAGTTTATTTAATATTTATATAAATATTTTTATATAATATAGAAATTCTGTCATTTTTATGTATAACGAACAATAAATCAAAAATAGTGGCAATTATTTCTTTTCAAGACAGAAATAAAAACATAACCTTCAAAATTAACAGTTATTTTTTCCCCCACTACTTGTCCATCGCATTCATCGGGGTCTGAAGCCGATGGATTGTTGATGCATCCATCGATAAAAAAAAGAACGGTGTAATAATTAATCGCATTTTTATCGCTTTATTTTAAGAACGGTTTGATGGATTTCAGATTAGTGCGCAAAATCATCGATGGAATAAAAGAACGCGCCTATATATTCGGATATTCACAAAGAAGTTTTACAAATAAACTTGTCCAAACATAGTAGGGATGAGCGATACGAAACGATATTTTAGAGTATCGATACTTTTGCTTCCGATACCGATATTTTGTATCGATATTCGACATTATTGGTATCGATACGTTGGGTTTGGTATCGAAACATGGATTCCGGGTTTGAAAAAGTGACTGCATCTGATTATTACCAGGACAAACTGTCTACATAAGTTTACAGGTTGCTGTAACTTGGCTGGCAGGTTAGGTCCCTGCATTTTAACGTGTTCCTGTGCTAAGGGAGCGGCGGGGAATCCCGATTCACTAGGAATCTTGAAATTGTCAGAACATTTGAACCTGTGTTACCACCTCTACCGATTTTTCTGTAGGTCTACCGATTTTTCACTTCAATTACCCGATCTACCGAAATCCCATTAACTTATTTCATAGTTTGAGCTTGGATAGCAGAGGGCGTATTTTAGAAAAAAAACTATCCTAAGATCCATGCCGATAGATAGTAATGTGACTGTGCTATTTTATCTTACACAATTATTGTATTTTATATGTATTTGATCTAGGAACTCAGTATTCATTCATTTTAATAGTAGTTCTCTAAATTCAAACGCGATTTCTAAGATTTTTGTGTAAATATCCGTATCGTAAAGATATCGATATTCTAGGTATCGATTTTTTTGAAAACGATATTTTCCTGTATCGATACCACTTCTTGCGATACGGATCGATACCAAATATCGATACTTTTAAGAGTATCGCGCATCCCTAAAACATAGACTATTACTGTTCGATATACCTTTAAAACAGGCTTGTATTGCAATTTTTCATTTGATATTTCGGTGTATTTTTATAAAAAAGTCGATCTTAAAATCTTTTTTTTTTTTAAATCACCCATCACTTTTTGCGCTTAAAATTCAGTATAATTCTATGGTATTTCGCTGGATCGGGTAATTGAACTGAAACTGTTCGGTAAGGACACCAAAAACTAGATAGGGATGGTAACTCTGGCATACTGTCTCTTCCGTAAACTATACTCGAAGAGTAAAATACATCCGGTTGGCGATGCTGCCATTAAATCAAAATAGTCCAAAAATTCAGAACAATTTATACATCTTGAAAACAACTGACCATTATTACATATAAAATCAAATAACATACTATTATTTTATTTTAGAATAATGGTACTACACAAACCATAACTCTGCAACCAGTAAAACTTATAAATGCGACCACAACTCCTTCAAGTATTGCAAGTTTGCAAGCACATCAACCCCAGGCAACTCAGACTGTTGTTATTTCAAGTAACAATATTTCTTCAACGTTTTTACAAGGTGTACAAGGTATGTTTTATATGTTTGCAGTTAAATATCAGTATGGGTTTTTCGTTAATATTAAAATTTTAGATAACTGGTCAAGAGAACCTAAATCTGGATTGAGTGCTGGATATTTTGTTTTGATATGCAAATCTAGTAAAAAAAGATTGGGTGAAATCTAGGAAAACGGTTTTTTTTTTGAAAATTTCTTTACATATCCCCTATTTCAAGGTTGTAGAATATGATTGCATACATTTCAGCAAAAAAATTAAAAAAAAAAAACATATTTTCGACGAAAAAGCGAAAATAAATTTCGATCGATACTTTAACTACTTAAAAAACTAAATATTAATTGTGTCATTGCCAGGTGTAAAATATTTTCATGTAATAAATTTATTTTTAAAAAATGTGTAAAATCTCCGTCAACATTCTTTAATCTCCAAACAGGTGAAAAATAATCTTAACAAACAAAAATTTTCAATTAGTTCTGGTTAGTTTAGAATTAACTTGGCTTGTTACTTCAGAAAACTGAAGTAATTTAAACCATAGACATAATATAAAGATACTAGAGTGCAGATTGTATAGAAAAAAGTAGGCTCACACTTAGAAAGGGGTAAAGCATAATACTCTAAACGTCATAGGATATCCCTGTCACTACAAAAATTATCAAGAGAGGTACTTCTCATTGAAAACGCTTTATCTCTCTCTAAGCGTTAGTCAACCTGCATCTATAGAATCCGCAGTGTATATTAAGTACCATTATGTCTATAATTAAAATGGAAACTAACCTGAACTGCCTTAAGTAGTGGTGGAAGTGTTTTTCTCGCCCATCCATATTATGAAACTTTTCCACATAAATTAGTCCAGGCCCTGAGCAGGGTTGAGTTGATTTTAATGAAATGAAATGATTAAAATCACAAAAAAAAATTAAATTAATCCAACCCTGCATTGAAACATCAGTATCTGTAAAAATACTGATAATATTTTTACTTAAATTACTTCTCGATATTACAGGACCAATATCCTTTGCAACAGCCACTCCAACTTCAGTGACAACATCACCCCAGACAATCCTTCCGAATGGAATACCACAAAATGGAACCTCACAGATCAAAAAAGAGCAAGACGGACACATTTCCAGCACGACAATGTCGCAAACACAAAGGCATCGAGTTCTGAACAATTCCTTCGACATCATGAATCCATTAGTGATTGATGAGGGCAGCCCTGCTGAACAGAAGAAAATCAAACAGCCTCCGATGGTTTTTCGATCTGGTAAGTACTGGCAATAAATTGAAATGTATGTCTTCATAAAATAACAAGTATAAGTAAGGAGCAACTAATTCCAAACATAAATACACCAGAAATAAGATGCTATTAAATATATATTTATAATAACCCCTTTTTTTAGGAACTAGAGAAGTTCACAACAAATTAGAAAAACATCGGAGGGCCCATTTAAAAGAATGTTTTGATATACTGAAAAAACAGCTGCCTACAAATGGAGAAGAGAAAAAAACTTCAAATTTAAGTATTCTACATTCAGCATTAAGGTAAATTCTTCATAGAAAATATTAATAATCACCTCGATCTATTTAATCTCTATTTTAAAACAATATATATGTTCCATCTCTCTCTTCCTTACTATGTCTTAAGAAAATTTGTTAAATTATTGTGGCATTATTAAAGGTGTTTTTCTCTCTTCAGTTTCACTTTAAAACTTTAATTAACAAACTTATGTGCTTCTCTAATTCAGGTACATCCAAAATCTTAAAAGGCGAGAACGTGAACTTGAACATGAAATGGAACGACTCGCTCGCGAAAAAATTAGTTACCAACAACGATTGGCCACCCTAAAAAAAGACATTTCCACCCATTTTGACAACGTGGATTTTTCCAAAATCTTGCCAGAGATTCCTTCGAGCACCACCAGTATTACGCAGAACGGCGGAACGGGGGTGAAGAGGGACAGCGGAGATGGTTTAATATCTACGAGTTCTAGGTGAGTTTGATAACTTTGTACTGATATGACTGAAAGTTGGAATTTTACTGACACTTTTATGTTTATTTTAACCATATTTGTTTTCAGTAATTTTGTCATCCCCACTACCTCGGTCGCGACCTCCATGGAACCCATGAAAATCGATTGCGGTAGTGCCGTAGTGACCTCGAGTGAACTTGGCAACGTCGCCAGTATTGCCACTGTAGTCAGTTCGAACACTGTGATAAGTCAGACCAATTCTGTGATAGCTAGCAACGGAGAGAGTAAGATTTCCATTCCGATTTTAGGCAAGATGCCTATTGTGACTACTACACAGGCGACGAATTTAAAAGAGGTAAAATATACTAATGATTTATTTTTGTAAAGAATCAATGTTGTGCCTAAATTTCATTGTATATTTTTACAACGTCTACAAAGTTGAAATTACGTTCCTCACTCCTGTTTGGGACAATTCGACTTTGTTTTTCATTAAAATATTATTAATACTACTTTTAATAAGCAAAAATTGTTTCTAGTTTATTTCTCTCAAAAGCAATCAAAAGAATAAAATTAACAATATTATCTTCACATAAAGTCAAAACTGTGGTGTTTGCTTTCTCTTCAATACTGGACTTAAACCTTTTAGAAGTCATCAAAAGCCAAATTAACCTGCTGTTTCTTTTAGTTATACTGTGATGTAACAAAATAATCACCCTCTTTTTTCCAGGTGACCCAACCTGTCCAAACCACTGGTATTTCTGTACTTCCCATGCCCTACCCTGTAAACCAGGGGTTGGTTTTACAAAAAGTCGCAATAGTACCTCATAAAGGACTGACAGATCTGGCGCCGTTGATGTCTACTACTCATTTCATCACTACCCCTCAGCAGTTGAACGGTAAGCACTTGTTAAACTCATTTTAGTAATTACGAGGATAGCCACTTTTATTTCGGGAATAACAAACATTACCACTGTGAAGATAGTATCCCCCAAAACATGATTTTTGAATGTATCAATCAATCAACTACCTCTTCTTAGAATAGTGCTCTAATCTCGTGGAATAAAGATCCCTGAAGATACTTCGTGCAATCGTAGGCGAAACGTTGGATAATAATTCCAATTTGACACGTTCTAAAACCAAGAACCATGATTTCCAACTTGACCAAAGCTGTGTAAGCTTTTGTTCTTTATACGCAGTTTGTTCTAAAGGAAAAGAAAAAAACCAGGGACAAGAAGCAGCAACAACAAAAAAAGAATTAGAACCCTTTAGCTGGAGGGTTTTCGTTATTCCACAGGCAATGTGCTTCTTGACGAAACGGCGTGAATGGTTCCCAAAAGAGGGTTAAACCCTAGTTTCAACTGCAGCAGGTTGAAATCCAACAATACCAAACTGCATAACACTGTAAATCATTTGGGAATATTACAGCGCCAAATGATTCACTCAGTCCCTTTTACAGGTGGAGTAAAATCTCCAAAAATGTGTTAATGGTTCATATACAGTTGCATTTCCAACTGTCTTTTTTGAACAAAAAGGAATCGCTTTTTGCCAACACCAAATTAAGAAAAAAAATCATAAAAAATGACCTAGTATCGTACGTACCTACTAGAGTATTAGTTAACTGATGGCTAACACCAACACTGCAGATATGCAACCAATCGTGCATGAATCCGTGAAACCGGTCATCTATCAATAAACAACTGACCAATTTATGCATTCCTTGCACCAACAAATGGCGCAGAACGGTAAATATCCATTATCCAATATTTCTTAACATCTTATTGTCCTACTGGAATTCCCCAGAACGGAATAGTAACATCCCTCTAGTGAGAGGTCATCAGTATTCTACACTTAAACCGATGAATTACTACAATCTGAATCTGTCGGGTTTGACGTTACAAAATGTCAGAAATAAGAAGGGAAATAATTCGCCTTTTCTTTAAAGAAAACATAAATATTGGCCCAAGAAATACACTAGTCCAATATTATATTAAAAACAAGCCCCAGGAGAGTATGGAAAAGGTATAGTGTTGAGATTTCTTCGAAAGATGTTTGTTTACATGTTTATATTTTACAGTCTACCCTTGTTAAAAGCTCTAAGGGTATCAACCGTTAAAGACACGCCTTTGAATCATAGAAATCTACAATAAAGGAATCACACAACATGATCACAATTCCTGGTACCCAGGAAAATGTGCAGTGCCATAAAATTTTCTGAGAACGGCACTTATAAGGTATACCACGCTTTCAAAACCGTGTAACTTTTATAAAATATCATTAGTTATCTGTACCTAGTGGCTGACTGAAGAGGTAAGCACCAAATATTTTAATTACAAACCAATTAATAGCGGTAGTTTAGGTTACTTGTTTAAAACGAAATCAACATGTAACAATCTTGAATGGCGTGCCATCCAGTGTTGCTAGTTCCAAACATATGATTAGCTACCCTTGTATTATATATATTACATAGAATGATCTACAGAGTATTCACTTACATTACATATGCAAGTAAATGATTTCCAATATGATGTGAGCTACATAAATTATCTTAGCATGGACGAATTTATTCGTGTTTGTGGAGAATAATATTTGCAGTGGCAGCGGAATATTTGAGTAAAATTGTTTCTTTTTACAGATTATATTTCTTTCTAGCCAACTGACAATTTTAAAACTTCTTAAATATTCTTGGAACAACACAAAAACATTTTGAAAACTCTTCTTTGTAATTTTTTTTCAGAAATAAGAAGGGAAATAATTCGCCTTTTCTTTAAAGAAAACATAAATATTGGCCCAAGAAATACACTAGTCCAATATTATATTAAAAACAAGCCCCAGGAGAGTATGGAAAAGGTATAGTGTTGAGATTTCTTCGAAAGATGTTTGTTTACATGTTTATATTTTACAGTCTACCCTTGTTAAAAGCTCTAAGGGTATCAACCGTTAAAGACACGCCTTTGAATCATAGAAATCTACAATAAAGGAATCACACAACATGATCACAATTCCTGGTACCCAGGAAAATGTGCAGTGCCATAAAATTTTCTGAGAACGGCACTTATAAGGTATACCACGCTTTCAAAACCGTGTAACTTTTATAAAATATCATTAGTTATCTGTACCTAGTGGCTGACTGAAGAGGTAAGCACCAAATATTTTAATTACAAACCAATTAATAGCGGTAGTTTAGGTTACTTGTTTAAAACGAAATCAACATGTAACAATCTTGAATGGCGTGCCATCCAGTGTTGCTAGTTCCAAACATATGATTAGCTACCCTTGTATTATATATATTACATAGAATGATCTACAGAGTATTCACTTACATTACATATGCAAGTAAATGATTTCCAATATGATGTGAGCTACATAAATTATCTTAGCATGGACGAATTTATTCGTGTTTGTGGAGAATAATATTTGCAGTGGCAGCGGAATATTTGAGTAAAATTGTTTCTTTTTACAGATTATATTTCTTTCTAGCCAACTGACAATTTTAAAACTTCTTAAATATTCTTGGAACAACACAAAAACATTTTGAAAACTCTTCTTTGTAATTTTTTTTCAATGTTAACACCACATATAATAAAGCTTAATTTATTTTGGCATGTAACACTTCAAAAGTGTCTTATATTATGGTTGACAGTATTAATAGATATTACAATGTTAACTATTAATATGACAACTACGACATAAGACAGTTTATGATGTTTGTAGTAATGCCTTACACGTCAAAGCATACCTGCGAATTCTCTTGTGGCAGTTGTTTTGAAGATTGTTTACTATTTTCTTAGACTAGATCTTTATTTTTCAGGTATTAATGGCCAAATAAATGGTAAAGTTGTGCCTTTAACTCAGTACATCGTCAAACCAATGGTAGTTGTCAGTTCGGCTAGTCCCCGTCCAGGGAGCTAGTATCTCAAATTGTAGAAGAAAAGAAATATTTCTCAAAAAAGATGCCGAAATTGTATGTTTTTTTTTTCTTTAATTTTGAAACTGTAAGCTAATGTTCAGTTGTGTGGTGTGTAAAATTTGACAGAATTTCAATAACATATTTCTTAAAGATATACTGCCAGATTCACTAAGAAGGTTTAAGGCAGACCCGTCTAGTTGCCATGAAAAATAGATCTTCTGATCGGCCACTTTTCTTTTACTTATGATATTGTCATAATTTATAAAATAAATAAAATTCTTCATTTTCATCGGTTCAGTAATAAATGTAAATGATTTTTTATGCTCATATTTTTAGGGTTTTAAACTTACTCAACTTACTTTTGTCAGTTTAAGCCGTCTACTGTTAATTTAGGACAGGTTTAAGATTAGACCATGTTAGTGAATTCAGGGGATATAATTTTTTTATTATGTAAATTACAAAGTTATATCAAGAAGTTTTAACAGAATAAAAAACTTGATTGTTTAAATGGACAGCAATTATTTTTACTACATTGCACGACTGAACAATAGATTTTTGAAATTATATTTATGGATGTGGGGAACATTTAAAAAAAGCAAAACGAAAACGTGATATAGTACTCTAGAAGAAATTATTTTTCGAAAGACTTATTTATTTATTTTTTTTTGTTTGTAAGTATAAAAAAAGTTTAATTGTTTTTGTTGGATACTATTTTTTTATAAGAATGTTGCATTTTTTTAATAAGTTTTGTTGCCATGTTGAAAGGTGAAAAATTGATATCTACAAACAAACAAAAGTCCAAATTTTTTGTGGTTTTATCAGGAATGCTGAAAAAACGTTATAGTTATTTGTGCAGGATTGAGGAAGCTGCGTACGAGGTGTGCAAGTTGAGTAATGAGACTAACAAGGTAACCTTCGATCTGGCAACGCTTGAGACACGGAACCTGAAAGAACGGCAGGTGAACTTGTGGTGCCAATTCGTGAGAAATTTCCCAATTTGTGGAAATTTTTATTTTTTCAACAAGAAGGTGAAACTTTGTTATGAAAGGGAAATTTCCCCATTTTTTTTTTTTTTTTTTTGAAAAGCAAACAATTTCGATTCTTTTTCCTATTGAAAAATAAGTAAATATAAATTCGATGTGTACGCACATTCTTTTAAAGATGACAAATCATTTTGCCTATAGAAACAGCAAAAAGATGTTTACCTTTATAGGTAGGCAATGGTTGCATATAGCCGAGAATAGAATAAAGAAAAAAGAAAATTGACGAGTCTTTCACCCCAATATCAATATCAAACGCAACCCAATGAATATGGGTTGAAAGACTCGTACATTTTCAAGATAATCTTTCTTTAATCTATTCCCGGGCATATGCAAACATTGCTACCGATTTTTGCTGTTCTTATAAGCATAAGCAAAATGATTTGCTGTCTTTAAAAAAAATGTGCGTACATGTCGAATTTATGTTTAGTACTGTGCAGTAGGAATGTGTAGGGCAAAAATGTATCGAAATTGTTTGCTTTTAAGAAAAATAAATCTCAGAAATTGGGAAAAATTTCTCTTTAATAACAAAATTTCCCTTTCTTCTTGAAAAAACAAAAATTCTCAATTTTCAAATTTTTTTAAAAAAAAAATCCTACAAATTGGGATATTTTCCGTGAGTTGGCAACACTCACCTTATCACACGTTCCCTCTCGTCCAAGTCCCATATCCTAACTGTTGCCACATCGAACACTACGTTGCCAGTTTCATGACTTAACTTGTACACCTTTGTACCTCTCTTATGAATATGTAACTGAAAATTTATACAGAATTGGTCCTAGACCTTAAATAATTAAGAAAATACAGAAAATTTAATTTTAAAAAATAAACAATGGGTCTAATAAACAAATGCAAAACTCGGGTATTGTATTAATAGGAAAATACTGAAATTCAATTATGGTGTTATTGAGATAATCGAGACAAAAATCCGGAAAAGCTAGTCAAAAAAAAATTGTTTCCGGTTTTTTTAGTTTAATTATCCTTAAAACTGTTTTATTTCTAAGCATTTTTTTTTAATGTTTTATTTGGAAATTTCCGAATTATGGATAAGATTTTTATAAAATTTGCATTAATTAAAGAATGTATCAAATTATTGAAACAATGTAAATTTGGTATTTTCAGCTTCATAATTTGTTAAAAAAATGTCACACCTCCCAGCCATTTCAGATGATTTTGATCTTTGTTGTGTTTGACACTGTTGACAGTTAAACCATGGATAAAGTATCAATTTCCAACCGACGTATTCATTTTTTTCCGTTTACTGTCAACTAGAACCATAATGGCTTGACATCAACATTTAAAAAGATAGACTGTTAGAAAATTATAATCAAAAAACTCAAAATTGTTTATATATCCGTTTTAAAAATTTATTTAATCAGAGAATGTTATTTTAAATTGAGTTATCCAAAATATTTTGGATATAAATCACTGTATAGCTTCTACATATTTTGATTTCTATATACAGGGTGAATTAGTATTATTGTTAAATAAAAATACACCCTGTAAAGAAACTTAAATGTTCAAGGACCATATTTCTTTTTATTTGACATTTTTGTAAGCGTGGAAAATATTTTTCTTATTTGCGGTGACGGCGCTAGCAACTTTTAGTGTTTTATTATTTTTGTATTAGGGAATTTACAGACCGGAACTTAGTATTTTGTACAGAATATTTAAATAAAATTGTAGCGAGTGTCAATTCAATAAACCCTGTACAAAACAGCGCGTTTCTGGGTTTAAAAGTAGCGGTGAATTCTGTGATTTTAGTAATAATAATCTTAATCGAAAAATATGAAAAATACACAAAATGTAACTTTTTGTTCAAAAGTCAAATATTTTTCTATATGAACGTTCCTATCAAACCCAGTGTTAAATTTCTTTTATTTATTGAAATATAAAACACTAAAAGTCGTAGCGACGCAACTGATTTTTTTGGTAATATTTCATATTGTTGTTAACAAATAAATTTACCAAAAATTTTAACTATTTAAGAGTGATTTAATTTTTTTCAAAGTTTGGTAACGGTATGTTTTTTAATTTGCATTCCGCTTGAAAGCAATAGTGTTTAGATCTGGATTACTCGACGGCTAAAAGTTGTATCACCTACTCGTACACTAATAATTTTTTTATAATACAATGTTGAAAAAATCATGGGTGTTTTTAATTTTTACTTGCAAAAACACCCGGTCACTTCCGAAAGTATTTTTGGAATATTTACAACAAAGATATTTAAAATATTCCATTTCTTTTTACCACACCGTATTTCTCAGAACACATAGAAGTTAAAAATCTGTATTGTCACCAAATTTCGAAAAATCCTCTATTTCACTCTTAATTTGTATTATTTTTAATTTTAATTTTCAAATATTATGGTATATTTCAAAAATATCCCTTAATATGTGATAGATCTCTTTATTTTTGTATGTTATAAATATTTACGTCCCAAAAAAACCTATTTTAGTTGTAAGAAAACAAAAGTTTTCAGTTGTAGGTTGAAAATAAAATGGATTTTTATGTATTTGTGTGAGAATCAGTTACAGGATAAAGACCGACTATGAATGAATATGAAAAATTATTTACGTTTTTAAAGGAGAGGTATAAATACACTGGCGAGCAAGAAATTTAGGTCACATTGTATTTGTGTGTCTTTTTGGAATTTTCTGTTTCTATGATTTATTCTGAAAAAGCAACAAATTTGCCTTTAAAACGAAGTTCGACTTATTGTTATCAAGAACTTTAAAAAATGGAAAAAACAACATTAATGAAAAAAATTAATAATTAAGAACGTGTACACCCTCCTCTTGCATTAATAACTGCTTGAAGATGACGAGGGATACTTTCAATCATATTAAGGATCATATTCTAGTAGATGATATTCCACCCCTGCAATAGCAACCCTCTTGCCAGTTTCGGGTCCGGATTCCCAATAAATAGCTTGCTGTGGTTTAAACCTTGTCTGGTCATCCAGTGGTTTTTATGTTCTCTTTTGATCCATTTTATGACTGCTTCCCGGGCCACGCGCCGCGGCACCCCAAAGGCTGGTTCTGGATCCATGTATTGAGATATCGACCCTGTTCTAGCCAGCTCGTCAGCTTTTTTATTTCCATGTATGCCTTCATGTCCTGGTACCCACTTTAACATAACTCTGTTGTCTTTTGCCAGAATTTCCAGCTCATTCCCAAACCAACCTCGATGATACCTTTTGGCCCTTAAAGGCTGCCTGGCTGTCAGAGTAAATGAGGATTTGCTTCCAGGAAACTGGGACGAATATAGACTGGCCCTGACTGAATGCAACAGGAACTTGCGTAAGGCTAAGAGAGAATCATGGAGGAAGCACTGTGAGGAGATCGAAACGACCCCAGATTGTGCCAGACTCCGAAAGATACTCTCAAAGGATACGCAACCATCAATAAACTCTTTAAAAACAAATACAGGGGAGTACACCTATATTGGGAAAGAAACAATGACCGAGTTATTTCGGGCTCACTTCCCAGGGTCAACATAATTGAGAAATCACCGGAGACTTGGAGGACTGGAGCAGAGATAAATACTGCTGTGAGAGCCACCAATGACAATTGGCGTTGCAATGGTGGACCTGTAGTCATCCTTCTACAAGACAATCCAGCAGTGTAAAGCCTTCTAACGATCCGTTCTCTAACATTTACATTTCTAACTTCTTGGAGTTGATTTCGCCGTAAAACTGCAGAAGCTGTTCTATTCCGCAAACTTGCCCACACCAAAAAAAACGGTCATGTCTTTGGAAAGTTACTCTTTTTCGCCCGGATCCTGGTCTTTTGTTTATCAGACCAGTCTTCTCGTATGGCTGGCACACATTTTGTACAGCACAAAGACTCTAACCAATAATACTTGCAGTTTCACCTTATCCTCGACCATCTTGTATTAAAGGTTCAATTCTTGCCGCAACAATAGGATCTAAAGGCATACATACATATAATATCAATACATGACATATAACATTTCTCGGAAAACAATTGATTAAGCGCCTACTAGTAATAATTCCCTTATTATTATTACTCCTAAAATTATTTTCAACTTCTTAAATGACTAAAATTTTTTGCTCACCAGTGTATTTACATTGATTTCTTTGTTAGATGTAACTAATAGAAAAATCACAAACCAGTCAGCACCAACCAGAATTTACAAAAACAGTCAGATGACAGTTTGCCAACTGTTTTTAGACGATCAGTGGCCGTATCCTCGAACTGGGGCACATGAAGTAAGCGGTGAAAGGGTGGCGATATGTATTCTTGACGCGTTCATCATTCATATCCTTGTTCACCCGGTGGAAGGCAAGCGAACAGGAAACATGCGCAAATGAAATGGCATTCTCTAAATGACATATTTTATTTTTGGTTGTTCAAAATAACTCGTCATTAAAAAAAATAATATTTTGACCAACCGGTTTTTTAGGCGTTTTATTTTTTGGATAAACAGTTGAAATGTTAATTAGGTGGTACCCCCGATATTTTTAATAGTTTCAAATTTTTAATTAAAATATCCTTACAAAGTTGAATATGTCTCGCAAATATTAAGTAAATTTTAGATTACAGACATATCAAATTATTACAGGAGATTCTGTTCATAACTCAAATGTATGAGCTTGCTATTTAGAAATGTTCTTCTACGGCTAGTTCTGTTTATGGATTTAACATAAGTACTTGTTCCATAACAGCCGAGTATCTTAGTTTTAAACAGTTAAGTCTAACACAATTCTTTTCACGACACAACTTATAATAAATTTGAGAAATAACAATTTATAAGCTATCTGAAACTTTTATTTAAATACGTAACAAATTTTATATTTAAGTAATGTTAACTGCAGCATTTAACTTAATTAGACTGTGTTAAACACTATACGACACTACAATTAAATAAATTTTATGATTATAATTTATCGGGACATAGAAATATGAACCCTACAGACCAACGAATGAGGTCCTTCTGCATAAAAACCTTATTTATGGTACATTTGATCTTCAAGCCTCTCCAAATCTTTATAAAATAAAAAAAAACTATATTAAAAGTTGAATGTGAGATCTGCCAGTATCTTTAATGGACGTCTTCTGTCTGGCCTTTGGTTTCGGTCCCTGATCTTAAACAGTTTCTCTATCATTGTTCAAGTTTCAGGTTTTCTTTCAAGTTTAGTTGTCAGGACAGTATGTCTTGCATTAAGAGGCTGGATATTTTGTGAATGCATACAATAAATAACTCTGATTGGATAGTTTCTGTAGTGGATTGGGATGATGGCTTTTAGTCATACTACGTAGAGTTGTAATTTCCACCTTTTCAAGGTTCATCAGTGCTGGCTTTCTGCAATTACTGTATATAGGGGGCACGTATTTCAATTGATGTCAGTATATTACTTTGTATGTATCAGTTGCTGTTTTTCTTTATATATTAGAATCCTAAAGGATTTGGCTTCTTGTATGCATTTTTGTTTAACAGTTCTAGAGTGTCAATTTAAGATAATTTTGTGGTCTATATTTACACTTAAATGTTTAACTGATAGCTGGGTCTATATTTCTTGGTTGTTAAGTGATATAAAATAAATTTAATCCAGGGAAAGTACAAATATTTTAATGGTAATCATTACTTCACAACAATAACAACGACATAATTTTTTTTTACTTTTGACGGTTAATTTGACGTAATAAAACTACTTTTTGCCTAAAATGGCATAGAGCATACTACGGACATTTTCGGTCTGACAGCTCAATTCAATCTGTCATCCGTTTTATTTTTTGAAATCCGCGGGTTTTAGTACGTTCATATCTGGCAACATTGTTTTTTCAAGAATACGGCTTTTACTATCAAAAATATGAAGTGACAGTTTTCGAGGATACGGGCCCTGATTGGTGCGGATTAGTTTTCTGATTGTTGGGCGAACGGAGCTATTATATTAAATTATTGATAGACAACTTTTTGGTAATATCCTGTATATGATTTTCTCATTCTTTTTTTTTAATATGAATTGGTGATGTAAATGTATAAATGTGTATGTATTAGACAGAGAAAAAAATATATATTGTATATAGTTAATTTTAAAAATTGTACATAAACTTTTGTATATAAAACTTTCCAAATAATGTACAAAAATCTAAAACAGTAGAAAAGTTATTGTAAATATATTTTAAAATCTCAGTTATATTGAGGAAAAATGTACTATTTAAAAATAGAGAAGTCATAAAAATATTACAAATGTTTTATTTTTAAAGCCCTTCTGCAACTATACATATAAATAAAATCGAAGTGTCTGTCTGTTCCGGGTAATCTTCAAAATGGTTGCACTGATTTCGATGAAACTTTACAGACATTAAGAGGAGGTTGTCAGGTGTGATATTAGACTGTTTCTTATTATTTATAACAATTGTATTTAAGTTTCATGTGACAAGGTTGAAGATAAAAGCTAATTTTAAATACAAAACATCTGGTAATTCACTGGTTATCTCTTCTGGGCTCCATATCTATAATATGGAAAAAATATATATGAAACGCTAATATTATTTTAACCTCTCTTGTAAACTGCCGAGAGTTTGATTTATATTTTCGTGACACTCTGTAAAATTATATTTTTTTGAAAAACAGTGAAAAAAACATTGTTCTGCATCGGCCGGGAATCGAACCCGGGCCGCCCGCGTGGCAGGCGAGCATTCTACCACTGAACCACCGATGCTGTATTGAAATTGTTATAAATCGCATTGAAGAATAATACCGTGATTATTTATAATTATATATATATATATATATATATATATATATATATATATATATATATATATATATATATATATATATATATATATATATATATAGGCGCGGATTTAGGCGAGAGCGATCGCCCCCCCCCTAGTGTTTTGAGTTCAAGAAAATAGACCCGATTCTGCCTCTTATACTAGGAACAAAGATTATTCATAATATTATGAATCCTCTTTGCTAGGAATGTGTATGCTGCTGGCATCTCTCCCCTGTCGACAACTTGTTCTTTTTTCTTGCAGTTGCACCCCCCAAGAGCTGTGAATTCAGAAAATTAGACCCGGCCCCCTTTTACACTACAAATGGGAATTTTGCTGGTATCTTCTCCTCCCCCTCTATATTTCTGATAGTGGTTTCCAAAGCTATGTGATTAATATTGCACTTTAGGATCACGAGACACAAGTTATATGTATTGAGAATATCATTATTCACAAAAATCGTAACTATGTATTTAAAGCAATTTTTACAAAGAACAAGATGCAACATTTTAGACAGGAGCTTGAAGGTGTAGATTGGTCACCAGTATATGGTTAAAAATCAGCAAATGTGGCATATGATAATTTTTTGAGTATTTTCTCAGTTCATTTAGATACGATTTTTGTCATTAAGAAGTATAACTCTCCCTCGGGATCGGTTTCTTGGATTACTGCAGAAAATAGAGTGTCCTGCAGACACAAACGTGTTTTATACTTTAATAAGGGGACAAATTACAGCTGAATATTTTGATACTTATTGTATAATATTAAAGAATGTTATTGTAAAAGCGAAACAGAACCATATTAATTCCTCTGAAAATAAAGTTAGGGCTACAACCTGGCAAGTTGTTAAACAAATTACTGATCGAAAAGACAAAACCAGTACAGTTATTGAACACTTTTCGTCCAAATTTAAAGATCCTTTTAATATAGTCAATAGTTTAAATAATTATTTTATAAATTCATGTCCTACCGTTGACTCTCGATGTCATAGTTCACAAATTGAAGGGAGAGTAACAAATTCCATTTATTTGTTACCTGTCCTGTTGATTCTGATGATATATTAAAGGTTATAAAGGGTTTAAAAAACAAGAAGTCGGTTGGAGATGATCAGATACCTATTTCTATTTTAAAAGAGGTGACTTTATTTCTGAGCCTTTATCTTTTATTGTAAATTTGTGTTTTACAACAGGTATTTTTCCAAGTAAGCTAAAAAATGCCCATATTGGAGCAATCTATAAGAAAGGGTAGCAATCTGAAGAAAATAATTCTGAGCCTTTATCTTTTGTTGTGAATATGTGTTTTACAACAGGTATTTTTCCAAGTAAGCTAAAAAATGCCCATATTGAAGCAATCTATAAGAAAGGGTAGAAATCTGAAGAAAAGAATTATAGACCAATCTCGCGATTGTCTAATATAAGCACGGTTTTTGAAAAAATTTTGTATCAGAATTGTAACATTTCTGGATAAATTTTCTGTAATATCAGATAAACAAAATGGCTTTAGAAAAGGGAAATCCACAGTAAGAGCTTTATACCAAACACTTATACAAATTCTAGAATCACTAAATAAAAAAAAAAGCAAACATTGGCCCTGTGCCTGGATCTGTCTAAAACCTTTGATGCTGTGAATCATAAAACATTATTGTTAAAACTTTAAATGTATGGTATAAGGGGTAATGCACTGGAATTAATAAGATCGTATTTGACAGACAGGACTCAGTGTGTGATGGAGTCTGATCTTCATGGTAGAGCTATAGTGTCTCAGAGGGTTAAAATGAAGAAGGGTATCCCTCAGGGTTCAGCACTTGGACCCCTTTTGTATATTCTTTATACAAATGATTTACCAGAAATCTCTGGAGAGCAGACTGTACTATATGCTTATGATACATCGCTTATATTCAGTGAAAGCACGGCGGAGTTGCTATCGATGAAGGTTCAATCTGTGATGGACATTCTCGATGGGTACTTTCGGTCCAACAGCCTGTCGTTAAATGCTTTCAAGACACAGTGCATTATGTTTGGCGACAGATTAAATAATCAATTTACATTAACATTTGAGGATACAACAATAACATCAGTTGAGAGCGTTGTTGTTTTGGGACTAAACATCGATATAAAGTTGGACTGGGGGGCGCACATCGAGAGAGTTGCCACTAGAATATCTCAGTATTGTTTTGCATTAAGAATCGATGCAGCTCTGTCAGCTTACCATGCATTTGTACAGTCCAGACTCAGATATGGTTTGATATTTTGGGGTAGTTACTGTGATATTAATATTAAAATATTATTTATAAAATAATTTCAATCAACAATTAAAATAACCTCTAAAAATTTCAAATTCTACCTCTAAAAAATAATTTTATATACTTCTATATCTTTAAAAATTTCAATTATAATTTAATAAAAATATTGTAGTTAAACAATTGCAAAAAGAAAGGCCAAAGTTACTTCGAAGTTGGAAAGTTCATGCTTACATGTAGCTTTCAAAATTATTCTGTAAAACTTCATTTTGTAAAGACAATGGTCCCCTCCGAAGCATCAGACCTCCCGGTTAAATAGTATTCTATTTGATTTATGTAGTTATTTTATATCGAGAAACAACGGTGAAATATTATGAAATATACAATGAAGTTAGCTAATAACCTTTAAATACTCAAAATCACTTTCCTTACCATGTATTTTAAAATAATCTTTTTATTCGAATAAATTAAAATATCAAATAAGGCAGAAAATACAAGTAAAAAGCCATCAAATATTAACAACTCAATAGTGGTGCTGTCTTGTATTGGTCATGTTTCATAACATTATCTTTTTTAAACCTTTATTTAGCACATGTTTTTACCGGTACATTCAAGAAAATATTTTTTTTCCTTTTCTAACCAAAGTCTGTAAATAAGGATAGCTTGCTAACTCGTGTGGCCCCGTTAAAAAAACGAATAAGCTCAAAACTTCAATGCAACTTTCTGTCATTGTCAAATTGTTAAAAATTGTGATAAGTTCAGTTATTGAAAGAGGCGCGTTTTTATTAAAAAATGGCTTGAGAATCTCATATTTCAAAGCGTTTTCATCATGAATCCAAATAATTTAGTATGCAGGACATGCCTGGGCATCATTTCCGAAGGGAAAGTAGCCCATAACATCGATGAAGAAAATGGTTTGATAAGAAACGTAACAAATATAAGAGAAATGATTATGTTTTGTATTCCAGAAATGGTAAGGGATCTTCTATCTGTTCGATTTATTTTATATTAGGATGTTGTTATAGAGATTCCCAAGTAGGTATTATTTGAAACACTTTCTAAATAAACTATGGAGTCCTAGTCCAGAGATCCTCGAATGCTTCTTTTGAAAAGATCTCTTTTTGGTTAAAAAAGTTGTTAAATACACTCTTTCCTATTTATGGTTGGTTCATACTTCCAAAAAATATCAACTGCCACTAAGAATTTCCACTTAACTAGCACTATGAAATAAAAATGTGTGGTTCATACTTTAAAATTTAACATTTAATAAAAATTAAGAATGGTCAATCATTCCTCCGTCAATATTCTAACCTAAAAGTAAATTTTTTGCTTTTCTTCATGGTTATTTAACTGATTTTACTAAGCTTTATTTGTTTATAATGTTATTTGCTATATTTTTATGTACTTGTCAAATTGTGCTTTAACCGATAACTTCTGAAGTAGATACAAATAATGCCGGCTTTTTAAAAATTAAAAAATCAACCAATTTCTTAGTTGATAATTGATAGTTGTTAATTTTTGGTTGGGACTATGAACATATGAGAGTTGATAGTAGAAATTCTTAGTGGTAGTTGGTAATTTTTGAATGTATGACCGAACATAAATTTACTTTTCTGATATATTATATACAGTGTACGACAAAACAAATGCATGAACTTCTACTCGCTAATATATGGCTAAATAACATAGTCAAATGCACTTAAATTTAAATTCTTTTTACTTATTTATGATCGCAATGGACTCTTCTGCTAAAAAAAAAGACACAAACAAAACTAATTTTTTTTTTATCAGAAAAAAATTAGTTTTGTTTACAACATCACTTTTTGTTTATGACAAAACATATGCACGAAATAACAGGAATTTACATTCTTTATGAATTATAAAAAATTATCAACAACAAGTACCGTTTCTCTTTTTTGAACATTGTAAGAATGTTTATAGAAAACTTCCACGTGTTTATAGTCGTTCCTGGTCTTTCAAAATCATCGGTCATAGGGTAGAAGTTTTTAATGAAAAAAATGGCTAATAATAAGTACTCAGTGCAAGTAAAGGAAAAAATAATTAAATATTATAATAGTGGTGAATCAGTGATATCAATTGTAAAGAAATTTGGAATTCATCATAGTGTAATTTCGCGAATTATAAGCCGCTTTCGTTCTTCAGGCTCGTTGACCACTATCCACAAAGGAGGTCGTCCACGGAAAACCAGTAAACGGGACGACCAGACAATAATTAGATTAATAAAAAAAGATCCATGCATATCAGCAAGGTCAATTGCAAATCAATTACTACTATATATTTCTGAAAGATCCATCCAAAGACGAGCTGTTGAAGGCGGATTGAAATCATACCGAAGTGCCAAAAAACCATTTATTTCCGCCAAAAATAGACTAGCTAGAATTCAATTTGCAAAGGAACACTTAAATTGGAGTACAACTCAATGGAAGACCGTACTCTTTTCTGATGAGTTGAAGTTCAACTTGAAAAATTCAGATGAATTTCGGCTAGTACGCAGACCTAAAGGGCAACGTCTTAACCCTCGCTATACGCAAAGCACAGTTAAGCACGGAGGAGGAAATGTTTTGGTCTGGGGTTGCTTTTCCGGACATGGAATCGGACCAATTCACAAAATTAATGGTATGTTTCGTTTTGTGTATAAGGATTTCCTAAATAATGTTATGTTGCCACACATGATAACGATCCAAAACACACTGCTAAATGTGTGAAAGAGTGGTTCGTAAACAACAAGATTGACGTTTTGAAATGGCCAGCGCAATCGCCTGATCTCAATCCCATAAAAAATCTAT
Source organism: Diaprepes abbreviatus (assembly GCA_034092305.1). Classification (NCBI taxonomy): domain Eukaryota; kingdom Metazoa; phylum Arthropoda; class Insecta; order Coleoptera; family Curculionidae; genus Diaprepes; species Diaprepes abbreviatus. The sequence goes on from JASJET010000054.1 coordinate 12,431,452, forward strand.
GGGATATAGTAGATCGCAAAATAAATCGTGATAATTGCAAAAATGCGGATGACCTTTTCCGACAAGCGGAAATTGCATGGAATGGAATTTCCGATGAAATTTTATCTATCCTTATAAAGTCCATGCCACGCAGATGCGAGGTTTTAAAAAATAAGGGCTACGCAACTAAATATTAGTTAAATTTTTATTTAAATGGAATAACCTAAAAATGTGCTATTGTTTTGTCGCATAAAGTATTGTTAATTATGAAATATGGTTTTTGTTGGTTTTCATAACAAATGTTGGAAATTTTTGTTTTGTTTTAGTAAATTCAGTTTGTTAATTTTGTAAATAAATAAAACAATTTGAAAAGCAATGCGTTTTTGTCTTGTTATTAAGGCATATTTTAATATTCACACGTTTGTGCATATGTTTTGTCGCACACTGTATATCATAATTACAAAAGTCTGAAACAGTATAATTTTTACTTTTGGAAACGCTATAATTCAATTATTAATGGAAAATTTTGATTTATATATATATATATATATATATATATATATATATATACCATTTTAATGTAACAGTCCTTTTATGTCTCTCTTTCTTATTCAGAATATTTCTGCTATCTTTGTTAGATTTATTACTAGTGTCCAAATGATTTGAATTCCTCATAACTCAGTATATAAATTTGTAGAATACACACAAGAAAGTTCCACATTTCAATAAAATATGTTGACAGTCTTTTATTACCAAATTAGGTGTTACTTGCTGAAAAAGAGGCAACAACTATATTTTTATTTAAAAAAAATGCTGGTTTAAGAAATTTTTATAGGTCGACTTCCTAACCTTAGTTTGTGCAATACATTAAAAATTATATTTTTAAAGGACATTTACACTATTATTTATATACATATTTCTAAAAATATTGCATATTCATAAATATTACTAATATGTAGATTTCTTTGGTTTTTTTGGTGGTACATTAGAGAATACCTTTTTAACATACAGTGATAAAAAAATACTCTGTAACTGAAACACCGCGTTTTTTCATTGAAACTGTTGAACTCTTGGAAAATTTCATTAATGTAGTAGCCATGCCATATGGTCTAATTAATGAAATTGTCAAGGAGTTCAACAGTTGCAATGAAAAATTGCAATTCACGTTCAAAGAGAAAATAATAAAAAAATAAACTTTTTATGTATTCTTATACAAAAAAAAAATGAAATTTTAACTGGATGCTATACCAAATCAGCTTGATCTGGTTAATATCTAAACTGTTTTTCAAAACACTCAAAAGCTCAAAAAAGTAATGTTATAATGGGTCTATCTGATCAGGTTATTTCTTTTAATGTCTTCAAAATTCGGGCCAACAATCCCGGAAAAGGTGAAAAAACCCTGGTAAAGAATAATTTCAATCAGAAAATATCACTGAAAGAATTAAGAAACGAACATAAATATTACGATAACCTAACAAGAAAAACGTAAAACATAAACAACAAAAATAGGTGGCACTACCTTACACTAATGAACTAAAAAAAAAATTAAACACATTTTAAAAAAGCACATTATTATTGTATGCCCCAGGTCTCATAATGAACTAACTGTGCTATTCACCAATTTAAAAAGTAAAATTGTTCTCATGACTAAATCTAATAAGTTTACTCAAACCCTTGAACAAATTATCCTAAGAAATATCATGATATAACCAGCTGTTTACTAAAGAATAGACTAAATGATCATAAATATTCAAAAAACGCTTCAACAGCGCCAAACAAATACACACAAGACGAAAAACGTACTTTCAATTACAACCAAACCATAATTAAAAACGAGGATAATATATATATTATAGTTATTTGGTCCTACTAGCGCCCCCTCTCTATCTCAGGACGACGGAAAAACGTCAGTACACATTCCACCATCCGTGAAAACCTACGATACAATATATATATATATATATATATATATATATATATATATATATATATATATATATATATATATATATATATATATATGATTATCATTTTATTTGAAATATCTTTATGAAAATAAATTATTCGACCTAATTAACAATTTAATGTTAAGCAAAATATTTTTTTTTAGGACGTTTACATCTCAGTTAACCCAGTTATTTGCGAGTCCTGTCTAGAAATCCTCATCAACGTGTACAATTTTAAAATACGCTGCTTACGCGTGGAAAACGCTATTCGCTTGTACATCCAAGCCAACAATGTTATGGAGGGCAGCGTCGTGAATCTCAACAATGTTGTCAAGCAACAAATTATCGAAGCTTTGAAGCAAAAAAATTGGTCTCCAGAGCAAATTAAAGAATATGTCGATAAACATCTCTGCACTGTCCAAGGGCCTACGACCAGACCGAACATACCGCCAAGTGAACACGGTATTCAGTTAATGACGCAGAATTTTAATGCACCAAGAATGATGATAAATACAAATTCCAGACCTAGATTACCAAGTGTTTTTGAACCTATTCCGCAGTCAAACAGCGTACCAACTTTAGCTCTCACTGCCGGTAGTAATTGTCCTCGCCCTTCTCCATACGAGGAGGCTATTTGGAGAGGCAGTTTTAGACCTCCACCACCTGTGCCGTCATCCCAAGGACGTGGATATATCAGTGTAAGCAAGAACTTGATGCCACCAATGCCCAAATCACCATCTTTTACTCAACAGTTGAGAGATATAAGTCGTATGAATACTCCTCCTTTTAACCAAACACCGCTACTTTTAAATTCATTGTTATTATTACCAAATTCTGCAAAACCAACAAATGCTCCAACTCCACAAGTCCAATCTACCCCTGAATCATCGTTTCCAAACATAGATGAAGTTCAGAGTGCCTTTTTAAATTCCTTGCAGCTCACTAGTACTTCCAATGGGGGTAGACAAGAAGCAGTCTATGTGAGAAAGACTAGGGCGAAAAGAGATCCTAAGAATCCTAAAAAAAGTATCGCTCATCTTGGTACTCAAAATTTAATACCTGCACAATTGGAACCTCCATTCGGTTCAATTAGAGATCCTACAAGTTCATTGGGAAGTAGTGGGGACTCGGCGAAATCCATAACAAGATCTCTAAGTCCCACAAGTGGCCTTATGCGTTGTAACGTGGAATCATTGGCTGCTAATGAATCCACATTAAGAAAGGTAAGGAGAGACAAGAGTTCTAAGAATTCCAATGATAAGACAGCTGTCGATAATGACTGTGTTATTATTCTTGATGATGATACCGAACCCGCGATGCAGAGAACTGAAGATGAATTGTTGGTAATGAATTTTGATGAAAATGAGGACAGAAATGTATCAAGTAAGTTTTAAATCAAATAAATTTTTCTCTAATTATCGAACCAGTAGCGGCTTTTCCTTAGGTTTGCAGGTTTACGCAACCTCCAAAAAAATTGTAAATTAACATAAAACATACTAATGAATATAAGTACAAATATTTTTTTCATTTCTACTGATAATCTAATGATTAAATTTAAATCAATTTTTTTCAAAACAGATCTAAACATGGTTACCCTGCAAGAAAACACCTTTAGTTTACGGGTCAATTATACGGCTATTCTTTTGAGTCATTATTCCTTTCAGTTCTATCACTTAAAATGATCATGATCGCTTCGACCTAATGACAAATAAATGCGTGTTCAAAAGAACATGGCCTTATCAGTTTCACTTATTCCACTTCGATCATAATTTACTCTAAAGAATACAGCCTTCGTAGTTGTTTGTTTGTTGTGCGGTAAGCTATTGTATTTTTTTACTTTTTGAGTTCTGGTAAAAACAAAAATGAATTCCGTTCAGAGTTTAATTACAGATCCATTCTGTAGTCGGTCATTCAGTGATAGGGCTGAATTAAAAAGGATTGGAAGGCCTATACCGAATTTAAGACTTTCTGCTTTGGCAATGTTTTCTAAAGTATGGGATCTTATCAAAAGCATACCTGATTTCAATCAGCGGGTTATTGATAAGTTTGCTAATGCCAAAGATCGGCTTATGGATTTTCTTTATATATAATTCACACAGTAAGTTATACGTGCATTTTATTTTGACTGATGAATGAATGAATGAAAAAAGGGTGGTGATACTAGATCATCAATGCCTAGGCCTCCGTTGAGCCCTTTACATCCCACCATAGCTGCAGGTTATTCGAGGCCAATCGCCTTTGCGAATCCAAGCAACCTCGTTAGTTGAACTTGTTTAACTGCTTCCGGTAACAAAATTGTATCCCCGAAATATCTCTGTCTCGGTCCGTTGAGTGCTGGACATTCTCTGAGGACATGGTCAACAGTTTCATCCTCCTCCAAACACCATGTGCACGTCAGGTCGTCTTCGACACTGATTCTATGAAGATGGCCCCTGAAGCGACAGTGTCCTGTCAACAATCCCACCACACTAGGCCCCGTTATATGTTCCTTAGCACTCCTCATTCCAGGAGCTTCCCTCTCCGATTCAATAAATTTGCTTTCCAACAACGATTTTAATTCCCTTTTGCCAGTAGCAATTGGGACAGTTAGTTGGGGTCCATACGGTTCAGTCGCCCAACCCAACTTTGCCAGACCGTTTGCTTCCTCATTCCCATGTATGCCCGAGTGACCCGGGACCCATACGAATCTGACTATGCAGCCGTTCCTTGTCATACTATTTAGTACATCCTTGCACTCAGATACCAGTCGCGAGGTTACGACATTGGACTTCAGTGCCAATATCGCAGCCTTACTGTTTGAGCATATATTTATTACTCTATTCCTGTCTATGTCCCTTTCACAGAGATGGGCACACTGCAGAATAGCATAAATTTCCGCTGTGAAAATTGTCGCACATTATCCGAGAGGGTAGTACTCTCTGACTCCTGTGCTCCTGCCGAATACTCCGGCTCCAGCTCTTTCATCTTGTCGAGATCTATCAGTATACCACCAGGATCCATTTTTCGGAAGATTTAGTTCTCCCTCCCAATCCTCTTTACTTGGCAGCAATATCTCCAGGGAGAGGTTGGGTTTTAAAAGCGGTGTCATGTAATCTGTCCGCATGGGTAGTGATAGACACCTCTCCGCCGCGCTTTCCCAGAGACTTGACTAGCCGCCCGTTCCAATTCCAAAATGTCCCAGGCAACTGAGACGATAAACAGTCTTCAAGGCCTCGTTCTCTATGTATAAGTGAAGAGGAGGCAGGTTCACCAGGACTTCCAGAGCCCTGGTGGGAGCAGTTCTCAGCGCACTCAATATTCCCACACAAGCCATTCTCTGAACTTTATCAAATTGAAGGATGTGTTTGCGCTTTGTTGTACTACGCCACCATACAATAGCGGCGTACGTTATCATGGAGCGGATCACCATTGTGTATATCCAAAATAACACTCTAGGTGTCAGTCCCCATGTATACCCAAAGGCTCGTTTACAAGCTTAGAAAGCACATATGGTTTTCTTCGATCAAGCCTCAGTATGATCATTCCAGCTCAGTCGTGAATCCAGAATTACTCCCAGGTATTTAACTGTCCCCTTAAGTTGAAGAGTCCTTCCCACCAATGTAATTGTGGGAAGTCTCCCCATTTTCCTTTTTTTTTGTAAAGAGTACCATCTCGGCTTTGTCCGGATTTATTCCGAGCCCCTTCCTGCGGCACCATCGTTCCTCAATCCGGAGGGCCCGCATCATTGGCTCCTCCAGGCCCCAGACATAGCGAGCAGGGCACAAAATGACTAGGTCATCAGCATAGGCCTGTGTATACAAACCGGCATCATTCAGTTCACTCAACAAGCTGTCCACCACAAGGCTCCACAGCAAAGGCGATAGCACTCCTTCCTGTAGACAGCCCCTACTTGACAGTGCTTTAACAGTTACATTGTTAAGCTCACCATATATTATTCTCTTAGTTAACATTGCTCTGATCCATGTGACTACTGTCGGTTCAGACCCTCGTCGTTGTAGAGCATTGCATATCGATGTTGTCGAATGCCCCCTCGATATCGAGGTACCTGAGGCAGATCGAGTCGGTGTAGGGCCACATCTGTGGATTTTCCCGCCTGATAGGCAAATTGCATACATATTGCACCATTATTCCTTTCTTAATGTGTCGATCCACCAACCTTTCCAGTATCTTTAATAAGAAACTGGTCAGGCTGACAGGGTGGAAAGACTTAATATTTGTGTAGTCTGTTCTTCCTACTTTGGGAATAAAGACTACTTTTGTTTCCCTCCACGCCATCGATATGTATCCCAAGCTCAAACATGAGCGGAATAATTTCACCAGGTAGCTTATTATAATATCTGAGTAATTTTGTAGTAAAGCTGGAAATATACCATCCTTACCAGGTGACTTGAAAGGGGCAAAGGTTTCCATCGACCATTTCACCCTATCATAAGTCACTATTGTTTTAACTAACTTGTAGTCATGATGTGCTAAAGTGAGTCTCCGTTCTTTAGATTCGCCCTCATATCGATTTGAGCTTGGAAAGTGCACTCTAAGTAGCTCCCCTAGGGTCCCCTCTTCTATCGTGGTTCGACCTCCCTCAGAGCCAGTGCTCCAATCCGGGCACCAGGATCTCTAGTTAGTATTTTGCAGAGGCGGGATGCTGAGGGCATGCCTTCTATGCTCTCGCAATATTTCGTCCACACGTTCCTCTGTGAGTCCCTTATTTGCTTCTTGTATTCTCTGTGGGCAGTTTTATATTCTTCCCAGCATATGTCATTTCGGTATTTTAGCGCTTTCTTAAAAAGCTTTCGAACATTTTTTCGGTGGTTCTCGGTTTGAGAGTTCCATCGGGATATTTTGGAGTTTATGGATCTTCGTCTTATTTGGCAGCTTGCCTCAAATGAACCTCTAAGTGCATCATTACTGATTTGTTCGGTGGCGATTCCAAATCAGCTTCATCACGGTATCTCGATATTTTGACTGATATATTTGTAAAATTTACTACCATCTTTATGTTTTCATTCATTTTATCATTTTAGTTTTCATCCTTCCAAAACTGGATATAGGCCTCCCCTATTTGTTTCCAAATCTCTCTATTCTGGGCTCTTCTTTGCCATGTCAAGCCGGCATGTCTGACTATGTCATCCTTCCATCTCATCTGTGGCCTGCCTCTGGATCTTTTCCCTTCATATGGGCGCCATTTTCCAATTTCTGAATTCCAACGGTTGTCTTTTATTCGTTCGTTTTGGCCTTGCCCATTTCCAATTTAGGGATGCTGCTCTTTCTATAGCGTCAACTGCGTTGGTTTTTCTTCTTATCCACTCATTTCGTTTTTTATCTCTGAGTGATATTCCTAACATGTGTCGTTCCATAGCCCTTTGAGTTTTACGGATTCTGTCCAAATTTGATTTTGTAAAGGTCCACGTCTGCGCTCCGTATGCTAGAACTGGCAATATACAACAATCAAATACTTTGGTTCTTAAGTATAAGGGAATTTTCTGATTTTTCAAAACATAGGAGAGTTTTCCGAACGCCGTCCATCCCAATCGAGTTCTTCGTGTTATTTCGGCTGTCTGGTTATCTTTACTCGCTCTTATGGCCTGGCCTAAGTATATATATTCATTCACCTGTTCTATTTCGGTTGCATTTACTGTTATAACTTGTTGTTCGTCTGAGTTTGACATTACTTTTGTTTTTCTGAGATTCATCTTTAATCCTCGTTGGAGCGATGTTTCATGGAGGTCGGTTATCATTGACTGCAGCTCTTCCCAGTCGGATGCGATCAAGAGTATATCATCTGCGTATCTCAGATGATTTAGGAATCTACCATTAATGTTTATCCCTTTATTTTCCCAATTTAACGATTTGAACAAGTCTTCCAGGGTCATTGTAAATAATTTGGGCGAGATTGTATCTCCCTGTCTTACTCCTCTTTTGATTGGGATGCGGTTCGTCTTTAGCTCGTCATCAAGTTGTACTGTCATCGTTGCGTCTAGATCGACATTATGCAATAGATTTTTGTATCTCGAATCTATTCTGCTATTTACCAAAGCTTCTTCAACAGCCCATAGTTCTACGCTGTCGAAAGCCTTCTCGTAGTCAACAAAGGCCATGTACAGAGGCAGATTATACTCGTTGGTTTTTTCTATTAATATTTTTAGTGTATGCAGGTGGTCGCATATTCCATATCCCCTTCTGAATCCTGGTTGTTCAACAGGTTGATATGTGTCGAATTTGTTCGTCAATCTGCTAGTTATGATTTTCATGAAGGTTTTGTATAACTGGGAGAGAAGGGATATAGATCTATAATTGTCCAGAATCGCCGGATCGCCTTTTTTATATATCAAAATTGTGTTAGCATTGTTCCATCCATTGGGTATCCTACCCTCGACAATAATATGAATAAGATCTTTAAATATTCCTTAACTTTTCTTCCTCCTTCCTTAAGAAGTTCTATTAAGACTTAGTCATCTCCCGCTGCTTTATTTCTTTTCATATCTTGTATGGCTTTATCTATTTCATCCTCTATAATATCTGGCAGGTCTTCAGAATTCACAATTGTTATTGTCTTTTTTAAATTCTTTATAGTATTAGCCGAGGGAGGGTTTCTTGGGCTATATAGATCTTCATAATATTGTTCAGTTATCATTATTATCTCCTTTCTATCTCTTACTTCATCGCCCCAGTTCTTTAGCAGAATTATCTTCTTCTTTCCTACTTTAGACTTCATTCCCTTTCTATGCGTTCTTCTTGATATTTTCTTAAGTCGGCTTTTATTTGTTTTCTTATGGTCTTGTTTAATTCTGTGAACTCCACTGTGTTTCTTTTATTTTCACTCAAAAGTTGACGTCTTTTCCTTAACAGGTTTTGGGACTTTGTGCTAATTTTAGACTGTTTTTGTTGTTGATTCGCGGCGACCTTAGAGCTTGTTTCTTTATGTTTAGTTATTTAAAATACACTGCTTTGACTTTTATTTTTTCATCCACACATCTCTATGTTTTCAATGTACCATTGGAATTGCAACCCTTACTTTTTTAACGCACCAGCTGCCACTGTTAAGAACCATCCAAAATTAAACTGAAAAGTAAATAAAATTTCTGTTTTATATTGGGTCTTCTGAAATTAGGCAGAAGATTCCATCTGCCTTAGAAAGATCCCTTTTAGCTTGTAAGAAAACTTTCTAAGGCGGAGTTTACTAAAAAAAAATTAGAACTTACAATACTTACCTTTTTTAGGATTAAAATGTTTAAAAAAAAATATGTTTTGTAGGTATTTCCAAAACTTCCCGCAAATCGATGGAATTCGCCAAAAAAGTAGTCGTTAAACTACCGATGATCGATTCAGAAACGCTCAAACGCAAACTCACCCCTGAAGATGTAATAGACGAGATTCAATCGAAACGTCGTAAACTGGTCGTTAAACTCGGCTCGAATTTGCCGTATCTGCACAAAGACAAACGTCTTGTGGTGAAGGTCCGAAGAGAACAATTCTTAAAGTGTAATTTCTGTAAAATGACAGTGACCCAAGAAAAGGACTTAATGGAACATTATATGAGTAATCACAAGGTCTGTTCCAGGTGCAGTTTTAAATGTGAAAGGTTGGTTGAAAAAAATTGAAAAATTTAATATACTTTGAAACTATCCAATTTTTTAAATCAATTATCTGTAATTAACTCAATTTGTAATATTTCAGAGCAGTAGTTATGAGCCAACACATAAGCACCAAGCATAAGCTTGAATTAGAAGAGGCATTAAAAATATGTGAGGAACGCAAGCCTGAATTTCTTTGTTATTTATGCAGATTTGCTGGCCTTTCTGAATTAGATCTGAGAGATCACCGGCTTAGGATACATATTAAGTGTAAAGGGTCGGGAAGTAAGTATAAAAACCTTTCAGTAATGTTATGACAAGTTACCACTAATGTTTAAGTAAACTGCTTCAAAAGATTAACGCAAAAACTTTTACCATTAATAATTTATATTAAGATTCGTTAACAGGAAAGTGTTTTAACTCGGTGTGTTTCAAAATTAACCATTAAAAGATAAAAACAGAACAAAATTGAAAAATATTTCTAGTATTGTAACGGAGGACTAAAATAACTTTTTGATTCGTCCTGGTATACAAATACTATTTGAACATGTTACCACTGTAGATCTTTCTGAAGTCCGTTTTCCTCTATCTCTTTTTTTAATCTTCAATTAGAATGTCCTAGAATTTCCTCAAAAATTCAGTTCTAGGCTTCTTTTTAATGACAAACCTGATGGTGAAGTATTCTTCTTCATCTTCCTTCTTATATATAAGCAATTTGCTTGTTATTCTTTGTCCCTTTGCCTGGTTTCAGTCTATTGCGAGGTTATCACTCCATCGTTTACGGGGTCTTCCGGTGCTCCTACGACCTATTGGTGATTTGTCCCTCGTGATCTTTACTATTCTGTCGTCGGTCATCCGGTTAATGTGTTCGTTCCATTCCCTTTTTCTTTGTAATATTCAGTCATTGATGTTATCGACTTTACACACTCTTCTTATATCCTCGCTCCTATTCCGATCCATAAGTGTCCTGCCAGCTATCCTGCGCACCACTCTCATCTCTGTTGTTTCCAGTATTTGTTTTGTTTTCGAGGTTTCTGGTCTGGTTTCTGCAGTGTATGTTAGTATGGGTCTTATTGCTGTTTTATAAATTCTGGATTTAACTTCGATTCCTATATGTTTATTGCTCCATATGGTACTGTTAAGACATGCGGCTGTTCTTGCTGCTTTCATGGCTTGTCCCCTCACCTCTGTTTCAACATCCCCGTATCCGGATATTTCTTTTCCGAGATACTTGAACTTCATTTCCTGCTGTATAATTTTGTTGTCTATTTCTAGTTTGCTTCTGAGTGGTGTTCTAGATGTAGTCATGGCTTTAGGTTTTGGCGCTGATATATTCATGTTAAACTTTTTCGCTCTTATGTTAAATTGGTGCAGTAATCTTTGCAAATCGTCTTCGCTTTCAGCTATTAACTCTGCATCGTCGGCGTAGCACAGTATTTTGATTTCCCTGTCTCCCATTTTATACTCTTTCAATCTATGCACCTGCTTTTTCAACTCGTCCATGATGATGTTAAATAGTAGGGTGCTAAGAGAGTCACCTTGACGGATGCCATTATTTACTTCTATTTTTTCGGTCCATTCACCGTTTATCCTAGCTTGAATCGTATTTGCCTGATATATATTTTGAATCGTTTTGATAATGTTTTGAGCTATTTGTCTGTCGTAAAGTAACTGCGTTACAGCCTCCAGCTGTATACGATCGAACGCCTTCTCTAGATCGATGAAACACATAAAGGCTGGACGGTTATATTCAATTGACTTTTCAGTTATTTGTCTTATAACAAATATGGCATCCGCGCATGACCTTCCCGACCGGAATCCCTGCTGTTCGTCTGCTAAGGACGTGTGTTCATTAATTTTGCTTGTTAGAATTTTTGTGGTTAGTTTTAACGAGGTGGAGAGAAGATTGATTCCTCTGTAATTAGCTGGCACTTTTTTATCGGCTTTTTTGTATAGGAGTATTGTTGTGCTAGTCCTCCATTCATCGGGAAATCTGTGATGGTATATGATTTTATTAATGAGAATTTTCAGTTGTTCTGTCAGGCTCTCTCCTCCGTATTTCAGTAGTTTATTGGTATTTCCGTCGGGTCCCGCACTTTTCCTGTTTTTTTTTTAAGTTTTTTTAAGGCTAGTTCTACGTCTTCCTTCTTTACAAGTATATCGTCGTTAATTATAATTTCGGGTGTGTTAGGTTTGATTTCTGTCTGTTGTTTCTTGTATAATTCCTTCAAGTAGTTCACCCAAGTTCCCTTCGGTATGCGGTTACTGCTAATTAACTCATGTGTTTCTAGAGTCCATAGAAGTCGTTTTCCACCCTTTTTGAAAAGGTTTCCCAGTGCTTGTTTTTAACTGGTCTCACTAATGCATTGGTGATATTTCTAATTCTTTTGTACTTTGGATAATCTTCCAGAGACTGCGTTGTCCTGTATTTTAAGTAGGCTCTCTTTTTCTCTTTACATTGCTCCTTAACTTCCTTACAGAACCAGGGGGTTTTGTTGGGTCCTCCTTTTCCTTGGTTTGTTTTTCGTGTTCCGAGTGCTTCAGTGGCTGCTTCGTTGACATTTCGTTTTAGTTTTTCCCAGCTGTTGTTAATATCATCCCTTTCGTCTAATGGCTTGTTTTGTATTTTTTCCCTAAGTCGTTTTTGGTATAATTCCTTAGTGGATTCATCCCACAACGATTCTACGTTTATTTTCTTATCCGGTGTGCCAGATCTTGTGTTTTTGTTGGGTTTTAATTTCATTTTGATTTTTCCAAGGAGTAGTTTGTGATCGCTACCGATGTTAGGAGAGTTAAGGGCTCGTATGTCCAATATATGAGGTGGTTGTAAGCATCTGTTTGTTATTATGTAGTCGATCATTGATTGTTGTCCTCGAGTGTTACTGAAAGTATATTTGTATTGTGGTTTGTGGTCGAAAAATGTGTTATGGTGAAGTATGTTTTTCAGTATTGTTTTAAATTTAAAAACAGAAAGTTCTAGAACTTTATTGAAAATTAATCTTATTTTCTTACTTGATAACAAATTCAACAGTATAATCCGTTCTTCTCTATCTCTTCTAATTTCCAATACAACTCGGAAACTCGGTGTTAAACCTCACTTCTGACACCAATTGTTACCTCACTTCTGACACCAATTGTTGATTTAATGACTTGCATTTCTCCAAGTTCTAAAGAAATACATATAACATTGAATCGTCATCCCTCGTGATATATTTATGTGTCACGGGAATAATATGATAAAGCTCCGTTCGATTTTTGGGGTATACGGTATAGATGGTAAAGTGTGTAAGATGCATGTTCAACTAATGATATTTTAAGACAAGAAATACCTTCGAATCGGATTGGCATTTGTCTAATTCGATCTTGTTAATGTAATGCGTTATGCTCGAAAAAAATACGGGCAAGGGAAGATTATTTTTTTTTAGCGATTGAAATATTTGTGATAAGGATTGAATCGAATATATCTGGGTAATTATTGAAGTATGTAAAATAATTAGAAGCGCGAAATAAATGGGGTTTAAAATATCAATAAAATAATTCTCAATGCTCTAGTAGTGATTAACAATATTCTAAAGTTTTTATTTGGGTGTGGTAGCAAGCAAAATCATCTGAGTTGTCTACATTATTCTGATTGACCTCATCTGGATGCCGTCCATGATGTGGCTTCTGTAGCCAGGTTTGTAAATTTCTTGGTCCGTTTGGTGGTGAGAAGCAATATCATTTTCCCTCAGCTGTAACGGCGTTGAATCGTCTGCCTCGCATAATGCTCGATGTAGTGTGGAAGAGTCCGCTAACCTGTGGAAATATGAACCTAAGTTTATTATTTGTTGGTCGAGTTGCTTACCAATATCCACCAATCCTCTCCCTCCTTGATGTCTTGGAAGCATTGTACGTTCAATAGCACTCCGAGGGTGATGTTTTTGTGCTTTTGTTGTGAGTGTTCTTATTTTTCTTTGCAGGTTTTCGATGTCCGTTCTGCTCCATTTTACAATTCCAAAAGAGTAGCTAAGTGCAGAGCAAGCGTACATGTTGAGCGCCTTAAACAAATTTCTGCTATTTAAGTTAGTTCGTGATACCCGCCTTACCCTCCTGACAAATTCGGTTGTTAATTCGGCTTTTATAGTACGATGGTCAATTCTTTTAGAATGTTTCATACCTAGGTATTTGAATGTTTGGTCTGTTTCCATTGCAGCTATAGTTTCACCGTTCTGCATGCTTCCGGTTGTGTCTTACCTTTAACGATGTTCAAAATACAGCACTTGTCAAGTCCAAATTGCATCCCGATATCCCCGGAGAACTTCTTTACAATTTTAAGCATTTGTTCCAGCTGGTTTCTGGTTTCATTTTAAAATCATCCATGTATTGAAGATGATTCATTCTTACTACCTCTTCGTTGTTATTTCTTATACTAAAGCCGTATCTGGTGGAGTTTATACGGCGTGACAGTGGGTTCATTGCAAGGCAGAACCACAATGGGCTTAGTGAATCGCCTTGACATATTCCCCTTCGTATTGGATGGTATCGCTGGATGGCACTTGCAAATGAATCCTAGTTCTCCAGGTTGACATGATACATTCTCAATATAGTTTTGAGTCATTCCGGTGGCACTGTGTCAAATGCCTTCTTAAAATCCACGTCAGCAGCAAAGAAGTTTCTTCGGTTGATACGCTTGGTTACATATGATAGAGTTCCTTGCATCCTATTGCTCCCCTGGTGCATCCTCTCTGTTGAGTTGCGATGATGTTATTTTTTTCACAATGTGCATAGAGGCGTTGGGTCAAGCAGGAGGTGACCTTATATAGTGTGGGAAGGCAAGTGATTGGCCTATACTTAGCTGGGTCATGTGTGTTGTGTTGGTACTTTGGTAAGTAATATGTAATACCTTTTGTCAGAAACATTGACATTTTTGCTGGATTTAGTAAAACATCATTAATAAGCTCAGCCAGTTGATGATGTATACACCAGAACTTCTTGAGCCAGTAGTTTTGGACCCGGTCGAGACCTGGAGATTTCCAGTTACGGAATTCCTAGATTATTCCTGAGATTTCCTCGGTGTTAAATAGCTCAAATTTCATTTGGCTGTAGTCTTGGCAGATTTGGTGTTCTTCATTGTTCCAGCCTGCTGCGATGTTACAATTGGCGAGTGTGGAAAGTTAGTTTCCCCATTATTGTTATTATTTCACTGATACATTTACCTAAGAAAGTAAGAGTATAATCTCTGTTATAAATTGTAATTTTCACCTTTTCCTGATAGCGAATTACAAAATATACAAAGATTTGGCACCGATCGCGCTAAGTCGGCTTTTAACAAAGGCCATAGTGGCATGTGTGATCCGGCAGCGTGTGCGGTGGCGTTTGTTTCGTCAAAGATCTTCTTTCTGCTAAGCGTCAATAAGAGAAGGCCGCAAAGAAGTACCCTTTTTATCCAAAATTGTAGTGTAGTTTTGAATGAAATTGTACCAAACAAATATTTAGTCTGCCACAGTAAATCCACTATATTGAATTTTAAGAAATCAGTTTTAGATTCGTAAGATTTTCATTAGCCGACTGTTTTCTTCAAGAAATAACACGTTTTACGTTAATTTGAAGTAGCAGTGGTATCATAAAAGAAACTTTAAGCCGTGTACCTATTTAGTATCGCATGTGTAATTTTTTGAACGTTTAGTCTAAAAGTAATGTTTTTTTTTTAATATTTTTTAGTGTACCACTGTCCATATATAAGTTGCACCAAAGAAAGCCCTATAGCTTTTGACGTAGTCAAACATATCGAGAAGTTCCACGACAAATTAAGACAAATTCAATGTCCGTTATGTAATTACACAGGCCCAAATGCATATCTTACAAGAAAACACATAGAAACGCACAGTTTAGCGAAAGTAAAGTGCCACTTATGCGCATTCTGGTGTAAAACAGCTTTTAGCTTGAAGATACACATGAGAAGAAAACATCCGGACGCCGAAGATCAAAATACATCAGGTAGAGATTTAATATAACATTAGTGAAAAATATATCTCTTAAAAATCATTAATTTATTTACAGGCATGGTATTTACAGAAGATTTAAACGAAGATGCCGACCACGAAACCTCCTACGATGAAGATTACCGAGTAACTTTGAAGACTCTACAGTCCCGGACCCAGGAATCTCAACCGATCGCCCCTAGTAATGACAGTGATGAAAGACCAAGTCTGGATCAATACGAGTTTGCGTTGCCTAGTTTATCGGAAATGCTTTGCACTCAAATAATTACTGAAGAACCTTCAGATCAAGAAGGTGATTGTACCATCGTTTCTGAACAACCTTCGGAATCTCCCAAAGAAAGGGATCAAAGAAAGGGAGGTAAAAGAATCCGCAGTAAGAAGTCCAAAAGTATTCCACCTAGTGAGGCTGCGGATGATCCGGATGATTGTATGATCATTCCTCAACAGATTACCACTGTAGATCTTTCTGATGATGACGACACTACAACGAACGTGAGGAAAAAACAAAAAAAGAATCAACAGGCTAGCGGATCAGAATCTGATGATACTGTGAGCAGTTCGGAGGTGATTGAAATTGAAGATCAAAATGATAACGATGATTGTGTTGTAGTTTCTGAAGATGTAGCTATTTCTGCAAATAGTTCAGAGAATGTTAATGATATAACCTCTTCAAAGTCCCCGGATGGTAAAGAAACAGAATGTTCAGAGGTATCTGGTGGCGCAAAGAAAAAATCAACAGTTCCTGGTAGCGAAACGGAGACCTACTCAGAAATATCTGTTGGTGATATTCTGAATCAAAACACTACATCAGAGAATGATACAGGTGTAGTTGAAAAGGAAAAAGAAAAAACTAGTACTAATGATGATACGGACAAAACTAGAAGCAAAACAAGTGATGAAGTAGAGGATACAGCGACAAGTTTACAGTCAAGCTCTTCCCAAGACCAAACTGATATGGAAAAAGATAAACAAAATGAAGAAACTTCCATTTCGAAAAATGCCGATAAAGAAGTTTCTGATGCTACTGAAACCGTCTCCAATAAAAGTCATTCTACAGTTCCAGAAAATACCAATCGACAAGTGAATGATGCTCAAACGGATTCTAACGTACAAGAAAATTCACCAGAACCAGATATTAGCCAGAAATCGACAAAAAAATCGGATCAGAATAAAAATTCTAATGATTTAGATACTTCAAAAGTTTCAGAACATGAAAATTCACAAAAATCTGTGGTAGAATCGTTGATTCCTGTCACTTCTTGCCCAGAAAGTTTTCTCATTGAGTCTTCTGATGAAGAGAGTAATGACTGTACCATTGTTTCTGAGACTACGTCTCAGGAAAGTACCAGTACGGAAAGTACGGAATCAGATAAAAATGAAGTCAGCTCTGAATCTTCTTCAGATGATAGCAGTAAGGAATCTAACTCAGAATCAATACAGAATCAATTAGAAAAGGAAACTGTTGCGGAAGAAGCTGTTTGTACAGCTTCTAAAACGACAGACGCACAGATTTGTAATGAAAAAGACTCAGATAATAGTATTACAAAATCGGATAAAAATAGAGAAAAGTCTGCGGCTTCTGAGAGTGGGAGTAAAGAAGATGCCTCAGAAGAGACACAGAATCAATCGGAAAAAGAAACAGTCATGGAGGAAGCCATTTGTATACCTTCTAATAAGTCTGAAACCATACAGATTAGTGATGGAGAAGATTCAGAATTGGACAAAAATGAAGAAAACTCTGTGGTTTCAGATGGTAAGAGTAAGGAAGATAAATTAGAAGGAACAGAGAACCAAAAACAAATTAGTAATGAAGAAGATTCAGATGATAGCAATAAAAGTACCTCTAAAGAAGAAAATTCAAAACAGCCTGGTTGTGACAGTAAATGTAGTGAAAAAGGTGCTCAGAAAAATCCTGATATCGAATTGAATAAAGAAATAAACCAACAAGAATTGCAGGAAGTTCACTCAGAAGCTTTGGACCATAATAAGTCTGACGTCATAGAGATTCGTGATGGAGAAGATTCGGAATTGGACAAAAATGAAGATAGGAGTGAGAAAGATAAATCAGAAGAGACACAGAAGCAAACGGAAACAGAAACTATTAAGGAAACTGTCGTCACACAGATTGGTAATGAAGAAAATTTAGAAAAACCAGGTTCTGATAGTAAACACAGTGAAAAAGACGAAAATGTAATTTCAGTAGTCGCCGATAGTAAGCCTGAAAATCCTGATATCGAATTGAATAAAGAAGTAAACCAACAAAAATTTCATGAAGCTGACTCGGAGGGGTTGAGCACTGATCCCGAAAAGGAATTAGAAAATACTGAAATTTCTGAATTGACTTCTGATGCAGAAAAGAATAATTTGAACGTTTCAAAAAGCATTTCTGAAACGGAAAATATCGAGTCTTCCAATCTACCAAAAGATGTTTTAGAAAATGAAAATTCTGCAAGTGAGGATAAAGTTACTGATACTGAAATATCCGAAATGACTTCTGATGCAGGAAAGAACAATTTAGACGTTTCAAAAAGCACTTCTGAAACGGAAAATATCGAATCTTCCGATCTACCAAAAGATGTTTTAGAAAATGAAAATTCTGCAAGCGAGGATAAAGTTACTGATACTGAAAAAAATATTCAAGGAACTTCTAATAAATCGCAAAATATTGACATATCCGACACTGACTCTGCTCAGAAAATTTGTGACGTTAAATTAGTTGCAGATAAAAAGGGTGAGTTGGAAAGTAATAAAAATGTGATGCTTGAAAACATTGATTCAGATTTGGAAAAATTAGCCGATGAAGGTGTAGATAATATAAATTTTGATTTAGAAGCAAATTTAGATACGGTGGAAGATGCGACGCAAAATTTAATGAATATTTTGGAGGAAACAAATAATTCCATTCTAGATACCATTTACAGTAAAGAAATAACTGGTGCTAAACGTAATTTAAGTGAAGATATTTCGGCAAATGTTTCTTGTTCTGAAGCATCAACATCTGAAAATGTATCGGAAAAGACTAAAAGTTCTAATGATTCTGAACCTAATCGGGAAGTATTGGATGGTAAAAATGAGGTGGGCGATAAAAGTGCGATAATACAAGAAGATATCTCAGAAAAGATTGATATATCTGATCCGTCAGTGTCTGAGAAACTTCCTGGAAATGTGCCAAGTCAGAAATTATTGGAAGTTGAAAAAACTGTAAGGCATGGTGATGGGTCAGCATCAGATCGGAACTCAGAGGCCACTGATGACAACCAAGGAGGAGATATCTCGGAAAGTAATAATGCAGTTGCTAAACCTAGTGTTTCAGAGGTTGCTGTAAATATAGATTTAGATTCTGAATCATCTAGAGACTAAATTTTTTCCTTATAACATGCAAAGAACATTTTTTTTTATTTAAATAAGTCACATAAGTTGTAAAACCAGTTTGACATCTTGGACTCTTTTTCAATCATTTTTCAATAACATATATTTTGTTATTAAGTTTTTTTTTTTTGAACTACGTTTGTGTACAGAGATTTGAAAAAAGACTGCAGCAAAAATTACAACAGGGCAGACCTAAATTTTTATAAAAAGCTGTTTATACGTCCTTATAATTAAGTTAACATGTTAATATAAATTTTTATTGTATCCCTGTTTCGAAATTTTTTTAAATAAAATTGTAACTGTTTTTCAAGCGAGAAGTTCCCAATCAGTAGTTGTAAAAAAATTTATGGAAGTATTGGAAACATCTCTTGTGCTGTTAAGTTCGCTAAAGTTAAAATAAATATAAGCTTTTATAAAATTCTATATATATACTACTCCAGTAAGTAAACATTTCTTTGGAGACTATTATTTAGAAAATATGTTATTTTTAAACACATAAGTGAGAATATTTGCTTTAGGTTTTGTAATAAAACATGTTTTTATGATGTCTTGTTTTTATTTAAATGACCCGTTACTGTAACTTTACAAAAATTATATCGATTTAAGCCTAGTTGAAAAAATTAGACGTTGCATTTAACAATGTATAGACCTACAAGCAGCCCTGTCATTATAACATTAGAAGCCTGTAATATGTAAGCCTTGAGTAGTTTAGCACGATTTACAGTGCCCTGTTTCTACGGATTTCAAAAAATAAAATGGATGAAAGATTGAATTGAACTGTCAAACCAAAAATGTCCGTAGTATGCTCTATGCCATTTTGTAGAAAAGCAGTTTTGGCACGTTAAATTAACCGTCAAAAGTCAAAAAAAATGTTATTATTATTATTATTATGAAGTGCTTGATTGCCATTAAAATCTGTGTTCTGCCCCTGGATTAAATTTATTTTGTATTACTTAACTCCAAGTAGTATAGACCAAGCCATCAGTCAAATATTTAGGTGTAAATATAGACCACAAAATTATCTTAAATTCACACTCTAGAACTGTCAAAACAAAAATGCATAGAAAAAGCCAAATATTTTAGGAGTCTAGAATATAAAGAAAAAGGGATATCAAGAGAAACAACTTGTATATACAAAGCAATACGCCGACGTCATTTGGAATACATGCCTCTATACACAATAATTGTAGAAAGCCAGCACTAATAAACCTTGAAATGGTGAAAATCACAACTCTACGTATTACGACTAAAATCCGTCATTCTATCGATCCACTACATAAACCATCCAATCAACTATTGTATAAATTCACTGAACATTCAGCCTCTTTTTTTTTTTTATATATTCTCGGGTCCGTCCTAAAGCCGGATGCACTGCGACCAGAGTAGGCCTATTGTGCTCACCCTAGACATTATAGCCACTCTGTCAACCTAGCCCCCTGGCTCAATCTGTACAGTCCTGCTAAAGAGTGATTGAGTATTTCTTCCGGTTCCAGTTTTACTGACCCGAAAGTTTGTTATCTAAATCTCACCAGTGACTCACAGTCACATATGATATGCTTCACCGTTTCCTCGGCTTGTCCACACAGTCTGCAGCCGAGGTTTCCGTTATATAGATTCATTCTATTCAAATGTACTTTGACGGCCATGTGTCCCGTCATTATACCTGTAATAGTCCTTAACTGGTTTCTACTCATTTGTAGTAGTTTCTTTGCCAGTTTCGGGTCCGGATTCCCAATAAATAGCCTGCTGTGGTTTAAACCCTGTCTGGTCATCCAGTGGTTTTTATGTTCTCTTTTGATCCATTCTTTGACTGCTTCTCGTGCCGCACACCGCGGCACCCCAAAGGCCGGTTCTGGACCAATGTATTGAGATGCTGACCCTGCTCTAGCTAGTTCGTCAGCTTTTTCATTTCCATGTATGCCTTCGTGTCCTGGTACCCACTTTAACATAACTCTGTTGTCTTTTGTCAGAGTTTCCAGCTCGCTCTGACATTCCCAAACCAGCCTCGATGATACCTTTTGGCCCTTGAGGGCCCTTAGGGCTGCCTGGCTGTCAGAGTAAATGAGGATTTGCTTCCCTTTGTAAGCTCTCCTATTTATCTCATCTGCGCACCGTAAGATTGCGTATATTTCTGCCTGGAACACTGTTGGGTATTTCCCAAGGGGAAGGGTTAGTTCCTTCCTCGGTTGTAACCCGTATATCCCAGCTCCAGTACCCTCACTAGTTTTTGAACCGTCAGTGTACCAGATACTTGCATCCGAGAATGTTTCCGGTCTTTCTCTTTTACTTGCCATTCGATCCTCTATTGTGACTTCAAACGGTATATTATAACGGTAGCTCGAGTTCATATGGTCCGTGTCCATTTCCAACTCAGGGCTCCTGATTTTTTTACATATGTTTTTATGTCCTGACATCGTCATTTGCGATTTTACTGCTGAGTGATTTAGTCGGTGGAGTCCCATTCTTGCCTCTGCCTGAATCACTAAGTGTAGCGGAGGCAGATCCAGAATACACTCCATTGCCGAAGTGGGCGTTGATTTCATGGCCCCAGTAATACATAAACAGGCGACCCTTTGTATTCCACTCAGCTTTGTCATAGTTGCTCTCTGCATTACCTTGGGCCACCAGACCAAGGCTGCGTAAGTGATGGCTGGTCTCACAACACTGGTGTATAACCAATGTACCATTTTCGGTGAGAGACCCCATGTTTTCCCACATAATCTTCTAACAGTCATAAGAGATGTTTCCGATTTTCTGGTTATGTTTTCCACTTGTCTGTTCCAGGTCAGCCTGGAGTCTAAAATCACCCCCAGATATTTTACTTCTCTGGCAAGTGGTATTGTGTTTCCTTGGAGGATGATGGGACCGAGATCCTCTATCCTTCTCCGTTTTGTAAAGGGAATTAGGACAGTCTTTTGGGGACTTATATTGAGTCCCTCCTGCCTTACCCATCTTTCTACAACTTCCAGAGCCCTTTGCATTCTTTCTCTTACTGTTGTATTAAATTTGCCTTGGGTTAAGATTACCAAGTCATCTGCATATCCCAGCACAGAGTGACCCTCCCCACTCAGGGTTCGCAGAAGCCCATCCATTACTAGGTTCCAAAGCAGTGGGGAGAGAACCCCCCCCTGCGGACACCCCCCAGTCACCCGTGCCATCAGCGACTCTCCGAGCAGTTCTGTGTAGATCACTCTGTCTTTTAACATATTTCCAATCCACCTGCAACAGGTCTCCTCCAGATTGATGTTCCTTATTGCAGTGATGATTGATTGAAAGACGTGTTGTCGAACGCCCCCTTTATATCTAGAAATGCTCCTAGAAGCACTTCTCCATTTTCCAGAGTGTTTTCCACCTTGCTGACCAAGTCGTGGAGCGCTGTCTCTGTGGAACTCCCGATTCTATATGCATGCTGGCTCCGATGAAATGGGCTGTTCACCATTAAATCATCTCTGACATGTCTGTCCAACAGCTTCTCGAGAGTCTTAAGGATAAATGACATTAGACTGATTGGTCTAAATGCCTTTGCTGTAGAGTAGTTGGGTTTCCCAGGTTTTTGAATGAACACTACCCTGGTTAACCTCCAAACCTTTGGTACATATCCTAGAGCTAGAGTGGCTCTTAATATGCAGCAAAGTCTGTTAATCAACAGGTTTGGACCCTGTTGTAACATTGCTGGATAAATCCCGTCCGGTCCCGGCGATTTATATGGTTCAAATGAGTTTATGGCCCATTTTATCTTTTCATAAGTAATCACCTTTTTTGCCGTTTGCCAATGGTCCTTGGTGGCTCTTACAGCAGTATTTATCTCTGCTTCAGTCCTCCAAGTCTCCGGTGATTTCTCAATTATTGTTGACCCTGGGAAGTGAGCCCGAAATAACTCGGTCATTGTTTCTTTCCCAGTATAGGTGTGCTCCCCTGTATTTGTTTTTAGAGAGTTTATTGATGGTTGCGTATCCTTTGAGAGTATCTTTCGGAGTCTGGCACATTCTGGGGTCGTTTCGATCTCCTCACAGTGCTTCCTCCAAGATTCTCTCTTAGCCTTACGCAAGTTTCTGTTATATTCAGTCAGGACCAGTCTATATTCGTCCCAGTTTCCTGTTATTTTCGCCTTGTTCCATAGTTTCCTAACTTGTCCTCTTTTCGCCTCTAATTTCGCATTCCACCACGGCACATTGCGAGTAGAATGTTGAGTGATCTGAGGACAGTTAGCTTCAAAGGCTGAGACTGTGGCTTCTGTTAGTTGTTCTGCCATCAGTTCTACTTCTATTATGTTGCCTACCGAACTTTTGATTTCCGCTAGTCTCTGTTCTAGGTCTAGGCAGTAGTTTCCCCAGTTTGTCCTTCGCGGATTCCGGTAGTTTAGTTGTTCCCGTTCTATACCCGTTATTTCAAACCTGATGCACCTATGGTCAGAACAACTTGCCTCCCTAGACACATGCCAGTTTTTTATAAAGTTGCCAAGATATGTTGTGCTTAACGTTATATCAATGACCTCCTGCCTTTGTCTGGTGACGAAGGTGGGTTCATTGCCTTTATTCATTATGTCTAAGTTATTTACCATTATGAATTCAAAGACTGACTTACCTCTTTGATTGATGTTTGTGCTGCCCCAAGCATCGTGATGGGCATTGGCATCACACCCAATGATCAGCTGCGATCCATTTCCTCTGCAGTCTCTCACCAGGTCTCCCACTGCTCTTGGTGGTGGTTCTTCTAGGTCATCATAGGGGAAGTAGGCTGAGCCGATAGTGATGTTTGTTGGTCCAGCTCCCCTTGTTGCTATTTTTGCGGCAACAAGATCCCTAGAAATATGTTTCGTTAGTGCAAGCACTTTTAGGTGTTTTTTATACAATATACAGGTCCTTGGTTTATCGGCTGTTCTGCAATATATAAGCTCACATCCGATTCCCGTAATCCCTTTTACTTTCCCCTGGTGTATCCAGGGTTCTTGAATGAGGGCGATGTCACAGTCTTTCATCTCCCTGCACAGAGCGGCCGAAGCCGCCCTACTGTGTTGGAGGTTTACCTGTATCACCCTCACTTTTCTTCCCGGTTCCCAGACTACGGAAGGTCACCTTCCCGAATTTATAGAATGCCCTGAACTGGGTCTGTTCAAGGCATTTGAAGGATGACGCATCAACCGAGAAGGCCAGTGTTTGACCTTTCTCGTCCATTTTGCGGCTTAAATTCGTCCAGTCACCCACCTTCAGCCCTGGGTTCTGTGTTCCCAGGCGTGTTCTGGCTTTTTCTAGCTCGTCTGTCCCTGGTAGCCAGACGAGGACTTTAGGTCTTTTGGGAAGGTCCTTGGCCTCGACTACTGTCAGGTCTACTCCTTCCCATAAATTCCCTAGTTTTGCAACAGATTGTTGCAACCAGGTTTTTGTATTTACATTAGCACACGTGATCCATAAAATGCCTCCCGTGTACTTATTTCCCTCAAACTGTGGTGGATTCCCACTGCCAGAGGGCATCTCATCCATGATCTCTAGAAGCCTATTTAGAATTAGGTCAGCTTGGATCTGGTCAATTGTGAAGTCAGGGTGACGACTATGCACAATCGCCATCCTGAGATCACTTAATGCCCTGCTGTAAGAGGCTCCAGCCTGTCCTACTTGACTTCTGGTTCTCTTCGCAGGTCGTTTATCTCCAGGGGAGGTACTTGAGTCCGAGTGCAGCCGTTTGCTGGTTGCACTCCCCTCTTTTTTGGCTTCGGTCCCCGACTTTGGTTTTTCCTTAGTCCAAGTCCCCGCTGCCATTTTCTGTGCCTTCCGGATCTTCTTTCTTTGGGCTCCGGAAAGCTTCTTTCCCTGTGGGTCAACTTGCGTTTTCCCTCCAGGGTCTGTTTTCCCAGTGTCTGATTTTTCGGTGGGACTTTCACCCATCCTACTGGATTCAGCCACTAGAGTGTTGTCAGAGGAGTCTTCTACAATGAGATCCACCTCTGATTGTTTGTCGGAGTCACTCATTGCTGAGTCCTCCTTTAATAATATTTCTTCGTCTTCTTTTTCCTCATACATATTCCCACGAGTATGGAAGAAAGGGTGGTCCACGCCGGCAGAGCTCCCTTTACCGACGCAAGGCTGTATTACTTTGGGATTTCGCCCGGTTTCCCAAAGGCACCGTCTGGAACAACTGATAGGCCCAGTTGCCATACATCCTCTCGGCACGGTCGCCACACGTTAGAATTAAGCCTGTGTTAAGTGTTTGTGTAAAGGTGCGCCCGTCTACAGTCAACGGATCGATACCGCCCACCTGCAGACGGCCTGGTGTAAAGTGATGTGTTAGTGTAGGCACCACTGTGCAGTTGTATCCTTCTTAGTCTGGTTCCTAACCACAGAGACCTATCCAGCTTGGTTGTACCTGCCGGCAGTCTGAACTGCCGTTGGCTTAGCTCTCTGTGTCATTGAAACTCGCAAGCCCCACCGGAAACGTCAACCCGTGGATACTTCGGGGGGCCTCTTACTACAAGACTTCCTGTATTGACAACTAACTTTGAAAGAAAACCTGAAACTTGACCGATGATAGAGGAACTGTGTAAGAAGTAAGATCAAGGGCCAAAACCAAAGGCCAGCCAGAAGACATCCATTAAACCGTACTGGTTGATCTCACATTCAACTCTTAATATACTTTTTTTTTCATTTTATAAATATTTGTAGAGGTTTGAAGATCAACTGTACCATAAATCAGGTTTTTATGCTGAAGGACCTCGTTTGTTGGCCTGTTGGGTTCATATTTATATGTCCCAATAAATTATAATCATAATAATATTTATCCCATAACTGGAAAGCTCCAGGTCTCGACCGGATCCAGAACTACTGGTTCAAAAAGTTCTGGTGTACGCACGGTCAGCTGGCTAATCTTATTAATGATGTTTTTCTTAACCCAGCAAAAATGCCATTGTTCTTGACCGAAGGTATTACGTACCTCCTACCAAAGGACCAACACAACACACATGACCCAGCTAAGTATAGGCCCATCACCTGCTTACCCACACTATATAAGGTGATCACCTCCTGCCTGACTCAACGCATATATGCACATTGTGAGCAAAATAACATCATTGCAACTCAACAGAAGAGATGCACGAGAGGAGCAATGGGATGCAAGGAACAATTGATTGTTGACTCTGTTATATGTAACCAAGCCTTTACCAACCGAAGAAACCTCTTTGCTGCCTACGTGGATTATAAGAAGGCTTTCGACTCTGTGCCACATGAGTGGCTCACAACTATATTGAGAATGTATAGGGTTCATAATAAAATTGTTTACTTTTTAAAACGCATCTTCTCACCCTGGAGAATTAGGATCCAATTGCAAGTGCGACACCATCGAAACTAACACCATTCCGATACGAAGAGGAATATTTCAAGGCGATTCACTTAGCCCATTGTGGTTCTGCCTTGCAATGAACCCACTATTACGCCGTTTGAATTCCACCAGATACGGCTGTATTAGAAATAACAGCGAAGAGGTAGTAAGAGTGATTCATCTTCTATACATGGATGATCTTAAACTGATGGCTGCTACCAGAAGTCAGCTGGAGCAAATGCTTAAAATTGTAGAGGAGTTCTCCAGGGATATCGGAATGCAATTTGAACTTGACAAGTGCCATATTTTGAACATCGTTGAAAGGGAAGATACAACCAGGGGCTTTTGATATGCAGAGTGGTGAAACTAAAGCTGCAATGGAAACAGACCAAACATATAAATATCTAGGTATGAAACAGAATTCTTCATCGCACTATGAAGGCCGAATTGACAACCGAATTTGTCAGGAGGGTAAAGCGGGTATTACGAACTAACTTAAATAGTAGAAATTTGTTTAAAATACTCAACACGTATGCTTGCTCTGCGCTGAGCTACTCTTTTCGAATTGTAAAATGGAGCAGGACGAACATCCAAAACCTACAAAGAAAAATAAGAACACTCCTAACAAAAGCACAAAAACATCACCCTCGGAGTGCTATTGAATGTACAATGCTTTCAAGACACCAAAGAGGAAGAGGATTGGTGGATATTGGTAAGCAGCTCGACCAACAAAAAAAAACAAGATATTACTTCTCACCACCAAACAGACCAAGAGAAGTTACAAACCTGGCTACAGAAGCCACTTCATGGACGGCATCCAAATGAGGTCAATCAGGACAATGTCTCTCTCAGCGTCGAACTATTGATTGATTTCAGGACAGATGTTTCCGGAAACGGAAGGCTTCTTGTTAGCTATCCAAGACCAGGTTATTCCGATAAAGAACTATCGGAAGTTCATCATTAGAGATCCCTCAATGGAAAATGACCAATGCAGATATGGCTGTCGAACATAAGAGACAATCCAGCATATAACTGGAGGATGCCAAGCGTTTGCCGCAACCGAGTATAAGGAAAGACACGACTCAGCCGCTAAAATACTCCATCAAGAGTTAGCATAAAAATTAAACCTATTACAGGTAGGAAAAGTTCCTTCTTACAAATACAATCCGGAGCCTATTCTTGAGAACAACCAGTTTAAGTTATATTGGGACCGAACGGTTCTGACGGATCAGACAGTTGCTCATAATAGACCAGACATTTTACTAATAGATAAAATTTCTAGGCGAACTATACTAATCGACATTACTGTATCTAACAACAACAACCTAGGGCCAAAATACAACGAGAAGATCGCCAAATACAGAGATCTGGAGGTGCAAATCCGAAGACAATGGGCAATGAACAGCATTCAAACGATTCCCATATTACTGTCAACATCTGGGATGCTACCAAAGAACCTCCAGCAGAACATCAAGGGACTGGGTCTTAGTGAGCATCTGTATATAAACCGATGTAGAAAGCAATTCTCCTTGCAACCGCGCGAACCTTCCGAAAGTTCGTGGGAAATAGAGCAGACCACGTCACCAAGGACCCGATAACATGGAAAGGGTTCCCACAGAGCTTCATACTTTTGGTATCTTTGTGTACCTGGTATGAGTCGATATTCCCTGGAGGGAGTGCGAAGCCGTTTGGCTTGTAAATCTTTATTTAATTGTAGTGCAGGATTTTTTTTCTCTGCTTGCAAGGAGAATACATATAGGCAACTATTGAAACACGGCAGATAGATTTATTTGTTTTTTACTGAAATTTTGATTTTTAAAATTTCGCACTACTCCGGTGAACGTATAGATGTCGTTTGACTGACGACATTTTTCAGTCTGACATGGAAATCGGCAGGTTTTTAATATCCTGCCGCCATGTCTTGAAATTTATATTTTATATAGCAGTTGTTTTCTGGGAATGTTGCTCTCGGTTCGATACAGTTCCACTGACGAGACCATAAGGTGATCGAAACGCGTCTGGAAAGCCAGAGTTGTATTTACAGAAAATAAACTGTTTTTACATATTCTTTCCTTTTTCTCTGCTTGAAAGGAGAATACATATGTAGGCAACTAAGTAAACATTTCTTAGGATACTGTTTTGGTTATAAAACATTGATGTCTTCTTTACTGGAACAAAAAAAAGATTATTGATTTGAACCTAACTGATAAAATTAGGTTGAAATTGCATTTCATAAATTATCCGCCTACAGCAGGCGCGGATCCAAGGGGGGGGCGGTGGGGGCGATCGCCCCCCCCAAGAGCTTTGAGTTCAGGAAAATATACCCGATTTTACCTCTTATACTATAGTTAATTCAAAGACTAGAGAGAGTAATAAATAATTTTTTACCCTTTTTTCTTCGCAAACTACCTGTGTTCTTTAGTTCGGTGTCTTTGGCAAAATCTGTTAGATATATATATTTTTTATAGGAATGGGTTAGAAATTTTATAATCAAAAATTCCGGTCTATAATAATGGACTAATAATGGTTGGATAACAATAGACATTTGGAAGTGTTAAAAAGGATTTTAATCCTTGTCATAGGCGTCGGAAAGAGGTTTATTTTATCACTAAGTATTTATGGCATAGAATATTATTTCGGTAATAACTTTAAAATAAAAAGTTTTTATATTATTATTTTATTTCTTATGATTTCTTAATAATTCACATACAGTAAAAAATACAGATAATTTTGACATATTTAACACAAATCACAACTGTATTTTTATTATTTTTAATTTTGGCATAAAAACCGTTTTAGGCACATTCAGACTAAAAGGTAGCCTTATTCTTTCAAAAAATTCGAAGTTACAATTTAAATACTTACAAAATACTCATTGACAAAAAGAAAAGAAGTTAAACATATATAAAAAAATAAATTCGTCCATATATTATTAAAAATTTTTTTGGGGGCTATCGGTCATTTTATTATTAATTATAAATATTTTTAGGAAATTTGACGTTTCAGTTTATTTATTTCTTAAATTAAACACTAAAAAAGGATTCAAATGTAATTAATTTTTATATGTTACAGTTAAAATTAGACCTACTTATTTTTATTTCTATTGCACTGGCATCTTAATTTAATTTCCTTTATTATATGAAATATCCGATAGGCTTAAAAAAATAAAGTAAACGTGTTAATTCTACACGCTTAACAAAAATACACAAATATAATAATAAAATAATAAAGAAATTACGGCTAATTGGAATTAAACATATATAAAATTAAAGAATGGGACACACTAAAATAAAAATATATAAAAAAAAATAAAAAAAAATATATAAACAACATTAAACAATAAAATACAACAAAAACAAATTGTATTTACACTGGTAAACATTACGTATATAATTCGTAATCAAATTCAGTGAAGCTATCGTCGCTGAATTAATTGAGTTTCCACATTTTGTTTTATTCTTTTATTATATGGATTTTTCCCAATTTTCCGCAGTAACTTTGTTCAAAAAAATCTTTCAAAAGTTCAGTTAAATTACTAATTTTGTACAATGTATTATTTCAAGCAATTCTGCCTTTTACTTGAGAGAGATATTTCCTTCTCCAACGGACAGTTTCCGGACGATCTATAAGAACAGATTTCCGATCTGGTTTTTTCCATCAAAAATTAAGTTCTCTGAGCAATTTTCTGAGCTCAGTCTTTTAATTTCAGGTAAATCCCGATCTTCATTGATTTTAGTAAGAATTTTGTTGACGGATGGGATCTGCTTCTCATAATAAAATGTATGTACAACTCCTTTTATTGCAGTTTTCATCTCTTCTTCCAACGAAGTTTTTCATCTGCCTGTGATCGAATGGGGGAGTACGAAACATTGCAATCGTTTTTTCTCTTTCAGTATTCGGTACATAGTAGATTTTCCTGTCATGTTGGAACACATCTCGATAGAGCTTTTAACATTATTATCTAGATATTGATTTCTTAGGGCATCAAAAGCATTCATCGTAATAAGTTTTTCATTGAGGAAAAATGCCTTGGTTTAACGATTTTGGAATAAATATAGAAGTGGAGGCCATATTTTTTCGGTATCTTACTAATCTCAAATAATATATAACGACAAGCACAAACAAGATAAATCACTAAGGACACACTGTAAGGTGTACTTTTCTCACTGACAGAAATAAAAATGAACTATCAGAAATTTTATTATTGCAGTAAATTTATAAAAGCTTATAATATTTAAATATAATTAGATTTACGGCAGACCTCCATTACCTGCGGTAATGGAGCAAGTACGTTGGGGATTTCGGTAACAGGTTTATTACTCTCTCTAGTTCTTGAATAGGGTATAGGAATGTGTATGCTTGCGATCGCCCCCCCCCTCCCAAGAGCTCTGATTTCAGGAAAATAGAACCGATTCTGCCTTTTATTTTAGGAATGTGTATGCTGCTGACACTCCCTCCCCGTTGACAACTTGTTTTTCTCGCGATAGCCGCCCCCCAATAGCTTTGAGTTCAGGAAAATAGACCCGATTCTACCTCTTAGACTAGGAATGTGTATGTTGTTGGCATCCTCTCCTCTCCAAGAGCTTCAAATAGGCACGACCCTGCCATTTACACTAGAAATGGGAATGTCTCCGGTGTCTCTACCCCCCCCCCCCCCGTCGACAACTTGATTTCGCTTGCCATAATATACTTTTGTGATGTCACCGCCCCCCCCAAAGAGAGAGGCTGGATCCGCCCCTGGCCTACAGGCAGCATTTTCATAATGACTTTATTGGGAGAAGCCTCTATTCTATAAGCCTTGAGTACTGTTTTCTATTTTACATTGGAGAAGCCTGTAACCTGCATCGTTGAGTAATTAAGAGCCATTTTATTTTCTTTCACAACTTTTGAATTTGTTTGATATTTACGAGAGAATAAATATAGACTTTTGTCTCTTTTAAGAATAAAATTTGGTTAATTTAAAGAAAATTGTAAAAATGTTTTATCTACATCTTCTAAAAACTTATAAATTAGTTTCTATTCTTTACATGAAAACACAGATGGCGCTAATTCTTTGTTTATTTCACTTGTCAATAGTGTCATTTTCCAAGCCCCAAATCTGTCAAAATGGCAAAAAACTTTATCCAGGAAAAACACTAGTATTTTCCAGAGAAATCAGTGAAAACTCGTGGGAAATTATGATAAAATTATAAAAACAAATAAAAATGAGTGTATTACCTACTTTAAACGATAAAAGTAACGTGTGTAGGACTTGTTTGAAAGTTCTGGATCAGACTGGATTCACCTTCTTGGACGATGAAAGTGGATATGTGAAAAATGTTGGAAATATTCGTGAGATGCTCCAGTTTTGTATCCCAGAATTGGTAGGATAGATTTTTAATTGTTTTAGCATATTTTAATTTTTTTTGTTTACATTGAAAACAGTTATATATTGTGGCATGTATGAACTACATATTGTAATAAAGGGCTTAAACTAATTGTGAAATATTCCAAGTATTAGATTTCCTTAAATTCACAACCATAAATTTAATTCGTGAAGATTTTTCTTATGAGTGATTAGTTTAAAAATTAAATGATATGATTAGATCAATACATTTAATAAGTAAGACAAAGGACCTGGATAATTCAGCGGTAAACTTCGGTAATTTCATCTTTTTTTTTGCATTTTATTAAACTCAGTCTCTTGAACCTTTTTATCAGGTTAGTTCAGGTTGAACCTTTTTATCAGGTACTCAAATACAAAACTAATTAGCTTTGCCTTTTTTAAGGACCTTTATGTTTCTTCAAGACCTGTAATATGCTATCAATGTTTGCAAATATTAGTCCAAATATACAATTTCAAAATAAAGAGTCTGAATGTTGAAAACTCAATCAGAGCTTATATCACTCGAAATAATCTACAAGAATACAATCATGTGAACCTAAATTGTGTATTAATGGACGATTTACGAATAAAAAGTCAAAAAATACAAATCGAGAACAGAATCAAGCATTTAATGCTTCAAGAAACAGATGAACATGTTGAAACAAATGAAAATGAACCAGGCATTTCTGAAGAACAA
Source organism: Diaprepes abbreviatus (assembly GCA_034092305.1). NCBI lineage: Eukaryota > Metazoa > Arthropoda > Insecta > Coleoptera > Curculionidae > Diaprepes > Diaprepes abbreviatus. The sequence goes on from JASJET010000054.1 coordinate 12,463,668, forward strand.
GAACGATTGGAAGAATCTCAAGAGAACAATGAGTCTCTTATAAATCCTATGGATGTAGTTGAAACACAAACAAATGAAACAAGTGAGCAAGAATCAATTGAAAAACAAATGAAAATAGAAATAGAGGAAACAGATGACACAAGTTTTGACATGAGTAATCAAAATCAACAAGCCAATGATGAAGAAACAAATGAAGATAATAACGAAGAGAGAAACAATGGTAATCTGGTAAATGAGGAAGTCATACCAGAAAAACGAATGACTAAAGTTGTAGTCAGGAAAGACTTATTTGGAAATAATGGAACAAGTGAAGTCCTTCCTCAACCACAACCTCAGCCTACCTCAATCGTATTAAATAATGGAATTTTACCTAAAAATGGCCGAATTGTTATTAAAATTGATAGAAAAAGATTGCAAAGTATAGCAGTAAATGCACAGGAATCTGAAACTAATCCAAGTGCTAGTGTACCTCAACAAAATACAGCAGCAACAGTTGTCAAGCCACCTCCTCTGACACCTATTGCATCAAAACCTGCTTCGGATGATGCATCTGAAACTCGAAGCTCGGAAGGCAATGAACCACAGCACACATACAATTGTAATAAATGTGGTTTTATTACCAGTGACATAATAAAAATGTATGACCATAATAGAACCTATCATAGTTTTGATTATACTTGTCAGCATTGTCCATTTAGTACTTCCAAAGTAGAACTTTTAGGTAAGTCCTAAAATGACTAATTATAGAGAATTGATGAATACTGATTACTTGCTATTTTGATTTTTAGGTAAGCATATGACCATGGTACATCCACAAAACATGTTACAGCGAAATCAAAATTTCAAAGTTTCAGAAAATTTTGCTTGTGCTCTTTGCCCTTTCAGTGTTAAAAGTATTGATTTGCTTAGATCTCATCACATGACTGCTCATGGTAACCAAGAAACTGATGGTAAGTGAAAGTAAGAATTTTAGATTTGTAATAGTTTATATTAGCTACTAATCATGCATTCTTAATGCTATTAAGGTCATAATGAAAATCAATTTTTTTATAATAGTTTAAGTCATAATCTGTACTACTTGGTCCTTTCCTTTGAATTATACTACCATTTGTCGATTAAATAAGGTTGAAAAAAATTTAAAATCATCTTTTTGAAAAATACAGATTTCTTTTTTTACAATAAAAATTTAGCTTGCCTTAGGTTTTACTGAGACATCAATTAAAAGAAATGACACAAAATTTAAAAGCAACCTGATTTAAAAGAGAGTCGAGACGTTTGGCAACGTTGCATGAGCGTGCACTTCAGATCTTTGAATACAGTCAATATGAAAACTTTAACCCATTGATATTTTGAAATAATACTAGTATGAACTAAATTCTTACTATTACATTTAATGCATTTTACATAAAAAGAACTTACTAACCCAAACATTTCTTTAATGGCATGTCTTAAAAGTATTGCTAAATTTGAATTTTTAGGCCACAAATTATCGCTAATACATTTCATTTATATCACTCGGTTATTGATGTTACATATATACGCCATCCGGCGGGAGGTCGGCCAAGCCGCGTTCAATGTTACATGCTTCCTTCCGATCTGTCCTTTGCACAGATAGGTACATGTTGGTACCCTGATGAGTTTAGTAGAGACGAAACATGTACATCTACCTTATCACTGTGGCGGGGAGGGTAAGTTTTGACTTTCTTCTCGGTATGGTGGTACAGGTGGGCCATCATCTCGATGGTGGTGGAATGGGATGGATTGTGTTTAATCGCAATTTATTCAAACTGTGCAACCTCTAACACGGATATGATTGGAACGAAGTTTGCATTTACTGATCGCAATTTACTTCATTTATACATGGAGTTGCATATAGTTGTACGTTTGCTGAATGTGATTTCAGCACTACAACGGCATAATGTGGATATATCCACTGTTATTGCATCTCAGACGGAGGGATCCGTGAAAGCCGCATAAACATGATATATATATATATATATATATATATATATATATATATATATATATATACATGAAGTAAATTGCGAACAGTAAATGCAAATTTCTCTCCATCATATCCTTTCTGTGTTAGAGGTTGCACAGTTAGAATAAACTGTTACAAAACGCAATTTATCCTATTCCACCACCATTGAGATGATGGCCTACCGGTACCATCATACCGAGAAGAAAGTCAAAACTTACCCTCCCCGCCAGAGTGATACGGCAGAGGTACATGTTTCATCTCTACTAGAGTCATCAGGGTATCGACATGCACACGGCTGTGCAAAGGACAGATCGGAAGGAAGCATGCAAATACTGACTGCGGCTTCGCCGACCTCCCGCCGGATGGCGTATATATGTTTATGCGGCTTTCACGGATTCCTCCGTGTGAGATGCAAGAACAGTGGATATATATGGTTTATTAACGGCAATAAATCATACAAATTCCATTTTATATAATATGTCAAATAAGAATAAAAAATCTAAAACGAAACAATCACAAAATATCACAAGTCACATCAGTAATAAAAGAATAACAATTAACTAAAACAATAATACTGTCACTACAGTCTATTATGTATAAAATTCAATTACTTAAAAATTCTTTAATACAACCCTTAAATGAGTACAGAGAGAGTATAAATGGGTCAACCTTCCTAGGCAGTGAATTCATTTCCCTACTCATTATGGACATGGGGGTGTTAAACGCATAGTTTGTCCTATGGTATGGTTCATTAAAAAGACTATGGACCCGAAGCACCCTCTGAGGTACAGAGAATCCAACAGCCCCAACAATTCAGGAGCATCAACCATAGAGTTTATGATCTTATAAAATAATATTAGGTCAAGATAGATGCGTCTATTATATAATGATAACAAGCTCATATAATCCCGTATTACATTAAATGGCACATCTTGCTTACAAGCAACAAATTTCAAGAAACGGATCTGTACCTTCTCGATTTTATTTTTGTATATTTCATAGTTTGGTGCCCAGACTGGAGATGCATACTCCAAGACAGATCGAACCATTGAGCAGTATACAGATTTAAAACACTGCACACTGCTGAAATCAGCTAATGTGGGTTTAATAAAACTAACAAGCCTTAAACCACGGCTCGAAATACTATTAATGTGCAGGTCAAAAGAAAGACCCTCATCAAATATCACCCCAAGATCCTTTATATGATCTGAGCGAGTCAGCATTGTATTGTGCAATGTGTAATATAAACTATACTATCTTTTTTCTTTGAGAAAGTAATGGCAGAACATTTTGTTAAATTAAGTTGCATGAAATTGCTGTCACACCATTCAGTAAAACTATCCAGGTCACCCTGCAAGGCCACACAGTCCCCTATCTCTCCAACAACCTTAAATATCTTTAAGTCGTCAGCATATAAAAAACATCTGCTTGAGATATTTATGAACCTTCAAAATATGGACAATTATAAAAATAGCCCCAAATAAAATTGGGTAATTATTTCGATTATTAGGAAAACAACGTTTTTGCGAAAAAACCTCTTTACATACCCCCAGTTTCGAGGCCGTAGGACACAATTCTGGCTTTGTTTTTCCACAATTTTTCTTCAATTTTCCGGAAAAAATAACACGCTTTACTTCACAATTTCACATCTATTTCTGGAAAAAAACACCTAACTTTTGTATTTATTTTGAATAGCACTAGATAAAATACATAGTATGTAATATATAACATAACAGGTTAAGATAAACTTGTATTTCCAACAAAGAATATTTTCATAAACGTCATCGAACCTTCTATTACTGAAAACGCCAAATATTCGCTGTAACGTTGCCAAATGTAAAATATTATCATGATATAAACTTTTATTTTAAAAAACATCATAAAATGTGTCCATATCAATCAACCACCTAGTTTAATTTTTCTAATGTAAAAACAAGTGTTGAATTAAACTAAACCAACCAAAATTTTTGATTATTTTTGGTTAGGTAATGTTTAGCTTGGTTTTAGTTAGTTTAAAAAACTGTAACTAACCTGAACTAATCTAAACTGACCTAGATATATTAACTAAAAATATATTATTGTCTAGCAGAGACGACGTTGAAGCGGGGTCCCTCTGTCAGGGAAGGATATTGGGCAAAGTCTGAGTTAGTAGGAATATGGGTGGTTTAGTATATGGCCAAGATATATAAAAATGAATTAGGATTATAAATTCGATAGAAGAATGCTATTGTTTAGCACCAGAAGAAATAGGAAAATACAGATTGTACGATACAAGAACTACTCGTGAAATTAGGGTGCAATCTGGGGTCCTCAGGGAGCGCATTTGGCCCCTCTTCTGTTCAACTTATTTTTGAATGATGCCGTCTAGTCTTTTTCACCTGGAACGGCATTGTTTTTCGCTGATGATTTAAAATTTTTTAAGTACATTAGATCTCTGCAGGATTGCATTGATATGCAGTCGGATTTGGATGCACTTAGTGTATGGTGTACTACTAACACGTTGTACCTTAACATTGGAAAGTGCAAGACAGTGCGGTTCTGTAGAAAGAACACTTTAATCGGGTACGATTATAAGATTAACTGTGTCTGAGGAATTGATCAATGTTGGTGTAATATTGGATAGTCATTTAACTTTTAAAGAGCATATACATAATATCACAAATAAGGGAATGAAGTTAGTGGGATTTATTACACGGAATTTATCTGACCTCGATATTATTTGTCTTAAAAATATTTATTGCAGTGTTGTGCGTTCTGTATTGGAGTATGCCTCACCAATATGGTCACCTTTCTATAATGGAGCTAGAAAGGATGCAGAAGCGCTTTTTAAGATTCATAGCTTATAAATTAGGTGTTCCTAGAGACCATATCAACTACCCTCATTTACTACTCCAATTAAATTTGAAGCCTCTTGAACATCGCAGAGAATACATTGACTTACTTTATCTATTTAAAATCGTTAATAGCATAATAGATTCTCCAGAATGACTAACGCATATTGGTTTCAATGTGCCTCAGAGAAATAGTTGATGGGTTGAAGTTTTCTCTGTGGATGCTCATAGAAACAACTGCTCCACCTATGCACCACTAAATAGAATGTGCATTATAGCTAATAAGTTATCCCCTGATCACGTTGATCTGGACATTTTTAACATGTCCTTAAATAGTTTCAAAATTTTTTTAAAGCGATATCTATAGTGCAGATTTTAACTACTCACTGTTCTTCGTGTGGTCTTAGATGTGAGCATAATGTAGTTTAACGGATACTTTGGATTTGTTTGTTTATCGTTTGATATTTTTTTTAATCTGTTTGGAAGCTTGTTTGTAAGTTATAAAGTGCTGTAAATTTTAAATTGATTTAACCGTTAATAAAACATTTATTTATTTACTTAATTTTTAAAAAATTCATTTTCATAGATTTCATTTAATCAAAGTAATTTCCTAATATTTCTCTTATGCAAAGTTCAATCGCTTGCTAAAAACTTAATTTTTTGATACACCCCGTGTTCAGAAATAGAAAAAACGGTAATTGTATGATAGATTTTCAAGAATGATATTAATGTTTTTTTTTATTTAACTTTTAGTTTTGATACTATATTAAACTGCTATACTGAATGAAAAATTGGGCAACACCTCTTTATATCTCAAGATCTCTTTAACGTCTTTTCTCAAACATCTTTTATCCAAATTTGCCATTCCATTGCGTCGACATAATACACGGAGCTTTGAACAGATTCGTCAACGATAAAGCGAGATTATTATAAACAACGCTTTGACAGCATGTCATATAGAAATGTTAAAACTTTGAAAGAAGTTCGCAGGCAAAAAATTGGCAATTTAAAATGTTACCAAAACTCGTTCAATTTTTATTAATTCAATATCATTTATGATCACAACTATTAAAAACATTTTATCTGAGGTTTGCAGCACTTCGATCTTTCTATGCGATCATCCCTTGTCCTCGCATCTCTTCCCTCCTATACACCACAGAACATCCCTAACTGTGTGATATTAAATTCTCTGTACTTTTGGTTTTTATTTTAATTTTTCACGTGTTCATGTATGTTTGTGATTTATTTTATTTTGAAACTGATACTTTTAATACTTTGTTAAAATATCCTAATGATGAATAAATATAATAATTTTGAAAAAAGAGAAACTATGACATGGACAAGCTAATTTACTGTATTCCATTTTTCTGATTTTGAAAGCTTTTTGAGTTTCACTACTGATTTTTTTTCTTCCGAAGGTCCGATAGTATTAAACAGCGCATTCGGAGAAGAAGTTACCAAACACGAACCAAAAATACTTAAAAGGTTAGAATATACTTGTGACGTTTGTCCTTACTCCACCCGAGATAAATCTAACCTCAGGAAACACTTGTTTACACACGGAACGAAACCTCTCAAATGCGACCATTGTTCTTATAAATGTGTTTCTCCTTATCAGCTAAGAAGGCATCAAAAACAGAAGCATGCGAAGCATGTCGACTTAAAGGTGGGTCTAGAGGATAATATTTCCATTCTATTTGGTTGTGTAGTTAATAGAAATAAAATTATACGTTTTTTTTTTTACATAGATAATCTTTTACGAACTTTTTGCCGTTATTTCAGACAAGATCGCAGCCATACAAACTTCCCGACTTACAACAGAAAACTGAAGATTTAGATGAATTTAAAATAACTTTGGCTACCATTAAGAGAGAGCTTGAAAAAGAGATCAGTACTTAAGGAAAAAAACTAAAAAAAAATATGGATATTTGTATAAAAAGTTGTTTAGAACATTCTAGTTCACAATTTACAATAACATATTGTAAGTTTTTATTAGTTCGTACAGGGTTGGGGGCCGTTTTTATTGTTGATTGGTAAGCCATATGGAAAAGATAGAGCAAATAAAGCAGTCCAATCCTGCTAAGTGAGAATTGAGAATGCTCTCTACACTTTACTCTAACTCGATAGGAACGTTAAACGCTTCCTTCTAGTGAGACAATTTTATCAAGATTTATGGAGTTCCTTTGACAATATGAAAGCTGAAAGAAATCTCACCGTAATCCTGTCTAATACAGGTTTTTGTGGAGATACCCAACTTGAAATTCCAAGTGTCCTCTCCCTTGTAAAAGAGGTATCCCAAAATAAATTATAGATTCTGCAAGGGGAGCCTTAGAAATATATTATGCTTATATTGTCTTATCAAATAAGAAATTGATAAAAATTAAACTGAAACTGTTGTTTCTAGGGCTCTTTATTGTTTTTTATGTTTCGACACAACCCACTTTCTTTGTACATATTTATTTATTAATCTTATAAGTCATTGTAAGGTCCTTTAATTTATTAAAGTCTGATATGATTGCCATCAAATTTTTACCAAAAAGTAGGATAGGTGTAGTTCTTTTTTTTTTCTTAATCTCTGACTTTTTTAGTAAGTGCAATTTTTTCTAGTCATTTCATTTTTTTTATTTTACATTGTAAATATCAAGTCGTTTTTCTAAACATTAATGTTTTAAAAAAGACGGCAAATCTCTTAAATATTAAATTTAAGTTTAAACCAAAAAATATGGCCAAAGTTTTGACAGACACTTCTTTTCGCACACACTAAAAGCATGGTCTTTACGTTACGATTAGTGAACATATGTAACTGTCAACAGTATCTGTTACTTAATTGTGTAACGGTCAGTTGTATCACCTATATTCTTTTGGACCAATTAATAATAAAATGCTTAAAAAGAATATCTCTAGAATTATCTGCACTGAAATAGGGCTATTCTTTTGAGTCATTATCACTTTCAGTTCTATCACTTGAAGTAATCGGCTGTAATTCTTTGGAGTAATTATCAAATGATCAAAGTGAAACTGATAACTTCATGTTCTTTTGAATATGCCTTTTCCTGTCATTAGGTCGAAGTGATCATGATTACTTCAAGTAATAATGACTCAAAAAAATAGCCCTATCATGATCAATTCGACCTAATGACAGGTAAATGCATATTCAAAAGAACATGAAGTTATCAGTTCCACTTTTTTCACTTTGATCATTTGATAATAACTCTAAAGAATGCAGCCAATGTATCTCATATTATACAATTGTTTAAAATTGTTTTCAAGGGAAGGAAATTAAGTAGTGTCACTTAAAACCATGGCCCTAACATATTTTAATGTTATTATTTTGCTTGATTCAATAATACAAAGATCAGAATCGCTATTACCGGTTTTAATATTAAAAATATTCCATTTCCGCATAGATTTTGTAGGAATATGTCTGTATATGTTGGCTTTAATCATTATCTTTTAGAACTATGTAGTGTGTAATCTTAAGCCTAAAAGATTAAACACCTGTATATAGAGTACAATTTTTTCAAACAAGTTTTGAATTTGGCGAAGTTTTGTAGTAAAAGTGTATAACTTTTTGTCAATCTAGTTTATCATTTGTAGTTATTGATTTTTCAGTGCCATTTTATATAAGTTCCAGTTTTTTATTTCTGTGATATTTCTTTAGATATTTATGTAATTTGCATTGTACAATAAATTCGTTTTTGTGTAATTTTGTTTCAATTATGAAAAAGATAAATTAAGCACTAAAATTATTTTTTTCCAGCGTTAATGACCGCAGTTTAAGTTTAACTTACTGAAGTTTTCAAGCCTTTTACAGTGTTGCTACATTTACCAATATAAGGCAAGCCTGCAATATATTGTTGCTTAAATTTTGAAATCCCGAATCTGGAAATCGATGTTGTAACACTCGACCATACACTACTTAAGGCAGATTACAGTGCTCCGCGCACGTTACACGGTAAAGAGAGAGAAGGCGAATATGGGGTAATACTATCTTCTTCCGAACCGCGAAAGGACGGCGCGCGTTTCGATGTCCCCTGTTCGCCCTTTCTCTCTCTTTGCCTTATGACGGGCGCGAAGCATTACATGTTGCCTTTCATGGTCACGACAATTTTGCTTTTACGTTTTATGGTTGCGTTAATAATTTGAAGAAATATAATCTTGTGGCTAATTAAAATCTATTTTCGTTCATATTATTAATATATATTCAAGTTAAGACACGATCGAAGATTAAAATCTTCGAGCATACATTACCGGAGGCAGCATGCAATGTTCGGGACGCGTTACACGGCAAAGAGAGAGATAGGACGAATACAAGGTCTACTTTTTTCGCTTCGATCGTATTATAAGTCCTTCAAAATCATGGGAGTGAGAGATAGTACCTCTTCATATTCGCTCTGTCTCTCTCTCTTTGCCGTATAAGGCGCGTGGCCATTACAAAGCTACATTCCCAGAACAAGAAAGTTGACACTGTCTTCAGAGTGTGTGCGCGAAGATTAAAAGCTTTATCAAAACTAATTTCCGTTACTAACCAACAAAATTGACACTTGATCAGCTGCTATTCATAAAAAAATGTGTATTTAAACAAATTAAGTTGTGTTTACTATATTTAAAACCACTGCGTGAATTTTACGTTAGCAAAAGTTAATATTTAATAAAGAATAGATAAAATTAATTAAAATGAACTGCATAATTCCAGGTCCTAACGTCAAAGGTACGATATTTAATTCTTTTGTGATTAATTGTATTTTTTTTCTTAAATGTACCAGATTTCAATTTATTTCCCGGTATTTCAGTATTAGCGAGAGCCATTCAGGCCTTGGCAAAAATAGGAGATGAACTATTTATCGAAGCTAAGTTAGAACAACTAACATTTTTAACATTCAATCAAAGCAAAACCGTTTGTGGACAATATCACTTGCTGGACAGCTTTTTCTCAAGCTACGATGTTCAGAATGATCAGTTTAATGAACAGAACTCTGCAGTTACTTGTAAGATACATATGAAGACACTTTTACCTATATTTAGGGGACAAAGCTTGGAAAAAAAGGTAAGAAGGAAATGAACACTTTTTAATAATAAGAGCACTTATTTGGATTAAGAAAATGTAGGAAAACGCGTTTTTTTTTTTAATAATTTTGACACTTTTAATGATTTAGTGCAAAAAATTGAACTTAAAATGGAAAATGATTTTTCTCACTTTTCGGGAAAGTGAGGAAAAATGGTGGAAAACCAACGCGAGAATTGTGTCCTGCAACCTTAAAATAGAAAGTAACTGTTGAAATTTTTTCAAAAAAACATCATTTTTTTAGATTTCTCTCAGTCAAAATAATTATCATAAGAATTTGTAAAAGGAATAGTGTTAATTGTATATTTTTAGCTAGAATTCTTCAAAATAGAGTATGAATCTCCTAGTGATGTAATAAAATTCAAAGTAAAATACAAACGTGATGATATAATAATGTCTCATACTCTGTGCCTCCTGGATCCAGAAATTTTAACTATAGAAAACAATTCGGAGTCAGGAAATAATAATATCTGTGCTGAAAGTACTTTTTATAACAATTTGCTGGCCTTGTTTAGCAGTTCTGATGATGATATTACTTTTGAGATTACCAAGAATAAAGTAGTGGCAAGAAACTACTGTGTTGGTAAGGTTTGAATTAAACTTTTCCTTTCTATTGCATATTTCTTTGACAACTTGGTATTTATTTTTAAGGTGCTCCACACAGACCAAAATCTGTCAGAACTCAAGTGAATCTCAATAGCTCAGAATTTTTAATATTTCAAATAAAAGATGAAACCACCATAAACTTCTCTCTAAAACCATTTCGGACTTCCATACAATTTGCTGAAGCTTTTAATTTAAGTATAGGAATTAATTTTGATACAGGAGGAAAGTAAGGCATTAAATTAAATATTAGGTTTTTTTTTTTATTAAAATGGTTCAAAAATGTCAATATAGTACTAATTTTCTTTGATTATTTATCTTTAAAATTTTTATTTTTTTTAGGCCTCTTTCTTTAATAATGAAGAATCCTACTTTTCAAGTAATTTTTATAGTAGCGACACTTAATCCTTATTCTGATGGTCTCTCTACCATTGCTACAACTTCTTTACCAGCAAAAATTACACAGGTAATTCGATACTTACTGTACTTTTTTATACTTATTTAAAATATTTCAGGTCAATACAAATGGTGTTTCGCATAACATCACTCATGAAGATCTCCAAGCAATTGCTAATGAAAACTGGGATGAATTTGATACAGAAACAGAAAATTTGCGAAAAACTCCTGACAGAGATAAAAGTAAACAGATTAGTATAAAAGAAAATATTAAAAAAGCTGAAACTAAGAAAAAATTGTCTGAAAGTAATGTGCAAAGTTGGTTAAATACTAAGAAAATCACAAGTAAAGGCCCTAAAAAATTTATGTTAGACCAAAACAGCCAAAATACTGATAATAATAGTAATATTAATAAAAGTATTGTACAAAAAAATAAAAATCTAGATGATATGGATGAAGACTTTGTCCCAAGAAGCCCAGAAAGTCCAAGGAGTAAAAAAGCGAGGTTAATTTTCAAGAGATCTTATGATCCTACATATCATGCATCTATGTTAAATGACGTGCTCCTAGAAGATAGTGATTCAGACTGAATTTTGGAGATTGGCAATAAATATCTGATCTGAAAACCTAATAATACTTGAGAAGATAAAGCAGTATATATTTAAAACAGTTCCTTACATCACAGTCTCGAAAACTCCTAACTCAGCCAGTTAATGTAAACTATAAATTTAAATTTGTAAAAAGTATTTTATTCAGCTAATGAACTTCTTTGTATATATGTTGGAGAGATCTTTTATACCCTTCTGTATTGCATTTGGCTTTTTATCTTTAAAAGATTTTTACATCTTTAAAGTGTATTAGTGTATAAACGTAAAATTTCTATTAAGGAGGTCCAATCGCTGCCCGTGTTAAATAAAAAAAATTAGATGATAATGAAAATCAATTTTTTTATAATAGTTAAAAGTCCTTACCATGTAAATTTTTCAGAATTCAATTTTCAAAAATGGAAAAATTTGTACAGAGTCTTATTCCTTTGTCGATTAGATGAGATTGAAAAAAATTGAGCTTTTTGAAACATATATTTCTTTTTTGCAGTAAAATATTTAGCTTGCCATGGAATTTAATGAGATATCAATTAAAAGAAATTTAATAAAATTTAAGATTAACCTGCATTAAAATGGAGTCGAAACGTTTGACAACGTTGCATGAGCGTGCACTTTAGATCTTTGAATACATTCAATACCAAAACTTTGATACATTGTCATTTTGAAATAATACGAATTAAGTAATTATATATATATATATATATATATATATATATATATATATATATATATATATATATATATATATATACATATATATACAACCTTGGCGGAGACTCCAAGGATTGCCGTTATATGATTGTTGCAATTTCGGCGGATGTCATTGACAACCCTCTAACTTTCCCCAAATTTGCTTAGGGCCTTATTTAAAGGGTTGGAGTTATAGGAATGCTTTCAGATCTTTATTAATCGGTCATACAAAGAACATTAAGAATTAAAAGAATGAGGAAAACTGGACAGTCTGAATTTTGTTATATTCTTAGATGAAGTTCCAAGACCCCCTAGTAAACCAAGATTTTTTAGATTTTGTCTTTCATTTCATTTTTACCATTGGAAAGGAAGTACCAAACAGGTGGTCCGCCACTTATAATGAAAGCGTAACACTGGATTAGACGAATCCATTCTTTTTCTTGGGTTGCCTTATCCATTGTGGACGTTAGCTATTAACATAGTGATTCTTATCTTGTTGGTGACCAGTCTATATAGTTGGAGAGATGTTAGTCCGAACCATTTTCATAAGTTTTGCATCCATGAATTTCTTTTTCTGCCTGGACTTTTCAGATACGTCTTTCAATTTTTGTGAGAAGCCCTATAGGTATTCAATGCTATTAGCTAAGATGACAGTATCGTCCGCGTGTCTGATATTTATGGGTTCTCCATTTACCCTCACTTCCTCGGCGGTATCATGAAGTACTTGGTTCGCTTCCGAGTATATATTGAAGAGTGTAGGTGAAAGAATACATCGTTATTCTGCCTGCTAAAAATTCTACTACAAAAACGTGCAGATGTAGCCCGAAATTGGCACAGAATAGCTTGATGGTTGGACAAGCCAGAATGCTCTTGTAGGTTAAACGAGTGTTAACAGAACATAAGCAGAGCCAGGGATTTAAAAAAAAAAACTTTCCAGGCCCAAGCAGAATTATATATATATATATATATATATATATATATATATATATATAAAATAATGTCGTAACATTTGGGATGTGTATTATCTTTCTTATAGCTCCTGGTATGAACGTTACCGATATAGATGAATAGATTTGTGGAGTGTCCTGAGCTGTTGTCGCGAGTAAAATTAATGATTTTGCAAAGATCATTAAGAGAATTCAGTCTGTTAAGTGTCCCCTATCACAGAACAAATTATGTCATTTCATCGTCCATCACACGCTGTTCCTCGGAAGCTGATAGAATAAGTAAAGCTATTGATACCGATTTTTTTTAATGATTAATTAACATTATTTAAAACTAAGATAAAGAATATTCTTTAAGTCTAGACCTGTTATTTTTTTATTTATTTGTTAAAATATTTGTTTATATATATGTCGTTTTAATTATTGAGACTGTTCCAAGTAACTTATTGCTACAAAGTTTTAGTTGTTATATTTTTATTTATATATAATTTAAAAAGTTTGTTGTATATATGCCTATATTTGTAATTTTACAATTGAGTGTGGGCTTTATTTACTTTTATTATATGTTTTATTTTTTTCTTGTAAATAGCTGGTCCGTGAATAATATTTATTTATCTTGCGAGATGAAACTTTTTTCTAATTTATGTTTTTTTTTGCATTGACTGTATTCTGACGCCACTGTTTACCTTTGAGACTTACAAATTTACCAGCATCTTTGCCATGATGCATTTGAATATCATGAGAAAACATTTTGTAAACTGATTTATTATGAAAGAGTAAGGTTAGACTGCCTGAGATATAAACATAAACAGTAAAAACACAACGTTGCCAAATCACACACTAGTTATGACCAGGTGATTTAAACGAGTTGAATGAAGTTTCAAATTTAATTATTTGCAAACTATTTATTTGGTAGCGAATGGATCTCCTTTACATATTTTTTTTTATTATTTATTTGCTTAAGTTTTAAAATTTCATCACACATCTTTATGTAAATATTTTGTTAAAAGTAGGAAAAGACATTAAATAAAACAATTTTTTTTTCCGACTTTCATTGTGTCAGGCATTTTTTTCACATATAGTAATACTTTTAAACTAATGTGGCAAAATACACATATATTTTTTATGTATAGAATATACAGTAAAAATACATTCAACATCTAGTTTGGAAACACTACATACAAATTCTTTATGAAAACACAAAAGAAAATAAATATAAGACAAGATAACAGACGCTAAACATTTTTCACCATTGTGAGATTTTCACATGTGTGAAGAATTACTAATTTACATTTCTACAATAAATAAGGAAAACATTGTTGACTGGAGACTTATTCTATATAATTTAATTAGTCTTTTTTCCATTGGTAATATTTTTGCTTTTCTCTTCCAATTCTTTTTTGGCATTTTCATATAAATTGTTTAGACCAAATGCCAATTTGATATTTTCTTCTGAAAACAGGAATTTTAACAACTTTCCTTTTGCATCTGCATTGGGTCTCCTTGTTATTTCTCTTCCTAAGGAAATTATAGTTCATTTATTTATTATCTATACCTCTATACATATAAATAAGAAGACACAAAGAGGAATAATATAGGCTACTTTTCTTTTTATGTCTGTCGGTGTGTAAAACCTTTTTATTTCCTAAGTTTCATGTGGATGAATTTGGGGGTAAAAGCTAGTCCTTAATAGAAGCTGTTATTTGCTAAACTTATTTTGGTGATATATTTAATATAAATGATCTTGAAAGTAAAAGAATGAGTTTTCTAAAACTGAAAATTTTACCTTCTTGAAATAAAATAACTGTCGGCAACTGTTTGCTCATACTGCTATCACTAACATGGTGTTTCTGACCAGCTTCTGGGTATCGTCCAATGTCTATTTTACCAAATTTCAAATTTTCTAGACCTAGAAGGAATAAAACATGTAATAAAAAAAAGTGTGCGTTTTCTTGCTTCCTATATAATTACTACTAATTTTTTTAAATAATTATTTCTATTAAGTAAAATCCAGGGAAACTTCTTTACAGGGGGTGTGTAAAGAAATTCTTTGTTTTGTTTGTATTTTATGCTGTATGTACATCTTCCTTATTCTTTGTAATTTATCTATGGTTTGTACTATTCATTACTTTTACTTTTCTATTATATTAATTCTATTTGGTAATGTCTCTTGACACACAAGCAGTTTGTACTCTTTTGACAATAAAGCAGGTTTTGAATTTGAATTAGCCATTCCTGGAAAAATTGTAGAAAACCGAGGCCTCAAAATAAGGGATATGTGAAGAAATTAAAAAAAAAAATGTTTTCCTTCATTTCACTTAATGAAAATAATTAAAGTATTTTTTCTTACCATAATCTGTACTTAATTTTGCAAAAATTGGTGCAAAATTTACACAAGCAGGATTCCAAGCAGTGTAAAATGCCACGAGCCATGTAACTTTATCGCTTGCTAGTTGTTCTGATAAACCTTGTTCTCCTCTAAAGTATACCACATTATTTGGTCCTGAATATGTTGGTTCAGGCACTAACAAAGCACCCACTAAATATTGAAAATAAGATAGAATTAGTCTCCTATATGTTTTTATGTATTATAATTAAAAGTCTTGAATATGATAGCAATGTTTATAAGTCTATTGTAAATTAGGCTGACGTTTTCAAACTCCAAATACTTACAAATAAATAAAATTCCATAAATAATTCCCATAGTTAAATCTGCATTTATCCATAATATTAAATTTGCAAGCTTCGTATATATAAAACTCGAAGACAAATAACTGATCATGGTAACACTGCCCGTTTTTCTAGTCCGTATCATTATTACGATTAATAGAAAAAATAATATTTCCGTTTCCCTCTAGAATTAATTCAAAAATTACACAAAATTAACCAATTTAGGTTGGAAGAAACTCGAAGTTAACTTACCCCATCGAATTCGCAGTTATCGGAGTTAAATAAATAGTTGCAAACACCGGGAAGCCTTTTAAGGACTACGTAAGATAAACTAAGAAATATATTTACTAAATAATAAGGTTTTAAAAGCTGTAAAAGATCATTTTTAAGAGACATTTTGTGCACAAGTTGTATAAATTAACCTCACTCAGCTGGTTTTGATTTGACAATTCAAATATAAGTAACTAATTTCACATTGGAGCAGTTTCGCGATAATCAAAACTATTTTCCGAAAAAGGGTGCTTTTGACAAAAACGGAATTGAATATTTTCAGCTCCTCCATTGGTTGGTTCGTGATTTATTTATAACCAATAAAGATCCACGACATAGGTCATGGCTTCAAAAATGTAGAAATATAGAATTCATCTACTACAAAATAAAATGAAAAAACGAATCTATTATTGTAGAACGTTTTATTTTTAAATTTTAGTTTATATATGTGTATATCTAAATGTGTCAAAAATAACTTTTGTGGCACTATGATTACAACTGTCAGAAACTATAATCATTTGGCAATTCACATTACGTTCAGGCATGTAGATATCATTTTTTGACCATTCCAGTTGGCTGATATCTGAATGATCATATTATTAATTAATCTCGCTACTGAAATGAATATAATTTCCCTTGAAAAGGTCACCTTGTAAATTTATTTCGTTATCAGTTTGCTTCACGTCGACCCGATAATCATCCTATTTTATTTTTAGACGTATTGTATTTGCTATTTTTGTTGGGGAAACGTAAAGACCAAAAAGTATAATATAGGAGAACACATCAACGAACACAGCGGCACAATTTTTTCATTCATATTAATTTTTCGGGGTTAGTGTTCTTATTTCTCAAATTTGTGACTGAAAAATAGCCGTAAGTGTATAATTTTTTGGTTTTTAGTGTTTTGATAGTGTTTATTTAGGCTTTGGTGTAAAAATGATTGTGAAAAGTCATAAAGTTTTGTTGTTTTTTCGGCCTTTTGGCAGCGTGCCCGTTCTGATAATTTTCTCTATTTTTTTTTACATTTTAAACGTGTTATAATATGGATATTATAGGTTTGGCATAAATTTGCGAAATGTAATTATTATTTATATACGCACCATTGACGTAAATGATTTTTTTTTGTCAGATTTTCGCGTTACTATTGAAAAATGATCATTAAAAAATGTTATTATCAAAATTACTGTGATAACCGTGGTCATAAATTTGTTTATAAATGATTTTTAGTTACTTAGATGATTCTATAGTGGTTATCTTTTCTTAATATAGTTTAAGCATTAGCTAACTGATAAAAAAATATTTTTAATTGGTGATAAGATGTTTTTACTCTAACATTACAACTATTGACAGTGGGAGGTCTAAAAAACACCTCTTGAAGTAAAAACTTAAATTAGAGGTAATAATATTATAAATAATCAAAATAAAGAGCTCAGTAGGTCATATTCTGCCAAAAGCATGAATAAATATAAAATTATACCTCCAATTTGACCAGATTTGTAGCCATTTGATTTTTTAGCATGCAAAATAAATGACTGCAAATTCGATATTCAATTTTTCCTTTCACAAGCAACTGTGATCTACTTTTCATTTGTTTTTCTTGTTTTATTCAAATCTAGTAGACCTTGGATCCAGTAACTCTTATCACACAATTTCAAAATAATTGATTTAATGAACTATTAAGGTCAAAGTGAAGATATGTTTTAAAAGGGTAAGAATTGTCTTCGTTCCTGTGATTTGACTTTGAAATTTTATACAGGG
The DNA here is from genome assembly GCA_034092305.1 of Diaprepes abbreviatus. NCBI lineage: Eukaryota > Metazoa > Arthropoda > Insecta > Coleoptera > Curculionidae > Diaprepes > Diaprepes abbreviatus. Next base: position 12,481,484 of record JASJET010000054.1, read on the forward strand.
AGGTTTAAAAAATACTAAACATGTCTCGAGAAAGATCATCCAGTAGAAGATTCTACAGGGGGGAATCTTCTTTGAACCTCCTGGCGCATATGGATAGAGGGATGACAGCTGAAGAACAGAATAGGTGGACTTTTGAGGTTGCATGGGAGGCTGCCAATAAAGGTAAAAATTAGAAACTTAATAAAAATTATTTTTTATAATTTTTTTTTCCTTTCTTTAGTTGGAGGTATCTATACTGTAATTCGGTCAAAAGCTTATGTGTCTACAGAAGAAATGGGGGATCAGTATTGCTTAATAGGACCTTACAAAGAGCACCATGCTAGAACTGAAGTAGAAGAGGGTCCCCTTTCTTCAAGTAGCTTGAATAGAGCAGTTGAGGCGTGCAGAAATAAGGGATATAAGGTAATTTATAATATACAGGGTGATACATTTTAGTCATTCTACTTTAAATGTTAATAAATAGTTTCTATGTTTTAATCAAGAGTATATAAGATTTATATAGAGCAAATTAGAAAAGGAACTTTTTCTTTATTTTAGCTACATACAGGACGTTGGTTAGTAGATGGAAACCCCCAAATTATCTTATTTGATATAGGAAGTGGTGCATGGAAATTAGATGAGTTTAAGCAAGAATTGTGGGACAAAACTAACATTGGGGTACCTCATTTAGACATCGAAGCCAATGACGCCATTATTTTGGGGTACATGGTAGCTGAGTTTACCTCGGAGGTAAGAAAAATGTGTTATAAATAAGAACAAACAACAGTTGCGTTATTTTATACTATTAAAGATTTTACATAAATGCTTTATTTAATTTTCCGTTACTTAAATTTTGGTTTTAGTTTAGGCAATGTGCAGAACAAGATGGCGATGGCACTCCCCCTAAAATTGTAGTGCATTTCCATGAATGGCAGGCTGGAGTGGGTCTCATAGCTGTGAGAACACGACATATAAAAGTGGCAACGGTGTTTACTACTCATGCTACTTTATTAGGAAGGTACCTGTGTGCAGGCAATACAGATTTTTATAATAATTTAGATAAGGTGTGTATAAATTGAAGTTGAGAAATTTTACATAGACAAGATAATTGTAAATTGTACTGAAGATCTGTGTAAAAGTTTTTGTCTTAGTTTCCAGTTGAAATCTTGAGCAAGTTGTTATAAAAAAAATTTTTTTTAGTTTCAAGTAGACGAGGAAGCAGGAAAAAGACAGATATATCATAGATACTGTATGGAACGAGCTGCAAGTCATTTGGCCCATACTTTTACTACAGTTTCAGATATTACAGGTAAAAATTATATTTCTTAAATTTTTATATTTAAAGAGAATGGTGAATATAATTGAAAGTTAAAGAATCCAATTTATTTCAGGTTATGAGGCTGAACATTTATTAAAAAGGAAACCCGATGTTATTACGCCAAATGGTCTGAATGTTAAGAAATTTTCAGCTTTGCATGAATTCCAAAATCTACATGCACTATCTAAAGAAAAAATACATGAGTTTGTTAGAGGCCATTTTTATGGGTAAATAAAAATAAAGCATAACTTTTTTTTTTTTTTTCAGAGTTGTAAATGTTCTTATCAATATATTGGTTACCATCCTTAAATTTTACAACTAGTGACAGTGTGGTTATAGAATCTTCAGATTTGAAATTTAGTTCCGTTTCTGTCTGAAATATTTCATTACTACTAGGTTTATTTTTTTTAGTCATTATGATTTTAATTTGGACAAAACACTGTACTTCTTCATTGCTGGAAGATACGAATTTGGAAACAAGGGAGCTGATATCTTCATAGAAGCTTTAGCTAGGTTAAATCATTATTTAAAAGTAAGTGTTCTTATAAATTTTAATTCTTCATTCAAGACAGTAAATATTTTAACTTGACTAAAGTCGCTGATAAAAACCCTGCTTAAAAAAAAGTTATTATTTTACCACTGTTTTTTTTTTTTTTTGAGAAACTAATGTTTCTATAAAAAGTTTTAATAAGTAACATTATTGTTTTTACCAAAAGCTCATTTTAATGTACCATTTTTTAGTCAGCCCATCCAGACGTCACAGTTGTAGCCTTTATGATTTTCCCTACAAAGACCAACAATTTCAATGTTGAATCATTGAGAGGTCATGCAGTTACTAAAAGTTTAAGAGACTCCATAGCAGATATTCAAAGCAAAATAGGAAAGAGGATGTATGAGACATGTTTAAGGTAACAACAAACATTTATTAACATTATTTTTTGTCACTGCATTTTGGTTTTTTCCTTAAAAAAATACATCCGCTTTTTTGAGACATCTTGTGTAAGCTGAACTATTTTTAAGATGTACCCCTGTAAAACTACTAATTTTTTGGTCATTTTAGCGGTCGATTACCTGCTGGCAATGAATTACTAACAAAAGAAGAGATGGTGCGATTGAAACGTTGCCTGTTTTCACTGCAACGGGATGGATTACCGCCTATTACAACCCATAATATTATAGGTAATTACACCAATATACTGAAAGATTAATCTTCCATGATTACAACTTGATATATAAGGAAGGTCCTCGAGCGCATGTTTTATTTATCAATAATATTAAAACAGTTTAAAAAGTAGATTTATAAAAATATGAATGTTATCATCAAAAATCTGTACGGATGTATTATGATCTAATTATTTTCAGATGACTGGAATGATCCTGTTTTAAGTCATGTTAGAAGATGTAATTTATTTAATACTACTCATGATCGAGTAAAGGTAAGCCTAAAAGTTAATAAGCTACAGTAAAAAATGAAATTTTAGATAAAAAGTTTTTGGTACATGTGTATAACCTTCAAACACAAATTGTTTCATTCCAGGTCATTTTCCATCCAGAATTTTTAAGCACTACGAATCCACTCTTTGGCCTGGATTATGAAGAATTCGTGCGTGGTTGTCACTTGGGAGTATTCCCTAGTTATTATGAACCATGGGGGTATACCCCTGCAGAATGTACCGTAATGGGTATACCTAGTATCACCACAAATTTAAGTGGATTTGGATGTTTCATGCAGGAACATATTGCTGACCCAGAGAGTTATGGTAAGAAATAATGGGAACCTAAACTCAAATAAATATTTTAAGAAGAAATTAATAAAATCAAAAATCTTTTTTAGGTATTTATATCGTCGACAGACGATATATCGGCTTGGAAGATTCAGTACAACAGTTGGCTCATTTCATGTATGATTTTGCTAGGTTAAATAGAAGACAAAGAATTATTCAGAGAAACAGAACGGAGAGATTGAGCGATATGTTGGATTGGAGAAATTTAGGAGTTGTAAGTACAGAAATACACTTTCCAATTTTTTTTTTTTTTTTAATATAACTAATGTTCCTATCAATGATTTATTTTTAGTATTATCGTCAAGCTAGAATGCAAGCCCTTCATAAGCTTTTCCCAGACTACATAGAAGAAATCGAAAACTCGATTGGCACTCTGAAATACCCGCGGCCTATTTCCGAACCGCCTAGTCCCAGTTCGAGTCACGCCACCACCCCAGCGGCGTCCGTCCACGGTAGTGATGATGAAGCTGATTCGGTCGACAGTGAAGCAGAGGTAGGTTAAAATTGTTCTTATTTTATACAGAGTAGTGCCTCAGTATTGATTTTTTTAGCTTGAAGAACTTCGAAAACTACATCGTCGCTAAAAGTAAACCAGTATGGAGTAAGAGATAAAATACATCACTACCTTTATTGTTAGATAAGAATGCAACTAGAGGTATAGAGATTTACAATATTTTTATTTTTTTATTGTCATAGTAATATAGAAAATATGACTTTTTCTTTTATGAAAATGCATTAGATGCTGTACCTAATAATAATTCCCTATTTTCATTTCTTGATAATTTTGAACTATTTTTAAAATACTTGCTTTATATTAAAGAAAATTGGTAAAATTAAAAATTTATATATATTGATTATTGCAAATTTTATTGTACAGGGTGTCCCAATATTCTTGGTTTCTAACAAATACTTATACAATATTTAAAACATGTTCTGTTTAAAATAACATACTTGTTCTTGGATGTCTTATTTTTAAGACACCCTATATAATCAGTTATACAGGGTGGCCCAATAGTATGGCAGAATTTAACAGCTCCATTATTATAAAAGTAAGAAAAAAGTATTTTATATAAAAGATTAGAATATATGGAAAAGTAGGAAAGCAAATTTTAAACAGGACACAATTCTGAAATCAGTTTTGCATTTTTTTGCAGCGTTGCCAAATTAATAAGAAAAATCTATAAATTTCGAAAAAAAAACATTTGTAATATTTTCCAACTAACATCAGTGAGAACAAAAACATCTAAAAGTGTTAAAGATAAAGTTTAAATAAATTGTATAAACCCATAAAATACGCTGACACTGGTCAAAATAGATATGGGAGTACCTTAACAAAAATGAAAGGTAATCAAAATATCCTTATAATAAGATAGATAAATACAGGATGTCCATTTTGAAAAAAATAAACAAAACAAGCCAAGTTGGGTATACAGGGCCTTAACAAAAATTAAAGAGAATTTAAATTTCTATAAAATAAACTAAATAAATACAGGGCGTCTCGTTTGAAAAAAGGTGGTAAATGAGTTTTGAATTTTGTTAAGTTTGCATGTTCTCAAAACGCACCCATACAAAATAATAATTACATAATTAATGAGTTTAGACAATTTCTTTAACCTTTTTCTATAATAGTTATAGGTGTTTTTGTTCTCATTCATGTTGGTAGTAAAATATTACAAATTTAATAATACCATGTTTTTTTCAAAATTTGTAGATTCTCCTCATTAATTTGGCAACACCTGAAAAAAGTAAAACTAATTTGAAGATTGTATTGAAATTTTGTGAGTAAAGTATATAGGGTGTCCCATTTAAAAAAATTATATTTTTTGCCGTCATACTTTTCCATATCACCCTGTATAACCACAAATTATTATGAAATATAAACATGTTAATATTGTAAAACTTTTATATAAAATATTTTTTTCTTAGTTTTATAATAACGGAATTATTTTTGGTCACCCTGTATATCTGATGCCTGAGAAATTTTTTCTGTCATATATGATTTCATGGTTATTGTATAAATAAAGTCAGGTTACCCTGTACACGCAAATTTAGGTCTGTTTTTCTGTAGGCCAGCCAAAAGAAAGTACAAAATAAAGTTTTTAAGAGAAAATATCACTCTGGCATTCGCAGTTTGCTAATAATGAATATTTTGTGTTCTGTTAAGTATAGTGCTCATTTATTAAGAAATTATTAATTTTTGCTTCTTTTTTTAAATGAGTTGTAGGTCTTTTAGAGCACTTATTTACTTGGATCTTAAAACTGATTCAAAATACTGCAGTATGGTGAATGCGCAGTGATATTTGCTCTTAAGGGCTCTTTACACGATCGTTTCAATTATCAGTTTCATGCAGAGAATCAAGAATAACAATACTTAAATTGTAGTACTTTGAACTGATAATTGAAATCATGAAAGTAGATTTTTATTTCATTTCGTTATTGTGCCAATATTTGAAATTGTGTTCCTGAGTATTTATATTACTTTTTACATGCAATATTGTACATCATAGATGATATAGGACTCTTATTGTGTCAAATTGGTTAATAAAAAGCAACTTTAAATATTTAACTAAATTAGTGCCATAAAAAATTTAACATTAAAACTATTTTACTAGAAAAGACTCTTATTGTGCAATGTCTATTAAACAGGACGACATAAAATTTGTACATTGTATAGTTTTTTGAGAAAAAAAAATGTCGCCATGATACATAACCTCAAATATGGACTAAAATCGTGTTTTTTTTGCATTCATAGGTTAAGATGTTTTAAAAACCTCGAATTTAGCGACCGAAAATCTACAAAAAATTACTATTCTTATTCAATGTACAAATTTAACGTCGGGCTGTGTTATTGTTATAAGTATATAAATTAAATTGAAATCACCCTAAACTATCTTTTTATAGATTTTAGATATGTAACTTAAAATTTGGAACGTAATGAATGCTTTTATCGTTTGCTTTATTTTTAGTCATTACTTATACAAAGGTTATATAAAGGTGTAGATGGGAAGAATTATAAATATCTTGCCGAAATTCGATCTTATTTTTACCGGAAAATCTCTCAATTTTGTAAATAAAAAATCGTTTTAGGGATATTCGATTATCTTTTCAATAAAACTTTATTGTAAGTTTGAAGAAGGAATTTGTTTTATTTACCTTATAAACCTATGTATTCAGGTAAAGGATAATTTTTTTTTGAAAAGATGTAAATAAACTTTTTGTTAATTTTGAACAATAATTAATTGCTCGTTTATAACAACCGCTTTTCTTATAGCTTTTTTTCTATCATGAGCAGACAAATCAGTCATTATGGCAACATCGTCATTTACGCTTATGCACATGGTCTATTCCCAGACTAATTTCGATATTATTTTATAATTATTTTTCTTACATTTGCAATACTTATCATTAATCAATTTGCTCTAATATGTGACAATTGGTTCCGTTACCGGTTTAAAATTAAAAAGTGTTTATGGAAACTTGAAAAAAATTACAAACATAAACTTTCGCTTCAAAACCCCGTTATTTGATGACATTCTAAAAAATATCAATTTGGGCGTTGGTTCGCCTCATATACAGGGTGAGTCAACGATTGGATGAAGTAGGTTTGTGCCTTTTCGGTGAAATTAACAAAGAAACTATATTTATTGTTTGATACAGTTTATTTTTACGCAGATTTTAAAAATATTTAGGACTCTACAGGGTGAGCCAAAAAACTAGGACAGCATAAAGTTGTATTTTTTTTAAATAAAACACCCTATATACGAATCGTATTTTCGATTTAGCTTATAATTTTAAATCTTTTTTATTAAGGGTTTACTATAACAAAACTTTATAGTTTCTGAGATAACTAAGTTTAAAGAAAAAAAGTCACATTTTCAAGCATCAATTCAATCCTAAATAACGTTTTCAATTTTGTGACAAATATATTCAAATTTGGAATTTAGCAAGGCCAAGGACAAGTTAACATAATTTTTACCTAATATTTGCAATAAAAGCTACAGGGTGTTGAACACATCGGCTCAAATTTGAACAAGTTTAAATGCATAAATATCTTTTTTTTTAAATGGTACACCCTGTATATTTTCATGTTATTTAATAGAGTAATAAAAACCCTAAAAGTTTTGTTCAATATATCCTATACCTATTTATAATAGTTTTTGAGATATTTCAGTTTTTCTTATTTTCCGTACTTTTTTACAGAAATAGTCTTCATTATCATAGTAGCCATGTAAAATAATATAAAGAAACTACAGAAACAAACAGAATGTGGTTAAATATGATGAAATACATTATTCGTTATATTACAACGGCAATAGTTTAATGAAACATAATGTGAAAAAATTAACACAACAATAACGACAAGGCAAATACATATTTACTTTTATACTAAATTGAAACCAAAAAATTACCTATTAAATACTGAGATTAATTATTTCTTTTTAATAAGTGTTCGAATAAACGACCCTCTTGTGCAATGCACAAATTTAGTCTTTTTTGCAGATTTTCTCGGACCCTGGACAAAATTAGTGGTGTTATTGTTCTACAGGTATCCCTAATCCTGTTTTGCAAATCATCCACTGTTGTTGGTGGATTAACATACACCTTATTTTTAATATAACCCCATAGGAAGAAATCTAATGGGGTGATGTCGCAAGACCTTGGTGGCCACTCAATGAAACCCCCACGTCCAATCCATTTTTGCGGATATCGTTGGTCCAAAAACGCACGAACTTCACGATGGTAATGCGGAGGCGCACCATCGTGCTGGAACCACATACTGTCGAGCTCATCCCTATCGAGACCTTGAAGCAGTTGGGGTAGTTCTTCTTGTAGGAAGTTCAGGTAACTATGGCCATTTAGTGGTTCATTAAAAAAGTGGGGTCCAATAATTCGATTATGATGAATACCACACCAAACATTTAATGACCAGTGGTTTTGATGTTGGACCTCTCTAATCCAAAATGGGTTTTCTGTGGCATAATAATGCATGTTGCGTCTATTTACGGCACCATTACTTCTAAAAGTAGCTTCATCACTAAACATTACCTTGCATAATAAATTTGGATTTAATTGAATCTCCGCATTTATTGTACGACAAAAGTTTACACGACTTTCAAAATCCTGTCCTTTCAATTCTTGGTGTAATTCCATGTGATATGGATGATACCTATATTTCTTGGTAGTACGATTAGCGGTGGATTGTGATGTTTCACATAATGCTGCTAACTGACGGCTACCAATATAAGGATTTTCCTGAACATTTAACAATACTCGTAGTTCTTTTTCTTCATTAGTTACTGGTTTGTTGACCACTTTACGTTTTGGATAATCAACAGTACCAGAAGAATCAAATCTTTGCATTAAGTTTTGAAAAGTATGGGTATTAGGCTGGCGTCGATCAGGATACTTCATTTTGTAAATTCTTTGTGCAAGAAGGCAATTTTTTGAGCCTCTCCTATTGTATAAATCATATCTATTAACTCATTCTTTGGAAAATTCATTTTACAATATAAGATGAATGCAAAAAAAAACCAAACTACACTACATAAAAACCAAAAGAAGCGATTGCGGTTATAAATTTGACACAGAAAAATGTTCTTTTACATTGTTTTTGCCATAGCTACTATGATAATGAAGACTATTTCTGTAAAAAAGTATGGAAAATAAGAAAAACTGAAATATCTCAAAAACTATTATAAATAGGTATAGGATATAATGAACAAAACTTTTAGGGTTTTTATTACTCTATTAAATAACATGAAAATATACAGTGTGTACTATTTAAAAAAAAAAAGATATTTATTCATTTAAACTTGTTCAAATTTGAGCCGATGTGTTCAACACCCTGTAGCTTTTATTGCAAATATTAGGTAAAAATTATGTTAACTTGTCCTTGGCCTTGCTAAATTCCAAATTTGAATATATTTGTCACAAAATTGAAAACGTTATTTAGGATTGAATTGATGCTTGAAAATGAGACTTTTTTTCTTTAAACTTAATTATCTCAGAAACTATAAAGTTTTGTTATAGTAAACCCTTAATAAAAAGGATTTAAAATTATAAGCTAAATCGAAAATACGATTCGTATATAGGGTGTTCTATTTAAAAAAATACAACTTTGTGCTGTCCTAGTTTTTTGGCTCGCCCTGTAGAGTCCTAAATATTTTTAAAATCTGCGTAAAAATAAACTGTATCAAACAATAAATATAATTTCTTTATTAATTTCACCGAAAAGGCACAAACCTACTTCATCCAATCGTTGACTCACCCTGTACATATATTTTATATATGTATGGTTCGCCTTCTTTCTTTTCAAAAGTACCTTGACGAAAGACAAGTCAAGCCTAATACTGTCCAATAGGTAATAACAAAGATTATTATAGCTGACCCAAGTAATAAGTTTTTAAATCAAATCTAAATTAGGGTCATATATCCCTTTTTATCACTGAAGATGTTTTTTACCATCGACTAGATTATATTTTGCCTATCTAAATGCTCAAGTATGACAAAGATAACTATATTTTAGCTATTTTCTGTCGGTGATCAGAGTGATAGGTGTTCTTTAGGGTAGATCTTATTAAATTCTTGTAAAAAAATAAATATTTATGCCATCATATTATTAGGTATAGTTCTAACACCAGTTTTTATTAAAACTGATTTACGATAGTCAAATATTCACCATTCCCACGAACATGTTGGATAGTTAGAAATTGATACGCCACTGGTAAATCATAAGTATGAAATTTATGAATGAAGGACGATAGCTTGTGAACTACTATTCCCCCATGCCCCCCTCGCTTCCCTTATCTACAAGGAATACCCAATTAATTACCTTTTGATTGAAGTGATCGTGGTTAGTTTTAGTGATAAAACTGATCGAACTGCAAGTGATATTGACTCAAAAGAATACGGCTATGACGAAAGATTAAGGAAAGTAGTTTTGATATTAAATTACCAGTTCTTTGCTCAAATAGGCTTAAAAAAATAAATCGTTTCAATCGTAGGTTAAATTAACATTTGACACTCATCGGAAAAAATTCTTTGTTTGGTTTTGTCTCCTGTTTTTTTGGTGTAGAATGTCGCAAGATTAAAAATATTCAATATTTGACCATTAAAATGTCGGATTTAGTGGCCAAGTGTGTTTTACGTGTAGAAGTAAACGATTCTGGACAAAATACCGGTAAGAAGCATAATTTCTTTACATTTGAAAATGTTTATATCAAAATTTTTAATTTTTCAGAATCGCGAGGGGCTGAAGCTCTCTCTCAAGACTCGGAAAGTAAACAGAAAAACAGAGGCCAAAGAAAAGTTCGTGATATAAGTGTGGAAACGTTTCCTAGTCGTTTGGAGAGTCCAAGAGATGACTGGGGTCTGCTGCCGATCTCTTCAAGGGAGCAGACTCCTTTGACTGAAAAAGACCATGTGGAATTAGCAGAAGATAAGGGTGAAATAGGTTTTTTTAGTGGAAATCCTTTTGTTGAGATTACCAAGGGCATTTTACATTTATATAAGGAAGAGTAAGTTCTCAGTTCTAAAATAACTTGTAGTTTAATGAGGTAATTTTATTTATTATATTTACCATGATAATTATTTAGATTAAGTTAAATCTAGAAAAACAACGTTTGTTTGAAGAAATTTTGACACCCCAAATTTTGATGTCTTAAAACATGATTCTGGCATTAGTTTTCGACTATTTTTCCTGTTTCCTGCAAAATAAAAATACCATGTTTCACCTCACAAGGTTACTTTTATTTCTGAAGAAAATACTGAACTTTTATATTAATCTTGAAAGTTACTAGATAAATATATTTTATGTAATTATGTCTTGACTATTTTTGCACAAATTTTAGCAAACAAATTTAGAAAGACTTGTTTTTTTGATGAAGAAGCAAAAATACTTTTTGTAAACGTCATATTACTGAAAATGCAAATATTCGATGCGACTTTGCCAGATGTAAAATGTTTTTGTGGTATAAATTTTTATTTTAAAAACTATAAAATTTGTCAACTCAGTCAACAACACATTTTAATTTTTGTAATGTAAAAACAAGTGTAACATCAGTCTTTACCAATAGTACAAATTATTCATCTTTCCATACAAGTCATGGGACTGTCAATGTAACAGCTGACTTTGTTGTGATCTGTTTTTTAGTTGTTTTTCTTGATTTTTCCTATTACAAGGTGCAAATTTATGAAATTTTATGTTATACAAGAAGCTTCTATTGGTGGGAAATTTATGATTGTAAAAGGATTGTAATGATTTAGTGGAAAAAAGTGAATCTAAAATAAAAAATGATTTTCTTCATTTTCCGGAAAAGTGAGGAAAATTAGTGGAAAATCAAAACCTGAATCATGTTTTATGAGCTCAAAAGGAGGAATAAGTGTGGAAATTTTTTCCAAAAAAAAAAAGTAGTGTTTCTAGAATTCACTTAATTTAAATAATTACTAAAAATCCTTATCATTCTTGTCTAATATAAACTTACATTTTTTTTTAGTGTTTTAACAAGTAGAAAAGATGCCCTTACCCTTTGCTTGCTTGGAGTTCCATGTTCAATGCCTTGCCATGATCTTTTAGCATTTACAGCACCTTGTCACGCTGATATAGCTCATATTCGGGTTCTAAGAGATTCTCTTCCCAACCAATACATGTGTTTATTAACGTAAGTCTTTAAAAATATGGAAAGTCAAGCTTAAAGTCCCAAACATTATGTTTAGTGATAGTTCACAAGTCTAATATATCACTTTTGTTATTGATTCCAAAAAAGATTTTCACTTACAACTAATTTTTTTAGTTTTCGTGATCATGAAGCCGCAATGGAATTCTATTTGACCTATAATGGTGCTCCTTTTAGTACCCTTGAACCAGACATCTTATGCAGAATAGTTTGGGTGTCACAAGTTGAGTGGTCCCACGATGGATTGCCACCTCCAGGGCATACTGAATTGCCAATTTGCCCTGTTTGTCTAGGTAACATTTTTATATTAATTTTTTCAGTGTATATATTATTAAATTCGTTTTTTTTTTTAATTTTTCAGAAAGAATGGATGAATCTGTTGATGGAGTTCTGACTATTTTATGTAACCATGCATTCCACGCAAGCTGTCTTGAACAGTGGGGTGATTCTACATGCCCTGTGTGCAGGTAACAATGATTTTTTTGTATTTTCAATCTCATTTAATCAATTTTGATGCTTATCTGGTTATTTTTAAGGTGTGTTCAAAGTCCCGAGCAAGCTGAAACTTCTGAGTGTGAACAGTGTGGTAAATCGGCACCATCCCCTGATGCACTATGGATTTGCTTAATTTGCGGACATGTAGGGTGTGGAAGGTATGAATTAAATTGTATTCCAATTTAATTTTATTGTTTGGGTCATATATTTCTATAAACGACATGATTATTTTTAGATATCAAGGAGGTCATGCTGCTTCTCACTACAGAGAATCTGGACATTGTTATGCTCTACAATTGGGATCTCATAGAGTCTGGGATTACAAAGGTACGAAAAGATTATTAAAAAACTTTAGGTATTTAAACAAAAGAGTGGTCCATGTACAAGTCTCGGACTATCTCAGGAGTAATAATTTGATTCCACTTCATCGGTCTGGTTTTACAGAGGGTCGTAGTACAGTTTCAGTACTTCTGAATATAACTGATAATATTGTATTAGCATTTGATAAAAAATTAGCTGTCATTTTGGTGCTGCTTGATTATTCCAAGGCGTTTGATGTAATTGACCATGAATTAATTTGTGCTAAACTGTCATTCTATGGGTTTGATGATATTTCAACACTATTTTTTGGATCCTACTTGTCTGATAGATCGCAGATTGTAAGAATCAGGGATGTGGTTTCACAGCCTGAAGCTGTGGTGTCTGGGGTACCCCAGGGATCCATTCTTGGTCCTTTGTTGATTGTAATATATACGTCTGATATTTTTTCCGTAGTTTCAACTTCACATTTACAAGCATATGCTGATGATACTCAGATATTACATCTTTTTGACCCCTCTGATCCAGAAAGAGCTGCACTCATGTTAAGTCATGATTTGGCAGCCATTCTACAGTATTCTAAGGAGCATAATTTCAAAATTAATCCCAACAAGACTGAGATTCTCTTGTTTTGTTCCGAAAAACAGCGCAACATGCTTACAAATCGCCTCAAAGTATGTATTGGAGATGATGTTTTACTTTTTTCAAATTGTGCCAGAAACCTGGGATTACATTTGGATGTTAATTTAAGATTTCATAAACATGTCCAAAGCCTGTTACAAAGAAGTTATGTTAAAATGAAGGTTTTATATTCAAATAGATATATATTGAACTTTAAAATGAGGAAAAAATTATGTGAAACTCTTATTATGCCAATCTATAACTACTTCTATATTGTTTACTAAAACTTTTTGGATGTAGTTACAAAGAGAATACAGTATGTCCAAAATACATGCTGTAGGTTTATTTTTAACTTAAGAAAGTTTGATTCTGTATCAAATAATATCAGGCAGATTGGCTGGTTAAGATGTGAAAATATATACAGACTGTATTCTCTGATATTTTTTCGAAAATTATTAGATACTAAACAACCTATGTACTTGTATAAAAAATTGGAACTTAGGACTGATGTACATAATATTAATATAAGAAATCAAAGTCTGTTTATGATACCAAGACATAGAACTTCTTTGTTTCAGAAGGGTTTTTCTTATAGTTTTGTTAAGCAATATAATACAATTTCACCACAGTTTAGGCACTATAATGTCAAAAGACTTAAATCAGAATACAAAAGTTTTCTACTTGGAGCTTAATAATAAATATTTGTATTGTTGTTGATTACTTCTTGTTGGCGCATTGGGAGGTGTGGTTGGTTAAGTGGAAGAATGGCCATTGGTTAAACTTCGCCAGCCGCATTCCATGCGTGCATTGTATTACTTTGTAATATATATGCATTGTTAATAAAGACGTTTATTATTATTATTATTAACTTTTTTTTGTATATTGAAAAACTCTAATTAGCAAAAAAATTGTACAAAACACTATTTTAGGCGATAATTTCGTGCATAGACTTCTCCAAAATAAAGCAGATGGTAAGTTAGTTCCAACAGAAGGACCCCCATCAGAGGCGGAAGGTGCTCAGGAAAAAGTGGATTCAGTGCAATTAGAATTCACATATTTATTGACATCACAACTTGAGGAACAACGGATGTATTTTGAAGATAAATTATCACTGTAAGAGAATAAAAAATATTTTCTCTCATATTATGAAAACCTTTTCTAAAAAATATTAAAATTTACTGTAATTTTTAGGTTAGAAAGTCAGTTATCTGAAGAAACAAAACATTTAAGGCATGATGTAGAGACGCTGTCAGATGAGAACAAGCATTTGAGAACAAAACTGCATAATGTCACCAAAGAAAAGCAGGGTTTAGAGAAAAAATTACAACAACAAAATGCAAAGTACGTAAAAATACATTAAATATTTTTTAGTGTTATTCCTTTTTGTGTACAAAAAGGTCTAATTTATGAAGAATTAAAATGGTTTACAAGCATCATTTCAATTTTCTTGTGTTTTTACCTGCCACATTTGAAGTTTTGCAGCCAATATAAAATTAAAGGCAATAAAATTAACTCTTCCTACATTGCGAGGGAGAAAGGAGGATTGGAAGCTGTATTCTCTCTTTCTTTATCAAAAGTTGCCAGTGTATTCTTTCCACAATATTATCTGAAATATTTAATGTATCTCTGTCCACTGGTGTGTTTCCTGATGTTTGGAAGGTTACTTATTTTACCCCTGTCTACAAGTGTAGTGATAAGACGAATGTTGAGAATTATAGAGGTATCTCAAAATTTTCTATATTTAGCAAATTGAACAGATAGTCCATCAAAAAATATATCCCTTCTTTATAGGTACTTTCTCTACTGCCCAACAAGGCTTTGTCTGTGGTTGCTCTGTAGTCACTAATCTGTTGGTTTATGAGCAGGTCTTGTTGGAGGCGTTGCCAGGTGGATGCTATTTACACTGACTTCTCCAAGGCCTTTGACAAGGTAGATCATCAGCTTCTCTTGATGAAGCTAAGTAGTATGGGTATCCAAGGAGTTTTTCTTAAGTGGCTTGAAAGTTATCTTTCCAATCAAAGGGTAAAGATTGATGGCGTTGAATCTGCTGATATACCTGTCACTTCTGGAATCCCACAGGTTGCACATTTTTAATTGTTTCGTGAATGACATAGAGGATTCTATAATCTCAAGCAGATGTCTTTTATATGGTGACGACTTAAAGATATTTAAGGTTTTTGGAGGGATAGAGGACTGTGTGGCCTTGCAGGGTGACGTGGATAGTTGTACTAAGTGGTGTTACCGCAATTTCATGCAACTTAATTTAACAAAATGTTCTGCCATTACTATTTCAAAGAAAAAAGATAGTATAGTTTATAATCATACATTGCACAATACAATGCTGACTCGCTCAGATCATATAAAGGATTTTGGGGTGATATTTGATGAAGGTCTTTCTTTTGACCTGCACGTGGATAGTATTTCGAGCCGTGGTTTGAGGCTTGTTGGTTTTATTAAATGCACACTAGCTGTTTTCAGCAGTGTGCAGTGTTTTAAATCTGTATACTGCTCAATGGTTCGATCAGTCTTGGAGTATGCATCTCTAGTCTGGGCACCAAACTGTGAAATATACAAAAATAAAGTCGAGAAGGTACAGGTCCGTTTCTTGAAATATGTTGCTTTTAAGCAAGATGTGCCATTCAGTGTAATACGGGATTATATGAGCTTGTTATCATTATATAATAGACGCATCTATTTTGATCTAATATTATTTTATAAGATCATAAACTCTATGGTTGAGGCTCCTGAATTGTTGGGATCTGTTGGATTCTCTGTACCTCAGAGGGTGCTTCGAGTCCATAGTCTTTTTAACGAACCATACCATAGGACAAACTATGCGTTTAACACCCCGATGTCCAGAATGAGTAGGGAAATGAATTCACTGCCTAGGAATGTTGACCCATTTATATTCTCTCTGAACTCATTTAAGGGTTGTATTAAAGAATTTTTAAGTAATTGAATTTTATACATAATAGACTGTAGTGACAGTATTATTGTTTTAGTTAATTGTTATTCTTTTAGTACTGATGTGACTTGTGATATTTTGTGATTGTTTTGTTTCAGATTTTTATTCTTATTTGACGTATTATATAAAATCGAATTTGTATTATTTACTGCCGTTAATAAACCATTCATTCTAATGGGCGGAGCATAGAACCACGTGACACTCAAGGGCGGTGGGGCTTGAGTATGAATCCGCGCTTGGGGGTTACGTAGAACTATGCTCCGCCCATTGGAAAAAGTAAAGAATAAGGCTTTCAATCTTTTTTCGTTCATGCCCTGTAAGAATGACCGGCAGTCGAGACGAGCAGTCTGTCTATCTTATGTCTATGAAGTCTGGTTTACAACCTCAAAGAAAGAACTATTTTCACTGGTGTCTTAATGTATTCTACAGGTTATCTTCAACACTTCTTGAACTAAATGAAGAAAAACAATTAGGTAAAGCGTTGAGAAATAATCAGCAACAGTGGCAGACCAAACTTTCTAAGTTAGAGGAAAAATTTAATGAATTAAAGACGACTAAAGAAAAAGAAATTACAGATTTGAAGGAGCAAGTTAGAGATCTGATGTTCTTTATAAATGCTCAACAGGTAACATTATTGCAAAATAATTTTTCTTTGCGTGTATATTATAAATAATACAAAAATGTCTTTCGTATTATTAAAGCTATCATGTGTTTACAGAAAAACAAAAATACATGGAACTATAAATAAACTCATTTATTTTCCATTTTTAGGTGATTGATAAATCTGAGCACAAAGAAGAGATAGCAGAAGGTGCTGTAACAATTGGAGAAGCTCCACAAACGTCGAAAAGTAAAAAGGGCAAGAAACGAAGATAAAATGTATTTTATCAATTATAATCTATATATCTATTACTTATTACAGTTCAAATTATTATTAGAAAATTTTTGTTGTACATATACATATATTTGTGTGGTTGTAATCTTTGCCCAATTTTTTTTATATAGGTGTAAGAGTAATAATAAAAAAATATATTAATTCAGTGAGTTGCAGACAAATTTATTATTTTTCCGTCGTGAGTAACTGTAATTTTCTTGACTTGCACGTTTATTTTACAAATCAATAATGTCAATATTATTTTAAATAATTAAGTAGGGATTAATGTTTATTCAATAAATGTAAAGAATTTAAGCATCTAAACCGGTGTTAATAGACAAGTTATGAGGATTAAAATCCATCAACTCCAAATTACACTGGCTTGTTGAACCGGATCAGGTTTTAATTTACGATCGGAATTTTATGGAGGTCGGTTAATAACGTAGTTGTTATAACCTGATATATTGAAGAAAATAATTAACAATACTGATATTACCAAAACAGGAAATTTAAGTAAATTTTTGTGAAATCCAGGCTAACCAAATAGAAAAGAAAGAAAACATGAAAAATTATATGATATTAAATGTACACTATATAAATATTTCCTGGAGATCTATAGTACTTTCGGGAACAATCCATTAAAAAGTTTGAATTGTAAAAAGCATGCCGAATTTAAGCAATGACGCTGGTCATGCTACACGTATGACATCACATCATAGTAAATAAAGTCGCGCTATACGATAGTTTTTCATTTCTCGAGTTTTTATTTATTTCCCATTATAAAATAGTTCATAAATGGTGCGTAGTGCCACCATGCACATCAATGATCATAAGCATTCCAGGAAAGGTGTTCTAATGGATTCGCAAGTATATCTACTACGGGAAAGTTACTGTTTTCGGCTGTCACAAAGTGTATCTTTATTTTGATATTTATGTAACAAAGTAACTTCGTACTTTAAAAGATTCGTAAGGAATATATCAGTAGTTAACTGGAAAAATGATCGATAACACCAAATATTGCCAAAATCGCGTATCAGTAGACTGACAGCCTGTTTGTTTACTGATGTGTGATGTCACTAGCGGTGAAACCAATAGTGGACCATTTCCTATCACGTGATCAAATAAAAAAATCTTTATTTAGTTTACGTTTATTACGCAAAAAAACATATTTCATTCAGAAAATAAATAAAATAAGCTTTTTTACGCTGTAATCTATTGGGATAATAATAATTTGTAACATATAGTTAATAGCGTCAAATGGTCAATTTAAAATAAAATTTTTGAAATAACCCCCGTAACACCAGTAGTTCATATACACCAGTCACATGACTGACGGATTTGTCCAGCGCTACCAACAAAAACAGTACGCAGTAAAAAATCAGCTGTCGTGGGAATTGTACCGTTTCGCGTTGGTTTCAGTGCTTTCGCGTGTTAAAGCGAGCCTCGAAAATGGGAAATCACCACGGTCACAGCTCCCACAAATCGGGAGAATCCACCCCCAATTCTATAGCATCATCTCACAACGGTTCCAGAAAAAGTATCCCAAGAAACAGTTCCGCAGGTGATATCGAAGTTCAACAAGAAAAGCCGTTTGATCAAATGTTGCCCGTGGAACGGCTCGCCAAGGTGACGCATTTGTTATCTTATCAGGATTTTGTGACAATTTTAGTGTAATAATTGATGAAATTGCGCTGTTTTTAATTAAAAAAATGTAAACATTATTGGCGATTGGGATTTTGTTGTAGAAATTAAGATAGTTGGCAAGCATGGTCGAAATTTTCTTTTATTTTACCCGCCATACTTGAATTTTACAATCAACATAAAATCAAGATCAATAAAATTAACTCCTAAAGTTAGTGAACTCATGAAACTGGTTAGAAGTTATTGACCCGTTAGTTTCACTTAAATGCATTCTTTTTTGAAATACCGCGAATAAAAATTTATTTTTACCAATTTCAGAATGTTTCTTTCCTAAGTCTCTACTATTTGAAACTCTCAGTAGGCTTGTTCTTAGAGAAATCACAAATCCCTCAGCGCCAACCAGAATATACAAAAAGATTCAGTTGACAGTGTGTCATCTGTTTTTGGATAATCTGTGAAGTGAAATATATAATAGGGTTTTTTTTTAAAAACATTTCAACAGTTGCTCTCTATTTCAAGGTCATAGAATTCAGTTCTGGCCTTGGTTTTCCACTATTTTTCTCGGTGTTCTGGAAAACACAAAAAACGTTGCACTTCACATACATTGTATGTAATAAATTTTAGCTGTTTTTGCACAAACTTATGAAACTAATTTAGAAAAACTTGTATTTCCTACCAAAAAGCAAAAATATATTTCGTAAACGTTATCAATCATTGTATTACTGAAAACCCCAAATATTCGCTGCGACGTTACCAGATGTAAAATGCTTTCATGGTATATCATTTATATAAAAAAAAAATTTGTTCAACTCAGTCATCAATATAGTTTAATTTTTGTAATGTAAAAATAAGTGGAAAATTATACTTAACGAACCACAATTTTTGGTTAGTTCTGGTTTAACTTGATTTTAGTCATTGATATAAGAGCTATTAATAGTACTTAATATAGAATGTGGAATACAAGATAGTTGGCTCATGTTTAGAAAGAGACCGAGCGTTTTTATTAATTTATTTATTTATTGTATCAACAACTTTACAAAGCGAATTAAAGATACTACTAAACTTAATATACTAAGACTACAATCTAAGTTAGAACCTAAATAAAAAGGCACTACAATTGCCTACATAACTCATTTCTCACTTCTCTTCTAAACCTGTTACAACTTAGGTTAAAAATGTCAATGGCACCACAATACTTATTAAAATATGAACATAATCTTATTAATGGGGAATTTTTATACAGGTTAGTCCTAGGGGCATTAATATAAAATAAATTTCTGGATCTGGTGTTAACTCGGCCTATTTTAAATGGAAGCTGTTCTAAAAACTCTTTATCATCAATTGTGTTTCCAATCAATTTAAACAAACACATAACACCCGCTTCATTATGCATGTGCTTCAAACTGGGAAAGTTGAATAAAGAACACAAAAGCTTCTAATCAGTTCCTCTTTGAGAGTATACCGAGAATGCCTTGTATAGCAAAAACTTTAAAAATCTCCGCTGAACCACCTCTAAGTTGTAAATTTTATTTTCATACTGTGGATCCCAAATTACACAAGAATATTGAAGCTTAGCTAGCACCAATGACTTATACAAGGTAATCATTGTATTGATATTGAAACATTTACAGTTCCTAATAATAAAACCAAGAATTTTTACTGCATTTGCAGTTACATTATCAATGTGCCTACCAAAACTCAACCTCGTATCAAAATAAACACCAAGATCCCTATGTAAAATCAGTTCTTTTAAGGATGTGTTATTTATACAACAATTAAAATGAGTCATTTGCTTTTTACATGTAAAAGATATTACTACACATTTATTTATATTTACATTTAAATCATGTTCCTAGCACCATGTCACAACCCCATTAAAATCTTCTTGCAGAGCCCTCGTATCTGATTCATCTCTAATAGCACAAATAATATTATAATCATTCGAAAAGATAAGGCCCTTGACAAATTCTACATTCACACCTATGTTATTAATAACCAGTAAAAACAGAAGTGGCCCATGATTTGAACCCTGAGGCACTCCTAAGGTGGGTGCATAGCTTTCAGACTTACACCCGACTTCAACAAATAAAGTTCTATCATACAAATAAGATATTAATAATGAAATAATGTTGGGATCTACAGAAAAATTTTGGAGGGCAAGTACTGTTCACTCTATCAAATGCTTTCCCTAAATCATTAAAAATTACATCAACCTGATATCCTTTTTTAATTGATTCCTAAATAAATTGAACAAAGTTTATTAAATTTGTAACGGTTGATCGGTAGGGCAAGAAACCATGTTGTTAGTCTGAGATTCTGTCTACAATCTTTATATACTATATTACAAAGAATTAATTCCAGATTTTTGAGCAGGCTAAAACAATACTAATAGATTAGTAATTAGAAGTTTCATTTCTATCTCCACTTTTAAATATAGGAATAACTTTGCTTTCTTTCCATTTGGAGGGATAAATACTTTGTTTCAAAATCAAAAAGGAGTAAAATGAATCAATACAACCTTTAATAATGTGGTCCAAAACTTTCAGTTTTTTAATGGCCATTTTCAGTAATTTCTAGAAAGCAAAATTTCCCGTAGTTATTAGAAATTCTTCTATTATACTGGTTGCTGCCAGTGTATATGGAACTAAAGAATTCCGCAAAGGCATTTACCACACTTTGAACACCCTTGATTTTCTTGCTGATTTAAAAACATATTGTCGAGAATATCGGAAATATTTTTCTGATTATTTATAAAATATGTTGTTTGATAAGGGAACAAGGTCAATTTTCTTTGCCGCTTTTTCTCTGTATGCATGAAAGGCTGTTCTATGGAATCTGCGATCTACTATCTTGATATTATGTTTGTGGCGTGAAGGCGGGCGATCTCTAGCAGAGAGGGATATTGGAAAAGATTAGAGTTAATAGGGAACCAAATGGTTTGGTATCTGGTGCCAAAAATAATATGGTTAGTAAAATTATAAGACCATATGTTTCCGTTCATTTTCATTAAAAAAAAGGGTGACAAATCTGTTCCATGTATTAAAAAAAATCATCAATATTCTTGCCCAGAGCCTATGGATTTCTCTAAAAGTTAGGAAACAACCAGGATATAATTCCTGTCTTCTAGCCTTTTGTTTTCATTCAACACTTTCTGCTAACAGTGACAAAGGCAATATGATCTGCTTACAACCGTTAAAATTTGGAGTTTAAATAATGCCCAATATATAATTAAAAAGAGGGGAATAGACAAAAGCAAATATCCTTGAAACTTTTAATATTTGTAGGCAAATTCGTGCATAATATAAAAATCAACGAAGGGAAAAATGTGTTTATTGGGTCCATGAGAATCTCACAGAAATCGTATTTATGCTCTGGCAACAGCGCAAATTATTCTCCTTGCCAGACAAGTCATTTGACCGTCAGATGTAATCGGTGATTTTGTTTTGATTGGTGTTTTGGTCGATTGTCTTCATTTTTCTGATTAAAAAAAATGTAAATTTATGAAATTTCATATAATACAGAACTTCTATTAGCTTGAAGCTTATCAATGTAACAAAATTTTATTGATTTAGTATAAAAAATTGAACTTTCTGGAAAATTGAGGAAAAATAGTGAAAAACCAAGGCTAGAATTGTGTTTTCTATAACCTTGAAATTAGGGGTATGTCAAAATTAAAAAAAAAAAAGTTTTCCTAGATTTTACTTAATCAAAATAACTACCAATGAAAGAGTAAGTAAATTTAAATTATAAAATTATAGTACAATATTTTTTTTTTTTCTATAGATACTGACAGATAAAGCCCATGCAGAAGAAAATGTAAATGGTGTGACACAGAATGTGTTTTTTGTAAGTTTTCTAGTTACTATAATGAACATTTCTTGATAATAAGATTATTTCTTCTCATTCTAGAGATACTTATTCCCCAAATATCCAATTTTGGCAGAAAAACTTTTTACACACTTTTTGGATGGTTCCAAATCGACAAAAAATTACATTCCTATGAACGCATTTAAATTACAATGTGAAAAGTATTTATCGGTAAGTATACTTAAAACATTGTGAAATATATCATATGCATCATTTATTTATTTATTATAAGCACTTAACAGGTATAATTTACAAAGTAAAATGAACCATTTACTGTATTTCTACAAAATTTAAATCTAAAATTAAAATTTAACCTAATTTTAAATAGTTTATAAAACTTCAACGATTCTTTTTTTAAAAAACGAATATTAGCATTGAAAATGTCTGCCTCGGACTGTAGTCTGTTGTAAGAGTGATAAAGACTATGTAATGGAGAGTTAGAATGATTATTACTTAAAGTTATTGTAGATAAGTAAAATGTATTTAAGTGCCTAGTACCATAGATTGGTTCCAAAAAATTTGGCCTATTTTAAAAACTAGAGTCATCAACCGTACCCTGCACTATCTTGAATAAATAAAAATATCCATCATCTCTCTCCTTGTGTCAAGTCACATAAGACCATACTTCTGACAGCCACATGGCTGACATCAATTGACACACATGTGTTTCTTTATAATACATATATTTAACAATTTTGTTGTGGATTTTTTCTAGCAGATATTTGTAACATTGATAGTAAGGATTCCAAATAACACTTGCCTAGTCTAGTATGCTACGTACAAGTGACGTATATAACTGTTTAATACAATTTGGGTCGTTAAATTTACGTAAATATCTTACTAAAAACCCATATACCTACATGGTCTTATTAGCAGTATGTATAATATGATTATTAAATAATAGTCCAGCATCAAAGGTCACACCAAGGTCTCTAATTTCTTCAATTCGCGTTGGATTCTCCCCCTTAATGTAGTATGTATGCAATATCGGTTTATTTTTCCACGAATAAGTAATTACAGCACATTTAGAAGTAAAGGGTGTTTTTTATAGAGGTATAGAACTTTAAGTTGGCAACACTTTTTTAACTCGCGGCCATTTTGTCAGCTTTCAAGTGCAGGGCTGTCAATGTGCCAGTAATTCCTGGCATTTGCCAGGAATAACTAGCTGTGCCAGTAATTTTGCCAGGAATACTATCATGCCAGGGATTTGCCAGGAATAGATGTCTTGTACTCAGAAATTGATAAAATATTAAGGTGAAATGTACATACAATCGATGGCAAGTGTATGAAAATCGATAAGATGCCCCATCTTTAAAATTAAATCTCTCTACGATCTCTTTTTGCTTCTCACATGTAGTTATTTTTTTCTATATTTTATGGTTTTTCAGTCTAAAATTTAAAGGATGGACAATCTTGTCATCTGTCTTTCTTTAATATTCAGTTTAATTGAGCAATATCAGCTTTTTCTTATCACACGCATTTTGCCAGGAATTGCCAGGAATAAATATAAAACTTGCAAGGATTTTTCTGTGGAACATTTGACAGCACTGTTCAAGTGATTTATGTTTAGTTTGGTTTGGCATTTCAACATGAATAGACTGACGCCTGAACAACGCTTCCAAATTGTGCAAATTTATTTTGAAAATCATGGTTCTGTTCGAAATACGTATCGCGCACTACGTCCATTTTACTGTCAACATAATCGTCCATCAGAGCAATTAATTCCATTAACTATGGAACGTTTTCGCACTACGTTTACTCTAAATGATAATACGCATCCACAGAGACGTCCTACAGTGCGTACAGAAGAAGTCATTGCTGCTGTAGAGCGTAGCGTAGAGGAAGACCCGAATCAGTCTATCCGTCATCGTGCACAGGAATTGGATATGTGTCCATTCACTTTATGGAAGATTTTGCGGAAAGATCTTGGTTTGCGTGCTTACAAAATCCAACTCGTGCAAGAATTGAAGCCACACGATCACCTAGCAAGGCGTAGATTCGGTGAATGGGCCCAAAACAAGATTGCCGTTGATCCCGATTTTCATAAGCGAATTTTGTTTAGCGATGAAGCTCACTTTTGTTTGAATAGATACGTCAGTAAACAAAACTGCTGTATTTGGAGTGATGATAATCCTCAAGTGTATGTTGAGACACCGTTATATCCAGAAAAACTGACTGTTTGGTGTGCTTTATGGGCTGGTGGAATCATTGGTCTGTACTTTAAAAACGATGCTGGTCAGAACGTTACAGTCAATGGTGACCGCTATAGAGCCATGATTACTCACTTTTTCGTTCATCAATTGAACAACCATGATGTGCAGGAGCTGTGGTTTCAACAAGACGGCGCAACATGTCACACAGCTCGTGCCGCAATTGATTTATTGAAGGAAACGTTTGGTAACCGCATAGTTGCACGTTTCGGACCCGTGAATTGGCCTCAAGATCGTGCGACTTAACGCCGCTAGACTATTTTCTGTGGGGATATGTGAAGTCGCTAGTCTACGCCGATAAGCCCGAAACGATTGATTACTTGGAGGAGAACATTTGCCGCGTTATTGCCGATATACGGCCACAAATGTTGGAAAAAGTCATCGAAAATTAGACTACGTCCGAGCCAGCTGTGGCGGTCATATGCCAGAAGTCATATTTAAATTATAATGCCAGAAGGTTATCTTTCGAATAAAGTAAATTTCATGTCAATTTAAAAAATTCATCTTTGTTTTATTCTATTTAAAAGTTCTATACCTCTATAAAAAAAACACCCTTTATTAAAATATAGAATATGTAACTGCAAGCAGTTTTTAACATAATTCTGTAATACATTTTCAAATCATCTGCAAACAATAGGTATATTGAATTTTCTATTACTGCTGTTAAACTATTTATAAACATAATGAAAAGGACACTACCTAAATTGAAACCCTGAGGAATACCCGATGCTGGAAAAAGTGACAATGATGAATACACTTTCACAATAACTTGATGTTCTGTATCAGATAAGTAAGATTTAATCAACTCAAGCAACCCTTTCGGAAACCCAAATTCATATTGCAGCTTAGAATATAACATCTTATGGGACACCACATCAAAAGCCTTGGCGAAATCAGTGTAGATCGAGTCCACCTGAGCACGTCCATTCAAAGTTCCCGAAATCTCTTCTTCTTCTTTCTTCTTCTTCTAGGTAGAACCAAGTTCTGTTATCTATACAATGCCTCATCGATCCTCGTTTGAGGTCGAAATCCAGCTGTCTTTCCATCTTTTGGGGGGCCGTCCAGGCGGCCGTTTGGTGTTTGGTTTCTCTCTCATCACGGTTTTTGCTAGTCTGTCATCGTCCATTCGTCCCACGTGGTCTCTCCACTGCCTACGACGATTTCGAACCCACTTCACAACATCCCCCACTCCGCTGTCCTCGCGTATTTTTGCGTTTCTTATCCTATCTCTTAAACTTGTTCCTGTGATCATTCTCAGCGTTTTCATTTCTGCGGTTCTCATAATTTGTTTTGTCTTTGTAGTTTCATTTCTTGTTTCTGCGCCGTAGGTCAGGATCGGTCTTACACAGACCTTGTAAATTCTTGCTTTGCTCTCAACCGTCATATGTTTATTGTTCCAGATTGTCTCTTAGTTGACCTGATATCATGGCCGCTTTGTTGGCCTGTGTGCGTACTTCTTCCGTTACTGCCCTGTTACTTGTTATATGTGCTCCTAGGTATTTAAACTTCCCAACCTGTTCGATATATTTGTCATCAACCATTAGTTTGCATCTTACCGGTTCTTTTGCTATTACCATTGCTTTGATTTTCTCCACAGATATCTTCATATTATACTGTTTGGCTGTTCGATTGAGATGGAAAAGCATTCTTTGTAAGTTGTCCTCGCTATCTGCTGTCAAGGCAACATCGTCTGCAAAGCATATAATCTGGACGGTGTTGTGTCCCATTGGGTACCCATTATTTGTTCTTTTTACCTCATCAATGATTTCGTCCATGATTACATTGAAAAGTGTTGGACTTAGGCTATCACCCTGTCTTATTCCTATGGATAGAGGGATTTCCTCTGTTAGAGTGTTATTTGTTTTAATTACCATGGTATTTTTGGAATTCAGTTCGTATATTGTGCGTATGATTGCTTCGTCTACTTCCAGTTCCAGTTTGACTCGGTCGAACGCTTGTGTAAAGTCCACAAAACTCTCTTGAGTAATATTCATTAAATTTGATATTGTGGATCTGTTTGTCATGAAACCGTGCTGACAAATCGATATTTTATTTCTTACTGAGGCATAAATATTTTTATATATTATGCCTTTAAAAATTTTTTCCGGAACCGACAGAATTGCAATGTGGCGATAGTTTGTAACATCAGTTTTATTCCTTTTTTAAAAATCAAACAAATTTTAACTTTTTCCCATTTTAAAGGAGATATACCGGTTTTGAGGCTTAGGTTGAAAAGTATTCGAAGGAGATATTTAAATATATCAAAATTATTAAATATTGTGGAACACTATCTGGTCCCACAACCTTGCCAACTTTTATTTTTTTGACAGCCTCCAAAATATCTTTATCTGTTATTAAATGAAGTGCAACTTGATCAACCTATATACTGTCATTAATTCTAGATGCCATCATTGTCACTCTTATACATCATGGCTTATATTCATAAATTATCAAAGATCAGATGATATTTGTACTCCTTTATTTTTATTAATTAATTAATTTTCTTTTAGATTCTAGATGATCATGTTATATTAGACACATTTGTGAAAATGTGGTCCAAACATGATGAGGAAAAGAACACATATATTATATCATGTGAAGAATTTAAGTCGCTACTAATGTGTGCTTACCGAGTAAGCATGGACCATTATTCTGAAGGTCCCCAGATGTGCTTGTCTATAAATAAAACTCTGAAGGTACATGTGTAGATAGATACTCATTATATTTATTAAATATATGAGTGCAACTTTACTTAATATTTTTTTTATAAATTATCACTATTATTTTTTGGGACTTGCCTATATGTATGTTTTTAGGCTGTAGTAGATGGATGTTTTTACCAAAAACAGAGTCTCTCCTCTCAATATGTAGCTCATTGGTTAGCCGACAATGCTTCAAGGTTGCTTTTGCCTTTACACAGATTTGCTGTACATTCTTTAGCTACAGCCTGGAGAACTATAGAACAAAATGAACCTCCAGAATCTACTGGTAAGTCCTGAAAGTGTCTTTTTTTACAATATTGTTAATATACAGTGTGACCAGTAGAGTCCGCATTTTTTTTTTTATTAATAGCTTTATTTGAAATTTGACTTTGACGACAATTTCTGCTCCGATCGAGATGAAAATTAACCAAAAAAATGTGATTAGCAGTATCTGTCAAATTTTATTTTTTTTTCCAAAAAAAATTCAAAAGTGGGGTTATATCTCAAAATATCGCAAAAAGTTATTAGAAAAAGTTTTTCAAAGTGCAATTTTTAGCCCATATGCAAAATTTCAGCCGTAGAAGATAATTCCGATTTTTTTCCCATTTTTTTTGTAAATTGCCACCACTGTTAAGATAAGATAAGATCATTTATTAATGTCAATGCACAAAAGGTACTTACACAAGTCAATTAATAATAATAATATACAATCAAATAGCTTAAGTACTAATAAAACTAGTGTCTATATAAAAATTTAAATGTGTACAAGTAAAAAATACAATACAAGAAACATATAGGTTACCTCAAACAATATAAACATTTAAATGAAAAGAACAGAAACAACACTACATTAATTAACATATTATTTAAAAGTTGTAGTTTATAAATTCCCCAGTGGAATAAAAGGCATTTTGGACAAGAATTTGTTTATATTTAAAATTTAAATAAGTTAGATCTTGTATTTCTAGGGGAATTCTATTAAAAAGTTTGATACCCCAATATCCCAGGCCATTCCGGCACCTCTCTACACGTTGGTACATAGGCACTAATATATCCTTAAATCTAGTGTTATAGTCATGCACCTCTGCATAAGTTCCATAAACATACCTATTCTTATGAATATAAAGCAGATTCTCAAGAAGGGATGGTCAGTATACTAAGAGCCCTGAAGGCTTCCCTACAGCAGTCTCTATAGTTTAGACCCGACAAAGTCCTGATAGCCCTTCTCTGAATTTTAAATACTTGAGATACCTGGGGTGCATGCCCCCCAAGTCAGTATCGAATAGGACACTACAGGATGAAAATGTCCAAAGTATGCTGTTCTTAATACAGACCTTGAGGCACTTTCTGCTAAAGAACGAAAGGCATATAAAGCAGTATTAAGCTTTTCAGCTACTTTCTGGATATGGCTGTGCTAACGAAGCCCCTCATCTATCTGCACCCCCAAAAACTTGACATTTGGTTTCTCATTTACCTCTTATATATTTCTAAGTGAGAACACCATTTTATTGGTTTTGCTTTTATTGAGAAGTAGTCTGTTTGCACAAAACCACTGTGAACTTTGCTGTTGGTTCAACAAGAGGTAAGTCGTTGATATAGATTAAAAACAGGATGGGTCCCAGGACTGAGCCCTGTGGAATACCTATGTTAAGCTCACCCTGTCCAGACGACACCTCGGCAACCCTAACAATCTGCATCCTATTCTTTAAATATGATTCCAAGAAAGAAATACTTGCATTAGAAAAATTGTATTTTTTGAGCTTTTGAAGAAGTATTTGATGCGTAACACAGTCCAATGCCCTACTTAAATCGCAAAATAAGGCATCCCTATACTCTATTTTATTAGAGGAATCTGAGATGTAGGAAACAAGGTTCAGAATCGCCATTGTGGTATTACGGTCACTCCTGAAACTAAACTGACAGGGAGTAAAGAGGTTGTTTCCTTCAAAATAATTATTATTTAATGGATATACATTTTTCAAATATCTTTGAGATGATGGCTAACAGAGAAATCGGTCTGTAGTTGCCCGGTGAATCAGGGTCTCCCTTCTTGAAGATGAGAATGACTTGGGCAATTTTCAATATATCTGGGAAGGTATTTTCTCTAAAACATTGATTAATAAGAGTTGTCAAAGGGGAGGTCATAACATTCTGTATGCCTTTTATAAGTTTGACATTCAAACCAAAGATATCTGAGCTATTTTTATTTTTTAATTGGGCAATGATGTCCCTGACCTCAATAAAGGACACAGCCCCAAAAACCAAGGGAGCGCCCCCCACCACCAAACAAGACATGAACTCAACTGGATCTTTTTGAGAAGCTCGTATCGAATGAATTATTTCGTGCGCAATATTACAAAAAAAGTTATTAAAAGTATCTGGAGTTATGGTACAGCTGTGGCTTAAGTTTAATTTATTATTTTTATTTGTTTTTGCATTAACAATCTGCCATATGGTTTTAGAAGGATTATTAGAAGTATTAATTAGATTATCATTAGCTTTTATTTTGACTACCTGAATGGCTTTTTTATACATATTTCTATAGTTTTTGTATTCTTGTCGAGCTCCTGCAAGGTTGTACTGTTTACTCCATTCATCAAGAAACTGAAGGTTATCCCTCATTGCCCTCAGAGAGTCATCAAACCAGTTGATTTTATTTCCCTGGTCTGATCTTATCCTATATGTTTTTTCAGGGAAAGAGTGGAGGTACTCAGTCCGCAAAAAATTTAACAAATTTACCATTTACGTCAAGATTACTGCAATTAACAAATTCAAAGTCACATTTTGCAACTTTATTATGGAAATTAAGCATACCGGCCTGAGTGATAGGTCTGCACACCTTGTTTCCAGGGTAATCCTGCTACCGATTTCAACAACAAACCTAATTTCCTGACCTAAATGATCAGAAATACTTACATCAAAAATGCACGATAAGACTCAACTCAAAACATCTTAGTTTTGACAATGCTTCATTCCAGACATATTTTGGTTAAAGTAGGGTCATATTAAATGTGTTTATCTACAAAATCGAAATAGGGCTATTAAAATTTGGTCACATGTGATGCAAAGTTTACTTATTTTTGCCCCGGATAAGGTAACTTCATAAAATAACTATTTTTGAAAACATAGTTTGTGTCTAAAAGTAATACACATTAATATTAAGAAAATAGTTTAATTGAAAAGACTCAAATTTTCTGATAAAAAAAATAATAATATAAAAATTAAACGCATTATAATTCCAAACTTTACTGATGACACTGTGTACTTGTTTGTCTTAATTATAATGTGTATTACTTTTAGACACAAACTATGTTTTCAAAAATAGTTATTTTATGAAATTACCTTATACAGGGTCAAAAACACACACTTTGCATCACATGTGACCAAATTTTGATAGCCCTATTTAGATTTTGTACAAAAACACACATTTATTATGGCGCTACTTTAAACAAAATATGTCAGGGATGAAGCATTGTCAAAACTAAGAAGTTTTTTATAGGTTGTGTTGAGTCTTATTTTGCAACAATGGTGCAATTTACAAAAAATTGGCAAAAAATCTAAATTATCTTATACAGCTGAAATTTTGCATATGGGTTAAAATTTGCATTTAGAAAAATATTTTTCGATATTTCGAATAACACCACTTTTGAATTTTTTTTAGAAAAGAAATAAAAATTTGACAGATAATGCTAATCATGTGACTAAATTTTTTTGGTTAATTTTCATCTCAATCGAAGCAGAAATTGATACCAAAGTCAAATTTCAAATAAAGCTATTAATGAAAAAAATCCCATATGATTATTATTATTATAAATCCTTTATTTAGTCATAGACTAATATAATTACACACAAATGTTAACAACTAAATTCATATTTTAAAATTACAAACAACAATCAAACATCGCCAAGCTTTGCAGAAATGACACACTAAACTAAACTGACACAAATCTAAAAAAAAAAACAAAGAAAGTTCATGTGTTAAGGATTGACCCTATTAAAAAAATACTGCTTCAGACACCACTTAAACTTATTTAGAGATTTTAAACATTTAATATTTGTGGGCAATTGATTAAAACTGTTTAGACCCTTAAAGAATACAGAGGTTTGTGTTTGTTTCTTTAATACTGGAGGAATATAAAAGTCTTCCTTCGATCTAGTGTCATATGCATGTATATTTCTATTATACTTAATATGATTTTGTAAATATACAGGAGAACTACCCGATCTGATTTTAATAATAAAGATCAATGTTTGATAGTGAAAGAAGTCCTCCACCGACAACCATTGCATTTCCCTCAACATGTAGTTAATTGATGTTCTTCTTGTACCTGAGAGTATAACTCTCATAGCTCTATTTTGCAATTTTTGAAATCTTGCCTTTTCATTTTGATTAAGAAGGAACAAAATTGTGGAGCAATAAACAAAGTGCGGCAATACCAGAGTATTAAACAGGATTGTTTTAGTCCACCTTTGAATATAACTAATTTTATAAGAGATGCGAATTTTACCGGTCATACCATAGACATAGTAGAGAATGGACCAGGCTAGTCATTCATGAATAGGAAATTTATAAGCGCCAACATGTTTGTAGGTCAGGAGTTAGAGGGGTATCATAGCTCACAATCTATCATACGCCAGCGGCGTAACAATTTTAAAACGAATAAAAATATCAATTAATATTATATGATGCTTTTATTTGCAGAATTGAAATAAATATTTTTTCATAAGAAATAGTTAATTATTCTATCTATATGTCGTGATACGGAAGTTGTTGAACATAAATCAGTATTCAATATAAAAATAATCGTAATATTCATATCATTTACCTTCCACGACATTAATGATTTGAAATAAACTTTTTTTATCCAAGCCAATAGTTATTATTTAAAACAGAGTACCATGTAAGAATTATCCAAGTCCAAAGTAAAAAATTGTGTAATATTTTTCGGCAAAAACTTTGTTTCTTGAATATTACTGTGATTGAATTTTTTTTTCTAAATTTTATGGACTCGCTGTCTATTTTTATTATTCCTAACGTGTCTATGCCGTACAGACACTCGCATATGAAATTTAACGTCAGCCATGAACATCGTCAAAAAATAGTCTTACCAAAGTTCTAATGTCTCAAATATTGAAGTGCAATACTGAATAAATGTAACGACGTCGTGGTATGCAAATATGACTACTTTGACGTTTGGTTAGTATACCAATTATTTGTAAAAATAATAACACTTGTACAAAATTCCTAAACCGAGAAAATGGAGATATTTTTTGTAAGTTAATAAATGAAGCAAATCAAAAATGGAAATATTTAAAAAATATATATTCGACGGTGTATGTGTTCAGGAGAAAATAGAATATTTACAACTTCATTTTCAAGGAATAACCTGTTAATATTTGTATATAATTTCAATTATGGTTTGGAATATATATGATAGACTGTTTCAATTTAGGTACTAATCTGAAAGACTTATTACAGTTAAACCTGTTTCACTGAACAGTCCCCAAACTCCAATGATAAGAAATTGGTATTTAAAGAAACAAATAAAACAAATTAATAAAAATAAAATTGTATATTACAAAAGCAAATAACAATTAAATTTGTTTGCCCATCAGGTTTTGGCAGTACTATTGTTGAAAATTTTTAATATCTCGAATCGACAATCTGTCATGTGTTTCTAACGGAAATTATTTAATTTAATATCATTAGTGTATTTCTTGATTTTCACTGTTCCTAGTATCCTAAAATATTTATGACAAAATATACCGATAAGAAAATGTGTGGGATAAAAATAAGTATATGCTATTATTAAATATATTACTTGTTGGTCATATTACAATTATATACATAAAACAGAATAACGTACAATAAAACATACTTTTTTTTCTTACTTACTGACATTATCTAATTTATGTAAAGCAAATCTGAGACTATGTAACTATCGGACATCGAATAAAAATAAATAAACATTGCAGAAATTAAAGTTTCATTTCTGAACTTTTCACACATGGCAGTTATTAGGCAAGTCATATATTTATTTATAACGTTTATGAGTTTTTTTTTGCAGATTTTGTAATATCATGGTTAAATGAAAATTTTACACTTTTACAAGTAATAGGGCAAACAAAAATTAAGGAAAAAATTGTAAAAAGATAGGAAAAGCGGCACTATTTGGTGTAATACTACGAGGGAAATGTTAATGAAAAATAATAGAAAATGGTGGGCTTCTATTATGTTGGTCTAACTTTAAAACACAAACACCATCAAATCGATAATAGAAATCATTTGGGCAAGATTTTATCTTGTAGTCCTAATATATTAATCCAAAGGTCTCGGCGGTTAGAATCACTGGGAAATCTATAAAAAAAATCACTGATAACAAAATCTAAAATCCCAAATTACCCGCCTATGATACCAAACTTAACCTAAATTATGTCATTACCTGTGAAAAGTTAAATTTGGAAATAAATAATCCAATTTTCGGCAAACTTGGCACTGATTGACCATTTTGTCACCAATGAATAATTAGTCACTTACAAAAACACTTTTGGAATCACAAAAAATTAAAAAACGATCCAAGACACACAACGTCAACCACAAAAATGTGATATGTCAAAATTTTTATGAATGGACCGGATTCAACCGTGATCGTAAGATAGCGTAAAAGAAATTTGCGAGGTTGCCAGATTTCATAGTTTATCACACTACTTAGAAATCTTGAATTCTCTGGGAGTTAAACTGAAGCATTATAAAGCATACTATTTTAAAGATATTAGTTTACTGTTGTAACAATAAATTGTTTATAAATATTATATGAAATATATTATCATAATAATAATTTTTTTTTCATAAAAATTGGGTATTAACAAATTATATTGTTTTCCCTTATTTTTTCCAAAACAGTTGGCAAATTACTACTGATTGTGACCCATTCGTGGCGTTTTGTTTTTGTAAACATTCCATGTCCAGACGTCCATGGGTCATACTGTATAATTTAGTATTCCAGGAAAGTGTACTTGTATGCTTTTTTAGACTTATTCATACTGTAAGTTTTTATACGACCATAATTTTCAAAACATATTTTTTAATTATTATTTCTCAGGTAGTAATTTGTCTTGAATGTATTTATTATGTTGTAAGTTAGTTTGAAAATAAGTTTTTAATTTTTCCTTTTTTGCAGTAGAGCGTTACGTTCCAATCACTCCAACAGGTAAATTTTTAACAGAACTATATTTATATCCGTATAGTTCATATCTGCTTATTGTTATTGTTGACGAGTCATAGCTTATATTTTGTTATATGTTCAAAAATGGTAATTAATATTGTTATTTATTTTCCCATGTTCTATTTCACGTGAATCATATTCAGTATATAGCTTAAAACATTTTTAACAGCTAATTTTTTTCAACAGCTTGTTTCTTGTTAAACATACTAAAAATTAAATTTGGTAAAATAATTTTACCTTTTTACAGTAGCTTGCCCTGAGCCATCATCTCCGACAGGTAATTTTTATAAAAATTTAATTCAGTGTAGTATGTATCTGCTTCTTATCTTCTTATTTTATAGCTTATATTTTGTTTCTTGTTCGCAGGCGGCGATCAATACTTCTGTTTCTTTTTCTATGCTCTGTGTCACATGAATGATTTCTTATACCACTATTTTTGAAGTTCTCTCAGTTTGACCTCTATTCTTTTTATTATTTTTTAATGTACAGGTTGTCCATTGAAGCCCAACAACAATAATTAATAGGACCGTAATAAAATAAAACATCAAAAAACACACCTATTACAAAATGACAGAAATAATATTACGTAATAAAATATAACATAAAAAAACATACTTATTACAAAATAACAGAAATAATATCACAATAGCAGTCCCAGATCTACAATAATACTGAACAGGGACGTAAAACTGGGTATAAATCACACTCAGACCACACGACTGTGACGCCCTATTAAACACAGAACACATTCGATATATTAGCGACATACAATATACATTAGTCCTGGGTATCCTTAAATGAAAGTACACACCATGTCTGCTCGTCAA
This sequence comes from Diaprepes abbreviatus, assembly GCA_034092305.1. Classification (NCBI taxonomy): domain Eukaryota; kingdom Metazoa; phylum Arthropoda; class Insecta; order Coleoptera; family Curculionidae; genus Diaprepes; species Diaprepes abbreviatus. The sequence goes on from JASJET010000054.1 coordinate 12,516,986, forward strand.
TCGTGGCACATTAAAATTTAGCTCGCCCAAAAGTTGAGGACAAACAATCTGACCGTTGACCAGCTTGTATAAAAATAATACTGAATGTAAGTTACGTCTCGTTTTAAGACTTTGCAGACTAAATTTATCCAGCAACAGTCGATTATCTATCCCGACCGGTGGGTACACTCCCTTAGTTTTCAACCACAAACACTTCATAATCTTTCGCTAAACATTCTCCATAGCCAAAACATATTTGGAGCCCACACAAGTGAACAGTATTCAAGTTTACTTCTTACTAGTGCTATAAACAATAATTTTAGGCTTTCAATATTCTTAAATGATCTACAGTAATTAAACCCAGCATTCGATTAGCTTCAGATTCTATTCTGTTATAATGAAGGTTTAAGCTGAGTTTAGAATCCAATACAATACTCAAATCCTTAGCTGCATCAACTCTTTTAAGTAGGTCATTATTTATTTTATAGCTATATAGAATTATAGACATTACTGAACATTTGCTCACGTTCAATAAGAATTGATTACTCACACACCACCTCTGGACTGCACTAACACTATTTTGCAATCTATCACAATCCTCCTTCGACTGAACTTGGACGTACATTTTTAGATCATCAGCAAACAGCAGGAATTCAACATCAATTGATTCAGCGATATCGTGTATAGATATTAGAAACAAAATAGGCCCTAAATTTGAGCCCCGAGGTACCCCCAAAGAGGCCTCAAAACACTGTGATTGAAAGCCATTATATTGGACATACTGAGGCCTATTAAATAAATATGATTTAAAAAACCGTACAAATTGATCAGTAAAACCAAACTTCGCAAGCTTTGTCAGAATCAAACTATGGCTCATCTTGTCAAAGGCCTTTGAGAAGTCGGTAAAGACAACATTAGTCTGACCGCCCGCACCCATCTCTTGAAGATCCATGCTGTTTTGTAGACAACAAATGCTCGACTTTGTTGATAATGAAATTATACAATAGCATCTCAAAGATCTTTGAAAACTACATATCAGGGAGACAGGCCTGTAATTTTTCGCTTCGGTCCTATTTTTGCTCTTAAATACGGGACATATTTTAGCTACTTTCCATCTCGGGATACACCAGCTGCTTAAGAGAGGCATTAAAAACTTTACATAGAGGAGCAGCTAAAACATTTATAGTATCTTTAATAAGAAAACTTGAAACAAAATCTAGCCCTCTAGACATTTTAGGTTTAAGCCCTTTCGTAATTTTTATTATATCCTGTTCTGTAGAGACCGGAACTGCAACTGTATTGTTGCCCAAATCCCCCAGACTAACGTCTTCAGTAGACGATACTTTACTATAAACCCTCTGAATGTTACAAAGTTGTGTAAATGGAACGCACTGTATATTATTGCATTTTTGAATTCTTCTATCAAAATAAGTGCCTATTTTAATAAGGTTTATAGTACCTAAACCTAAAGGGTTTTTGAATAATTTGAATTTTGACAAAATCTAATCTAATTTTCATGTTTAAAATACTTAAGAAGTATTTCAGTTATGTACTCGAAATTTACAGTGAAGTGTGCCAATAAATCATATTTTATATCCCAAATATAATAAACTTACTATATTATACAGGGTATCCAAAAAGCTAAGAAATAAAAGGGGTGCCATCTCGAAACAAATAGAGAGGAACTGCTGAAGATAGCGGAAGATTTTTACTCCGAACTGTATAAAAGCAACGTGGACAGCAAAGATCGCCCACCAATACCAGAAATCCGAAATTTCGGATCCGAAGATATACCAGACCTCACAGAAGATGAAATGGCAAATGCTATTGCTGGCATGAAGAAAAACAAGGCGCCTGGGGAAGATGAAGTGGTAATTGAAGCCATAAAAGAAGTGGGATCAACATTAACCCGCATTTTACAGAAGTTATTGAACGTGTGCGTGACAAAGGGCATAACTCCCTCCACGTGGCATAAGGCTCTTATTGTAATAATTCATAAGAAAGGGGACATTTCAGATCTAAAAAACTATCGCCCAATCAGTTTGCTCTCACACATGTATAAGTTATTCCTAAAGATAATAACAAATCGACTCATAAATAAATTAGATAAGTTATCAACCTTGCGAACAGGCTGGGTTTCGCTCTGGTTATGGAACGAATGACCACCTACAAGTTCTTAAGTCCCTGATAGAAAAGTGCATAGAATACAATAAGCCATTTATTCTTATATTTATTGATTATGAAAAAGTATTTGATACCATAGACCCACATAAAATGCTGAGGGCGCTTGTAGACAGTCGAATCGACCACCTCTACATTTCGTTAATCAAGAACATATACGATACATCCACAGCCTGTGTCAGACTCCACAAAGACACAAATACCTTCAGAATAGAACGTGGAGTTCGGCAAGGAGATACAATCTCACCGAAATTGTTTACCACTGTCTTGGAATTTATGTACAAGCAGATTTCTTTTGAAGGAAATATGGGAGTAAACATAAACGGGGAGGACCTTAATCACCTAAGATTCGCCGATGACATCGTCCTCATATCGGATAGCACGGATAAAGCAGCAAGAATGTTGGAAAAGCTCTACAGACTGTCAAGTGATGTTGGTCTAAAAATAAATTGTGAGAAAACTAAATTTATGACCCACCTTGTTCTAAACGACAATATCTCAGTAGGAGACCACAAGATCGAACTAGTCACCACCTACAAATACCTAGGACATGAAATCCGTTTAGGTCGAGATAACTAAACATGTGAAATACTAAGAAGAATAGGGCTGACGTGGACAGCTTTTGGAAAACTGAAAAATATACTTAAATCGAACATCCCTGTTTGCTTGAAGAGAAAGGTGTTTGACCAGTGTATCCTCCCCGTTTTGACATATGGAGCAGAGACGCTAACTCTAACAAAGAAAAGCGTAAATAAGTTGAGAGTGACACAATTGGCCATGGAAAGATCTATGCTGGGAGTTAGCATCAGAGATAGAATACCGAATACAGAAATACGACGAAGAACGGGTGTTGCAGATGCAGTTAGGAGAATTGCAACGTTAAAGTGGAACTGGGCTGGATATGCCGCTAGGAACGCGGACAATCGATGGATGAGAAAAATCTTGGAATGGAGACCAAGATATGAGGCTTATCGAGGAAGAGGCCGCCCGCCTACCAGATGGGCTGACGATATAAGGCGCATAGAATCAAACTGGATGCAAGCTGCACAGGACAGAAATAAGTGGCAAAACTTACGAGAGGCCTATGTTCAATAGTAAAGGGTTTTCCAATAAGAGGTGTTATTTTGATATTCAAAGAAAAATGCCATTTTTTAAGATAAATGATCGGATATTTATTACATTATAAAGAGGAAGGTATGCCGTTAATGATGGAAAATAACATCAGCCAAATGACCACCACGACCATGCCTACAGGACCATATCCTTTTCATGAAATTTTCCATAACCAAATCGCAAAGTGGCTGCCCTATGTCCTCGATAGCCTCACGAATTCCATCTTTGAGGTCTTGATTCGACGCTGGGCTGTTGGCGTACACCTTGTCTTTCACGTGGCCCCAAAGGAAGAAATCGCAAGGTGTCACATCACAAGATCTCGGTGGCCAATTGTGATCACCTCTTCGAGAGATAACACGGCCCGGAAACTTTTCCCGTAAAAGATCAATGGTTTCGTTGCTTGTGTGGCACGTAGCGCCGTCTTGTTGAAAGTAAACGTGGTCCAGATAAATACCATCCAATTTCGGCCATAAAAAATCATTAATCATCTCTCGATAGCGCAATCCATTCACCGTAACTGTTGCTCCAGCCTCATTTTCGAAAAAGTAAGGTCCAATGACCCCGCCGGACCATAAACCGCACCAAACAGTCACACGTTCAGGATAGAGAGGCTTTTCAACAATAACTCTTGGGTTTTCCGAGCCCCAGATGCGACAATTTTGTTTGTTGACGAAGCCACCGAGGTGGAAATGGGCCTCATCACTGAAGATGATTTTTCGATGGAATTCCGGATCATTTTCATGCATTTCAAGAACCCAATCAGCAAAGGCACGACGTTGTTGATGATCGGCCGGCTTGAGTTCTTGCGTTAACTGAACTTTATAAGCCTTAAGACCCAAATCTTTATGCAAAATACGGTGTAATGACGTTTGTGGAATCCCTAATTCCAAAGAACGACGAGGAATGGACAAACCTGGGTTTTCTTCAACACTTTCGGCTACAGCAGCAATATTCTCGGCTGTTCTTGAGCGACGTGCACGGGTTTTCTTCTTCACATAACTAACTTGTCCCAACAGCTCGAATTTTTTCACCAATTTCTTTATTGCGCTCCGACAAGGTGCTTCATGACGACCCAAAAATGTTCGAGTTTTACGAACCGTCTCTGCCAAATTTTCACCATTTTTATAGTGAATTTTAATAATTTCAATGCGTTGTTGAAGCGTGTATCGTTCCATCTTTATTTATGGCGTAGTTTCTACTTGTCAAACGTCAAAAACTTACAGCTTCAAAAGTGACATCTACCGAAATAGCGGGCTTTTCAAAATGACACCTCTTATTGGAAAACCCTTTAGATAAGATTGGGCTGATTGATGATGATCCAAAAATTAAAACTAATCAAATAAGAACTTTAAGTGTCTATAACGTAATTAATTTAAATAGAACGCTATACTTTTTAACTTACCAGAACTTGTACCTTTTAAATACATGTCGAATAGTATAAGGGTGTTCGCGTTTTCACAAAATGCGCTAAATAATCGTTTTCTGCACCATTTTGTGTTTTTTGAATAGATGTTTTAATCAATCTAGTTGTCATTTCAAATTAGAAATTATCTTATGAGAAGAAAAGAAAAGAATATATCGATTTAAAGCACTGAAGGTGTGTATAGGTAAATTAACTTAAACTAAAACAACTTATTATTGCCAGTACTGAGCCTTCTTGATTACCTATTACAATATCTGTTAACCTTGAGATTACCCTGAAATAATTTTATACAAGTAAAATTTGTGTCTTATTGATTACTGCATTAAAATAGAATTTATTCTGTTTTCCTGAGCGTTTCTAATTAAAATCGTTATTTTTCGCATATTTGACCAAAACGAAACAATTATAGCGATATATTTTTAACAAAGCTTTGTTTTTTAATGCAGTGAGAATAATGTGTATAGTTTTCATTTAGATATAAATCCGATACTTCATTGTTCTAGACCAGACACATTCAATTAAACTTGATAAGCAGAAAACTGGATTAGTGTTAGATTAAAAATTATAGCGTACATTTTAAGTCGCTTAAAACAAGAAAAAAATGATTTTAAACATAACAGATGATCTAATATATGATGTAAAATATGTATTTGTGCTTTATTATTCATGATTAGCGTCTCTTTTAATATGGAAACATATTCTAGAGGTTTGACTTCTTATAGTCTCGCCATGTCCGTCTATGTCGTCACACCGTGTCAACTTCGAATTTTTCCTTTTGCGAAGAAAACATACATTCAGGCGCGATCGGAGAATTTTGTTGTATACTATGTAGTAATTATGACAAGTTTGAAACTACCTTTTTACATTTCTGACAGGACAACTAAATTATTGAATAAACTTGTATTAAAAAGTACTAATCTATATTATACAGGGTGAGTGTCTGGGGACTTTATCGATAGATTGTGGGAAAACTATAATTAGGAAAAATCTGAAAATTTGACAGTATACTAACGTGCATGGGCAACAGCCGGCTAAAATATTTTCCAGATGGCGGCATATCCGGTTATACCGGAAGTAGATGTCAACTTGTTTATATTAAATGGAACACCCTATATTATTGCATGTTTGATTTCTACGTAAAATTCTAGACATATTTCATGTATAATGTTCTATACTTAAGTCTCACCGTTTTGGACATATTTAAATGTTTATGTCAAAAATGACGTTTGCGGACAAAAACTTAACTATAAATTTTTCCTATAAGAAAGCCTTTGTTCTTTAATTTTGGTTAGTTTTCTTGTAGACGAAGATCGACTTTAGTAGTCTTTTTTTTGGTATTTTGAAAATTATTAGTACAGAGTGGTCAAAAAAGAAGAATAAAGGTTATGTTTAAAAAATCGTCAAAAGTCAATTTTTTCTTATAGAAAACACCTATTTTTCTAATTTTATCATATTAAGCATTAAAAATAAGGGTAACTTTGTATAAGGTTGTCTATTCCTAAAATTTGTAGTTTTCAAAATATTGGTAATTCAACATTTTTCTATTGTAAAAATGCTATACGGCTTTTAAGTTTTGTTATTAGTTGGTAATGACGACGAGACGTGGCGAAAATAAAACAACCGAATCCTACAGAATTGTCAATATTTCTTGCCATTTAATAATAATAATAATAATAATATCCTTTATTTGCCAACAAAATTATGATCACATAACAAAGCAACGTTAGAGAGAGAAATGTTTACATTAAGAATTGTAAATATATCAATCTAACTACAGTTAAGATAAAAACTAATCGACATTTCGATAGGAACTTTACACAAAGGAAAACAATAATTTAAAAAAGTAGTAATAAAAGAGTCAGTTTAAACTGAACAAAGTTTTACAGTTTGTAAAATAAGACATTCTAATTTAAAAGGAATAAAATTTTTACACACAAAACAAAAGCATGAGAAGAAACCCACTAAACAAAAAATATTAAGTTAAAAATATTGACATTACAAAAACTATTCATTAAAATTGAAAGAGTAAAATCACCTATCAGACAACCATTCATTTACGCGTCTCTTAAAGCAATTAATCGACTTGGTAAGCCAGATTTCTCTTGGTAATATCCTTACGGCTTGACTCGCCATATAGTATGGTCCTCTCTCATAGAAGGTGGAGTTATGTAAAGATACCCTTAGGTCATTCGCCCCTCTGGTAGTCATAACCATGTTTCCCCCATAAAGCTGTCTATTTAGCAAAAATAATTCCGTATTCCTTTTGACAAGCATGACTAAAGATCTAAAGTATAATGAGGGAACAGTAAGCAACTTAAACTGTGTAAAAAATGGTCGACATGAAGCTCTTGGATGTAGGTGGAACATGCATCTTATTATGCGTTTTTGAATTTTAAATATATTAATAGCCTTTCTTGATGATCCCCAAAAGGAAATGCCATGAGAGACAAGAGATTGTATTTGCCCAAGGTAGAAAATCCTAACAGTTTCTGCAGTGATGACGTCACGAAGCCTTCGAACTACACCACACAAACTGCTAAGCCTAGCCACAAGAGCTGGGATATGATGTTCCCAGTTTAAAGAGGGGTCCACATGAACACCCAAAAACTTAACCTTTTCCAACGTAGGTATAGATCTACCCCCAACCCACACAAGCAGTGACTCAGACCTTGTTGCATGCTTTGAAAAAAAGAATATGGCCGGTTTTATCTACGTTTAGAGTGAGGCCGTTATCAGAACACCACTGCTGCATTTTCAATGCAGAGTTTGTGCACTTTCGAGACAGTCCCGCTATAGAAGTGTCCGCCAGAATCACTGATCAGCAAACTGGTAAACGCTATCCGCTGCCAATCCATCCCCCAGATTGTTTACATATATTAAGAATAATATGGATCCCAGAATGGAGCCTTGAGGTACCCTCTGCAACAATTTAGTTCTATATTCATTAATAATAATCATGCCGGGGCGATTAAACTACACGCACGAAGATTATTTAAACTTATTTATTATTTATGGAGAATGTGATAAGAGTTATTTCAAGAACATGCGATAAATTCGCGATTCGATATCCGCAGAAGCAGTAACCAACACCACCAAAATTATAGAAAACTTCAAGAACTTTGGATCCATAAAAGCAAAAAGAAATAGAAATAAACCAGTTGTTAATAATGAAAATATTGAAACTACAATTTTAGGATATTTCGCCGCATATCCGACAATATCCACAAGGCAAGTAGCATTAGAGTTTGGATTATCTCAAACATCAGTTTTCAGGATTTTATGGAAACATAATTTTCATCCCTACGTATATTCCATAGTACAATATTTAAAAAGCACTGATTTTCCACGAAGAGTAAAGTTCTGTCAAATTTTTTTACTTCGGTCACAAAAAAATGCTGGTTTTTTGATATTATTTGGTCAAATAAAAAGCTGCAGCTATGAATCACTCAGTATTTTCAAAGAAAATTGTTAAATCAACTAATTTCTGAGGTACAAAATTAAAAGAGGAAACGACTGCTGCAGATTTTTAAAGTAATGCTTGTTCGATATCCATGTGGCCAGTGTTTTTTTCATGAAGTTCTGTTTTCTTGATTGATTTACCTTTATTAATTTTTTTTTCACATGAAAAAAGGATACTCTTTTTTTAACATACTTGTTTGGCTAAGGAACATATATATTTATTAGTGTTAGAATCAGTTCTTTGTTGTCTTTGTATTGGGCCTGCTAAATTACGAATATTATTTGCCTATAGATGAAAGTTTATGTTTGTTTATAACTTTATGTTTAAAAATTAGTTCCTTCCAAACATAGATATATAAGGAAGAGACCACTGATCCCAGCGTACCGACTTGCGTCTAGTGTGAGAGAGACGCAAACATTTAAAGGTATACTTTTTCTCTCTTTAAAGCGTAGCGCACGCGTGCCAAATATTCCTCCTGGGGTTTGAAGTCTGGTTGCTCAGGCGAGTGGTCTTCGGCATGCTTGCGCGACCCATTGCCCCACCTTTAGAGAGAGAAACACTATATCCTTGGATGTTTAAGTCTCTCTCACATCAAGCAGAAATCGGTACACTTGGACTCGCGGTCTATTCTTTATATTTATATTATATGCTTCCAAAGAGATTTTAGGCTAAAACAGAGACGAGCCGAGACAAGAAAAATCTTGTCCAAAACTGCCGACCCATGTATACGAGGTTTGTTCCAAAAGTATCGAGTCTACTTTCATATCTCCGCGTTGGTGTTATTCTTTATCATCCGGTGAGTGACATCCTTCAAAGTAGTCTCTATTTAATTGAATAACACGTCCCCAGCGGTGTTTGCACTTCCTGAAGCAGTCCAGCATATTCGTGGTGCACAACACCTTCATAATCAACATTGTATTCACTTTGCTCCGACTTTTTTGGGGCAAACCTCGTATATTTACAGCCATATTTACTAAGAAGATTTAAGATTTAAACCCGATCTAGTTGCCATCAAATTTAAATCTTATAGTGGGCCAGTTTTGTTTTGTTATGATATCGTCATAATTTATATTAGATATGTCAACAAATAAACGCTTATATAGGGATATCAAGGATAATAACCTTGCGATATAGCCTTGAAATATTTTTGCCGGTTCAGTAATAAAACTAAATTATTTTCTATGCTTTTATTTTTAGGGTTTAAAATTTACTTGACTTACTGTTGTTCTTGTCAATTTAAGACAGCTGTTAATTTAGGGCGGTTTCAAATTTAAACCATGTTAGCGATAGTGTCTTACGACTACTCGTGTAGCCATGGTAATCGCCAGGTGATGATCTGCCTTGTTGATAAGTTCGCTGTAAGAAAATGTTCAAAAAATTCAAAGAAATTTTATGTTTTATTAATATTTTTAATTTCTTAAATACCGTAAAACATTCAATTACTTAATATCTAAAATGTATAGAATTTTTCAACCTATAAACAGTTACTTTTACCTAAGTCTTTGGTTTCTATTTATACGAATTAATCGAAACATCGTGTAAACAAACAAAAATAAAGATATTTCATGTCCGACAAACATATTTTAAGCAACTTTACCTCAACTGATTTGTTTAATGAGTAGCTAAAATTCGTAACTTAATAACTTCTTCAGATTAACTGCACAACCTGGCAATGTTGCTTAACATTAATCATTGTGCTGTAATTTTTGAAAATCAACACTTCTTTTTCTTACATTCGTAATTCAAAATTAAATTTTAAGAAATGCTATTCCAAAAAATATGATTATATATATATATATATATATATATATATATATATATATATATATATATATATATATATATATATATATATATATATATATATATATATATATATTGACAACACTGGCTACAAAAAATTGTACGGCTTGGAATAGGCTTGATGGCCTCTATTTTAATCTAAAATCTCTTTGATTCCTTCTGCCAGACATATTTGTCTATTCATAATGACAAAATACATTATTCGGTGCTCATCACCAGCGCCTTTAATGTGTTTTGCCATTATGAAATATATGTACTTTACTCCTGGTAATATATGCCCAAAGTAGTATTTGTTGTGAACCCATAGCATATAAGTATCATAAAATGTATTAACAAAACATATATTTATTTTGCTTTTACAGGGTGAGTTACACAATCTAATACTTTTAACTAATTACATTTTTCTTAGGCTTAGAGCTGACGACTCCAGTTTTAGAACAACCAAGCCCCTTCGGACTCAACAAAAACTATCATCCTCATCTGATAACTATGAGTATGTCCTGGTTATTGGCAGGTGCGTTGCCTGCATTGTATTCAAGGCCTCAGAGGGCAAGTTCTCCTAACAGTAGTGGAACAGGTAAAAAGTTTATGAAAGTTATAATATAAAGTTAATATTAATTAATAATCAAGGAATTATCAACTGGCTAATCTTATTAATGATATTTTTCTAAACCCAGCAAAAATGTCATTGTTTCTGACAGAAGGTATTACATATCTCTTACCACATGACCCAGCTAAGTATAGGCCAATCACCTGTCTTCCCACACTATATAAAATAATCAGCTCCTGCTTGACCCAACGCATCTATGCACATTGTGAACAAAATAACATCATCGTAACTCAACAGAGGATACACCAGGAAAGCAATGGGATGCAAGAAACAATTGATTGTTGACTCTGTCATATGTAACCAAACCTTTACCTACCAAAGAAACATCTTTGCTGCCTTGAGTGGCTCAAAACTATATTGAGAATGTATGGTGTCGATAATCATTTTGTTTCCTTTTTAGAAGGCATCCTGTCAACCTGGAGAACTAGGATCCAATTGCAAGTGTCATTCAGCGATACCATCGAAACTAATACAATCCCAATAGGAAGGGGAATATTTCAAGGCGATTCACTAAGCCCATTGTGGTTCTGCCTTGCAATGAATCCACTGTTACACCCTTTGAACTCCACCAGGTATGGCTTTAGTATTAGAAGTAATAACGGAGAGGTAGTAAGACTGATCATCTTCTATACATGAATGATCTTAAACTGATGGCTGCTACCAAAAATCAGCTGGAGCAAATGCTCAAAATTGTGAAGGAGTTCTGCGGGGATATTGAAATGCAGTTTGGATTTGACAAGTGCCGTATTTTGAACATCGTTACAGGAAAGATATAACCTCCTGCAGAACATGAAGGGACTGGGCCTTAATGAGTATATGTATAAACCGATTCAAAAAGCAGTTTTCCTTGCAACTGAGCGGATCGTCCAGAAGTACAAAAGACCACCCTACCTAGGACCCGATAATATGGATAGGGTCCCCACAATGCTTCATACTTTTGGTGTCTTTGTATACCTGGTATGAGTCGATAATCCCTGGAGGGAATGCGAAACCGTTCGGCTTGTAAATCTGATAAGATTATAATATTGCAACAGTTATATTTCTGGGCCATTTCACAATCTCATCGAAACCTTTTACCAATATTTTATTTAAAATATAGCAGAGCCCTTATTCTTGCATATTTGTGTGTGAAAATTTTTAGGATAATAGTGCCTCTTGGTTAAAAATTTGATAATACTGCGATATTCCAGCTCATTTTTTGTTGCAAAACACTTCTTAAAATACAAAATAATATACTAATTTAAATTCAGGTTAGTCAGTTGTTTCCGTCGGGCTAGGTAGATATTTTTTCTCATTTTTCCCTTTTCTTTTAGCTCTCGCAAGTATTTCTTTTCTCTCGAAAATCGCCTGCTCCATACCATCTCACTGGACCCTAATTTACGACTCTGATGAGCAAGGTCTGGGTACGAACAGATTTTTACATCATGTTTTAGGATATAAAGGGCCTACTCTAGTTATTTTCCGGGTTGAAAACAACCAAAAGTTCTGCGTGGCTTCGCCCTGCGAATGGAAAGAGTCTCATCATTATTGGGGAGGCGAAGAGGCTGCTATTTTTCAGTTGTTACCCAAGTAAGTTCCCTATGTTCTTAAAGAGTTAAAATGACTTAAAAACTACAAAAATATCTTTATTATATAGATTTCAGTTATTAGAAAAGGGTTCAAAATTGCTCTACCTCAACACGATGGTAAGGGGTTATCCTCAAGGACTCCGAGCAGGCACAGACCCCAGAGCTCCCATAATTATAGTGAATGGAGGGTTCGACAAAATCGAATGGCAAAAAATACCATATAACATTGAAACAATCGAAGTCTGGGGTTGCGGCGATCAAGTACAGAGAGAAAAACAATTGGACGTGAAGAAATGGGAAGTCAAGGAAGCGGAGAAACAACGGGCTGTTAAGTTGAGTGCAACCGATTGGCTAGATCATCCCGATAGGTGGGTATTTTTTTGAATGTTTTACGACGTGTTATATGCTTTTGATACTGTAAATAGCTAATTGAGGTAATTTTTTTTCCCAGATATTTACTGGAACTTGCTGGTAGACCTCAATATCATCAGAACCAAACTTAGTGCCATAAGTAAATTATTTAGGGATAGTATTCAGTGTAAGTGTGGAAAAATATTGAGTTTGTAGGGAGTCCACAAAAAAATTCATATAAACGTAAATATTTGATCTGATTGTGAAACCCTCTTTATTTCAAAGAATTATAATATGTAGAAAGGCAGTATGGAGAAGAACATATATATATATATATATATATATATATATATATATATATATATATATATATATATATATATATATATATATATGTAATCGAAGGTTTTCGGGCATCCCGTGTATGTTCTGAGTCCCTCTGAGGACTGTAAGGCAGCTGAGGTTTCAGTTAAATCTCATTCACTATTTTCAAAGCTCTCTGTATGGCGTTTACGAATTCGCTCGTAGATGCCATATAGTGAGCTTTGAAAATGGTGAATGAGATTTCACCGAAACGTCAGCTACCTTTTATATATATATATATATATATATATATATATATATATATATATATATATATATATATATATATATATATTCTTTTTTTTTTGTTGAGTCTCTGCAAATTCCAAGATAACTTGTACATATTGATAAATTATTTGATATTATCGATAAACAAAATCATACTGTTAATGCCTAAAGAACTTACAAAGCGATTTACTTATTACATACATCATTTTAATTACTTAATCTTGAGTGTACTTTATTTGTTTACTTTACACTTTTATAGTTGGTGGCAGCCATTTTGGATAGGTTTATATGGACTTTTAAGTCTTTTTTGTACATAATAGTATGATTAATATGTTAAACTCACCGTTATTATGGAATCGGGTGTAATTCCTAAAATAATGACCTTGCTAAGCTTGTTTAGCCAGTATTTTGCCTCAAAATATTTTTGTCAAATTATAAATTTCTTCCAATGTTTATTTCACCTTTTTTTTCAAAAAAAAAAACATATATTCAAAGTACTGAGAGAACTTGTCGATTTGATAGATAATGACAGAAAAATGACATCGATCATGTGATATGAGTTTGTAGTTTCCCTATATAAATTTTTTGACTGGTGCGTACCATAGTAGTTCAAAATGACTGAAATTATTATTTTATTGTAATGCTTTAAACTCGTTAATTTTGTGCGCAAATAAATACAAAAAAGAAGTAGTTTTCTTTTTTATATTTTAATCTTTTACGCAATGTCTTTAATTGGAATAATTTTATATAAATTTCGGTCCTGAACTTTATTCCAACATGTAACCAACTGAATAAAGTTATATAAACTAGAACTACTCAGATCTACCACAAATGTCATATGTCATTTCAAAATTCTTTCAGTACTTTGACTCGGAGATCGGCAATAATATTTTTTTTACTAATATTATCGGGTAAAATTATCAATTACTTTAACAGTTGATGATTTTGAAAATAATGTTATTTAATGAAGTAATTGGTAATTTGATTCTAAAAATTATCGATTAATAAAGTAATTGGTAATATTATTCCTACAATTATCAATTAAAGAAGTAGTTGATAATGTAATTTTTGAAATTATCATTTGACGAAGTGATTGATAATTTTGGAAATTAAATTATCCGGTACCAGAGTAATTGACAATTTAATTTTTCAAATTACCCATTGCAAAAGTAATTAATAATTTATTTTTCCGAATTATTGTACTATTAATTGATAATTTATCAGATTTAAATTAAAAAATAATTTTTTATTGTATAATCCACTTTTATAAATAATGTAAAATTACCAGTAGGAAAAATTTGTCAAATGTATTATTTAATTCTTCAAGCCAAAACAAACAAATAATTAATAATTAAAAATAAAATGACACTGCTTCTGCCGATGATAACACACTTGGGTCGCGTCAAGAGGATTCAAAATTGTCGAAAAAAATTTTAATTTATCGTTTTAACTCCAAAATCCCACAATAGAAGCGAAAAACGTCATTAAATTATCAATTTTTTAAATTCTGATAAATTACTCATTAATAATTCAGTAATTTTCAATATTAAATTATTAATTACTTTGTAATGGGTAAAATGAAAAATTAATTTTTTAATTATTCTGGTAACAAGTAATTTTATTCCTAAAATGATCAATTATTCTGTCAGTTGATAATCTGAAAAATGAAATCACAAAACAATTATCAATTAACGAATGAATCGCTAATTGATAATTGTAGGAATAAAACTACCAATTACTTTATTAATTGATAATTCGATGAAAAAAAAATCCAATTACTTTTTTAATTGATAATTTTATCTCCAACATTATAAATTGTTCGAGTAATTGTTAATTTCAATTTTCTGATCGAATAATTTTTCAGTAATTGATTGATGATTAATTATGTTTTTTTGCCGATTACTACTTTGACTATATCTACAATAGGTTAATATGTCATATGTGTTGTTTCTTCTTTGGCTTGTTGTTCAACACCTTGATGAAAACTTAAAAGATCATTTCATCGCCAATTACTTTCACTTTGAAACGAAATATATTGGTTAAATGATGGCAAAAAATTAAAAAATTACTTTGCCAAAAATATTTTATTAATAATTTTAGTTTTGTCCTATTTAATTTCATGATAATTCAAATAACTCTTTTATATATAGTTAGGGTTGTGTTTACAGTTTTTATTTTGGTACAGAGCCCGCAAAAAAGCGCCATAAAAGAAAAATTTTTATTTTTTGGAGAAATGATCGCCAGCATTAGTGTATGCGTAAGAAATATCCAAGAAATTACTAAAACAATCGGTCGAATCACCAAAAAAATAAAAAAGTTTCTCATGTGGTGCAGGCTTTTTCGCGGGCTCTATATAATGCGATTAGGAAAAATTAATTAGTGATGGAATCTTATTAAAAGCATTAAAATGTATTTTTAGAGAATGTTAGTCATTTTGATAGGAGGCCATTTTGGAAAGACTGTACTTACATTCGCATAGTGTTTTTAATAAGGTATTTAAAAAAGCTAGGAATAACGCCGGTGGAGTAAGGCCTAGAAGCGCACAAACTCAAATGTATTAAAATTTCGGGCCCAAAAATGCAGAAAGGTTTGATGTTCTGTCATTTTGACCTCTTTTAAGTGTCTAAACAACAGAGGACTTATTTTTCGTTCCAAAATATCATAAAGACCTTAAATTTTAGAAGATACTTTTAAATGAATACAATGTGTTAGAGATTTTTACACATTAAACTATCTGTATTTCATATGTTATTTTTACAATAATGCCCAAATTGATTTTGTGCCTTACATACGAGGTGTGTCCTAAAAGTATCCGACTTGCATTTATAACTTCACGCTGGCTTTATTTTTCATTATTCAACAGGTGAATCCTTCAAGATAATCCCCATTCAACCGAATAACATTCTTCTATCGGTGCTTCCACATGAAGAAGCAGTTCTCATAGTCAATTTTTGGGATGGCCTTGAATGCACTCGTATTTTGTTTGAGTCGTCTGTACGTCGTCAAACCGGTGCCCTTTGAGCGGATCTTTCAATTTTGAAAATGGCCAAAAGTCGCAGGGGGCTAAATCACGACTGTATGAAGGCTGGCGAAGTTGTGTTGTTCCAAAAATTGTTACACAGGGTGCGTAGAATGCACTGGCGCATTGTTTTGAAGAAGTCAGTTGCCACTCTTGCAAAAGCGCGACCGTTTTCTTCTCACTGCGTCATGCAGATTTTAAAGCAAAACTTAATGCAAATTCGTTGTTCACGTCTTTCTGTCATATTCAGCGATAACAAATTCCAACGAATTTTAAAAAACACTATACGCGTGAACTAATAGCCAATTGATAGCTGCGGTATTCAGCGTAGGGGATCACTGGTTACGCTCTTCCCGACAGAGGTCGCTCGAACGCCATGACGCGAAGTTATAAACGCAGGTAGGATACTTTTGCGACACACTGTATATTTTCATAAATATAATTGAATGTTTAGAAATTTGCAAATTTTATGCTCAAAATTTAATTTTTAGTGGTTCCTTATAAGATACTTAATGTACTCGAAGTAAGCAGTATTAGAAAAAAGTGTTTATGTATTCACAGTTCCCTATGTAGTATGCGCCACATGAGTTGGTATATAGTCCCCCCCCCCCTAAACTGTAATCCATGGCTTACTTTAACAATTTGAGGCGTTTAAGCGATAAAAGATAAATGGTTGGGTGGGTAATTTGGAGTAAAATATGAATTAAAATAAGAGCTATAGAGAAAAAAAACATTACTTTCTACAGTATGTTCATTTGTCCAGTAGATAATTTTTTTTGTAGCTTAATATGCCTAGTTATACAGGGTGGTAATTTGTGTACTTACAATACTAAGAAAATTGCCATCTTACAGGACAGTATTTAAACTAATTGGGTGATATGAATGAAAATTGTCAAACAAACAGGAAAAGTTGTCCTCAGAAAAGTTAAACATACGGTTTGGCTTCTTCTATATTTCACACCACCCTTTATGTCCACATACTCATTATAGTCAATTGTGTTTAAAAATCAATTTTATTATATATAAATTTTACTTGTAAGCTATCGAATATTGTTTTTTTTTATTATGTTAGCATTTTCTTTCAATTTTAAGGACACCATTATGTTAGAGAATTGATTGGAATATCCTCAAAATTGCTATAATAATAAAAATAAGAATACCAATATTTAAATTCGCAATTTTATTACATAGGTTGAAATCACTTAAAAGTAGACCCTGTAAATGTATGTTATTAAATTCTGTATTTGTTTATCTATAAACCATATATAAATGATTTTGATTTGTTGTAACTTTTGAGCATATGCTACTGGACACAGCATTCTGAGCTCCGCCCGCGTTACACAACAGAAAGAGAGAGAGAGAGGGCGCATGTTATCTGTTTTACTCTTCGAACACGATTGGCCGACACACATGCTGCAAAAGCATTGGGATAAGGAGGGAAAAAACTAACCTTTACAGTGAGAAAGGTAGTATGAAGTGCTATTCGCTCTCTCTCTTTCTGCCATGTAACGCATGCGAAGCATTTGATGCTGCCCCCAGTAGTACATGCTCGAAGATTGTCACGGTAATCTTATGCAGGGTGTTATATTACTTAATTTTTACAATATTTTGAGTACGGTAATTGTTAATTTTTAATTTAATACATTATAAGACCTATAATTTTCCTATTATGTTTAAGATAACTGTTGTAATTTTGAATTTTATTCCTTTTTGACATCATTATTGCTTTTAAATAAATTATACATCATTTTAAGTGTTTGTTTTATTTTTCTGTTTTGAAATAATTTTAAAAGTGTCTTGTGTAATGGAACAATTATAATTAATCAAATTAATAAATATATTCCACTAAAAGAAGGAATTAAATAGTCACTCTGTAGATGAATTTTAACTGTGGGAACTGAGAAAGTGTATATCTTATATTACCACCGTAAGTCCGTTACCATAAAGTAAAATTAAATCCATTATCAACCTAGTAATTTTAATTATTTTTGGGTCGCTTATCTGTTTTTCTGGAACCATAAACTTAAACATTTTCCCTCTAAAGAAGATTTAAATTAACAAGAGCAACAATAGATTAAGCAAGTTTTAAATCATAAAAATACCAAGCACAGAAAAATCGTTTTCTTTTATTGCCGAACCAGTAAAAATAGATAACTTTATTTATTTTTGGAATACTGTCTCATACATTTCAAGACTTTATCGCTAGATTCTTATCCCTAATATCCCTATATAAGCGTTTATTTGTTGACATAAGTCATATATAAATTATGACAATATCATGTGTAAAACAAATTGTGAATCTAGCTGTTTATGTGTAGCTCATATAATTATTTAAATATGCCTGTCAAAGAAATCCTACCGCCTACCCTGGTTAGGTAATTAAAACCGAAAGGATGTGTCAAAGGTAATCTTAACATGTGTATTCGGCGTACACCAATAGAATGTTTTTAAACTTAACAATTTTCCCGTCATAAGAAAATAGAAGAATAAATAAATAAAATCGCTACAGTGTTATGTAATTATTTGTTTACATGTGCAAAACTTTCGTTTCTTGGCTATTTTTTTACTTATTTGATAAAAAATAAGAACAAGTAAAATGTGGGAAATGGATAAAAAAGCGAATAGGGTTTTTTGAATGGTCTAAAACTGGAAACTTATTGATAAGAATACGTAGAATAATTTGATTCACTTTTTTTTTTATAGAAATATTATTAGTCTTAAGATGCTCGGGCCAAATGTGAAACGGAAGGATTAAACTTTCGGGAACGGAACCACCCCGTAGGAAGCGTCGATGTGGCATAAGATACCGTTCTTCTGGTGAAGAGATTATCGCGCTAAGGAACGCCTCCTTTTTTATATTTGGGTGTGGTTTGGTTGCTGAACGCGTGTCGATTCGAGCTTTCCGGATTTCAGTCAGTCGTCGAAAGCGCCAGACTTTTCTGATGTTGTTCCTAAAACTGCTATAGTGTGCGATATCTTCATAAAGCAGGAACCATAACAATCGTAGGCGAAGCGTTTCCAAGTATAAATTTATATCGCTAGACCGTAACCACCAGGTCGCTATTTGTCGTTGTTATAAGGTAGATTTAGAAAGTGAAAAGTCGTTTCTAAAGTTTTTCTACCTTATTGAACCGCAACGCAGGGGGGTGCGGTGAGAGTCCCTCCTAAACCACCCGACCAGATAGGAGGTCTGGCCGCCTCACCTTTCTTCTCGCTCACCGGGGCAAAGGGGAGTGAATGATAAAAGGGGCTTTTGTTACTTCTGTTTACTTCAGGAACTTGAAGTAAAGTTTGCTTCCAAAAATAAGCATTTGTCGGCTATGCATAAAGCATGATGGATGTTTGAGCGTGGAATGCTCCAAGGTTGAGATTCTGAGAGAAAATCAAGAATTGGGTAAGCTAAACATTACGGTGAATAACACTTAGCCAGGGGATACTTGCAAGTGTATAAGTTTATAGGCCTTTTGTTTTTGTTTCATATTTTTCGCAAAGAAAATTTGGAAAAAATTTCCGCAAAAGAAATTTAGAAAATTTTTATGTAATAAAAATTTCCGCAAGAGAAATCGTTGTACAACTTTCCGCATGAAAATTATGCATAAATGTGAATATAAAATCCGCGACGGGGATGTAAGATAATGCGCATTTTGAAAATCGAGAATAAAAATTATTCCGCAATGAAATGTTTTAGCGTTGTTTTTACCCATATGTTTAATTAACGTATGATGTGTGTAACTATAACTAACTGTACATATCTTTCTTTGTAATCTATTCCTAAACGTCGTAAATGTAACAGTCCATTTAACTCTCGCAAGGGATACATCTTATCACTTCAATCATGTCATAAGTTGCTTTTAATTCCCGCAGTTAAATTCGCTGAAGAGGGATGATAATAAAATCCAAAATAATATTTCAGGAACCGACCTTTTTTCCGGGGTATTCCCACGCTAAGAATCCCAAAACAAGGCGTTTTTATGTTCTGAAATATATCGGAAATAGCTAAAAAATGTAGGGGTAACAAGGAACAGATTAAAAGAAGTTTTGTGTTCAATTCCGCAAAATAAATATGGGTAATAGAACGCTGTGAAAAATGTATGGTTAACCAATGTTCTAAAACAGTACTAGTAACTGTGGACTTAGAAAAATTATGAAAATTTTATCTAAGCGAAAATTGAATATAATATTATGTAATAATATAGGAGTGTTATAATGAATGAAAGTGAATTTGTTATGGAAAAATTTGAATGATTTTTTCTGGAAAAATATGATATAGGAAATTATATCATATTTGTGAATTTGAGATGTTTTGTTTGAGTATTGGGACAGTCACGTTTAATTCGAATTAAACCGCGAAGTTTGTGGCGGTGATCCGTAATTGCAACACCAGTTCGTGTATACAATTACGAATAACACCCGACTTTCGAGCTATAGTGTCTGAGGGCCCTGTAGTTATGAAAACTTACCCAGGCGTTCGTATGCAGATACTACCTAAATTCCAAAACTATGTTTTATACAAGGGGAATTTTCAGACACCATATTTAATCCGAGTTATTTGCATTTCGCTTTAAAATCTTCTTGAATCTTTGGTTTTTCACTATCTAAGTGCCAGTGATAGCTACTAAACGCCCAAAGATTCCGAAAATATGATTTTAAATTTAACGAAGCGAAGACTGGACGTTCTTTGAAGACTTCGATGCCTTCAGAAAGATCGTCGTGGTTGTTGTATGGAGCTACTGGAACTGGTAAGCGTTACGGCCGTTGCTTTTTTGTGCTTCCAATGGATGTTGAATCGAGAAGAACGATGCTTGTGATCGACTTATTTTATAGTAACGTTTAGGCCACGCCTTTAAAGTTAAAATATACGAATGAGAATGCTGGATTTCGTTCCATAAGCACTAATGCTTTTTTGAACTATGAATTTGAAAAGGAAATCATATTTGAAATTTGGTGAAATGTTGTTTTTCACGTGTAGTATGATCCATGGTGATCTGATAAATATCCGTTTTTTAAGTATTGCAAACAGATATGTACAACAAGATTGAGAGGTATACTAACGCGAATGAGCGGGGGGGGGGTCACAAGAGTTGTAAAGTAGAGCACTTACGGTTCGAAACTTGTAGAGGCGCAACGTGTATAACTGGGGTGTTTAGAAAGGTTTTTATTTTTGAATGTTTTTCGTTTATTTTCGAGAAAGTTAAGGGGAAATTTTGTTTTAATTCTACAGGGGAAAGGGGCCACTATTGCTATTTTGTTTCAACATTTTAAATAGTTGTTTTTCGTGTTTTTACTCTTGACTAATCTTTAGAAAACTATTTAAATGTAACATTTTAATTCTGTTATTTATTTTTGTTAAATAGATTTTAGTTTAATTTAATATAAACCTTCACGCGATCAACCTCGCGGGCGTACTGATCCGAAAGCTCTAAAATAGGGGGGCCTGATCTGACCAGCCAGATAGCAGCTTTTCCTGAGACTTGAAGTTGTGCTTGTGATATTGGTAAGCTCTGTTAACCTGTAGTTGTTTAACACTAAAACTGCATGAACTCAGAAGCCGGACCATTCTACCAGAATGCCTTTGTCACAATGAGACATATTTATAGGTTTATAATATGGCTACTAATGTGGGACAGCACTAAATCGTGAGCGACAGGATCAAAAGCTATCAAAATAATTAGTGTGCGGGCGTCCACAATCAGATACTGTCACACTTATAATAAAGAAGGCTGGCAATTTCTTACTCCTTTGAATTTGCGTATCTCACATTTAATTTCCTTTTTGTGGTCAGGCAAAGTCTGTGAGTAGTGGTGTGGTGTTACACTTCAAGATAGGAAATAAAATTTGACTATAATTATTAAAACTAAAAAATTTATTTTGGAACATAATTACTAAAAATTTTTTGAATTGCATCTAAAGCCGCCATGTCCTTTGCAATCTTCACATTTTCTCCCCAACCTGAAATAAAAAAGTTATCTATATAGTGCCAAAAGCAACCAAGCCGATTTTTACTAAATTTAACCAAACTTACTAATGGATAACTTTTTAAAGATATTTTCCATAGACATAGAAGTATATAGATTGTGGGTTCTATAGAAGTTTAGAAAGAGATAGAGCAAAATAGGACAGTAGTATCTATCTTTTTATGGGTGGAACTAAGCACGACACCCTAAGTTTAATTGCAAACTTCCTCTCACCTGGCCGCCATTAAGAAGGTAGGTACTATTGTCCTATTTCACTCCGACTCTAAGCAAGAGCCAACGTGCTTATATAGAATCTGCAGTCTATATCTTTTATGTCTATGATAATTTCAGGAAAACTAAAAAATTCTTATCTTTATTAACGCAACCATACACACACATGCAAATATAACAAAGGTACCTTTGTGTATCATTATTATATTTTATTACTAAAAATCTTAAAAAGTCTATATTGTACAACTAGTAATAAAAATAAATTTCAGGTATAAAGTGAAACCGTAATTATAGGTATAAGTTCTATAGAAGAAACAGAAATTACAGTCTTTTGTAAATACTAACCTATTCCAAGTAACTTTTTATCTGCACTGTTATAAAGCCCAACCTGGTAATTTGCTAAAATAGTATTAACAGCACTCTTATTACATAATCTGGGTTCTACTTCCTTAACTCCCTTTTCTTGTAACAATTTTAACATATAGTCAAATGGTTTTTCGGGAGTCCATATATCATATACATCTTTACCAGTCATTTGTGAGATTACAAAGTCCTTTACGAAAATGTTAACTCGAGACTTATCTGTTGAAAGGGATAGGGCTCCTACAACAGCTTTGAAAGCATCTGCTAGGGTTTTTATTTCTAAAGGATACTCCTACAAGCAGAAAAAAACAATGTTTCTTTAGGAAGAGTTATTCATAAAGCTTTTATGAAATTGCAGGGTACTTACAACTGATTTAACTAAATCTGTAATTCCCATATATTTAGCAATATGAGCCAACATATCATCCGTTGTGAGGTAATCATGAACGGCATTTACTATATCTGGAGGATAAGATTTTGAGTAGAATTCTTTAACATAGTTGGAAATGATCTCAAACCCATCCTGAGCTAGTTCATGATTATGTTGTTCTGGGACATATGATTCATTATCTATAAAAGTTAGTTTTCACATATTTTTATTTGGTTACATATGTAATTAACTTGCCTTGTTTTTTGGCTTCGAATTCCTGCAAGTTAGCCCATTCTCTCTGTACAAACGCTTCTTTCAACAGTTTGTCATCAAAATTTTCTCCCAGTCTTTTTTTAAAACAGTGAAGTTCCACATCATAATTCCATTCTAAAAAAGTTGATCTGGGCATCAGCGGGTCCGGACCCACTTTCTTACGTCTTCTGGCTATTTCTTTGAGAGTCGGGGACACCCATCGATGAATATTTCTTGAATCTTAAAAAAAATTAAAGTTAAGGATCTTTTATGTTTTTGCATAGGGTGACAAATTACCTGTAAGAGTAACTTGAGGCAATGTGTGGGTGACGAGACGGTTAGTTAATCGTAAAGAGTGTCTCCATAAAGACATTTTTTTAATTTAAAAAATATAAATGTTGGGCAATTTTAAGGTTAAAATTTTATAACCCAACTTTCCCTTTTGACATGTTAGTTACTTAACGTATAATTTTTATTTGACCTACATATCGGAAAGCAATATTGATAACCTTTAGTCAACTCGTCAACTCAAATGCAGTATTTGTTTTTATGCAACTAAACATACGGCAAAGGCATTATGTTATTTTTAACGAAAAGTATTTGTTGGTTACGTTCAGTTATAATATTAATATGAACGTTTTATAATCTATTTTAAGCTGAATTCCGCAATAATTTTGAATAAATCTGGCCAAAATTTAAAAAATTATTGAAGAAATTTATATATTCATCATTCAAACCGTATCAATCAAACTTCTCTGTTGTACTGAAGTTACATAGTAAATAGATGCTTCATTCATTTTTCATTAATTGTTAAATAGTTTTAATATTTTTTAAAAATGAGTAAAGGAAAGATTCCTTAATTTAAAATAACTACTAGTTTTTAAAGGATTTTATGAATACAGAAAAATTTTCAAAGTGTAGCAGGGTTGCCATATAGCGTAAGATATCCAAAAAAAGTATTTTTTTAATATTAAGTATTTAAATTTAAATAGTCAATTGTACGATAATAATAATTTATTTAGTGTATTTTAAATAAAGATAATATTTATTAAACTTTTTATTTTATAATTTATTGAAGAACGTATCTTATATTTAATAGAACAAGAAACTAATACAACACTAATTGCAGTTTTGGCAACGTGGCTAATGCGTCACTTCCTGTTCCATGTTGTACCAGACAGCGGCATTGCTTTTTGCGGCCATATTGTCTGAAGCCTGTCTACGTTTCATTTCTTGTGTGGAATTTAGCGTTTGAAACGCTAATTATTTGTGCGTGTGTCTGGTGTGGCTGAAAGCTTTGAAAGAATGTCGATAGAATATTTGCAAGTAGCAGAAGACGAGGGAGAAGAGCCAATCGAGCTCCCGACTGAAGATGACGGCACTTTATTATTGAGCACATTATCTGCTCAATACCCGGGAGCTTCGGGGCTCAAATACAGGAACCCAGAGAATAAGTCTGTAAGAGGCGTGAGACTGAGCGATGGAAGGCTGCATCCGCCTCCAGATGGAGGTTGGGGCACGCATATTTATTACTGTGTGTTTCCAAAAGGTTAGTATGTTAGTTGTATGCACCAAATACTTGAAATACTGATTTTAATCGAAAGTACTGCGAGGAGGCATGTAGAGTGAAATGGAGTTAGATATATAGGGGAATTATTTTGGAAAGGTAACAAATATTTACTATTTTTATCTTGAAAGCAAAGGAACATAGTGAAAAATCTAATAAAAGAATTTCAACATATTTTACTACGTTCAGGACATTGACTCAAAAATAGGGAGTTACAGAATATACAAGTAAACGTTCCTCATTCTGTAACTTGTTCGATTGTTGGAAATAATTAAGGGTGTTTAGAAGAGGATGACAAGTATTAGGAAATTCATGGTTTGATTCAGTTTTCGTAAGGTAATATGTGGTTCAGAGATTTGATTGGTTAAGACTGAGTGGGATTTATTGCTTTTGTCGCTAAAAAGAAAATATATCTGTGTCAAAATCACCAACAATATTTAGAAAACCGTAAGTCCCCCAGTCTTAACAAAAGTTATTGTTTGCCAACTAAACTTAATCATATAACTTGAGGTAATGAAAGAATATTTTAATTTACCAATTTTGTGAAAGTTTGAACAATGTGAATTTCCATTAGTATCAAATATTTTTATTTGGGAAATGTTGGAAGGTTGATGACAGTAATGGATCGCAGAAGAATGTACGTAAAACAATTGTCAATTCATAATAATAAATAAGGTGAAATAAATCAATAAATGGTGTTCTTTTCTTTCAATTTTTCCCTGGGGTAGTTACACAATTTATTTAAAACTTCCACTCATAAATAATGCATTATTATTTTTGATAAAAAGTTGCATGCCGATAATTCATGAATAATTTTATTAAAATATTAATTTTAAATTATAATTAAAAATAGATTAAAATAATATTAAAAAAACTTGACTAATACACTGGAAAAATATCAGGAAATTTAAACATTTGGTTTATATCAGTATAGTTTAAAAGTTATAAAAAAAGAAATTATAAAATTTTAAAAAGTACTTTAGGAACCAGCTTTGTGCTGAAAAAAAATCATTGTTTTTTTTAAAATGTTGAACTCCATGTCAATTAGAGATCAGAAGTAAATTACAATTTTTTACTATAAATTCCACTATATTTGAAACACTTGGGATGTTAATACTAGTGACAAAGTACATATACTTTTTCGGAAGAATACTAAACTCAAAAAAAGCAAATAAATCATATTATTTAGTGCCTGTCAGAAAAAAATACACCTGTAATAATTTTCAAACCACAAGCTTTTTCATAAATTCATTAATTTGGGCTCCATTTAATTTAATGATAAACATAAAATTACTTCAAAAAGGCTTTACATAACAATAACCCAAATAATTTATCAAAAAATCTAGAAATGTTACATGTAGTTTCAGAACTAGTTGTTAACAATAATTTTAAGCCTCAAAAATTATCAAAAAAGAGGTTCTTAAAAACTCGCACTTCCATCACGACAAACAAATAATAAAATCACTTAGAAACAAGCCCCAAGATAATTTATGTCTTTATAAGAGCTGATAAAGATAATACTGTAATAGCTATTTCTCAAAATGATGGTATTCAAAAACCTATAGATTTTTTTAAATTCTATAAAACTAACATACTTGAGACAGATCCCACAGAAATATTTCAAAAGAGTCTAAATTCTGTATTACAAAATTGTAAAAGTTAGTTTGATGATAGGGGTGTCAACAAATTAATTTTAATGCATATCTATTCAAGATATATTCAAGTCAGTTGGAGAACTCTTTC
The DNA here is from genome assembly GCA_034092305.1 of Diaprepes abbreviatus. Lineage (NCBI taxonomy): Eukaryota > Metazoa > Arthropoda > Insecta > Coleoptera > Curculionidae > Diaprepes > Diaprepes abbreviatus. Next base: position 12,543,564 of record JASJET010000054.1, read on the forward strand.
CTTTAAAAACATTAACATCATTAAAAAAATAAGAAATTTTGAAAATGTTGAAAACATGCTTTTAACAAAACTACATTGAATTTAATGGCACTATTTATTTGAGTAACGAAGGACTAATAATGGATGACACACTTAGTCCTGTACTAGCTGAAATATTTATGGACTTCTTGAAAAATATGATAAGAAAACTTACTAATTTTAATCAATTTCTGTACTGGTACAAATACATTAGCATTGTTTTTGCTTCCTTCACCAGTACTGATAGATAATTATCACAATTTTTTGATTTTATCAATAACATCCAAACATCAAATTTACAATGGAAAAGGAAACAGAAAATTCAATAAATTTAGTAAAGTTAACGCTATCACAGGAAAAATATCTTCTCCATATTTCCTAAACCAAGGTGTACAGATACTACGATACATAACTCATTATGTTCCTATATACAACATAAACTAGCTGCATTCCACAGAATGTTTCACAGATTAATCACAGTTTCATTACATAAAACAAACTATAAAAAAGAACTTAATATTATTAAACAAATTGCTGTTAACAGTGGCTTCTCATCACTACTAATAGTTAAAATTATTAAGTGCGATGAAGACTGCCCTCGGCAGGGTCTAGGAGTCCTGGTGAACCTATCTTCTCTCCACTTATACATAGAGAACAAGCCCCTGAAGTCTGCTTATCGTCTCAGTTGCCTACGGCATGTCCTAACTTCGCGACTGGTGTGAGTGCAGGGATGTAGTGAACAGTCTAATGAGGAACGGCCGCACAATCAGACTCGTGTGAGTCTCGAGCATACGCGGGAATGAGGAAGAGGATCGTCTGGTAAAATTGAGATCTGCAACTGAACCATGTGTACCCCAACTAATGCTACCTGTCCTAATTGCCATTGGTAAAAGGCAATTAAGTAAGCAAATGCATTGCCAAATTCCTAAAAAACTTAAATATGAATATCGCTCTTAAAACCAATTACATGACTGGAAAATACATAAAAAATTATAAAACTAAGATTAAAAAAAAAAACAAATCTGGGATATATAAACTGACACGTAAAGACTTCCCCAAAGTCTATATCTAGAAGAAATTTTTCTCAAAGAATAAAAATACATTTTAACTGTTTCACTAATTCATAATTAACAAGTAAGAAGTTGGTCAACTTATATCTTCTTCATTTAATTTTTAAAATCAGCTTAATTCCAACTGATTCTCATTATTCTAACAATTTATTAGGCCATAAGCATAATTTTGACCAAAACTTTCAAGTTCTTCACACAGAAAACAAAGTTGCTACGCTAAATCTGCTGGAATCACTTAAAATAAAAAATTTATAAGTACCGACTATTTGTTAAATTGTCAACTAGATGTAAACAATTATTGAACCTTTTTTTGATTGATCTTTATGAAAAAACCTTCCTGAGGATAATATGTGTTGTTATTAAAAACACTAACTTGTAATGCTATTCATTGATTCTTGATAAAACTACAATGTAACATGTCAAATATTTGTGAAGTTCAAGTTTCAAATATTGAAGAATTTATAGTAAAAAATTGTATTTGACTTCTTCTTCTTTATTAAAGTAGAAATATTTATTAACCCTGGCTTTTGTTCAGTTCGAATAAACTATGCAAATTTTTAGTTGCTTTAGGCACAGATTATTTCATTTTACAGATGCGACAGCTTTGATGGTGCTATTGAAGTTGAAAAGTTAAATTCTGAGCTTGCCTCATAACTTATTATTACACTGAGAAATATTTTAAAAATTGGAAAGAATACTGCAATTACACAAATAGATGATTAAAATTAGAAAAAAAATACTACAAAATGTAGTATTTTTAGAATTAAAAACCTTATTACACTACTGCTTAAAAGTAGCCACCCAGAAAAAGGCATTTTGTAAAAGTTTAAATAAATAAAACGACTTTGTAGTAATTTTAATTACTTATTTGCAATTCTTTAGACGTAATAACAAGACTGTTTTTAAATTTTAGGTCCATCTGTGTGTCCATCTTTGTTTGTAATGACTGCCTTACAAAGCTTCGGCAACCTAGACACTAATTTTTCCTATGTTATCTTGGTTATCTTCTGCCATTTGTCTTGCACTTTTCTCCAAAAGTCTTCCTGAGATATATTTCAACATGTTTGTACCTGCCCCTCAAGCTGATTCCACAATAATTCTATAGGGTTCAAGTCTGGTAATTGCAGGGGCCATGTCATGACTTAAAACACCGGTTGTTCTTTTTCTTTTAAAAAACTCTGGCGCAGCTTTGATATGTGTAGAGAATCATTATCTTGTTGAAATATAAATTCTGAAACCCCTTCTATTCGCACAAGATCCCCAATGACGAAACCACCAAAACAGCCCCAAACCATCACAGAGTCTCCACCTTGTTTAATTGAAGCCACAGTACATGCCTCGTTCACCCATTCGTTCTGCTGTTGCAGGACGAAAACTCTTCGTTTGGATCCAGAAATTTCAAATTTTGATTTGTCAGTCCCGATGACCTTGTCCCAGTCTGCAGTTGTCCAATTCTTGTGTTCTCCAGCTCAATTAAGTCTCTTCTTTTTACTAATTGTTTTGAGAAGAGGTTTTGAGACTGCTATACATCCCGTAAGAACTGCGCCAAAAAGTCTCCTTTTGACTGTGGATACGCTGACAGATTTATCACGGCCGACATTGAACTGTGGCTGCTGTTTCTGGTACTCTTAAACGTCTATCACGTTTTCCTTTAACCACTGTGCTTAAATCTTAACTAGAAATTGTTGCTGTTGCTCAGTTTGGATGACGATGGTTGCAAATTGTTCCTTGAATCGCAAATTTCTTAACAATATAGTCAACGGTTTGCCTTGGTATCTTTGTGGCCTTGACTGTTTCTTGTCGTGTATAGATTCCGAATGACTTGAGAGAACTATATTTAGAATATATTTTTGGAAATAGTAAATATATAAAACATTCTTTACAAATATGTATTAAGACATTTTATTCGATAACACTTCTTCTTCTTCTTCTTCCTCTTGTTATAGGCTTACAGCCTGTTTTTTCCAACTCAATCATTCATCTCATTTGATGTTGAAATCCAGGACTCTCTCCATCTTTTAGGTGGTCTTCCTATTGGTCTTCTGGTTTCCGGTGTTCCATCTCGGGCGATTCTCGCTATCCTATTTTGCGCCATTCTTCCTACGTGCTCATTCCAGGCTCTTTTGCGCTTCCGTATTGTTGAATTGCGTATGTGATCTCTTATGTATATCCCGATATTCTTCTTAGTACTTTCATTTCGGCAGTTCTTAGAATTGATTTTGTTTTTGTGTTGTCAACTCTCGTATCTATTGCGTACGTCATTATCGGTCGAAGACAGGTCTTGTAGATTTTTGTTTTTGCGTCCTTGCTCATGTATGTGTTGTGCCTATTTGCCTTGTTTACTTGGTTTCTTACTTCTCTTGTTCTGTCTAGGTTTGCGGATATCACAACTCCTAAGTAATTAAAGGTCATGAGTTGTTCTATTGGTTTGTCATCCACTACTAGTTTGCATCTTAAGGGCACTTTGCTTATTACAATTGACTTAGTTTTATCGATGGATATTTTCATGTTGAATTGCTTGCTTATGGTGTGGAATGCAAACAGAAGTCTTTGGAGATCGTCTTCATTTTCCGAGACTATGACGGCGTCATCAGCGTAACATATTATTGTTATTTCCCCGGTATTCATTCTGTACCCTGGTGCTGCTCTTTTGACGTTCTCAATTATTTGGTCCATTACTATGTTAAACAGTAATGGACTCGGAGAGTCCCCCTGTCGTATGCCCGACGCTATCGGTACATCCTTAGTTAGGTTGCCGCTTACTGAGATTTGTGTTGTGGTGTTGGAGTTTAGCTGTTCAACTATGTTAATTAAATTGTTTGGGATGCCTTTAATTCGCATTATTTGCAGAATATCATCCAGTCTCACCCTATCAAAGGCTTTAGTGAGATCTATAAAGCACATAAAAGCCGGCTTAGTAAATTCAATAGATTTCTCTGCTATCTGTCTTACGACGAATATGGCATCTACTGTAGATCTGTTTTTGCGGAAACCTTGCTGTTCTTCTGATATTCTGCAATAGTCAGTTATTATACCTTCAAGAATTTTGGTGAATAATTTCATTATTGAATTTAATAAAGTTATTCCTCTATAGTTTTCCGTGATTTTTTTATCACCCTTCTTGAAAATAGGTACTGTTATACTTTTCTTCCAATCTCGGGGTATCTCTTGGTCTTTAATTATTTTGTTAAAGAGTTTTGTTAGTTCTTCGTGTAATGCATTTCCACCATATTTAATTATTTCGTTGGGAATATTGTCGGGTCCTGGGGCTTTTCTCGTTTTTAATTTGTATTTCGTCATTTGGAGGCTTACTTCATGGTGTGTGTATTCGTCATATTCAGATGCATTTTCGGGTGGGTAGTTGTACTGTTGTGATTGATCTGTATTTCTATATAGTGTTTTAAAGTGTTCTTCCCATTCGTGCTCAGAAATTTTTTGGGATTGTGTATATTCGTTTATATCCTGTTCCCTTCTTCTGATCATGTTCCATACCTTCTTTTGTGTCCCGTACAAGTCATGTTCCATATCTACTGTGAACCTTCGCCAATATTCGTTTTTGATTTGTCTTATGTCGGTGTTTACTCTGTTTCTTATTTCTTTGTATCGATTGTGTTCTGTTTCTGACTTGTGTGTATCGGAGGTAAGCCTGTCGTTTCTCTGCTGCCAGTGATTTCACCTCAGGAGTATACCAGTGCTTAGCCGACGGTTTAGAATTTGTGTTGAATTCTCTGTATCCCAATGCTTCCTCGGCCGATTTATCTATATTTCCTCTGATTTTTCCCCAGCTTTCTTCAACATCATCTGAATTTTTAATAGAGTTGTCTTTGATCTTTTCTGCAAGTCTCTTTTTATACAAGTCTTTGGTTGATTCATCACTTACCGATTCAATGTTTAATTTATTTTTAATATTCGGTGGCTTTTCCTTTTTGTGTTGTATTTTAAGTCTTAATTTGCATAGTACCAATCTATGATCGGATCCTATTCCTGCAGATGTTAAGCTACAGACGTCTAATACTTGTGTTGGATGTAAAACTTTATTTGATATCACAATCTATTATGTGATGATAACACTTCATATCCTATATTTTTTGTCCGTCATCTATACCTGGAGTTTCCAAACTATGGCCCGGCTTGCGAGCATCACCACTCCGGCCCGCCATTAGTTATTTTGATTTAATTGTAAAATTTACAATGTATAGCAATCATTTAATAAACACGGTAACCGACGTACATTAATAAACTGAACATCTTAACTGTAACTAATGTTATGAGATATATCCTAAACACACAGCACGAGCATCGGCTGTTTCCTCCGCAACGAAATATCCTCGTCACTTGCCCGTGAGTACTAACCGAAATTGCGAACGGAGCGGAGTCCACTTCCGCCCCCCTGTGCCATAGATATTTCACTGGCTCGCTAGTCCCAAGACAAAAATTTGCTTGTAATTCAAAACTAGAGTATGTTGGTATGATGAGCTAGCTAGATCTTGACCCTAGACTTGGTTGAGGAGTCAGTGTGGCCATTAAGCTAAAAAGTTTGAATATCTCCAATATATACTATTGAAGATGACCAACTTAAACTCCTAACAAGTCTACTTAATAAAATTTACGAAACTGGCGAATTGCCTGAAGATTGGCTAGTTTCCACCTTCATTCCTCTTCCTAAGAAAACAAATGCTACCAGATGCTCTGATTACAGAATTATAAGCTTAATGAGCCATGCGCTGAAAGTCCTCAGTATCATTCACTCTCGAATATATAGAAAACTTGAAGAAAACGTTAGCAATGTTCAGTTTGGCTCTAGAAATGGACTTGGAACACGAAAAGCTCTATTTTCTATTCAAATATTGATACAAAGAGCTCGGGACGTAAACTGCAATGCCTATGCATGTTTTATCGATTTCGAGAAAGCATTCGACAAAGTGCAACATCACAAACTGCTTCAAATATTAAATGAATCTGGTATCGATGACAAGGATTTACGCTTTATTAGAAATCTTTACTCACAGCAAAGGGCGACTGTACGTGTAGGCAACGAAACATCACAAGAATTTACAATAAAACGGGGAGTTCGTCAGGGCTGTATTTTATCGCCGACGTTATTCAATACGTACTCGGAAATGCTGTTCAGGGAAGCTATCAGTGGAATGAGAGAGGGCATAAAAATTAATGGTGAAAGCATTAACAACTTAAGATATGCAGACGACACAGTTCTGTTGGCCGATAATGCAGAGGATCTGCAAACACTAATAGACCGCGTAGTGGAAGCCTGTGAAAGATACTAGGATGCAGTCTGAACAGAGAATGGGACCACTCACAGGATATTAGATGCCGCATAGAGAAGGCGAGAGCTGTCTTCAACCGCCTCAGAAAGATTTTGTGCAATATGCACCTGAACATTGATATAAGAACACGAGTCTTGAGATGTTATGTATTTTCAACTCTTCTATATGGAGTGGAAGCCTGGACTTTGACAGAAACAACATATAAACGACTGGAAGCCTTCGAAATGTAGTGTTACCGCCGCATGCTCAGAATTTCATACATCCATCATGTCACAAATAACACCGTGATGCAACGTATGAAAAAAAGACCCAGAAAGTATGCGCAATGTGAAAATCAGAAAGATATCATACTTAGGGCATGTAATGCGCAATGAGAAATACCAACTAATTCAGTTAATTTTGCAAGGTAAGATAGAGGGTAAAAGAACTCAGGGTCGCCGACGAACAACATGGCTGAGGAATATCAGACAATGGACAGGAATGACGACGGTACATTTATTTAGAACAGCTGTCAATAAGGTCATATGGGCCAATGTGATTGCCAACATCCACAGAGGATAGGCACCAACAGAAGAAGAAGAATATATACAAATATTTTTATACTATGTAAATAACGGTTAAATCATTTGTTAATGTGGATCATCACATCATTTCACGAATTTTTAAGGAATTTTTCGACGTAAACAATAAAGTTAGGTTCAATCTGCATAGAAATATAGTTGGGGGAGGGGCACCTTTTGTTGTACATGGTTAAGATTAAATAATCTGTGTATTTCTTTCTGTATAATTAATATAAACTTATTAAAATCCCTTTAGCAGCATGCTGATTTTTTATATAGAATGATAATTTTCTGATCAGATATTTTCATATGGTAGAATTTATTGGGATAAATTGTAATTTATCCAGATAAAAATGTATTTAAAAGATACTGTTAACTAAAATTGTAGGATATGACTTCTTTATTAAGCAAGAATTCTGTTGAGGAATTGTATTTTTTTTATAAACATGAAAAAATGTATTCATTGGATATTTGATAGCGCCAGCTGAAATATTATTTTTTTAAAGTTATTAAGTTATTAGGTCATCTTGTGTTAATTTTCCTTATTGAAAAATTCTAAAAATCTGCACTCAAAAAGATTCATGAGTTTCCAGTGGTAACGGTCCAAAATGTTTTGAAACATTTAAATTTCATTCTTAAAATTTTACAAATCGTTAGCATGATCGACGAAAGTATTACTAATTGAAGTTACGTATGAGAAAGTACACATTCTTACTTCTTTAGAAAACAAACGTAAAAGTGATGACAACCTAGAAAACTCTACCGCCAAGACTAAACGTATGGAAACGAAATTACGTTGTACTGATTTGATAGTATTAGGCTTGCCATGGAAAACTGCTGAGCAAAATTTAAGAGAATATTTTGAAACGTTTGGAGAGGTCCTAATGGCACAAGTAAGTATATATTTAAAACATTTTCTCATTTGTTGAGTATCAAAATGTCTAAAATATTATGAAATAACTTAAAGAATTTTAGGTCAGAGAACTTATCTCAGCTTTTTTTTTTAGGTTAAAAAGGACCCAAAGACTGGTCAATCTAAAGGTTTCGGATTCATTAGATTTGCCTCATACGAGTCTCAAATGAGGGTTTTGGCTCAAAGACATATGATTGATGGTCGATGGTGTGATGTGAAAGTCCCTAATTCAAAAGTAAGCAATTTAATAATTTTTGAAAGCCTTGCAAAATAGTTTTGAAAGAATTATAATTTTTGGCTGCATAGTTATTTCCCAAGATTATATACCCTGATATGGAAATTTTATTTAATTCCTTTTTTTTTTTTATAGGAAGGTTTAATCCAGCAAGTCCCGTGCAAAGTATTCATTGGAAGATGCACAGAAGACCTTACAGCGGACGATCTTAGAGAATACTTCGGTAAATTCGGCGAGGTTACCGATGTATTCATTCCAAAACCGTTCAGAGCATTTAGTTTTGTCACATTTTTGGATCCTGAAGTTGCTCAAAGTTTGTGTGGAGAAGACCATATAATTAAAGGTACTAAATGCCTATTGTTTCGTAATTTTACTTTTTAAACGGTCCTCGTAATAGCGGTAGTTCAAGTGCACCGTAATATGAGGTTTATTTAGAAAAAAAAAGAAAATATTTTTATAAGCATTAATAATATTATATTTTTGGGTAATTATGCTAATGTGTTAAAAGTTTTGTTTAGGTTTAGATATTACATAAATCCCAGTATTTGACACTAATATTTTTACTGATGCTGCGTTTTTAGGCGTCTCCGTTCATGTATCAAATGCTGCTCCCAAATCTGAAACTAGAACCTCAAAACATGGTTATGATCATCGAGGAGGACCACCTCATGGTAATAGAGGACCCCCAGGAGGTCCCGATGGGCCTGGAGGAATGTATCCACAAAGGTAAAAATATACTTTACATTTTTGGAACAAATAAGTTTGGGAATATTTTGAACTGTGTTTAATTGTATTCTTGTAAGGGAGTTATGCAATTTGTTAATTTTTTTTAAGGTATAATGGACCCCCAGGGCCAAATCAAGGAAATTGGGGCAATCAGGGTGGACCAAGAGGAAATTTAGATATGCCTAATTTACAAGCTTTGGGTAAGTTGTTTTTCTTTTTCGTTTATTGACAAAGGTATTTTAATATAAAACTAGACACTGGTAACTGTTTGAGATTGTGGTTATTGTTTGTTATTTTAATTGCATGGTTTTTTGTGTTTATTTGTTTTTTGTAAATAGTTTATCTTTGTCCATTAATTGTCAGTGTTTTTGTTGTTTTCATCTTCATTGTTTTTCCTCAGCAGAATGGGTATTAAAAAGAAACTAATTAAGTGTTAGTAAACATATATATTTTCTGCTTTCAGTACAACTCCTATCTCCTGATTCCTTTGTCCCCAACACTCCTGGTATAAGTAAAAATCCAGGTAATCATTTTAATTAAAAATGCGCGCTCGATAAAAAATGTCTTCAAAGGTTTTTCATTATTTAATAGTTTCAAAGTTCTAAAATTTGATAAAAATTGTATTTTGGTATGATTTAATCAAAAATTTTATTTTAAACAATCAGTAAAATACAAAACGTTGTTTTTTTTCCATTTAATGTAAGTTTGGAACTTGAAACTTGAATTATTACTGGAGAAATAACAGTTTCTTGAGTTTTTACAAAGTTATCATAGGTTTACTGGATTATCAATTAAAATAAATGACAGAATTGAAGATTAATGTGCATTAAAAGGGAGTCGAAACGTTGCATGAGCTCACACGTCAGATTTTTGATACATTCAATATGAAAATTTTGGCCCCTTGACGTTTTGAAATAAAGCAAATTAATTAATTACTGTGAGTTATATAAATATAGGTATTTATCAAATTGATACTTACCAAAAGCCAATCTGAAGTTAATGTCGTTTCGTTTATGATGTGTATTATCTTCTTTATAACTGCTTGTATGAACCAAACTTATACTATTATATTTCATGAATTTTACGTAAAAACTACCAATCCAAAGATTTCCTCGTTACCGACACATCTTAAAGATATTGATAAATCACAATTTTTACATCACAAACCATCGGTGATATATTTCATTTCTATCATTTGGTTATTAATATGAACATAACATCTTGTGGAGTGAAATTTTCTTCTAATTTACGTGTTTTTCATTCGGTATATTCTGATGTCATTGTTTATATTTGATACTTGCAAATATACCAGCATTTTTGCCATGAGATATTCGAATATTGAGTAAACATTTTACTATTTTGTAACATTATTTATTATAAAAGAGTAAGATGAGGCTACTGTCTCCGAGACAAACATAATAGGTAAAAGCACAGTGTTGCCATATCACACACTAGTTACGATCAGCTGTTTTAAAGGAATTAAATGAAGTTCCGTATTAATCATTTTTTAAATATTTTCTATTTCAATGATAAATGCCTTGCAAACTACTTTTAAATTATATTTTTTATTAGCATTTTAATTCAATTTTCCAAATATTGTAAGAGCTCCTTAATCAATTATCGTATACCAACTCTTCACGTTGAGTTGAACGGAGACGACGAAAAATGAGTAAATTAAGATCTAGAAACTATTATTTCTTCAGTATCTGCCAAAGAAAATGTTGACTAAAAATCGAGCCGTACAATAAAAAATTCTTTGTAGGATATAGTACAAGACCGAATACCGTACCGAACATACCAAATATACAAAATCTGACTTCTGCTTTGAATTGGTATACTAATAGTATTAAAAAAGAGTTTCCATAATATCAATACCAAGCTTGTGTTATTTCTTAAGAGTTTAGAAAATTAACTTCTTAATGTATTTTATATTTTAGTACCATTAAATACAGTTATTTTCCTGTTAATTGTGTTTTGCCTCTTTTTTTTATAACTTCTATATAATTGTCGGATTTTAGCAAGTTTTCAGTGCAGTAAGTCGCCTTTTTTAACATGAAAACCTTGTAAATATATTTTACAGTGTGTATAGAAGAAATATGCCCATACCTATCCTTTCCATACTTTGACCAGATAAGTAACTAACCATTTTATGGTGACTTTATAATCATAGTGATGACAGTTTTTCGTTAACGTTATTTTCAAATAAAAAATTGTTTTTCCAGTAAAAAATAATATATAAAATTATATCGCTGTTCACAAAATGATCACTCAGCTATCCCCCTGCTGATTGTGCTTGTTTTACCTTGTAATGATTATAAATTTGCCATACAAAAAATCACATAAACCTAACCTTTATATACCTTATCAAACCTCTTCCACTGTTTACTCCATAAATTTAATTCATTTAGGTATAACAGGTCAAGGGGGACAGAACAACAACCAAGGGGGAGGAATGAATCCCCTAGGATTGGGACTTAATTTGGGTGCCTTGCCAATGAACCCGGCTCTGGTTGCTGCAGCACTGAACCAAGCTAGTTGGGGTCTGATTGGAAATTTGCAGAACCAACCTGAACCAAATTTCAATCAGGGTTTCAGCAATGGGCCTAATAATAACAGTGGTAAGTAAAAACTCAATAAACATTTTTATCATCGTTATGGTACAAATATTTATTTAAAAGAACATTTTTTTATGGATAGTATACTTTTTGTTGGGTATTGTATACATAGAATAAAAAAAAATTTAAGAAAGCTTTGTTTGGTTTAATATCATAGAATATTGATTCACACGCGATAATTTACCTTTTTCGCAAACGAAAAAACAGTATTTAAACTTCCATTACAATATATAATTAATCTGAATCATCTCGAACACTTTCGTTATGAATACGACTATACCAGGTAACCATAGTATCGTTAGGTGATCCACAATTCTGTTGCGTTTCTGGATATAAAAGTATAAATTAAATTCGACTCATTCATGCAGCACAAAGTTGTTTAAAAATCTGAGATAAATAAAGATTCACTATTTCTCTTGGAGTGAGTCCAGACGACAAGAAAAATCTGAATATAACCCATATTTTTTTTTTCAGAACTTTGAGAGTTTTGAGATAATGGTTATTTATGAAGTATATTAAATTGTTTTAATTTATTAAAAATGCTTGTTACCAATTTATTAAAAATGCTTGTTACCAATTTATTAAAAATGCTTGTTACCTTCGTCCTCAAAAAAAAAACTTGTTCATTTTTTTTATTAATTATACAACAATTGCAATAATACAGTTATTTGTTATATAAATTAAATCTTATGCGCAATAAAGGCCCTTATATACAGGGTGTCTCAAAAGAAAGTTCACATTTAAAAAATCGATTTAAAAAGAAGTCAGGACTTTATTGAAAAAATGTTTATTACATATTAAAATACATTGTTTGGGAATTTATTTTTTAAAAATGATATCGTCCAAATGTAATCCGTTGCGCTCACGGCATTCATTTAATCGAGCACTAAAATTGGCCATGACGGCTCGGCAGGTATTCTCCGTGATATCTGCCATTTCATTGCGGATATTTTCTTTTAATTGTGCCAGGGAAGTCGGTTTGTTGGCGTAAACTTTTGATTTGACATAACCCCATAGGAAAAAGTCCATAGGTGATAAATCAGGACTGCGTGGAGGCCAACTTATGTCACCTTTCTTTGAGATCAATTTGCCAGGAAAAATTTCACGCACTCGTGGCAGAGACATGTTGGACGTGTGTGAAGTTGCTCCGTCTTGCTGGAACCATGTTCTTTGGTTATAGCCAGGAAAATTTTGTAGTTCAGGCACGAAGAAGTCGTCTAACATCTCCACATACCGCTCTGAAGTCACTGTTACTGTGCGTTCCCTTTCATTTTCAAAAAAGTACGGGCCGATAATTCCTCGCGCCGACATCAAAGCCCATACAGTCACTTTCGGCGAATGTAGAGGTTTCTGATGTTTGTGTTTTGGATTGTTTGCACTCCAGTAGCGGCAATTTTGCTTGTTTACATGATCGTTAAGATGAAAATAGGCTTCATCCGAAAAGAAGATGTTGGTAAACGTTGAAAAGCGTTCAGTCATCTGGTTTACGAAGTCAAGCCTCTGACCATCATCCTGAGGCTTCATTTCTTGCACCAACTGAATTTTATAGGGGTTTAGCTTTAAATCTTTGTGTAAAATGCGGAATAATGATGACCTATGCATATTTAAAGCAACAGCACGCTTACGAATCGAAACGTTTGGGTCGTCACGAACAGACTGAGTAACACTCTCTACGTTTTCGACCGTTCTCGAAGACCTCGGACGCCCGGATTTTGGTTTATCTAGTGTTGAACCGGTCTCTTCAAACTTCTGGACCCATTTTCCAATAAGCCGAGCGCTTGGCGCATCATATAAGTGACGAATATGACGAAAATTGCAGAATTTTCTACGCGCTACAGTCGCCGAATTACTGTTTTTGTAAAACTCACGTACGCACAAAGCACGGTCCGCTCCATAGCGACTAAATTTCCAAGAGCCAGGCTACCGATTGACATACCCCCCGCGCCGCTTGGAATAGTTGCGTTCACGCAATAAGCAAAACAAATGTGTACTTTCTTTTGAGACACCCTGTAGTACAATTTCCCTCCAACGACACTCTCTGATATCGAGACGCTAATCCACAGACATAGCCTTAGCTAGGGTTACCAGATTAACTAATGAGATTCCCTGACCTTTTGTCTGGATGTTATGTGGTATGTTAAAGCAGTGAGATTTTCAAAATATTTGCAATCAAAGCACAAAATTCGAATATTCAGCGTGTGTTGTCATAAATGGGAGCGCAGTGGACTAAGAAGAGAAATAGGCTGTCTATATTATAAGCTTTGCTTTTCCGCTCCCACCAATGTTGTAACTTTGCTGGTTCTGCTTTTAGTTTACCACTGAATTCAAATAAATCTTCTAATATCACTTTTAATATTTTATTTCGCTTCATTTTAGTTTTTAGATAAAATATAACCAATAAATCTGGTTAAAGTTAGGTTAATACAAAAACCTGTACCCCTTATGGCTACGGAATGAAATGGCCCGTGTGAACGATACATTTTTAACGTAAAAGGACGTAATATGCTTACGCTCAAATTTTTCTTGTCGTCTGGACTCACCCTCAGACGACGAAAAAGTTCCGCCAAAAACAGTCTTGAAAAAGTAGTTTTTTTTTATGAATTTATGAAATGAGTTTTATTCAATATCATCTTGTTTAGACTTCAATTTAGCAAACTTTGTGTTTGGTGAGACTTATAAGTAGCATAATATAACTGTAGTAAACTTATTTCAACGGTTGCACTCCACATGTCAATTTTTTCATTTAATATTGGAACAAAATTAAACTCCTCCGTATAACAGGTTAGCCGTTAATATTTCTGGAATAACAGAAACAAATATTCTCCACGATGGACAATGCACTGTTGCGTGCGTTAATCGCCACATCTGGCGTAGAAAATTGTTCACCACGTAGTTTGTTCTTCATGAACGGGAACAAAAATAAATCAGTGGGTGCCAAATCAGAGTTGTATGGCAGTTGACTCATCGATTTCACGTTTTGAGTGCTCAAAAAGTCGATTTTTAAGTAAACATTTTAGTATTTTGTAAACTTATTTATTATTAAAAAGGTTAGACTACTGTCTCGGAGATAAATATAAACATTAAAAATACGACGTTGCCAAATGTAACATTTTCTGTTTCAATAATATACGGTGTGACCAGTACAGTCCGCATCATGGGATTTTTTTTATTAATAGCTTTATTTGAAATTTGACTTTGGCATCAATTTCTGCTTCGATTGAGATGTGTGTGAGAAAAAAATGTATCAAATCATTTTTGAAAACGCATTCTATCATAATATCGTTACTGTTTTTTCTATTTCTGGAAAATATTAAAAAGTCGAATTTTACGCTACCGATTCTTGAATTTTCCGTAAGAGGCTGCTTTAGAGTTTATTCACAAAAATCTCTGATTAAAAATATTGAAAAAATCCGAGATTGTTTCTTACATACTGAATTCATATTTCGAAGTTGCATAGGTCTATAGATAAAGACATAACAATTGAATATCCTTAAAACGCAACAGAATAGTGGCTTAACCGATAATTCCATGAACACCCGGTATATTCACTCCATACGTCATCACACTCGTAACTAATCTTCCAAAAAAATCTCAAGGCCGTTTCCCTGCAGGCAACAACCAAGGTGGCGGCAACCAAGGGGGCGGTGGCGGCCCCGGCTTCCTCAGCTGGATGTCCCAAGGGGGTGGCGGCCCTGGGGGCGGTCAAGAGGGGGGTCAGTGGCCAGCCAGGCCTCCACCGGGCCAGAATCAAGACAAAGGGTTCTTAAAATACGACTAGGGAAGAGCAACCGCTGTCCTAGCGGTCAGAGAGGTAGTGAGGAGGACAATGACGTTCTTGGTGAGTTTAGGATAGTGATTTTTTTTTAAATATTATTTAGGATGTTCGAGGCAGTGGCGCAGCTGTAAATTTTTTTGGGGTTCAAAAAAATATATTTTAGACACGATTTTGATCAAAATTTTTATAAAAGGATATTTTTAGTTTAATCTCGCTAAGTGAGACGTTATATATAAACTATCCTTTTTCTATTTTTTTTAACTTCGGTGTTGTCTGCAGGTAGTATAATAGCCCAAACTTATTCAAAGTTTTAACTGCCTGCGTTTACCGGTACAAATGTTATGAGACTGTGATAACTATAATGTGCAGTTTACCTATTTTTTGTTTAATAAACGTAAAACATAATAATATATAAAAATCACTAGATGTCCACTTTAAAGGACATGTTGAGCACAGTTTTGTAGATATATTTTATTGTGAATTTAAAACTAATTTTTTCCTGTAAATTTGGTTAATAATGTTTTTTTATGTAGGAGGTGTGTTCCAAAATTTCCGACCTGCGTTTATAACGACCTCGACAGGGCACGAGCGTAACTGCAGCTACCAATTTTACTGTGTTCGCATTTTTAGTGTTTTTGTTTCCAGAGCCTATTTTACGTTCGTCGAATTTTGTTATCGCTGAGAATGATGGAGAGATCTGAACAATGAATTTTCATCAAGTTTTGCTTAAACTCGAAAGAGGTTGTGTGAAAACCATTGAAATGATGCAGAAGGCCTTTGGGGACGAGTGTATGGGCAGAACACAAATAAAAGAATGATACAAGCGGTTCAAAAGGTGGCCGCATTTCTGTTGACAGTGATCGACGTTCTGGCCAACCTTTGAACACTAGAAAATGTCAAATGTGTGCGACTTGCGATTGTAGAAAATGTCGTTTGACTGTTCTTGAATTCGAATGTGATGGTATTCCAAACATTTGTTTAATTAATTTTAACTGAGAATTTGGGGAGTACGGTACGACAGAAAATGCTTCGCTTGGAAGTAGCTCAGAACAATTTGGAAATGGTCACTAATGATAAAAATGTGCTGGAAAAGATCATTACGCCCATCCCATCCGAGTCACGATCGAAAAGAGCACGTCAAAGACGGATTAGTTGTTGTTTCCTTTGACTATTAAGGTATTGTGTGTCATGAATACGCCCTTAGAGGTCAAACAACTAGTAAGGAATTTATCTTGACGCTTTGACAAGATTGCGTGACGCAATAAGAAGAAAATAGCAGCGTTATTGACAAGCTTTTTCACTACAACAATACACGGCGAACTTTTTGCAACAGTTTTAGGCAATACATAACTTCGCCAGCGTCCATAGAGTACCGATATAGCCCCCTGCGACTTTTGCCTATTCCCAAAATTGAAAATTACTCTCAAAGGGCACCGATTTGACAACATATAGACGATTCAAACGAATGTAAGAAGGTCATGGAGACCGTTCTAAAAATTGACAGCGCGAACTGCTTCACCATGTGGAAACACCGATGGGGGCGTGCATTTGAGCCATATAGGGATTACTTTGAAGGATACCACTTGCCGGATAATGAAAAATAATGCTAGCGCGAAATTATAAACACAGGTCCGGAACTTTTGGGACACACCTCGTATTTGAACATCGTCACTTCAGGTTCTTTTACAATAGAGAAAGTACATATGAAAAATAAATTTGATTAATGTACACATAAGTTATTAGTTGTCTTTTAAATTCGCCTTTGTATTTTTTAAAATGCATAAGAAAATTTCCCAATGTTTCTAGCATACAAGATGTGGAAATTAAATTCCGGGCAAAATTTCATTATCGCCCTTCACAATAGTCTCCCTTTAATTCTTCACAACGATTCCAACGTTGCGCCTACGATTGGAAGCACACTTTTTAATCCTCCGAAGTTAACCCGTTCAGCACCACGATTAGAGCTTCTTTTACCTTCTGTACGCCGCCATGATGAGTTCCCTTGAGATGCAACTTCATCTTGGGGAATAAAAAACAGTCGCAGGGGGCAATAGGATGGGTGCGGAAACGTTGGAATGCCATTTTACGCCAAAAACTTTTGCACAATGTCGTTCTCGACGAGTTCGAGTCACACACAGAAAACGCGTGCCCGCCGCTGCTCCAGGACGCCAACATAGAACTGTCCAGTCGCTGTCTGGCCGGCAGGAACATATACACGATGAATGGTGCCACGGATATCAAAAGAAAGCGATCAACATTGCCTTCACTCGCGACTTGGACATCCTCGCTTTCGTTGGCCGCTCCCCACCCTTTTCCACCCACTGCTCACTTTGTTTACGGGTCTGGGGACATACTCAAATATCCAGGTCTCATCTCCAGTGACTACCCGACTCATCGGTACGAGAGATGAAGGGAGATCCTTCACGTGGATCGTCTTCTACCGATTCACACCCCCTCCTTGAACCGCTTCAGCTCATTCAAACGCGCGTTTTTGACATGTACTTGTCTCCATACACCACTTGCAATTTTCGGAGGATTTCCGAGGGTTTTTCGCCATATTTCACTAAAAATTGAATCACAACACGTTGCTTGTAGTGTATCACTCATTTTCACGACACCACTAAAAAAGTTACTTTCGAAAAATGCGTATAAAACACGAACTAAACGTGCTATTGACTTCAACCTTTGACTGAAACTAAAAGGAAGATCCCCCGTTTCTAGACACATGTTAACAAATGACCCAGTGTTGCCAGTTCCCGAGTTATACCTAAATTCCCGGAATTTAATTGCCACACCTCGTATTTTGATTTTAAAGACAAAATATTGAAAAGTCCTCTCATCATTTTAATAAAACTGTTTAGTCGCTTTTTTAATAATTCTCTTTCTTTTCAGATCAACAAAAATATCACCCCAAATATCGAAAACTCCGCAAATTTTCCTCAAACTTCAAATTTTACAAATCAAGATCATCATTCGCAGCAGAGTAGCGGTTCACACGGTCACCCCAAATAAGAGGTGAAAAATCCCTTTGTAGTTTAGTAGATCTTTTCGTGTGTTCCCTAAATATCGATAAAAAAAACTTTCAAATACGCGTAATAAGTTTAAGCAAATCTCAATTGTTTTTTAAAAAACGTTTTTACTTATTTCAAAAATATTTTTTTTTTGTTTTTATTGATGTACACTGACATGCAAAAAAGTGGCACACCCAATTTCGTGTGCCACTCTTTTGCCTCTTAGTGTACACGTTTTATATCTTTTTCTATAGCAATATATTTATCGATTTGCTTAAATTATCTCTCCTTTTTTTGTACAAATATATATTATATTTACTGAATGTATCGTTTACATGTTATTATTTTTTTTTATTTATTGTAGTCCACAGTGGATGATGATATCTTATGTATGTTATTGTTCTATAGATAGATAATTAGTTCTAATATAAGTCACCGAATGGAAAACCCGTAAGAATAGATGGAAACGAAACGGAATTTATTTATGAAAGAATGGAAAATTGTATAATATGGAGCGGGAGTTAATTTGCGTTAAGATTGTGGAAATATATTTTTAAGTTTGTGGCAGTAGATTTTAGATGTGTATGGTTTTTATTGTAAATGATGAAAGATAATTATAGATATCCTATTACAAAGAGTGATTGTTGTTGTGTTTTATTTCGGATTTAGGTTATGTTTTGAAGTTTGGGGGTTGAAATACAGAATTGGCTTGTAGTATTTGGACAAATATCCAGTATTCTTTATCTTTTGGACTTCATTGAATTTCGGAAGTTTCGTCTTTCTGGTATTTGAGGTCCTACGAAAATCTCCTTGTTTAAACTTGCTTTGGTCATTTTGGATATTTTTCTCATTGTAATTTTATATGCTGTGGAGGTACAATAAAATTTTCCTATATATATATATATATATATATATATATACTTTATTCCTGGTGTAAAATTCTCCTTTCGAGGCCAGAGTTTCTTATAAAGCGATTCTTCTTCTCACAGCTATCCCAAATACAGCAACTCTTATGTTATAACATGTTATAACATTAAAGTCTGCACCTATCCATAAATATTGTTTATAGTTAATGTTTTCCAGTAAGAGTTGCATATTCTTATATGCTTCTTTTATACAGAGTATCTCTAAAAGGTATGTACAAAACGCTAGCGCAAAGTCCAGACGTAGTTTCACTTCAGCGCCAGGCCATTTCACGTCCGATCACTGAAGAGGACCAGGTCTGGGCTCGATTAGTACTTGGATGGGTAGCCGCGTCGTAACCGTGGTTCGGAACCCACGTTATACTGTAGGCCTAGTTTCCAAAAGGTCTCCGTTACCGATGCGTTTTTAATCCAAAACAAACAATAGCCCAAAAAAAAGAGTGTCAAAATTACCATTTTTTTGAATCTTTTTATAAATATTTATCTTAATAATAGCCGGATGTGCACTAAATTTGGTACTTTCGGGTTTTTAAAAATGAAAAATCCTGATCTGATTACAGTTTCGATGTACACTACAGAGGGCGCCACCAGCAACACTGCCTACATCTAAAGCTTCACAACTTTTTTGTGCCTCAGTATATTAAATTTCTAACTAAAAACTCTTATTCCCCGACATCTATCCAAAAAAGTTATATCTAGTAGGTGTCACTTTGAGAAGCCGTTTCTGACATAATCGAATTTAAGTGTTTTACTTCGTACGGAGAATCGTCGTTGCCCCTCTTCACACTTTATCCTGGCTTAGGACAAGTCCAAGAAATTAGGAGCGTGTTTAAGGGCAAACAATAAAAATTTACATAGGAACGAGCTAATAATGATTATGATGTAAGAATGAACTGGCGGTGAACAATAAGAATAATACAAAGTTGATAAGAAACAAATTTTATTTATAATTCTTTAAAAAGCTCTAAGTAAATGTTCAAAATGCTCTCCATTTTCATGTATACAAAGATTAATTCTATGGAGAAAGTTAAACTGCACACTTTCAATCATCTCTGCATCTAAGCATAGTGTTCACTGATTTTTTATCAGAAACTATCAACTTTTGGACATTGGTAAATTGGACCAGATCCTCATGTTTTAGCTTCTGGAATTTGCACTAGCGTTTCGTACAGATCTTTTAGAGACACCCTGTAGAAACAGCGTGATATATAGGAAGAGTACCGCTTGTATTCTAACTTCGGAATTTAATAAACTCCATGCTTGGGGAGTCATGTTTAATGCAGAAATCTTCCATATACTTATAGTTTTCGTTTTTTATGTTGCCAGATCTTTGGTTTAAGATACGACATAATAGAAAAACTATATTAAAATGGGAATTTTTTTTTAAACGATGAAATCAGAAAAGATTGGGAATAAATAAAAAATTAAACGATATTCTGCTTTATTTTGTCGAAATACTTAAGGCCAATTTTGTAAATTGTATTAAAACAGAAACATACTCGTATAATTTAACATATATTATACGAGGTGCATCCCAAAAGTATTCGACCTGCATTTATAACTTCGCGCTGGCATTGCGGGTGGCATCCTTCAACGTAATCTCCGTTCGATTGAGCAACACGCTTCCGTCGTTGTCCCCACGTAGTCAATTTTTAGAATGGCTTTGAGCACTCCTGACGTATTTATTAGAATCGTCTGTATGTCGTCGATCTGGTGTCCGGTGAGCGGAATATTCAATTTTGGGAATAGCCAAAAGTTCTATCAGACTATATCGGGACTGTAATGTTGTTTTGCTGGTGCGCTGGCGTTTTGTCGTAATGAAGAAGCCAATTGCTCACTGCATCACGTAATCTTTTTAAAACTTCAAGATAATGCTCCTTATTGGTTGTCTGATCTCTCGGAGCATATTCATGATACCACAACAGTCTCATAGTGAAAGAAAACAATCGACAAGACTTATCATAAACCCGTGATTTGTCACCGGAAATAATATTTTTGTGCACATTTTCATCATTAGTGTCTTGGCCGACTTCAACACAAGCATTTTATGCTCTACCTTGAGCAACACAAGTCTTTGGAATGTCAAGGTTACTTTAATATTCGCGAACAGTCAAAGTGTGGCCATCTTAAGACTGCTTGTATCAACCACTCTTTTATCTGTGTTTTGCCCATACACTCGTCTCTAAAGACTTTCTGCATCATTTCAATAGTTTTCACATATTTTTTTTGGAGTTTAAATGCAAAAATTTAATGCAAGTTTTGAATAACAAAATCCGACGAACGTAAAACAAGGCACTGTAACAAAAATTCTGTATGCACGAACTAACACGCCTAATTGGTAGCTGTGGTAAGTACCGTACAGAGGTCACCAGGGGGGCAACGACCCTCCCCTCAAAAACTTCCAATTCAGAAAAATAGATTCGCCAGAATGTCGCTGCCCCCCATTGACAACTCGCTTCTGGTTATCATATTGCACTGTCTTATATTCAAATGTGGTGGGGGTAATTTCAATCTTATTTGTTCTTGTGATATCGCCCCCCCTCCCCCACAAGAGAGAGGTTCGATCTCCCCCCCTCCGAAGTAGCTCAAAACTCGTGGCGCGAAATTATAATTGTAAGTAGGATACTTTTGGGACACACCTCGTACACGTTGGTGAATACATGAAAACAAAGAGAAAAGCTACAAGTACCCACTTTAACTTACATATGTATTTCTTACTTTGAGCTGTTTTAAAGAAAGCAAGTTTTTTGTGACTGTTCTGGACTGTGCATTTTGGAGAACCAAGTGGTGTGGTAAAAAGTAAGTTGGTATGTTTGTTTTCTTTATATAACATAGCATATTTAGTTGATTCTTTACCTTCTTTATTAACGTTTATTGTACGCTGAAAAGAGGTTTTAGGTTAAAACAGAGATAGGTCATAGACATATATAGATCACGGGTATTATAGAAACGTATTGACTCGTATGGAAAGAGACGGAGTGAGATAGGTTGGTAGTACCGCCTTTTCTATCGGCGCACGATACCTATCTCTCCGGATAGGTACAACCAACCAGAAAGATATTTCATAATGGATTAAGTGACCGTTATCGCGCGTAGGGGACTCTTAGCTCTGACTATAGAAAGAGAGGTACTACTGACATATTTCGCTCCGTCTCTAAGTGAAAGTCAACGCGCATTTATAAGATCTGCGGTCTATCTTTAAGCCGCGTCCACATTAGTAAAAATTTTACGTTATATGTGACATGTGGTAAAAATTGGTACTTTCATATACAACTTATGCGAGTGTGAACTCGCATAAATTGTAATGAACGCACAAATTTTTGTCGCGTGTCACACACAACGTAAATTTTTACTAACGTAGACGCGGCTTTATGTCTTTCTGAGACATGCCCTGACAAGAAAAACCCCATGCAAAATTCCTAAACGTGTAAATATTTGATCTCCATATATGCCTTGTTGGCAAATCTACGCTACGTTTGTAAGAAAATATGAAGTTTTGAAGATTTAAAGAAATTTTCTTTTTTTTTTAAAATTTTTTGATTTTTTAAATATGAAAACGTAATTTCTGGAATATATAGCATTTTCTGACGTATAAACAATTGCTTTTACCTAAAAGGCCGCGACTTGTACCTATAATTGTCCAACAAATAGCTGGTATTTGTAACAATGTAACTTTTCCAGATTAACTGCTCAACCTGACAATGTTGCTTATCATTATCATTGGCACTTCTCTCACTCATAATTTCATTTTGATTTAAATCGATTTTTAGTGGCATTTTAAAGATATTGGTTTGTTTTTGTGAAACAAAGCGAATTAAATTGTAAATAGTGGTAAAATTCGGTGTAATTTGCAAGAATAGGTAAATATATACAAACATCTCTTAACAAAAAAGAAGTACATTGTAGAGTACTGATTCTGTTGCGACGCACAAATGCTATAGTTTTTTCTTCTCGTATTCATAGCAGTTTTGGCTGTAAACAAATGCATGGTTGAAAATAGGCTTGACGGTCTCTATTAATCTAAAATCTCTTTGGTATTTTAATTTGAATTCCTCGAAACTTTTAAATATATACAGGATTGGTCAATTTATTTTATTAATTGACCAAGCTGTAGGCGAGTTGTGTCTAGGTCCTCTTATGGGTGGGTAGGAAATAAAATTTTACATGCTTGCGTTATAAAGCCGCTCTGAAGTAACCGTTTTTAGCCAGTTTATAAATATTTGTAATGAATCCTTACAGTTTCAAAGATTCAAAATAAAATCAAATTTTGAACTTCTTGGACATGAATAAAATTCAGTTTTTGTTGCGGTCTAGTACACGGGAGTCGTTATCTTATCTTGTATACACGTTCATTTGATGTGACCGCAGTTTTTATTAAAAGACAGCCAAGTCACAGTCAAATAAGCATTCGTTCAAGTTAAGGCAACAACACCCGACTAAGAATAAAGTCTATGTATCTTTTAGATGATGTCAGGGCGTAAAAATGTTGATATAATTGAAACCAATTTTTTGCAGGAACATTAACTTTTAGATGGAGAATTAACATTTCCCATACAGGTTTATAATAAAATTGATCATGGTGTTTTTTGAATTATTTACATTTTTCTGCAAATTTTGACTTAATTGAACTTTCAAGTTATTTCTTACCTATGAAATAAGGTTTTTTTAGTGATATTATATAGTTTTATATTTACACTTTTCTTCGTAAACAAATTATGTTTTCAACAGTTTTTTGAATTTATTAATATTTTCAGTGTAACACGAAAAAATATCTGAATTATTGTTTAGGTACCAAATAAGAACCCGAGACACGAAGACTGAAATTTAGGGAGGAGAGACTGAAGGAATAAGCACCAAAGAAAAGGGATAACATAATTTTTTTTATTTCAAGTCATGTTATATATATAATACAGTATTTAGAGTATAAATAAATTCCTAAAAAACATAAAGAGGTTTTATTATTCAACTATAACTAGGATATAAAAATCTTATCAATTTAACAGATCTAGAAAATATTTTCAGTGACTAAAAACTCTTGCCTTTTCTAACCCAGAACTTTTTAGGCTCTTGAAGACTTAACGATATATTTAAAAATCACTTATCATAAATGTATTTTAAAAAAAAAACATAATTATAGTCAACAGAAACTATATAAAAATATTTATCAAATTTAACAAATATCCATAAAAGATTTTGACAACTACAACTTACTATTTAACAAAATACAATAAATGCAGTCTTAATTCGCAGATTTAATTGTTTTGATTAAAGATTAGTTTTGATTTTGATTGTGACAATTTGAAATTGTAGTTGTGTTCATAAAAGTTATTAAGGAGGTCCATTCGCAACCACACCAGTTAAATGAAGTGTACTAACTGATATTTATCAAATTACATTAAAATGCTATAATAAGCCATCTGGTAAAATTATTCCGTTCGGGGTACGTGTCAATGACGTAGAGGAAAACAAAAGTAGTCTATCCCCAAGGTAGGAAGGACAGACTACGTAAACTCTCAAATCCCAGTTTCTTATTAAAGACAACGGAAAGGTTAGTGGACCGAAACGTTATGGAAGAAGGAATTGTGCAGTATCTTGCATCCTTTACAATTCGTCTATCAGGCAGGAAAATCCACGGACACGGCGCTATATCAACTTGGTACAAGAGTAGAAAGCGCGCTGTTGAACGACCAATCCACTTTAGGTACCTTTATCAACATCGAGGGGGCGTTTGACAACACATCTCACGATTCGATATGTAATGCTCTACATCGACGAGGCTCCAAACCGACAGTAGTCATGTGGATCAGAAAAATCTTAACTCTGAGACTAATACATACAAGCGCAAAATCTAGGGATACTACAGATTTTTATTATTAAATTATTATTTTTATTTTAAATGCCCTTTTGACAATATAAGAGGTGTGACAAGGTCCTTTTGACAGTGTAACAGGGTAAAAATAAAAATTATCATGATACACTGGCAAACTAAGTTATTTACATAATTTTTTTTGTAAATGTATGCCAAATAATAAAACTTATAGAAAATTCTTATAAAAATGTAAAAAAAAAGTAACCAAGGGTTTAATATGGGACCCCCTCGGTCATTTATGATAGCCCTGAAACACCTTTCTATACTCAGGATTAAGTTATCCAAATCTTTTTAGGGAATTGCATTCCAACACTGTTGAAGAGCCTGAAATAATTGATATCGGTTTTGAAATTGGTTCTGGTCCTGAAGAACTCTTTGCTGAAGCACGTTCAGTGAGTTTGAAATCGGGAGACTTAGCGGGCCAATGTAAAACGCGAATATTTTGTTCTTCCATGAAATTTCTTGTGACTCTCGCAGTGTGTGGGAGGAGTAGCATTATCATGTATCAAGATAAAACCTGGACCGGCGATATTTCCGTAAGGAATGACAACAGATTCTAGGCCATTCCTGCCCACACCATGATTGTGCCTCCTCTATAGCTGTGAACCTCCTGGGTATGTTAGATCCGGTACCCTTCAAGAATCTGGATACAAGCCAAACCGAGATTCATCGGTAAATAAGACGTTTTTCCATGCATTTTGCTCCTACATAGCACGTTCCTGAGCTCATGCTAGTAGAGTGGTGCGATTCCCCCGGTTTAGAGGTTGGCATCTCCAAGACCTTCTGGAAACTAAATTATCTTTTCTTAACCTTCTGTAGATGGTATGTCTTGAAACTATTATGAGCTCCGCGCAGATGATTCATTAATTGAGGTGTAGTCACACTGGCATTCCTTCGAGCTTCTAACTCGGTCCACACGAGGAATTGTTATCCTCGGCCGATTCAAATGCCTTTCTCGTACGCTTCCAGTCTCACGAAAACGACTTCAGAGGCGCGAAATAACGCCCGAGTCGTTCCCACAGCATTTGCGACATCACTGTAAAGCATTCCGGCCCCGAGCATTCCCACAGCTCTCAACATCTCATTTTCACTTAAATGGCGTCTAGGCATGTTTAAAATATCACTAAAAACACTTTTGCAGAACAATTGTACAGCAGCTAATACAATTATTTATTTTCGCAATAATTTCTGATCTTGCATACCTTTAAAAGAATTTGTCCTTTTTTAAAGTAAAACTTTAACTTACTTTAAGTCGGGAAATAAATTTTAAGATATGTCAAATCTGTCATATCCCTAAATTTTGCGCATGTGTGTATATGTGAAAAATGGAATCTAAAGCCTAAACAATGTAAAATGCTGACGTCGGAGTGGACTGGAATAAAACAAATGTATATAAGTTGTATGTAGTATAAGCAAAATTAAGTTACAAGTGTTCAGTTTTAATTAAAATTAATAAGTTGCAATTACTCATAAATGTATTAATCATTATTAATTATATTAGCTCGAAATATAGACCCAAACTAAAAGTAGTAATAAAAAAAATTAATGGGAAGTAGTAAGTTAAACGAAATTTATCAGTTATTATAAAAAATTTATACCTATAAATTAAACTACCAGAGACGACAAAAACCAATTTTATAGACAAAACTTGACGAGGCAAAAACTGTTTATTCTCAACTAAGTAAGCAGATATCTAGCATTAATCAAAAAATAAGCAATTCTGAAGTAGACGAGACCGAAACTGTATTAGTAAAACTATATCTTATACAATGGTAAAACGTTTAATAGAATCGATAAAACAAACTTGTAATAAAATCGTAGATTTTGCACTAAAACACAAGACGAACCTAGACACAATACTGTCGTCCTTCGAGTTGGAAGTCGCTGTAAATCTGCCAACTATGGACGACACAAAAGAGACTACAGAAAAGTTAATTGATGCAATAGAACTTTATGAAATTAGACAATGTTGTACTAAATAGTTTGACAAGAAATAGCTGCACAACTCATGTAGGTCTCGGGACACTGGTATACACGGCAAAGAGGAGACGAACCGTCTGGCTAAGAAGGAATTCGCAATTGAACCATATGGATCCAAACCAATACTACTTGCTTCAGTTACCGTTGGTAAAGGGAATTAAACTTGTTGCTGGAAAGCAATTTATTGAATCGTAGAGAGAGGTGTGCCAAGAAACATAACTGGATCTAGAGCACGGTTTGTTAGGGAGCTACTCTCACTATGAAGGAAAGAACTGCGAAATTGCGGTGGGACTGTTGACAGGACATTGCCATCACAAGGGCCATCTTCATAAGATTGGTGTAGTAGATGACCCAATATACAGAAGGTGTCTGATGGAGGATAAACCTGTTCACCATATCCTCAGAGTGCGCCCAGCACTCAACGGACTGAGGCAGAGACATCTTGGAAATACAATTTTGTCTCTGGAAGCCGTTATACAAGTTCAATCAAAGAGATTGTTTGAATGAAACCTGCAGTCATGGGGCATCAATGATCAAGTATCACCCCCTTTATTTTCCTTTTAACTTAGGCAGCAAATGAACCTCCTTAAATTCCTTTACACCTTATTAACACAAAAAATCTACAGAAAATCTTTATCCTCCAATTTGGTACAATTTTCAGCCTTCACTTCATTAAAAATACTCTCATAATTATTTGGGACGGATTGAGAAGATATTTCTTCAATGAACACATCATCATCAGATTGGTTTTCTGTAATAGATTCAGGCACTTCAATTTTAATAAATTCAGGTTCATTAATAGTAATTTCAGGTTCCTAGAAAAATAGAATAAAATAAATAAGACATTATCAAGAGTAAAATACCTATTATTATTTACATTTTTAATTAGGGCACATGTTTCTGAATGCTTTATCAAAGCAGCCCGAGTGTAAAAACATTTATTGCATTTTGAACATGTTGGTTTTTTGCCTATATTATGATGGGTCATCATATGAATCTTTAAATTGTACTTCGTAGAGAGAATTTTTCTACATTCTTCACACCTACAAATTGAAGGAATTCTAAAATAAATAAATGTTTTACTAACGGTCAAACCATTTAAAAATTTACAACACTTTACAACTTACAAACAAGCTTCCAAACAGATTAAAAAAAATACTAAACAATAAACAAACAAATCCAAAGTATCTGTTAAACTACAGTATGCTCACATTTAAGACCACTTGTAGAACAGTGAGAAGTAAAAAATTTGCACTATAGATATCGTTTTAAAAAAATTTTGAAACTATTTAAGGATATGTTTAAAATGTCCAGATCAACATGATCACGGGATAACTTATTAGCTAAAATGCACATTCTATTTAGCGGTGCATAGGTGGATTAGTTGGTTCTATGAGTATCCGCAGAGAACACTTCAACCCATCGACTACTTCTCTGAGGCACATTGAAACCAATATGCATTAGTAATTCTGGAGAATTTATTATACTATTAACGATTTTAAATAGATAAAGTAAGTCAATGTATTCCCTGCAATGTTCAAGAGGCTTCAAATTTAATTGGAGTAGTAAATGAGGGTAGTTGAAATTTTCTTTAGGAACACCTAATTTATAAGCTATGAATCTTAAAAGGCGCTTCTGCACCCTTTCTAGCTCCAATTTGTGTATATTGTAGAAAGGTGACCATATTGGTGAGGCATACTCTAATATAGAACGCACAACACTGCAATAAACATTTTTAAGACAAATAATAAGTTAGATAGATTTCATGTAACAAACCCCACGAATTTCATTCCCTTATTTGTGATATTATGTGTATGCTCTTTAAAAGTTAACTGACTATTCAATATTACACCAACATCAGATATAGAATCGATCAATTCCACAGACACACCGTTAATCTTATAAACATACTCAATTAAAGTCTTCTTTCTACAAAACCGCACTGTCTTGGACTTTCCAATGTTAAGGTACAACCTGTTAGTAGTACACCATACACTAAATGAATCCAAATTAGACTGCATATCAATGCAATCCTGCAGAGATCTAATACACTTAAAAAATTTTAAATCATCAGCGAAAAACAGTGCCATTTCATGCGAAAAAGACTTGACGACATCATTCAAAAACAAGTTGAACAGAAGAAGGGCCAAATGCGCTCCCTGAGGAACCTCAGATTGTACCCTAATTTCACGCGACAAGTAGTTCTTATATCATACAATCTGTATTCTCCCAGTGAGATAGCTTCGCATCCACGAAAGGAGCGGATCTTGAATACCAATAGATTTCAGTTTAGTTAAAAGACAAGTATGATTTACTGTGTCAAACGCCTTGGAAAAATCAGTATATATAGCATCAACCTAGCGATTCTCCAAAGCACATAGCAAATAGTCAACATAAATCAAAAGATTTGTAACTGTGGACTTCCCCTTAAGAAACCATGTTGTTCCGGAACTATATAATTACCAAAAACAGTTGTTAATTCATCAGTTAAAAGAGAATCAAATATTTTTGAAAGTATGGAACATTTAGAAATTGGCCTATAATTTTTTATATGTGCTCTATTTAAATTCTTATAAATAGGGTAAACATAACCTCCCTTCCACTCATCAGGAAAAATCCCACTTTGAAGGGACAAATTATATAATTTACTCAAAATAAGTGAAAAGATACACTGGCATTGTTTTAAAAACAACACTGTTATATTATTAGGACCAGAGCCCAAGTTGTCCTTTAATGTGTCTATTTTATTAACATCAGTGGGTGAAAATGTACAAGTTGAAAAATTTATATTAGAGTCACAAAGAAAGTTAAAAGCTGCCCCAGGATCGTGATCATATATATATGAAAATGAAACGTCTACAATTATGAGTTATGAAACAAAATATGTGCTATTTTGCAAAATAATAACCACCACCAAATTTGTTCTATTACATTGTATTTATTAATATACCTATTTTCATTATTCTTTCCTTCTTTATGAATAGCTAAATGTTGATGTAAACTGTGACTTTGTACATATTTTTTGCCACACTCGGGACATGCAAATGGTTTTTCTTTGGTGTGACTTCGAATATGCTGTGCCAACATATACGCATCCCTCCATTTTTTACCACATATTTTACATTCATATAAATTCAGATGAGTATATGCGTGTTTCCTCATATCACTAATAGTAGTGAATTTTTTGCCTAAAAAAAAATTGTTTTAAATTTTTTGGTAAGGTTTAATTATCCAAACTGCGCTTACCACAATTAAAGCAAACAAAACTTTTATTACGTATATCACGACTGTGATATCTTACATCTCGAATTCGGTTTTGGCAACCAGAACAGTTGGTATTAGTAAATCTCTTCCTGTAAAATGAAAAAGATTTCCTTTTTAAGTTTTCCTTAACAAAACCAATGTCTGATATCTTCCCTGGGCTCTTTACGGGGGTTTCTTAAAAAAAAATTATATCGATCATAAACATATACTATATTTTTATTGTAATCAGCATCAATTTCTACCTTTTATGGTAATACTACTTGTGATATCACTTTTAATAAAAGGCACTTGTTCAGGAGATTTGTTTAAATCGATTTCCTTTTTAGAATTCTTTAAATTATTTTTAAGGCACATATCTTTAAATTTGTACAATTTATTGAGACTGTGGAGACATTGTTCGCATATTGTTGGTTCTAGAACAAAGTCAAGATCCTACAAAGTATATTGTCAATGAGTAACAAAATTAAATGTAATTATTTCGATTAAATGAAATCTAGAAAAACGACTTTTTTTGAAAAAATTTCTATTTTGAGGTCATAGAACATGATTTCAACCTTGTTTCCACAATTTTTTCTGTTTCTTTTTACTTTAGGTTAAATTTTTTGCATTTATTCATTAAAATTTTATTACAACCATAAATTACATGCATCTAGATTATATAAAATTTCATAAATTTGCAGTTTTTTAATTGGAAAAATCACGAAAAACAACCAAAAACAAATCAAAACAAAACCACCTAATATATCTGGCAGTGACATCACTTGTCTCGAAAGGGAAATAATTTGCGCTGTTGTCATATCATAAATACGATTTCTATGAAATAGATACATGTTCAAGAGTAAAGAAAATAATCCGAGAAACATATTTGATGGGCACAAAGAACTCTTTCATACCTACTTAGCAGAACATTTGTGTGGGAAAAAATATTCGAACCACACAAAAATATACCATGACTTTTTAAATACATCGACCAGTTTTATCCTCCTTCTTTTAATGAGAGTGAGGAAGAACATTAATAATTTTCTTTTATTAGATATTTCTTCATGCCACCTATTTCTTCTATTGTTCTGAAGCCAAACAATACCCTTCTTCCATTAAATTGATAATCATAATTCATTTTTAGACATCTTGTTCTGATAATTTGACTCATTATTTTTTGCACCAGATACTAAAACACCTGCTTCTTTATCAACTGTAAACTTTCTCAATGTCCTACCCTGACAGAGATTTTCCGGCATTCACGTGGTGTCTGTTGGACAATAACATTTTTTAATTAATATATCTAGGTCAATTTAGATTTTTACATTACAAAAATTTAATTGTTTTGACAAACTTTATAGTTTTCTTAAAATAAAAGTTTATACCAGGAAAATATTTTACATCTGGCAATGCGCAGCGAATATTTGGGGTTTCAGTAATAAAAAGTTCAATAACTTTTATGAAACTTGCTTTTCCTTGAAAATACTAATTTTCCTGTGTGCTAAAATTTATGCATAAATAGTTGAAATATACATACATACAATATATTTTAACAGTGCTATTAAAACTAAATGTGAAAGTCGGAGTTCTTTCTAAAAATAAAAACGGCCTCATGAAATGAGGTGTTTATGAAGAAAAATTGTGGAAAACCCAACCCATGTTCTATGACTTCAAAATAAGGAGTATATGAAGATTTAAAATATATAAATTTTCACTTAATCCAAATAATTACCAAATTAAATTTGGAGCAATTTTGCGTTAAATGATTTTTAGCTTTAATTCATAAAAGACTATTTTAAAGATATACATAACCACAGTGATCATACCAGTTCGGGGATACAGAAGTTAAGCATTTTCAAAATAGATTTTCCTCGGTAAAGGGTGTTTGAGGTCACTTTTTCGCTTTTTGTGGGTTCTACTTTTCTGAGGCAAGTCCTGCATCGTAAATATTCTTTAATTCTTCCCATAAAGCTGTAAAAAAGAACTAAGAAATAAACAAAAAGAAATATTTCGAAAATCGGCTGAATGTGACGTAGATCTCGGTAGGTCATTTGAACTATTGGAAATAAAAATATTATTTGTCAATCACAAATTATCAATATTTATTTCCACGTCAGCAAATTGCGCTAAATTTGAAAACGGTAATGTTTTTAAAAATAAAAGTATAATAATGTATTTTTTCCCGAAATTTACCTTTTTTTTAAACTATTTTCGACAATATTTTATTCATATGTGTTATTAAATCGTTTAAAAATTGTTGAAGTGCCCAGTCATGCGCATTAAAAAGCCTCTTTGACATTTCTAACGGTCATGACGGTTACTTCCAGTTTAAAAACGTGAAAGTCATAAAATTAATGTAAAATTTCTGTTATTTTCGAAATAAATAACCGGTTTTCCAATTAACTATGCAGCCTTGTAAAAGCGACTCATTCAGGTTCCACAGAAATAGCTCTCAAAATTCGTCAGGTTTGTAAAAATATTGAAGTTTTAACACAAAGGTTTCCTTGCTGCTTAATTTTTACTTAAAAAGTTATTTTCCTTTTTAGGGAGTTCTACGAGAAGTGGACAAGAACAGTGTCGTATAAGACTAAAAGAGAAATTTGATCAGTGTGAAAAAACTCAAGAAAA
This sequence comes from Diaprepes abbreviatus, assembly GCA_034092305.1. NCBI lineage: Eukaryota > Metazoa > Arthropoda > Insecta > Coleoptera > Curculionidae > Diaprepes > Diaprepes abbreviatus. The sequence continues at coordinate 12,576,415 of JASJET010000054.1, forward strand.
TAAAGAGAAAATTAATGAATCAAGTAATCCTCCAGATCGGACAGTTTTGTCAATTCTGAATTTGAACGATACCAGGCGTTATTTTAGGAATGGGGCGGAAAGAATATCTAAAACTTTTAATTCTGTAAGAGTTACTTTTGGAACATTATCCCAAGTAAGTTGTTAATTATTTTATTTACAATTGTTCCATGTTACCTACAATGAAATTCTCCAAATACATTTTATTTTACTATTGATACAATAAATATTTTAGCGTTTCAGAATGGCAACAAAGCGCCGACAAATCCTAGAAGAAGGCCCCATGACGCCAAACCCACAAACACCTTATACTCAATCAAGGCAGGTACTTGGTAGAACTCCAGCAAAATTATATAGTCCCTTTGGTATCGAAAGTCCTTATAATTCCACAACTGTTGACAAAGAAAATTTACCACCAAATTGCATGAATTTAATAAAATTTGATCAAAAATAAAAGATATTGTTAGTAGGTATATCTTAGTTGTTAAGGAAAAGAGTATTAATTAAAATTATATAGGAAGATTAGTGCACGAGACAGGTATTTTGGGTATTGTAATTTGTTCTAATGAAATTTTCATTATTATTTTTTGTATAATTCTGAAATATTTGTTTGTGCCCTAAATAATTATTTATTACTTTGGCATACTATACATTCCTTTTTGAGAAAGTTATAAATAATAATTCTACTGTATCAGTATTTTTTTTTACAGTATTACTTGAAAATTGCAGTGCATGTACCACACAAACTTTAATTCTAAAATTGTTATTGTTTATAAGTATACTATCACATCATATATAAGGTTCCACCATTTTTATTATTTTTTTAAACAATATAAGGAAGGTTTTTGATATTCCCTGTACATTTAGGGGGAAAATGAATCGGAAAACTGGTTTTTCAAAAAATTTTTTATCTAATATTTTCAAAAATGTTTTATCTAATATTATTATAAAAAATATTGTCTAAAAATTTGAAGTTATTTGGAGCAAAATTTTGAGAGTTTTAGACGATTACATTCCTAGGAGCTTGGCCCCTCTTGATTTCTGCTGCGCTCAGTGAGGCAACTCGTCTATAGCAGCTGCTCTTCTCTGTTTCTCTTTCTTTCGAATTCCAATAAGCATGCTTATGTATATAGTAGACTCTTTTGTTGTTGATGTTTTTGAAAGTATACCTTACACCAAAAGTAAGTTGACAACAAAATTTTTTTTCTCTATTTATTCATGTAACGTTGAACGTTTTTTTTTTTTTCAAAAACTATTCGATATTTTGTTTCAAATGAAGGATTTTTTTTTTTAATTACAACTCATTTTACAATCTATAGACAAATTTTGGGCAAAAATCAGAGTTTTTTGATTGCACTTTTACCAAATATTCAAAAATTAACTTTTTTTCATTTCTTTTGTTTAGAAACGAGACAAATTTACGTACTAAAGAAATCTTTTTGGTTTTTTTAATTTGAAATGAAGTAGTCATAAGTTCCTGGTACTACCGCACGGAAACTTTTTGAGACGCCTCGATTTTCACGTTACCAATAACTTATTTCTTAATGAAACTTTCACAAAATATTCTTAAAATATTACTAAATAATATACAAATTTGTAAACAAATTAATAATTACGGTACATTTAAAAAAAATCGCAAAAATATGCTTTTTTCGTGCATCTGATACCTATATCTCCCCCTAAAGAGGTACCAGTCGCTGCCCATATTAAATAAAAATTATTAGATCATAATGAAAATCAATTTTTTTACAATGGTTAAATTGTAATATACACTCTCGCGGAATTTAGATTAACTTTAGAGTGTAAATTTTGGGAACTCAATTGTCAAATATCTAAAAATTTGTACAGCAGCATCTTATGGGAAATCAGGATCTTTGCATTTTTCTTTCCATTATACTACCACTTGACAATTATAAGAGGTTGAAAAAATATGAAATTGCCTTTTTGAAATATACAATTTCTTTTTTCGCAATAAAATATTTAATTTACCTTGGAATTTACTGAAATATCAATTAAATAAAATGACATTTTAATATATATTAACCTGCACTAAAATGGAGTAGAAACGTTTGGCAACGTTGCATGAACGCGCACTGCACATCTTTGAATACATCGAATATGAAAGAAAACTGACGCATTAATATTTTGAAATATACAAATTAATTAATTATTGTGAGATATATAATAATAATAATAGTATATTAATGAATTAAATTGATGAATACAATCCATTTCAAAAAACAAACGCGCTTTAAAACAAAATTAAAATTGAGGAATCTACAAATTCCTCTAATTTTTGTCTTTTTCCATTCAGTATATTTTGACGCCATTGTTTGCGTTTCAGACTTACAAATTAACCAGCATCTTTGCAATGAGATATTTGAATACTCTGAGTAAACATTTTACTATTTTATGAACTTATTTATTAGGAAAGAGTAAGGTTGGACCACTGTCTCAAAGATAAATATAAACAGTAAAAACACAACGTTGCCAAATCACACATTAGTTACAACCAGCTGATTTAAATGAGTCAAATGAAGTTCCATATTTAATTATTTTTTTTATAACATTTTTTTATCAAAGATAAATGGCTTGCAAACTTATTTTGAAATTGTATTGATTTTTATTAGAATTTTAATTGGGTAGTTCATTTCATTTGACTCATGTACAGTGAATGGACCTCCTAAGGCTTTAACAAATGAGAGTTAGAATTAAGTTAATCATATGATAATTGTAAAAATATGCTGTACCAAACTGCAAAGATTTGATATTATATTTTTCATAGAGATTAAGAATATTTCATATCAGCTTTTTCTTTTTGGTCTCTGTGCTGAACAGCTGTGTTATTGGTATTATTTTTGATAATCATTTGAAGTATTGATGAATTTTATATTTTTTACTTGGAAACATAGTTTTATGTTATTTTGGTCACTTTTTTGCTCAATACTCAAAAAATTATTTTTATACGCTTGTGTAATTTTTTATGGTTATTTTTTGATAATTTACATAAAGTACAAAATATATACATTTTTCTATTAAGATGTGGTTTGTTTTATTTAAATAATAAGATTTGGTTCTATAAGGTTTACGATTTTTATTTATATAAATATAAATTGTAATTAAATACAACTCTACAATTATTCAAATAAATGTGATGATTTTCTTGTTTCTATAAATATTCCCTTAATTCTTAAAAATAATATCCACTTAAGAAAAACCATAATACATAATACTCAATAAAGTTTGTAACAATTAAAAATTTGTTTACAGACAATTTTATTTTTTTGCAATTCGAGTGCCTATTTTTAAACTTCTTTTTTACCACAAAGGAACCTGTTTAAAATATCTTAAATATATTTTAATTTCTTTCACAAATCGGGCAATTTAATATTAGAAGTGCACTTGTAAACATGTTTGTGAAATTTGTAATAAATTTCTACCATCCCTTGTTTCAAACTTTTTTGACTACTTTGTATAGATAAATATTTCTCACCAAATAAAATTTATCACAATTATCTTAAACCTTAACTAAACACATACAATAACATCAAAATGGTACAAAATGCTACTACCAATCCAATAATAATTGAATCCCTCCTTTTTCTTATGTTTATTCTGCTGATCAGACTACTTATCACAGGATACCTGTTCGATATATCATTGAATCTTGTCTGCAACCTTTTTAAAGTTTGTCTTTGGCTAGTAAGATGCTCTCTGGTTTCTACGGCAATGGCTATTTGTTCATTAACAAGATGATCTGAACTATAAAAGAAAATGAATTATAAGTTAGATATAAGGTCAGATCATTGAAATGTTTCAAACTTAAGTAATTATTTCGATTAGGTAAAATCTGGGAAAATGATAATATATCATAAATAGTCGATCCTTGTAACAAAATAGTGAATAGAGAAAACAATATATAAACTCAAAAATTAAATAAAACGAACATGAAAAAATTTAAATTTTGGGCAACAACAAAAATTAAAATGTAAATATTTATTATAAAACTTTATTTTTTGTACTTAAAAAAACAAGGAAAAAAGAAAAACAGGAAAAAGAAAGGAAGAAAAAGGAAAAAAGTTTTTTTATGGTATTTGTAGTTTAATTATTGTTGCTATCCAAGAGTGAATGTTTACAAGCTCTTGTCCTGTTTAATTTTTTGCCAATTTACATATTATAGTAAACTTTTGTAATAAAAGTTGACCGTGAATGGTTTATTAATGTTTTCTTTATTTTTTTCAGCTTTGTGAATGAGAATATTTGAGCTCCTTTACAATAAAGTATTTTTTGTTTAATTGATTTGAACATTTGTTTCGGGAAAAATATTCTGACCACAAGAACATGTCCATGAATATTTCTTATATTGTTCTGGTGCCAAAAAATACCGTTCTTTGATCGAATTTATAATCCTAATTCATTTTTATAGTACTTAGCCTAATAATTTTACTAACCATTTTATTTTTTTGCAGCAGAAACTAAACCACCCCTTCTCTACTACTCAGAACTTTCCCAATGTCCTTATCTGACAATAACATTTGTCAATTAATATGTCTAGGTCATTTCATTTTAAACTAACTAAAACCAAGCTAAATCTGAACTAACCAAAAATATTAGTTAGATTAACTTTACACTTGTTTTGACATTACAAAAATTAAATTATGTTGTTGATTGAGATGGATAAACTTTATATTATTTTTTAAATAGAAGTTTATAGCATTAAAATAGTTCACATGTGGCAACATCGCAACTAATATTTGGCGTTTTTTAATAAAAGTTTACCAAATTTTTTGGTTTTAAGTTGAAAATACAAGTTTTTGTTAATTTGTTTGCTAAAATTTATGCAAAACTACATGAAATATATTACAACAACTTTTCAAAATAAATATGTAAGTTTAGTGTTTTTTCTAGGAAAAAAGTGACTTTGTGAAGTGAAGTGTGCTTTTTTGTATTTACCAGAAATCTGAAAAAGGATTAAAGAAAACTAAAACCAGAATTGTACTCTACGACCTCAAACTAGGAGCTACCTACTAAAACAGTGCCTTCCTAGTTTTGACTTCATCGAAATAATTACCAGACTTACTTATGCACATGCTGGTTCTCTTTCAAAAACATATCTCTTCTATTATTGATTCCATCTGCTCTAAAACTGCTTTCGCTTGATCCCCTCAATAAATCTTCCCTTTCTCTTCTACTTTCATGTTGTGAATTTGTTTTACGGAAGTCTCTTGATAAATCTGCTAATATTTCTCTGTGTCGTTGGATTGTGTGCAACATAGCAGCACCAGACACTGGTTGTTCTGCTAATCTTTCATTTACTTGAGTTAACTAGAAAATAGCCAAAACAAAATATAATTGAAACTTAATAAAAAGTAACATAAAGTTTTATTTTCAGGATTTCAGAAACTTTCACCTTACTTTATTTAACAACTGTTCAATTTCCAATGACATAGCTTCAAAAGTGTCTTCTCCAGATAACAGGGGTACTGTATCACCGTGCCCTCCATTGTGTGGTGTTTTTATGCCAGCCCCTAATTTGCTAAAGGCGACTAGCTTGAGATCAATTTCATTTTCAAGTTGTCGCGCTTGTTTACGCAAATCTAAAATAAAATAAACAAATTTGAACACCTCTTTTCATAAGCGGGAACAAGTCTTACAAAGCCATATTTAATGAGAGCTATACTCGAGGATTTTAGCAAATTAATTACAAAATTAGTAAGCAAAGGACTAAAGAAAATAATATGTACTGCCTCTAATTAACAATATGAATTAATATTTAACAGAAAACATCATTCCTACCTGTGTATGACAAAGCAGCAGCCATCTTTGTTGTGATGTGTTTAAAGTACAGCTGATTTTGACAGGTGATACATATAGTAGGCCAAATGAACTCAATTTATCTTGTAATGTCAAAAATACAAAAAGTTTGGACTAAGCTGTACAAAAGGATTATAAGCTAATTATATATTTAAATTATAGTAAGCTCATAAATTGCCAAAAATCTTCAAATAACCAACAGTAATTTAAATTTGGCCCGTAAGTCGCAGTGCTACCATCTGTACAGAACTAGCAATATTGCAAAATGAAAAATTCTAGAATTATTGAAATAGAGAACTACTAAATTTCCAAATTTACCGTAAGTAAGAGACGTTATAATTTTGTGGTTACTTGACGAGAAAGTCTAATATCTTTTCAGAAAAGGGATAATTCTGAAGTTATAGTTCCTTTTTAAAAATCACTAATTTGCTCCGAGCAGGAATTGTCTTATTTTGAACTTACTAAGGTAGTATTTGTCACTACTTACAATTGTAAAAATAAGTCAATTTATTTTTAAGATGATTTCTAGGGGAAAAGAATGTCAAAATATCTTACGGAAAAACGATTGGGTACTTTTTTCGATTAAGTGAAATTTAGGAAAACCACATTTTAGATTTTTGCTATTAAATCGTTGGAATTTTGTTACATACGCAAATTGAAGAAAACCGCTAAAAAGTTTTAAAGATAAAATCGCGGGGGGACATATGTCAGCAACGTAACTTGTCTCAAAGGTAGGATAATTTGTGTTGTTGTCATAGCCCAATTATGGTTTCTGTGAAATAAATATATATATTATTTTAATTGGTCAAATTTTTGTAGGTAAGTTTGCATAGTAACACCTAGAGATAATTCTGAAAAATTGTAGAAATAAATGAATGCAAGTAAGGCAAGATAAGATACAATAGGGGAGGATTGTTGATGGTCAGTGGAATTTCGGAGGGATAGTGAGTGAAACGAAAAGACTTTTTCTTGCTCCCGTTGCAGAATGGTAAAAAGAGAGTTTTTTGGGCGTCATTCATTAATCGGTACTACCGGAAATTACCATCATGTCGGATTGTTGGAAGGCTTATGACTCCTTAACAGACGTCATAATCAGTCGTTGCAATCAATACTAAACCATCTGCTTCATCACTAACTCAATATTTTTCCATTATCCTTTTCTGGCAGATTGTCTCACCTCCAGTTGTTCTTTGCTGAAAAATGACATTTTGTAGTTAATTGTCTTTGTACAACTAGGTCAGTTCAGTTTAGGTGAGTTTGAGTTAGTTCAGGCTATAGTCGCGTAAATAACGACCCCATGGTGTAGGGAGACACAGCCATTCCAAGGGCGCCCCCAAGTACCAAAGTGCACATACGAAGGACCAAGACGCGCGCAATATAGTAGGGCGCATTCAATACCTGAGGGTGGGGGGCGCACATACTCTTAGTTACGCCACTGTCAGGCTAGTTTCATTTTTCTGAAATAACTGTAACTCAGCTAAATCTAACTGACAAGAACTAAACAAAAATTTTAGCTGGTTAGGATAACACTTTATTTTAGATTTAAAAAAATTACGTTGTTGACTGAGATGGACAAATTTTATAATTTCATTTTTAAATAAGCTTAATTTTTAATATTTAGCTCTATAATTAGTAAAAATATCAACGAATCAAACTTATTTTTGCTTTTTTGTCGAAAATACCAGTTTTTTCTAATTTCTTTGCTAAAATTTGTGCAAAAATAGTTGAAATATAATACATACAATGTATTTTAACTAGTACTGTCAATAAAAATTACAAAAGTTTAGTGTGTTTTCAAGAAATAAAGATGACCTTGAGGTCAACAGTTTCTTTTGCATTTCCTGAAAAAATTGTAGAAAACCAAGACCAGCATCGTATACTATGACCTCGAAATACGAGGTATGTCAAAAAAATTTCAAAAAAGTCGATTCCTTGAATTTCACGTAATCGAAATAATTACCAACGATTGTCCATTCAAAAATACCGTTCCGTTAATCTCTTTTTGAATACCCTCCCCATTTGATCCACGCTCAGCTGATTAGAATCGAACGGACTTGACGTCCAACGTCATTCCATTTTATGTGTTTGTGTGTGCGATTGTGCGATTATAAAAATTAAAAGTTCGTCACTTTCTAAATTTTACCAGTGATCATTATTACATAAACCACTTAATTAAAACAAAGCTTTCCTGCATTCTCTCTAAAACGCCGATTATAGGGAGGTAAGTGATTTTTAAACTTAATATATAGATTTTTCTCTTTGACTTTTTTGTGTGCATTGGAAATTCCCCTACTTAAAAAAAGAATTACATGTGATATTCAACATGTTTGTGAGATAAAATTACGTGGTACATGCTTCTTTATCATTCTAATTTGACGATAGAGGAACAATTTCACATTGACAGTTTATTTATTTAAGATTGATTTCTTTGACCTCCGCTCCAAGAAAGAAAAAAAATTTGTTTTTCACGCAAAACTAATGATTTTGCACAACAAAGCAAAACATAATTAGCCGTTTCTCTATGTGTGCGCAAAAAACTATTTGTGACGTGATACTCCTTTGCTCTTCTTGATTTAAATAGAAATTTACATTATAATTTTTTTAAACTTTGCCCTGCCAATCAAGTATTTATGTGATTACATAAATAAGTCTGTTATTTTTTGTTCTCATATGTATTATTTACCTTTCTCTCTCATTTTTTGCACCCTAATTACATAGGATTTAGCAATAAGTTCATTAATTAGGTTTTTGCATTAAATAACCGTTGATATAATGATCATTTGGTCATTAAAATCATATTACATCTGTATATATGAAAGAAAATTGCATTATGTGTTTGTTGAATTATCTATATCAGCATGTTAATCTTAAAACCATCTTATACATTTCTTAAGTTTAGAGAAAGGTTTTTCTGCTTTCTCACATGTAAAATCCAGAAAATCAGTAAGTTTTTATTTGTAATAATAGGAGAGTAAAAATAAAATAAAAAAATATATATAGAGAATAATACTATAATTGCTGCTTCCTGTAAAGATAAAAATAATTCACTGTGACAAAACTGACGCCTTTTCTCTATCATTTATTTGGTTATATTGCTTATTTTGAACAGGAAGTGACATTCGCTCTTTCAGACCATTTTTACTGAAATTTATAAATACTTACTCATAATCATTTATTGTCATCAAATACAGGACAGTTTATACACATGTCAAAAGGAAATCATTACAAAAATCATCATAAAATTTGTATAAATGGTCTAAAATGATACTAAATGGAAGATTCTAATTTACTTATAAAAAATTGTCTAAAATAACAAACACAACTATACATTAAAATCTTGGATAAAGTTTAGGAACTCATCCATACACTAAAAGGCATTCTTATATAAAAACTCATTGTTTTTTTGAAATCTTTTAGCATTTAATTGGCTCATATATAGAGGTACTTTATTGTGTAATTTGACAGCTAAAAACTCGGGTCGATTCTCATATCTTCTCTGTCTGTAATGGGATGTTGGAATGTTTCTTCCCCTTTTGGCGTTATAGTTATATTTGTCATTATAATGTCTGTATGTGTTCAGTGTTTTCAATGGAGAGTATACTTTCTAGGATAAAATCTGATGGAAAGGGCAGTATATTCAGGTCAACAAATGCATGGCTGCAATCACTTCCAAACCCTATACCACTAAGCACTCTAATAGCCTTACACTGTAGGCCAAAAACTCAATCTGTATCCACTACACCCCCTCAGACTATAACGGCATACAACATAACAGAATGAGAGGGTATAAAATAGGCAGATTTAATTGTTTCTATGTCCACAATATGCTTAAGGTTTCTGAAGAGAAAAATTGTTCTGCTTAATGTTGACCGGATATTCTCTCACTTTAACCTTGAGTTCAGGTATATATCCAGAAACTTGACACTCTCTGGGCACTAAGATTTCTCATTGAAAACACCAGTCACTGTGTTTTATCAATATTAAGATGAAGCTTATTGGCATCAAACCATAGCTGAACCCTTGACTATGCCTCTTCCACCACCTCAAATACATCCTGGAGTACATTGCCAGCAAAAGAGATGGCCGTGTCATCAGCAAAGAGAATATATCTTGCTTTTTGTTCCCAAGCAAGTAGATCATAGATGTAAAGATGAAATAGAATTGTCCCCAACACTGAGGCTTAGGGCTGAGTTATATTTACTGCTCTTTCAGCTGATGCAACGCCACACTCCCTTACTAGATGTCGGTGATTCTGTAAGTAGGGTGAAATCACTCGGATACTCTTTTCACAGAACCCGTAAAATTGAAGTTCCTTCAGTAAAATGGTATGAACGACACAGGCGCAGCTGTATTTTTGTTCCTGGAATCAATCATACACACCAGTTATAAGGTCCAAAACTCCCTGAACTGCACCTTTCCCGCTCTAAATCCATACTGTCTAGGGCTAAGCAGATAATTTGATTCCTAGATAGTATGTTATTTTATTGGCAAGACATTTCTCACATACTTTTGAAAGAATTAGTAAAAGTAATATTAGTCTATAATTTACAATATCTTCACCATCATCCTTTTTGAAAATAGGGACTATAACAGCTTTTTTCAGCTTTATAGGAAGTACATATATTGGCTTCGATGCAGATATTTATCATTTTAATCAATGGAAGGTTTTCAATGGTTTTTATGAAAATAATCTTAACCCTATTTATATCTGAGTTATTTTAATTTTTTAAACTATTTATAATATCTCTGACTCCATTAAAAGCCACTTCTGACAAAGAAAAATGAATTGGATTGTATTCTTTGAGTAACACTATGAGCTACTTGCAGGGATCTATGTTTATTTTTGATAAATTTGCTTAATTGTCATATTTATTTAACTTTTTTGCAATGCATTTTGTTTAATTTTTAGTAATAAAAATATTTATCTAGGCTAATTTATATAAACAAATAAAGTATATTATATATAAAGCAGTGGCAGCTTCAAGGGTTTTGCTATAGTGGCAAGGGCATTAATTCATTATTTCAAAAAAAAAATTTTTAATTATTTTTTCTTTAAATTTTTCCAAATACCTTTTCTTTGTCCATATTAATAATTTGAATGTCTGACAACAGAGCAACAGCTTATAACGCGCGGATTTTCTATAATCGGCAATATAGGATTGTGTCACCAAAGTGTTCGTTTTGCCTATCTTTAATCCAAAGAGAAAGAACTGTGCGGTATTGCCGGATGTTGAACTATTATAAAAATTGCACTTGTTCTTGTGCGATAACTTACTTTTTTTGTGTAGGTTGGTTTTGTAAAATACATAGGATAAATCTATCCCCCCTTTAAAAATAGTGAGTTTAAATCAGATTATTAATCTATTTCTAGAGTATACAGCTTGCAGAATGGTTTGTAAGAATAGAAAAAGAAACATGCAAAAATAGATATAATTAAACCCTCTCAACCCCCCATCCTGTCAGAAGTTCTGCCTCCCCATGGTCTCCCCTGGACCACCCACTCCCATAACGTGAAAATATTGTTTAATACTACCATCAAACAGAGCTGGTGGGAAAGCTATAATATATTATTAGCAAGTGCTTTAAGTTGGACAAGATGCAGTTTGCTCAAGCTTTAACTAAAAAAAATATTATATTGATACTTCTCGGATAACGTCGTTCTTAAGCTTTATTTATCGCATTTAATGCTACAGTTTGAGTTTCCCATCCAAATGAAGTTTAAAAATTACGTGACAACACCGCTTTGTGTAACATGTGTTCCTTTCAAATGGGAAGACAACTGTACCCGTTTATAAGGAAAGAAATAAGGATAACATCACTAACTACAGAGGCATTTCTATGATTTCCACAATTCCAAAATTGTCCTAGGCTATCATCACTGATACGATATTTTCCACCTATAAAAACTACATCTCTCCACACCAACATGGTCGCTCTACGAGAACTTATCTGGCTGCATGTTAAAATTATCTTCTTTGTTCAGTCGCAGCGGGTCCTCAGGTTGACGCTATTTATACTGATCTTTCTAAGGCTTTCGGTAGTGTATGTCACAGGTTGCGTTTGAGGATACTTTCTGATATTGGCATTTCAGGCAATTACTTGAAGTGGATCTGCCCTTCGATTGGAGTTCCGCAAAGTTCTCATACTGTTCCAGTATCGTTTCTGTTATTTTTAAATGACGTCATAGCTTGTTTTTTAAATAGTAGCTGTTTGTTATTCGCGGATGACTTGAAGTTCTTCACTGCTAGTGTGGGAGATGGCTCGGCTTTGCAGTCTGATTTGGATCGCTTCGTGCAATGGAGTATTATGAATCTTCTTTCCCTTAACATTGCAAAGTGTACGACCATTACTTTTACAAGATCCTTACACCCACCCAAAATATGTATAAAATTGGTAATTCACCCCTAGGAACTTTTTCAGCAGTGAGTGACTTGGGTATAACATTCGATGGGGGCCTATTTTTTAATTGTCATACAGACAGAATTGTGAGCAGGGCATTCAGAATGTCGGGCTTCATCATAAGACACTCCCAGTATTTTAATAACACGGAAGTCATTGTGTCTCTTTATAATTGTTTGGTCAAAAGTATACTTGAATATTGTTCAGTAATCTGGCAACCGCGCTACTCGTAGAATTGTGAGCAGGACATTCAGAATGTTGGGCTTCATCATAAGACACTCCCAGCATTTTAATAACACGGAAGTCATCGTGTCTCTTTATAATTGTTTGGTCAAAAGTATACTTGAATATTGTTCAGTAATCTGGCAACCGCGCCACTCGTACCAGATCGACAGAAGTGACAGAGTGCAACATAAATTCGTCAAATACTTATTGTTTAAAGGTCTTTTTCATACTAAAATGTCTGCTATGAAACAATATTTCTTTGTGGTATGCAGATTTGGAGCATAGTCACAGACAAGCTCTTTCTTTGTTACTTGAAAAATTGATAAATAACGTGATCCACACCCATGGCCTGTTGGGTGGGTTTGGCTCCTGGATCCTCCGCGACGAACTCGCGATATCTCTCTTTTCTCTGTGGAAAGATCTAGAACCAATGATGGTCAAAACATGTTTATTGATCGTATGTGTCAAAATTACAATAAATTTTTCTCCGACTGTGATCTTTTTTTTTGCATATATATATATATATATATATATATATATATATATATATATATATATATATATATATATATATATATATATATATAAACAAACCTTTTTATTGTATAATCTTTATTTTCAATTATTCTTCGTAGTCTTGCAACATTAATGTTTTCTTTTTTTTTTGGATTTGTATATTTTTTACTATGTAGAGGTTCATAGTATTAGTTTGTGTTTGTAGGGTTTTAGGTTTATTTTTTACGAGTTCATAGTTTATTTAATTAATTTTACTGAGACGTCTATGAAATAATATGAGAGAAGGTCTGGAACTTTTTAGACAATTCTATTTCCTTATTTTTAATATGGAACGCCTATAACAGAAGGTTTAGAAATCGCCAGGTTAGCCCTTTTTCTTATTTTTATTACACCATGTAGTATGAAAATCCTTCTAGAAAAATGCGGGATCTTCTAGGATCCGGAAAAAGGGTATATAAAGGGTTCAGATCGGCGTTCGTGGACAGTTTAGTTTGAGAGGTCCTTAATGCAAGTTGAATAGTTTGACAAGTGTCAGAACTGAAGTTTTAATAAAAGGTTATTAAATAATACAGTGTGTATAAATACCGGCCGCCTGGCACAGTATTATTATTGAAATAAAAATAAAATGAAATAAAAAAAATAAGAACTGTCGATAGGCTGAAAGTTTTTATTGAAAACTCAATTTCTCGCAGTTTTTTTATGCAAATTTTGTTAAAAAATGTTCAAATATTGTGTCGTCTTCGTTTACGTACATTGGAAAATACAATTTTTGAAGGAAAACCATTTGCTACCGCCAAAAGAAATTTCAGATTTGAATTCTACGATCCAAAAATACAGGGGATGCAGAAGGTAGAGAGACAAAGAACCCTGAATGATAATTATAGTCAAAATAATTTTTACGAACCACCTATCTTGCAAACGCTAATTTTTATGAGCTAGTTATTTTTTTAATACAGTAAAAATCAAACAAGAATTACAGTACACTGATAAAAATCTACACTTATGAATACTTTCCGAACTTTGGTCTGTGTATTAGTTTAAAGATTACTGTAATATTAGACGACCTATCTAATTTTAGTTATATATATGTCTTGTAAGATTTCCAAAGTTCAAATATTGATTTAAAAAAATCTATTTAAAGCAGGGTCTTAAAAAAATACTGCCATTCAAAGTGTAGCGATTGAAACAGTAGTTCTCGGTGTTTTTAATTTTAAACTGTAGGAGTGTTAGTGATTGTTTATGTTTTTTGTTACAATAGGTGAGTTAGAAATTGTTAGATTTTAGTTTAGTCGTTGAGGCTTGGTATTATGAGAAGTTACATACGTGTCTATCAAAGTCAACTCTAGGAGTAGCATAAGTTACTTAGTCACACGTATCCAACAAAGACAGGGGAAACACCTGCGGTGGCGGTATTCATACGGTTGTAAAAACAACAAGGAAGAGCGATAATTATTCAGCCAATTTCCATCGGGCCAAGCTTTGTTTCATTACTCTTATGTGCTTTTTAGTAAACCTCAAATGAACAGTTAATCGATTGAGCTGATTCACATTTTGACAATTTTTACTTTTTATAATTTGATGCATTTGTATGATGAATCGTTGTTATAAACTGGTATCTACAGGTTTGCTCGTAGAGAAATCACACATCAGTTAGTCAGTGGCAACCATAATTTGCAAAAATAATCAGGTGACAGTTGTGAAACCGTCTATAGATGATCTGATTGACGCTGACTAGTTTCTGATCGTCAGAAATGGGGAATTAAGAGCCTAGTGCGCTCTATGTTGAATTAAATCGAGTCTCATCACGTTCTTCTTTCTTGGCTTGATTTGGAACCCATTCGACTTTTGACTTTGTTAAGTTTGCTGAACATCTATAGATGCATTTTAATCAAACCTAGATCTGTCTCAGGTAGAAAGAATATGCGTCTTTGTAGACAGGATGTTAATAAGAGTCTCGTGGCTTTGACGTTTGTTATTTTCGCACGCGAATAAGATTTGTTATTTTAATTGCTGATTATGAAAATATCTCGTAATATTGTTGCGCAAAAGGAAGTTCAAACTTTTTATCTTTTTATATCTATTTATGTTACATTAAAAATATTATTTTTGAAGTAATATATTTTTGTTCCTCATGGTAATAATCTGGTGTTGCTACATATCTTATTTATGGTTTCTAGGGCTCAACTGCATACTTTGATTTAAGTGTTTGAACCATTTAGATTTCTTTTCTGTAAATTAATTAACATCCAATTTGATTTGGATTTGTTGTTTTTATATAGTACTGTCATATATTTTCTACTTTTCTGTCAGTCACGTTAAGACACTTGTTATTGTCACGAATTCATAAATTAAAATTGGGATTTTTAAAACTATTTTTTAGATTATAATCAACTTTTTTCTAACACTGTAATTTTATTCAATATTCTTTAATATACGCATAGAAGCTTTTAATTATAATTAGCGAAAGTAATATGGCAGAACATTACAACATTTTATATATATTTGTTTAATTTTTGATTTTAGAAGCGCAGTGAAGTGAAAAATACCCCTCCGTCTTGACCGGTTAATACATCGAAAATGTCACAGTCACATTATAGCGATGCAGAAGATTCCCTCACCGAGACCGACAACAGCGGGCTCAGGAAAAGGAAGCTGTGGGACCCAGAAACAGAGTCCATTGCGTCAGAAATTAAGGATTTGCTTGATGATGACGTTAACTCATTGGTAAGTATCTCTGTCTTTACGTACCTCTTTAGATAAACAAGTTTCTAATTCAATCAAGATATTAAAGATGATTTAAGATTGTGATTTCTGTTGTAGATAAAGGTTAAAGAAACTGTCTAAATCTAATAAATAATTAATTTTTTGTTCAGGGTGCGTTTTGTAGACATGCAATGGGACACACTGTATTTATCTATATTATTATAAAGATGTCTTGATTCTCAATTTTCGTATCCTATCTGTTTCCATTGCAGTGGATAGATAATATTGAATTTTGGGAATACATCGTGTCGAATATTTTTCCAATAACGAAGACATGGTTTTAAAAATCTTTTGAAATATGCTTTTTGACCAATCTATTTGTGGCATTTTGGCAAATTCAGCGATTTTCTTTGCAACTGGCCCTTCTAGTAGTCGTGTAGAATTGTTAAAGTACAAAATCAGTAATCTTCTGTGTATTATTCTATTTGGTTTGATTAATCTACACCAAACTCAGGTAACTATAGTTTATTCTTTTCGTTAGAGCCGTCGAATTCAAAAATTTAATTGTTTCCTATTCATTCAAAAAATCTATTTTGAACAGACGTATTTTGAATTTTAATAAAGGTTTTATAAAAAAAATAATATTTTCAATTTTCCTAGTTAACTTTTTTTTAATATATATATATATATATATATATATATATATATATATATATATATATATATATATGTAGTAGATGGTATCTACAAAAACAGTGACAGCTTAACAGTATGCGGTGACAAAAGTTGCGTCCCAAAATGTGTGCCGTAAACTCTGACTTTATAAAATTTCCGGTGTAAAAAATTACATTTTTGTAATTTCGAAGAAAATAATTACGCTTTCAGAAGTACGCTGAAAATTATTACGATTCCAAAAATGCGGCGAAAAAAATTATGCCTCCAAAAGTACGACGAAAACTATTATAATTTTAAAAATGCGGCGAAAAAAATGACCCTTTTAAAAGGGCATCGAAAACTATTATAATTTTTAAAATACGGTGCAGATAATCGCCGTACATTTTAAAGATGTAATTTTCTTCGTCGCACATTTTAAATATGTAATTTTTTACGCCGTATTTATTGATGATGTAAATTTTTTCGTCGCATTTATTAAAGATGTATTTTTTTTTGTCGTTTTCTAATGATTATTTTCGCCGTAAATTTATAAATGTATTTTTTTTTCACCGCAAATTTTTAGCGCTATTTTTTCGTCTTCTTGGGCACCATTGACTTGGCGTTAAAAAAATATCGCACTTTTTGATGTAAAATTCCTATAATTCTTTAGAAATATATTTTTTTTTCAACGCAAAATGATACAAAATGATGAAAAATGGTGAAAAAAAATTTAAATGGTGAAAACAGTTTTCGTCGCACTTTTTGAAGAATCATTTTTTTCGTCGCAAAGTTTTGAAATGTAATTTTTGTCATCGCTTTGTAATAGTTTTCATCACACTTTTTCAAGTGTCACTCTCTTCGTTGCAATATTTTTATTGTAATTTTTTCACCGCATTATTATTGTTGTAATAGTTTTCGTCACAATTTTTAAAGCGTTATTCTCTTCGTCGCATTGTTCTGAAGTAAAATGTTTTTCACCGAACTTTAGTAGCTGTAATAGTTTTCACGGTACTTTTTAGTAAGAGATTTTTTTCGGCGCATATTTTATACGCGTGATTTTTTTTTCTTTGTATTTTTAAAATTATAATTTTTGTAGTTTTCGCCGCACATTTTAAAGAAGTAATTTTCTTCGTCGTCTCACATTTTAGAGATGTAATTGTCTTCGTCGCACATTTTGAAGATGTGATTTTTTCACCGTTACGCCGTTTAGCATTCAAGCTTTCGCCGCGTATGTGAAGAAGTGATGAGTTCCGCCGGGGTTTTATAAATGTATTTTTTTCACCGCAAATCTTTGGGCTCTATTTTTTTCGCCGCATATCTCAGCGTCATTGTCATCGTGGACACCATAGACGTAGTGTTAAAAATTTCGCATTTATATACATATATACATACATATATATATATATATATATATATATATATATATATATATATATATATATATATATATATATATATATATATATATATATATATATATATTGTTGTAATGTAGGAGAAAGTCTGGTGTACTACTTATAGACTTGTCCCTGTATACTCCTATATTACAAGCATGTTCGGTTGTCTTTCTTCGTCTCTCATATGGGTTGTCTTTATTTGTCTCTCTTTCCGGGCTATTATTGTCGTCATCGGGCAATTTGGCAGGGAAAACCTAGAAAAGACCTGCCGAGTCTAAATCGGGTTAATGTATTACGAATTTCTTTTCTTAAAAATGTGGGTGTTTCGTCCCGGTACCAGCTATAGGACTCGGCAGTGGGATTCTAGTTGGTACCTTCCCAGACACCCGTCGTCGTACTTATTTATGTTCGGATCTTTGTTTTTTAAAATTGTAGATATGTATGAATGTTTTTAATTATATAAAAAATATTTTTAGGAAGTTAAATAGATACAAAAAAAATTGAAAATGCCTTAAATAAAGGGCGAAACGTCAATTGTTTGTATTTTTTGTCAAATAAAGAACCTAAACCCAAGAAAAGTTCTAAGTCGAGCAGCCGTCGAGGAAGCATCACTTGAAAATGCCAGCTGAGATGTTGGCGAAACGTCGTGAAGATACTTCTATTGACGAACGGATTGAAACCCGGAAAAGAACCAGTACACATTCCACCGTCCGTGAAAACCTACGATACAACATATGTATATATATATATATATATATATATATATATATATATATATATATATATATATATATATATATATATATATATATATAAAGGGTGTTTTTTATAGAAGTATAGAACTTTTAAATGGAATAAAACAAAGATCTTCTTCTTCTTCTTCTAGGTAGAACCAAGTTCTGTTATCTATACAATGCCTCATCGATCCTCGTTTGAGGTCGAAATCCAGCTGTCTTTCCATCTTTTGGGGGACCGTCCAGGCGGCCGTTTGGTGTTTCGTTTCTCTCTCATCACGGTTTTTGCTAGTCTGTCATCGTCCATTCGTTCCACGTGATCTCTCCACTGCCTACGACGGTTTCGAACCCACTTCACAACATCCCCCACTCCGCTGTCCACGCGTATTTTTGCGTTTCTTATCCTATCTCTTAAACTTGTTCCCGTGATCATTCTCAGCGTTTTCATTTCTGTGGTTCTCATAATTTGTTTTGTCTTTGTGGTTTCATTTCTTATTTCTGCGCCGTAGGTCAGTATCGGTCTTACACAGACCTTGTAAATTCTTGCTTTGCTCTCAACCGTCATATGTTTATTGTTCTAGATTATGTCTCTTAGTTGACCTGATATCATGGCCGCTTTGTTGGCCTGTGTGCGTACTTCTTCCGTTACTGCCCTGTTACTTGTTATATGTGCTCCTAGGTATTTAAACTTCCCAACCTGAATTTTTTAAATTGACATGAAATTTACTTTATCCGAAAGATAACCTTCTGGCATTATAATTTAAATATGACTTCTGGCATATGACCGCCACGGCTGGCTCGGACGTAGTCTAATCTGGAGGTCCAATTTTCGATGACTTTTTCCAACATTTGTGGCCGTATATCGGCAATAACGCGGCGAATGTTGTCCTCCAAGTGATCAATCGTTTCGGGCTTATCGGCATAGACTAGCGACTTCACATATCCCCACAGAAAATAGTCTAGCGGCGTTAAGTCGCACGATCTTGGAGGCCAATTCACGGGTCCGAAACGTGAAACTATGCGGTTACCAAACGTTTCCTTCTATAAATCAATTGTGGCACGAGCTGTGTGACATGTTGCGCCGTCTTGTTAAAACCACAGCTCCTGCACATCATGGTTGTTCAATTGATGAACGAAAAAGTCAGTAATCATGGCTCTATAGCGGTCACCATTGACTGTAACGTTCTGACCAGCATCGTTTTTAAAGAAGTACGGACCAATAATTCCACCAGCCCATAAAGCACACCAAATAGTCAGTTTTTCTGGATGTAACGGTGTCTCAACATACACTTGAGGATTATCATCACTCCAAATACGGCATTTTTCTTTATTGACGTATCCATTCAAACAAAAGTGAGCTTCATCGCTAAACAAAATTCGCTTATGAAAATTGGGATCAACGGCAATCTTGTTTTGGGCCCATTCACTGAACCTACACCTTGCTAGGTGATCGTGTGGCTTCAATTCTTGCACGAGTTGGATTTTGTAAGCACGCAAACCAAGGTCTTTCCGCAAAATCTTCCATAAAGTGAATGGCCACATATCCAATTCCTGTGCACGATGGCGGATAGACTGATTCGGGTCTTCCTCTACGCTACGCTCTATAGCAGCAATGACTTCTTCTGTATGCACTGTACGACGTCTCTGTGGATGCGTATTATCATTTAGAGTAAACGTGGTGCGAAAACGTTCCATAGTTAATCGAATTAATTGCTCTGATGGACGATTATGTTGACCGTAAAATGGACGTAGTGCGCGATACGTATTTCGAACAGAACCATGATTTTCAAAATAAATTTGCACAATTTGGAAGCGTTGTTCAGCCGTCAGTCTATATATATATATATATATATATATATATATATATATATATATATATATATATATATATAAACACTGATGGTGGAATGAATGGCTCGGTTATTTTTGATTTCAATCCGTTCGTTTAAAAAATTAAAAATCATTTTTACGACGTTTCGCCAAAATTTCTTGTATTTTGAGCGAGATGCGCCAAATAATAACAAATAAAAGCAAAGATTAGCTCTACATTTTTGAATATTTTGAACACCCTGTACACATTATCACGACTAATCATTGTTTTCAAAATCCGAAGACATACAAAACTCTTTATCAAGAATTACTTTTCCTCGAAAAATCAAAAATATTTAAGTTTAATAGAGTGCGATACCCCATCCGAAGACACACTGTTTATGTTTGATAACCTCCTTTCCTGAAGTCGATTAATAAGTAATTTTTAGTTTGAATTTTATTACGTGGATACTGCTATTTCGTTGCTTATCATGAATGTACAGAGAAACTAACATTTAAAAAAGCAATTTAAATTCATGGCAATAACCCGCGCAGAAAAACTAATCCAAATAATTGGGTTGAGGTGGTTAAATTTTTAATTATAATGATCGCACACGTACGTGTACCAATTGAATTTAATTAAATTAGTGCGTTTGTAGTGTTATAAATTAGAAAAAAAAAACATTTTGATTGGTACTTAAAATAGAAACAATAGAGTTTACTGGCGTTGTTCTTTTTTTTGTTTAATTAATATTTAACTGATCAACATTAAGAGTATTCTAAATTTTTAGTCGAAGGTCACACTGATATAATAATAGTATAATAATGGAAGTTTTTTTTTAAAATTTTTCAAGCGTTTTTTTTTGCTGTTTGCTGTTTTTCCTTTTTCTCGTTCACTGATTTATTATTTATTGTGGAAATGTCAAAATTTCAAACCGCTTTAATTTATTGCGAAGTAGTAGATATCTGTTGAACTTCCATTGTCTTTATTTTTATTGAATATCACGACGTTTCGGCCAGTAGTTATCTCTAGCCGTTTAGCAGAAACAACATCTTTACCACCGCACGCCATTATGGACTCTTTGGAAAGTTGTTTGACTAATTCCTATTTTCAAGAACAGGAAAAATTCTACATCCAGGATGATGGACTACCGATGGGATCTTCACTCTCACCGGTGGTCGCAAATATTTTCATGGAATGGTTCGAGACGTTTGCAATTGAATCCACAACTAAGAAACCAAAGTTATGGCTCAGATATGTAGACGATATTTTTATTATTTGGAGTGGAAACGACGAAGAACTTCGAAACTTCCTTTTTCATCTCAACAATATCAGCCCAACTATTAAACTCACCATGGAGAAAGAAGTAGAAAATAAATTACCATTCTTAGATGTCTTGGTTGAAAGAAGTGACAGATAAATTCAAACTTCGGTTTACAGAAAAGCCACCCATTCAGGACAATACCTTAATTATTCATCTAATCACTCCAACAACACCAAACAAGGAATTATAAGAAATCTTGTAGATAGAGTCTTAACTCTCTGCAACTCCAACGGGAACTTCATGAAAGAGATAGATTGCATTAAAAATGATCTGACAGCCAACGGGTACCCAGTATATCTAGTGGATAAATTTCTAGAACAACGCAGAAATAGGACAATATCGACAACGAATGAAGAACGAAAACCAGTATTGAACATCCCCTATGTTAAAGGCATTTCAGAAAAAGTTAGAAGGATAGGAAAACGATATAAAATCGACGTTGTTTTCAATTCAAATAACTCTCTGAGAAGTCGGTTCACTAGGGTCAAACCAACAACTCAAAGAGACATGAAGAACTGTGTATATTAGATACCATGTGAATGTGGGAATTCCTACATTGGCGAAACAAAGAGACCTCTTGACGTAAGGATCAAAGAACACCAAAAATGCACATCTCGAGGAAAAACAGAAAAATCTGGTGCCGCCAACCATGCCTGGACTCATGGACATCACATAAAATGGTCTGAAGCTAAAATACTACACCGAGAACAACATTGGAGAAAACGGAAATTCAAAGAAGCCGCGGTTATACATCAGAACCCGAGTTGTTTTAGTAAACCATCTTTATATATAAGAGAAGTGTGGAAACCACTTCTTAGTAATTGTAAACTAAACCAAATTCAGCATAAAAATGGGATTTTGCCATAGCAAGCATGACTGCACCCATCTCAGTCATACTCTACTACATTTACTTTTAGTATAAATAGTCATGTAGCCAAGGGATTTATTTAGTTTCACTTGAAAACGGCTAGAGATAACTACTGGCTGAAACGTCGTAATATTCAACAAAAATAAAGACAATGGAAGTCCACCAGATATCTAGTACTTCGCAAGAAACATTATTGTCTATGACCTTCAAACAAACGCTTTAATTTATTTACTAACGTGCCACTTACAGTTATACCAACCAAACGTCATATGCCGTTCTACAAACAATTAGCTCCATAAAAACGTATTTAAATACCACGCTTGTTTGTGTCTATTTACTTGGTATGTCCATATTTTCTGATTAAAATGTCACAAACAGCAATAGAAAGAAAAGAAAAAGTTTAAAAATGTGAAAAAGGGACGAAGCAACATCATTTCTTTGTTTTATTGTTAAAAACTGAAATAGGAATGAGTGAATTGGATGGAGCAATTTCCTATAAAGACGCATTTGATTTTAAAGAGTCTCCATCTAATAAGATATTTTACGTTAGGAACAAAGTCATTGACCCAAAAGACCGTAGTAGCCTTTGTAAGACTTGAAAAGAGAAAAATGTATTACTACCATGGATTGGCCTGCTTCTTCGCCTGATATAAAACCTATTGGAAATGTATTAGTGAAGGTTCAACTTCGTAAAACCGCACATACAGTCTAAAAATATAATAAATGTGGAAAAATTTATCACTGGATTTACTTAGAAGTTGGTTAGCAACATGCATGGGCGATGCGAGTCAATTTTAAATAACCGTAACTACTGTTATATAAAATTGTTTCTGTTATTTCTGAATGGAAGGCATGAGTTGAGCTTTTCGTTTTGAATGTGTTATAAATAATATGGAATATCAACGTCTTTTTTCAGATTAAAAGCCATCGATAACTAAAAAAAAATGTGTTCCTAATCACGAACTAAATATTTTACAAGTAATTATCGAGCTAAGGGAATACCGGTCGTTGCCTCACTGAAATATCGGTATTTTAATTTTAGAAACTACCGTTACGCCATTTTTAATAGTTAAAAGTAAATTAAATTTTTTTTTCGAATGCTTCAAGGTCAAATAAAAATGGTATATTGGGAGAGTTTTTGATATCCTGCCGTTTATTAGTATAACATATATATATATATATATATATATATATATATATATATATATATATATATATATATATATATTATATATATATATATATTATGTCGGATATTCTCACGGGTGTGATGTGTAATCGAAGGTTTTTGGGGTATCCTGTGTATGTGCTGAGTCCCTCTCAGGACTGTAAGGCAGCTGACGTTTCGGTGAAATCTCATTCACCATTTTCAAAGCTCACTACGAGCTCATAGACGCCGTACAGTGAGCTTTGAAAATGGTGAATGAAATTTCACCGAAACGTCAGCTGCCTTACAGTCCTGAGAGGGGCAGAGCACATACACGGGATGCCCGAAAACCTTCAATTATATAAATATATATATATATATATATATATATATATATATATATATATATATATATATATATATATATATGTACATGAAAACTTAGAGAACATCACAAAAATACAATTTGTGTTGCACATATTAAGGGTGTCCATTTAGAATTTCGGAATGTGGATGGGGATTTAAGGAGTACATTTTAAAAATAGTTTAGCTTATACAGGGTGTCCCAAAAAGTGGTGGCGCATACGTAACGACCTACAATTTTTTTATCGAAATGCTAAATTTTTGCCTTAAATTGCGACGTTGCCAAATTATTAAATGTTTAAGTATTTATTAGCCGAAGTCAGTCCTCTACTTAAATTTTTGTATCCACTATAGTTCTTAACTTTTTTGTAAAAACTTTTATCAAGTCTTAACCGCGATTATTTTGTCTCACGATTGTACAGTAATATATATCACAATAATAAATTCATTTGTAATGTTTTCAGAATATCAGTGAATGTATTTAATGATCTGCAGTGCGCGCTCTTGCAACGTTGCCAAACGTTTCGACTCCATTTTAATACAGTAAACTCCATCGTTCAGTTATGGGTTTGACGAATGGAAATATGTGTTTCTGTAGTAAAAAAGTACATCTGTTCGTTAGTTTGGCTTCTCGTAGAAGCAGCAGCAGTGGTGCCGCGTGAGGAGAGTTTTCCAGGTGGTAACCAAGTTAAGTGCATCGTCTCTCTTGTTCAGAGTGCCGTCCTTTTGAGTTTCATTGGACTCGTGAATCAATCTTGCTTGCAATGTTTTGTGTTGAAAATTATACTAGCTATTGTCAAAATTAGTTTTGTGTGATAATTCGATCAGCTGATATTGGAAAATGGCAGATATCTGTTTATTTTTTATGCTGAGTTT
The DNA here is from genome assembly GCA_034092305.1 of Diaprepes abbreviatus. NCBI lineage: Eukaryota > Metazoa > Arthropoda > Insecta > Coleoptera > Curculionidae > Diaprepes > Diaprepes abbreviatus. The sequence goes on from JASJET010000054.1 coordinate 12,601,263, forward strand.
ATGTTCTGCTTTGTCAATATTCTTCTGTTAGTTTCTCAGGGATGAACCTATTGTTTTGTGTGGTCTGTAGGCTGTAGATATGTTGTGTTTTCGGAGTAATCAGCCGTCTCTGTCTGTAGGGTTTTAATGTATAGAAGTACGGTAATCTGTTATCGGTATGTGTTTTTATTGCTTTGGTGGGTTTTTGTTATAGTTTGCATGCTTTATAGGCTGAGAAAGGAAGGTTTCAAAAACTTTTCAGTTCATATCCGTGACTTTCATGCATGAATGTCTTGGATGAGGTAACAGAACACACTTCTCATCTTGTGCTTCAAAAGAAAACTATGCATCCTTTTCTGTTTTAAAATTAGACCGAAAAATCGATACATTTTGTTAGTTTTCTTCGATTTTATATAATATTTATTCCACATTGCAAAATAATTAATTTCTTAATCTACTCTTTCATATAGTCGTAGTAGTTTAATTATCACATGATAAGATGTAGTTCAAGAAAAATGCATTTTTTGGGTGATGTGGATGGTTCAAGGGGGTTGAAAATATGCTAAAAGTTATTTTTTTGACGAATTACTCCTGATCAAAAAAAAATGGAGGCTTTATTTGGAAGACGAAATTTTCCAAATTTTTCAAGCGCGCTCCGATTTTAAGGTGCGTTTTCGGCTTTATTGTTTGAGAGTGAGTTCCCGCTTACCAGGATTTCCCGTCGTGATTCTTCCGCGTACCCTCACTTTGGCCAGCTCGTGAAGTGTTAGTTTTGACTTTTCTTTTTGCAATAACTTTTTTTATTTATGAAGCGATTTTAACATTCAAAAAATCATTTCGTAGATCTTTTCAAGACACACCAACCGTTTCTACATATTTTTTTTTGTATTCTGTAGTTTCTTCATAATATCGAAAAAACCAATTTTTCGCCTTAATTATTTAACTTCATTTATCAAAGGCATTCATGTAAGAAAATCACGAATATCTTTTCTTGTATTTTTAGGCTATTTGACAGCCTTTTTTCTTGGGTTATTATTTATAGTTGGTGGTTTGTAGCTATTTTGTTCAAGAGTCCTTTTTATGTGTGGTAGTTATTTGCCTTTTCCTTGGTTCTCGGTTAGACCAAGGGATCTTGAGATTAGGGTGTTAGCTACGCCCTTTATTTGGGAGGGGGTGGTATGAATCACTATTAAGGTATCTGGTTGTGTGGGTGTAGCCCCGGATTAATACAGAAACATATGAACAGAGTCATCTAAAGGACTGTTTTCTGATGATATATTTACTATGTCGAGAAAAACATATTCGTGTGATACATGATCGAGTAGTAAATTTAAGGTAGTTCACTCATGAAACAGCTTTTCTTAGGAATGTGATGGAATTTGAATATATAGTTTACAAAAGTGTCTTTTATTTAATAAAAAAAAACGAACTTTTTTAATCGTCTGTGAGACGAAATATTAACAATTAAAATATGCATAATTAACATGCTGGAGGTAACTACATATAACAAAATGCCAATACATTTTAGAATATCTCAAAAACGGTGTTTACCATATTTTAAAAACTAATGCAACGTAGATCCAAAAATTATGAATTTTTTTAGAAAAAAAAACGAAATTTCTTGACCGTTTTATTTAGAAAATACAGATTTTTTAAATAAAAATAATTTGAAAACATCTGACGCGTAGTGGGGTACAGTGATAACAACTTGGCAACCTTGTTATCGTCATACTTAACGCGCGATAATTAAAACCCACGGATTTCTGAAAATAAATGGATGACAGGTGGTAATGGAGCTGTCAAACGAAAAATGTCCGGAGTATGCTCTGCGCCATTTTGTGTAAAGTAACATTTTGGCACGTCAGATTAACCGTCAAAAGTCAAAAAATAGTGTCATTGTTGTTATTATTGTGAAATAATCTTTGTTTTTCCTTGGATTAAATTTATTTTAAATAACTTAATATCCAAGTAATATGCACCAAGCCATCAGTCAAATATTTAGGTGTAAATATAGACCACAAAATTATCTTAAATTGGCACTTTGGAACTGTTAAACAAAAAATGTATACAAAGGGATACCTTAGGAGTCTTAATATACAAAGAATAAGGCATATCAAGAAAAACAACTCATATATATTAAGCAATATACTGACTTTAATAGGAATACATACCCCCTACATACAGTAATTGCAGGAAGCCAGCACTCATAAAACTTGAAACCGTAGAAACCACTGCTCTATGTAGTATGACTAAAATCAATCGTCCTAGCTATCCACCAATCAATTATTGTATGAATTCACTAAACATCCAGCCTCTTACTGCAAGACTTCCTGTCCTGACAACTAAGTTTGAAAAAAAACCTGAAACTTGACCGGTGATAGAGGAACTGTGTACGACCAGGGGCCGGAACCCTAGGCCAGTCCGAAGACCCCCCATTAATGATACTATTCAACCTTTAATATCCTTTTTTTATTATTTTGTGAAGATTTGTAGGGGCTTGAAGACCAAACGTACTATAAATAAGCTTTTTATTCTGAAGGATCTCGTTTGTTGGCTTGTAGGGTTCAAATTTATATGTTCTAATAAATTATAATCAATAATATTTATTTAATTGTAGTGTAGTATAGTGTTTAACACAGCCTAAGGAAGTAAAATGTTGCATTTAACATTATTTGAATATAAAATTGAATGTTACTTACTTAAATAAAAGTTTTAAATATCTTACAAATTGTTACTTCTCAAATTTTTTATAAGTTGTGTTGATGAAAACAATTATGTTACACTTAACTGTTTCAAAGTAAGATACTCGACCGTTTGGGGGATATAGGAACACAAGTGTTTATGTTAAATCCATAATTAGAACTAGCCGTAGGAAAACAATTTTTAAACAGCACGCTCATACTATTGAGATATGAACAGAATTTAGTGTAATAATTTAGTATGTCTATAATCTCAAATTTACTTGAAATTTGCGAAATATCCAACTTTCTAAGGAAATTTTAATCAGAAAATACTGAAAATAACGGGGTACTACCTAATTAACATTTCAACTGTTTTTTCAAAAAATAAAACGTTTTGAAGAAACCGTTCGTCAACGTACTGCTTTTTTTAAGGACTAGTTATTTTTAACAACCAAAAATATAATAAAAATTTTTAATTTATTTTTACAACCGCCCAATAGTATGACAGACATCCACACATAACAATCAATTGACACCAATTGGATAAGTTGGGTAAGGTTATAACGTAATACTGTCAATTTATCTCTTTCTACTATTCGTTTCGTTCAACTACTTATGTCGATGAAATTTCGGAAAGGTATGCAAATTGCTTCAAACCTTGTCAGTGGGAGGTAAACGATTACGTTTAGTCGTTATAATTTTTCAGTGGCGACAGCGTATTCACTGTTATTATAACTTCACCTTACCCAAAATGGCGCATAACATGGTCCGGACATTTTCTGTTTATTTGACGATCAGTACATATACTTTATACGTGCGTGTTCAAACCTAAGTTAGTTGGGTTAGTTTTTCAGAATGTGACATTTTTTTAAATATATTTCTCGATATTTTTATTTATTTTTTCAATTTGTTGGGATATCAACATAACAAACTGTATAGGTATGAGACTCACACTATATGAACGTTACTATACACACGTTTATTTTATAGACCATTCAATATAGACATTTGCAGCGCTGCCAGATTTATTATATTTAAAGTTATTACTGTAAAAAAATGTGTCTGTATATTGAAAATTAACGTGTGTTGGGTACAGTCTCGTACAAAAACAAAATTCTTTAGACCTGAGAATCTTTAACTTTTGGTACTTACTTAAAGGCTATACTTTTGTCTACGACTGTCGCGAATGAATTACCTTAATGAAAAGTCCATGTCGCGAATGAAAAGAAATGAGTACTAACTGTGATTTCTTAATTGTTTAACATCAGTATCAAAAATCGGTGTTGACATTTTGTAGAGAAGAGAAATAATCGTTTTTTCTCATTAAATTTTTTCGCTTACTTCAGCAGTTTTCGGGTTATTTGGAGAATTTATTTTCTGCGTTTTTATCTTCCCAGATATCTCGGAAACCAAAAGAAATTTAACAATACTGCTAACTTATTATAAAAGATAATCGGAAAAAACATTTCTCGTTTCGGAGAAAGCAATTTAAGAAACCCTGTATAGACTTATTTTTATTAAACATTATGTTAAGAGCTAATAAATCTCGGGCAATTCCTACTTTATGGTCCTCAACAGGAAACTAGGGAAACAATAATTTTTATGGCAAAAATGGGTGGTCTAATTGCGTCACCGCAACCTTGAATATTTTTAATGGATGCAAGGTCGGGTATTATATTAATTTGAAGAATGTTTCCCTTCGTTCAGGAGTTATTTTTAAACCATAATTCAAGGACCGTTCTGGATGTATAAATAAATACAAATTGCGCAACATTTAAATTCACTTTCACTCATATAGCAATTTCAGTGTTTTAATAATTGAATATTTTCCACAATTTACTTGTTAAGAATTAGTTGGACATATTAGTTTATAGAAAAGTGATAGTTACATTTCAACGAAAATAATTATTTGAATAAGAACCGCATCATACCACTCAACCAGAACACAACCAGTAATATAACAAAATGAGCACGAATTATTACCACTTAATAATTTATAGACAAACAAGTAAGCGAGTCCTGACAATAATTTTCTGGCAGTAAAAGCCGCTAAACCGCTAAAAACAAGTTCTGACAAAGCAAAAAAAAGGGAAATATATCTTGATTTGGCGAATGAAAAAGTTAAAAGTAATAGAAAACTTTCGCAGTTTACAATATAGATATTTATGTTAAATAATAAATAAGTAAAAAGTGGTTTAGGTTTTTAATTACAAAAATATTTTATATCTACCGATTGGGCATTAGTTATTTTTGCTGAAGGCTATCCGTAACAAATAAAAATTAAATTTCTGATTTTTCTTAATAAGAATAAACATATACAGAAAAATATACGCAAATGCCTACTTGTAAAATATAAGTTTGCTCATGTAAATATAGATTTATAAATAAAAAAATAAAGTATTAAAATATTATTCAGTCAATTATTTAACATGGGTATTTATACTCGACAATAAAATACATTTTATAAACATGATTGCGGAAATAAATAAATACGCGTGTGGAGTACACGCATCTTTAAAAAAAAAGAAGTGCGTAGTGGATGGAGTACCAGACTTAGTTGTGATATTTTTGTTGTTATTTTTCTTAATAAGAATAAACATATACAGAAAAATATACGCAAATGCCTACTTGTAAAATATAAGTTTGCTCATGTAAATATAGATTTATAAATAAAAAAATAAAGTATTAAAATATTATTCAGTCAATTATTTAACATGGGTATTTATACTCGACAATAAAATACATTTTATAAACATGATTGCGGAAATAAATAAATACGCGTGTGGAGTACACGCATCTTTAAAAAAAAAGAAGTGCGTAGTGGATGGAGTACCAGACTTAGTTGTGATATTTTTGTTGTTATTTTTCTTAATAAGAATAAACATATACAGAAAAATATACGCAAATGCCTACTTGTAAAATATAAGTTTGCTCATGTAAATATAGATTTATAAATAAAAAAAAATAAAGTATTAAAATATTATTCAGTTAATTATTTAACATAGGTATTTATACTCGACAATAAAATACATTTTATAAATATGATTGCGGAAATAAATAAATACACGTGTGGAGTACACGCATCTTTTAAAAAATAAGAAGTGCGTAGTGGATGGAGTACCAGACTTAGTTGTGACGCATTAAATAATATAATTTTTTTCTTCAAGTATTATAGCAATTTTGGCTGTAAATAATTGTTTAGATTAGAATAGGCTTGTGACAGTTGCTATTTTAATTTAAAACATTGTTGTTTGGTATATGTAGGAGCATAAGAAATTAATCTTTTCACTGGGATATTGTTCTAGACCAGGGCTTATCTGTTTTTAGATGGATGTGAAATGGAACATGGAGATTTTTGCTTGAGAGCCTTCAGAATAACCTGAATAACGATAATTTGGATATGCGTCATTTCAAAAAGTTGGGCAACATTGTTTTTATTAATAAAAATATAAAATTAACAAAAAAAAAACGTTTTTTTCAACTTTTCTCTCGTGTAACTTTGAAGGTATTCATTTTAGAGGAAAGTTGAAAAAGAAAAAAAGTTTCGTAATTAAATTTGCCATAAGATAGGGGTGGTCGAAAATATCAAAATATATTTCCCTTATTGCAAAATAGCAATAATTGAAAAAAAAAAGGTCACAAAAACAGTTTTTTAATCAATTTTTTTCGACCATTTAAATTTCTCTGAGGACTTTCATATTAGAGCAAAGAAAACTTTATGCCATGATAAAATAACACGCTAAAATTCGTTACGATCGAATCGATAGTTTTTACACAATAATTTTGCAATCCGATTTCGTTTAAAAAAATTGACCAGTTTTCAAGTGTGTCAGAGTCCAAAATATCACGTTAAGATATTTAAATTTATTTTCGACATATAGTAGGGAACTCAAGTTTTGCAACGCTTTTTCAGAATCAAATTGGGATGATTTGGACGCCCTCAGGAATTGTTTAATGACATTGTTGATATTTTTGCTTATAAATAAATAGATTATCTCGGCGGATTTTCATTAGATTTTTTTGCAATACATGGTTTGAAAGTACTTGAAAAGACGCTTCTTTTCGTGAAAAAAAATTTCAAATCCGTCAATTGGTTTCCTAGATACAAACTGTCAAAATTGACAGTCTCTTACGGTGAATCTATAAACAATACAGACCTGATTTTTGAACCAAAAACTTTGACTGCATTCTATAGTATTGGACTTTCCAAGCGAATCTTTGTTTATTAATGTAATTAAGCTTATTATAATGATATATATTTACTTTAATTATCAAAATTGTTTAAACAATCACTGTTTAAACAAATTGAAAAAAAAAATGGTTTCAAATTATTTTATTCGTAAAATACAGATAAAAATAAAATAATTATTTTATATAAATCATATATGAAAACATAATAGTTTTTAAGTTATAATACAATATTTCTACAAATATTTGGAGATTTAATATTTTCGGAGATGAGAGCATGATAATAGCTGTAAATGTTTAAAAGAGTGTTCCAAATTATGTGGCTGTATTAAGCATGAATTAAAATGCACTGATTACTGCTCAAACTGCAACGGACAAACTTGCAAAAATGCACAAAACCAATATATTGACGTAAAAGAAATTTCTGAAAAAGTTAATTGATTTTGAAGAAGTTGACAGAGAAATAGAAATGACTGTAATATAATATTTAGTGTTAAGAGTGCTTTATTAAACTTTTTGAACATAATTTAGAAGGAATAATTATTTTATTTTTATCTGTATTTTACGAATAAAATAATTTAAACTAAATTTTTTTCCAATTTGTTTAGACAGTGGTTGTTTAAACAATTTTGATAATTAAAGTAAATATATATTGTAGTATACTTAATTATATTAATAAACAAAGATTCGCTTGGAAAGTCCAATACTATAGGGTGCAGTATGCTGTAAGTATGATGCATAAATAACGTCATTTATTTATAACAAAATTAATGCATGATGGGCACATGGCATTATGATATTTGAGCTCCATTATTCGCGGTACATCGGTTTAAAAAAAATGATCAAAATCACTCCATTAGAAGCCGAGAAAATGAAAATTTTTTTCAGATGTGTATTCTGAATCTTCGAATTTTAAAGTTTCCGATAACATAAACATTTAAATATTTGTATGAAAAAAGAACGCGGCAAGATAAAGTTTTTGGTTCAAGAATCAGGTCTGTATTGTTTATAGATTCACCGTAAGAGACTGTCAACTTTGACAGTTTGTATCTCGGAAACCAACTGACGGATTTGAAATTTTTTTTCACGAAAAGAAGCGTCTTTCCAAGTACTTTCAAACTGTGTATTGCAAAAAAAAATCCAATGAAAATCCCCCGAAATAATTTATTTGTTTATAAGCAAAAATATCAACAATGTCTTTAAACAATTCCTGAGGGCGTCCAAATCATCCGATTTTGATTCTGAAAAAACCGTTGGAAAACTTGAGTTTCCTACTATATGTAGAAAATAAATTTAAATACCTTAACGTAATATTTTGGATTCAGACAAACTTGAAAAATGGTCAATTTTTGTAACGAAATCGGATTGCAAAATTATTGTGCAAAAACTATCGATTCGATCCTAAAAAATTTTAGCGTGTTATTTTATCATGGCATAAAGTTTTCTTTGCTCTAATATGAAGGTCCTCAGAGAAATTTAAATGGTCGAAAAAAATTGATTCAAAAACTGTTTTTGTTACCTTTTTTTTCAATTATTGCTATTTTGCAATAAGGGAAATATATTTTGAGATTTCCGACCAACCCTATCTTATAGTAAATTTAATAACGATTTTTTTTTCCTTTTCAACTTTCCTTTAAAATTTACACGAGAGAAAGTTGAAAAAAAAAAACGTTTTTTTTTCGTTGATTTTATATTTTTATTAATAAAAACAATGTTGCCCAACTTTTTGAAATGACACATATCCAAATTATCGTTTTTCAGGTTATTCTGAAGGCTCTCATGCAAAAATCTCCATGTTCTATTTCACATCCACGAAACCCCGGTTTTTACAGATAAGTCTTGGTCTATTCAGTAAATCTCTTTTTGACTTTTCTCCAACTTTCTGAATTTTTCATATAGGTGGCCTCTAGTTTTGCCATAGAAGGCTCTGGGTCATTAAATGATATCTGTGACTAGTGATGGAAAGTAACGATACTAATCGTTACAAAATAACCGTTACAAACCAGTCACTAAAAGTAACGAGTCCTCTATTTAGAAAAGACTCGTACCTTGGCAATTCGTTACTATACCGAAACACCATTAGTCCGGGACGAGAACCGAAATAACTAAAGAAATACCGAGCAGCAACCCACAGGACAGAAGCGTTTTTATGCTTAGATGCGGGACTCGGCAGATTAAAAGAATTTCGCCGAAATAAGATAAGAAATAGTATTTCTAATAGAAAGAATAGATCTTATTCCTTGTTAACGGTCTAGCCATATATGATAGTTCAGTCTTGAATTTAGTACGTTTTACGTCTATCCCTTTACGTTTGTTGTTTACTTGCTAGTTATTTCAAGTGTGGCATATATAAGTAGGTAATAATATATTGAAATTTTTCTAACTAGGCAGGTAGTAAATAATAAATATATTCTGAATTTACTAAAAATAGTAATGCCAAATATGTTTAACGCATGATAAAATATATTGAGCAGATATAACAAAAGCATTTTTAGGGTTAATAAATGGAAATGCAGAAGAGAAGTTCTGTTTGGATTTATTTTATGTTATTATTTAATGCCAAAGCAAAATGTAATATTTGCAAATCTATAAATTCCTATAAAAACGGCAATATTTCAAATTTAAGGAAACGTTTTAAATCGAAACTCCTAACAAGATCATGAAATGAGCGCTGACAAACAAATCACTCTTTCAGAAGTTATCCTAGTAGTTAAAAGGCTCATGTCAACGTTGGAGGGAATTAAACTTAAATTTACAAGTCAAATGAGAGAAGATTTGATAATTTTTTTAGATTCATTTGCTGCTCGTTTTGGAGACCCAGAAAAGTAACAATGAGTAAAGTGACTTATCTTGATCCTCATTTCAAAACAAGGGGTATTATTAAAAAATATTGTTTGGAACTAGTAAAAGACGAACTTCAGGTTGAATTAGTTAATATAATAAGAAAGGAACATAGACAAATTGCTGCAAGTCAGAGAGATCAAATACAAATATCTGAAGAAAAGACAATATGCGAAGATAGATATTATTTGGCAAGATTCTGATAATTCTATATAATATATTTTGAACTTGTCAGCAGTTCAACTGCTTTAGCAATTGCAGAAATATGCATATACACAGAAAAGGCTAATTTGTAAAGAAAAAAAGACCCTCTAGTTTGGTGGCAAGGCAGAGAAAAAGTATACCCTTGGCTATCTCAACTGGCAAAGATATATTTATGTATAGTTGTAATACTGCGAAAGCTGATAAAGTCATAACCAAACGAAGAAATCGTTTAAAGGCAAAACACTTCGAAAATTAATGTTTTTACAGCAGACATTTATAACATTTTTGTCTGTATTTCAAAATGAATATATATTTTTTTGTTTTTGTTAAATACGGATTTAAGAGTTTTTTCTAAAAAATGTTTGTTTTATTTTTATCTGTTTAAATAAATCTGGTTATTCTTGAATGGTATATTCTTTAATATGTATATGTTTTTCCATATTTCCATATATTACCTTTTAATACTTATAATTTAAACACCTTTTAACATTTATAATTGAAACCAATACATGCTTAACGTTCAGTATTAAATTTCATATTTAACACAGAATATAAACTATTTAATCAAAGACCTGAAGTATATATCGTATATCACTTGCAGTATTACTTATTCGAATAAAAGTAATTAAAGTAACGATTCCAAAGTAACGAGTCCTAGAGATGAAAGTAACGAGTAGTTACAAGTCCTTAAAACTAACTAAACTTTCCATCACTATCTGTGACTACCGAGCTCATAACAAGTCATTGTACTTATTATACACATCTAATCTGAACTATAAACATGTAATGTTAATCGTTTTATTTCGTTGAAATAGTTAATAACTAGTACCTGCTACTCATATATTATCAAATAATTTATGGTCTAAAGTCCACATTTATTACAATTAAATAAATAAAATTTGCATTTTTTTTCCATAAATAGATATGTCGGAGATAAACAGGGAAATTATGACTTATTTTCAAAAAAATTTTCTACAAATTCGTGACTTATCTGGTTTACTAAAAACTGTAATAATTTATAAGAGTTTTAAAGGTTAGTAATTTCTATTACCATAGGAAATTGGTTATTTAAACAAATTGTTCTTAATGAGGCTACAAAGTAGAAATTATGTGCAATATATTTTGTTTCACGTATTATTTCATGACATTATTTTTACCCTAAAAACTTCGAACATACTCCTGTAGAAGTAGCATGACTTCAGAATTAGGGCCCGATTGTTTCAACTCTGAATAACGTAATAATAATTTTATTTATATATGAAAAAGTGTTGATAAACAGTAGATTTAATTTCTTGCTACACACATTCCGATTTTATGCTATCCTTTTCTAATTGCATCATTTAAACGAGTCTCGTATAAGAATGGGTAAGTCAATTCTGAATACATAAAGTATTATGGATTATTGCGATATACATTTAATTGATAAAAATTAATGAAACAGTACTAAACAAACTAAAAAAGATTCTCAAAATGTCCCCCATTTTCTTCCATACATTTCCTAACACTCTTCAAAAAATGTCGCCTAACTCGATGAAAAATTCCTGGTGTTTCTTTAATAATTTGGCACTTTTCGATTATCCTGAAGCGAAGATCCTCGACGTTGATTACTGGAATATCGTACACCAATTGTTTCAAATGACCCCAAAAGAAAAAATCCATAGGATTAGGGTCTGGTGACCTCGCTGCCCATGCCAATGGTCCACTTCGTCCTATCCATCGCTCAGGATACGTTGCATTCAAATACTGTCGGACACGTATACTAAAGTGGGGCGGAGCTCCGTCTTGGAGGATCCACATGTTGGCCCTTACTTCCAATGGCACATCTTCCAGATACAATGGGAGACGATTTTGGATAAAATCTAAGTATACGTCACCAGTTAATGGGCCATCAAAGAAATGAGGACCAATAAGGTAATCTCCTATTATCCCTGCCCACACATTTAGTGAAAATCTACGCTGATGTTTCGTTTCTACCACATTGTTTGGGTTCTCGTAAGCATATGTGTGGATGTTGTGTAGATTTGTTATGCCATCACGAGTGAAACCAGCTTCGTCAGTGAATAATATGACGCCAATTAATCGATTATCGTGTTCATACTTAGCTAGGATCTGATTGCACATTTCCAACCGTCTCGGCCGATCATCGTCATAAAGAGCCTGCACCTTTTTTGAATGAAACGGGTAGAGTTGTTCTTCTCTTAGTATCCTCCATGAACTAGCCTGACAGAGCCGCACTTCATTCCCAATTTTTCTAGTACTAATACCTGGATTATCTTCAATAATTTCAAGCACTCTTTCTTCTTGTTGCACGTTTCTAGCAGTTCTAGGTCTTCCCCTATTTCCATTATAACTTTTAAAGGAACCACATTCCGCAAGCCTCCTGTGCACACTGGAAAATGTTTGAGCATGAGGGATATTTCTTTCCGGATAACTCTCCATATAATATCTTCTTGCCAACTCTGCATTACCATTTGCTTTTCCATAACAAAAATGGATATCACAATATTCGATATTTGAATATTGGTGATTAGCCATTATTAGTTATTTTAAGATTATAAATTAAATAGTTTAAAAAGCGAATTTATTTGATGTTAAACTGACAGCTCTAGTATACTTTGATAGCTATTTACCTGGTAGCTGGTGGTAATGAAATGAGAAAAGTAAATTTACCACTTAATTTTTAAGGGTGATTTACGTCTAAACCGTTGAGTTTAGCGATGTAAATAAAGAGCACCTTTTTTAAAGGCCTGGCATCAGTCTTTCAGAAATTATGCCAAAAACTACTGTAGCTGTCAACACTAAAAAATTATGACAAAAAAACAATTTTCAATGTAGGTAAAGTGCCCTCTAGCGGCAAACAATCAATGTGAATTGTTACTAAAATGATGAAGCGCAGAAGACTTAGCCTATCTTTCAAATATTAGTCAAATCGGTTTTCCTGTAAGCGAGTAATTCAAAAAACAAAAAATAAAAACTTGAACTTGGACGGCTTGTAACTCGAAAACGAATGACATTTTGAAAAAAAATTATATGAAGCTCTACCCTTATTTTGTCAAGTAGAATCACCCCCTTAAGTTTCGTGATCGATTTTTGAATCACCCTGTATATCGACAATTTTTTTTACCCGAAAAATTTAATTTAATGTTTAGCTTAAAGCTGTAAAAGCATAGTCTGTTCCATAAGAAAGGAGGCGAAATCTTTTCGAAAGCTATCAAGATATTTATTCCAACTTTTTTCACATTAATATACAAATAAAATGCAATGGCGTAATCAATTAATAAATATTATAATCTCCACTTGCATTGAGAATGACTTTCAACGAGATTTTCAGTGTAACTTGTGGGAAGAGCACGCCAAATCTTTGGAATTATCCTTGAAATCTGCTTCATCTTGTGAACAGGCATTCCTGCAAGCTGGCCCTTCATAATGGCCCATACGTTTTCTATAGGATTTGCATCGGGAAATTGAGAGGGCCAATTCATGGAGAGAATGCCATTTTCCTCATTCTAAGCGCGAAAGAAGTGGCTCCGATGCTTCAGGCCATTGTCCTCTTGTGAGACCCAATTTTCGCTATCGGGTCCAAACATTTTCTTGGTCGACTTCAAAAGGCCACGTTTATCAATTTGGAACATTTTGATCGAATCCAAATTTTGCGTAAAAAGCTCCAAGTACCCCTCTGAAAACACCACCAGACATTCACTTTTTCAGGGTGTTTGACGGTGCGCTGTATGACAGGTACTATTTGCTAATCAGAAATCTTCCACCAAGTCACCGCATCTTCCCTCATCGACTTTGGCATTGAAGTCGCCCATAATGATGTTGATATCGTTTTTGTTTGTGAGCTTCAGTGCTTGGTTTATGTCTTTGTAGAAATCTAAAACTTCAATTTTCGATTGATCAGCTGTGGGTGCATAAACTTGAATCAGGTTGTTATTGATAGATTGACCAGCCAATTTCACAATTTGAAACTGGTATAGAATCTATAACAGACGATGCAATTTTATTTTTAAGCACTATTGCAACTCTATGACTGTGGTAGTTGTTTGTGGGGTCGCTATAGGAATAGTACACTGTAAAGTTGTCATTAAGGGAAATACCTCATTTCACTCACACCCGCCACCTTCACTCCTAAGCCCCGCATTTCTTTAAATAGATTATGTAGAACAACTAAATCTTCCGAAATAAAAACTTATTTAAGATATCCAAACACACTTTATATGTTTTTTCGTTCGCTAACACAAAAAAAGTATGTCAAACTTTACAGTAGATATGTCATATGACACCTAGCAACACCGGTGTTGCCAGATCGAAATATAAATCTTCCCGTTGTATGCTATTTTTCTTTTGTTTAATACTCCGCCACCGACTTGTAAGAATTAAAAATTTTATTAAGCAAAGTATTTTCGCGTTAAAAACTAAATAACAAAGATAACGATGGATATATTTAGGTCATTGGAGCATTTTATTTTAAAAAATATATATTTAATTTTTAAAATCAGTCTAAAGTTGTTATTTATCAAGTAGCCACTTCAACTCATTGTCGTGTTACATTAATAACTTAGAGATATCAAGGTCACTTTGCAAAACAATTGGCTTCCTAAAAGTGATTAATTTTATTGCCAGAGCAATAGATTAAAAACGGCCTCCCTATTTCACTAATACGGTCTAACTTTAAAATCCGTCTAAATTGACAATAGAGGGTTTAAATTGAGAAGAGCAACAATAAGTCCAGCAAGTTTTGAACCTTAAAAAATACAAGTATAACAAATTGTTGAAACTTATTACCGGACCATCAAAAATGGAAAATTTTATTTACTTTTGAGGAATAATTATTCCTCTTGTCGATTACAACACTTTATCTCTGTTTTTATCCTTAATATCCTATATAGTGTGTAACAGGACCGGAGTGGCCCATTCTACTATTTTCTTTTTCCGTTATTTAACAAGAAATTTGTTGAATGATTTATAAGCAAGTTTCACAAACTAAATATCCTTACGAACGAAAAATGTTATACAGAAAAATTTTAAAATTGAAGTTCTTCCTTCTGTATAGACATACCGATAATTTTATATCCCGTTGGTATAGGATTATTTAATGAGAAGATTAAATGCTTATTATGGGTTCGTTATTTTAAGTGAAATTTTAAATATGAAATGAGAAATTTTAGAAGCGGATTAAAATAATCAATGAAATTCAAATTGAACATGAAATTATACCGATATGACCAAAAACAATGATTTTTTCTAATCCATTGTATATATAAGAAAAAGGAACATCGGGTACTTAATATTTTTTTTGAACAGGTTATAAAATAATTAATTAATATATCCCTACATTTTATAAGGTGTGAAAACCACTAATTCGATTTACCTGCGTTTCTTTTTCATTTATTACTTTAGTGTTTTTTTTTCTGCTGTAAGATTTTATTTTATCTGTCTGTAATTTAGATATTTTACTGCTGATGGTGAAAATTTGTGCTTTGGAAACTGATACCGTACTTTGTCAGAATTGAATTAGAGCTTTTTAACACACTAGTGGAGTAGAAAAATAAACAACAGCGTTTTTTATTACAATATAATAACAACAGTGTAAAATCTACAGGGTATCCAGAGTTTAAAGTCACAAACACTAAACACTACAATATTAAATAGCGGCACAAAATGTCTAAACTACTTTATATCGTAATATAATAGGAATATCACAACGTTGTTGACAAAGTACATAAAATGTGTTTAATAATATTTTATAGCCGTTATTATAGAACGATAAAGACGCTGTTAGTCTGAAGTGAGGTTATGTATTAAAATTCCTCTCAAAGAAAACAGTTGTTTTTTGGGTTTCTTTTTTGTTACGGTTCTGTGAGGCAATTTTATCTCTTTCATTATTATAGATAAATATAAGGAGAGAAAACCACTAAAAGTTTTAGTATTTTACGAGGGTGGTTCGATAAGTTCTCGGCCTGAAACAGAGAGGAGCTAGTAGGATCAAATAACTATAATATTTTGTAAGCATTAACCTTGAGATGACGCCTTGCAAAGATTCAGATGTTTGCGTTCAGTTGCTTGTTTGTGGCGATCGAGTGAACACATAAGGTTCGAGTGGTTATAAAGTACTTTATTTTAAAGGGCTTAACTCCTACGGACATTAAAAATGAGTTATATTCTACTTTCAAGGATTCTTTTCCTTTGTTTTCGACCGTACAAAAATGGGTTGCTGAATTTAATCGTGGTCGTACGCCTTTGAATGAATACTTCGCAAGAGTGTTTAGACTTATTCAGACGCAATCCTGCTGAGTTTCTTCGACGTTTTATAACTGTAGATGAAACATGGATTCATCATTACGCGCCAGAAACAAAACAGCAGTCTAAACAGTGGGTGGGGGCAGGTGAAAGTGTGCCAAAAAAAGCAAAAACGGTTCTGTCTGCAGGAAAAGCCATGGCGACAGTTTTTTGAGATTCACATGGCGTGGTGCTTATAGACTATTTAGAACAAGGCAAGACCATCACCGGGGAGTAGTACGCTTCACTACTGGACCGTTTGCGGCATGTGATTAAGGCTAAACGTCCACATCTTACCAAAAAAAAGTGCTCTTTCATCAGGATAACGCGCCTGCACACAAATCTATGGTTGTTGCTGCAAAACTCCATGACCTATGTTTCGAAGTGCTTCCACATACGCCATATTCGCCGGAGCTGGCTCCCAGCGATTACTTTCTCTTCCAAAGCTTGAAAAAATGGCTCGCTGGACGAAAATTCCCTTTCAATAATGAGGTCAGAGCAGCGACAACCGCTTATTTTGCAGAGTTGGACAAATAAATAAAAACATTTTCAAAAATAAATCTTTTGTTTTCTTTATCAGGCCGAGAACTTATCGAACCATCCTCGTACTATTCCTACTGCATCTGGAGTAGATAAGCGTGTTAACCTTCATATTTTTATAAAAATATAAACGGAATATTTCGTAGAATTATTAAATTTTAGATAACAAAACATGTTAAAAATTATAAAACAAATATAAATATTTGGTTAATTTTAGAAATAACTTATTTTTCTGTACTCTGAACTGAACAACCCTTGTTATATTTACGAGGAAATTTTTTTTGGATATATGGCAACTAAAAACCATTATAATTACTAAATTTTTAAAGATATACACCGTTTGGACTATATAGGACATTATACATGAAATATGGCTATAATTTTGCTTAGAATCTAAAAATAAAATAACACAAAAATGTTTCATTTAAAATAAGCAATAAGGCATCAACTTCCTGTATAACCATCTTGAAAATATTTTAGCTGAATTGCCTCTATCGACTGTAGTGAACTCGCAAATTTTAAAAAACTTAACTTCCATAGCTTATATTAGATCTGGGTAATGTACAAAAGATTTTATAAGGCGAAGTACTGCAGAAGTAACCCAAGCAATTAAAAAACTTAAAAATAATAAAGCCCCAGGCAGCGATGGTATACCCGCAGAGTGTCTGAAGCACGGAGGGGAAGCACTATACAGATCTATATACAAGCTAATTCAAGGTATTTGGCAGGAAGAAACAATGCCAGACGAATGGAAAGAAGGTGTTATCGTACCAATTCACAAAAAAGGTAACAAAAAGCAATGTAACAACTACCGAGGAATAACGCTCCTTAATACTACCTACAAAATCCTTGCAAACATTCTGTTAGAAAGAACCAAATCGTACACAGAAGAAATCATTGGAGAGTATCAATGCGGATTCAGACCAGGCCGATCTACTGTTGACCAAATATTCATTATAAAATAAATAATGGAAAAATGCTGGGAGTTCGATCGAGAGCTTCATCAGATGTTCATAGACTTTAAACAGGCTTTCGATGAAGTATGCCGGATGAGACTGTGGACAGCGATGCAAGAACTTGGCTTTCCTAAAAAACTAGTCAACTTGATACGGATGAGTATGGAAGGACTACGATGTAAGGTAAGAGTTGGGCAACAGTACTCGGAGACATTTGAGATTAACAATGGACTGAAGCAGGGAGATGCACTCTCACCACAACTCTTCAACGTAGCTTTAGAACACAAACAGAAATGCAAGAATTGATACACCGACTTCCATATTCCATCGAGAAGGACCAAACTTACTGCTGGCATTTGCAGACGATGTAGATCTAATAGAAAACACAAGAATAAAAATGAAGGAAACTTTTATAAGGTTCGAAAAGGAAGATGGGGCTACAAATAAATGAAAAAAAAAAACTAAATATATGTATACGAGCCGCAATATTCGAAACAGAGACAGAATTGGACAGAACATCACCATCGACGACTACAACTTTGAGCGCGTCAGAGAATTTAAGTATCTTGGAACAACAATAACTGAAGATAATAACGGATCACAAGAAATAAACAATAGGATCCAAGCTGGGAACAGATGTAGCTACGCCCTTCGAGACCTGATAAAATCGAAACAACTAACAAAAAGAATAAAGATAAATTTATATAAAACAGTTATAAGACCAGTAGTGATGTACGGCAGCGAAACTTGGACAATAACAAAGGCAAACTCAGAGCGACTGCGAGTTTGGGAGAGAAAAATCCTAAGGAAAATCTTTGGCTCGTTACTGGATGGGGCAACGGGACAATATAGAATAAGAACAAACAAAGAGTTAGAAGAGTTATACGCAGACGCCAACATAGTAAAAGAAATAAAGTCTAGAAGACTCCAGTTGACAGGCCACCTCATAAGACACTCTAACGAAAGAATAGTGAGACTGGTGTGGGAAGACACCCCAACTGGAAAAAGACCACTTGGACGACCCCGGCTTCGGTGGCATGATAACATAGCAGGAGACCTTAAAGCTATGGATGTAGAGAACTGGATGGAGCTAGCAAAGGACAGAAACGAATGGAGGCATATTGTCAAGTCGGCTAAAACCCACATGGGGTTGTAACGCCACGGAGTAAGTAAGTAAGTAAGTAAGAAGTACTGCAGAGAGTCAAAGAAGCCTTAACGACACATCCGCAATCTACAAACTACAATGGCAAACCATTTACATAAGGAATAAAAATTAATGGAGCGAGAATCGACCCTTGCAGGACTCCAAGATCAAAACTGTACTAATCAGAGTCGCAACGGTTAACGTGTGTATGAAAAGAGAAAATCCAGTCAACTTCAGTATCGCATGGACTTATAGTAAGGAACTTCTTCTTCTTTTTCTTCTACCTTCTATAATAGGTCCCTGACCTGTTCCTTCTTCGATTTTCCTCATTCTGGACTTAAATTATCGCTCCACCTTTTCCGCGGTCGACCTCTACTGCGTGTACCACTAGGCGATTTATCTCGTGCGATCCTTACCAGCCTATCCTCTGTCATTCGGCTTATGTGTTTGTTCTATTGTCTTTTACGTTGTAGAACCCACTCATTAATGCAGTCTGTGTTGCATGATTGCCTGATGTTATCGCTTCTTTCTCTGTCTAGTAGCGTTTTTCCTGTTATTCGTCGAAGTATTCTCATTTCTGTAGTCTCCAATAGTTGTTTCGTTTTTGTCGTCTCTGGCCGTGTTTCTGAGGTGTATGTCATAATAGGTCTAATTGTGGTTTTGTAGATCCGAACCTTTGTTTCTTGTTGTGTTTGTTTCGCCAGATCACGTCGTTGAGGCAACCCGCCACTTTGTTTGCTTTGGCCACCTGCCCTCTTACTTCATCTTCGATGTTGCCATAACTAGTCATGTCGATTCCTAGATATTTGAAACTCATTTCTTGTTGTATTATTCGACCGTCTAGTTCTAGTTTGCATCGAAGGGGTTCTTTTGAGGTTGTCATACATTTAGTTTTTTCTGCTGAGATAATCATATTATATTTTCTTCCCGTAAGATTAAAGGTATTTAACAATCTCTGGAGGTCGTCTTCATTTTCGGCACATATCACAGCGTCATCAGCGTAACAGAGAATTTTTATTTCTCTATCACCCATTTTATATCCTCTACCAAGTCGCACCTCCTTTATTATTTCGTCCATTATCATGTTAAACAACAAAGGACTAAGCGAGTCTCCCTGTCTAATACCGCTGTTGACTGGTATGGGTGTTGATAATTTACCGTTAGTGCGAATCTGAACTTTATTGTTTGCGTATATGTTTTCGATGGTCTGAATTATATTGATAGGAATATTTCTCTTATATAACAGGTGGATTACGTCATCTAGCTTTATGCGATCGAATGCTTTTGTTAGATCTATAAAGCATAAAAATGTTGGTTTATTGTATTCTAGAGATTTTTTGACTATCTGTCGTAGAACAAATACTGCATCCACGCAGGACCTTCCTGATCTAAATCCCTGCTGTTCGTCTTCCAGTGTTGTAACCGAATTAACATGGAAAAAATCAAAGACTTTAACCTTTCACTTGATTAAAGTCTTTGGCATTCTGTAAAAATAACTTTCCAAATACATTTGCTATTTTTGTTGTTACACTGCAATCAAATTGCGATTCCTACCAAATCTATCCAGCCTGTTGTTGACTTCAGTCCATACTTGTTCAGTTTTTATTAGAAGAGTCATTGATTAGTTGTATAATTTTTTGAGGTTAACAGTTGAAAAATCATCATTATTTACTGTAATCCTATTTTCTTCTCATTACAGGTAGAGGAGGACTGCGTAGGCTGCCCCCTTCCATCTACCCCTGAAGATGAGAACGTCTTGGATTCCGAGATGAGTGATGTACTAAAAGCAGCCGTCTTAGGTACAGGTAGTGTAGTGCTGGCTATTAATTTTTTTTATTTACCCATCCCGTTTTGTTTTTGTGGACAAACCTTGCGTTTTGTAACATTTCAATTGCAATATTTTAAGTTTTGTATTGTTAATCATTGTTAAAACATTTCTAGCTGTCTATTAAACAAAAAGTGCATTTTTTTTTCATTTTAATATATATATTTGCAATTGGAAAATTACATTATTCCCAAACATTGAACTTCATGTAAGTATACTCCCTTTAATTTGTATCGATTAATACTATATTTGTATTCATGACCTCATCCTGTTGAATAGTAACAGATTTGTAATGTAATATCTAGTGTTAGGTCTTATGGGTTTCCCTAATTTATATTTAAATTTTTTGGCTTGTAAAAATTTACACGCTTTGTTAATTATATGCTTTTAGAGATCATTTGCTTAACGTTATTTTTTTATGATTATTCATTGATTTACAAATAAAAGCAAATAAAATTATTTATTTAAAAAATATATATAATATATATAAGATGTTTTCTTGAGGATTTACAAATAAAATAAGTTTTTAAAACAGACGTAAGATGGAGTTAACGCTTGAGTATAAAAGGTTATTCACGCGACGATTTTTTTACAATCACTTTTAGAATACAGGATTTGTCGTTTATATTTCGGGAACTGGCAACAATGGCGTTGTTAGACGCTATCTCTGACATATCCATTGTAAAGTTTGACATTTTAGGCGGTATACGCACTGAAAACCTTTTGACATACGGACGCTATTTGTATTGTTTACAGTAATCTCAAAATTTCATCTCGATTAAAAATTGACATTAGTTCATAACCATTTTCATGCGATTAGTTCTCACAACTTTTAACGTGATTTTTCTCAATAAGAGTGCTTGTTTTGATGAAATTAATTATTTATATAGTGATGAAGTACCTAAAAACATCACTCTATATCTCTTTTTAGTGAATTCATTTCTGGAAATTGGTAATTCCACCGTATACAGGGTTTATCCGAAAAGTAATGTTAGTGATTTTATTGTGAAACGGCTATACGTTTCAGCGCGTTTGGACTGGTTGGGATCGGTGGAGAGGGAAGTCCACTTACGAACGTGAGATCGCTTAGTCGTTTCCGACTATCCGAAGAGTAAGGACAGGCTTTTCCGCGAAACTCGTTTTCGTATTCCGTACGGGCCGTAATGCAGCGCTCGTTGTAACCAAGGTGTCATTAAGTTTTGTGTGAAACTCTGCAAAGTAACTGTGGAAACTTTTCCGATGATAAAGACGACCTTTGATGATGATTGTTTGTTCGAACGTCAAATTTACCAGTAGCATTAGGTTTTTTTAGAAGGTATCAGCGATGAAAACCGCGTTGGATGGCCATCAACGATCACCACTGACGAAAATGTGACGCGTGTGAGACAGCTTTTAAACGCAGACCATCGTTTGAGCGTTCGTTGAGTGGCATAGACACTAAACATTCCAAAAAGTTCCTTTCACAAGATCGTAACGAACCAGAACTTGTGTGAAAATAACCCCCCCACTTTTTAGACCAGGTCATCATGGGTGACGAGTTTTAGGTGTTTAAATGCGACCTTGAAACAAAAAGGCAAAGTGCCAGGTGACACACCGCGACTTCCCTCGCTTTAAGAAGGCTAGAATGAGCAAGTCAGAGATTAAGACAATGCTCATTTTGTTCTTGGACGTCAGTGGGCTCGTCGGTCATGAGTTTGTACCATATAGTATAACCGTCAACGCCAAATTCTACGTGAAAGTGCTCAAGAGACTCAAACGAAGGTAAACTTTACCATGACAACGCGCCAGCTCACACCGCCTTCCTTGTGACCCGTTTCTTGGCTCATTCAAAGGTACCAACGGTTCCTCGGCCGCTCTACAGTTCTGACGTGGCTTCCCAAACATCTTTTGTTTCCGCGCTTGAAAACTTTCATGAAAATACATTTCAAGACAGTTTACAAATTCAAAGAGACTTACACCTAGACTCTAAAGAAAATTTCACTGGAAAAGATGTATCGACGCTGGAGGAATCCATTTTGAAACCTTTTTAATATGTTGTACCGATCTGACCAATAATTTTTTTTAATCTGACTGACGTTATTTTTCGAACAAACTCTGTTTAATATATTGTATAAAAATATGGCCGTGAGGAAGTTATGTTCGCGTTGGATCCCGCATAATTTGACAATCGCTCAAAAAAAGCTGGTGTTGATTGGCTTAAGGAAGTGCTCATAAAATACAATCGCGTTGCTTCAAAAAATATTTATAAGATCGTGACAGGAGACGAGTTTTGAATATCTATGTGTATGAGCCCGAAAGTAAACAGCAGTCGACCCTATGATGAGCCTAAATTAAAAGTTGCTTGGGCACGAAACACTTGAAAGCCAATGGTCGCCTGTTTTTTTTCGGAAAAACCGATCGTGTTGCAACTCTGCCTTGAGAGAATTGTAGAACGGTCAATTCTGAATAGTACAACTATTTGTTCGCTGAAAGTCTTCGGTTAATTAAGAAAAACAAACCGGATCCGGATTATACATATTTGTTATTCCCTAAATATAAACGGCAGATCATAAAAGTTAAAGTTTCATAAGGTATTATTTAAATTCGTTCTTTAGACGAACTAAAAATACAGTGAAACATGTAGAATAACCAATATTTACTGTATTTAAAAATTAAAAATTCGACACCTCTTCTTCTTCTTCTTCTTCTAGGTAGAACCAAGTTCTGTATCTATACAATGCTTCATCGATCCTCGTTTGAGGTCGAAATCCAGCTGTCTCTCCATCTTTTGGGGGGCCGTCCAGGCGGTCGTTTGGTGTTTGGTTTCTCTTTCATCACGGTTTTTGCTAGTCTGTCATCGTCCACTCGTTCCACGTGATCTCTCCACTGCCTACGACGGTTTCGAACCCACTTCACAACATCCCCCACTCCGCTGTCCTCGCGTATTTTTGCGTTTCTTATTCTATCTCTTAAACTTGTTCCCGTGATCATTCTCAGCGTTTTCATTTCAGTGGTTCTCATAATTGTTTTGTCTTTGTGGTTTCATTTCTTGTTTCTGCGCCGTAGGTCAGTATCGGTCTTACACAGACCTTGTAAATTTTTGCTTTGCTCTCAACTGTCATATGTTTATTGTTCCAGATTATGTCTCTTAGTTGACCTGATTTCATGGCCCCTTTGTTGGCCTGTGTGCGTACTTCTTCCGTTACTGCCCTGTTACTTGTTATATGTGCTCCTAGGTATTTAAACTTCCCAACCTGTTCGATATGTTTGTCGTCGACCATTAGTTTGCATCTTACCGGTTCTTTTGCTATTACCATTGCTTTGGTTTTCTCCACAGATATCTTCATATTATACTGTTTGGCTGTTCGATTGAGATGGAAAAGCATTCTTTGTAAGTTGTCCTCGCTATCTGCTGTCAAGGCAACATCGTCTGCAAAGCATATAATCTGAACGGTGTTGTGTCCCATTGGGTACCCAATATTTGTGCTTTTTACCTCATCAATGATTTCGTCCATGATTACATTGAAAAGTGTTGGACTTAGGCTATCATCCTGTCTTATTCCTATGGATAGAAGGATTTCCTCTGTTAGAGTGTTATTTGTTTTAATTATCATGGTGTTTTTAGAATTCAGTTCGTATATTGTGCGTATGATTGCTTCGTCTACTTGTTTTCTTCGCAGTAATTCTGTTATGTGTTCCAGTTTGACTCGGTCGACCGCTTGTGTAAAGTTCATAAAACAAATGAACAGCGGTTTATCGTATTCGATAGATTTTTCAACCAGCTGTCAGATAATAAATATACCGTCGATAGTAGAGCGGTTATTCCGGAAACCCTGCTGTTCTTCGCACGCCCCTAACTTGTCTACGATCCGTTGTGACAGTATTTTGGTTAACAATTTGACTGAACTATTCAGTAGGCTGATTCCCCTGTAGTTTTCGGGTTGTTTCTTTGATCCTCTTTTGTGGATCGGAATTGTGATGCTTTTCCGCCATTCGTTGGGTACTGACGTTGTGCGGAGTATTTTTTGAAATAGAACAGTGAGCTCTGTGACAAGGCTGGGGCCTCCGTACTTTAGCATCTCATTCTTAATTTGGTCGGTACCAGGTGATTTTCTGTTTTTTAATTTCTTAATTGTCAGGTGCATCTCTGCTTCACTGATGTTAACATCTGTTAGTTCTGTGATTTCTTGTTGGTTTTCGTCTACGTTGTTTTCTGTAGCTGGTGCCTGGAGTAAGTCCTTAAAATGGTTGACCCATTGTTGGCTGTCGATTGGACTTAGTTGAACGTATTCATTGATTGGTTTTTTTTCTGTTCCTCAGCATGTTCCGACACTTAACAAGAACAAATTACAACATTAACTCAAGATCCAAATGAAACCCGTACTATTATTCAAAAATAAGTAGAATTTAATAGTACTTTGATGGCAGTCCTTTGTTTCTAATAACAACCCTTAATCTGTTTAGCATAGATAAAACTAATTTTTCGCAATATACTTTCCCTATTTTTCTTGTAAAAATGCTTTAACCGTCTTATGATTCCTTATCGGGGAGTGAATGATTTTAAAATAATAAATTTTTTAAGATATTTGAATGTGTCTACTCTCAAATCTTTAACAATATCAGATATTGATTACATACATACTCCAGGAGATTTGTCACTGCCTACTTCAAAGATAAAAAGCAGGTGTAAAAAATTCCTAGAAAGTTTTATTTATAAATCTCTGAGATGCGTAAAATTTGAAAATAAGATTTATCGCTTGTACGTGACTCTGAGTTCTGCTCATGAAAAGATAGTTACTATGTTCCCAACAATGTGAAACAGCAATATTAAAGTCGCATATGTTCATGTTCTCATTCCCAATATCCTCATTCCGCAAACGCAATTTGCTTTCATTTTACTGGTTATTTTGGATGACCTCTGTCTTGGTTATGTTTACATAATTTTTCCAAAAATAGATTACCTTCAAATTCTTATAAAATTTTGTGTTCCTTATGTTCGATAAACAATAAATTTTGAATTAACGCCCGTCTTTAATTTTTAAACCATGTTGCTGGATGCTGTCAAGCAGGTGGCCATAGTAAACCTTTCGAACAGAACAGAACAGATTTAAACCATGACTTAAAGATAGTCGTCGACATAAGATTAATTAATAGTACTTAATGTGTGGATTCTATAGAAGAAAGCTGGCTCACGCTTAGAAAGGGATAGAGCGTTTTCAATTAGCAATACCTCTCTTTCTAATTTCGGTCAGTGACAGGGACAGATGAAACTGATTTCACAGCACTATCGTTTCCCTTTTTCAACTCGAAATACTCTCACAAATTAAGCACAAGCTATTGTGCTAATCTGTGAAGAGTTCCACGCATTATCTAAGAGGACAAATCGAATCTCATTGCTTTATTCTAATTTATAATGTCTCATTATTACCGCTAACTAACGGTAGTGCGAAAAACATTTAAAAATTATATACGTGTGTTGGGCATTTATACACCGACGACAGATTTGAAGGTTAGAAACATTTATATGTGTAGGTTTAGTTTTTTAATAATACCGGTAATAAATTATAGAACAATAATTAATAGCTTCTATATAAAACAATCTTCTGTTTTAAATTCACTTGAGTAATCAAAATTTCTCAAAAACACAAAGTAAATAAAATTTTGACCGATGACTGTCAATAAAATAATGTTTTGATTGAAGTCAGAAAAGTCTGTATTTATAGAACGAATTGACTTGTTTGTCTTGTTTTACCCATAATGTCAGATTTTCTGCGACGTATGGCCTGGATTAGAGGAATAATGACTTCGTTTAAATCGATGTTTTTCGAGCCAGTTTCAAACCGAAGCCACCTCATATCTTACTTGAAATCTAGCCGTTTATTTCACAAACTTAAACATGACTTGACCTTGGCTTCAAGTCATTTTCGCAAAAGCTTGATGTCATGTCTGTACCTAACCTCAAAATAACGCCTTGTTTTGATATTTTTTATTTAAAAACCAACTGTTGACTACTGTGAGGGGTAGAATGTTTTATTCTGCATTTAGCCTTTAACTTGGGTGTTCCTAAAAATTAAAAATAATTCGAAATAATACATTAAGACTCATTTGATGCATGACGTAATCGTTCATAAGTCAACAGCTGATTTCAAGCGCGCTTGAGGTGTTTATTTCACACTCGAAGCGCGCTTGGGTCAAGTCAACCCTAAATCGTTTCGGGCTTGACTTAACAAATCCAAGCCGGCTTCAAGTATAATATTACCCATTTAATTCGTTATTTCTAAGCCGCTTGCAGAAGGCGCTTGACTCCAAGCGCGCTTGGAGCTGTCGATATAAACGTACTGAATGTTGCGTTTTCCGTCCCTTTATTATTTCTATACACATTGGGATGAACAGGTCTCAAAACTGCCGTTGATATGTTCGTAGATTGATGACCCATGGATATTCTCTGACTTTACCAACTATATATAGCTGACCTATTTCCTTCTGTCTCTTTCTAAGCGAGAATTAACGCGTTTCTATCGGATTCGGACATATCTCTATGTCAGTATATTTTGCAAAGCTTAATGCAACTCTTCCAGTAATAAGTAATAGGACCTCTTTATTAGGAATCATCCAAATACCTTTTAAAAAGGGGCAAACTAGATTTTTTGTTCAGGACTATTCTGGAAGTTATTATAAAAAAATCGTATGAATATTCTTTCGTACTCGAGCATGAAAACCTCATATTACTACTAGTAAAACTTATCTGTATCGTTTTGTGTGTTAAACAAATACAACTGAAAAAAAAACTACAGGCTTTTCTTTTAAATTTGGAACATAAAGAATAAAAACAACGACAAGTAGAAAAAAATTGTTATTATCATTATTACTTGTATTAAGAGATGACTTATTATTTCATTTCCTTATAAGCACAGCATTGCGTCTAGTCGTTTAAATAGAGACCTTTAGCGAAAAATATACAATTTGTCCACAGATGGGCTTAACTTGAAAACTTTTTTATACTTAATTTAAAAAAATAAATTCTTTTTTCATCAGAAAAATCAAAACCCATTATATACCACTATCTAAAGAACAAGAATTCATTTAAATTAACTTTTTTCACAGAAAAAAAAAATTGAGTTAAGAAAAATCTTGCTCCATTTTGGTTCCGAGTCTTTTTGATACCTGAAATTCATGAGAAAATGTTTTACTCAATTTTTCCAGTTATGTTTGCCTGCACTACAAATGAACCAAATGTTCTTATCAAAAATAACTTGCATCGAAAAATTAAGAATAAAAAAGTTTACATGTAGAGTTAAACCCATTTATGGAGACACTGGATAAAAGAATATTTTTCTCTCTCCCCCCGACCCCGCCTACCCACTTCCACCGATCACTCTCAAGCCACCTTATTACCAAAATTTGCAGGCGATGAGCTCGACATCACTACTTTGGCCCATAATGCTGCTACTCAAGCCGAACATGTTGTCAGGAAAATGATTGCTGTTGGCTGGAGCGTTTGCCATTTCCATCATTTACCGGATTGGTTGCAGGTAAGCTGACATGTAGATTATTTATAACGAAATAAATTTATTACTTTATAATAATAATAATAATAATGTTGAGGATTGGAAAATATTTTATTTTTTAGGATAACGATTTTTTGCAAAGAGGGCACCGACCACCGTTGCCGAGCTTTAGGGCTTGTTTTAAGAGTATTTTTAGAATTCACACCGAAACGGGTAATATATGGACGCACATGTTAGGATGTGTAGCATTTATAGGTGGGTGAGAGTAATTTTTAATGTAAATATAACTTCATAATAATGTAATTATCAAGCAGTTTAAGTAATGTTATAAATGAATTATATTTATGTTAAGTTGAATGTTGAATAGCATATTCTATTCTAAATGCGTTGTAAAAAGAATATATATATATATATATATATATATATATATATATATATATATATATATATATATATATATTGTATAAAAATTTAAAAAAAAAACACTTTAAATATTCATTAAAACAATTTTTTTTTCAGGCATAGCAATATTTTTCTTAATGCGTCCAAATCTAGAAATCGAACTGCAAGAAAAAATAGTATTTGGATCCTTCTTTGCTGGGGCCATAATATGCCTCGGCTTCTCCTTTGTATTCCACACAGTCAACTGTCATTCCCAGTTCGTAGGCAAGCTATTTTCGAAGTTGGATTATTGTGGTATAGCATTGCTGATCATGGGCAGCTTCGTACCATGGTTATATTATGGATTCTATTGCCATTTTAAACCCAAGGTAAGAATAAAATGTATACTAGGCCAAAATTAAAATGGCGTGTGTGCCCATTGCTATCTTTTTATTCATTAGTTTCTAAATTTGAAGATTCAGTTTAGTTAGCAGTAAATTATGACACTTATTTTATGACCCCTGTATTTAAAAATGGAATATTGTGTATTTGTTACTTGTTTGTAAACAAATTTCGAGATATTTTAAATATACTAGGTTTGATACTACTCTCCTTTCTATTAACTGAGAAAAAGGGTAAAAACTGTTCCCTAAATTTCGTGAGAGAATGATAACTAATAAAGAAAAATATGTAAATATAACAACGCCACGTTATAGAACAAATCTTGAATCTATTTCTTTCTCTTATTAACCGAAAACAGCGTTTCCCAAGGGGTGGTTGCCAATTTATTTCGGTTTGTTAGAATGAGCTTCATAAGAAGAAAAAGGTTGACGACCGCTGACTTAAAAGAAAGATAAGTATGAAATGAAGACAAATAGTTCTCGTTGTTTTTCTTGAAAATTTATATTTCCCGCACTTTTTATGTAAATTTTGTTAAAAATGTACTACGTGTATTTTACTGGAAGTGGAAAAATTTAAAGGGGAAAATACAACTTATATTTGGAAGAACTATATAGGAAAAGGGGATATGCAAAAAATTAGTGAAAAATTCGTTGTTTCCTCACATATTATTGTTACGATTTTGTCTCTTTAAAATCGCTTTGGAATATTTGTATATACGAGGTCGTATCAATAAGTTACTTCCAGTTATTCGTAACACTGCCCCCTTCTGATTCTGATCGTCTCGATCAGCTTCCATATCTCCGTATTATCGCTTCAACCTGTGTAGATGTACTAGTTTCATTTTGGTCTTGGAACTTCGTTGAATTCTATAAACAATGTCATTGATTCTTTTCAGAACAGTATATGGTCCTTCCCATGATGGCATCAACTTAGGCAATTTGCCCTTCTTTCGCTGTGGATTCCATAACCAAATTTTATCGGCTTGCTGGAACCCTGTCGAGTTTGCCTTGATGTTATATCTTGTCTTCATTCTATCGGTGGTCAGATTCATGCGTTCTCTAAGCGATGAACTTCTTGTAACTTTTTTCGTAAAGCATCTCCATACTTTCTTCAGTTGAGGAACCGAACATTATGTCGCAAGGCAGTTTCTTTCCAAATAAGACCTTGGCTAGTGTAATTCTGGTAGTTTCATGAACTGCGGATCGATAGGCCATTAAGAAGATTGGCAATCCAATATTTCTGATGCCTGTCCACAACCTTTGAGGGATGCTCTTCAATGGTCCTATTAAATCGTTCAACCATGCTATCTGACTGAGGATGTTTTACGGATGTTAAGCAGAGTTTTCGAAAAAGTTTGAATTCAAAGTTATGTCCTTGGATAGAATGTAGCTCCAAAGGAATCAAAATCTACTGAACACATGACTAAGATTTCAGCTACTGTTGAGGTCTCCTGGTTAGGGATGGCAAATACCTCAGGTCATTTACTGAAGTAGTTAATAGCAACCAAAATGTATTTGTTGCCTTTATCTGTTCCTGGGAATGGTCCAGCTATGTCAATAGCCAACCATTCAAAAGGTATTCCAATATTATACTTCTTCATTTTTCCCTTCGGTCTAGTACTCGGACCTTGGCTAGTTGCATATTTAGGGCACTGTCCACACCATGATTTTACATCTTGACAGTAGTTAACCCAGTAAAATCTTTTTCGGAGTTTGTCTAGAGTTTTATTAACTCCTAAATTAGCACCAGCCTTCCCATTATGAATTTCTTCTAAAACCACTGGAACTTTCTTTTTAGGTACCACTATCTGAGTTTTTATTTCCTTGCCATCGACACTTTCCCAGGATCTCTTTAGTAACCGGTCTTCAATCAACAGCGATTCCCACTGAGCCCAAAGTGCCTTTAATATGAGTCCTTTATTCGAGATCTCTTCCCAACTAGTACGCGGGTCATTATTTTCTTAAAGTTGAAGAAATGGCGCCAGATCATTATCTTCAAGCTGGCCTTTTCTCATCTGAGCTGTACTCCAGTTTGGATCAACGTCAAAAGTGACCCTCTGAATAGAGAACCCTTCTCTTTGTTCTACTTTGCTGCAGTGCTTGCAGGCTTCCTGGTCCGTGTTTGATGTCAAAAATTATTCTGTTGCAATTTTTCCTTGTTCTCTTCTGCGCGGTCTCTGGATGGTGAACTAGACCTTAAATAACAAAAATCAATTTGCACAAATTGCTATTTTGTTTGGTTCTGGCCCGTTCTTCCGCAATTTATAAATATAATTAAATTATCCAGCATTTTACTTCCTAGAAATGTGCAAGGGATCTAGCTGTATAGTCCTGAGGATGATCTCATAGAGGTCGAAACGTCGACAAATATAGCAAAGTATTCCATAAGTTTTTTTTATTGACCAACTAAACCCCATATTTATAATCAGTTGAGGTCACTGTAATATTATAATACATTTTAAAACATTTTCAGGTAATCTATTTATCAGTAGTCTGTGCCCTCGGTATCACCAGCATAATGGTCTCATTATGGGACAAATTTTCTGAGTCCGGATGGCGACCTTTCCGGGCAGCGGTGTTCATGACCTTTGGATTGAGCGGGATCATCCCCGCCATCCATTTCGTTGTTGTCGAGGGATGGTTTACGAAAGTTAGTCAAAAGTCACTCGGATGGTTGATCCTTATGGGGGTGAGTAGAGAATTTTATTTCAATTAAAACAAACTGAGAAAATTGTTGGTTTTTATTAGGTTATTGAATTATTAATTATTGCAGGTACTCTATATATTTGGTGCTATGCTCTACGCCCTGCGGGTACCCGAACGGTGGTTCCCAGGCAAATTCGACATATGGTTCCATTCGCACCAAATCTTTCACGTCTTCGTGCTGGGCGGCGCTCTGGTGCACTACCACGGCATATCGGAGATGGCGATGCACAGGGTAACTATAGGACAGTGCGAGATTCCCGATCAACTAATATACTAGTTTATGCGCTAACAAATTAATAGAATTTTTTAAAAGAAACCTAATACTACCTATTACACAGGGAACCAAAGTTCGTTTTTAGGAGATTATAGTTCTATGAAGTATTCTTGTGATCTGATTTGTATGATTATGTGAAAAACGTGCGATATAAAGAGACCATCAGTAGTATCCTGACTTGAGTATGGATTTTTGTGGATCTTTACTTATATTTTAAAACAGTGTTTTATTAGGTAGATCAGGTAACTGAATCTAGCGGTCCTCCTTTTTTTTAAAGATTTTAAAGACAGTTTGGCAACACTGAATAGTTTAATTTATCAGTTTCTAAATGACGGGGAAAATCTGGTATCATTTTTAGTGTATAATTGCAGGGTAAAACTTTTTGCTTTGCATATTCTTAAACCACCATATCAATTGCCATTTATTAAAACTAAGGTGAAAGGGCATATTTCAAAATTCTAAGACCCCTCGAGTACTACCTAGCTTTGCAGAAGATCGTATCTGGGGAACTGTTTAATTTAAAGAAAATATGTCTCCTAAAATTGGGACAGAATTTTCAAGTACTATCTAGCTTTGCAGCAGATCGTATCTGGGGAACTGTTTAATTTAAAGAAAATTTGTCTCCTAAAATTGGGACAGAACTTTCAAGTATGAACAATATTAAATTAAATCTTCAGTGTTACTTTAGTGTTGATTTAAAAGAAATTTTGCAATATACAGGAGGAAACATAAACGATTATGTCTTGACAGTACAAAAATCAGGACTGTTAATGTTCAACAATTCAGGCTGAACATCTTTTTGTTATACACTAATTTATTTTAAAATGATGATTTTTCTATTTTATCTTTACATTTCGAACTTCTATAATATTCAGGGGATTTTAGTCACATTTGTAGTATTTTTTATTAAATTATTTCGGTAGCTCTTCTTTAATTAAAATAAAAAGGTTATTGTGTAAATACCAATAGGTATATCTTGTATTAAACCATAGACATATAAATAATAGACAATTGGTCCCTGTCTACCGATTTGCGCTTGATGTGAGAGAGACTTGAATTTTTAGGGATATAGTCGTTCTCTCTCCAAAGGGGCGGGGCTTAACGTCGTGTATGCGTGTGCTGTTTGCAGGTTGCTCGTCCACACGAGGGGTCCTGGTGACGCTTAGCCCCGCCCCTTTAGAGAGAGAGGAAAACTATATCTTTAGATATTTGTGTCTCTTTTATCCCAAGCGTAAGTCAATACACTTAGACTCGTGGTCTATCCTTTATAAGATCATGTCTTTAACCTGTGAGGGCAAACTAATCTAAACTTTAAATTTTAACTTTTATAATAACAGTAACGAGTTCCTTATTGCTTGGCACAAAAATCTTTGTTGTCTTCCAATCGTTATGACATCTTAATATATATTTTTAAAAATATTTGCTTTACCGTATTTACAATTATATTTTTATGTTTCAGTTTTAAAATTTGTTACAAAACTAATTCCTGTTAATATTTTAGGGAATTAAAAAAAGTAGTTATATAACAATCTATAAGCTATTTGCTGAAATGTATAGTATAATAGGTTGAACATAATTTATATATTACAAGAAAAAAACAATTAATTAGTTCACTACAAGTATAAATTTGCTGGTTT
Source organism: Diaprepes abbreviatus (assembly GCA_034092305.1). Taxonomy (NCBI): domain Eukaryota; kingdom Metazoa; phylum Arthropoda; class Insecta; order Coleoptera; family Curculionidae; genus Diaprepes; species Diaprepes abbreviatus. The sequence goes on from JASJET010000054.1 coordinate 12,634,786, forward strand.
TTATAGAGACCCATTGGTATACTCACCATAACCTTCTCCAAAATTCTAAAGTAAGATCCATATTTTTACCAAACAAATGCAAAATTGTTCAGAATACGGGCAATTTTTTTGTTTGTTTCAATGTCACCCCATCCTTTCGATAAATTACATGTTATAATGAAGATGAATGTCGTAAGAAAAAATTATATAAAAATCTCAAAAAAAAAAAATTAAATAAAAATAATATATTTTGCTATTTATAACGATGTGAAGACTTGAATATTTTTCCCGATATACAGGGCGTTACAAAGCGGGTTTTTTTGCTCCTCCCTGTATATTATACATATTCTAATAAATAATATTAATGTTGTTATTGTCGTTGCGGTTGACATTTTCGAGGCGTGTTTTTGGTACAAGCGAAAATAAAATTTTATTGTTACATTTGGCTAAATAAAAAAATTTATTGTGCGATAATGTTGAAATTAAGTATTCTCATTTGGTTTTGAAAAAATTTTTTCTGGTACCAGAAATCCGGCTCGGAAGGACCAAAAGATGGCGATAATACTGGTAAGAATTGTAGTGATATTAAAAGAATAATTAAGATGAATGAATAAAGATAGATATATAAGTGTTATTTTTTTTCTTTGTTATTAAATGTTTTTACATTAGTACCTGGTGATTTTTTCTTGGTAGCCTGGCTGATACTTTTAAAAATTAAGGAAAACGATTACTTAAAAATGTTTGGATATTTATATTACGATGCTTGTAAGTAATATTACAAAAATAATTTATTTCTGCTTCTCATTGTATATATTTTTAATAGTATGAGCTAAGGCCCTTCCTCTTTTATTTAATTATTTTAAATGTTTGCATAGCTTTTCATGTTTACTTAATTATTTACTTAAATTTAATTTAAAAAATTACGATTTTTTTTAGTTATATTGGGCTGGGTTCAATTTTAGGTCGAATTAATAGCCAGAAAGAAAGAAGTAAGTAAAAATACTAATATTGAAGGTTATATTCTTTCAAAACGGAAATTTTCATGGGTTTAAATCTGGTGATCGGGCGGGACAACTAATTTTTTTTTTTTGATTTGATTACTTGTAAATAAATAGATTAGTATGGTCAGCATGAGTATTAGATCCTTGCGATAAATAAGTAAATCATTTTACTAAAAATAATATGTTTTTTTTGTTTACTTGTTTGTTTCTTTCTGGATCCGTTTATTTATTGCGTGTTTTAAAATGAATTTTCATTGAAGCTGATGTTCGTAGCATTTTTAAGTATTAAAACTTGAAAAGTTTTTGTCTTTTTCTTGTGATGATGCAATTTAATATAATTTCTTTATTATATTTATTGGATAAAACAGGCTTTGTACCTAGAGGGTTACTTGTTCGAGATATCTTGAAGGAATCTGCAATGTTATTAATAAAAATCTTTAAGAAAATTATACGCTTTTTATTTATTTTTTTCTTGTATGCAATGTTAATCGTTTGCATCACGCCAAAGAATTGTAGTATCGTCAGCGCCTACTATTGAAATATATGGTTTATTAACGGCAATAAATCATACAAATTCCATTTTATATAATATGTCAAATAAGAATAAAAAATCTAAAACGAAACAATCACAAAATATCATAAGTCACATCAGTAATAAAAGAATAACAATTAACTAAAACAATAATACTGTCATTACAGTCTATTATGTATAAAATTCAATTACTTAAAAATTCTTTAATACAACCCTTAAATGAGTTCTGAGAGAGTATAAATGGGTCAACCTTCCTAGGCAGTGAATTCATTTCCCTACTCATTCTGGACATTGGGGTGTTAAACGCATAGCTTGTCCTATGGCATGGTTCATTAAAAAGACTATGGACCCGAAGCACCCTCTGAGGTACAGAGAATCCAACAGCCCCCAACAATTCAGGAGCATCAACCATAGAGTTTATGATCTTATAAAATAATATTAGGTCAAGATAGATGCGTTTATTATATAATGATAACAAGCTCATATAATCCCGTATTACACTGAATGGCACATCTTGCTTACAAGCAACAAATTTCAAAAACGGACCTGTACCTTCTCGATTTTATTTTTGTATATTTCATAGTTTGGTGCCCAGACTGGAGATGCATACTTCAAGACAGATCGAACGATTGAGCAGTATACAGATTTAAAACACTGCACACTGCTGAAATCAGCTAATGTGCGTTTAATAAAACCAACAAGCCTTAAACCACGGCTCGAAATACTATTAACGTGCAGGTCAAAAGAAAGACCCTCATCAAATATCACCCCAAGATCCTTTATATGATCTGAGCGAGTCAGCATTGTATTGTGCAATGTGCAATTATAAACCATACTATCTTTTTTCTTTGAGAAAGTAATGGCAGGACATTTTGTTAAATTAAGTTGCATGAAATTGCGGTCACACCACTCGGTAAAACTATCCAGGTCACCCTGCAAGGCCACACAGTCCCCTATCTCTCCAACAACCTTAAATATCTTTAAGTCGTCAGCATATAAAAGACATCTGCTTGAGATTATAGAATCCTCTATGTCATTCACGAAACAATTAAAAAGAAGGAGTGCCAAATGTGCACCCTGTGGGACTCCAGAAGTGACAGGTATATCAGCAGATTCAACGCCATCAATCTTCACCCTTTGTATTCGATTGGAAAGATAACTTTCAAACCACTTAAGAAAAACCTCGTGGATACCCATACTACTTAGCTTCATCAAGAGAAGCTGATGATCCACCTTGTCAAAGGCCTTGGAGAAGTCAGTGTAAATAGCATCCACCTGACAACGCCTCCAACAAGACCTGCTCATAAGCCAAAAGATTAGTGACTGCAGAGCGACCACGGACAAAGCTATGTTGGGCAGTAGAAAAAATACTTATAAATAGGGGATATATTTTTTGATGGACTATCTGTTCAAACAATTTGCTAAATATAGAGAATTTTGAGATACCTCTATAATTCTCAACATTCGTCCTATCACCACACTTGTAGATAGGGGTAATATAAGTAACCTTCCAAACATCAGGAAACACACCAGTGGACATATACATTAAATATTTCAGATAATATTGCGGAAAGAAGACACTGGCAACCTTTGATAAAATGTGGTGAAATACCATCCGGCCCCACTCCCAACCTACTTTCTAGATGCGAGATTGCATTAAATACATCCAAAGGTGTCACATGCAGAGAACCAAGATCAGTTGACCCTGCAGCGTTATGAGATGGGAGGCCGCCGGAGTTACTAGAATACACAGATGAAAAAAATAACCTGAAGAGCTCCACTATGTCTGATTGATTATTAGCCGAAGAATCACCATAGGACATTGAGCTGGGGAAACAACCTCTTCCATTTTTTGCATTCACATAACCCCAAAATGCACTATTATCGGAGCACATAGTCCCCTCCATATTCGTAATATAAGCATGGTAGGTACTTTCATATAACTGCTTACATGATCTTCTCAAATCCGAGAACACCATATAGTTTTCAGCAGAATTAGACATTTTAAAATTTCTGTGTACCTTCTTCTTTTCTAAGATCAGTGCCTTTAATTCAGGGCTAAACCAAGGAGGAAACTTCTTATTTTTAGCAATTGCTTTAGGTACATAAATATTAAAACATTCATTAAGAATATCATAAAAGGTATTTAAAGTAACATTCACATCACTTTCATCAATAAGTAAGTGCCAATCAAAACAAGACAAATAATTATTAATTTCTAAATAATTGCAGTTTTTAAAATCATTATAGATACAACAGTACTGAAATTCATGCATTTGCTCAGGTATTGGGATCTCCAAGCTTAATGCTGGATGATAGATATCTTATCTGGTAATAGGGACATTTGATATATTCAATTTAACTCCTGGAGTAATATAAGGCAAGTCGTTTGCATAAATTTAAAGACGCTCAAAACAGAACCATGGGTAGTTCTTCCCTCTAGGCTTATCCCTCTAAATCCATACACCTCCAAATTTCGAAAGATGACTGCCGCAGCCTTCAAAATTTGGAGCTCGAGCTGCTGCACCTTTTCAAAAAGCAAACCATCCTCTACATATAAAAAAAAACTGCCCACTTAAATAACTTACAATAATTTATTATTATTAATTTTACAATAAAAGCATTTAAATATATATAACTTTATTTTTAACTATGGTATTATTGACTAGTGCGTTTTACATGTTAGCCAGTTAGCCAATGTTAGATACCGATAATATAAGCTAGCCTAAAATTGCGTTTGGAAGAGAGCAAACCTCAAAGAGTTACATTAACATTTTTAACGGTATTACCCAGGCACGACTGGTAACAATGAAAATGTTCATGTCTGCAGTGTATATCCATTTACTTACTAAACATTTTTATTGCTCTTATCTGTACATTACTTTATAATCTATTAAAAGGAAAATATAAAATATATAATTTTACAATAATTATTCATATTTATCAAATTATTTCCTAGTTACAACCTCTTAAGATGGGTATCTACAGTTTGCATGCCTTGAAGGTATAAAAATTGTTTATTTTTAAAAAATAACTTGACTGATATAAAGATTTAAAAATGTGGTATTAAGTCTGCTATTTTTAGGAAATATAATCACTAAATTTGTTTAAAAATCATAGACATATATAGTTATAAACCGCGGGTCTTAAAGAAGCGCGTTGGCTTTTGCTTAGTAAGAGATGGAGCGAAATAGGTTAGTAATACCTCTCTTTCTATAGGTGGAGCTAAGAGCTTCGCATGCGCGATGCCAAACTCACTTGACGGTCACAACCAACCAGAAAAATATATTTAATTATGCATTAAGTGAAGGGTATAGCGCCTCCGTGGCTCTTGGCGCCATTCATTGAAAGAGGACTACTGACATATATAGCTGTTTCTTTTTAAGTGAGAGCTAACACGTTCCTATAGGAACCGCGATCTATATCATAATTCTCGACCTATATAAATATTTGGTGCCTCACGATTACTCCTGTAGTCATGGTAACCGCCAGGTGATGATCTGCCTTGTTGCCAAATACGCGTTATGTTTGTAATAAATTACGAAGTTTTTACGATTTAAATAAATTTTGTTTTTTATTAACATTTTTTAATTATTTAAATAACATAAGATATCAAATTTTAACCTAAAAGTCCTTGGCTTCTAGCTATAATGTTTATCCAACAAATAGCTAAAATTTGTACCATCATAATTTTTCCAGACTAACTGCACAACCCGGCAATGCTGTAAATTCCTTTCACTTGTGATTTAATTTTGATTTTAATTGATTTTGAGTGCTATTTTAAATATATTAGTTTGTCTTTGTGAAACAAAGTGAATTAAATTGTAAACAATGGTAAAATACTGCGTAATTTGCAAGAATAAGCAGTACCCGGCTTTCTTGTGATGCATGAAATGATATAGTTTTTTCTTCACGTATGTATAACAATTCTAGCTGTAAATAATGGTATGGCATGGAATACGCTTGACATACTCTATTTGAATCTAAAATCTCTTTGATCTTAAGTCAAATATTAATTTCTGTCATTTTTAAATTGTTTGTGTTTGGTTCATACATCCAAAAATGATCAACTAGCACTAAAAACTTCCACTCTCAACTACCAATTGCAAGTTAAATGATACACTTTACTTTGATATGTTCATAGTCCCAACTTAAAATTAACAACTGTAAATTATCAACTAAGAAATTGGTCAACTTTTAAAAGTCGGCATAATTCGTGTCCGCTTTGGGATGTTATTGGTAAGTATATATAAAAAATAACATTATAAACAAATAAAACTTAGTAAAAATTAGTCAAAAAATAGTCGAACACTTTGGAATAAAATTAGTTAAACAACCACAATTGAAAAACAAAAAATTTACGTTTTACTTCTAGGTTAGAATATTTATGGGCGATTTTGATTGGTCATCTTTAATTTTTCCCAATTGTTAAATTTTGAAGCATGGGTCACGCATTTTTATTTCGTAATGTAAGTATTAGTTTAGTGAAAATTCTTAGTGGTAGTTGTTAATTTATTGAAGTAAGAAACTACTTAAAAGTACGAATTTGACAATGCGATATAACACAATGTAAAAAAGTATTTAAAAATATATTTCATTGAGTAGATTGCCTTGCAATATTTATGGCAATATATGTTAAGATTACCTAAATAACTGAAAGTAGTCGCCCCAAACAAATTACATATGAAAGGCTTGATATATTTCTGTTTTACCTACATCCTTATAAGTGCTATTCCAATAAAAAAACCAAATGTTCAGAACATCCTGACTTATTTTTCAGGTAACAACTTTCTTTAGGGCAACTCGTGTACAAATAAAATATAACTCCCTTGAATCAAATATCTCTTTAGGAAGGAAGATTATAGGAGTTTCTGTTTTAGTGCTTTAACTTAATGAAATTGAAGAAAAGCTCTTGAATTTTTTTCAAACACTTTCGCACTTTTTATACATTATTTATATTTGTTTGTTGAGAGAAACTGTGCTCGTTTTCTTAAATTATAAAAAAGTGGGGTAATTATTTCGATTAAATGAAATCTTGGAAAAATACAGTGCAACATAGAGGGTCGTGAGGCAGGCAAGGTCACAAAAATTGGACCCTTCGGTTTTAAAGATACTGCGAAAGTTATCGCATTTGTAAGATTGTAAAATCTGTGTCCTTACTGTTATATTTATGACAAGAGATATAAAAACAAATTTAAATCAAATGATACTAAAGATAGTGCCAACAAAGAAAAAGGCCCAAATTTTTATTCGAAGGCAGATTCACATTTTGAATTTGTTGCCTTGGACTTAAAAACAACAATCGCATTTTTGATGTCTCAGCAATGTCCTTAGTATTATGTCTCTTCCTAAGAAATATTTAATTCAAGCTAGCTCTTAAACGATACTCATAACAACCATAAAAAATATTTGTTTAGTTACACCTAATAAACTAAAGTTCTTATTACACTTCCAAATATCACCAAAAAGCTCAAAACCACTCGACATCGTAATGAAGATACCCCGTTTCTCGGTTTTTGTAAACCCAATTGATTCGGTTCATCTACATCATCGTTCAGTTGATTCCCAGCCACTGGATACCATGTGCTACTAGTGGGTTCAATCGTCGGGTTCCACAAAGGGGAGGGGGGAGTGTCGTAGTTAAAACTAGTTGAAGAATGATCTGTAGGACGATGAGGTGGTGAAGCTTTAATAGAAATGATGTATTTAAGTTTGAAAAGCGCTTCAATCCAATATGTTTACTAGAATCAATCAAATATAGTTTGTGTCATATGTAAAACTTACCCGATACACTCATGCCATCTAGCCTGTTATTGTAATCTGCGAATGTATCCCATGTTGCTACAGTTCCAAATTTTTCTCTAAAACTAGTGGGAGTACTCGATATTCTTGGAAACATTGGCAGAGTGTTGCCAGATGTAGTACTGGAAGAGCTCGATTCAGTTGCCCAAGTATTAGATCTTCCATATGAAGCAGGACGGGACCTGGTTCCTAAATTTTGAGTAGGGAAGATGGAAGAACCTAGGAACAAAATGTTGAAGGTGTTTTAAACTTAAGATATCCTTTTTGTATTAAATATATTATGTTGTATTCTTGGTTATAGCTTTAACAAATAAAGAACCCACCTGTCAAAACTGCATTTTCTCCCTCTCCTCTTATTGATATACTGGAAGGTAACCAGCTAGTTGAAGTTGATATCTTAGGTATCCTTGAAGGTAAAATTTCTTTGGGGCTCAGTTCTTGCTGTATAGTACTCCAAGGGTAGACCTCACTGGAAGCAGTGCTTATTACTGAAGTTGGGTCTGACCTATCTGAGTAAGAGATTACCGAGTCTTGGGGTGTTACACAATCGCCAGAATTAGGTCTGAAAAAATGGTAAATAATTTTGAAAAAGTTTTGGTATATTTTATAGCTAATATTATACAGCGTAGGATTCTTTAAATAAACCATACTACTTACATATAGTTAATACATTGATCCTGTAAGAATTTAAGAGCTTTATCGATTATTTGAGTTGCAAATCGAGTAGCTGGTCCATTTGGGTTTCCCCTATCACATAATTTTCTCGTTTCACGTTGAACGCAATGCTTGAATCTATCATGGGAACTATAAAAATACATATTTTAGATACAGTGTTCCACTTGAAGCAGAATACATTATTTCCATGTTGAATGGAAATAATTATTACAACCCCGAGTAGAAATAATCTGTTAGGAGTGAAAAAAATCTTGGCAGGTGTCTTACCAACAAAGAGTTGACTTTGATATAATGTCTCCTTGTTCTACATGATCTACAAGAACATTATAGTGTGGTCCACAGTGAACTCTCTCTATGATTGTGCTTTTTATACAGGGAGCATGTTGTAAGTACTCTGGAACAAATATAATTAATAATTATTTTACCATGTTAGTAGGAAAGTCAACAATATTTTGTTTTAATATTACAGGCGCCCTCTCTTAGAAATTAAGAAAAATAAAATAAAATGATGAAACTAACTTCTATTAAATTAATGCTGGTTTAGATGGTAGTTGGTAGATGGTGCTGCATAAGAATTCAAAATTCCGACTAAAAAAATCTTAATTTACATTATTTTAGTTTATTTAGTTAGTTTAATAAATTTCCATTTTAAATAGGTGCTCTCTTTATATTGGAGATGAATAATTTAAGGGATAAAAGTGTTAAATTTTTTTTATAAGTTTTTAAGGATTCTGTTTCATTAATTTTAAAATAACTTTGGCTACTATTTTACAGATGTCGCTATGGAAAGTTTTACATTGTTGCTGTGCATCAAAGTGATTTTATCTGGTTAAAAATATGTTTTTGCGTCAAGATCATACTTCACAGGATCATTTCTGTAGTATATCTTCACAATCTCTCTACTCACACGTAGAGTTATCGCAACCATGAGGATGAGACACAGTCTCGTTTCCTGAGCGTGAGATATGATCTCAATTGGCTCCTTTGGGGCTGATTGATGGTCGCCGATGATCGTTCAACCCATCGTTTACGGTGGGGTACGGAATCGAGGCAGTCTGAGTGGTTGCAATTTCCATTAATTCAATAAAATTAAGGCAATAATTCGTGATTTAAGTGGTATTTCTCGTTTGGTCTCTATATATATATAGTTTGTTTTTATACCGATTGTAAAGATTCCGGGGTTGTGTCGGTCGGTGTTTTCATGTTTACATATTTTTAAAGATTTGCGACGTCCTACCATTTGTAATGTTGCTCCAGGGTTCGCAATTATTTTTAGAAAGATTGTGGGGGGTAGGATTTTTATACTGAAATTATTGGGGATACGAGGTTGGCTACTAGAGTACCTTAGCAGTACCACCAGTTCATATATCCGTGTAAGTCATGAATGATACCTTTGATCATACCAGTAGTAGATTTGAACCAAAAATCTGTTTGAACGTTATGAGAAGGTGGGGGCTGGCCTTTTTTTATGTTTGACATACAAACAAATTTTTTTACTTGATTTTGCTTGTTACTCCTTTGAAGGTTTTTTTGTTAGAAATTACTTCAAATGCGGTTATAATTATTTATTTCTATGGTACAGTATGCATGATGTGATATTATCCTACGTTCCTATTTTGGCATACAAATGTGCTTTTAATTTTTTTTTCTGGACTCTCGACTAAAATATTTTAATCATCCAAACCCCGAAATTAATTGCCGACCCTTGAATTAGCATGTTATACTAGTTTAAATAATGCAAATAAAAAAGGATAGCATAGAATCGAAGAAATAAAAGATCTCGCACTATTTATCAATACTTTTCTAAATATAAATAAATAAAAATACTATCAAGTTATCCAGAATTTACCAATGGGGTCCCTTGATATTTAATTCTGCGGGAGAATTTGTAAACGGGATAATCAATTTATGTGATTACAGGCGCCCTCTCTTAGAAAGCGAAGAAAACAAAACAATATGAAGCTTTAACTTTCGTTAAGTTAATGCTGGTCTAAGTAGTAGTTGACAGATGGCGCTGCATAAAAGACGGTTTATAAAATTAAAATCCTAAATTCTGGCTAAATTTAGATTTAATTTACATTACATTTTAATAATATTGCCATTTTAAAAAGGTGCTCTCCTTATACTGAAGATAAATAATTTCAGGTATCAAAGTTTTGAAATTCGTTTCCACAAAGAGCTTTTAAAATTCTATATTTCATTAGTTTGTAAACAAATGTCAGCTACTATTTTATAGAGGTCGCTATGGAAAACTTTATAACTTTTTTGTCCATCAACGGATTTAAACTGGTTAAAAAATATTTTTTGCAGCAATACCTTACTTTACAGCAGGGGTTTCCAAAAGTTTCCAGATTACGGCACAATTACAGGTTTAGTATTTTATCATGGTGCCCTAGTCAAGATATGTATACAGTCGTGTTGAACACAGTATCGTACAAGGTTTCTGCTATACAATCTGCCTACTACATATTAGCAAACCACACTGTATTGAACACGACTGTAGAATGACATTAATGACCAAGCACAGAAATGAAAATGATTTGAATTGTTTCTTTTGTACTGGCAAATATAAGTAAATTTAGATTCCGTAAAAGAACGCTTTGTAGAGCCCTTGTTTACTATTCTCGGCGCCCCAGGGCGCCACGGCTCACATATTAGGAACCTCTGCTTTACAGAATCATTTCTGTAGTAAATCTTCACAATTTCTTTAGTTAAACGTAGTTATCGCAAGATGAGTTCTTGTATCCTGTGCGTGAGATTGATCCTTGATTGGTTCTTTTAAATTAATTGATAGTCTCCGAGGTCGTTCAACTTGTTATTTACGGTGAGGTATGGAAATGACACTCTAAGAGGTTGCTAATTTTCAGGAATGAAAACCAGGCTTTTATTCGTACGAGTGACAATTGTATTCTCATTATTGTTTTGCATTTAATAGTGGTGAATCCAGGTTTCGTAAATTTTTTAAGTTTATTACTTCTATAGCACTTGGTACCGAAATTGTTAGGGATATTTAAGTTTGAACCAAGAAAGCTCCGAAAAAAGTATAAGTGTAATCATTATTAATGTACATTTTCTGAAAATTTAAAAACCAAATTTTTCACTTTTCGGTAGTCGTCGTGTATTTTCTAGGTTAGTTTAGTAGTATTTAGCACCGAAAATGTTGAGGATACTTAGTTTTGAACAAAGAACCTTCCGAAAAAAATATTAATGTAAATCACTATAATACGTTTTTTAAAATTCAAGTAAACAGTATTGAAACAAAATTTTTACCTTTTCGGTAGTCGTTATGCCTACACATTTGATGAACACTCTCAATCGGACTTTCAACTGCGCTGTTAAACTGTTTCCTCTGTTGAGCAGTGAAACAGCTGTCTGTATATTTATTTAAACAATCTACAAATCTGTTCCATGTTCGACACACCAAATCTATGTCTTTAAGATTATCTGGGAAGACTAGATGTGCTTCCTGAAAAATATAACATATGTACTAACTTAAAAAATTTAAGATTTTAGTATAAAAATTAGGGTATCCCAAATAATTTTTTACTCCCTGCTTAGACCTCTACAGTAGTCAATTACTTCATGATCTAGTATCACTTTATCAGTACTTTACCTTTATAAGAGGATCTGCTATCCTAACACATCTATCGTATTCAATTTGAGAGCAGTCGTCTCTCTGCGACATCACAATGATTGGAAGTAGTAACAATGATACTAGAATGTTCCACCACATCTTTCTGAAAAAAAAAATGTTTTTAGATTTATTATTAAGTTAAAAACTGAGCAGAAGGGGCTTGTTAAGCGTATATGAACACAGCCCTTCTAAGAGAAGGATACTCCGAAATCAAATACTTGGTTCTCCAGGTTGGGGGTTAAGGCATGAGGCTAACTTCCTGATCCTTATAAAAACAGAACATTGTTAAAATATATCCAATCAAATGCATCGGAATAGGACGGAACTAAGACGACGACGATATAATTTTTCGGTACATGGAATGTTTAAAGTCTGTCAAAAAAACTAAATGAAGTTATACATGAATTAACAGATCTTAAAATAGACAAAACATTGATTACTGAAACGAAAAAGAAGGGAAAGGGCTCAGAAAACTTGGGTAGATTCGACCACTTTTTCAGTGGGGTACCAAAAGAATGCAGAGCTCAATAGTGAGTTTCATTGATACTACATAAAAGACTGAGAAAATATACAGGGTGTCCGGCAAATACTTCCTAATTTCTCCGGAGCATACAAGGGAGGTCAAAGTAACTCTACTTTGTGATAGAAACAAATGTAAAGCGCCCCTTACAGAGATACAGAGCCGTAAAGGGGTACCTTATCGGCTCTAAGTTTTGAACGGATTTGTATAACTTAATAAAATTTTAATATTTTATAGAGGCCCTATAAAGACTCATTAAACCGTACTACAGTAGATGTTTTAGATCATCAGAGAAGTCAGGAATTAATCTATTTCGATAAAACTGGCGGTTTTCGAGATAAGTCGGTTTTTATGCGAAACACTCGAAAGTTACTAATGTTAAACACAAACAGGTAAAAATCAGCTTGTTATTTTTAATATCTACATAATGAATTACTATTGGTGAAACGTGTCAAAACCGCTTTGAAATAAAAATAATTAAAAAAAATGGAAGAATGTTCTTGCGTAGAGTATCTTGATATGTATTTAATTTATGGTGAAGCGCTGTTAAATTCCTCGAAAGCAAGAATATTTTATGCTGAAAGATTTCCAATTCGAACATTGCCAAGTCCAAAAACCTTTCAAAATGTTGATCGAAGGCTAAGGGAAACAGGTAAAAAATGATTCGAAAATAATTATTAGAGTTAACAATTTAATTTTTTACAAGTTGTATTCAGAGTCATTTTTACCGCGATTTGGCAATAAGGGCCCTCCCAAGAGAGCACGAGATCCTCACGTAGAGGAACAAATTTTGCAAGATATTGTTGATAACCTTTCAAACAGCACAAGAAACCTCGCGACACAAAACAATATTACAAAATGGATTGTACATGAAACTCTAACAGGACCACGTTGAAAAAGTACACGCTATGTTCCGCAATACTTCAATACTCTAACTGGTTTATACAGCAACATAATCTAAATTTGTCTAACTTTTATTTTATTTCGTTTCTATTTGTTAACCGTACAGTTATTGACTAGATTTTACTTTTATGGATTTCAGTCATAATATTACTTTATAAGAAATTAACACATGTTTTTTCTTACGTTTCGGTTTATTTTATTGATTAAACCATCTTCAGAGAATTACTAATGTTAACAGGTGATTCACTTAATTAACTTACATTTAACCTTTTTATTATTTTAATATAAATATAAACAAAAACTGATATTATTTCTTTTATAAATTTTTTACACATCTGTTTTGTTTGGCTTTTGAGAGTAGTATATGGTGGAAAAATTTTGGTTTTAAATTATTTTAATCGTAAAATACAAATAAAAATAAAATAGTTATTCTTTATAAATTATGTTCAAAAAGTTCAATAAAGCACTCTTAACACTAAATATTATATTTCACACTGCTCTATACACATGTCTGTCCAAACGCCACACCAGAATTTTTTAGATCTTCTAATAGTAAAATAATCTGATTGACGAATTTGTCATATTCAGTGGGGTTCATTATGGTTGGAAGATTGTGCATATCCTGCATATATATTTCCAAAGATTTGGCATAAAGAAAATGACTACTGGCATTTAAATATGGCAACATTCTTACGCGAACTTTTTATATGCAATTCCCAGTTATCATTCCTTTCGGCAAAAATGAATTGTTTCATAATATTCACCTATACGAAAAAATTAAGAAAAATATTTGATTAATAAGTAAATATAATGGTGAAAACGACATTAATTCAAATTGAAAAACTTGTTTCCAAATTGAATTTATTTGCATGTTAATTATACATACCATGTCGTGCACATTTATAAAATACAATTTTTGGTAACACTGTAACCAGTATCCTTCCGCAAATAGGGACACATAATAACTACAGACTAACTCTCTTTAATGCCTATTCTATACCTTTACAAAACCAGTTTGAGTAGATGTTTCTTACTCCCGCCCCACTACTTTCATGTTAACGGTTACATTTTAAAGCATCATGCTCTCATCTCCGAAAATATTATATCTCCAAATATTTGTAGAAATATTGTATTACTTATAACTTAAAAACTATTAAGTTTTCTTATATGATTTATATAAAATAATTATTTTATTTTTATCTGTATTTTACGAATAAAATAATTTAAAACCAAATTTTTTTTTCAATTTGTTTAAACAGGAAATATATTTTGAGATTTCCGACCAACCAAATTTAATTACGAGACTTTTTTTCCTCTTCAACTTTCCTCTAAAATGAATACCTTTAAAGTTACACGAGAGAAAAGTTGAAAAAAAAAAACGTTTTTTTTTTCGTTAATTTTATATTTTTATTAATAAAAACAATGTTGCCCAACTTTTTGAAAGTACGCATATGAAAATTATTGTTATTCAGATTATTCTGAAGGCTCTCATGCAAAAATCTCCATGTTCTATTTCACATCCACCTAAAAACTGATAAGCCCTGGTCTAATAACATTAGTAACTTTTGAGTTTTTCGAATAAAAATCGATTTATCTCGAAAACCGACAGTTTTATCAAAATAAATTAAGAGTACTTTTTTGAGAGGAATGACCAAAGTATTTATAAAAATTAGTCTTCAGCTCTGTAAAATGACACCTGTCAAAAATTAGGCCCAACGAGTGCGGCGTTAGTGACTTCTTTGATGATCTAAAACAACTTACTGTAGCCTTTATAGCCTCTATAAAAGATTTAAATTATACAAATCGGTTCAAAGCCTAGAGCCGATAAGGGAAATCGCTGGGTACCCCTTTAGTGCTCTGTATCTCTGTTAAGGGGTACTTTATGATTTTTTTTTCGATGACAAAGTATGGTTATTTTGACCTACCCTGTGTGCTTCCGAGAAATTAGGAAGTACTTACCGGACATCCTGTGTATGGAAATGGAAAACCAAAAATGTCTGTTCTTAATATAGAAAGCATTTAGCAGAGTGCTTTATATTTAAAGTACGTTTCTTTTATGAAAAATCAACTAATATTGTGCCACATGAAAACATTTTTGATTCATAACCTTTCAGAAACATTAAACTAAATTATTAATTCTTCATTTCCATCGTTACTTTTTTAACTTTCTATGTCGTTTTCAGGTGCCAATAAATTAATGCTGACCTCCCTTATCCATGGTCAGATCTAAGAAGTCATTCTTTGCCACAAAGGTAGTAAAACTAATTTTTTTCATAATCCTTGCACGCGAAAGCCTTTGTTTTTTTTATTGTTTCGTATTTTTCTTGGAACAATGTCGGGAATAGTGGAAAAACAGTTATGAGTCAGATCTTAATCATCAAATGTATTAACACATTTTGATCGATGTCTTAAGTAAAACTGCGAGAACAGTCGATGGGGGCTCATTATCCTTTTCAAGGTTAAATTATTTTTAGTTTCATGGCAAATCTGATTAAATTCATGCGAAAATATTACTTCGGAAAGGTCAGTTGTTTTCCAGATAAAATTATAACAATGATGATCGTCTTAAGTATCCCCCGAATGAAAAATCCTCATTCGTCAGTCCGTTGACTTGCTGGAACTGAGTAAAGTTTGCTCGAAGCAACACTGCGCAATATGAGTATGCACCAGGGGAGTAAAACCCGAGAGAGCGCAACCAAGCAAATGATTTTTAACCGACTTCTAAAAGAAGGGGGTTCTCGATTCGTCGACTATGTATTTTTTATGTATGTACACCGATTACTCCGGAATGGCGGCACCGATTTGAATTAAATGTTTTACGTTATATTCAGGAAATTGCTGCGGTGGTCCCATATTTTTTTGGACGAAATTGGTGAAGTAATATCTAAGATGGCGCTGACAATATGGCGGCCAAAAAAATTAATTTTGTCTGATTTTCTCCAAAATTGGTATGGGAGAATTTTTGGGGTCGTACACAACGAATCTGAAATTATTTTTAAAAAATTCAATATGGCGGATCCAATATGGCGGACGAAAAAATCAGTTTTGTCTGATTTTCTTCAAAATTGGTACGGGGGAGTTTTCGGGGTCGCACATAACGAATCTGAAATTATTTAAAAAAAATTCAATATAGCGGATCCAAGATGACGGATTAAAGATTCTACATCTCCTGATTTTGTCTAAAATCAGTATTGGGGTATTTTTGTTACTGTTAATTATGAATAGAGGGTTTTCAGGATCGTGTATTACAAATATGAAGTTAATTTTTTACAACTATTAGGTTGATAAGATACAATATGAGGGACAGAAAATTTTACATATTCTGATTTTGTCTAAAATTGATATTGTGGGGTTCTTGAGGCGTATACAAACTCAATATGCAGTATAAAATATATCGAGCTAAGAAATTTACATCTCAGGCTCTTTAAACATCGATATTGAAAGGTTTTGGGGCCTATATTACCAATCTAAAATTAATTTGAAATTTAAGATAGTGGATTTACTGTGACAAACTAAATATTTGTTTGGCACAATTTTACTAGTATTTGGAAAATCCTAAGAACCAAATAATTTTTAGTGGTTCATTTTAGGGTGATTTACAATTTTGGATAAAATGGGTACTTTCTTGCTACCTTGGAGTCATTGCGAGGTATACTAATCTCGATTAGTACTTAGTTCAAATAATTTATGGATATCATAATGAATTCTAAAACTAAAAATAGAAAAATTTCTTATGCAAATCACATTTTGTCAGATATTAGTTTGGCGCCGACTTCAAAAAGTTCAATTTCATATAAAAATTTATAGTTATTTTTCACTTTTTAGCGCACTTTTAGAAGACAGTTCAATTTTTTTATAAAAATTTTATTATTCTTTAGAATAGATATTTATATAGATTTCGAAATTAAATTTATTGCTTAAGTGTTCTTTTTCATACGCGTAGAGAAGCAAGAGAGCGAAATGGAACAACGTAGATATAGTATATTATAGGGATGTGCGATAGAAACTGTTAAGAGTATTGATAAATGCTGTCGATCCGTATCGCAAAAAATGGTATGAATACGGGAAAATATCGTTGTCAAAAAATTAATATCTAGAGTGTCGATACCGTAATGATACGAATATTATTATTATTTACACAAAAATACTTGAAATCGTGTCTGCATTTATATGATCATTATTACAATAAATAAATTTCGGGTTCCTCAATTAAATACATACAAAACCATAGTTATTTAAAATATAGTAATATTGTAGGCAGGCGCGGATCCAAAGGAGGGGGCGGTGGAAGCGACCCCCCCCCCCCGAGCTTTGAGTTCGAGAAAATAGACACGATTCTGCCTGAATGTGTATGCTGCTGGCATCTCCCTTCCCGTCGAAAACTTGTTCTTTCATGCGATCTCCCCCCCCTCCCCTTAAGAGCTTCGAATGCTGAAAAATATTACAGACCCTGACTTTTACACTAGAAATGGGAATGTTGCTGGCTTCTCTCCCCCCCCCCCCCCCTCGACAACTTGCTTTCGCTTCCATACTATACTTTATGATATCATCGCCCTCCCCCCCTCCAAAAAAAAGCTGGATCAGCCCCTGATTGTAGGTATATACTAAAACAGTAGCATAATATACAGGATGTCCGAGAAAATGTGGGAAATGTCCCGGATATGAAAAACCACGTGAAAGGAATATTACAAGTTCATATAAACTATTTTCGTATAGGCCTCCTCTTCGAAGATATGGGTTCCCAAAGAGCTGCAATGGAATCAAGTTTTTTACACATAGTTATTAAACTACCGGGTAAATTTCAATTTTTTTAAGATGATGTATACCAGGTAAGACTCATTGTCCCATTTTTTTACGCCCTATATGATGATAACTTTTTTACATACCTTTAACAATTGACCAAAAATTAAGTACTCCTCATTCATGTCGCTAATCCTAACCATTTTCGAAAAAAACGTCATTTTAATTACACTGTTAGTCCCCTAACTTCTGTCGGGTTGAATATGAAGAAGACTAATTTACCCCTGTCACCATAATTTGAATAAAAAGTAAACTAACTGCTTAGTTAACAACTTCTTAAGAGGGTTCAACATGGACTCCGTGAAGTCCGCGGGCACGATGCATTGAGGACTGCTGTACCCGCCACATTAACTCAGCATTGTTCATTATTTGACCACACTGAAACGTGATTCTCTGTAGAAGTTCCTCCCTACTATTGACCGGAGTGGAATGCACCAAGGTTTTGAAGTGAAAATCCAACAGCGTTAGGTCAGGAGATCGAGGAGGCCTGGCAATAGATTCTTCTCTACCTATCCAGCTGTTTGGATGGACGTTTTTCAGGTGCTTCCGCAGAGCAATTCTGAAATGAGGTAGTGCCCCATCCTGCCTGTAGTACATGTTTCGACGGGTTTCAAGTGTAAGTACTCTACTAAATCGTGAAAAGCATTCTGGAGGAACTCCAAATAAAGTTCTCCATTCAGTCGTGCCGGTAAGACGAATGGACCAATCAAAAAATTGACAATGATTTCTGTACAAACATTAATTGATTGAAAATGATGTTGGTGATACGAAACAATAGTTTCATAAGGCTTTTCATCGGTCCATACATGTGAGTAGTGTAAATTTTCACATTGGCCTTTACGTTTTAAAAAATAAATTATGAAAATTAATAAATACCCGATAATTTTGTCTACGAGAGTAGAATTAACCTTCAAACAATAGAAAGTATCAGACATTGGAATGTAAATAACAACAATAAAAAAATAGCTTTATTAAACCTTCGAGCATTAACGCCATTTTTCTTTTAAACGAAGCGCTGATAAGAAAAACCAGACAGTTTAACTGTCAGATTTAAACCTCGACGATTATTTATGTTATTTTCAGCTTTTCTTTTTGGCGTTTCGTGTTTCCATTTAATTTACTTTGCAACTTTTTATCTTAAATCTCGATCATGATATTTTTAGTGAAAAATCGTGAGCTTCAGGTTTGTGGCTTCGGTTAAAAATGTTGTGAAGCAATAGCCGCCGGCGCCAAGTCCCCTTATGAATTTACAGATACCGGGGGCGCTAGAAAAATCATAGAGTAACCAGAATAGATCTTTGATCTATGCACATGGAATTTGGCCTTAAATACTTACGCATATAAACCTAAAAGTTAAGTTTATTTAAGCAAATATTCCGGAGACATATGTTCAAGTTACTGTCTCAAATAATGGGAAATGTAAATTTTAATTTAGTTGAAATTTTTTAAAAATTATATGAATAGTTCCTAATAAAATTCATATATTTATTGTGGCCTTATAACAAGGGCATATCACTTATTTCTTTATTATCTAACCTTAAAATAAATCGGCTACCCTATATAAAACGACAAATGAAAACAAAGCCTGTTATTAAAACGAAGTGTTTTCAGTTTTATATATTTCCGGAAATTGGCACCTAGATCGGTCACAATGACGAGCCTTTGCTTCCGCTCAATCAGTGGACCGAGACAAAAGTGAAGTGTTCTCTCTATGGTATTGGTTTGAAAAAAAATGTTATGTAAATTTTCTTGCTTTCTGTACTTTGCTTTTACTCAATTGGTAGTCAATAAAAATATGGAAAATTCGACGGCAAAGTTTTGAATTTCTGATATTTTTTTAACTTGTGTCAAATACATATATATATATATATATATATATATATATATATGTATGTATTTATATATGTATTATTGAACACACTATTATTTCAAAATATTTTTACACTTGTCAAACAATTTCAAGTTGCATCGACGAACTCTCAAACTAAACTGTCAACGAAAGTCTATCTGGACTCTTTATATACCCTTTTGGTCGATACCGGAAGATTCCCTAATTCTCTAGAAGGATTTCCATACTACATGGTGTAATGAAAATAAAAAAAAGGAATAATCCGGCGATTTCTAGACCTTCTATCATAGGCGTCCCATGTTAAAAATAAGGAAATACAATTCTCTAAAGAGTACCAGACCTTCTTTCATAGACGTCTCCTGAGGAAAATAACAGAGGTAAAATTAATTAAATAAATTATGAACTCATAGAAAATATACCTAAATCCCTACAAACTACGGACAAACTAATACTATGAAATGTAAAACGCTACAAAGTTCGTTACATTAGTAAATATACCTAAAACCCTACGAACTGCAAACACAAACTAATGCTATGAAATGTACTATGCTATAAAGTTCGTAACAATATATATATATACATATATATATATATATATATATATATATATATATATATATATATATATATATATATATATATATATATATATATATGTCTAGTTTCATTTGCAGTTGAATCTTTAAAAAAAAACAATATGGCGACGAACACGAATAAATCCTATTTAATTCTTTGAAAACACTAATAATCTACTTTGCCAATTTGTTTCAAAATACATATAAAATGATTTTTGATATTTTTCATTACAATGATAATGTTTTATAATATGATATTCAAAATTGCTGGTCCAAGATGGCGGAGTTACATGAAATTATACGTTACGAGATTTAAATTTCACAAATATAAATTTTCATGGGATTAAATCACTTTTAATAATACAAAGTTTCTTAAATTTCAAAATGACAGATTCAAGATGGCGGATTTATACTAGATCATTTTAAAACAGAAATTTAAATAAAAGAATTTTAGCAGAATCTGAAGTACTTGAATCAATTGCAATAGAAAAATTTCAGATAATTTTCAAAATATTAGGTTCATGATTGGAGGGTTTTAGCCGTAGCATAGCTAGACAACAGCCCGATAGGTGGACGAGTTAATTACTGCAATGGCGACCGCGAGAAATGAACCGAAATCGTGGCAGGCCACAACGCAGATGGGTAGATGATATAAGACAGTTTGCTTGGAAAGACTGGCTCCAGAAGGCGAGAGACAGATCCCAGTAGAGGACCATGGGAGAGGCTTATGTCCAGGAGTGGACGTCAATGGGCTGAGAAAGAAGAAAGAAGAAGGTCCAGGATTGTGGTTTTAGGGAATAAATTCTATTATATTGCCATGAAAATACGTTTTGCAGGATTTAACTTAAATAAGTAAAGATTTATATGATAATTAATAGATAATTTTGCATAATTTATGCAAAGTATTTTACATTCCAAAATGGCGGATCCAATACGGAGAGAATAAGTTAAAACCAAAGTTCATTAGTTTGGCATAAAAGTATAGGTTACGGGAAATTGATATCCTAAAACCACCATCTTGGATCTACTATTTTGAAAATATTATATCTAAAATTTGTCTCTTGCAAATTGATTCAAGTACTTCAGATTCTTAATGAGCAACTGTATATATATATATATATATATATATATATATATTCACTTAATGCAAGAGGTAATACGATATTGCGGGCATTTTCTGCATGCTGTAAGATGGTTTGTGCATAACATGCTTCTTGGAGCAGTTATATTCAAACATATCATAAACAAACCTGCACAAATTATTTTTTTAACTAACAAAAACATAATACTGGCCTGTTTTGTGTTTGTTTAAGGTAGGTATTGCCCTTTTACTATCTCCATATTTTATTACGTTTATAAATATAATGCTAATTGAACGCACTACAAAAAATTATTCCATTATTGCCAGGATCATTATTTTTTTGTCACAGTGGATACGTTATTACAATAGGCATGAATGCCGAATTACTGACGATTCGGTTCAATGACATTGGCCTTATATGTATATTTATTGTTTAGTTGTGAATAATTAATGCACTAATGTTTTCTTTTTCCGTTTTGTTAAATTTTGGCACTTTTTTCTCGGTGGTGTATTACGGTTACCGAGAATCGTCTTTACAGTACACATACCTATCGATAAGCCAAGTATTTCATCTCTTTCTTTGGAAACGTTATGTCTTTCAAAGTCATCTACACATACATTTCTTCGCGTATATTTTAAAAATGTGTTTAATAATTCATGATGTTTTACAAAAGCCTGACAACTTAATCTAAATGTGTATATATATATATGCTTCGATCGAGATGAAAATTAACCAAAAAAAATAGTAAGCACCTGATTAGCATTATTGGTCAAATTTTAATTTTTTTCAAAAAATAAAATTCAAAAGGATGGTTATATCTCCAAATATCGATAAAAGTTATTAGAAAAAGTTTTTCTAAATTTAAATTTTTAGCCCATATGCAAAATTTCAGCTGTATAAGATAATTTAGATTTTTTGCCCATTTTTTGTAAATTGCACCACTGTTAAAAAATAAAACTCAACATAACCTACATAAACCTTCTTAGTTTTGACAATGTTTCAACCCAGACATATTGTGTTTAAATTAACGCCATATTAAATGCGTGTTTTTCTACAAAATCTAAATAGGGCTATTAAAATTTGGTCACTTGTGATGCAAAGTTGATTTGTTTTTGATCCTGTATAAGGTTACTTCATAAAATAACTATTTTTGAAAAGACAGTTTGTGTCTTAAAGTAATACACTTTAATATTAAAAAAATAGTTTAATTAAAAAGACTGAAATTTTCTAATAAAAAAATCATAATATAAAAATTAAACGCAACTAAAATTCCACCTTTTTAATTGATAACAAACTATTTTTGGTATTTGAATATAAAATTAAAAACAATTCAAAAACTTAAAATTTAAAATTACATTTCTGTGTGCCTTCCATCGCGTTCAATAAAAACAATTGTTCTTCTTGACACATCTTTAATGGAGTTTCTGATATTAAGGGGCCTTATTTCTAAAACACAGGTTCGAATCACCGTTTCCAAATGATCAACATTACGGAAAGGTCTTTGTTTGTAAACTTTTTGTTTTAAGTAACCCCACAAGAAAAAATCAAGTGAGGTTAAATCCGGAGACCTAGCCGGCCAGTATTGCCTTATACAGGGTCAAAAGCAAATAAACTTTGCATCACATGTGACCAAATTTTAATAGGCCTATTTAAACTGTGTAGAAAAACACATTTAATATTGCGCTACTTTAAACAAAATATGTCTGAGATCAAGCATTGTCAAAATTAAGAAGTTTTATGTAGGTTGCGTTGAGTTTTATTTTGCAACAGTGGTGCAATTTACAAAAACCGGGCAAAAAATCTCAATTATCTTATTCAGCCGAAATTTTGCATATGAGCCAAAAATTGCATTTAGAAAAACTTTTCAATAACTTTTTTCGATATTTTGAGATATAACCCCACTTTTGAAGCCAATTTATCATGGATTTTACTGCACCAATTTCATTCAAAATGGTACGGGACCACCGCAGCAATTTTCTGAACATAACGTAAAAAAATTCATTCAAATCGGCGCCGCCGTTCCGGAGTAATCGATGTACAGGGTGAGTCAACGATTGGATGAAGTAGGTTTGTGCCTTTTCGGTGAAATTAACAAAGAAACTATATTTATTGTTTGATACAGTTTATTTTTACGCAGATTTTAAAAATATTTAGGACTCTACAGGGTGAGCCAAATAACTAGGACAGCATAAAGTTGTATTTTTTTAAATAGAACACCCTATATACGAATCATATTTTCGATTTAGCTTATAATTTTAAATCTTTTTTATTAAGGGTTTACTATAACAAAACTTTATAGTTTCTGAGATAATTAAGTTTAAAGAAAAAAAGTCACATTTTCAAGCATCAATTCAATCCTAAATAACGTTTTCAATTTTGTGACAAATATATTCAAATTTGGAATTTAGCAAGGCCAAGGACAAGTTAACATAATTTTTACCTAATATTTGCAATAACAGCTACAGGGTGTTGAACACATCGGCTCAAATTTGAACAAGTTTAAATGAATAAATATCTTTTTTTTTAAATGGTACACCCTGTATATTTTCATGTTATTTAATAGAGTAATAAAAACCCTAAAAGTTTTGTTCAATATATCCTATACCTATTTATAATAGTTTTTGAGATATTTCAGTTTTTCTTATTTTCCATACTTTTTTACAGAAATAGTCTTCATTATCATAGTAGCCATGTAAAATAATAAAAAGAAACTACAGAAACAAACAGAATGTGGTTAAATATGATGAAATACATTATTCGTTATATTACAACGGCAATAGTTTAATTAAACATAATGTGAAAAAATTAACACAACAATAACGACAAGGCAAATACATATTTACTTTTATACTAAATTGAAACAAAAAAATTACCTATTAAATACTGAGATTAATTATTTCTTTTTAATAAGTGTTCGAATAAACGACCCTCTTGTGCAATGCACAAATTTAGTCTTTTTTGCAGATTTTCTCGGACCCTGGACAAAATTAGTGGCGTTATTGTTCTACAGGTATCCCTAATCCTGTTTCGCATATCTTCCACTGTTGTTGGTGGATTAACATACACCTTATTTTTAATATAACCCCATAGGAAGAAATCTAATGGGGTGATGTCGCAAGACCTTGGTGGCCACTCAATGAAACCCCCACTTCCAATCCATTTTTGCGGATATCGTTGGTCCAAAAACGCACGAACTTCACGATGGTAATGCGGAGGCGTACCATCGTGCTGGAACCACATACTGTCGAGCTCATCCCTATTGAGACCTAGAAGCAGTTGGGGTAGTTCTTCTTGTAGAAAGTTCAGGTAACTATGGCCATTTAGTGGTTCATTAAAAAAGTGGGGTCCAATAATTCGATTATGATGAATACCACACCAAACATTTAATGACCAGTGGTTTTGATGTTGCACCTCTCTAATCCAAAATGGGTTTTCTGTGGCATAATAATGCATGTTGCGTCTATTTACGGCACCGTTACTTCTAAAAGTAGCTTCATCACTAAACATTACCTTGCATAATAAATTTGGATTTAATTGAATCTCCGCATTTATTGTACGACAAAAGTTTACACGACTTTCAAAATCCTGTCCATGCAATTCTTGGTGTATTCCATGTGATATGGATGATACCTATATTTCTTGGTAGTACGATTAGCGGTGGATTGTGATGTTTCACATAATGCTGCTAACTGACGGCTACCAATATAAGGATTTTCCTGAACATTTAACAATACTTGTAGTTCTTTTTCTTCATTAGTTACTGGTTTGTTGACCACTTTACGTTTTGGATAATCAACAGTACCAGAAGAATCAAATCTTTGCATTAAGTTTTGAAAAGTATGGGTATTAGGCTGGCGTCGATCAGGATACTTCATTTTGTAAATTCTTTGAGCAAGAAGGCAATTTTTTTGAGCCTCTCCTATTGTATAAATCATATCTATTAACTCATTCTTTGGAAAATTCATTTTACAATATAAGATGAATGCAAAAAAAACCAAATTACACTACATAAAAACCAAAAGAAGCGATTGCGGTTATAAATTTGACACACAGAAAAATATTCTTTTACATTGTTTTTGCCATGGCTACTATGATAATGAAGACTATTTCTGTAAAAAAGTATGGAAAATAAGAAAAACTGAAATATCTCAAAAACTATTATAAATAGGTATAGGGTATATTGAACAAAACTTTTAGGGTTTTTATTACTCTATTAAATAACATGAAAATATACAGGGTGTACCATTTAAAAAAAAAGATATTTATTCATTTAAACTTGTTCAAATTTGAGCCGATGTGTTCAACACCCTGTAGCTTTTATTGCAAATATTAGGTAAAAATTATGTTAACTTGTCCTTGGCCTTGCTAAATTCCAAATTTGAATATATTTGTCACAAAATTGAAAACGTTATTTAGGATTGAATTGATGCTTGAAAATGTGACTTTTTTTCTTTAAACTTAATTATCTCAGAAACTATAAAGTTTTGTTATAGTAAACCCTCAATAAAAAAGATTTAAAATTATAAGCTAAATCGAAAATACGATTCGTATATAGGGTGTTCTATTTAAAAAAAATACAACTTTATGCTGTCCTAGTTGTTTAGCTCACCCTGTAGAGTCCTAAATATTTTTAAAATCTGCGTAAAAATAAACTGTATCAAGCAATAAATATAGTTTCTTTGTTAATTTCACCGAAAAGGCACAAACCTACTTCATCCAATCGTTGACTCACCCTGTACATGCATAAAAAAATACACAGGGTGAAAATGAGAACCTCTCTCTTTTAGATGTCGGTTAAAAAATGTAAAAAAATAAAAGGTAAAAATGGGACAAAAATCGATATTTTCAAGTCGAAAAAACAAATACAAAGATCCAAATACGATAGTTAAGGTTTTTCTTTTTTAATATTTCTTAAGCGTTTAAGGATGACTGTATGACTCTGAAATGAAAAATAAGCCTCTTAAAAATCACGTCTAGCGAGACAGATGGGACGAGCGATTTTGTTTTATACTATGTAGTAATAAATATTTACCAGGTTCGGTAATACGATCCCAAGAAAATCCAAATTATAAAATTCAAGTATTACTGTCCTACTTTTTTTATGATTTACTTCTTAGCGAAAATAATTAGTGCGTAGTTGTATAACACCACACATAACTATTCATATTCATTATAAAATACTTTTCACAAAAATTACATTGTGAAACATTGTTATATGTTTGTGTAAGATTATGAGTATCCGGAGAACAATTTAAATTAATTTTAAGTGCAGGAAATAATTTGGCGAATCTTTGGTTCTTCTTTTTTTTTTGTTTCTTCAAATCTAGGCAAGTTAAAGGACGTTTATGACCGATTAAAATTTCGAAAATTAAAAATTGTCTAGTAAATTTTTAGGCTGCAAATATAAAAATGAACGTTGACATTATATATATATATATATATATATATATATATATATATATATATATATATATATATATATATGAAGTAAAATGCGAACAGTAAATGCAAACTTCTCTCCATCATATCCTTTCTGTGTTAGAGGTTGCACAGTTAGAATAAATTGTTATAAAACGCAATTTATCCTATTCCACCACCATCGAGATGATGGCCTACCTGTACCACCATACCGAGAAGAAAGTCAAAACTTACCCTCCCCGCCACAGTGATACGGCAGAGGTACATGTTTCGTCTCTACTAGACTCATCAGGGTACCGACATGCACCTGACTGTGCAAAGGACAGATCGGAAGGAAGCATGCACATACTGAACGCGGCTTCTCCGGCCTCCCGCCGGATGGCGTATATATGTTAATGCGGATTTCACGGATTCCTCCGTGTGAGATGCAATAGCAGTGGATATATCCACATTATGCCGTTGTAGTGCTGAAATCACATTCAGCAAACATACAACTATATGCAGCTCCGCGTATGGCTGAATGTGATTTCAGCACTACAACGGCATAATGTGGATATATCCACTGCTATTGCATCTCACACGGAGGAATCCGTGAAATCCGCATTAACATGTATACGCCATCCGGCGGGAGGCCGGAGAAGCCGCGTTCAGTATGTGCATGCTTCCTTCCGATCTGTCCTTTGCACAGTCAGGTGCATGTCGGTACCCTGATGAGTCTAGTAGAGACGAAACATGTACCTCTGCCGTATCACTGTGGCGGGGAGGGTAAGTTTTGACTTTCTTCTCGGTATGGTGGTACAGGTAGGCCATCATCTCGATGGTGGTGGAATAGGATAAATTGCGTTTTATAACAATTTATTCTAACTGTGCAACCTCTAACACAGAAAGGATATGATGGAGAGAAGTTTGCATTTACTGTTCGCATTTTACTTCATCCATACGCGGAGCTGCATATAGTTGTATGTTTGCTGAATGTGATTTCAGCACTACAACGGCATAATGTGGATATATCCACTGCTATTGCATCTCACACGGAGGAATCCGTGAAATCCGCATTAACATATATATATATATATATATATATATATATATATATATATATATATATATATATATATATATATATATGTATGTATGTTGAGAGTTCTTTTTGGGGGATAAACAAAAAACTACTGAATTGATCTGAACTAATTTTATTCATGTTTCTCCCCATCCAGTTTGGGGGTCGTTACATAGATTGATCTTGTTTCGAATTGGATGGCTACAACCAGTCTAAGCCGGGAGAAGGTATGACACTGACGAACGGGCAGTAGAAAGAAGACCAACAGTGTTAAAAGTTGTCTATGATATATCTCTAATCTTCTGGAATAAGTAGCCTTATTCTAGTAAGAGGCTTTGTTGGAATGGACCAAATTTTCCGACTTAGTCGTGGACACTCCATGGAAACTCCAAGTAATAACACTGTTCCCTCGACGTGATTGTGGAGAACCCACCAGGTCTAATCACAGCACAACTGGAGGAAGCACAACTTACAGGGAGTAATGTTGGTTCTTCCTCAACAAATACTGAGATCTAGACCGCACCTATCGTGGTAAGTTCATCTGGAAATAACACCTTAGCGTAAGTCCTCCGACATATGGTTGAGGTTTTAGGAAACTTAAACCTCAACAAAAAATTTTCAGGTGCACAGAGTCGAAAGATAACCATGACAGCAGCTAGAACTAAGGGGAAACCCACTCACTTCAGGAAAATGCGGATCAAGAGGAAATCGCTATGAAAACAAACACAAAGGGAACTAAAAACCTCTCTGCGAAATCTGGGGAACAGAAAACCCAGATACAAAAGCCGGAGATACAAATAACTAAGCCTAATGGGCTAGCTGAAGTACATCAACTTGGGAAACATATAGCCCGGCTATTACTGCACTAAGAATGGAAATTGTTCCGGACAAATATCTGGAGGAAAAGCTGATCCCGAAGCGAGTCAAAAAAACTCAAGTGATAGTTACGAAAGAAATTTGGAACAGACAAGGGTGTTGTTCGTGATGAATAGATTAAAATATGGGTAAAGGGTATGGTTTTTCACAGGCGCAGATCCAGAGAGGGCAGCGAATGATCTTTCTCTCAAGATCTCCGAATTTAGAAAAATAGATTCGCTCCTGTCTGCTGTATTAATAGCGTGAATGTCGTTGACCACTCCCCGTCGTCAACTCGCTTTTGTTTGTCATACTCTACTCTTGCGTTACCGCCCCCCCCCCCAAAGAAAGAGGCTGGATCCACCCCTGGTTTCTCATACCATAAAAACCAGGAAATCGGCAATGGTCCTTCAACTCCTGAAAACCTATAATACGGCGCTAAAAAGAGAAGAATGGAGGATTCTCAGTGTTCGAGCGGAGTAGGAAACAGGATGGATTACAAAGCGTACTTGGGTCTTCCTAGCTTAGGTCCATGGTGGAAAGAAGGTGAAAATTTAATAGTGTTAGTAAATGAGTTGTGTGTAGTAGCTTCACAGAATATTGCTCTTACTTGATTTCTTAACATACCCCATGTTAGAAATAGAAAAAGGTAATGGTATAACTGATAATTTGACATGGTTTCTTTTCGTAGCTTTTCGCAAATTTTGGAGAGAAACAACGGCTCAACAAACTGGATAATACGGCTTTATATCATAATATATATATATATATATATATATATATATATATATATATATATATATATATATATATATATATATATATATATATATTTTGCCATATCGGACCTTTTTAACATTCATTCATTTCATTCATATCAGCCCGTTTTCATCCACTCCTGAATGTAGGCCTCTTCCATATTTTTCCATTTCTGTCGGTCCGTAGCGATCCCCATCCAGTTTTTTCCGGCAATTTTCTGGATGTCGTCACGCCATCTCTTTTGGGGCCTGCCAACACTTCTCTTGTTCTCTCTTGGCCGCCATGCTGTTATCTTGTATGTCCATCTGTCTATGTCATGTCTTGCGATATGTCCAGCCCATCTCCATTTTAGCTGCGCTACTCGTTTGCTCACATCTGTTATTTTCGTTTTTCTTCTGATTTCTTCATTTGGAACTCTATCTCGTAAACTAATTCCCAGCATAGCCCTTTCCATTGCTCGATGTGTAACCCGAAGCTTATTAATGGCTTTACATGTTAGGGAGGTTGTTTCAATACCATAAGTAAGAACTGGCAGGATGCACGACTCGTAGACTTTTCTTTTCAGACTTATGGGGGTGTTACTGGATTTAAGAATGAATCCGAGTTTGCCAAAAGCTGCCCAGCTGAGACTTATTCTTCTAGGAATTTCAGCCGATTGGTTTTCCTTCCCTATTTGTATTTTATGACCTAGATATATGTATTCTCTTACGTTTTTTATTATTTTATTTTCAACTTTAATTTGTATTTATTCTAGACTCATTATTTTTGTTTTTGACAAGTTCATTTTGAGTCCTATCCTAGCTGATGCTTGATGAAGTTCTTGTATCATACATTGGAGTTGTTCTGGTAAATCACTGATTATAACAATATCATCAGCAAATCTTAAGTGGTTTAGTCGTGTTCCGTCTATCTTAATTCCCTTGTCATGCCAGTCCAAGCCCCTAAATACATCTTCAAGTGCCAACGTGAACAATTTTGGAGAGATTGTGTCTCCCTAACGTACGCCTCTTTTTATAGGTATCCTCGAGGTTTTTATATCCTCGTCTATTGTAACTTGCATGTAAGCGTTTTCATATATATGCTGAATCAGAGCAGAGTATCTTGAATCAATCCGAGCATTGTCCAGTGCTTTGAGAACTGCCCATGATTCGATAGAATCGAACGCCTTCTGGTAATCAACGAAAACCAAATGCAGAGGTATATTATATTCCGTGGTTTTTTCGATAAGCGTGTGTACTGTCTGTAGATGGTCTATTGTACTGAAGTTCCTGCGAAATCCGGCTTGTTCTGAAGGTTGGTATGCGTCCAACTTTTGCGTCAGTCTGTTAGTTATTATTTTTGTAAGAAGTTTGTACAAGTGGGGCAGTAAGCTAATTGGCCGATAATTTTCTATGTTATTTCTATCGCCTTTTTTGTATAATATGATGACTTCTGCGTTTTCCCATGCCTCGGGTATTTTTCCATATATTAAGCACTTGTTCAACAAAATGCTCACGCTTTCTCTTAGTTGTTCTCCCCCTATTTTTGACATTTCGACGGTTATACGATCCTCGCCAGGGCTTTTATTATTTTTCATTTGACTAAGCGCTTTCATTAACTCTGCGGTATTTATTTCGGGCATCTCTTCTGAACCGACATTTCTTACTTTCTTTCTTTCATAGTAAGGACCTTGAGTTTTTGGACTGTATAACTCTGTATAAAAGTCCTGGACAGCCATCGTGATTTCCTCCCGGGTACTAACTAATTGGCCTTGTTTAGTTTTAAGTCCGGAAATTTTTGTCCGGCATTAACATTATTTCTCGAATATTTTTTTAAACAAATTTGCTTTTTATCTATCATTGATAAATAACGCATTGACACATGCAAAGTAGGAACGTTAAAACTTTGACAGAAGTTCGCACAAAAATAATTTGCAATACAAAACGTATGCGCTGTTGCCACATCTGATTCAATATTTTATATAATATCGATTCTAAAAACAATTTATATGCTCATAATACAACTCAGAATATAATTTTATTGGAGTATTTTATGTTTCTTTCAAAAAAGACCTGTTTGCAACATTGTGATCTTTCTCTGCCTTCACCCCATGCTCTCCTGTATTCGCACCCCCCTATGAATATCCTTCTTACGGAAGATTCTTTCTAATTTTATAATTTCTCTCAGTGTAATAGCAGGTCGCGAGGCATGCAAGGTTATGATATTTGGTTTGGCAGGTTCGTCATATGTTGCATCTGTATGATGAAACAATCTGTGGTATAGTTCCATCGAGCTAACTTGATGATGGTTAAGATTTTCGACTCCTCAATGGATAGCAGTAGTTTTATCTGTTTCAAGGAGACTTTTGACGGCAGACAATCGAATCGGCAGGCAACTAACGGAATTGCTGCACTAAAAAATGAATTAAGTAAAATGTACCTTAAGCTGTAAAATATTATTATTTGTTAAAGAATTTTTAGCTTTATTTTAAAAGAGTATTGTGTATACAAAGAAGCGGTCAAAATAGCTTCGTTACATTTGTTCTAGATATTTTAACGACCCTTAAGATTGCGTGACAAGGTCTTGCAATTAGAACGGAAGTGTCCAAATGATCGAATATGGCTACAAAAAACTTCTTTTCTTTTTACCGCAGGACTAATGCGAAAATGTGCTTTGGGTTTCTTGAAATTACATGTCAAGCTCATTAGCGAATCACATATGTAGGGCATTTTTGTGATTTTGACGAATGTATTGACCTTAATTTTAGAGAATTAGCCGTTGAAACGGGGGCAAGCGTTTTGCGATACTTCCCAAATTCTCGCAGTTTCTTCTGATTAGTTCAAGGTCACCAATCAGGCGAATAACAGTGTGAAGATATTAGGTATATTCTTTTGAGTAATTATCACTTTCAGTTCTGTCACTTGAAGTAATCATGATCACTTCGACCCAATGACAAGTAAATGCATATTCAAAAGAACATGAAGTTATCAGTTTCACTTTGTTCGTTTTGATCAGTGATAATTTACTCAAAAGAATACAGCCATTAAGTTATGTTTGGGAGTTAAACATAGACATAATATAAAGATAAGAGACGGCGGATCCTAAAGAAGCGCGATAGCTCTCGCTTAGAAAAAGACAGAGCGATTTCGATGAGTAGAACCACTTTTTCTATTACTAAACCGAGAGCCAACGCGGTTCTATAGGATCCGAGGTCTATATATCTTAATGTGTATGGAGTCAAAGATTGCTCAACTTATACAGTATCTATTATATATATATATATATATATATATATATATATATATATATATATATATATATGCAATAGAAGGCTTTCGGGCATCCCGTGCATGTGCTGAGTCCCTCTTAGGACTGTAAGGCAGCCGACGTTTCGGTGAAATCTCATTCACCATTTTCAAAGCTCACTGTATGGCGTCTACGAGCGAACTGACGCCTGCGACTCCGGTGCTGTCGGTACCGTGCTGTGTTATTTTTTAAACAGCTTGTTATTTTTTCTATAGACATGTAAAATAATAGACCTAAGATCTTGTAGAGAGAACATAGCTTTTGGTGGGAAAGAGAAAGGAGTAATACGGAGAAGTGCCTCTTTCACTCTAATAGGCGGAGCAAAAAGAAAGGAAGAGAACATTATGTGACTAAGAAGGATTCGGGTCCATCATATTGTTGCTACTTTTCTGTCATTTATG
Source organism: Diaprepes abbreviatus (assembly GCA_034092305.1). Taxonomy (NCBI): domain Eukaryota; kingdom Metazoa; phylum Arthropoda; class Insecta; order Coleoptera; family Curculionidae; genus Diaprepes; species Diaprepes abbreviatus. The sequence continues at coordinate 12,667,916 of JASJET010000054.1, forward strand.
TATTATTCGTTTTTTTGATTCATAAGTCGGGGTTTTCTGTGTTTTATTTGTATTATTTTGTGAGAATTGTTTTATTCTGTGTTGCGTTTTTAACTGTGCGCAGTTGTTGCAATATAGATGGAGTGGATAAAAATAAATCGACCGAAATTATATTTCTTGGGTTATTATAAAGAACAAACAACCTCGTTGTTACAATAAATGAAAATTTATTTCGATTGAATGAAGTTTAGGAAATCGTCAAAATTTCCAGACATCCACAAATTTTACATATTATAGAAGCTTCTGTATTATTTAAAATTTCATAAATTTGAACATGTTTTTTTGGAAAAATCAAAAAAAAACTACCAAAAAACAAATCAACCAAAATCCTCCGGTACATCTGTCAGCCATGAAACTGGTTTCGGTAAGGAAATAATTTGCGCTGTTGCCAGAGCATAAATACGATTTCTGTAAAATACACATATACTTTTTTTTTCTCTCAAAGCCGTCAAGAGAAGGATCAAAAAAACATATTTTTCCCTTCTTTGTTTATACCATGAAAGTATTTTCCATCTGACAACGTCGCAATGAATATTAAGCGTTTACAATGATCGATATCATTTACGAAATGTATGAAGTTTTTCTAAATTTGTGCAAAAATAGTTGAAATATATTACATACAACGTATTTTAACTAGTACCGTTCAAAATAAATACAAAGGTTCGGTGTTTTTTTCAGAAAGAAATTGCGTTGTGCAGAGAAATGTGGTGTTTTTTGTATTTTCCGGAAAGTGAAAAAAATAGTAAAAAATCAAGGCCATGATCGTATTCTGCGACCGCGCAATAGGGAGTGGGTGTAGAAATTTTTTCAAAAAGTCATTGCTTTTCGAAATTTCACTTAATCGAGATAGCTACCAAAATTGTTACCATAAGTGACATTTTATCTTTATTATCCTGTACGCGCTACAGCTTGTCCTAATTTGATTTCTTATTTCAAATCACATTTTTTTATAGACAAAGGAGTAACAGTATAATAGACGGAGCAAATAAGGAACGATGATGATATGCATACTTTGCTCATTTCATTAAAGTGACAAAGGCTTCTTCCTTTATTACTTCTTTTATTTTTACTAGACCTGCGGTCTATCCTTCTATATGTCTATGATGTTTTCTAATTTTTGGACAATAAAATTAACCTCTTTTTGAAAGCCATGCAAGTCATTATCCAATTGTTTTGCATAGCGATCTTGATCTCTCTAGGTTATTGCTGTAACGCGACAATACCGTGAAGCGACGACTAAATTGACATTTTTTAATTAAATAAAATATTTTAACGCTTAAAAATAATTTTTAGAATCAAATGCTCAAAAAATTTTGATGTTATCTGAAACAAATATGCAAATCAGTACTAATTAAATCAGAACTCAGTATACTAGCCCGTAACACCATCATAACAATAGCGATATGAAGAATTTATATCAAATACTCAATAATTTATTACGAATATTGACATGCTTAGATAAACGATTAGTAAACGATTACGTTTAGTCGGTATAATATTTCAGTGGCGACAGCGTATTCACTGTTGTTATAACTTCACTATCCCCAAAATGGTACATACCATGGTCTGGACATTTTCTGTTTATTAGACGATCAGTACAGATACTTTAATATGTGCGTGGTATCTACACACTTATCTCCCCATTAATAGATATAAGGGAGAGATATAATACAATTTTTAAACTTTTCTTTAATTTGTGCACTAAAAACTGCTTCCATGCGAAATATCAAATTTCCAGGACGGCGGGAATTATCTTTGAGCATTGTGTTTAATTATTTTACAAACTGGAAAAGATACAAACATGAGTTGGTTCCAGCAGTGTTGCTACTTAGCAAGCGTGTGAGTTATAGATTTGGAGGGAATAATTCAACACAATGCCAGACCGATTAGAAGAAAACTATTAAGACTGACCAAGGTGATTCTTAAAATTGATGAAACTTAAGATTTAGGTCAGGATAACAACCTGTGATTTCTATCAGAGATTGGCTTTAATTTAAAGGTTGGAATAACGAGTGAAGTTAACTGCCTTGAATTATAAAGATATGCAAGTTCTAGTTCCAAATTTAATTTGGGTTAAGCACGAATAGGTATGTGTGTTTATATATAGGTATTAAATTATGTAATCTCCGTCTGGGTCTGGATATCTATTGGTGAAATTAATATTTGTTATTTACAAGAAATTATTGCTTGAGGAATATTCGCTTCAGTTTTTCAATACCCTTTTTAAACACCCTGTATTTACAGGGTGTAAAAAGTTTTTCACAATCAGAAAGGATTTTTCAAAATTCGTACTCCAAAAGTGTGAAAAGGGGTAAATTGTCCTATTTTCCTATAAGATCCACTGGTTTAATGAGGAATTGAGGCAGATGAGGGAAACCTTAAAGTTTATAACTCAGCTGAATAAAACAAGTCCGGTCCTGGTTACCCATGATATGCTAAAAGCTTTTCGTAGCGACTATAAAAATAAAATTGAAGAAAGCAAAAAACAAGCGAACAGTAAACATATTAACACATCAAAAAATAAAAATAAAGCAGTATGGGATGTTATTAAGAACAACAACCCCATTACTGACAAGCAAGTGACTGAAAAGTTAAATGCTAATGATTTTAACATCTTTTTTTCCCATATTGCTGAAAATATAATGCAGAATATTCCGAATTCAGGTTCCAACCCACTTGGCTACCTAGACTCCCTAAATACAAATAGCTCGGGTCCAACATTTAACTTTAATGAAATTACTTTTAATAATCTGAGGGATATAATGTCTAACCTTAATAATAGTGCTAGTAAGGACTGCTTTGGTCTAAATATTAGGATACTTAAGACCATAAAAAATATTGTAATATACCCGCTAGCTAAAATTATTAACAATTGTATTAAATCAGCTGTTTTTCCTGAATGTTTGAAATTGGCTCGTGTGGTGCCAGTGTTTAAGAAGGGAACCTGCGATGATGTTGCTAACTACAGGCCAATTTCAATTGTGCCACTATTTAGTAAGATCTTCGAGAGCGTTTTAAAAAATCAGATATGTGACTATCTTGAAGACCAGTGCCTGTTCAGTCCATGTCAGTTTGGTTTTCGTTGCAACATGTCAACTACAGCTGCCATAAACCATCTAACTACTTACATTCAAGACTGTTTTGAGAGAAGGATGTATGTCCGGGTGTCCTTTTTTGATTTAACAAAAGCTTTTGACTGCGTGTCGCATAATCTGTTGATTCAAAAACTTTATAAATATAACTTTAATGATTGCACAGTCAATCTTCTTAAATCTTACTTATCAAATCGTCTCCAGTATGTAACATTTGGTGGTGAAGCATCAAGCCCGAGTCCAGTCATTCACGGTGTGCCCCAAGGCTCAGTTCTTGGGCCGTTGTTGTTTCTTTTATATGTGAATGATATTTGTCCATGTATTTCAAACGAGGGTACATATGTTATTTTGTTTGCTGATGATACAACGGCACTCGAGAAAGCGGACGATTTGATAAATCTTAGTCGACAGACGGAGAGCACGCGGTCAGATATTCAGAAATGGTTTACTGCTAATAAATTAGTCCTCAATGAGACTAAGACCCAGACAATGGATTTTTCACTGAGAGCTTTGAATCTGAGTGAATCAGCTGTAAAGTTCCTGGGCATATATCTTGACCCTAAACTGACATGGGAGCGACATGCTGAACATCTTATAAGTATTCTAAGTAGAAATACATTTATAATACGTAATCTGAAAAACATAGTGTCTAATGATGTTCTTATGAATGCTTACTATGGCCATATCCACTCGCATCTTAGCTACGCTATCCTTTGTTGGGGACATTCATCGCATGCTTCCAGGGTATTTGCAATACAACGGCGTTGCATAAGGATCATGTCTGGTCTGGGGTTCAGAGAATGTTGTAAGGCCAGTTTTATCTCGCTTGGCATTCTTACGTTGCCATCTCTCTATATCATGAATTGCCTTATGCATATCAAAAAGAATGCTGATGGGTATATCTGTAATAGTGATTACCACAACTACAACACGAGGGGCAGGAATTGTTTTACTTTGACTTATAGTAGAACTGCTAGAGCCAGGGATGGTGCGAACCACTATGGGCTAAAATTTTTTAATGTGCTTCCTAATGTTGTTAAAAACCTCGGTGCGCAGCAGCTTAAGTCCAAAATGAAACACTATTTGAAGAAAAAAGCTTTCTACAGCATTGAAGAGTTTCTTTTAAATAATTTCAATGATTTAATATGACAGGAAAAGCACAGATGATTCCCTCACTGTACTTGTTTTATTTGTAAACTTGACTTGTTTAAAAAGTTTTGTGTTTTTTTAAATTTTAGATTGATTTGTTCTTGTCTAATTAATGTTTTACTATATGTTATTTTATATTTGACTTGTGAAAATACTTTTTGTATGTATATCATGAATAAACATTATTATTAGATTAAAAAATGTATCAATATCTCTTGATCAAATAAAGACATGGACTAGATTTTGGTTTCAAAAGATACCTCATAACAATATCAAAAAACTGATTTCTTGATTTTTTGATATTCGCGTTTTAATGGGGGGAAAAAGTGGTAAGACGATTGTTTATTAAAAAGTAATTTTCTCTGCGAAAAATCACGATAGGAATACGATTATCTAAAAAGTAGTTTCTGCATCTTTCGAAATTTCTTTCCGTAAGACTAAAAAGGATTAAAATGTGTTTTTAACCGACTTCTAAAAGGAGCTTTTCAGTTCGACCGCTATGTATTTTTTTATGTATGTAACATACATCGATTACTCCGGAACGGTGCACCGATATGAAAGACATTTTTTAGTTTATGTTTAAGAAGTTGTTGCAGTGTCCCATATCATTTTGCACGAAATTGGTGTAGTAAAATTCAAGATAGCGCTGATAGTATGCCTGTTAAAAAAAATTAATTTTGTCCGATTTTTCTGACTTTTTCCAAAATTTGAATGGGGGACTTTTCGGCGTCGCACATAACCAATCTGAAATTATTTTTAAAAAATTCAATATGACCGATTAAAAATTTTACATCTCTCGATTTTGTCCGAAATCGGTATTGGGGGATTTTTGGGAGTATTAATCACAAATTTAAAATTACTTTTGAAAAATTCAATATCGCATATCCAATATGGTGTCCTAAAAATTTATATCTCTCGATTTTTTCTAAAATTGGTGTAGGGAGGTTCTTGAGGGTGTAAATTATGAATTAAAAATTGTTTTTAAAATATTCAATATGGCGGATCCAATCGATTTTGTTCAAAAATTGGTACTAGGAGGTTTTTGAAGGAATTTCAAAATTCAGTATGACGGATCTAATATGGTGGGTTGAAAATTTTACATTATTTATATTTTTTCAAATTTGGTATTAGGGAGTTTTCGGGGTCGTAGGTTACGAATCTAAAGTTTATTTTTTACCACTTAATATGACAGGTACAATATGAGGGACTTAAAATTTTACGTTTTTCCGATTTTGTCCAAAATTGATATCGGGGGTTCTTGGGGCCCATACAAACTCAATATGTACGATAAAATATGTTGGGTTAAAAAAATATACGTCTTTAAATATCGGTATTGGGAGGTTTTTGGGTCCTATATTACTAATACAAAATTAATTTAAAATTCAAAATAGCGGATTTATTAAGGCAGATTAAATATTTGTTTGATACAATTTCATACAAAACTGGTATTTTAGAATTCTTAGGATCAAAATATTTTTAATTGTTCATTTTAGTGTGGTTACTACTTTGAATGAAATGGATTCTTTTTTGTGACCTTGGAATTATTGCGAGGTACATTAATCTCACTTAGTTCTTAGTTATGGAGATCATAGTGAATTTAAAACCAAAAATCGAAAAGTAAAATTTTTATAAAAGAATTGGACCGAGTTTTTAAAAACGCACAAAAATGAAAAATAATGTAAATTTTTTATATGATATTGAAATTTTTGAAGTCGACGTCAAATTATTTCTAACTGATATAAATAATTACCAACACGATACATACATACATATATATATATATATATATATATATATATATATATATATATATATATATATATATATATATATGAAGTAAAATGCGAACAGTAAATGCAAACTTCTCTCCATCATATTCTTTCTGTGTTAGAGGTTGCACAGTTAGAACAAATTGTTATAAAACGCAATTTATCCTATTCCACCACCATCGAGATGATGGCCTACCTGTACCACCATACCGAGAAGAAAGTCAAAACTTACCTTTCCCGCCACAGTGCTACTTTGACTTTCTTCTCGGTATGGTGGTACAGGTAGGCCATCATCTCGATGGTGGTGGAATAGGATAAATTGCGTTTTATAACAATTGGTTCTAATTGTGCAACCTCTAACACAGAAAGGATATGATGGAGAGAAGTTTGCATTTACTGTTCGCATTTTACTTCATTCATACGCGGAGCTGCATAGAGTTGTACGTTTGCTGAATGTGATTTCAGCACTACAACGGCATAATGTGGATATATCTACTGCTATTGCATCTCACACGGAGGAATCCGTGAAATCCGCATAAACATTTATATACATATATATATATATATATATATATATATATATATATATATATATATATATATATATATATATATATATATATACGAACTACGGTAAGAATTGCAAATTGCAAACAAAGTATTTTTTAATCTTTTTATGCGAATTACATGCAGTCAGGTATTAGTTTGGAGCCGACTTCAAAAATTTCAATTTCATATAAAAATATACAGGGCGTTTGATACATCGATAGAAAGTTTGAAAGAGGTGATAGAGAATATCATTTTGAATAATTTATGTCATATATGCCTTAGTACAAAAATGCATTGCAAATGCAATAATTTTTCGGTTTTTTGGCAATTGGTGATAGAAAATTTAATTTTTATTATACTGGTATAATTTTTCGTTTTGAAATTTTTTTTTCTTATTCTTTGGTTCATACACTATAATAATAAGAGGACTAAAATTAAAATAACAAATAGAAAACTGCGCACTCAAAAATTTTATTCATCTACAAAAATTCAAGTTTCATTTTTAGATTTTAGTGATGTTTTTTTCTAACAGTGAGAGAAATAAACGCATTGAATTTATTTAAAAAAATAACTATTGAATTACCTTTACAGTGGTTTATCGAAACCCGTATCAATAAAATATTACATACATTAAATTCAGGGAAGATATCCATATTGACGAAATTAATAATTTTCTCTATTCACTTTTTCTTTATTTAATTAAAACAGAAAATATCTAATGTATTGCAATGGATGTTCTGAACGCCTAAAAGATGAATTTTTGTGTTTCTGTTCACCAGCCCGGTAATTGTTATTTCTAAAATAACCATAAACAAAATAAAAACACCAACAGATAAACAACCAGTTTTTTTAGCCAACCATACAGATGATATCGGCTTTAGTGCTGGTCGCACACGTTTTGCCATTGTGTTTTATACCAGTCCAGTGTTCACTTGCTAAATTTAAAATTGTCTTGTTGACAAAACGATGGCTACTTTTTCCAATTTAGAATACGCTGATATAATTTTCATGTATGGTAGAGCAGACGGTAATGCAACTGCAGCTCAACGACTATACCGAGATCGATTTCCTGGAAGAAGAGTTCCCAATGTACAAGTTTTTATTAACATATATCGCCGTATTTGTGAAACCGGTAATCTTCATTTCAGAGAAAGATTGCATGCAGAGAGACATGCTGTCGAAGTAGAACAACAAATTTAGGATTCATTTGATGCAGATCCAACCACGAGTACTAGAAAGGTAACCAACCAACTTAATTTGTCTACTTGGAAACTGTGGAACGTTTTGAAAGTTGAAGGAAAACATCCATTCCATTACACCACGGTTCAAGGCCTTGAAGAAGGTGATCCAGCACGAAGAATTCTGTTCTGCCGTTATTTGTTATATGCTGATATGGAAGATGGACTTTTCTTAAAAAGTATTTTATGGTTCGATGAATGGAAATTTCCTTCCTGAACAGTTAAATGAAGACAATTATTTAGAGTTTTTACGAAATAAAATGCCGAACATCGTGGATGAAATACCATTGACCGTAAAAGACAGAATAATTTTCCAGAACGACGGATGTCCAGCACATCATCGGCTTGGCGTAAGAGATTTTTTAAATGAAACATTTCCTAATCGTTGGATCGGAAGAAACGGTCATATATTGCGGCCTGGGAAGTCTCCAGACTTGACGCCTATAGATTTTCACATCTGGAGACAGAACATGAAAGAACTTGTCAATAAAGTTGAAATAATGGACCGTAATCAACCGATTGAAAGAATTAATGAAGCAGATGTCACACTTAAGGAAGAAATGAGACTAGACGTGACCACCACCCAAGGGAGGAAAATGGCCCGAAAATGTATTAGAAATAATGGCTCACATTTCGAACATAACATGTAACATAATATTTAATGTGATTTTGGTAATTTAATATGAATATCTTCTCTGAATTTAATGGATTTAATATTTTATTGATACGGATTTCGATAAACCACTGTAAAAGTAATTCAACAAAGTTATTTTTAAAATAAATTGAATGCATTTATTTTTCTCACTGTTAAAAAAAAAACATCACTCAAATCTAAGAATGAAACCTGAATTCTCTTAGATGAATAAAATTTTTGAGTCCACAGTTTCCTGTGTGTTATTTTAATTTTAGTCCTCTTGTTGCTATTATAGTGTATGAACCAAAAAATAAGAAAAAAATATTTCAAATCGAAAAATTATACCAGTATCATAAAAATTGAATTTTCAATCACCAATTGCCAGAAAACTGAAAAATTATAAAATGTGCTGTAACTCGATAACCGTGCATTTTTGTACTAAGGCATATATGGCATAAATTATTCAAAATGACATTCTCTATCACCTCTTCCAAATTTTCTGTCGATGTATAAAACACCCTGTATATTGTTATTTTTCCCCTTCCATACATTTTTAGAAGTCCGTTTATTTTTTTATAAAAATTTTATTAATGCAATTATTTCTCGATTTAGTATTTTTGTTAAAATAATTTGTCATGTAATTAGTAGAGGGGAAGTATTTGGTGCGGAGAGGGAGCGGTAAGCCCTTTCTCACGTGCATCCCTATTAGTGACAGTATTTTGAAGAAACATTAAAAAATTAAATTATTTTTAGTGAGTACATTTTTAAACTTACCTTTTATGTTCTGTATTCTACTCCAGCTCCTTTATCTTAGGTACACTTTTCCTAAAACTTCGTTACGTTTTTTAGAATGATGAAGTAATTTATATAAAAGAAACCCTGTTCAATAAACTGTCAGTTACTAGGCGTAAAATAACGAAAAAACTGAAAAAAAAATTACTCGCGACTTGTGCGACGTATCCTCTACCATAAACTTTTACTTTTAACTAACTCTTTCACTGAAATTATTTTCGTTGGCGGCGAATTTGATGTGACCAACAAACCAAAACCAAACAAAACATACAGGGTAACACAATAATGCATATAAATAAGTTAATTTAGCGAGAAGTTGTATAGCTAGGATCATTATTAAAAGGCTTCTCCTGATATGAGTGTAGTCGTTTATATTTCGGGAACAGGCAATACTGCCGTTGCTAGGTGCTCCCTGACGTATTCATTGTAAAGTTTGATATTTTAGAAGGGATATGTACTCAGAAGGTTTTGACAGAGGAATGCTATTTGAGTTTTATTGCGCATAATGACAACCGTTCAAAAAAAAATTTATAAGATTATGACAGGATCTATGCGTACGCAGGCGCGGATCCAATAGGGGGGACGATGGGGGCGATCCCCCCCCCCCCCCCCCAAGAGCTTTAAGTTCAGAAAAATAGACCCAATTTTCCCTCTTATACTATAGTTTATTCAAGAACTAGAGAGAGTAATAAATCATTTTTGGCAAAATCTGTTAGACTTATATATTTTTCATAGAAATGGGTTAGAAATTTTATAATCAAAAATACCGGTCTATAATAATGGACCATTTGGGTTCGATAACAATAGATATTTGGATGTGTGAAGTGTTAAAAAGGATTTTAATCCTTGTCATAAGCGTCGTCAAGAAGTTTATTTTATCACTAAGTATTTATGGCATAGAATATTATTTCGGTAATAAACTTAAAATAAAAAGTTTTTATAATATTATTTTATTTCTCATGATTTTTTTAATAATTTACATACGTTAGAAAATATAGATAATTTTGACATATATAATACAAATCACAATTGTATTTTTATTATTTTTAATTTTGGCATAGAAACCGTTTTAGGCACATTCAGAATAAAACGTAGCCTTTTTTTCTCAAAAAATTCTAAGTTATAATTTAAATACTTACAAAATACCCATTGTCAAAAATACAAGAAGTTAAACATATATAAAAAAATAAATTCGTCCATATAATGTGAAAATTTTTTTGGGCAATCGGTCATTTTATTATTAATTAAAAACATTTTTAGGACATTTGACGATTCAGTTTATTTATTTTTTAAACCATCTGTAGAATTACAATTAAACACTAAAAAGGGATTCAAATGTAATTAATTTTTATATGTTAAAAATATTTAAATAATAAATTGTGTTTACGCTGGTAAACATTACGTATCTAATTCGTAATCCAAGTCAGTGAAGCTATCTTCGCCCAAATTAATTATAATAGGTTCCTCTATCTCAAGGATCATGAGATCGAGTTTCCACATTTTCTTTTATTCTTTTATTATATGGATTTTTCCAAATTTTCTGCAGTAACTTTATTCCAAAAAATCTTTCAAAAGTTCTGTAAGTTGTGTTATTTCTAGAAATTTTACCATTAACTTGAGAGAGATATTTCCTTCGCCAACGGACATTTTCCGGATGATCTATAAGAACAGATTTCGTATCTGGTTTTTGCAGCAAAAATTAAGTTCTCTGAGCAATTTCCAGAGCTCATTTCTTTTAATTTCAGGTAAATCCCGATCTTCACTGATTTTAGTTAGAATTTTGTCAACGATTGGGATCGGCTTCTCATAAGATGTATGTACAACTCCTTTTATTGTAGTTTACATCTCTTCTTCCAATGAGGTTTTTCGTCTGCATGTGATCGAATGTGACTTGGGAGTAAACATTTCCAGTCGTTTTTTTTTCCTTCAGTATTGGGTACATATTAGATTTTCCAACTCCTGTCATATTGGAACACATCTCAACAGAACATTTAATATTATTATCTAGGTATTGATATTTTAAGGCATTAGAAACATTTATCGTAATAAGTTTTTCGTTGAGGAAAAAATGCCCTGGTTTAACGATTTTTGAATAAATATAGATGTGGAAACCATATCTTTTCGGTATCTCACTAATCTCATATAATATATAAAAACAAGCACAAGCAAGATAAATCACTAAGAACACACTGTAAGGTGTACTTTGTTCACTGACATAAATTAAATTTAACTCTATTGTTGCAGTAAATTTATGAAACCTTATAATGTTTAAATATAATTAGATTCACGTCAGTTCTCAGTTACCTGCGGCATTGGAGCAGGTAAGTTGGAGGTTTCGGTAACAGTTTTATTACTTTCTCTAGTTCTTGAATAGAGTATAGCAATGTGTATGCTTGCGATCGCCCCTCCCCTTCCCAAGAGATTTGAGTTCAGGAAAATTGAACCGATTCTGCCGTTTATATTAGGAATCTGTATGCTGCTAGCACTCCCCTCCCGTTGACAACTTGTTTTTCTTGCGATAGCCACTCTTCCCAAGAGCTTTGAATTTAGGAAAATAGACACGATTCTGCCTCTTATACTAGGAATGTGTATGCTGCCCGCATCCTCCCCCCTGTCGACAACTGGTTTTTTCTTGTGATCGCCCCCCTCTCCAAGATTCAAATTCAGAAAAATAAACTCGACCCTTCCTTTTACACTAGAAATGGGAATGTTGCTGATGTCCCCCCCCCCCCCTTTAGTCGACAACTTGCTTTTGCTTGCCATACTGTACTTTTGTGATATCACCGCCCCCCCCCCCAAAGAGAGAGGCCGGACCGTATGAATTCTTCATGATAAGCAAAAACTAACAAAAGTTGCTGGCGCATGAAACACTCCGCTTTTTTTTGTTGAAAAAACTGGCAATGTTGCAACTGCATTCTTTAAAAAATTGTTGAATGATTAATTCTAAATGGTGCACAGTCATTTGTTTTTCGGAAGTCTTCGATGAATTGAGGAAAAAGAATCAGATATCACGAGTTGTTCTCCACCCTGACAATGCGAACTCTCACATATCGGCTCAAGCAAGTGACTTTTTGAGTACTCAAAACGTGTCACTGATGGATAGTTCGCCGTACAGCCCAAATTTGGTACCCAATAATTTGTCGGTTGGTGCATTCAAAAATCATATTTTGGGAAGACCATCTTCATAGCGGCAAAACTGCTTTTCGGGATGATTCAAACATAAGCCAAAGTGAAGCTCTCGACAAAGATGAATTTTATAAGGATGGATCCTGTATTTATTAAGAATCATTGACACAATTACTTGGCTAATGTCAGTATTTTCGGATATATGATTCTGACTAATATTGGGATTTTCGATCACTGATCCAAGTACAGTAAAACATTTTCTTCATTCTCAGTGACAGGTTTTCTGATAACAGGTTTTTTATAACTGACACTTCCACTTTCCCGAAACTGGTTTAATAGTTTCACAAAAACGGCTGGTTTAGGATGGTTTCTTTTAGGAAATTTTTGAGCATAGACCCGAGAAGTCAACAAAGAATTTTGATGACATTCTCCAAAGATAAAAATTATATCAATAAGCTCTTCCTTTGGATTAATCTTCATTTTGACAAAGCAATGACACAACAATATTCAAATAATTCAATCCAATAAATGTAATTCCACAGTTACAAAAAATAATACCGCTTATATAGCAACAGTCCTTGCAGACTAAACTGACAGATTAAATGAATTATCTGACGTTTCTAAATGCCATACGCAATTAGATACATTCCGTGGATAAAGTTAAACCTTAGGACTATAAAAGTAATCCGCTCATTTGGAACATGAGAAAATTATTACGAAGATCTATGCTACGCAGTAAACATATCACATTCATATGGACAAAAGCTCATACGGGACTTGAGGGTAATGAAATTGTAGATACTTTGGCTAAAGGTAGCATTTTAAATGGCATTCATCTTAAAAATAAATTTACTCTTTCTCATGCATATAATTGTTTAAGTCATAAAATAAAGCATAAATGGAAAGGAAGATGGTCTAATTTTTGTAGAAATATGTCGACAAGATATTCACTCATATGTGATGATATACCAAATAAATACTGGCATAAAGATATAACAGTCTCAAGACGCTACATAACAACTATCATTCGTATGAAATTTGACCATGCCTGTTATCCTGCTCATTTACATAAAATTAATGTCCTACCGACAGAAAACTGTGATGTCTGTCATATTAGATGTGATCTGGATCATATAATTCTACAGTGTAGAAAATACCGGAATGAAATAAATACACTGTTTGAAATTTTGTTAAACAATTGTAAACTTGAGAGTCCTTTTAATGTCCTTAGTCTTCTAGCATTAAAAAGAATAGAAGTATATAATGCAATTATGCTTTACCTACATAAAATAAATTTAAAACTATGATCTCACATTCCTAATTTTATCCTTCAGTGTACATTCTTTTATAGTGGTCTTTCTTATTTGTCTAATCAAAAGACGCCCTGATAGACCCCAACGGCGTGAAGTGTGTGTCCCTGTTAAACACTTATGTTAAATCATTTTTTCAATATCTCAAAACCTAGTGAAGAATTTGTTTTTTTTTACCATTAATATCAATATGTTTGTGAATAAAATAACACTTCGTGACTGGCTGCATGGCTGATCAGCCAATGCCAATAATTAAAAAAAACAAAAAAACTAGATATATTAGAATATCTATGCAAAAAACACAAAATGATGCAGAAATCGATAATTTGGCGTATTCTGTAAAAACGCGAAGACTTAGCTATAGAACACTCTTATACTATTCGATAGGTATTTAAAACGTACATTTTCTGGTAAAGTAAAAAGTATAGCGTTCTATTTAAATTAATCAAGTTATAGCCACTTAAAGTTCTTATTTGATTAATTTTAATTTTTGGACACCCTGTATAATATAGCAAGTTTATTATAATTGGGATATAAAATATGATTTATTGTTACACTTCACTGTAAATTTTGAGTACATAACTGAAATACTTCTTAAGTATTTGAAACATGAAAATTAAGTGAGATTTTGTCAAAATTCAAATTATTTAAAAACCCTTAAGATATATGTACTATACACCAGAATCCAAAAATGCAATAAGATACATTTTTATTTTATTTTTTTACATTATTTAAAAAACACAACTTTGATACTTTTCGAGCTTTTGGGACGCCCTGTATAATATGAAAATAATTTTAAAAAGTAACCGTATTAGACTCCCATATATCTCAAAAGTAAAACTTTTTGAAAGTCACGTATTTTGGCCGCGATATTCCGTGTCGTATAGGGTAAATAACCCAGTATATATTTGACTCCCTGATTACGGATATCGAGGGTGAATTACCGAAAAATAATCAAGTTGAGGAAGTTATTGGCTAAACTCATCTAGAATTAACCGTTCCATTCTTTAACATTTTCTCTATAATATGATATTTTTTATTTAAAGATTGGTTTTAATAAAATCATGTTCGTGAAATATGTGATGATGCATATTCAAATTATAACCCCATCGAAAGAACGGGCGAAGCCGCGACGGGTAAATACTAGAACATCAATGATAACATAATCTGCAATTTATTACTCTCTACAAAGTTTTTATTTATTTAAAAACACTCGTAAAAGTTCATAAAATATAAGAAAAGTTCAAAATTAAATAATCAAAGTTAAACACATCATAAAAAAAATTTAAAAATAGCAAACTTAAAAGCAACACAAATTATATAATTTATATTTTCGCATTATTTCCCTAAATAACTAAAATATTTCAGGTAAAACTTACATGAAAATTGTAACTCCTATCTTGAATCTCTTAAATGTTCAACACAAATACAGCAATCATTTAAAACTTTTTCAGCTTTTCCATAAAATATTTTCCAACGAACTTGAACAATTCAAAAGAAAAATTAACTTTATTCGACTTCAAATTTATTTGATCATGCTTGATATAACACTTGTATAAAACTGGACTGTGCCCGCAACAATATTGAACATAAAGAAGTAAATGACCCTTTGCGGGCGGTTTTGTGGGGGAGAATAAGCAACTCAGGTGAATATATGCACCTTATTAACTAAGAAGGGGTAAAAGGGGCAAAATTTAACCCTTCTTATTCATGTATAGAGCCTTGGCGTGTAGGGTAGTGAAAGGAAATTAGCACCGATTTGTAATTGTGAGCGAGAAATATAGGGTGATTTTTTTGTTACGAGGTGATTAAATACCAGGAAAATTTACAAAACTGAAACTTTAACATATTGTAACGGACTTTATGGCAGTGTACACACTAGAGAAAGTAATTAGCATATTGGGAGCATAGAGATAGAGATAGAAAATTGCTTATATTATGGGCAGATATGGGGACATATCAAAAAGTATTAGTATACGGCCTAGATCGGCTTTTGTGGAGAGTTTATTTTGAGAAGTCGTTGAACTAACGAATTGTTTGACAAGTTGTGAGAATCGTGACTATAAAAGGTTGTTAAATAATACAGTGTGTTTAAAGACTGGCCGTCCGGAACAATATTTACAATCAATTAAAACAATGGCAGTCTCTTTCTTTATTTATCTGCTCATTTGACTGAGAAGAAAAGGCAAATCCTCACTTATTTAACCAGAAATAATGTAATTCACTTAAATTTTTCAGTTACGTACCGAATTTGTTATGATAAAGTACACAAGGGACCGTCTTTAATATGAATTAAACGTCAATAAACAATATATTAGCCTACTACATGAATAACATCAGCACTAATTTAAAATTAATCACATGCAAGCAATAGCGACTATAAAAAATATTCCACAATTTTTGCCGTGAGTGTATATACACAAATTACTAAAGTAACTGATGAATACAGAAGTATGAAGCTTCATACACTAAGTGTTTCAAAGGTTGGATATTTAAAATGATGGAATTTAACAAATTCTTTTAATTATACAAGCTTAGTACCGTTTCTTTAGACTTCCGCATCCACCATTTGATTTCTTGGATAATATTATTGCCACACTCCAACATTATTTGGAAGAAAGTAATATTTGAGCTATAGAACATTTTGTTCTTGTTGTGTGACCATTTTATTTATAATTTACTCATATTAGTCCATTTTCTTTACAATATAGTGATTTTTCGTTTTTTTAGGTAAATATCTCGGATTTAAAAATAAACCGGCTAATGTCAAAACTATTATGATTGGTTCAAATTACTTTATCCGCGTTTTCTATTCATGGTTGGGGAATTGCCTTTAGTTTTGACAATTTATATAACCTTACTTTTTCCATATGTAAACACCAGATAAAATGTAATTTGTTCTAATTTTAAGTGTTTTATGAAAATTTTTCTTTTTTAAGACTAGCTCATGTAAAAGTTAACATTTACATTCACAATTCTTAATTATGGTGTCTTCCCCAGTGCAAAATTTAAGCGATTTTCTCAAAAATAAGCCTCCGTTGGTGATATTTCTTTTATGTTTAGTAGTCCTAGCTGTTTCAACTTTCTATTTCGCTTTTGAAATTGAAAAAGACGGTCCCACAGTTGATAGTGATAAAAAACATGTAAGTTGTTCATTTAGTAAAATTTTTAGAAAGATATGAGTTACAAGTTTGTCACCGTATTTTAATTATTTAAATTGTTGTATGTACAATTTAAACCATTTTTTTTACAACCTTTTTTAGGATTGGCATTCCATGCTGAAACATTTCAACAAATTAGAAACATGTATCTTATATTCAACATGGACCAATGAAATAAGTATTCGAGAAGATGAAGAACAATTTAAAAATGAATTATCACTTTTTACCAAAGTAACTGTTGACGATGTCAGTTTTTTGAGGCCTTTTTCAAGAGTCTATGGTGCCTTATCATTGCAAGGTAAGTTTTAGACAATGACGAAAACTAAAAAATATATTTTATAGAAAAATCCCTTGTTAACCTTACATAGATTTACATTCTTCTTGTGTTTTGTGTTAAAATTTAGGCACTTAAGCCAAATATTTTAGGTTGGTATTCCACTACATGCCAAGATGAGGACAAGCTACCAAAAGATGTAGAAATATTATTTGACGTTCCTCCAGAAGTTAATACGATAAACTGTTCATTAGAAATATGTGTTACCATTAAAGGCCCTGCAGAATTCTTGCCTTTATTAAAAGCACCCGGGTGCAAGCCTACACCTTTGGTTAAAAATAAAAATTCAAAGGTAGATACATTAAAAATAATAAATAAATACTTACTCTTTAATAATAATTTTTTTAGGAAGTTAAAGGTTTTCTAACAACAAAAGTTCCAAAAATGGCAGAATCAAAATTTTGTTCAGATGGAAAACTTGGTAAAATCCAATTTGATTTGAAACAATCCGATATTGAAAATTATTTAAGTGATGTAAGTAAAATTTTTATGAATTGAATTTCGTATTGATGAAATGTGAGAATAGTGCATTCTGGGCATATTCTAGGGAGTTTCATATGGGGAAAATATTATATAAATTGAAAGTTGTAATTATATACTATAAATGTTGCTTACTTTACTCTGCGTTTTTTAGTTATTGATGTATTCCAATTTAATTCCTAGGCATATATTAATTTGAATTGGATTGAGAGTCTACTCATGGTTCTATATAAATTCTTTATATAGTACAAATAAGAGTAAAAAAAATAAAGTACAGTGTGGTCAAAGTTCTTTTTCGAAAATTATAACATTGCATAGTTTGAAAATTTTAAAAAGATGGTGAAATCCATGAATAAACAAATTAAAACTAGATATCAAAAGAAATTTCACTTAAAAAAATTGTACAAAATATAGAGCTTTTTGGGTAAATCTTTATTACAGTAATGAGAACACAATAAAAAAACTAAATGAAATAATAAACTAAAGACCTATATACCAAGGTACACCTATACAGTATATGAAATAACTCTTATTTTTGTCCCCTATTTACTAGATTACTTAATTAATTGGGACCACTTTGGTGAACATAAAAAACCATATTTGACCATAACAAGCTTAATTTAGAACTCTTTAGAGTAGTTGTGAAACTTATGCTATAACTAATTAGAACACAATGGTGTTTAAAGAAACTAAACAGTTTTCTATTAATATTTTATACCCATACAGGAACAAAGAACATTATCTAAAAATAGTTGTGAACTCATGTGAAATTATCAGTATAATATAAATTTTGCTAATTCTTCTTCTTCTCTAAAAATATATAGACCTCTTCTTTTAATTATAGGAGTAGGAAGCTTCATTTTCTTATCATTAAAAGGCACCACAGATATATCATCCTAATCAGGTTAAAAAAATCCAAAATGTGAATTTCTTATAAATTTAACAGTAAATTTATGATTCAAATGATATTTCTTGTATTCTTCTGTCTCAAAGACACCTACAATAAAATACTTTTTCTTTTTTTTTGGTAGAAAAATATATTATTATAAATGTACCTGGTATAAATCATCAAGGATAAAATTGTAGGCTGATGGTTTACAACTGTTTTACAAAATCTATTTTCTTTGTTTATGTGTACTTCTATTGGTTCATTTCTTTCTTCTATTTCAATGTCATAACCATCTTTAAGGAAACATGATTCTGGATTACCTTTTTCAGCGTCTTTTTCTTTCTTTCTAAATGCCTTTTCTTGAAGAATATCTTCTTGGCTTATAGATTCTCTTAGTTCAGGTTAGTTCAGGTTAGAAGATTATATTTGAGGAAAGAA
Organism: Diaprepes abbreviatus; assembly: GCA_034092305.1. Lineage (NCBI taxonomy): Eukaryota > Metazoa > Arthropoda > Insecta > Coleoptera > Curculionidae > Diaprepes > Diaprepes abbreviatus. Next base: position 12,686,916 of record JASJET010000054.1, read on the forward strand.
AAATATGTATATTTTTCTTTCCTCAAATATAATCTTTTTATCAGAATAAATGTTCCATTGAGCAAAGTTGGACCGTTTGGGCGAAGTAGGCAACATTTATGGTATAATTTTTTGCCACTAAAGTATACTGCAAATACAAAATCTAATAGCCAGATTCACTAAGAAAGTTTAAGATTTAACTGAAAAAATGTCTTATTTAATTGTAATATAGACCTTTGTCGTAACTACGATAAGCATGATAAAATTACATATGAATTTTTATTAATTTCTATGAATTTAATGGTTTTTATTTTAAAGATAATTTGTGAAAAATATTTATAGTATAATTTAGTTTTTTCATTATATTACAAAAAACTGGCACAAATTTACATTATTTGGTGATATCACCCAGATATTATATCTTTCAATTAATAATATATACCCAAGAAAATAACTCTAGTGTAGCTATTACCTTTTTTGTCTATACATACCCTATATCATAGTCAATTGTTATCTCTTTGTTTTAGGATATACGGACAGAAATTTACATTCATCTGATATGGTGCAGCTATTTCCTGGTCTTCCTCATTTTTTGTGTTTTGCTTTATGCAATTCTGAAAAAATCTGAGTATTTGGAAAGAAAAGAACAGAGTATAAGACTGCTGTAAAGCGCTAATTTTAATATAAATCATAGACATAAAGGAAAATATGTTATATAGAAAAAAAATTTCTTTATAAGTGGTTCCTTTTCTTATTAAACTCTTAATATTGAAATTATAGAAATACATATATAGGTAAAAAGAATTATAAAGATTTTTAAAATGTAATAATATATTTTTTAAGGTGATTTACCAAAATAAAATCCTACTAATATACATATCTATATTTTTTAATGTGGTGTTGGAACCCAAATGGCTTAAAAATTAAATAACTGTGATTTTACTTTTTAATAAACATTTATATTACAAGAATGAATTTGATGATAAAAATGAAAGAACTCAATAAGAAAAAGTTTGTTTTTTGCAAACATGAATAAATTGTATGCGATGAAATAAAAATTTAATTTAAATAAAGATAAATCAAATTATCTGTGACAAAATAGGCATTTTAAATAGAATTGCGGAGGCTAAACAAAAATATTTTCATTCTTGGAACAAAGTTTATTTTGTAAACTTAGGATAGCCAAAAACAGCACTTATTTTATTTCTTTTCTCTTCTTTTTCTTCAGGAAAAAGCAAGATGGATATATGTATAATTCTTTGCTGGTTTAGTCAACATATTAAATGAAATCAGTTAGTTTATAATCTTATTTAGTTCAATTACTTCTTGACCCTTCCTAGAGTTGATAATGATAACAATTCTAATAAGAAATGTGAATATATTGAGTTTATAAAAATGTTATTTCGCAAATATTAAATCATTATATTTTATTGTGTGAGATTTTTAAGAAGCTTCTTTTTGGTTGGATTTTTTTGAATGTGTTATGTTTTCATTTAATTTGTGACTTTGTAAAAAATGGAATTTTGGGTTTGGAAATGTGTATTATTGGCGATTTTTGGACAAGTATTATCGGTGAGTTAATGAAATATAGAAAGTGGATTTGTAAAACTGATTTTATGATTGACAAAGTGCCTCAAATGTTATTACCGATTTTTACGGAAAACATATTTTGAATGATTGTATGACATATAAAAAAAAATGTTTTTTAATAAAATTATTTTTAGATATATGTTCCGAATGAGATAGATCAAACGCCCAAACGATATACCACAGGAATAAAAATAAAAACTTCACATTATAAATCACTATCGGAACCGTACTATCACTCGAATTACAGCAAAGTGTACCATAATAAAAATTATACTTCTAGCTTATTGGATAGCACTAGTAACATCAACAATTCGACCAGGTAATTAGTAAATTTTTCATTAAGGAAAACGTATATTCTATTAATTCAATTCGATATCTCTCTCGCTTTTTTTTCACCAAAATCTCATTTGGCATCTTCTGTGCTCGCTAGTTGAAGATCAACTGAGGAAAATTAAATGTGCAGCGTGCTTTATACGCGGTCGTATTGGTTGGCGTGGGTTTCGCCCCTTTTTTCAGGTAGAGAAAAGATTGAGTGTATAATATCTCTTATTCAGAGTGCCGTTCTTTTCAATTTTGATCAACTCGCGAATCAGTCTTGTCTTGTAATGTTCTATGTAAGTGGTTTGCTGGCAGTTGTCAAAATTAATTTTGTGCCCTGTCTTGAGTTCATGTTGGGAAATGGCTTATGTTGTCTGTGTGTTTCTTATACTGAGGTTATATTCTTTTAGCCTTGCCGATGTTCTTCTGTTGGTTTGGCCTATGTATATTTTACTGCAGGTGTCCTTTGAGTTTCTTAAATGTGAGCCTGTTGTTTTGTGTGATTTGTAAGATGTAGATATGTTATGTTCTCTTTGTTGTGCCTTTTATGTGTGGAAGTATAGTGATTTGTTTGGTAGATAGTTTTATTTTTTGCGTGGGTTTTTGTTGCCATTTTATTGCTTTATTTATGGTTGGTGGTTTGTAACCATTTTGTTTGGGGGCCATTTTCATGTGTGTAGTTCTTTTTCTTTTCTTTGATTGTCGGTTAGACGAAGGGATCTTGATATTAGTTAGCTAGACCCTGTTTTTGTGAGGGGTGATAGCGAGAGTTAGCAGTTTTAGATATAATAAATAATATGAATCTAGAAATCCTCTCTTTGGGTGAACTGGTCGAGTAATTCATCTATTGGTATGCTCGGATACGGGGACTTTACGTCGAAGCTTGTCAAATCTTACAGAGTGAAGAACTGCGGCTTTCCCCATACATAGTTGCACGAGGCCAGCAAGATATTTTCCTAGTTTTTTGAGTGTGAGAGTTATAAGCTCCGACGATTGGTCATAGAGGAGCATTTTGCTTATGGATATTTGGAAGTCCTTAGAATCTTGGGCCTTTGCTAGACTTTTCCCGTGATATCTATTTTCTCTTGATATCCAGTTATATGGGTCAGTTCATGATTTTGGAATTCGTGGTTTTTTCAAGGTAAGTGGTGGGTTCGCTTGACACAGGCTTGTAAGTAGAGTGTTTTAAGATATATATATATATATATATATATATATATATATATATATATATATATATATATATATATATATATACATTTGTTTATCTAATTTCAGTAATGTCCAATCTACAAAACTGTATCCGATTTATATATCTGAAGACAAAAAAGAAAAAATTCAAAATGTCCTTACGGAACACAATACCAATGTTGTTGAAAAGGACACTTTAAATAACAGGGTGGTCTACAAAAGAAGGATAGAGAAGACTAAGAGTATAGAAGTTTATAATACGTACGTACTAAGTAAATCCCAGAAAATATATTTAAGATCGAGTCGTTTCAGGCAGAATGAAATACTAAAAATAAATTGTGAAATCGAAAAATATTTTCATAAAAATTGGTTAAAATTATTAAATATTTTTTTACTAAACTATTATTTTTTCAGTTTGTATATTTTTAATTTTAATCAAAATATTCACTTGCTTCGCATTTTCATGTTCATTTAAATACTAAAAAGAAATGTAATTGATTAGCAAATATTCTTCGCTTACGCTGAATAAACTCGACTGTTACTTCCATAAAAAAAACTCTAAAAAATAAACGTTTTAAATCCTTATTAATTAGCTCTTGATCTCCCATTTCCCTCGAAAACGATCCAAAATATTTTCTAGGTGCCCAGCCGGCCTTACAGGACAATTTGTTTATGATCTATCATGTAATCAATATTTAGACTGTTGGAATGGCCGAGGTAGTGCACGAAACTGTGCTCCAGGGACCCTTTTTAATCCTAAAACTTTAGAGTGTGATTTTCCAGAAAAAGTTGAATGTTTAACAGGTATAGTTTAACATTTTTAGGGCTTTGAGCTTCAATAAACTGAACGAAACTTACCAAGCAGGATTAAAAGCAATCTTTCCTGCTTTTTTCCTTATATAACTACAATTAATATTACATTTTTTCTCTTAGGTCATTCCGCTAACTCTTTAACAATCCAAAAATCTTCAAAATACCAAAATCAAGAACAGGCAAAATGTCCTAAAGATTTCAGTGGACTTATTCCAAATTATAACGACTGCACAAAGTACATACAATGTAACAGTGGTATTCAAACAGCAGGTACTTGCCCTCCAGGAACATTATTTGATATTAATCTAAATGTTTGCAATCATCCGCGCGAAGCCACTTGTTTTTCTGGTCAATCAGGAACAAGTTATGTTGTTAAAGAACAATCTGGAGGTAGTGCTGATATGCCTGGACAATATTATAATCAAAATAGGCAATATCAGAGCGTAAGAGGGCAGAGTCAAATTCAAAGTCAATATCAGGGTCTGAGTCAACAATTTGCTGGTCAATATGGGAAACAGCAAACTTATAGCGTTGGCCAAGGGCAGAGTGGTACTGTCCCAAATTTTGGTCAAGGGACTCAGTATTATAGCGGTTCAGCTCAAACGAGTGGTTGTAATCCTCAAACTCAAAATTGTCAACAAGGTATTTACAATCCTACATCATTTAGCCAAACAAATTTTGGTACAGGACAGTCTCAAGGTTCTGGAGGTACCGTTTACATACAGTACGTAATGTGTAACCCGGCTACAGAGGACTGTTCAAGTTTTCAACAAGGTACTTTTATGCTTGGACCTGGTGGTACTTTGTGCAACCCTATAAAGCAAAACTGCACCCCAAGTACTTACGTTCCTAGCAATAAAATGCACCAACAAGTAACACCAAATACCTTACCTTCATCTGATACTTATTATGTAAAATATGTAATGTGCAATTCAAGGCAAGAAGATTGTACAAAATACCAACAAGGTATCATTGAAGCTACCTACGGGGTTCCAGGTACTCTTATTGGAGCGCACCCAGTACAAGATTCCTTTCAAGGTAGTCGAAGTGAACAAATACCCTCAGAATGTGATCCTCAGATATATAATTGTGGCACTATTCAATATTACAATGGCCAAGGACAAATCTGCAATCCTCAGTATCAAAATTGTGGTCAATTTACTCAAAGTAACGTCGGTAGAGGTTCTGGAGTTTACAGTCAAGATCAAAATAGACCTCAAGGAACAACCTATAATCAAATTTTTAGTGGCCAAGGACAGCCGGGACAAATTTGTAATCCCCGGTATCAAAATTGTGGTCAAGACGCACAAAGTAATATAGGTGGAGGTTATGGTACTTATAGTCCTGGACAAGGTTTTGTACAACCGGATTCTCAAGGTCGCTACCCAAAAAAATTTAACAGTTCTACAAATTACAAAAAGATTTGCAATGCTGGTGAAGAAAATTGTTACCAAACGAGCTCTATTACTCCAACCAAAACCCACGGTATTCAACGAGTGTCCGCTACCGAAGCTAAATGTCCAGAGGGATTTCAAGGAATAACCAAACATCCCACAAACTGTAAAAAATTTCTAAACTGTGCTAACGGTATAACTTACGTGCAGGATTGTGCCCCAGGTACACTTTTTAATCCCATTTTGAGCGTCTGTGATTTTCCTTATAATGTAGATTGTAAAGATGATAATGATGAAGCTGCTACTACTGTGCTCCCTGAATTTGATGATCAGCAAGACCTATATGGCAAAATTCCAGGTAAACATAAATTTTAGAATTTATAGCCTTATTGAACATGTATTCAAATTTTTTAGTTCGTGTACCACCTAAAATTGTCCCATATTGCCAAGGTTCTCAGTGTGCTCAAAATCAAGGTGCAGGTCAAAATCAAGGTTTCATAAATACATATGGACAAACCAATTGCCAAGGTTCCCAATGTCGCCAGACTCAAATTGGACAGGGTCAAGGGCAATATCAAGGTCAATATGCGAATGCACAACATGGTCAGATTGGGGGCAGTTATGGACAACAACCGAGTCAAAGTAGTTGCCAAGGATTAAATTGTGTTAATCAGCTACAAGGTCAAGGCCAATATAACCCAGTCCCAGGTCAGGGTGGTGTTTATAACAATCAGCCAGCGTGTCAAGGTTTTCAGTGTGTCCTTAATCCTCAAGGTACAGTTTTGATTGATATAATAAAGTTTTACATGAACATGTTTTCTAACCCTTTTAGGAGGTTCAGCGGTAAATCAATATCCAGGACAAAATTGTCAGGGAAACCAATGTCAAACCAGCCAGGTTCATCAAGGCTCCGCTACACCGTCTCCTCAAGGCCAAGGTAAAAAAATGGTCTCTTTTTATTTGCGACATATTTTTCATACAATTTTCTTTATGTTAAAGGTATAAGTGGAAACTATCCAGGTTATACAACTTGTCACGGACAGCAATGCAGGTCAAGTCAAGGACAATATCCCGTTGATGGACAAGGTCAAACTGAAGATTACGGATATCAAACAACCTTGTATGAAATTAGTACACAAAGAACATACCCCAGACCGACTCAAGGATATGGGCAGCCAAGTCAATTTATTTCTGGCCAAAATGGTGAAAGTCATATAATGAAAATACCTACCAAACCAAGGTATCCAGGAGTTACGCCGATTAATAAATCTGATAGAGTCACATCTGGAGGTTTTAACAATCAAAAACCAGTAGATTACGTTGACATTTTTGATCCAAATGAATCCAGGAACTTTGCCTTTGCCACAACAACTCGAAAACCTACACAGAAACCAGAAAAGCAAATATGGCCTCCACCTTATCCAGACTTGGTAGCCACAGATCTAAACGCTGACTATGTTTTTGAGTACGAAGATGGTGAACCTGTTACGTTAGCTCCAGAAAAGATTAATATTGAGAAAAGGAAGAAAAGTAGATGTGATGCTAATGATTTTGTTTGTGATAAGAAAAGCTGCGTTGCTAAAAATTTTGTTTGTGATAATGTTAGGGTAAAGTAGTCTTATTTTATATCAGTTTTATTTGTAATTATCAATTTGGTTTCTTCTTGTAGGATTGTGATGATGGGAAAGATGAGAAGTACTGTCAAAAATATTTGGACGAATTTAAACCATATAAAAATGCAAGGTTAGATGTTTTGGAACGGCAACGATGGGATAATGTTAGTTATGCGACTTGTGCCTTGCTTTGTACGGATAGTCAGAGGTTTGAATGTAAATCATTTAACTACAGGTAAACAACAAGATAAAGCTTGCGTTCAACGTTATTATCAATGATTCTCTTTCTTTTAGAAAAATTGATAAAGTATGTTTTCTGACAAATGAAAATATAGGATCCAGTGGAGCTCTTAAAAATTACTATCCGTGTGATTACTATGAAAGGAAAAGTACCTCACTTGCTTGTAATGACATGCACGTATGTCCTAATGGGAAATGTTTAACATCTGATCAAGTTTGTGATGGGTAATGTGATTATTATGGATTTATTAGTTTTAAAAATATTTAAAACATGATAACTAGAAGTTTTTAATATGAAGAAATATTGATTTATATAAAATTTTGTTAGCAAACTTTGGAGTCAAAAAATATGTTGTTAAATAAAAAAAAATGTCCAATCAATTTTTAGATATGATGACTGCGGCGATAGAGCTGACGAAAAAGGGTGTAGAGCCTCCGATTTTGGATATAAAGTAAGGTTGGCTGGAAGCAAAGAAGAAAATGAAGGTCGAGTAGAGGTAACAGGTATGTTGGATTTTATTTAGCTTGCCTTGTTTGCGTCTTGTGTGGGTCAAATCTATTAATTAAAATTTTACCCCCTTCCTGATGACCGATTGATTTGAAATTTAGTTCACTCTTTCAGTTCTGATGATAATACAATTATGTATATTCAGTATCATTGTAAGTCCAAAATTGGCGTATTACATATTTTTTTACAACCCCCTCAATATGGGTATCAAATGAACGGGTTTGACAAGTAGAACACAGTACACTTTAGAAAAAAAATCCTACTCCAAAATGGCATCCGAAACAAAATGGCGGATCATAGAGTTTAGACAGTCAATACATTAAAACTGAAATCTAGGTATCTAATAAAAACAAAGGACTTTGTCAGCTTAGAATCGTGATTCAAGCATGAATTCCCCTCCCAAATCAAGATTTCGTATCTTGTCGAGGACTGTGTGACGTTAGGGTGGCTATAAATGATACATCGTTAGCGGTACTCTACCTAAGTTAAGGTAAAAGGTTAAAGCGCGCCGAGGACTGTGTGGCATTTGGGTGGATAAAAATGATATGTCGTTAGCGTTTTCCGTACAAGACTTGGGCGCATCTTGCTATATAAAAGCCTTTCTCTTCTGTGGGACCTCTGAGGGATCGACCGTTATAATGTCCATTACTCGTGGGAACAAAATGGTGAATAAAATATGTAAGACAATGTTTTTAAGTTAAACGGTTTTATTGTAAAAAAACATAATAATGATGCAGGTAATGTTCTAAAAGCTAAAAAATAATTAGGTAGATACCGGATATCAGTCATCACAGTACTCTCCTCATCAATCTAGGGTATTGATCAGACTAAAATAAAATCATGGGGCGCAGCGTAGCCCGAGTAATATGTAAATGATCGTTTTGTGATGTCGCACGGTGATAGTGACAGATTTACTTTTACACACATTTTGCATAAGTTGTTTATTGAGAAGATGCATCCAAAGCATATATCTGGTACCTGCCTAATTATTTTTTAGCTTTTAGTACATTATCTGCATCATTTATAATAAAAACGTTTAATTTAAAAAAAAAAATTATTTTATTTTATGGCTTAGATCAGTGATTCTCGAACTTTTTTTTGAATTGCTATCCTTTTTCGATTTTTTAAAAATGTCCCCATTCGCCATAAAATAATGGGCTTGGAAAAATATAGATACGTATTAATTATTAATGATTAAAACCGATTATTGAGCTTGCATGTGCTTAATAAGTTTTGTAATTCAGGATTGAGTTTTTGTCAAGGTCAATCTCTGTCAGCTTATTCCTGACTTTTGTCTTGATCTGCAGAAGAGTTTCCCAGAGGTAAGTAGAAGCAAAGCGCACTAATATTCCAAAAGAAAGCGTGGAAACTTTAGGATACGAATGATGCATAGCACACCAAAAGTAAAGTAACGATTTTTTCTAAAATATATCACACACTGAGAACAAACGACAAAAGGGACACAGTAACGACTTAATACTCTTATTCTCTCTCTTACACAGCGAACTACCCGGCTAGTTTGATCCAGTCGGATATTGCCAGGTACAAGCAGGAGCATACGCTACACTGTGGGATATTTGGAACTAATTTTTCTGAAAATCCAATATCTCAACTTGAGATAACGCTAATCAAGTTTTTTTTTAATACGATGTTCAAATTTTTCTTTTGAACGTAGAATCTATGTCGATTCTTCCTATTATTCTATTTTTGGCTGAGAGTACATTAATAATGTAACAAAACTGAGAGTTGAAAACTTTTTATTTTTATATTAATTTATCTCTGAGAGTAAAATTTCCAAAAATCTTAATCAGCCATATTTATTAGTGGAATTTTGTGTAAAATTCAAATATGCCCTTCAAGAAATTCAAAGGAGTAACCTAACCTCAAAACTTACAATGTAGTTTTATTGCTAAATTTTCAGTTTAAAAAGTGTTTATAAAACTAATCTTGACCATCTCAAAATATGTGTTTGAGATATCAAAATATATGTCTCTGTCAAGTTTAATCTTGGACTTAGGCCTATAACTTATAAAATATTAGTAAAATAACAATTTATTAGAGATTAAAGAGCTTTTTATAGTGTTTTTAACTAATTTTATAGGTTAGAAGCTTAAGCTCGGGAACATGTTTTTTGATATCCCAGAATATGTACTTTAAGATGGTCAAAATTGATCACTATGAACACTTTTTAAACTGAAGATTTAGCAATATAATTGTAAGTTTTGAGGTTTGGTTTCACTTTTGGATTTTTGGGAGTGCATATTTGAATTAAATTTTTGAAAATTATGCTCTCAGTGATTAATTAATTTGCAAATTAAAATTTTTCGTCCACTGATTACATCGCATATCTCGCGTCTTTCCAGGCATCAATAAATTATTAACATCTATCTTTAAATTTTAAAGCTAAGACGACTTTCTTGTGGGTTGTAATGCCTAGCCCCTATTTCATCTCTATTTTCATATAGTTTTTCCAACTTTCTTAGGGGCTAGAGCAATTGCAAATACTCAAGGAGAGCGGAACGAGGACCTAGAGTACTTACTACTACTTTAAACTTATTTACAACTGTTTTCTTACCATTAAAACACTGTTGGCCTTTTTAGATTAAGTTTTATCGAAATTATATACGAGAGGCACTAGTTTACAAAAATAATTATCAATAATTTCACTTAATTATAAAGCAATTTTAAATATTCTTCTATTTTATCTTTAACAAAATTAAATTAGATAAAGCGCTCACTTTACCACCAGTTACTATAGTTTATAGTCCGCATTCCTCTTCCCCACAGGTCACGGCTACGCAGGGCGAGTTAAAACTTTGATTTAACCCATTTTAAAACTCCGCATCAACTGTTTACTGGACTACAAAACATACCTAAAATTTTTATGTGAGAATTGTATTCAAAATCGTATTTGAAACATTTTTCACCGTACTGCAAAACACCCAGAATATACACTTTGAACCACTTCTTAACTATCACGTTATTAACTCTTGTTCTTAACTAACTATTTTCGACTCTTGAATTTAACTCTTGATTTCGAATAACTGTTCTTAACTAACTTCCCATAGCGAGATGGCTCGTAACTAAATAATATTTGCCGTAACGTCTTGGCAAACATCTGCTTGTTCTTGCAAGAAAAAATCGCATGATTGCGGGTCTAAGTGTTGAAACTTTTGGTTTTTTACCAAAAGCGCGTGATTCCTACGTCAGCAGAACGACATTCCTTTCTTGGCCTTTTTATTTTTCATCGTTCCAGAACAAAATAAGTCACATATCGTGTGATTTAGATTCCGATTTTATATTTTGTATTTTACTCGAATTTAGTAAAGAGTTGAAATAAATTAGTGTGCGTCTGTGATAAAATTTGCAAACCTTGGTCTTGGGTAAAGAAAAATTTAATTTTAGTGTTTTAAATTTAATAAGATTTTTTGCAAAATATCAGAAGAACAGCAAGGTTTCCGCAAAAACATATCTACAGTAGAGGCCATATTCATCGTAAGACAGATAGCAGAGAAATCTATTGAATTTACTAAGCCGGCTTTTATGTGCTTTATAGATCTCACTAAAGCCTTTGATAAGGTGAGACTGGATGATATTCTGCAAATAATGCGAATTAAAGGCATCCCAAACAATTTAATTAACATAGTTGAACAGCTAAACTCCAACACCACAACACAAATCTCAGTAACCGGCAACCTAACTAAGGATGTACCGATAGCGTTGGGCATACGACAGGGGGACTCTCTGAGTCCATTACTGTTTAACATAGTAATGGACCAAATAATTGAGAACGTCAAAAGAGCGGCACCAGGGTACAGAATGAATACCGGGGAAATAACAATATGTTACGCTGATGACGCCGTCATAGTCTCGGAAAATGAAGACGACCTCCAAAGACTTCTATTTGCATTCCACACCATAAGCAAGCAACTCAACATGAAAATATCCTTCGATAAAACTAAGTCAATTGTAATAAGCAAAGTGCCCTTAAGATGCAAACTAGTAGTGGATGACAAACCAATAGAACAACTCATGACCTTTAATTACTTAGGAGTTGAGATATCCGCAAACCAAGACAGAACAAGAGAAGTAAGAAACCAAGTAAACAAGGCAAATAGAATCTCAGGAAGCCTGGCGGATATAATATGGCACAACACATACATGAGCAAGGACGCAAAAACAAAAATCTACAAAACCTGTATTCGACCGATAATGACGTACGCAATAGAGACGAGAGCTGACAACATAAAAACAAAATCAATTCTAAGAATTGCCGAAATGAAAGTACTAAGAAGAATATCGGGATACACATTAAGAGATCACATACGCAATTTAACAATACGCGAGGAACATGGAATGCAGGATATAGTAAGATGGGGACGGAAGCGCAGAAGAGCCTGGAAAGAGCACGTAGGAAGAATGGCGTAAAATAGGATAGCGAGAACGCCCGAGATGGAACACCGGAAACCAGAAGACCAATAGGTAGACCACCTAAAAGATGAAGAGAATCCTGGATTTCAACATCAAATGAGATGAATGATTGAGTTGGAAAAAACAGGCTGTAAGCCTATAACAAGAGGAAGAAGAAGAAGAAGATTTTTTGTTTTCTGTTGTTGAATTTTGAAAGTAAATACTTGCACTATTTTTGGAGATTTCCGATTTATTTATTTATTTTAAAATAAAATTGATTTTTAATCTGACTTTTTTAATTTTAGATAGATAATCAGAAGTAATTTTTTTTATAGTGGTGAAAGAATAATTTTATATATTTTACTAACGATACTTTTTAGTTTTTGGAAGAACTGGTTATATTTGTGACGACCAGTTTAGTATTACTGCTGCCAATGTACTCTGCAAGGAGCTTGGTTTTGAACTTGGAGCTGCAGAGGTGAAAGGTAAGGCAAATTTTTGGGTTTTATTATGTCTTTCGAATCTCGATCTAGATAGAACTGTTTTGTATTGGAATTTTTACATCTATAATATTGGGCCGACAAGAAAGTATTTTTGGTGGTCACGCATAGAGAACTTTTTAATTGTTTTGAAGGACTAATGTCAATGTTATGTTTTTGCTTTTGACATTTGTTATCAGTCACATTTAGGTTACTTTAGAAGCAACTTGTGAACAAAATGAAAAATACATAATTGATTAAAGTTAATTGGTTGTATAAAAAATGAGTTTTATTTTACACTAGGCAACCGAAATTACTTTTCTTTATTTATTTATTTTTAACTATTCTTTTTTTTAAAGGCAATTCATTATTTGCAAAAGATATAAAAGAAAATCATACCCTGTACATGATGGATGACGTAGAATGTATCGGAAATGAAACTAGTATCATGCATTGTAATTTTGCTGGTTGGGGTATACACAATTGTGGTGATAATGAGGTACATTTTAGTAGTACGTTAAATACTGAGACACAGTTGACAGAATTAATAACTTTGACTAACCCTATCTGCTGTAGTGTGTAAATTAAAATTTTTATATTGTTTAGATAGCCGGAGTTATTTGTAAAACTCCCGAAGAAACTTGTAGTGAAGGATACTGGAAATGCGACACCGGAAATGAATGTGTTAGATTGCCTTTCCTTTGTGATGATTTAGACGATTGTACTGATAATTCAGATGAAGCTAGCCATCATTGTAATGTACGTAATTTAGTTTAGAAATATTTCCACTTTTTGTAGGCGTTCCGAGGGAGATCAAGTGGTCGGTTAAAAGCGTTTGTATCTTCCTGGTGACGAAAGTGAATTTGTATGTTGTAAACGGCTTAAAAGTTTGCTTTTTCGTTACTAAAAAAGCTTAAATAAGTTAGAAAAATATTTTTTTGTTAGTCACCCACCGAACTGAGACTTGTTAACGGCACCAAAGGAAATGAGGGTCGTTTGGAGATACGACATCATGGAGTATGGGGTTCCATATGTGATGACGACTTCAACGAAGATGCAGCCAAGATTGCCTGCAGGTACTTTGGGTATTCTGGATCTGCTTATGTCAAGAAAGATGCATATTTTGGACAAAGTAAGTTTATTTATAGCAATTTCTAGTTACTTCTTTATATGTATACTTCTAAGCGGAGTTGTCCTGACTGTCTGTCTGACATATCAATGCACAGCCCAAACTGTTAAAAATAGTACAGTGAAATTTTGGAAAAAGGTATGTACAGGGTTTTCTCAAAGTTGAGTCATTTATTTTCACAGCTTGTAGAACTCGTACAGAGAAATCAATTTACCGAAAATCGGTTATTTTATTTTTATTTTAGTTCTTTATAGTAAAATAGTATCCAACACTATAAGGGATCTACTGATTAACACAGAAATTCAAATTGCTGACTATTCAGGCAGTTGCTGAGCTTGTGGAGGGCGCGGTTGAGGGGATAGAAGGTGGGGAAGGCGTGAGGCTCTCACTGTATGACCTCAGTCGTGCCTTTGATTGTGTTTCTCATGATCTTTTGATTAGAAAGCTTCATAGATACGGTGTAAGAGGCGTTCCCCTCGATTTGCTTTTATCTTTCCTGTTAAGGGCAGACAGTCGACAATATATATATAATTTTTCTTTATTTTGTCTTTTCCTGGGTTTAGGTTCTATATTTAATAAAAAATACAAAAGAATTGAAGTTTCGCCCTTTATTTAAGGCATTTTCAAAATTTTCTTTTCCTAAAAATATTTTTATACAATTAACACTCACATCTATCTACAATTTTAAAAAACAAACAAGACATTTCAAAACAGTATTCAAATTTTTAAAATTTTTAAAAATATTTAATTTTACCGGTACACACCTTGACATTTTGTTATTCTATTACTAAATAAAATTTAATCTTTCCAAGGTCTACTGAGGATACATGGAATGCGAATGTATTTTATTTTTTTTATATTTTACAATGCACAAAAAAAAACAAATAAGGTATACGTTTAGTTGTATGTTTAAGAGGATATTCAATTTTTGATTTTTATTTGACAGGATCGAATACTTAATATTTTTGTTTAAATTAGGCTTGTGTAAATGTAGCTCAAATTTCCCATATCTGTTCTGTCATTAACAGCGTTTTTATCTTTTTTAATTTCAATCATTTCCTTTATCTGTAATTTTTGGTAATTCATATCTTTGTTTTTTATTTTGGGACTGTTATAATCAAAAGTATGTTTTTCTTCCTGCGTGTGTTTGTTTAACGCTGTTGAGGCGTTTTTCGTATATTTATGGCCATTTAATTTGTTGTTCAGCAATTGGTTCGTCATGTTTATATATTTTTTGGGACAATTTGTGCAAGGGATCGAATATATTACATTTGATTTATTCATGAGAGGAGTTTTACTTTTTAAATTTGTGAACAATGTATTTATTTTATTATGTAACTTGTGGCATACGATAATATCGTGCTTTTTTAAAATGTATTTTATTTTTTCTGACAGCTCACTAGTGTAAGGTAATGCTACATATTTTTGCTGTTTTTTGTTTTTACGTTATTATAAAACTTATATGTTCGTTTATAAATTATTTTGGTGATAGTCTTTTCGTTTAAATTATTATTTATTAGTGTCTTTTTTACTTTTTGCAGTATTTTTGGTCGGAATTCTGGAGACTCTAGGGAGATAGCACAATCAGACAGACCGATTATAACACTATTTTTTTGATTTGTTGAATGATTAGAGAAACAATTTAGATATCTACCCGACCAAGTTGGTTTGGTGTACCATTCAGTTAAAATTTTGTTTTTTCTGCGTATAAGTGTCATATCTAGAAAATTTATTTTATTATTTTTTTCTGTTTCGGACGTGAACTGTAATTTTTCATTGAAACTGTTAAACTCTTGGAGAATTTCATTTATGTTATTTTGTGATACGGCTGCTATGCAATCATCGACAAAACGTTTGAAAAATATTATATTAAAATTTAATCTTTCTAAAACTTTTTCTTCTAAATATCCGTTACTAACTGAGCAATGGTAGATGAAATTGGTGATTCCATAGCACATCCATCGAGTTGTTTGTAAAAGGTATTTTCGTACTGAAAGTAATTTGTATTTAGAACGAGGTCAACAGTTTCCATAAAATTACATACATATAAAAAACTTTGGTAGTGTCATGTCCCTTCATCGGCTACAACAACCCACTGGATTGCCCCTACTGTTGTTGGAGTTCACAAGAAACGAATCAATTTTGATGTCGTTTTTTGTGAATTTTTTATGGAGAACGTTTTTAGGTACTTCGGTACCATTAAAATTTGTAATTTTCACAGTTAAGTTGTTCTATTTTAATAGGTAGTGGTCCAATTTGGTTAGATCAAGTCTCTTGCTTTGGCAACGAAACATCAATCGAAAAATGTACCCATTGGGAATGGGGAGATCATAACTGCGATCATTCTGAGGACGTTGGCATCATTTGCAGCAACGAAGTTGATGCTGAAAGAAGTTCGAAATCTTTTGCTGGAGGCGTTAGTGATAATTTAAAACATTTTGGTAAGTAATTAAAATTATAATTGGCAATGTATCCACTGTACTTACATGATCTTCTGTTATGCTATTTCGATTAATGATTTTTTAGGAACTGGTTACCCGTCACCTGAGCCTGTTAACTGTGGATATCGAAAAGATAATATTTTCCTTGAGGGTGGTGATGTTCATTTCAGAGTTGTCCAAGGATCAATAGCCAGACCTGGAGATTATCCCTGGCAGGTAGGAAACCGTTTAGTATTTAAGGAATTTCATCAACTAATAAATTAAATTTATGTTTTAGACCAGTGTGGATTTGTTTTAGATTGGTTGTGAGAGAGGGCGCGTTAATTTTTGCTCCAAACCATCCAGAATAAAGTACAAAACAATAATTACGATTTACTCCCTCTCAAAAAGTTGTGGAAAATTTATTAATTAATGAAAATGTGTAAAAAAATTGAAAAAACGTTTTTTTCTCGTTTTCTTTTTTATAACTTCGAAAGTATTCATTTTGGGAGAAAGTTGAAGAGAGAAAAAAGTTTTGTAATTACATTTTCTACAAGATATGGTTAGTTGGATATCTCAAAATTGATTAACCTTGTTGTAAAATAGTAATAATTAAAAAAAAGTAGTTTTTTTATCTGATTTTTTTCGACCACTTATATTTCTCCGAGGACCTTCATATTTGGGCAAAAAACACTTTATAGTATGATAAAACAACATGCCAAATTTCGTTAAAATCGGTTCTATAAGTTTTGTACAATAATTTTGTTTTTTTTTTTTTCAAAAAATGGAAAATTTTTTAAATTTAATTGAGTCTCGAATATGAAACTAATTTAATTGAACTTTTTCAAATACAGAGTGTCCGAGAAAATGTAGAAAATCTCCTGGATATGAAAAAAAAACACGTGAAAGGAATACTACAAGTTCATATAAACTTTTTTCGGAGATATGGGCTCCCAAAGAGCTGAAATGGAATCATGCTTTTTACACATAATTATTGAACGACCAGGTATATTTCAGTTTTTTTTAATATGATATATACCAGATAAGACCCTTCAAATTACTATCCAAGAAAGTGTTGTGAATTACTCACAGCTGCAGGGACGGATTAGCTGTGACACTCATGACCCCATTTTTTACGCCCTGTATGATAAGAACTTTGGACAACGTTTTTTACATACCCTTAACTACTGACTAAAAATTAAGGACTCTTCTTTCATATCACTAACTCTTTTATTTTATTTACATAATGCATTTGGCGTATTTGGATAAGAGATACATCTTTGTTCCTATCAAATGTTCAACCTTCAACCTTATAAAAAAATTTGATCCAAAATTAGAGTTTACTTCTTTAGTTAAAAACGTCTAATTCTGTGAATTGCAGTTCGACCTAGGTTCGCAAAAAATGTGTGTTTTGTTTTATCGGCACCAAAAACAAAGTATTGTTGCAAACGTTGTATGAAAGAAATAAATATCCTGTATTTTAGAACTTGTCAACTTTTACATCGCTGACACATTGATCCTTTACTTGGATATTAAATTACTGATTTTTGGATTTCGTGGTGAAAATATTTGTGAAATAATTCGAAATATGGAATACACGTTTATTGAATATGCAGATATGCATCTGATATATGGTCTTGCATCTTGCAATGCTTTGGAAACCAGGAGGTTATATCACGACAGATATCCTAATCGTACTCTTCCAGATCAGAAAACATTTCAACGAGTTGATCAACGTATAAGGGAGAATGGTAGGCGATTCGATTTAATAAGGTAATATTATTAAATTTCCTCATAATTTTAGAAAATTTTGGGAAAAGAAGTACTGATGCTGGTCGGGGAAGAACAGTATATACGCCGCAATTAGAGCAAAATATTTTAAATGCTGTAGATGACACTCCTTCCACGAGCACTCGAAAGTTATCAGTGCAGTTTAATACGTCGAAAATAATAGTACATGAAGTTCTTTAAGAACCGCTGTTATATCCATATCCTTTGAAAAAAGTGCAGGAACTGAATCCTGAAGATTTTCCCCGTAGAATGCAGGGTTTACCAAAAACGGTATCATAAATTTGCACAACTCACATGTATGGGCTGATGAAAATCCTCATGCAACTATTGTTTCGCCTCATCAACATCAGTTCCAATCAATTAATGTCTGGGCAGAAATCATTGGCAATTTTTTGATTGGACCATTTGTATTGCCGGCACGACTGAATGGAGAACTTTATTTGGAGTTCCTCCAGGACTCTTTTCACGATTTAGTAGAGCACTTACCACTTGAAACCCGCTGAAACATGTACTACATGGACAATGGGACACCACCTTATTTGAGCGTCTATCCAAACCGTTGGGTAGGTATAGGAGGACCTATTGCCCGGTCTCCTCGATCTCCTGACGTAACGCCGTTGGATTTTTACCTGTGGGGCACCTCAAAATCTTCGTGTATTTCACTCCGGTCGATAGTAGGGAGAAACTTCTACGGAGAATCACGTTTCATTGTGGTCCAATAAGGAACAATTCTGAGTTAATGTGGCGGGAACAGCATTCATCAATTCGTCGTGCCCGCGAAGTTTTTAACTAAGCAGTTAGTTTAACTTTTTATTGAAAGTATGGTGACAGGGGAAAATTCCTCTTTTTCATATTCAACCTCACAGAAGTTAAGGGACTAACAGTGTAAATAAAATGACGTTTCTTTCGAAAACGGTTAGGATTAGCGACATGAATAAAGAGTACTTAATTTTTAGTCAATAAAGAAAGATATGGAAAAAACGTTGTCCAAAGTTCTTATTATACAGGGCGTACAAAATTCGTCCCTGTAGCTGTGAGTAATTCACAACACTTCCTTGGATAATAATTTGAAGGTTCTTACCTGGTATACATCACATTAAAAAAATTAAAATATACCTGGTGGTTTAATAATTATGTGTAAAAAACTTGATTCCATTGCAGCTTTTTGGGTGCTCATATCTCCGAAGAGGAGACCTATACGAAAAAAGTTTACATAAACTTGTAGTACTCCTTTCACGTGTTTTTTTCATATCCGGGAGATTTCCCAGATTTTCCCAGACACCCTGTAGATCTGCACTGGTCTATTTCTTGTTCTCAATGTAAGAAATGTTGTGGTATTAACTGAAGAAAACGATCGTAAGCAAAAAACTAGTTGAATTGTGGTATATTATCGGATAAGGACAGAACTTTGTTGTTGACAGCTTATTTTCTGGAAGAAATACAGTGTTTAAAATTAGACCATTCAGTTAAAATATTTTTTTAATTCAATATTAACAAGAATATCATTTATTAACATTTTTCTTTAAAATAAAGGCTGCTCTAAGAATCAAAGGACACGAAAAGACAGCCCATTGGTGCGGAGCTGTTGTAATCGCCTCTCGGTGGATTCTAACAGCTGCACATTGCCTGGAGGGTTATCCCAAAGGCTCGTATGTCATCGTCGCTGGAGAATATAACATGGATGAGGAAGAAGGTAAGAAAGAAGCGATGTGGGAAAGAGTTGTAAAAAAATATTGGATATTCTATTTTATAAAAAAAAATATTGAAATGGTTTTGAGAAGTAACAAACGAATGATTTTTATTATTTTTTAGGTACAGAGCAACAGTCGTTTATTGAAGAATACTATATTCACGAAAACTTTAGAAAAGGACACAAAATGAGCAATGATATAGCGCTCATAAAATTGAAAGGAAAAGGGTTCAAATTGAATCAAGATATTCAACCCATATGTTTACCAGATGAAACTGCCAATTATGAGAGAGATTTAAATTGCACCATATCTGGATTTGGAACCATTCAAACTGGAAAATTAGGTATACATGTGTGGGAAAATCCTTCATTTTTAATTTCTTGGGAAATGTGTTTGACAAAGAACTTTATTAAGACATTATAAATTCACATTTTAATATTTTTTATTGTCTTTCTCCAAAACACCAATTTTGCCAAGAATAATTTTCAACAAATAATGAAAATTTTTCCATCTAAACTCTTTAACTAATATTTTTTTAATTGAAGCTTATTCTCATAAACTTCGGGCTGCATGGATACCGGTTCAGAAGTTAGACGTGTGCAAAATGGCACATATCTATGGTGAAGCCATTCGAGAAGGCATGATTTGCGCCGGAGACATTAATGGAGGAGGTGATGCTTGTGATGGAGACAGTGGAGGGCCGTTAGCTTGCCTAGAAGATGGTAAGTTTTATTGATAACGTTTCGAACCGTTTTATAGATATGTTGGATATGACTGAGGAAAGATGAAAACATATGGGTAGGACGTCGTTTTAACCGCAAATACTGCGGTCAAACGGGGTGACACTTGTCAAAATTTGCAGTTTTTTGCGTTTTTTCGGTTTTCTTTTCATTTCTCTTGCAATCATATAAGAGAAACTTAGTTCTCAACCAACTGAAAAAAACCTTATACTATAAGGACGAACGTACTTTGTTCTAACATAATTAGCGACAAAGCACTATCTCAGATTGTAAGAATACCACGAAAGGGTGGAAGCCTTTTCCATGGTGGTGCACCGCCATCTGTAGACCAGTTTCGAACTTGTTGGTTCTTGTTACAACCTACGTATGTCAACGGATCGACAAAATAAACCTTCTTTATTCCGGGTCGCGTAAAGATTGGATATTTCCTGCTGTAACTTGTGTGCTTTCGCCGCGCGCTGACTGCTATATACCACTAGTACTAAAAACATTAGCCAAAATATACGTGATGTTTGGTTTCACCCCTGCTGATCGATTTCACGCTATTTCACGGTACGAAAGTAACATATTCAGCAGACCCAGCGTGGAGATATGGATTTATTCTAATAATAGTACATGCGATATTAAATTATAGTATATATTATTATTGTTATTTTCCATTTTTTAGGTGTATTTACATTATATGGACTGACCTCTTGGGGACAGAGGTGTGGATACGCAAATAAACCTGGAGTATACGTGAAGGTGTCATACTACAAAAAATGGATTGAAAATATTATGAAATTGCATCCTTAAATTATAAAAAAAATTTATTAATATACGACTTTATTTTTACATTTGCCATTTTATTTCTCTAAGAAAATTGTAGTCTTGCTTTGTAGAGAAGTTAAAGTAACACTAAGAAGTATTCGATGCAATTTTTATTTTTTGGACTTGAAAATCGCTTCGTTAGTCTTGATTTTTAGGTAGTATACAAAAAATAATAAGACAAACGTGTGTTAATTAATATTAAGAATAAACAATAACATAATTCAGAAAAAGAAAATAAAAGAAACAAATTATACCGAACCCTAACTTAATACGTGTTTTACACATATTTGGCATATATATATATATATATATATATATATATATATATATATATATATATATATATATATATATATATATATATATATATATATATACTAGGGTGGGTCGAAAATTTCCAGGAGGCGCCTGATGCGCGCGCCCCTTGCTAGAAGTTGGTAACTGGCACGAAATTTACTATCGCATTGTTTGTATAAGTATAGAGGAAGGTTTACCGATCGTACCTAACCTCAAAAGGCTAAAAATCATCATTTTAGTACCATAAAACAAAGGCGAGGATTCTATATACCCTACTAGGAGGTTTGTGGGATCGCGGAATGTCCATTTTCATAAATTCAAGATGGCGGATCCCAAAATGAGGTTGTGTCCGTAAAAACTATTAGTTGTTAGTTACAAAGAGGTAGTAAAATGTCAATAAAAATAAATCTCTCTCGACCTAGGAATTAGATGATATAATCTAGTATATAACTCCTAGAACCTAACCCAACAAAAAGGGTTCTCCCACAGGCATAAAACGAAGTCAGCGATACTGTATATTCTATAAAAGAGTTTGTAGGGTGGTTGAATTCAAATACGGTGTCTGTCTTCAGAAATTCTAGATCACAACTCCAAAATGGCAGAGATGCAGGTGAAAATTATCAAATAATAAACGCAAAGAGTACATAAGCTCTTAAACACTAAACTCGTTGACCCCTAAGCCATTGATACTGAACTCTTGGCTTAGAAATCTTTGAGCCTTGAACTTTAACTTTATTATCTTAAACCCTAAACACCTAAGGTACTGAATCTTAAACCCCTGATCCCCCGGTTCTAATTTGACAGCAGAGTGTATAAACTGACAAAACCAATAATAAGTAAGCAAAAAATAAGAATTTTATTTATTTTCTGGATACGACTATTTCTCTTACAAATTGCAAGGCTTTGTCGTTCGGTTCTTATCCTTAATGTCCTTATTTAAGCGTTTGTTAACATTTGTAATTTAAATTATGACAATATCACCCAGTAAACACTTTTACATAAGTTTTACATCAAACTTATGTCATGCAATGTCAAAGTTTACATAAGTTTTGAGCCACATGTCAGTCATATGTCTCACTATTTAACACTTATTTACATCAGACTTTGACGTAATAAACATGACGTAGATATGATGTCTGTATGACATCATTGTGATTCTACTGATATCAGTGTAACAGAATACTGATGTAATAATGACGTCGAAATGTTTTCATAAGTGTGAATTAAATATGACATTGTGACTACATAATTTTACGTCATAAAAATATAATAGAGTAATGTAAGGAAGTAGCAGTCGTATAAATATTACACTTGGATGAAGTACTATTGGCTACAAGATGTGCAGTGTGGTTTATGGGTGATGGTGCACCAGCGCATTTTAGTGTGGTTGCTCGAGAGTTTTTAACAGTAACATATGGAGATCGTTGGATTGGTCTAGGTGGATCTCACTTATGACCTGCTCGATCCCCGGACTTAAACCCCCCTGTGTGTAACTCAATAAGAATCGACCTTGGTGTTTTTGAAAGAGTTCGGCAGTCACTTAGAAGAAGATTGGATTCATGTATCAGAGCTGGAGGTAGTCATTTTGAACAGTTCTTGTAGATTAAGGAACGTTACATGTAATTTTTGGTAATAGATTTGTTCCACTCTGTATCTTTGAAACAAAGCACTTTTTCACCAATAATCAAAGGACAAAATATCCCAAAAATAATCTAGGGAATAACCCCTTGAATTTATGCCGTATGTTTAATTAACACCCTGTATAATAGTGAGATTCTCAGAAAGGTTAATATTGATTTCCATAAACTGCGCCCTAGTCAAGTTGTATTCTAAATTTATTGACAATTTCAAAATAACAAGTCACCCAGATTATACTGGTTTTAGAAATATTAATAATTATTTTTACCTGAGAGAAACAGAAATAAAAAAAAAGCGGTATTTTTGGCAATATTTAGGCACACCACAAGGTTACGATTTACATTGAATATCATTTTCCTTTTGGCTGCTAATTGGTATTCAAAACCCGAATGATTGTCCTGATTATAAAAGCAAATAAAAAACAAACATATTTATTATGAGCTGGAGTCCAAAAGAAATTGTTTATGATTTCTGGTAAAACATAAATATTTACGAATTTTTTTCAAATTAAAGAATACTAAAACATGTTTTAGCATAAAGGACCACCTTGCAGAAATTCCCAAGATTTATTTATCTTAAACGTATTTTTTAGCACCTGATAATGTAAAATAAGAAAGATTTTGAATGTATGGCAAGAAATGAAGAATGAAGTCCTGAAGAAAATATCTATACATTGGACGTCCCTCAGAAAATCTCATTTTGGTAAAAAAAGAAAAAAATAAATGCATGTAAACAGTGTAATCTCGGAACAGTGCTTTATTCTGTTGAATATGTTATAGTCAAAAACCGAAACTCCGGCGCTCTTAGGTTCGGTTAATCAAACTTCAGGTCTGACAAGAAGTCTTAGTCAAAGGCCAAACCAATATTGTATTTCGACCTTTGACTAACGAAGTTATATGTAATCCTAGGTGAGACCAACTTGGACAGTCCAACGCCGAAACTCAATTCGATGAAACCAGGGTTTGACCAGGCAGACTTAAATTAGGTATAGGAATGTGTTAGTTCATTAGACTTAGGTATAATAAAACCATATTGTTTAAATTTTAATGTTTATTGTTTCAAATTTATAAGAATGGATTAACAGGTAAATAATCTTCTTCTTCTACCTTCTATAATAGGTCCCTGACCTGTTCCTTCTTCGATTTTCCTCATTCTGGACTTAAATTATCGCTCCACCTTTTCCGCGGTCGACCTCTACTGCGTGTACCCCTAGGCGATTTATCTCGTGTGATCCTTACCAGTCTATCCTCTGTCATTCGGCTTATGTGTTTGTTCCATTGTCTTACGTTGTTATCGCTTCTTTCTCTGTCTAGTAGCGTTTTTCCTGTTATTCGTTGAATTATTCTCATTTCTGTAGTCTCCAATAGTTGTTTCGTTTTTGTCGTCTCTGGCCGTGTTTCTCTGCCTTCAATGTTGGTGGGTGGATTGAGTAGCTCAGTAGTACTGTTGCCGGTCCCAAGCCCGGAAAAAAGAGGAGGGTTGGAGGGTCAGGTTAGCAGCCTACCCTCTGTAAAACAGTAACCAGCTCAAAGGACCGATAAAAAGCCTCGGATATGGAGGTAAATAATCAGAATAATTAAATTTTTTTATTGCTATTTAATATTATGACAATAATTAATAAAAAAATAATCTTTATTTTGACGAGGTGATGCGTTGTGACATTTTGAGTTGCATAATACGTTTGATCTTTTAGTCGGTCTCAGCGAAGTCAGAAGACGTGGCGAACAATTTTTAAAACTAAAATCGGGACATAGTTTTTATCACGTAGGTGACGACAATAATTCTATTTGAGGAACAGGCTTCATTATACACAAGCACCTCGAAACAAATATAACATCACTACAGAAATTCTCCATAAGAGGGATTGGTCTTACTCTCAAATTAAACAACAGGTGTAACTTGGGAATAATACAGGTTTATGCACCAACAACAGACCATGATGAGAAAGAAGTGGATCTACGATGATATTGAAGCTGCTTTTAAAGACTAACAAGCACATTTTACTTTTATATGTGGTGATTTTAACGCCAAAATAGGAATGAAATCTAATTACTATAAAGAAGCCAAAAACAAAGATAATAGCAAAGATCAAGTACTTGAAATATTGACAAGGAAAAAGAGCATTGTCAACCAAGGATTAGAACAAATGCCGGAAATCACAATAGACGAAATAAAACTAGCCCTAAGAAAAACTAAGAATAACAAAGCTCCAGGCGAAGATGGTGTAGTTACTGATGCAATCAAAATTAGAGGTGTTAGTCTATTTAAGAAAATAAAAGACCTTTTTAATATGTGCCTTTTGGACAATACAATACTCGACAAGTGGCACAATGCTGAGGTAATTTTGATTTACAAAAAAGAAGATCCCTATGATTTGGAAAACTACACACCAATAAGCCTTTTTAGTCACATATATAAACTCCTAACAAGAATAGTAACGAATCGACCTGAGAAAAACCTTGATTTCTACCAACAAATAGAGCAAGCGGGGTTTCGTACTGGGTTTGGAGATCACCTACAGAGTATCAAAACGGCAAAGATTAACAAATTTGAGGTTCACCGATGACATAGTTTTGTTTTGCGATAATCTCAAGGTGATATGTACAATGTTACATGAACTTCAGCTAGTGTAGGTCTTAAAATAGATATATCAAAAACAAAATTTATGACCAATCTGGTACCTAGTGGAAATATCAATATTGGAGACAACGAAATGGAGCTTGTGAAAAAATACATATACTTTGGACACGAAATAAAGATCATAAGAGATAATCAAACATGCGAGCTACGGAGAAGAGTAAATCTCGCATGGGCAGCCTATGGAAAACTTAAAGACATCTTTAAAAGCGATGTACCAATTTCTTTAAAACGTAAAACATTTGACCAATGTGTGTTACCGGTTATGAGTCTACGCTATCAACATATTGTGTCACCGTTAGATAGAAAACTTTTCTAGCGCACTTCATAAATTCATTTGAAAATATCAACATCTAACAAATACACTTGTTCGTGGTTAAGCCTGTTCTATGCAATTTATTTTTTCACCTGTTTAGTCAATATAGCAAATAAATGTTACCAGATCGCCGGTTACATAGTCGAAACACTTTCACATGCAACCGTAAATAGCTCGAGCGACATATACCACAAATCAGTAATTGCAAAATGGAATTTCTTTGTTGAAAAGCATATTTAACATCCATTAAGTACTTTGCAGATGTGTGCGAAAATAACTTCTTTATATTTATTCTCTCAAAATGGACATTATTGTTTATTTGTAAGTTAGTAAGTCGGCAGTAGCAGATATTTTTTAATATTTACATAATGTTTATGACTGTTGTATTTTCTTTGCAAATTAAAAATGTTAGTTTATACAAGTCTTTATTTACATTAGGGATGCGGGATATTCTTTAAGGTATCGATATTTGGTATTGATCAGCTTCAACAACTCACCTGGCATTTCATCTGGACCAACAGCTTTATTAGTTTTTATCGACCTTAATGCATAAATGACCTCTGCTTTAGTAATTTCAGGCCCTATGTCACCGCTCAGACTGTTTATAGAAGAATTTTCGTGTCTTTGATCTTCAAATAGTCTTTCTATGTATTCTTTCCACCTGCATAATTTCTGCTGAGTTTCCATAATAATGTTTCCCTCTTTGTCTAGTAATACGTTTGAGGTTTTTCTTTTTTCTATTCTAACTGACTTTTTTATGTAAGTTGAAGTTGTCGTACTTGTTTTGCAACTCCTCTATTTCTTTGCATTTTCCAGAAAGGTACTCTTCTTTTGCTGCTCTTATTTTTCTTCTTATTTGAATTTGCAACTGTTGATATCGGGTCTTGTTGGTCTTGTATTGCCTTCCTTCATCCATCAACTCCAAAATATCATCTGTCATCCAACCTTCTTTCTTGTATCTTGATGTTGTAAGTACTTTCTTGCTTGGTTCTATAATTGACGGTTTGAAAAACTGCCACTGGTGTTCAACGTTGTCACCGTTGAATCCTGGCTTGCCCTGTCTTCTTTCTAAGTTTGTGTTGATGTCTTGTCTCAGCTTTTCTTTCGTTTCTTCTGATTTTAATTTGTGTATATTTAGTTTTTTGATGTTATGATCTGTTTGTATCCTTTTTAATTTAATTTGGAATTTAGCGATAAGGGGATTGTGGTCCGAAAATACGTCCGCACCTGGGTACGCCTTTACTGAATGTACTGCGTTTCGATATCTGTGTTTTATCAAGACGTAATCAATCTGGTTTCTAACTATGTTGTTGCCCTTATCAGCTGGTGACTTCCATGTATAGAGACGACGTTTAGGTAGCTTAAAAAAGGTATTTGTTACTACTAGACTATATCGTTGTCAAAAAAAATCGATACCTAAAGTATCGATATTTTTACGATACGGATGTTTGCACAAAAATCTTAGAAACCGCGTTTGAATTTACAGAACTACTATTACAATGAATGAATACCGAGTTCCTAGATCAAATACATATAAAATACAAACCGAAAGCGAGAAATACAATAATGGTTTAAGATAAAGTAGCACAGTAACATTACTACCTATCGGCATGGATCTTAGGATAGGATTTTTTCTAAAATACGCCCTCTGCTATCTAAGCTCACACTGTGGTATAATGCAATGGTATTTTGGTAGATCGGATAATTGAAGTGAAAATCGATAGATCTACAGAAAAATTGGTAGAGGTGGTAACACAGGTTCAAATGTTCTGACAATTTCAGAATTCCTAGTGAATCGGGATTCCCCGCCGCCCCCTTAGCACACGATACGTTAAAATGCAGGAATCTAACCTGCTAGCTAAGTTATAGCAACCTATGTATGCTGTTTATCCTAGTAGTAATTAGATGCCGTCACTTTATCAAACCCGGATCTCATGTTTCGATACCAAACCCAGTGTATCGATACCAACAATGTATCGCAAAAGAAATATCGATACAAAATATCGGGTATCGGCAAGGAACTTGGAAGGGATAGGAAAACTACAAAAATAGGCTAAATGCAAAAAAAGTGTTTCACCAACAAGAAAATAAATGTCATAAATTGACATCGACTGGCTATGTGGAGCAAGCGCAAAAAGAAATTTCATAGTAAATTTGTTGCATGAACTTAGCAATGTGAGAACGGGAAACCAGGGCTGGGTTTGCGACACGATCGGCGTCCCGGCGTATTCTTTATGTTTAATGCGGTTGTTTGCCATCGTCCTCGACGCTTATTTTCTTTGTTGTGCGGTGCAGTATCATTAGTTAAATTTCGGAATTTATATTTGTGTATGTTGTCAAGACATTTGCATAGACTTTAATTTATAACAATGTATCAGAGTATGGTATTGTTTTGTAAATCACGTGGTTCGATCCCGGAAATTCATTATTTTCGGTAAGTACCTACGTTTTTTGTATTACATCAATATGAAAGATTATACTGAAGATCTTTTAATAGATCGACGATTTTAAAGTTTTGTTTGCGCTAGTGTGTAGTTTTTATCATTTTTTTCATTTCATTTTTTTTCATCAGAAATTAATTATTTTAAAGTTTAGAACGTACATGGAAAACACTTTACTTAATAATCACATAAAAGAGGAGTAACATATAGTTAATCCCTATGGCCAGATCCTTTTTAACATTGTAGATAAGATAAGATTTTATTTAGAATTATGTTTAAATTTCTTTTAAGGCAGTGTTTTATAAGCTGAACTTTAAATTGTAATTTTTCAATATAACAATATAAATAAGAGGTTTTTCAAATCCAGTCCTGTCCCTTGACCTACTGCGCAAGTGCAGCATAGCCACATTGAGGGGAGTACAGAGTTACATGAGCAACCAAATTTAGTTTAGGGTATTCTCCTTCCTTTTACCCCTTTCAACTTCCTTGGGTATCGGATGCAAAAGTATCGATACTCTAAAATATCGTATCGTATCGCCCATCCCTAATTTACATATGAAGTGGCAGACACGTAAAGCAGGTACCCAAATATTTACTGATCCCAAAATAAAAAAATGCAGTGCGGTGATCTTTTTGGACATGGAAAGTGGTGACCGTTTGGTTACCAAGAGGGGGAACTGCTTGATCTTGGAGGGTGGTGTTTTTTTATGTTTTTAATTTGAAATCGAGTTTTTTGTATAATGGGAATACTGTACAAGGTGTCCGGATTTCATTGTTTTTGCTGGGTTATTTTTAACGTTAGCGGGATGCGGTTTTCGCGAAGCGGTGTTAGTCTTGCGTGAAAGATACCGTAAACAGAATTTTCACAGTACTCTTAGTTTTTTAGATACAGGGGTTTTTTGAAAATTTGCCATTTTGGGACACCCTTCGTATTTTGGTTTTATTTTTAGTTATCGAAAAGGTAAATATTGACTGAAATAAAGTTTTCACGTTAAATTCAGTGGCGTAGTTAGTTTCTCTCTAGGTACTACTATTTTTTAGATATACAGGATGTCCGGGAAAATGTCGGACATCTCCCGGATATGAAAAAAAAATACGTGAAAGGAATACTGCAAGTTCATATAAAATTTCTTCGTATAGGCCTCCTCTTCGAAGATATGGGCTCCCAAGGAGCTGCAATGGAATCAAGTTTTTTACACATAATTATTAAATCACCAGGCATATTTCAATTTTTTTTTAATATGATATATACCAGGTAAGACGTTTCAAATTAGTGTAATGGAACAAATATTAATTATTTTAGACCATCCAATGTGAATGATATTCTGTTAAAATGAATAATTAAATAATCACTCTGTGAATAGATTTCCCGTGAGAATAGGGTAGTTATATTTTTTATCACTATCCATGAAAGTCTAAAGAAAAATAAATCAATTATCGAGCTTAACTTTTATTATCTTTGTCGTTTAAATGTTTTCTTAAAAATACATAAACTCAATCAATTTATGAAGACTTAATAAGACCCTCTCTAAGATTTGCCTATAAATCTATCGAGATAATTCTACCCTGGTTATATAAATAAAGCCGACGTGATAAGGGTAGCTTTTTTTAACATATGGTATATGAAATACCATTATAAAATATCTTAAAATATTGGACGATTTTCCCATTATTAGGAAACAAAAGAATAATCAAATAAACTCATTATACTGTAATATAACGTTTGACCTGTGAAAGGAATCTAATATGTCGACTGTTTTTCCTGATTGCAAGAAAGAATGAATTAAATACCAGCAATATCAATAAAAGGGCACTCAGGTTTTTTCACAGACGTTATATTATCTTATTCCTTTAGTTATAGAAATAAATAGAATAGTTTTATTAATTGTGTTTATATAAAAATTAAGATTAAGACGCTCAGAGGCCAATTCGGGAATCGAGCGTTCGGTATAGAATAGCTAACGCCATCAGCACGTAACGATTGAAACCTTCGAACTTTAAGGGAAATAAATTGACGTTTGCAGGGTTCCATCGGGTAATATGGGTACAAACGGGAAACAGAGGGGTGTCAAGGGGGTGTAAGATTCGAAGACACTCTTTTAAGGAATAGTAAATTTCAGTCATAGTTTGAATGTCGTTAGATCGGTACCGTGAGTACCAGTGGCGCAGAATAATTACGTCACGGGTATAATCGTCGGGAAAGAAGATTATCTTTGTTTTGATTTGTTTTCAGTTAATTTGGGAAACTAAGAGAATAAACTGTGTTATTTTAGTCGGGCATTTCTCGATTTTCATACGGTTTGATTAAGTAATATAAATAGCTGTTTTCGCGTTTTATTTCTTTTTCTGTTCAATATTTTAGTAAGCTATTTATACGTGTTTTTTTTTCTAAATTGGGTTTTATATTTTTGGCTATTAAATCGGCCAAGAAGAGCAATTATGTTAGTTTTCGTAATTGTTATTAGTTTTAAGTTCCTCATTGTAAATAGTTCATTTTTCTATTTTTTTTTTGTTAAATAGATTTAAGTGTTTTGAGAAACTTGTTTTATTCAATTTAATTAAAACTTTCACGCGAATTAACTTACGGGCGCGCGATTGCGAGACCTACAAAACAAGAGATGTCTTCTGACCAACTAATTAGCAGCCTTTCCTGAGTCCTGAAGTTCTGAGTTGTGGTTGGTAAGCTTAAATAACCGTAGTTGTTTGGTACTAAAGCTGCAAGCGAGAAGATGCACGACCAAACTTCCAGAGTGCCTTTATTACTGTGAAATTTAATTTTAGGTTATCAAAATAGCTACTAATTAATATGGGGCATAAAACGATTATAGATAAAATGATTAACGCTACCTCAATATGTCATTAGCAGGAGTCTATAATCAAATTCTGTCACATTAGTATCCAAAAAAGTGTCTTGAATTACTCACAGCTCCAGGGATGGACTAACTGTGACACTCATGACCCCATTTTTTTACGCTCTGTATGATAAGAACTTTGGACAACGTTTGTTTACATACCTTTAACTATTGACTAAGAATTAAGTACTCTTGATACATGTCGCTAATCCTAACCGTTTTTGAAAAAATGTAATTTTATTTACACTGTTAGTCCTCTAACTTCGGTCGGGTTGAATATGAAAAAGAGAAAAACTGCTTAGTTAAAAACTTCATGAGAGAGTTTAACATGGGCTCCGTGAAGTCTGATACACTCGTGGCACGACGAATTAATGACTGCTGTATCCGCAACATTAACTCAACATTATTCCTTATTTGATCACAATGAAACGTGATTCCACGTAGAAGTTCCTCCCTACTATCAACCGGAGTATGCCAAGGTTTTGAGGTGTCCCTATAGGTAAAAATCCAACGGCGTTAGGTCGGGAGATCGAGGAGTCCAAGCAATAGGTCCTCCTCTACCTGATCAACAGTTTGGATAGACGTTATTCAGGTTCTTCCACACAGCAACGCTGAAATGAGGTGGTGCCCCATCGTGCATGTAATACATGTTTCGGCGGGTTTCAAGAGGTAAGTGGTGACGCGAAGCAATAGTTGTATGAGGATTTTCATTAGCCCATACATGTGAACTTCAGCAGAGACTTTTTTGATATGGGCAAGTGAAGGCTGTGATGCTAAAAGTGGAGCTCATTGTTTTCATCGCTAATAATTTGATTATTTCTCTGGTTACTTTTGAGCTCCACTTTCAGAATCACAAACTCTATTTATTCATATCAAAAAAATCTCTATAGAAGTTGAAGGTTCAAAGATTCCTATGCATTTTTCAGAATTACGATTCGTTTAGTAGTTTCGAAAAAACCTTTCCAAAAATGACAAGTTTTGTCACTTTTTTTTGCATAAAATATCTCGGAAAATAAGCATTTTTCGAAAAATTATCAAAAGACGAAAAAACACCAACCTGAACTAACCTGAACTAACCTGAACTAACTGCTTAGTTATAAACTTCATGAGAGAGTTTAACATGGGCTCTGTGAAGTTTCACTGTGACACTCGCGGGCACGAAGAATTGAGGACTGCTGTATCCGCCACGTTAACTCAGCATTGTTTCTTATTTGATCACAATGAAACATGATTCTCCATAGAAGTTCCAATGGCGTTAGGTCGGGAGATCGAGGAGTCCAGGCAATAGGTCATCCTCTACCTATTCAACGGTTTGGATAGACGTTATTTAGGTGCTTGCACACAGCAACGGTGATATGAGGTGGTGCTCCATCGTGCGTGTAGTACATATTTACTGTTCCTTTTCAAGGAACTTTCTACGAACAGACTCCGGAGCATCCATGGATCTCAACTATCACCTCTGGTAGCTAATATCTTCATGGAAGCTTTCGAAGAAAACATCTTATCTTCTGCTCCTCTAAAACCTAAATTTTGATGCAGATATGTAGATGATCTGTTCGTAGTTTGGCCGCATGGCGCAGATAACCTCCATAATTTCCTGGATCATCTAAATCAGTAACACCCTAGCATAAAATTCACTATGGAAACTGAATCAAATGGTGCCCTTCCCTTTCTTGAAATACTGGTGTAAAGGAAAGAGAATGGTAAATTAGGACATTCTGCGTACAGAAAACCAACCCATACAAATCGACACCTCAATGCAACTTCACACCACCATCCTTCTCAAAAACAATCCGTTATAAACTTTTTGGTATATAGAGCACTTTTAATATGTGATGAACAATCACTGAAATCAGAAACAGAAAAACTGACTAATGCTGTGAGAGGCAACGGATATTGCGCTGAATATATAAGACGTTCTATTAATAAATATAAAATCCCAACTCCTCAATAATGTGATAAATGTACCCCCTAGGGACAGTGCTGTCTTACCTTACATACAGGGAACCACCGACAAGATTGCCAGATTGCTCCTAAAATCAAACATTCGGACAATTTTCAACATATATAAGAAAATTGGACCATGTTTGAAGTCTCCAAAGGACGCAATGTCATTTCAAACAGAAGCCGTTTTCAAGATACCTTGCTCTTGCGGTAAAGTGTATGAAAACTTAAGGAACATGAAGGATGTATAAAAAAGAAACAAATTATACAATTTGCAGTAGCACCACCATTGCTCAGGTCACACTTTTAATGTAAAAGAAACTACGGAATCAGTGTCTGGTTTCTTTAAACATAAAATTAGAGAATCAATCGAAATTTGTAATTATCCAAATAATACTAATAGAGGCAGGTTACAGTCTACATCACATGTAGAAATCGATTGTAACGCTGGATCACGGTTTGGTGAGCACCAGTCGGTTATAAATACCAGGCTGTTGCTCCTCGATAGTCATTCAGTGTTCTAATCTTGTGGAGTAAATAAAATGACGTTTTTTCGAAAACGGTTAGGATTAGCGACATGAAAGATTACTTAATTTCTAGCCAACAGTTAAAAGTATGTAAAAAACGTTGTCCAAAGTTGTTATCATGCAGGGCATAAAAAATGGGGTCATGAGTGTCACAGCTAGTCCGTCCCTGCAGCTGTGAGTAATTCTCAACACTTTCTTGGATCTTACCTGCTATACATCATATTTAAAAAACTTAAAATATACCTGGTGGTTCAATAATTATGTGTAAAAAACTTGATTCCATTGCCGCTTTGAGAACCCTTACCTCCTAAGAGGAGGCATATACGAAAAAAATTTATATTAACTTTTACGTGTTTTTTTCATGTCCGGGACACCCTGTATACATATACACACAAGAAACATCGTCGTCTATGACCTTCAAACAAACCCTGTTATTTTTATTAGACTGATGCAACCTGAGAGAAGAAAAATGTCATTGACTCCGTCAATCAAAAATCTGAATGTTTTTGCATATGTAAACCTGTTAATTGAAATACATTGCGAAATAAGTTAACGGTACTAATTAATTATTTTAGCCGTACTTTTCAAAGAAAACATGAGCACTTCAAAGCCTGTTTATTATTTTTTCTCAAATACAATTGACTGCAAATTTTGCCCATACAATTTTTTTTACTTGCGCTCTACTTTTTTCTTATCCTTATTTTGGTCGCATTCGGCCTCCTTGTCCTTCTGATTAATAAACGCTATAAAATCAGCAAGTCGGCTTGCGTAACCATATTCGTTATCATACCAACTTATCAGCTTGACAAAGTTCTCGTTTAGTTGCATGCTCGCATTGGCGTCGTAGATTGAAGAACATGTGCAACCTAAAAATAAGGTTTTATAAGAGCATTTTTCTAACGCAGTTAATCAAACGCAAATGGGTTGAAATGAGTCGTTTCTTGCGTTGTACTTACTCTCTTAGTTCAGATAAATTGGATCTGGCATATTTTGATGTAAATAAGGTTTAAAGTGACAAGGAAATTAAATTTATTCCTGAGATTTTTACCTAGGAAACCAGTAGAAACTACTTTATCTTCGGTATAACAAATAATACCATTCATAGAGCATTCTGAAGCATCCTTAATTTCGGCATTTATGTCTTCGATTTTCGCTGAAGTACATAATCTAGCTGTCAAATCTACTACTGAAACTGTAGGAGTGGGTACCCTGAAAGCCATTCCTAAAAAATCGATATAAAATCCGCCCTACCCCATAAATAGAAAGCAATGAATAACTACTTTGAAATTTATTGTTTCAAAAACCGATTTGGTGCATTGGATTCACAACTACCAATAACTTTGGTAATTATTTCGTTTTAGTAAAATCTAGAAAAATGACGTTTTTTTGAAAGAGTTTCGATACATACCCTCTATTTCGAGATCGTAGAATATGATTCTTCACTTGATTTTCCTTAATTTTTTTTTCAGTTTTCCGAAAAATATAAATTTACATTTCATTTTTGAATTCATTTTTTGCACTTAATTGTTAAAATGTTGTTACATTCAGAAATTTCACGTATATAGAAGCTACTCTATTACATAAAACTTCATAAATTTGCACTTTTTTAATTGGAAAAATCAAGAAAAACGACCATAATCTGGTATTTTTTCCAGAAGTAAAAGTGACCTTGTGACGTAAAGCGTGATGTTTTTTGTATTTTCCG
Source organism: Diaprepes abbreviatus (assembly GCA_034092305.1). Lineage (NCBI taxonomy): Eukaryota > Metazoa > Arthropoda > Insecta > Coleoptera > Curculionidae > Diaprepes > Diaprepes abbreviatus. Next base: position 12,722,389 of record JASJET010000054.1, read on the forward strand.
GAAAGCCGAAAAACAATTGAGGAAAACCAAAGCCAAAATCATGTTCTACGACCTCGGAATAGCGGATATGTACTAAAATTTCTTCAATTTCATTTAAACGAAATAATTACCAGTCCTATTTACTTTATCAACAGTCATTCATCGTCCTGGATACAGTTGTGAGTGATACTAGCTTTTATAAAGTAGGACAAGGAATATGCTTTGCTTACATGAACGCACTGTTTTGGAAAAGTCTGATATGTTGGAAATTTTAAGTGAAAACTGTTTTACTCTAGTAATTATAAACAAACTATATGAAAACTTTTACATGAAAAATGTAGTATAATGGTATATCTGTAACTGTCAATTTTCCTTTTAGACTCGGAATAACCTTAGTAACAGCTTTGGCTGCACCTGTAGCTGCTGGTATAATGTTCGAAATTGCAGCTCTACCATCACGCCACGATTTCGTTGAAGGGTGCATCCAGAAGTTTTTGACTGGCAGTAGCAGCGTGTATGGTAGTCATAAGACCTAAAAATGTAGAAAATTATACAGGTTATCGAGGCAAGTATATATATATATATATATATATATATATATATATATATATATATATATATATATATATATACATATTATCGAGGCAAGTATATTTCTAGGATTTCTCGTTTTTTTGTATGGTTTTCTGTTTTCAAGATTTTTACTTTTTCAAAGTTAAAGAAGTGGCGATTTTCCGTGCTGTGTGTTGTTAAGGCCGTTTTATTTTTTTTGTCGTATTTGTGCCCATTTAATCGATTTTTTAGATGTTGGCTTGTTTGGCCTATATATTCGCCTTCGCAGTCTTTGCATGGGATACTGTAGATAACATGTGTTTTTTTATCTTTTGGTATTTCCGATTTAAGTTTACTGTAGCAATTTTTTAGAAGGTTGTGACCTTTATGGCTGACCGTTACGTCGTATTTCTTGAACGTATTTTGGAGTTTTTCAGATAGTGTCGAAATATATGGAAGTGATACGTATTTTCCGTGTTTCTGTTTTGATTTAATAATTGGTGACTTTTCGTTATAAAATTTGTGAATTCTTTTCTTAAAAAGATTATTGACCAGGTTTTCGGGATAGTTGTTTATTTTTAAGGCTTCTTTTGCTTTTTGAATGGCCAGTTTTCGGTATTCTGGATCTGATAACTTAATGCTACGATCTGCAAGGTCTATAACCACAGTTTTTTTTGTGAGAGAGAGGGTATTGGAATTTAAAATGTAAATCTCTGGAGGACCATGTTTTTTTAGTGTACCATTCAGTTTTTATGGTATTGTTAATGTGGTGTAAGGTTAGGTCGAGGAAACTGATTTTATTTTGTTTTTCTGTTTCTATTGTAAACTGTAGTTTAGGGTGGTAGGAGTTAAATTTTTCTCATATAGAGGTACAGAGGTTTTGGGGTACTGCTGTGATGCAGTCGTCAGCGTATCTATAGAAGAAGGACAATTTGAATTCAAGCTTTTTTATTACAGTTTCCTCAAGGTCCTCTAATACAAGTTGTGCTATTACACTGGAAATGGAAGCTCCCATTGCACATCCCTCTATTTGTTTATAAAATTTTTGGTTGTGTATGAAATATGTAGAGTTTAAAGTTAATTCAAGTGCATTTAAGAATTCATTTAAGGGTATATCGGTGAATGATTTAATTTGGTTCCACTTTTTTGTTACTATTTCTTTTGCTAAGTTGATTGGTATGTTTGTATATAAGGAAACGACGTCTAGGGATATAAATTCATTTCTTAAAAACATTCTACAAAATATTATTAACAAAAATAACTATTACATAAAAGATTCCGTGGAATTCAAGAACAAAATAAGAAATATACCCATCCCAGATGATCATGAACTTATATCCCTAGACGTCGTTTCCTTATATACAAACATACCAATCAACTCAGCAAAAGAAATAGTAACAAAAAAGTGGAACCAAATTAAATCATTCACCAATATATCTTTAAATGAATTCTTAAATGCACTTGAATTAACTTTAAACTCTACATATTTCATACACAACGAAAAATTTTATAAACAAATAGAGGGATGTGCAATGGGAGCTTCCATTTCCAGTGTAATAGCACGACTTGTATTAGAGGACCTTGAGGAAACTGTAATAAAAAAGCTTGAATTCAAATTGTCCTTCTTCTATAGATACGTTGACAACTGAATCACAGCAGTACCCCAAAATTATGTACCTCTGTATTAGAAAAATTTAACTCCTACCACCCTAAACTACAGTTTACAATAAAAACAGAAAAACAAAATAAAATCAGTTTCCTCGACCTAACCTTACACCACATTAACAATACCATAAAAACTGAATGGTACACTAAAAAAACATGGTCCTCCAGATATTTACATTTTAAATCCCAACACCCTCTCTCTTACAAAAAAAAACTGTGGTTATAGGCATCGCAGATCGTAGCATTAAGTTATCAGATCCGGAATACCGAAAACTGGCCATCCAAAAAGCAAAAGAAGGCTTAAAAATAAACAACTATCCCGAAAACCTGGTCAATAATCTTTTTAAAAAAAGAATTCACAAATTTTATAACGAAAATTCACCAAATACTAAATCAAAACGGAAACACGAAAAATACGTATCATTTCCATACATTCCGACACTCTCTGAAAAACTCCAAAATACGTTCAAAAAATTTGACGTAACGGTCAGCCATAAGGGTCACAACCTTCTAAAAAATTGCTACAATGAACTTAAATCAGAAATACCAAAAGATAAAAGAAAAACACATGTCGTCAATAGAACATCATTTTTAAATAAATGTATACATGTGAGTGCAGTGTTGTTCCTGAATCATTGTTCAAGGTAAATACATAACATGTAAATAATTTGATAGTAAAATCAATCAAATACTTTGTTTTTTTAGCTACACACATTCTGACGAAGGTAAAAATTACCGAGACGTTAATGTTTTAAAAAAATGTATTTTACAGAAAATATAACACCACCATTATATTTTAGTTCCATTTTTAATGGACCATAATTCCAGGAAAAACAAACAAATAATATATATATATATATATATATATATATATATATATATATATATATATATATATATATATATATATATATATATACATAACGAACAGAGCTGGAATTTTCCAAAAAACATCCTTATTACTTTTATTTTAATATTCAACAGTTGGTTTCTCGAAATTCACAACTTCGTTACTCAACTTTTGCGATACTATATGGGCTCGTGAAAACGCACAATTTTGAAAATTGGCCCCTCAGCCAATAATTGCTTTGTGAATTTTGGCCAGGGCTTGTTTTTTACTTACTACTTAGTCATTCTAGGAGTGAGTGGGGTTCGTTTGTAACAGAAAATCCTCTCAAGCAAAGATAGATAAATAGAATTGAAAACAAGGATGCTTTTATAGACAATGATCGATATGTATTTTAAGCTATTAGCAAAAGTTTGGTTAATGAAACATTAAAATGCAATATTCACGTCGAATTAAAAACCTCTTCACTTTTGTTGTTGATATGGCAAACACCTAAAGTTTCCATAATATAGATAATTAAAAATTGAATCAATAAAAAAATGTTAATAAGTTATTTTTAGCATATGCAAAAAAATGTAAACATTTAATAAATGTCCAATTTTAGAACTACGTCTTTAACCTTTATATCGAAAAAACTATTTTTGTAATATCAAATAGTTAATTTTTCCATTGTTTTCGTTTAGTTTGCAGACGAGCTTATTTTTCTTGATTATTTTGGTACGGCATGTCTCACATACTAGGTGGTTTGAAAATTTTCTAGGCTACACATGAAACAACATTAGTTAATGATTGAAAATAGGTTTATTCTTCAGTCTAATCTCTTTTGAGTTCAATACAGATTTTCCAGCGATTCTCCAATTTATGTATCCCATCTCTGAAATGATTTTTTGAAAGGCCTTCAAAATATCCTTATATGACTGCAATGACTTCTTTATTCTTTTGGAGTGTGGGAATAGATAGAAGTCATAAGGAGCTAAATCTGGTGAATAGGGTGGATAATAAGCAATCCGAACTGTAATTTAACGATTTTTATCATCGTTAAACTTTTGTGAGCAGGTGCACAACTTGATTGTCTAATTGCCCCATACCCTTGCTCAACTTACCCCACCTATGGGGTCTGACCTTTTTCATTTATATAACCAGAGGCTTGTGACAAAATTTGATTATAGACTCCTGCTAATGACATATTGAGGTAGCGTTAATCATTTTATCTATAATCATTTTTTGCCCCATATTAACTAGTAACTATTTTAATAACCTACAATTAAATTTCACAGTAATAAAGACACTCTGAAAGTCTGGTCGTGTTCTCTCTTGCAGCTTTAGTACCAAACAATTACGGTTATTTAAGCTTACCAACCACAACTCAGAACTTCAGGACTCAGGAAAGGCTGCTAATTAGTTGATCAGAAGACATCTCTTGTTTTGTAGGTCTCGCAACAACGCGCCTGCAAGTTAATTCGCGTGAAGGTTTTATTTGAATTGAATAAAACAAGTTTCTCAAAACACTTAAATCTATTTAACAAAAATAAATAGAAAAACGAACTATTTACAGTGAGAAACTTAAAACTAATAACAATTACGAAAAACTAACATAATTGCTCTTCTCGGTCGTTATTTTAACCAAAAACGTAAAACCCAATTTCAAAAAAACACGTATAAATAGCTTAATAAAATATTAAACAAAAAAAGAAATAAAACCCGAAAAACAGCTATTTATATTACTTAATCAAAACGTATGAAAATCGCGAAACGCCCGACTAAAATAACGCATGATACTCCCTTAACTTCCCGAATTAAATCAAAACAAATCAAACAAAGAAAACCTTCATTCCCGCCGAATATACACTACGGCATTGGGCTTAAAGAACGGTACCGATCACCCTAATTCGACTTTCAGATTGGTACTGAAATTTACTATTCCTTAAAAGAGTGTCTTCGAATCTTACACCCCCCTCGACACCCCTCTGTTTCCCGTTTGTACCCATATTACCCGATGAAACCTGGTAAACGTCAATTTCTTTCCCTTAAACTTCGAAGGTTTCGATCGTTACGTGCTGAGAGCGATAGCTATTCTATACCGGATGCTTGATTCCCGAATTGGCCTCTGAGCGTCTTAATCTTAATTTTTATATAAACACAGTTAATAAAACTATTCTATTTCTTTCTATAACTAAAGGAATAAGATAATATACCTTCTGGAAAAAAAACCTTAGTGCCCTTTTATTTATAATGCTGGTATTTAAATCATTCTTTCTTGCAATCAGGAAAAACAGACGCTATATATCTCCTTTCACAGGTCAAACGTTATATTACAGTACAATGAGTCTACTTGATTATTTTGTTTCCTAATAATGGGAAAATCGTTCAATATTTTAATACATTTTAACGGTATTTCATATACCATATGTTAAAAACTACCCTTAACACGTCTGGTTTTATTTACATAATCAGAGTAGGATTATTTCGACAGATTTATAGTCAAATCGTAGAAAGGGGCTTTTAGTTTTATGTCTTCATAAATTAACTGAGTTTATATATTTTTAAGAAAATATTTAAACGAAAAAGATAATAAAAGTTAAGCTCGATAACTGATTTATTTTAGACTTTCGTGGATAGTGATAAAAAAATATAACTACCCTATTCCCACGGGAAATCTATTCACAGAGTGATTATTTAATTATTTATTTTAATAAAATATAGTTGACATTGAACAATGAAAAATAATTAACATTTGTTCCATTACAGGCTCTTAAACCATATTTACGAGAAATAAATTTCTTAGAACACTTTTAGAAAGGAATGAATTACTTATTTATCAAAATAAATATCAAGAAATTTAAACTTATTGTTTAGGAGCTACGACCGATCAAGTGAAAAATTGCTAACCTGACCCCGCCTTACCCTTCCTCATTTTTGAGATGCACGCAAGAAAAGGCTTAAAGTGGAGTTCAGACGTAAAAAAAGAACCTTTTTTGTGTCTTCTGTCGTTTAAAAAAAATTACTTAAGAGGACTCTGAAATAAGTATTTTCACATGACTAAAGAAAATCGGGTTGTTACGTCATACCTTCCCTTATTCCAAATTTGTCATGCACCACTTTAGTCAATGGGGCTAAACAGTTTGTAGTGCAGGAGGCCATGGAAACAACCTAAAAAAACAAAGAAGATTTAACTAAAGCTTTTCTCAGATGTGGCAACGTTGTGGTTCTTCTAAAGAGCGTTGCTGCCTGAAGATATTAAATTAGTGGTTTGTCGCCACATGAGAACCCAAAAACTCTTTCGTATCATAAATTTGAATGTACCATATTAATTTAAAATGTGAAAGCAAAGTTGATGATTATATATTTCGAATTTGATATCAAACTAATTAAGGCAGATGCTGAAACTCTTTTCCTGATAATTTTCGAGTGTTCGTTGAAGGAGTGTCATCTACAGCATTTAAAATGTTTTCCTCTAATTGCGGCGAACGTACTGTTCTTCTCTGACCAGCATCAGTACTTCTTTTCTCAAACTTTGCTAAAATTATGAAGGCATTTAATAATATTACCTTATTAAATGGAATTGCCTACCATTCTCCCTTAGACGTTGGTCAACTCGTTGAAATGTTTTCTAATCTGGAAGAGTACCATTAGGATTTTTGTCGTAATATAACCTCTTGGCCTCCAAAGCATTGCAAGATTCAAAACCATACATCAGATGCATTGTGACAGAATTTGATTATAGACTCCTGCCAATGACATATTGAGGTAGCGTTAGCCATTCTATCTATAACCAGATCGTTGCCACACATTAATTTGTAACTATTTTAATAACCTACAATTAAATTTCACAGTAATAAAGGCCCGGAGATGTGGAAATACAAAGGGGAGTCAGACAAGGTTGTATATTGTCACCTTTACTATTTAACGCTTATTCTGAAGAGGTCATATTGGAAAGTCTTGAATCTGAAACAGCAGGGATAAAAGTAAACGGCGTTTTAATCAACAATATTAGGTATGCAGATGACACCGTAATAATAGCTGATAGTTTGAAAGACCTAGAAAAGATAATGAATAAGATATTGAAAGTCAGTGGAGAATATGGACTCTCTCTTAACACGAAAAAGACCAAGTTCATGATAATTAGTAAAAACAACACCAATAATAATGAAACCCTAATGGTAGGAGGCCAGCACATAGAAACAGTTAAGAAATACACTTACTTAGGAACCCTAATAACAGAAAATAATGACTATACCGTCGAAATAAAAACCAGAATTGAGAAAGCACGTGCCAACTTTATTAGAATGAAAAAGGTTATCTGCAGCAAAGATCTAACGTTAGCCCTGAAAATACGACTGACTAAATGTTACGTATATAGTGTTCTATATTATGGAATGGAAGCATGGACACTGAATCGAGAGGCAATGAGAAGATTTAACTCTTTTGAGATGTGGACCTATAGAAGAATTCAGAGGATTTCGTGGGTGGATCGAGTTACGAACGCCGAAGTGTTGAGAAGAATGGGGAAAGAAATGGAAGTCGAGATAACAGTAAAACAGAGAAAACTGCAATATTTCGGACACATTATGCGAGGAAAAGGTACAGCATCTTACGGCTCATAATCCAGGGCAAAATAAGTGGCAGAAGAGGCGTGGGACGACGACGAATTTCATGGCTAAAAAACCTAAGGGAATGGTTTGGATGCAGTTCAAAATAACTATTTAGAGCAACTGCCTCAAAAATTAAAATAGCTATTATGATTGCCAACCTCCGCAATGGAGAAGGCACTTGAAGAAGAAAGGCCCTCTGGAAGTCTGGTCGTGCATCTTCTCTCTTGCAGATTTAGTACCAAACAACTACGGTTATTTAAGCTTACCAACCACAACTCAGAACTTCAGGACTCAGGCAGTGTTGCTAGTTAGCTGGACAGATGACTTGTCTTGTTTACAGCTCACACAGAAGTACGCCCGCACGTTAATTCGCGAGAAGGTTTTTTAATTAAATTAAATAGAAGTTTCTCAAAACAACTTAGTCTATTAACAAAATAAATAGAATAAAAACGAACTATTTACAATGAGAAACTAAAAACTAAAAACAATTACGAAAAAACTAACATAATTGCTCTTCTCGGCCGTTATTTTATCCAAAAACGTAAAACATAATTTTGAAAAACATGTATAAATAACTTAATAAAATATTAAACAAAAAAAAACGAAATAAAACGCGAAAAAACAGCTATTTATATTACTTAATCGAACCGTATGAAAATCGCGAAATGCCCCACTAAAATAACACACGACAATCCCTTAATTTCTCAAATTAAACAAAGATAACCTCCTTTCCCGACGATTATACAAGTGACGTAATTATTCTACGGCACTGGTACTCACGGTACCGTTCTAACGACATTCAAATTATGACTGACATTTACTATTCCTTAAAAGAGTGTCTTCGAATCTTACACCCCCTCGACACCCCTCTGATTCCCTTTTGTACCCATATTAGCCGATGGAACCCTGTAAACGTCAATTTCTTTCCCTTAAAGTTCGAAGGTTTCGATCGTTACGTGCTGAGGGTGTTAGCTATTCTATACCGGATGTTTGATTCCCGAATTGGCCTCTAAGCGTCTAAATCCTAATTTTTATACAACAGAGTAGTAAAACAAACTAACCTACGTCTTCCTATAACGAAAAGAATATATGTTAAAGACTGTAAAAAAAACTATTCACTTTTCTTGGCTGTTTTGGCAATAAACATCTTAACTCGTTATTTCTTGTGTGTGTTTATTTGATCATTCTTTTGTTTCCTAATAATGGGAAAATCGTTCATAAGACATTTTAACGGTTTGTGCATATACCATATGTTATAAACCTCCCTTATCTTCCAGTTTTATATACATAACCAGGGCAGAATTACTTAGACAGATTTATAGGCAATTCTAAGAGAGGGTCTTATTAAGTGTTCATAAATTAACTGACTTAACGCATTTTTTTAAGAAAACATTTAAACGACAAAGATCATAAAAGTTAAGCTCGATAACTGATTTATTTTTCCATTACACTTTCTTGGACAGTGATAAAAAATATAACTACCCTATTCCCACGAGAAATCTATTCACAGAGTGATTATTTAATTATTCATTTAACGGAATATAGTTCACATTGAACAGTGTAAAATAATTAATATTTGTTTCATTACAGCATATCTGCATACTCAATCAACGTGTATTCCATATTTCGAATTATGTCACAATTAATTTCACCACGAAGTACAAAAATCAGTAAATTAATATCCAAGTAAAGAATTAATGTGTCAGCGATGTGAAAGTTGATAAGTTGTAAAATTCAGGATATTTATTTCTTTCAAACTAGCAAGGTTTGCAACAACAATACTTTGTTTTTGATGCCGGTAAAATAAAACGCACATTTTTAGCGAACTTAGGTCAAACTGCAATTCACAGAATTGGACGTTTTAAACTCAGTAGGTAAACTCTAATTTTGGATCGGATTTTTTTATCATAAGGTTGAAGGTTGAACATTTGAGAGGAATATGAATGAAGATTGCTTAATTTTTAGTCAATGGGTAAAAGTATGTAAAAAAACGTTGTCCAAAGTTCTTATCATGCAGGGCGTAAAAAAAATGGGGTCATGAATATCACCGCTAGTCTGTCTCTGGTGTTGTGAGTAATTCACAACTTTTTCTTGGATAGTAATTTGAAGGGTCGGTCTTTCCTGGTATAAATCATATTTTAAAAAAATTGAAATATACCTGATGGTTCAATGTGTAAAAAACTTGATTCCATTGTAGCTTTTTGGGAACCCATATCACCGAATAGGAGGCCTATACGAAAAAAGTTTATATGAATTTGTAATATTCCTTTCAAGTGTTTTTCTCATATCCGGGAAATTTCCTACATTTCCCCGGACACTCTGTATACATATACCCAATGTATCTACTGTAATGGAACAAATGTTAATTATTTTCATTGTTCAATGTCAACTATATTTTGTTAAAATAAATAATCAAATAATCACTCTGTGAATAGATATGCCGTGGGAATAGGGTAGTTATATTTTTTTATCACTATCCACGAAGGTCTAAAGGAAGAATAAATCAGTTATCGAACTTAACTTTTATGATCTTTGTCGTTTAAATGTTTTCTTAAAAAAATACATAAAGTCAGTTAATTTATGAAGACGTAAAAGACCCTCTCTTAGAATTGCCTATAAATCCGTCTAAGTAACCCTGCCCTGGTTAAGTATATAGGACCAGATGTGATAAGGGTAGTTTTAACATGTGGTATGTGGAATACCGTTAAGGTGTTTTAGAGTATTGAACGATTTTCCCATTACTGGGAAACAAAAGAATGACCAAATAAACTCACTATAATGGAAATAAATCGTTTAGCCATTTGTAAAAAGAATTATGATTAATAATTGTTTTTTCTATTCACAAGAAATAATGAGTTAAGATGTTTATTGCCAAAACAGCCAAGAAAAGTGAATAGTTTTTTTTACAGTCTTTAACATGTATTCTTTTAGTTATAGAAAGAAATAGAATAGTTTTATCAATTGTGTTATATAAAAATTAAGCTTAAGATGCTCACAGGTCAATTCGTGAATCAAACATCCGGTATGGTACAGCTAACGTCCGTAAGAAAAGTCCCAAATCTTCGAACAGAAGGGTGTCGGGGGGGGGGGGGGGGGTGTAAGATTTGAATACACTCTTTTAAGGAATAGTAAATTTTAGTTCCAATCTGAAATTCGAATAAGGGTGATCGGTACCATTCTATAAGCCCAGTGCCGTAGTGTATATTTGGCGGGAATGAAGGTTTTCTTTGTTTGATTTGTTTTTGATTTAATTCGGGAAATTGAGGGATTATCGTGTGTTATTTTAGTGGGGCATTTCGCGATTTTCATACGGTTCGATTAAGTAATGTAAATGGCAGTTTTTCGTGTTTTATTTCTTTTTTTTGTTTAATATTTTATTAAGCTATTTATAGGTGTTTTTTTCAAAATTGGGTTTTAGATTTTTGGTTGAAATAACGACTGAGAAGAGCAATTATGGTAGTTTTTCGTAATTGTTATTAGTTTTAAGTTTCTCATTGTAAATAGTTCGTTTTTATTCTATTTATTTTGTTAATAGACTAAATGTTTTGAGAAACTTGTTTTATTCAATCTAATTAAAACCTTCACGCGAGTAAACTCGCGGGCGCGCTGTTGCGAGATCTACAAAACAAGAGATGTCTACCGACCAACTATTAGCAGCCTTTCCTGACTTCTGAAGATCTGAGTCATGGTTGTGGTAAGCTTTAATAACCCTAGTGTTTGGTACTAAAGCTGCAAGAGAGAAGTTGAACGACCAGACTTCCAGAGTGTCTTTATTACTGTGATATTTAATTGTAGTTTATAAAAATAGTTACTAATTAATATGGGACAAAAATGATTATAGATAAGATCATTAACGCTACCTCAATATGTCATCGGCAAGAGTCTATAATGAAATTCTGTCACACTACTTCGCAAAAAGCATCGAAGCTTGTGATCTTCAAACAAACCCTGTCATTTTTATTAGACTGATGCACTCTGAGAAGAGAAAAATGTCATTGACTCCATCGATCAAAAATCTAAATATTTTTGCACATGTAAACCCGCTAATTGAAACAAATTGCGAAATATTTTAACGGTATAAATTAATTATTTTAGCCGTACTTTTCAAAGAAAACATGAGCACTTCAAAACCTGTTTATTATTTTTTTCTCAAATACAACTGACTGTAAATTTTGCCCATACAATTTTTTTTACTTGCGCTCTACTTTTTTCTTATCCTTATTTTGGTCGCATTCGGCCTCCTTGTCCTTCTGACTAATAAACGCTATAAAATCAGCAAGTCGGCTTGCGTAACCATATTCGTTATCATACCAACTTATCAGTTTGACAAAGTTCTCGTTTAGTTGCATGCTCGCATTGGCGTCGTAGATTGAAGAACACGTGCAACCTAAAAATAAGGTTTTATAAGAGCATTTTTCTAACGCAGTTAATCTAACGCAAATGGGTTAAAATGAATCGTTTCTTGCGTTGTACTTACTCTCTTGGTACAGATAAATTAGATCTGGCATATTTTGATGTAAATAAAGTTTAAAGTGACAACGAAATTAAATTTATTCCTGAGATTTTTACCTAGAAAATCAGTAGAAACTACTTTTTCTTCGGTATAACAAATAATACCATTCATAGAGCATTCTGAAGCATCCTTAATTTCTGCGTTTATGTCTTCGATTTTGGCTGATGTGCATAATCTAGCGGTCAAATCTACTACTGAAACTGTAGGAGTGGGTACCCTGAAAGCCATTCCTGAAAAATTGATATAAAATCAGTCCTTCTAATCTCATAAATAGAAAGCAATGATTACTACTTTTAAATTTATTGTTTCAGAAACCGATTCGGTGTATTGGACTCACAACTACCAATAACTTTGATAATTATTTCAGTTAAGTAAAATCTAGAAAAATGACGTTTTTTTGAAAGAGTTTCGATACATACTTTCCATTTCGAGATCGTACAATATGATTCTCTATTTGATTTTCCTTAATTTTTTTTCAGTTTTCCGAAAAATTCATAAATTTACGTGTTATTTTAGAATTAATTTTTTGCACTTAATTGTTAAAACTTTGTTACATTCACAAATTTCACGTATATAGAAACTTCTGTATTACATAAAACTTCATAAATTTGCACTTTTTTAATTGAAAAAATCAAGAAAAACGATCAAAATCTGGTGTTTTTTCCAGACGTAAAAGTGAAGTGAAGCGTGGTGTTTTTTGTATTTTCCGGAAAACTGAAAAACAATTGAGGAAAACCAAAGCCAGATTTATATTCTACGACCTCGAAATAACAGATGTGTAGTGATTTTTTTTTCAATTTCATTTAATCGAAATAATTACCAGTACTTTTACTTTTGAAGTAATCATGCATATTCAAAAAAACATGAAGTTATCAGTTTCACTTTTTTCACTTTGATCATTTGATAATTACTCTAATGAATACAGCCATAAACGCACTGTTCTGGAAAAGTTTGAGATATGAAAACTTGCAAATTCGGTAATATTCAGACTAAAACATACGATATGAATGATTGTTTTTCAGGAAGTTTTTAGTAGTTGAGACTGTTTAGCGGCCACTTTGTTTTCTGGAAAAGTATATTTATACTGTTTTACTCTTGCAATTATAAACGCACAAATGTAGTATAATGGTATATCTGTACCTGTCAATTTTCCTTTTAGACTCGGAATAACCTTAGTAACAGCTTTGGCTGCACCTGTAGTTGCTGGTATAATGTTCGAAATTGCAGCTCTACCGTCACGCCATGATTTCGTTGAAGGTGCGTCCAGAAGTTTTTGACTGGCAGTAGCAGCGTGTACTGTAGTCATAAGACCTGAAAATGAAGTAAATTATACAGGTTATCGAGGCATGTGTGTTTATATATATATATATATATATATATATATATATATATATATATATATATATATATAAATATGGAAAACAAATTAAACAACTAGTCAATGTAGAAAACTATCACTAAGTCTATTGAAAACATGTAAATTGCAGGCTTTATGTGACATATGAATATTAAAAATGTTAATTTGACAGGGATTTTTGGGTTTATTGAGAGCACTGTTCTAATTAACCAATATTTCCGGAACTTCATTCGGGTACATTTACGCTGACGAATAATAAATTCTTTGGAGGGATTTTGATAAACTTTCGTGTACCATTACGACGAAAATTATCTTTTTGAATCGAGTTTTAAAATTATTCTGCATTGACAGTGATAGTTTGACAAGCTCTCTTTTAAACATACCGTTTCCCCGGAAACTAGGCACTGTCACCGCCACCTAGAAACATCCGTAAATGTAGTTTTAATTTTGTCGGTCTTATCGACAAATGCTTTAAAACTAGATAAAAAGAAAAATGTGAGAGTTCTCGAACAATATATATATATATATATATATATATATATATATATATATATATATATATATATATATATATATATATATAACGCATTTTAATCTCGCTCGCTTCTTCGAGAATTTGCTTAACAGACAGAGCTGAAATTTTCGAAAAAACTTCGTTATTAACTTAATTTTAATCCTCAATAGTTGGTTTCTCGAAATTCAAAACTTCGTCGCTCAACTTTTGTGATGGTATGTATGGACGCGTGAGACCGCACAACTTTGAAAATTGGCCACTTAGCCAATAATTGCTTTGCGAATTTCGGCCAGGGCTTGTTTTTTACTCACCACCCAGTCATTCCAGGAGTGAGTCCGATTCTCTTGTAACGGAAAATCCTCTCAAGCAAAGGTAGATAAATGGAATTGAAAACAACAATGCTTTTCTAGACAGTGATGGATACACATTTTAACCAATTAGCAAAAGTTTGCGTAAAGAAACATTAAAATAAAATAATGGCGTCAATTTAAAAACCTCTTCATTTTTAAGAAGTAGGTTAATCACAGTTGATATATCAAACATCTAAAGTTTCCATAATCTAGATAATTAATTAAATTAAAATTCGAATCAATAAAAAATGTTTATAAGTTATTTTAAGCATATGCAAAAAATGGAAACATTTAATAGTGGTCCAATTTCACAATTACGTGTATAAAATTTAACATACAGAAAAACAATTTTTATAATAATAAATAGTTACTTTTGCCATTGTTTTCGTTTAGTTTGCGGACAAGCTGTATTTTTCTTGATTATTTTGGCATGGTATGACCAGTGGCGTAGCTGCAAGCTAGCCCCCCCCCGCGAAATCTCAATGGGGCCCGCTTTTTAATTTAGCAATATAATTTAGTTGAAATGCTAAATAAAGTGTAATATAGATTATTTTTGATATTCATTAAACATAATATCGACGTTTAGATGGCAAGCTTCCAATCCCACATACCCCACGCGTGGCGAGATCGACGTTCGTTACACAGCAGACAGGCAAGTGGAGCGAGTTTTTGAAAGTGTATAGCCAAAACCCAAGCTCCCAAATCCACATATTCCTCGAGCAGCGAGATCGACAATCGTTACACAGCAGACAGGCGAACAAAGCAAGATTTTAAGCCACAACCCGAGCTCCCAAACCCACATATTCCACGCGCTTCGAGATCGATAATCGTTACATAGCAGACAGGTGAGCAAAGCAAGATTTTAAGCCAAAACCCAAGCTCTCAAAACCACATACCCTACACTTCTCCCCCTTCATCACAGAAGAAATCTATTGCTGCTAAACTATGCAAACTCTCTGAAATTCAAACCCTTTATATCTCATTCCAAATATTTCTTGCATTCCCCCCCGTATCCCAACAATAGTATGTCTGGCTCACATATGAGATTCCTTTCACTGTGTCAAACCACCTCTCATCCGCTCCCAGACCCGATATCTCGTGAAAGATCCACATTCCCTCCATGGAATTCATCACCCATCATAACCGATCAGTCCTTTCTAGAATACTCTAAGGAGACCTGCAACAGAGAATTCCTTAGAAAGTACTTTAATGAAATCATTCACACTAAATATAGAGATCATGCAATGGTATTTACTGACGGATCCAAGACCGATTCTAGAGTTGGTGCAGCTGTCTCTTTTCCCCTCATAAATACTCTTACTCCCTACATCCCTCCACCAGTATCCTATCTGCAGAACTGTTTGCGATTTTTAAGGCCACTGTGATAATAAAAGGATCCTATAAAAAATTATGGACTATCGCCACTGATTCCTTAAATTCTATTACTTTTCTAAAATCATATAATCCCACTCACCCTTTGATCATAAATATAAAATACAACCTGACAAGAATAAGCATACAAAAAAAGAAAGTATCATTTCTATGGATACCTAGTCATGTGGGCATCGGAGGAAATGAGGAGGCTGACACTTTGGCAAAGGGTGATCCCACCTCTCTTTCTGTTAATCTCACCTTCTGCCCCGGAGATCTTCGTATTTTCTCTAAGCATAAAACAAGAGCCCTTTGGCAGTTGGAATGGGATCTTCAATTGGAAGAAAATAAGCTACATGAAATAAAAGACACAATATACACTAATACTGCTCTTCAGAGCTTTCTTAGAAAATCCCTGTTCGTTATGGCCAGGCTCAGAATTGGCCACACTAGACTAACACACGGCCATATTATTGATCGCTCTGTTCCCCTCTTATGTAACCAATGCGAGGTAGCTCTTTCAGTTAAACATATTCTGGACTTCAGCCCTAAATACTCTCGTCATCTGGTTGAACATGATATCAAGGGCCCCTTAAAGAAGAAACTATCTTATGAAAATACCATGAAAATTTTCTACTTCCTTCGAGACTCCCCCCTGTTATCTCATATATAAACCCTAAAATTAGTACATACATGTATAAACATGCTAGTCTTTTAGTATATAACCTTGTTTGTCTTCTGTTTATGTCCCTTGTTTTTACTAATATGTGTTTTAATATTTTATCTATTTATTTATATTTCTGAATAGCATACTAAGAAACGAAGTTTTATTTTAACGCTTTTCCTCTATGGACACCAAAAATCCCTCATGGGTTGACGCGTCTTTAATTAATATAAATCAATCAATCAATCCAGATTTTAAACCAAACCCAAGTTCCCAAATCCATATACCTCACGTGTTGTGCCTGGGGTATGTTCTTGACAACTTATGTTTTAATAAAGGTAATACGTCAACTTTCTAAGGGCACATATAAAAATAATGTTATATGATAAAAGACATTGATTTGAATGAAAGTAATTTTATTGATACACATCAAAACAAGCATCAGATACATCATAAAATATTCAGTTTTATGTGTTGTTACGAAATCATTCCAAACGTTTGGCGTTTGTATTTGCGAAATCTTCTATAAGGAGACATATATCAAGTTCTTTAGTTCTTTCGCATTCTATAGATAATGTAGCTAAAGCTATTTCTTACTTGCGTCATTGTGCTGTGTTCTCCATTTAAAAATCATTGTAATGCAAGGGCGAGCAACTATTCTAACTTCAATCGCCTTTAGAATCGCGTGTTTTAGAGCTTCATAGACGTTCAAAAAAAATTGCGCATCTTGTGAAGATGATTCTATCTATTTTTAAATGTCAGAAAAGCACTAGTACTCGCGATCCTAGAAACAAATAAAGTATAAAAAAAATCTAGATGGTAATTGGGTTTATTTCAACTTTAAATGATTGTCAAATCTCGAGACATACGTGTTTTAAAAATACGCAGAATTTCTTTTTTTGATTGTCTAAAAAGCTGTAAATCTCGAGATTTGACAAACATCTAAATTTGAAATGAACTCAATTTTTCAAAGTTTTTCGCAATTTTATCTGCCTGTTGAGAATCGAGTTTTGGAGTTTTCTAAACAGTTGAAAAGCAGAAACAGCGTCTTCAAGAAACGCGTAATTCCTTTTTTAAGCATCCAAAACTCGCTGTTCTACAACAATTGAATTGTGAGTAATCGCTTTTATCTCATTTACAATGTTTTTTAAATGAGAAAAATTTTATCCCGCTTTTTAAATGGAGAAAATATCAAACATATATATCTCGAGTAAACGAGCAGCTACGATTTCGAACAAGAAACTTTTGAGCATTACAAATTATTAAGTACCCAAGTCTCTGTTGAGAATGATTTTGCCGATATTTTACTTTGAATTAAAGTTGCTTCCTGCACTCCGTGAGTATAGATACTAATACAGATTGTCACAGAGGCCATGCCTTCAATGGGTTTAATTAGGGTGTCTTAAAGTGATTTCTTAATATATGTACATTTAATATAAATCTAAACGCCCTGCGTTTCATACGTGTCCATTTATAATAAATAATTACTGACATCTTGAGTTAAATGGATTGTAAAGTATCAAGTTTATTGGAGATTGATTAAATTGAATTCTAAAGATTTTTTTTGGAAAGCAGGCCCCTTCCATTAAGTCTGGAGCACCCCCCCCCCCGCACCGCGGGCTCTGCAGGGCCTTCGGTACGCCACTGGGTATGACACACATACTAGGTGATTTGAAAATTTTGTAGACTACACATGATTTTCTGAAAAGCCTTCAAAATATCCTTATATGGCTGCATTGACTTCTTCGTTTGATGAAAAACGCTTTATGGTGGGGTGTGGGAACAGATGGAAGTCATAAGGTGATAAATTTGGTGAACAGGGAGGATATAATCTGATCTGTAATTTAATGATTTTTGCCATCGTTAAAACCCTTTTGTGAGCAGGTGCACAACTTAAATTTCTAATTGCTCAATTTGCCCCATACCTTTCCTCAACTTACCTCACCTATGGGGTAGATTGAGCAGATCTGACCTTTTTCATTTAAATAATCATAGGCTCTTAAATCAGATTTTTGAGTTAAATTTCTTAGATCACTTGTTAAAAGGAATGAATTATTTATTTATCAGAATACATATCAAAAAATTTGGACTTATCGACCTAACCCGGACTTACCCTTCCTCATTTTTAAGATGCACGTAAGAAAAGGCTTAAAGTGGGGTTCAGACGTAGGAAAAGAACGTTTTTTTGTGTCTTCAAAATATTTAGAGGCTCCTTGTTTAAAAAAATTTACTTAAGAGAGCTCCGAAATAAATATTTTCAAATGATTAAAGAAAATCGGGTTGTTACGTCATACCTTCTCTTATTCCAAATTTGTCATGCACCACTTTAGCCAATGGGGCTAAACAGTTTGTAGTGCAGGAGGCCATGGAAACAACCTAAAAAATAAAGACGATTTAACTAAAGTTTTTCTCAGATGTGGCAACGTTGTTGCGTGTGAGGACCCAAAAACTGTTTCATATCATAAATTTGAATAGACCATATTTATTTAAAATGTGAAAGCAGAGTTGAATACGTATTTCGAATTTGATGTTAAACTAATTAAGGCAGACGTTGTAACCCTTTTCTTCCGTTTTTTCCTGTGGTATCCAGTTCAAATTTTGCTTCTGGACGCATTCTTCGGGCATTCTCTGTACATGCCCATTTAAGTTGTTTAAGTTTAATGTTGTTCTCAATGTCACGCGTAGTCTTCCCGGCACGAACTTGAGATATAAAACTGGACTGCTCGTGTTCCATATCTCCTTATAAAAAAAATGATCCCACCGTGCTCCGTGCCATTTGGTGCAAATAATTGCTTTGGCAACAATGAATTCCCTAAGTTTTTATGATATTGGTGAAAGTGTATTTATGACATTGACTGAATACTTTTCATTTTGAAAAAAATTTATTTTTGATTGTGCTGTTTCGTGGATTTTATCACATTTTATGTAACGTTTTACTGAAAATTTCAAACAGGAATATGAACTTTAAGGTTTTTTTTGTATTTTAAAAAATGTGATTCTTCATCGTAAGACGTGCAAATACCTCATCTGGTAAATTGGAATGTATTTAATTGGTAAGTTATAAAGCATTTAATAATAATTATATAAAATTTTACCTTAGAATCAAATTGTAAATCTAAGGATAACAAGTTTAACCTTATGGATATGATATATGATAATTATTAAATGCTATCAATATTTTAGTTTTCGAAGAGAAAAGAATCTTCAAATTCAAGAGCTGAAGCAAATTGGTCATGATCATAACTCTTTTATATATCAGATAAGTAACTCTGTTCAGAGCATTTTTCTGGAAATTGTTTTATACAAGAAGATTAGCAAAAAGTTTGTGTTGTGCTTCTTACAGATAAACTACCTGAAAAAAACTACGAAGCACTGTTTGATGTAAACATCTTGAAGCAACTAAACTTGTACTTAATAACATACACTGGATCTACAAAAAAAGTCCTGAATTAGGTGTGCATTAAGCTGCATATCGAAACTGGTATGGTGTTAAAATTTAAAATGATTATACGTTTAAAAACCAATATGCCATAATAAAATAAAAATAAAAATAATATGAAATTTTTCAATATTATTAAGGATGTTTGGAAATTACATAAATTTTTGCTTTTATGTATTTGTTTTGTCTAAAAATAAAATAATAACCTTTTGTTTGAATATGTTATTAATTAATAAAACAAAAATTCTTGATTTTAGCTCAGATAGGAAATTTGTGTCATGAAAATCCTTTGTCAAAGTAGTGAGAAGCTGCGATTGCTTACTATTTCAAAAATTCAACTCTAGGAAAAGTGAATTCCAGATCCTTAAACAGTTAAGTAAATTAAAAGTTTGACCTAGTGTAAAAATTAAAAGTTGCTAGTAAATCTTTATGTATATGTTTAGATTAAAAATGATTGTATTAATGTAAGAATTCTCTTGTATTTACAAGCTTCTTAATATTTAAAGTGTCTTAATAAATATTGTTTTGTTTACAATTAAATATAAACTGCTTTAACACTATCTCCTTTAGAGTTTAATTTTTTTTTATAAAAATGATTTAGTACATAATGTTACTTTACTTCATTTAAATTAAAGCTCCGTTTTTATGAAGGAAATGTCAACATTATTATGAATGTTGTTAACCCTATATAAATACCTAACATATCAGTTCCCTAAAAGTATCGAGGAGAAAATAATTTTAAAAAAGACCTAATCGAAGCTATTTTTAAATGTTGAAACTATCTTACTTTGCAATAGATTATGTGGACATTTCGATACCTTACATTAAACAATATACTATATTAATTCATGATTAGAGAATCGGAGCTCTGAGCTCCGATTCTGTAAGCATATTTTTTGACATTCTCTTTCCATATCTCTTTTAGGACAGTGATACACTTATGTATTAATACAGACTGAACAAAGATAGAAGATCCTTATTATGACATTCTCTTTCCCTTTACTCATAGAATCGCAGCCCTGGTCTTTTTATTGAACATGCTCGATTAACCTGTCAAGTAAAACAAGGGAGAGCGATTTATCGTTTTAGATATAGTATAGAAAGAGATAGTTATTGTCTAAACCTGTTAGTTAGAATAATAGAATTAACAGTCATACACGACACATTCACGCCAACGTAAGAAACTAGCAGGGAATTCAATGTTGCCATACAAATCATTGCACCGAATGGCGACCAATAAGGGAGGGTCAAAAATTATTTTCATGAGCAGTCCAGTTTTATATCTCAAGTTCGTGCTTCCCGGATTCTGTTGTTTGTAATTCTTTCGATTTTTCAGGTCTGTGCTCTTCGTCGCTAATAATTAATTTCCGTGGCTTTAAGAAATCTTTTTGATCTTTTCTTTATCTGTCTTACTTCGCTACTATATGTCACAATGCTCTTTAGAATTGTGTTATAAATTCGTTGTTTGCTTGTTTTTGGTGTATGTGAAGCCTACAATATTCGGTTCATCATAGATATTAATCTTCTTCCTTGTGCATTCTTATCCTCTATAGATAAAATATGTCTAGAATTTTACATAGAAATCAAAAATGCAATAATATATAGGATATTCCATTTAAAACAAGCAAGTTGACTTTCACTTCCAGTTTACTGGAGTGCCGTTATCTTGAAAATATTTTAGCCGGCTGTATCCCATGCAAGTTAGTACACTGTCTTCCTAATTATAGTTTTCCCACAACTGATCGATAAAGTTCCCGGATAATCCTCCTATATAATCTACTTAGGGTACAAGTGAATGCAATATCCCTGTAATTGTTACAGACGTCTCTCTTTCCTTTTTTATGAATAGTGGTTATTGTGAGGTTCTCCATTCCTTAAATATTATATTGCGTAATATGTTATTGATTTTTTTTAAAATTGTCCCTATAATATTAAATCAGATTTTTTCTATGCTACTTCTGTTTCTATTACGGTAAAAGAAAGCCTAAAGAAATACTACATAAACTTAATACAATGTGAAATTAAAAATAAATGTTGCCATTTACCTTATCCTTGGGATTGTAATCGCAGTGATTGACCCCCATAACATACATAGGGGCATCGGCAGATGGAGCTGATATAACTACCTTCTTAACATTTCCTGTAATTAATTTTTTCGCTTTTTCGATCGTTGTAAACCGTCCTGAACAATCGACTATATATTCCACACAGGCCTTAGTCCAAGGAATCTATAAAAAGGATTTTTAATAATTAGTAATAATCTTCCTCAAGGAGGCGATGTTCACAAAAACGCATCAAAAATGTGCTCAAATACGAGGGTACCGGTTTATATTTCGGAAACTGGCAACACTAGCGTTGTTAAGTGCCATCTGACATATCAGTTGCAAAGTTTGGCATTTCGGATGGTATACTAACTCAGCTTTACTGATAATATATTTAATAAGTTGATCAGAATGCAGTTTATCATGATGAAGGATGCCGAGACCCTTGACACAATCAACTTTAGCTAAATTAACATGGAGTGAATGAATGAAGGAAATTAAGGTGGCGAAATTCGGTCATCGATGCCTAGGCCTCGTTGGGCAATTTACATCCCACTATAACTGCAAGTCATTCGAGGATGATCGCCTTTGCCAATCCAAGCAGCCTCTTTAGTTGAACTTATCTAACCGCTTCCGGTAACAAAATTGTATCCCCGAAATATCTCTGTCTCAGTCCGTTGAGTGCTGGGCACTCTCTGAGGACATGGTCAACAATTTCAGAATCCTTCAGACACCGTTTGCACGTTATATCGTCTGCGACACTAATCTTGTGAAGATGGCCCCTCAGGTTACAATATCTTGTCAACAATTCGCATCTCTTTCCTCCCTAAGGAGATAAGCTCCGTAGTAAGCTGTGCGCAAGATCAACTTATATGTTCCTTGGTACACATCATTCCAGGAGTTCCCTTCAACTATTCAATAAATTTACTTTCCAGTGACAATTTTAATTCCAACGGCAATTGCGGACCCCGTCTTTGTTAGATCTCCTTATACTCAGACACCAGTCGCGAAATTACGATACTGGACTTCAGTGCCATTGTCGCAGCCCTATTGTCCAAGCATATATTTATTACCCTTTTTCTGCTAATGTTTTTCTCACAGAGATGGCCGCACTGCAGAATAGCATAAATTTCCGCTGTAAAAATCGACACACGTTGTCCGAGAGAGTAAAACTCTCTAACTCCCGTGCTCTTACCGAACACTCCGACTCTAGCTCTTTCATCTAATCGAGATCCATCTGCAAACCACCGGGATCCATTTCTCTTCTTCCCAATCTTTCCTATTTGGAAAAAATATCTCAAGAGAGTGGTAGGGTTTTAAGAGCAGCGTCATGTAATCTGTTTGCATGGGACGTGATGGACATCTCTCCAAATCTAGTTTCGAGATGCCCTAGGCAACTGAGACGATATGTAGCCTTCAGGGCCTCATTCTCTATGTATAAGTGAAGAGGAGATCAGTTCACCACAACCTCCAGAGCCCTGGTGGTGGCAGTCCTGATCGCACTCATTATTCCCACATCAGCTGTTGAAAGTTGTTAAGTTGAAGACGGTGTTTGCGCTTTGTAAGGGTTTGTATAGTCCATTCTTTCTGCCTTGGGAATAAAGATTACTTTTGTTTTTCTCCACGAGACCTGCATGTACCCTAAGCTCGGATATGAGCGGAATAATTTTACCAAATGACCTATTATAATTTCGGAGGAATTCTGTAGTAAGTCTCCAGGTGACTTGAAGGGAACAAAGGTTTCCATTGACCATTTTACCCTTTCATATATTGTTGTCGTTTTAACTAATTTGTAGTCATGATGTACTAAGGGGAAATTCTGTTGTTCTTCAATTTCGTACTAACCATATTTATACTATAACTAAATTGAAAATTTAACCTTGAAAATCCTATAAACTGGCATTTACCAATCTTAAGAAAAAGTCTGATAATCATTCAAAGTAAGGTTCATGTCTATTGTTGTTAGGAAATGCTCAAAAAATAAGAGAGCGGTGCTTTAAAACATTTATATGATCTTGACAGATCACAAGTATTGGATCTATGTGTATGAGCCTATAAGTAAACAGCAGTCGACCATGGATTATTTCAAAGGAATTGGTCGCAAGTTTTCCGGAAAAACTGACCATTGTCTTAACCGAACCTTCGGAGCCTTGTAAAACAAACAATTCTGAATGGTACACCACCATTTGTTTGGCTGAAATCTTGGGTGAATTGAAAAAAACAAACCAGAGGTGATGGATCATTCTCCAACATGACAATGTGAGCTCCCACACATCATTTCCAACAAGTGCCATATATCCCTAATTTGGCACTCAATAATTTCTTTTGTTCCCGTAAATGAAGAAAAAACTTCATTGTCAACGATTTTCTACGCCTGAAGAAGTGGTTGATGCGTTCAAAAACCATGTTTTAAGAGTACCATCTCCAAAGTAGCAAGAATGCTTTTCGACTTGTTTCAAGCACATACAAAAGTATATTTTGAAAAACAATAAAGCAATTCGACGATAAATATTTGTTTTTGTTTGTTATTCCCGAAATATAAACGTCTACCCTCGTAGTAGTTTCCTTAATAAAATATGACGATATCGAAATTTTGTTAATATTGACAGTAATTACAATTTACATAGACAGAGATAAGAAAACATGATTTTAAGATGACAGCGTCGACTGCTTCTCCGTGAGGAGTTTCTAACGCCATATATAGCGAAATCTACCGACGCACTAACGAGCATTTGGCCTCAAAAACCGGACAAAAAGGAGAAATGCAAACTATACAAGTAATCATCTAAATTATTTTTTTTGTATACCTGAGTAACCGTACTATCATAAAATTATGATAAAGTGGCCCCTCCCCGCCGCTATGCTTGATAGATTTTTTTTAGACTTGTATTTGGTGTTTGGTATTTTGTAAAGTGAATATTAAAAAAAAAAATTTGTGATGGAATCTTAAAAACAAGGTATGTATTTAATTTTAATAAACATTATTTAAAAATATAATGACTGTTTAATATTCTTATAGACATAAAACAATATGCAAGAAAATTTTCAATTTTTTTGTTTTTCTTTTTAACTAATTAGTGTTTTTGAAAATGTTCCGAGCTAGGTCGGGCTACAATTCTTTTTTTATAATAAACTATAGACATTAGCCATATCATAACAGTCAATACATTTTCCACATGTTTCCACCTCTTTAAAAAACCGCTTTGAGCTCCACGGTTTTTTTTTTGCAATAATTTTGGTTATTTTTTTCTTACATACATATTTTTTTCCTAAAAGTACAGATTTGACATCAAATGTTATTGAGGTATATCGGAAAACGCTATATATATTTTTTAAACAAAACACATTGAGAACACTTGAAAATAAGGTATCATTTATGGAACATAAGCTCTGCGAAATGATGAAATGTCCCCAAAACGAGTACCATAACTTAAGTCACGATTTAAAACATTTTAATAGTGATTTGAAGAAGAGATGAATATCATCTAACTATACTGAAGAAACATTTTTGAGAAAAAACGAGAAATGGCTTAATATATCAATATCAGTACATAACTGGGCCACGAATTCTACGGGACGCCCAAGGAAGCATTTCCAAAAATTACATGATCGTAGTAAACGACGAAATACAAAAGAACTCCGCGAACAGGTACCTGTTGAGGAGCTTACCTATGCAGCTAGCGTAAGTCAACGAATGTCTGGAAATGCCGCGGCCTCTAAACTTATAATAGATGCAACTTCACCACCAACAAGAGCCAAACGTTACAGGAAGGTAATAAATACTGCTCAGAAATCGAAAGTAAAAAATTACACACCTGAGCAAGCTTTGCAAATCTTTGTTGAAGGTAACTTTACAAGGAGGCAGTGGGAGTTGTTACACGATTCCAATAAGGGTATATTTCCTTGTTATACTCTAATTAGAGAAGCAAAGAAACTCTGCTATCCAAAACCAGAGTCAATCCGAGTTACGGAGACGAGGGTTGAAATTGTGCTTCAGGATCTACTTGATCACACAGTAAAGAGACTTTGTCTTTATCTTGAGGATGTTCATCAAAGCTGCGATGCAGAAGAATTAGAGAACCTAGAACTTATAACAAAATGGGGCTGTGATGGTTCTCATCAAATTCCTTACCAACAAAAGTTTTCAGATAGCTCGAACGATGACTCGAACATATTCCAAAGCTCATTGGTGCCGGTAAGACTGCAGTCACATATTGGGGATAGAATAAAAATGTTATGGCAAAATCCCACACCATTATCCACTCGATTTTGCCGGCCAATCCGCATTCGATTTCTCCAAGAAGCTGTGGATATTACGAAGGAAGAAATAAAGTATGTCGAAGACCAAGCAAATCATCTGCTGAAGACCAAAATAGAAAAGTCAAATGGAATTATCTTCGTGCGTCATGTTTTGCTCCCAACCATGGTAGATGCCAAGGTGTGCAATGCGGCAACTGGTACTTTATCTACCATGAAATGTTATATATGTGGAAAAACCTCCAAAAATTTCAATGACTTTGAAATTACAAATTTGGTGGATCCTCAGTCATTAAGATTCGGTTTGTCCATTCTTCATGAAAGAATACGCTTCTTTGAAACAATTTTACATCTTGCATACAAACTTCCTCTAAAAAAATGCCAAGCCTGATCCGCAGAAGAAAAGGAAGTAGTTAAGAGAACCAAAGAGGAAATCCAGAAAGCATATAGGGAAAGAACGAGACTTATAATAGATATGCCAAAAGCTGGTTTTGGAAATACAAACTCGGGCAACACGTCCAGAAGATTCTTCGCTGACCCAGACTTGGCCTCTGAAATCACAGGCATAAGTAAAGAGTTTATTGTGAAACTTAAAGTGATCTTGGAAGCGATTTCCTTTGGCCACAAAATTCATTTAGAGAAGTTCGAGGAACACTGCAAAAATCAGTATGTAGATCTTTACGGTTGGCATCCGATAACACCTACTTTACAATAAAATATGCCATCTTGCCTATAGGCCAGCTATCGGAAGAGGCTGCAGAAGCTCGAAATAAGCACTACCGTTCATACCGAGAACATTTTTCAAGAAAATTTTCAAGGTTGCACTGCAATCAAGATGTCCTGAATAGGCTGGTTCTCACGTCAGACTCCTTCATAAGTTCTACAAGAAAACGCAAACATAACAAAAGCCAACCCTTCCTGAGTGAAACTTTAGAATTGTTAGAACCCGAAGAACTGAATATATCAACAGGTGAAGAGGAAACTGCTGGAATCAATCAATCTGATGAATCGGATTGAGCCAATTTGTATTATTTATTGATATTATGTGATTTTTAATGATTTTTTCTATATTCTTATCAAATAATATGTTAACTAAATTCACTCATGGATTTTTATTAATTTTCAAGTCAACATATACAACGAAACCCATTACGTTTTTTTAATATTACTCCCCTCCCCCTCCCCACCCTAAGTCAGCGCCCCTTCACCCGATTAGTAAAATAATGCTAGAAATAAAATCGGAGCACCTAAAAACATATCAAACGATTACCATTACGTTTTTTTGATATTACTACACTCCCCCTCCCCACCGTAAGTCAGCCCCCCTTTACCCGATTAGTAAAATAGTGCCAGAAATCAACTTAGCACCCTCAAAAATTCCCGGATACTGATTTTGATATGACTAGAGTCAAAAACAACGACGTTATTAATTTTGTCCGGTTTTTGAGGCCAAATGCTCGTTAGTGCGATGTGGCGTGTGGCAAACCTTCGCTTTTTCAGTGTGTAAAATCAATTTAATTGTTTAACATGATGACTTATTTGAAAGGTAGGTAAGTTACTGCCATTTTTACAAAGCCGTTTTTAAAAAATCCTAAATTTGAGTAACTCGTTTTACAACATGCTTCTCTTGCTAAACCTGTTTAAAAGATTTCTATAAATTTTAATTTACCGGAACTGTTTAAAAAGAACTACTATGTTTTATACTACTAAATTTATTAGGAAAACAGTGACTGTTTTCTTAATAAATTTAGTGGTATAAAACATAGTAGTTCCTTTTAAACATTTCCCGAAGATGATTAACTACCACATAGTAACGGCTACCAGCATCAATTTTAATTTAATAAAATTTGAACAAAAAACATCACTCACTTTTTACCTGACTCTAGGGTTCCCCAACAGAGGGGTTATGATTTTTACTGTCACAAAAAGTGGTGAATTGTTTGGTTCATAATAACTACGGCCGATCAAAAGAATTATTTTTATTTCAATTTTATTTATATGTTTATACTAGATCTTGCTCTAAATCTTCCAGTTCACTCTCGTGTGACAGAATTTGATTATAGACTCTTGCCGATGACATATTGAGGTAGCGTTAATTATCTTATCTATAATCATTTTTGTCCCATATTAATTAGTAACTATTTTGATAACCTACAATTAAATATCACAGTAATAAAGACACTCTGGAAGTCTAGTCGTTCAACTTCTCTCTTGTAGCTTTAGTACCAAACACTACGGTTATTAAAGCTTACCACAACCATGACTCAGATCTTCAGGACTCGGGAAAGGCTGCTAATTAGTTGGTCAGTAGACATCTCTGGTCTTGTAGATCTCGCAGCAGCGCGCCCGCAAGTTAATTCGCGTGAAGGTTTTAATTAAATTGAATAAAACAAGTTTCTCAATACACTTAGTCTATTAACAAAATAAATAGAAAAAAACGAACTATGTACAATGAGAAACTTAAGAGTAAATCTGGATTATAATTTAAAAGCTTAAAACTACAAGCTCTTTAGGCCGTTCTGATATTCCCCTTAATGAAATAAACCCAAATTTATTTGTTTAATTAAAAGTTTAAGGGATGGTGGACTCCCTTCCCCGGTAGAAAATAAAGTAAATTTCCCCTTACTATTTGAAATGCTGTCTGGAAGAATAAAAAAAAAGAAAATATAAGACAAAAATAGCAGAAAAGACAGCAGAAAAGAACCTTCTTACACTGGTAAAGGACTAAAACGCACGTCAAACTGACTTAGACGAATTCAAAATCGTAACTGCCCTTAATTAATTTCTCAAGATCCAACTCAACTTTCATCCCTTAGAACCGCCCTTCTCCCTATTAGATGCGTTGGTTCCGACATGCGTGCTTTCCCACCAATAGAACGCCCTTACGCGATGCATCCCCGCGCGCGAAAAGGTAGTTTTCGTTCCCGAGCGTCGGTGTGTTTTCGGTCCCCTGGTTCATAGATGGCATGAGTCATCCATGCGTCGAATTTAATTTAATTTAATATTAGAACTGACCAGAGCTCAAAACTTATAATTACTTTATATAAATGTTATTAATATCTATTCTACAGCTACTCTAAAAGATGCGTGACAGATCCCATAAAAAAAACCCAAGGTTTTAACCATTTTCTCTCTTTCTTATTCTTATTTTCGTCAATTGGGGAAAAATGGGTAACAGTCGCGAACTTTGTACATAATAACAAATACTAATATTGCATTTTAGCGATTTTATTTAAATATTCTTTTGTTTTCTTATGATGGGAAAATTTGCTCAGTTTAAGTAAAAGAATGCTCTCTCACGGTTGCCACATGTGGCTATCACTTTACAACTTAACCTGAGACCCTTAACGATATGGTTTTTACGATTATTAGTTACTTTGACAGATTTATATCAAAAACTTCGAGAGGGTGGCATAGTTAAGTTTTTGTGTCACATAAATTCATCAAGTTTATGTTGTTTTTTCAGAAAAATTAACTACCCCAAAAGTAATAAAACTAGGCTTAAGTTTGTTAATGGATTTATACCTCCCGGATGTGTGACCATTTTTGGCCAGACATAGATAAACAATTTTAACGGTCCAAATCTTTATACAGAGGGGGACTCAAGTAAATTCTTCCATTTAGTAATATTTAATTTAGAGTTAATAAATGTTAAAATTAGTAAAAATCACAATAAACTTTTGTTCCCTTACACTCGTAACAACTGACAAATCTCATTTATTCTGTCACTGGCGGATGATGCAACATATGTTGTTGTGAAACCGGTAGCTTTTTTTATTAATAAAGGATTTCTGGGAAAATAAGAAGACATTTTTTAATTCTTTTGTAATAATCGTAAAAGATTAGATTTGGTTCGACGTCTGAAAGTTCGGGTTTTAGATCAGGTTCTGTATTTAACTTATGTATGTGGAAAATTTTTTCTCACATAGATATGTTGTACAAAAAGATAATAGAACTTTAATGGTTTTTTCCGTCAAAACAGGATACTCATTTCTTACACTGAGCCAAAAATCAATTAAAGAGTGATCTTTAAAAACAGGTGTGGAAAGTCGAGAACAGAACCTCTTAAAAAAAGGGAACGTAACAAAAAGCGACGGACAACCCGTTTAGCCATGTTAAAGAAGTGAAATAAAGCATACTGTTGTATCGTAGCTTGCTTCCTGGTTTCCAGCAAAAATGGTGTGGGGCAAGGACTTTTCGCTGGTTTCGAGTCGTCAAAACACAGTGGGTAGAAAGCACGGATTTGATATTAAAAATAAAAATCGGATTTGACTTCAAGGTACATTTTAAATATAATACTATAATAATAAATACATGGATATCGATAATCGTTACAAAAGCGAAAGTACTTTTTCCTCTATGCTTAAGACTTCTTAATAAATACCAATGCAAATAATTTGTAAGTAATATAAAATTTATTGATTCACATAAATGAATAAATAATACGACTGTAATAAAAATAATAAAAAAAACTTTTTAATCACTGCCTTCTTTGTTAACAGCTCTTTTCTCATTCTCCAATACGTATGAATTGTTATCCGAATCCTTACTATGTCAAAAACAGTGTAAGGATCCATCGACTCCAAAAGTTTTGGAACACATCCTCCATATTTTTTCTCGAGAAGATTTTCGGGCAAGGTCTAGACGATAGCTTCTTATCAACTTGTCCGTTGATTTTTGTGCATCTTTTGATAGTTTACCTATCGGTAATATTGCAAATACTATGATGTCTGGTCAATGAAGTAAGTCATTTGTGGATTCCTGTTGGAATGTTGTACCAAGAATATCCTTTGAAGAATAATCTTGCTGTTTGAAGTTTGTATTCGCAAAACTTCTCTATGGCAGTTTAATGTCCGCTTCCAATAGTTTGCAAAATGACGGGAAACCGGAGGATCAGTTTTCGCTTTACTCTTGTTATAATGACTGTAGCTTGAAATACTCTGTATTTACTGGGACACAGTATCAATGTTGTTGAACTGAGATGTTGTTTGGCAGAGGTAACAACGTTGGACCGATTTCGCTCCAGCCAAAGCATTCACCTAGCCATCTATCATCGTCATAGATAAGTTGTACTGTACTGAAGCTCGGGTGGCAAATAAAACTCTATCATATGGTGTAAGTTGTCTGGTTCGACTTCATAATTTTCTATTTTCGTTAAAGACTTTTGTTCGGTTTTCTTAATAAATTCAAATTTCAGAGGCCCGCAATTCATAGTAGACGAGGGTTTAGAATTGTACAACACAATCTGTTCTTGTTGAGTTTGCGTGTTAATACCTGCTAATTGAAGTGGAATAAGAGAGGTTAGGAATAAGTTTATATCAGAAATATTCGGATCAGTGAATTTCATTTTGTACTGGCTCTGACCTGACGTTCCATCGAAGCCCCATTTGCAAATGAAACTCATATCTACAAATCTAATTTATCAATTTGTTCAAGGGCGTCTAATTTTAAGCAATATAATTCGATCCACTGTATGATCTAGTAAGCCTTGGAATTTAACGTCGGCTTTTGATTTAGTAAAAGTCAGATATTCGTCATGTGGATAACATGTTTTTTTTGTATTTTACACACCAGGGTACGGCGAAAATATATTACTGCCTTTCTGTTTAGCCCAATTTTGTAATCGTTGATATTTATTTCTCGACAATCCAATGTAAAATAGAACAGCGGCGCACAAATATAACTAGGCGCGACGCAACCACAACACTGTTGCCTTTGACCTGAGATGAAACTTTAGAAAGAAAAGACTGGCCGTTCATATTACCGAGGTTTAATAGAAACGTTACTATAGCCAAACTTCTATTTTAAATTTCTTAACTAGAAATTATTTTGGCCGTTTTTCAAATTCTAACCCACCAAGCCCGTCTAACTTGTTTCAGATTAGTTCGGACAGAAGATCGTAGGGAACGCCTACCGCAATATTACATTACCCCCGCTAACTCCCGTGCGACACGAATACGAGCAGTACCTTGAAACGAATGAGAGGGTGTATTTACTTTTCGTCTAAACTTATAACGGAATCGACGGAATTTGGAATATTTAATAACTATTTGATACATTGATTGTTTTAAATACATCAAATAGTCGAAATACAAAAAAATTAGTTTTTGTTGGGCGTTGAGCTTTAAGAAAATTGATATTTCTGTTACAAAATAAACATTTATTCTAATAAAAATACTAGTGAAACGCAACGGTAATTTCTAAGTAAATAAGCTAATAGACCACTTTAAAATTAAAAATCATTCTCAAAAATAAACTTTTATACTGGTAAAAAATTAAAGTAACACGCTCAGTAATTGTAAATAAATAAACAAATAATTAAATTCAATTTAAATCAACAAAAACACCAAAAAGTCTACAAGGGGTGTTCAAACAGGCCTCCACTTTGAGCGAGACAATAACCCAGTCTATTGTAAAATACGGTTCGCGTATTTGTCAAAACTTAAGGGGTTATATTCCCATTAGCTTTAAAATATTCCGAACTGTTCGAGCGTTCATATCAAGTTCTTAGGCAATTATGGTACTATTGCAAGGAAAATTAATTTCTGCTAAGCTACAAACGTCAATCTCCCCCATTTGCTCCAGTTTTTGGTGTCGATTTTTCAGACCTGTATACAGTGCTTTTTTAAAGTAGCGGATATATTCAATATCAACATATAAACTAGATAGTTTCTTGTTTGGAAAAACGCTCGAACCCGCCGAATTTTATTTTTAGTTTAGAGTTTTTTTGCGTTATAACGAAATATACAGCGTAACTCAAGAAGGAGGTATGACGTCATCGATATTTCTTTCAGTTGTAAACCCCATTTTTTATTTCAAAATCAGAAGAGACAAATTTTGTTACATACAAGGTAAATACCGATAAGGAAGTTGTCAAGAAAAATTAAAAAAAAAATTGGCACCATCTAAATTATATGTTCAAACTGGGTCCCGTTAACAATCTAACAATAGCCAAATCGATGAATAAATTCTTTTTGAACATTGTCGATGACATCTGCAATTATTTCGTATTTCTTGGCGTTATTTGAACTTTTAGGAATATATATATATATATATATATATATATATATATATATATATATATATATATATATATATATATATATATATATATGATGGCCTGATGAATCCCCTATGAGGATGAAACAACGCTGTCGTCATTTTTCGAACTCGGATCTTCTCCGTTGTCTTGGAGTTCTTCGCACTTTTTAACACGAAAGTAATATTTACCATCAGTCTTATGTCCTAACAGCCGAGGGTTTTCTATTTGATTTTAAAATTATGTGGGCGAAAACCTCTTTTTTTATATATTTATTCGCCTAAAAACACGCGATACTCTCGTGGGGAGACCATTGATGCGATACCTTGTTTGAACTGCGAAAACTCGTGGTTAATTTGGTTGCCGATCTCGAATGATGCAATCCTTTATACTTTGGGTCTCATGTTTCGTGAATCGAGTTTTGATATACTTATTTTTTAATTTATCGTCGCGTAAACACATGGTGGATTTATACAATATTGTTGGTTTGTGTTACTCTTGGGTTATTGGCGTGATCCGTCGAGATGTCGCTATTTGTGTCTTGTTTGCTGTTTTTTCATTTTAAAAACAGTTTATAGGGTAAGACCGCGAGATGGTGGATTTTACGGGATGATAAGTCCTAAAAGAGGACCAAAACAGCGCTGTCGTCATTTTTCGGACTCAGAGCTTCTACATTATCTTGGAGTTAACACGAGAATAATATTTATCAACAATGTTATATCCACACAGTCGAGAATTTTATATAGGTATCCGCTAAAAACTAAAAACATCATTAACAATTACTGACCAAACCAAATTCTGGTTGTAAAAATTAATTTGAATACTCATCGCATTCTTAGAAAGTTTTAGCAATTTAAACTCACTTATTACGTATTTAAAATTGCTTTATTTTATTTTAATTGTGACATATTCCTAAAGTCGTTTTAATTATGTGCTAAATAAAAAAGTACACTATAAATTGTATTATTGATTTAGACATAATTTTTAGTTTTTCCTAAAACGAAGTGTGATTAATAAGTCTTGGGATTTTTTTTTCAATATTTATGTGACTTAGAAAGCAATTGGGATGTTGACTGTTTTTAGAAAAGTGTTTTTTTAATGCAACTAGTACTTTAAAAATCATAAATTTTAATTTCCGTTTTAAATTTCCCTCCAAACCGCCAATACTTGTCACTTGACCGGTGTTACGTCACACTGGTCAACTGACAAGGATATATAATTTTTTTTCGTAATTTTTGTGATAAAAGATGAGTTCTAAGTTATTTTAAATGGTGTGCGGTGTTTCAGTGTACCAGTACTACAATTAAAACACCTGAAAAGTTATTTATTCACGTTCTGCGTTCGTAAAATTATAGGGAAATGTGGCTTCAGCTAGCCCGGCATTACTCGTTTTATTTTAGTTTTGAGCTTATAAATACCTATGATTACTATTATGTATTCAATATCGGTTGCGGGAATAACAATCCTTAGTAAATTACTTACATAGAAGTCTTCACATTTCTAAACTCAGCAGAGCAAAAGTTACTATTTATTGCGAAGAAACTGGCCACCATAAAACAATCAATTCTCGGCAAATTCGAACTATTTGCCTTAATAAATCCACTTTCATCATGGTACAATTTTTTAGGATCATTTTCAAAAGGGATTAGTAAGCAAATTTCGAAGAAATTACATGAAAATGACTATAAAATATTAACTCGGCAACGTAACCCTTGACACCGATCACGAATGTGATATAAAACCAAAAAATTTATATGTCAAATTCGTGACAGCGATGATGACTTTAGAGTAATTATCAAATGATCAAAGTGAAATAAGTGAAACTGATAACTTCATGTTCTTTTGAATATGCATTTACTTGTCATTAGTCATCATGATTACTTGAAGTGATAGAATTGAAAGTAATAATGACTCAAAAGAATAACCATATCAGGACGGAGTGCCAGCGATGACGTTAGAATGGAGTGACATCATTCACTTTAATTGGTGTTCGTTGTCACGTGAGTTAAAGGAGCTTTAATTAAATTTTTATTGTTAAATAAAAATAAAATTCCTTAAAAATAAAGAAAAGTATTGTGTTTTTAGGATTTCTATTGTGAAAACTACCGTCTCGCGGTAAAATTATATTTTTATTTGTATACAGTCAATATCCCAATTTCCTTTCGACATGGGAATACTTATGCCAGCGTATTTCATTTCTGGATCGCAATTTTCGATATACCCTTTAGCTAATCCAGGGATTTTAATTTTATTTCTTCTACGGTCGAAAAGCGAGATAAAGTAAAATATTGATCAATTATTTACCTTTTTTACATCACTTTCCTTAAAAAAAGGAATCCTAATCTTATTCACGATCAGATGCTTATCGTCATGACAAACCTCCCCATAAAACCTTCCATGAGTCGAATCATGCTTAAAAATATACGCCACATACTTTGTAGAATCGATTGCTGGATCGTTTATCGCGCCGGGTATAAGTTTATTTGGTTGTCTTTCCAGCATGGTTCTCAACAGGAGTTTTCCTATTCTGCCGAAGCCGTTAATACCTACTTTAGCCATTTTGAACAAAAAATCATTTAGAAACCGAACTGGAGTATTTTATTTTAATGTCATGTTTGACAGTTTAAAATGATGACATTTGACAGTGGCACGTTTAAGTCTTGGCATAGACGTTCAATATTGGAAGTATGTGTAGAACAAGTCGGATGGTGTCCATAGACTTCTGTAGGTTATGATGGTCCAGTTAAAGTTGGAGATCAATTATCTTCAGCTTGTGAGCTAGTTACTGGTAATAAGACGACCCCAGTTTAATGGTTGAACAACCAATTCCTGATAAATCTGCGGCGCTGCTTTGGTGTGACGGTGAGGTTATGTGAGGTTTATATGAGTTTTTTGGAGAGTACTGAGCTCCGTCAAGATATTTTTTAGTAAAATTGATAATGAAGACCGAAAAGGTTTCAAATGCGAGGTTTCTATAAATTGTGGCACTCCTTACATAGAATCTTTTGAATCTTGAGCTAGCCGTGGCGATTCTTATAAGATCACCAAAGGATAGGATCAAACGGATAAAAAGCTTGTAAATTAGCAGTTTAAGCTTTAAGTTCAACTTGTTGTTACGATTTAGCAGAAAACACAGAGCTATCAAGGAGGTTCTGGCTGCACTCAGTAGACAGTTAATTTTGAGAAATTGAGCCTTTTATCGAAGACTAGCTCTAAGTATTTTGCATAATTCCTTTAAAGAATCTGAGTGTTAGAGATGAATAGCCGATTGTGTGAGATCGCAAATCTTGCTCACGTGAACATTACTGCCAATCGGCCATCTCCCAAGCTCATTTAGAGGACATTGTAATCTCAGAATAATTTGTCGAAACGACCTTAAAAACGTTAAAAAAGCTGTATCATCAACTAATAATTTGCTATATTGGTCTTTTGGAATATCGGCCGTATATAGGTTGAAAAGAAGAGGGGAATCCTGAGGAACTTCCACTCTAATCCGCCTCACAATAGATATAGTATCGTCTGACTATAACAGGCATATTCTGTCCTCTAGGAAACCAGTTTTACGAAGTAGTTGGAAATTCCTAGCTTTATAAGTTTAATTACAAGTCCATTATGTCATACCTTGTCAAAGGCTTTGCTGATATCGAAAAAGATTGCATTCGTATGAAATTTTGTGTTGAATCCTTGCATTCTATTATTTTCCTCATGTTGGAGAGTGAAGTAATGGGCCTATAACTGTTTATATTGATGGCACGCACGCTTTTCTTTCTATTGAGAGTGATATTAGCCATTTTCCAGTGGTTAGAGATTGTAAAACATCATTAATTATGTTAGTAATAGCTTCAAGGGTTTTGTTCGGAACTCTTTTCAGAGCCGCGTTCGACAGACCGTCCAAACCTGGGGTTTTCTTTATAATCAGATTTGAAGTTATCCCTTTGATGTTCGATGGCAGGTATCCCAGGGTCAATAAGGCGTACGAACTTATAAATAAGAACAGTGCGATCGATGTTTTGTTCCTGATCGGTGCCGTGGCTTAACTGAAATTGTTCATCAAATTTGAATGAAAATCCATTGGACTTATCTTTAGGATCCACTAAGGCTCCGTTGTATCTGAGGATGTGTGGCAGAGGTACCTTGGCATTTTTTGCCAGACTTTGAGTCATTCGAAAAAGACAGCCGTAATAGATTTGCAGGATTTCCAACTTGGATTCCCATCACCGATAGTACAAGCCACGGAGCGCTCTATTTCCTTCGATGCTCTGTTTACTTATCTCTTAATGGCAGGGACACAATTTCAGTAAGTCCTGTTCTTGAGGCGATTTTTCTCTCTAATTTTGCCCCTAATATCTGCTGGAAAGTCATCTAATTTAGAATTTCTGTACATTGTGACTTAGGCTTTGGCGAGAGCATTCAGGTATTTGGTTGAGCTGCTGCTGATTGTCATTAACTTCGAACATATTTTATGTGAAATTAAAGCATCTCCTGTATTTTCCTTTCTACTCTCTGTCGCTTTGTTCTAATAGATATGATACTGTTGCTTCAAATAGTAAAAAAGGCAAATGCGAATCACTATCACTTTAAAACCTCTTTAAAACGTAACAAAATATCTTGATCAAAGTAAAAACATATTCACTTTCGCAAAAATTAAAATACCGGCACAGTAGACACCACGGTTGTATTCTAACCTGAATTAAAGTAATGCTTTAACTGCTGCTTGAAAAAGAAACCTTCAAATACTCGTCCAATGGGGTGCATAAGAGAAATTTTTCTAGTAGGGGGATATTTTGTGGGGCAAACTAAACACAAGTCGATTTGCAACCTACATGAAGCTTATGAGACCAAATTAATCTCCACATCTTAGATAGGCAACTAAATATACGCTTCAATGGATTAGCTTGTATTGCATTAAAATTGCACACCAGCAAAGCGATAACGTTTCCAGGCGCAATACTGCAATACAGACAAATTATCAGTAATATTTAGTACTCCATGTAACATTGGTTTTCTTGCTGGAATGTGTTCATTTCGGTATCCTATAAAACATATCTCGATGGTAACTCTGAAAGACCTGTGCAAAAAAAAATGGCGGACCAAAAATGGTCACGATTTTCGGTTTTTTAAGTTTATCTCAAAAAGTAAAAATTGTATCGAAAAAGTTGTAGAGAATTAAAAAACCTATCGATTCATATAATATAAGTTATAGGTGGCGCCACTAGTTATCGAGATATATTTTTTTTAGACAAAATTTACAGTTTTTGTTTTTTTTAGAAAAAGGCATTTTTTAACAAATTACTGATTTAAAATTTAACGTAAATATAGGTCTTATAATTCTAAAAAAGTATGTCAAACCCGGAATCTGTGAGTTTTTTATTTTCCGGGAAATTCGATTCAAAGTTGAAAATTCAACCTCAATTTTCCGCTTTCCTAATTAAGATACAATGCTCAGTTTTAATGGAAATTGTTTGTATTGTTTTATATTTTGAAGATCTATTAAAAAAATAATTTTTTTTAAATCGTGAGTCGAGAAATTTTGCAAAAACCAATTTTTGCACGAAAAAAATTGCGATAACTTTTCACCGGATGGAGATAAAATTTTTTTAATGCGTGCATTGGATTTAGAAGTATCATTTCCGATCTAAAAAAAAACCGTTTTTTTTTTCAAAAATTCGTAATGCCGTGGCAAATGAATATTAAGGGTTCAAATTTGCAGAATATGCTTTTTAATACTTGTACTTTACCTGTGAATTTTTTGGATTCAAGAAATACACTTCCATACGATCTGTGAACCTTCGAAAATTGGGCTTAATCTCATCGAAAGTAGCTGCTGCAGGCTGCTGTCGGCGGGTTGCCATAGTTCAGGCGCATTATTCATTGGCGCTTCAAGGAAACTTATGCATTGCGGCGTCTCCCTTTTTACAGGGTACGGCAACGAATGCGTACGGCAGCTCAATATGTCGGAGGCTAGGTTCGTATCTCTTTTAGAGAGAGTTGTGCTCTGTTTTGATTACCCAATAGGCGCAACCTGTTTTACATTATCTGTGTTACTTACCTAGTCATTAAACAGGAAAACACTTAGGTATGAGGAATGATTTTAAATTATTGACGGTTGGTGTATAGCTCCACAATGAAACGACTTAATAAAAACAAAATAACAATTCCATTTTATTCCCAAAAAAAAATTATTATGTACATAAATTAGAATGGTGCCTACAATGTTTTTGTACTCTCTTGATAACTATGGTTGTTACCTCGTTTTTAAAAGGTTATATAAAATTTGGCCTCAAATGTTCTAGAACCTTTAATTGCCAATAACGTAAGTTTTATAGAGTTATCAAAAAGTTCTTACAGGTTATTATATCACATTAAAATATATTTATGTTGTTTTGTTTGTATTTAAAAAAAAATTGATTTATATCTCCAATTCTTTAACTTAAGGTTTTCTCCTACCTGGTCTATGCTATGGTACCTCTCTCTTCTAGCGCTGTTGCTAGGATTCCTGTTGTGTTGTGGATGAATGGAGGCTTCACTGGGCCACTTCCAACCCACCAACCAAACGCAGGGTAAGGTTAAAATAGTCGTGATCACACGGACAGGAAAACTAGGGCCGGAACCATCAGAAAGCCTTGACAGCAATATCAAAATGAAAAGAGTGAGATGAAGCCCAAAGATAAAAAAGAACTGGCTTCAAATAGCCCTGAAATAAAATGTTGTTTTTATCACATGTTCGTAAAGATAAGGGGCAAAATCTTACCTCATTGATTAGTGGACTTTTAAAAAAAACACTTGACCGTCTGCCCTTTCAAAGCTGATGGCAGGATTGGTCTGCTGCCTTCGATGGTTCAACAGTAAAGTGAACGAAAATAAAAATCTCTCTTGCAACCAGACGTGACAAATCTTAGGGATATTTGTATTTACTTATGCCAACCTTATTCTCAACCTGGAGCACTCTAACCTAGTTCCGAACTTACACTGACCACCAGGTAATACATCAAATATTGGCAATCCATGGAAAATTATCAAAAAGAACATTATGATCAAACAGTCCAAAGTTACTAATCATGGTTAAAACAAAGTTCAAAAAAAATTGCCACAAATTCCATACTGCATACTCAACCTTAAATCATCGGTCTCGACATGCCGTGCTCGTGTCAACGAATCGGGAATATATCCTCAACATTACCGACTATAACCTTATACTTTTAATACTGAAATGGAATGTAAATAAATGAGAATTTATTAAAAATAAAATATTTTACGACTTTTAAATTCAAACAAAAAAATGTGATATATAAACTACAGCAATTTACAAACTCTGTTAAGAAGAAAGAGTGATAAGTTACAAGACCA
This sequence comes from Diaprepes abbreviatus, assembly GCA_034092305.1. Lineage (NCBI taxonomy): Eukaryota > Metazoa > Arthropoda > Insecta > Coleoptera > Curculionidae > Diaprepes > Diaprepes abbreviatus. The sequence continues at coordinate 12,762,917 of JASJET010000054.1, forward strand.
AAAGAGTTGTGAACCAAAAAAACAAATTCCATGTTTACTATTTTAAATTACGGGATAAATAATTAAATTTAATCAGGTAAAAATATACAAATTATATTATATAACTAAAAATATGTAGCATTGATGCTAACTGGTAAATTTAAATGCTGCAGCATCATAAGTAATATTTATAATATTGATGTTGTTTTATTAATTTATATGATAGTAACAATTTGTTTAGTGATACTAATTATTAATTTGTTTATTAACAAAATTTTTACGAAAATGTTTATAAGCACATCATATAAAAATATAATAATATATAATACGTCATATAAATATTTAATAATACATTAAAATTACGTGCGAAAATCATACAAATACAATATATCAATTATACATTCATCTTTCTTTTTTTTTTTCTATTACTTCTATCAATCGGCGTCCATTTCATCATCTTAATTATTACTCTCGCTTACATCGCACATAACATTTTCATCATTATTCTCAATTTCATTGTACATATCATTCTCATCATTATTAACATTTTAATAATTAAGATCATTTTCATACATATTATTAATTTCCTTTGAATTGTCATCATCGTTTTCTAAATCGCAGGAAAAAAACAGTACAATATGTAATATATAATTGAATATTTGTATGATTTTCTCTATAATTTTTTGTAAAAATGTTGTTAATAAACAAATTAATAATTAATATGACTAAACAAATTGTTACTAGTAAATAAATTAATAAGACAACATCAATATTATAAATATTACTTGTGATGCATAAGTTTCCAAGTTTCCCTGAAGCGCCAATGAATAATGCGCCTGAATTATGGCAACCCGCCGACAGTGGCCTGAAGCAACTGTTTTCGATTAGATTCGGCCTAATTTTCGAAGGTTCACAGATCGTATGGAAGTGTATTTCTTAGGTCCAAAAAATTCACAGGTAAAGTAAAGGGTTTTCCAATAAGAGGTGTCATTTTGAAAAGCCCGCTATTTCGGTAGATGTCACTTTTGAAGCTGTAAGTTTTTGACGTTTGACAAGTAGAAACTACGCCATAAATAAAGATGGAACGATACACGCTTCAACAACGCATTGAAATTATTAAAATTCACTATAAAAATGGTGAAAATTTGGCAGAGACGGTTCGTAAAACTCGAACATTTTTGGGTGGTCATGAAGCACCTTGTCGGAGCGCAATAAAGAAATTGGTGAAAATATTCGAGCTGTTGGGACAAGTTAGTTATGTGAAGAAGAAAACCTGTGCACGTCGCTCAAGAACAGCCGAGAATATTGCTGCTGTAGCCGAAAGTGTTGAAGAAAACCCAGGTTTGTCCATTCCTCGTCGTTCTTTGGAATTAGGGATTCCACAAACGTCATTACACCGTATTTTGCATAAAGATTTGGGTCTTAAGGCTTATAAAGTTCAGTTAACGCAAGAACTCAAGCCGGCCGATCATCAACAACGTCGTGCCTTTGCTGATTGGGTTCTTGAAATGCATGAAAATGATCCGGAATTCCATCGAAAAATCATCTTCAGTGATGAGGCCCATTTCCACCTCGGTGGCTTCGTCAACAAACAAAATTGTCGCATCTGGGGCTCGGAAAACCCAAGAGTTATTGTTGAAAAGCCTCTCTATCCTGAACGTGTGACTGTTTGGTGCGGTTTATGGTCCGGCGGGGTCATTGGACCTTACTTTTTCGAAAATGAGGCTGGAGCAACAGTTACGGTGAATGGATTGCGCTATCGAGAGATGATTAATGATTTTTTATGGCCGGAATTGGATGGTATTTATCTGGACCACGTTTACTTTCAACAAGACGGCGCTACGTGCCACACAAGCAACGAAACCATTGATCTTTTACGGGAAAAGTTTCCGGGCCGTGTTATCTCTCGAAGAGGTGATCACAATTGGCCACCGAGATCTTGTGATGTGACACCTTCCGATTTCTTCCTTTGGGGCCACGTGAAAGACAAGGTCTACGCCAACAGCCCAGCGTCGATTCAAGACCTCAAAGATGGAATTCGTGAGGCTATCGAGGACATAGGGCAGCCACTTTGCGATTTGGTTATGGAAAATTTCATGAAAAGGATATGGTCCTGTAGGCATGGTCGTGGTGGTCATTTGGCTGATGTTATTTTCCATCATTAACGGCATACCTTCCTCTTTATAATGTAATAAATATCCGATCATTTATCTTAAAAAATGGCATTTTTCTTTGAATATCAAAATAACACCTCTTATTGGAAAACCCTTTACAAGTATTAGAAAACATCTTCTGCAAATCTGAGCCCTTAATATTCATTTGCCACGCCATTTGAATTTTTGAAAAAAAAAACCGTTTTTTGATACATCTAAATCCAATGCACGCATTAAAAATAACATTATCTCCATCCGGTGAAAACATTTTTTTTTAATAGATCTTCAAAATATAAAACAATACAAACAATTTCCATTAAAATTGAGCATTGTATCTTAATTAGGAAAGCGGAAAATTGAGGTTGAATTTACAAATTTCACATCGAATTTCTCGGAAAATAAAAAACTCACAAATTCCGGATTTGACATACTTTCTTAGAATGATAATACCTATATTTATGTCAAATTTTAAATCAGTAATTTGTTAAAAAAAAAAAACAAAATCCGTAAATTTTTTTCGAAAAAAAAATATCTCGATAAGTAGTGGCGCCACCTATAACTTATATTATATGAATCGATAGGTTTTTTAATTCTCTACAACATTTATATGAAACATTTTTCGATACAACTTTCACTTTTCGAGATAAACTCAAAAAACCGAATATCGTGACCATTTTTGGTCCGCCATTTTTTTTGCACAGGTCTTTCAGAGTTACCATCGAGATATGTTTTATAGGATGCCGAAATGAACACATTTCAGTAAAAAAAACCAATGTTACATTTTTGTTAACAAAACAGCTCTTTTTTGATCTAATTTCCATGGAGTATAGGCCAAGTAAGTTAAATTATTTCAATAATTGACTGCTGTTTGCGTATAATATAGGTAAAAAAATGATTTAAATTCAATCATTAAAAGCAGAAATTAAAAAAAATATTTGTACTTATATTTATTAGAATGTTTTGTTTTAATTTACAATTTTTTTGGGGGTTGCGCAAACCTGCAAACCTAAGGAAAAGCCGCTACTGGTACATATATGATGTGACACCTCTAATTTAAAATTATTTTCCAGCAATAGCGATAACAAAAGTTTTAAATCCCTCAGAAATATCCAGTGCTATCTTGTAAACAAAGCTAGTAGTGGAAGGTTATACAAGACGGAATATTCACCGTATATTCTAAACTTAACTCCATATACGTAAGTCAATACATATATATACGACGTTGCCGAAATTGGCATACCAACTTAAGTATTATCTATACTTATAAGCTGCGCTGTCTTGACTGAATGACTGACTGACATGTCACGCAAAATTCAAACCTCTACAGCTTGAATGTGGGGGCAATCCTCCCCCCCCCCCCCAAGAGCTTTGAGTTTAGGAAAATGGACCCGATTTTTCCTTTTATACTACAGTTTATTTAAGAACTAGAGAGAGTAATAAATCATTTTTTACCCTTTTTCTTTTCGCAAAGTACCTGTGTTCTTTAGTCCGGTGTCTTTAACAAAATCTGTTAGACATATATATTTTTCATAAGAATAGGTTAGAAATTTTATAGTGGTCTATAATAATGGACTAAAACGTAGCCTTATTCTCTCAAAAAATTCAAAGTTATTATTTAAATACTTACAAAATATCCATTATCAAAAATACAAAAAGTTAAACATATATGAAAAATAAATTCATCCATATAATATTTAAATTTTATTATTAATTAAAAACATTTTTAGGGTATTTGACGTTTCAGTTTATTTATTTCTTAAACCATCTGCAGAATTACAAGTAAACACTAAAAAGGGATTCAAATGTAATTACTTTTTATATGTTGTAATTAAAATTAGACCTACTTATTTTTATTTTTATTGTACTGATATCTTAATTTAATTTACTTTATTATATAGAAATACGATGGCCCCAAAAAAATAAGATAAACATGTTAATTCTACACGCTTAAGAAAAAGACACAAATACAATAAAAAACTTACGGCTAATTGGAATTAAATATATATAACATTAAAGAGTGGGACACACTAAAATAAAAATATATAAAAAAATAAAAAAAAACATATAAACAATAAAATACAACAAAAACAAAAATTCGAATAATAAATTGTGTTTACACTAGTAAACATTACGTATCTTATTCCTAATCAAAGTCAGTGAAACTATCTTCGCTCAAATTAATTATAATTAGTTCCTCTATCTCATCGATCATGAGATCGAGTTCTCACATTTTGTTTTATTCTTTTATTATATTGATTTTTCCCAATTTTCCGCAGTAACTTTATTCAAAAAAATCTTTCAAAAGTTTAGTTAAATTGCTAATTATGTTATTTCTAGCAACTCTACCTTTTACTTGAGAGAGATATTTACTTCTCCAGTGGACAGTTTACGGACGATTTATAGAAACAGATTTTCTATCTGGTTTTTTCCAGCAAAAATTAAGTTCTCTGAGCAATTTCCAGAGATCAGTCCTTTTAATTTTAGGTAAATCGCGATCTTCATTGATTTTAGTTAGAATTTTGTAGACGGTTGGGATCTGCTTCTCATAATAAAATGTATATACAACCCCTTTAATTGCAGCTTTCATCTCTTCTTCCAACGAGGTTTTTCGTCTGCCTGTGATCGAATGTGGCTTAGGAGTACTAACAATTCCAGTCGTTTTTTCTCCTTCAGTTTTCAGTACATAGTAGATTTTCCAACTCCTGTCATATTGGAACACATCTTAACATTATTATCTAGATACTGATATCTTAAAGCATCGTAATCATTCATCATAATAAGTTTTTCGTTGAAGAAAAAATGCCCTGGTTTAACGATTTTTTAATAAATATAGAGGTGAAAGCCATATCTTTTGGGTATCTCACTAATCTCAAATAATATATAAAAACAAGGGTAAACAAGATAAATCACTAAGAACAAACTGTAAGGTGTACTTTGCTCACTGACAGAAATTAAAGTAAACAATCAGAAATTTTATGTTGCAGTAAATTTATAAAATATACTTAAATCTAATGAAATATAATTAGTTGGAGGTTTCGGTAACAGTTTTATTACTCTCTCTAGTTCTTGAATAGAGTATAGGAATGTGTATGCTTTCAATCGCCCCCCCCCCCCCCTCCCAAGAGCTTCGAGTTCAGGAAAATAGAACCCATTCTGCCGTTTATATTAGGAATGAATAATATGCTTGCACCCCCCCCCCCCCCCGTTGACAACCTGTTTTCCTTGTCAAACTGTACTTTTGTGATATCATCGCCCCCCCCCCAAAGAGAGAGGTTGGATCCGCCCCTGGCTTGAATGATTAAATTTTGTGAAAAGTTTGGCAACACTATGCAGACACCCACCTACCCTGTATGTTTTACAAAATTTGCGGTCAAAACTCCAGTGATTATTCCAAATTACCTAGACAATTACTTCGTCGTATTTCTTCTTACATCATCAGAAATCACTACTAGGAACTTATGCATGTTTAAAGAATCAATTAACAATCGATGATGAATTTAACAATTTTGTGTTTGAAAAGGTATAATTTTGTAATGTTATTTTCACGTGCGTAAGCAGTTTTTCTTAATTGGCAAATATAGGTGATTTTAAAATTTTATTACCTAATATTTTCTTCCTTGTTGTAAAAAATTGATAGTTATCATTCGCACAATTATCAAACCATAATATTATATTAGTCAGTAAAATAGTTTTTAGGGTTAATTATTTAGTTCGGGCGCCAAGGGGGAGCTGCGTAGCTACTCAATATTTTCATGTTTTTTTTTATATTTTTTTGGTCCGCAGAATCAATTTTTCGAGGGTATGAGTCAGTTTTTTTAGTTAATAACAATTTAATTGTTTAAATATGTATAAACAATTACCTTCTTTATTTATGGGCGCTCTGTTCAACAAAATCGATTGTACTATTTATTAAAAATGTTCCGAATTTTTAATTTCAAAAAAATATTAATTAGAAAAAAAGTTATTCACAAATTAGTGTATAAATATTGCAAAATAGAATTCTATCCTAACTAAATTGGTCATAATTCGGCTTTTGTAAGTCTAATAAAAATCTATAAACGCTTAAATTGAAAGAAATTGTTGTGGCTTTTAAATAAGCTTTGCAAAATTTTTTTCTGATTATAAATAAAAAAGTTACAATAGTTTAAAGTTGTAATTTTAAACTAAAATTCATAAAGGTATTTGCTCTATAAGTCTCGTTAAACTATCACTAAAAAAATGCTTATAAAGCAAATATCTCTATGAATTTTAGTTGAAAATTATAACTTTTATTCAACCTTAATTTACTTTTTTTATTTATTTTACTTTACTGATTCTTGAAGGCCCCATTTAATTTCATTGGTCGTCTGGTGCTACGCCTGTTTAAATCCTGTTGAGCATCCTCCAGGTCCTCCATTCCAGGTCAAAACCAAATAGAGGTTCTTCACAGAATGTGTATTCTTCTGGGTCTCGATTTTGACATGACCAAGAAAGCTCTTTCCAGACTTGAGATCGCTTGTAGACTGTCGTGCTTCGTAGAGTACATGCCGCTCGTCGAATGTCTTTTTGAACTTATCGACATATTCTATTTCTGTTCTGCGTTTGGCTGCAGTTATGAAGTAATCAAAGTCAGTTCGCTCAAATTAATTATAATTGGTTCCTCTATCTCACCGATCATGAGATCGAGTTTCCACATTTTGTTTTATTCTTTTATTATATGGATTTTTCTCAATTTTCCGCAGCAACTTTATTCAAAAAAAATCTTCAATTAAATTACTAATTTCGTAACTTGTGTTATTTCTAGCAAGTATACCTTTTACTTGAGAGATATTTCCTTCTTCAACGGACAGTTTTTGGACGATTTATAAGAACAGATTTCCTATCTGGGTTTTCCCAGCAAAAATGTAGTTCTCTGAGTAATTTCCAGAGCTCAGTTATTTAATTTCAGGTAAATCCCGATCTTCATTGATTTTAGTTAGAATTTTGTCGACGGTTGGGACCTGCTTATTATAATAAAATGTATGTACAACCCTTTTATAGCAGTTTTCATCTCTCCTTCCAACGAGGTTCTTCGTCTGCCTGTGATCGAATGTGGCTTGGAAGTACTAACAATTCCAGTCATTTTTTTCTCCTTCAGTATTTGGTACATAGTAGATTTTCCAACTCCTGTCACGTTAGAACACATCTCAACAGAGCTTTTAACATTATTATCTAGATATTGATATCTGAAGGTATCATAAATATTCATCGTAATAAGTTTCTCGTTGAGGAAAAAATGCCCTGGTTTAACGATTTTGGAATAAATATGGAGATGGAAGCCATATCTTTTGGGTATCTCACTAATCTCAAATAATATATAAAAACAAGCGCCAACAAGATAAATCACTAAGGACACACTGTAAGGTGTACTTTGCTCACTAACAGAAATTAAATTGAACTATCAGTAATTTTATTGTTGCAGTAAATTTATAAAAGCTTATTATATTTAAATATAATTAAATAATTAGATTTACGGCAGTCCTCAGTTACCTGTTGTACTGGAGCAGGTATGTTGGAGGTTTCGGCAACAGTTTTATTATTCTCTCTAGTTCTTGAATAGAGTATAGGAATGTATATGCTTGTGATCGCACGCCCCCTCCCTCCCAAGAGCTTTGAGTTCAGGAAAATAGAACCGATTCCGCCTCTTATACTAGAAATGTGTATGCTGTTGGCATTCCCCCTCCCCCTGTCGGCAACTTGTTTTTTCTTGCGATCGTCCCCCCCTCTCCAAGAGTTTCAAATTCAGAAAAATAGACCCGACCCTGCCTTTTACACTAGAAATGGGAATGTTACTGGTGCCTCTCCCCTCCCTCCCTGCTGACAACATGCTTTAGCTTGCCATATTGTACTTTTGTGATACCACCGCTCCCCCCAAAGAGAGAGGCTAGATCCGCCCCTGGTTGTTGGCCTTATGCAACCCGTGATTAGCCTGCAGGTATCGTTCAGATTTTCTCGAAAATGGTCAGTTTTTTCGAAATAAATGTAGAGTTTTTTTTTAGATAATTGTCTAAAGTATCTAAAAAATTGAGTTTTAGCTCTGAAAACTGACACGTGTACAAATTTTGGGCCTACGAGTGTAACCAGTCCGTTCCTGACTTCCTTAGTAGTGCTAAACATTGTTTATGACTTTATTGGTTATATAACGTGCTAAAGTTTGATAAAAATATACATGTCTGCCGAAAAGCCACAGCCCAAAAGGTAAATCGCTGGGTACTCCTTGTGGGCTCTGTATCTTCCTTATGGGACATCTTTGAAAACATTGGGTTATTTTGACGCCTTTTATACCCTCCCGAGAGTTTGATATATACTTACATACATACACCCTGTATATCACCAAGTGTTTCTTAAATGCACAAAAAGTTGGAAAATCTGGTGCTTAATTAATCCTCTCTGAAAGATCGTTATATAAGCGAATCCTTTCAAAAAACAAAATTGTGTTTAACGCATATAAATTAGACCGGTTTTCAAGGTAACACCTTACAAAATTTGGTTACAGTCTAATGAATAAAATTTTAATAAAAAAATTGAAGTGGCCTTTAAAAAAGGCGCGAAAAATAATATAAATGTTTATATGAAATTTAAAATTTTGCAATCGGCGCCAAACCAATATGTGACAAAGTGTGATTTACATAAAAAGAATGAAAAATATTTTATTTGTAATTGAGGCGTTCTTTGCAAAAACTCCATACGACAAAAAATTTGATTTCTCAGAAAATTAAAAAAAACTTTATAACTTCGCACAGTTAAAAAGTTTTCTTTTACTGATTGGATTATTTAATACTTACATGAAATAGGGTTATTTGCAAAGAATGGTTTTTACAGCACTAACGTGATTTAAATTTAAAACCATCCTAAATCGACAGCAGAGGGCTTAAGCCACGGATTTCTGAAAATAAATGGATGACAGGTGGTAATGGAGCTGTCAAACGAAAAATGTCCGGAGTATGCTCTGCGCCATTTTGGGTAAAGTGACATTTCGGCACGTCAAATTAACCGTCAAAAGTCAAAAAATAGTGTGATTGTTGTTATTGTGAAATAATCTATGTTTTTCCTTGGATTAAATTTATTTTAAATAACTTAATAACCAAGTAATATGCCCCAAGCCATCAGTCAAATATTTAGGTGTAAATATATACCACAAAATTATCTTCAATTGGCACTTTGAAACTGTTAAACAAAAAATGTATACAAAGGGCCAAATACCTTAGGAGTCTAATATACAAAGAAAAAGGCATATCAAGAAAAACAACTCATATATACAAAGCAATGTACTGACTTTAATAGGAATACATACCTCCTATATACAGTAATTGCAGGAAGCCAGCACTCATAAAACTCGAAACGGTAGAAACCACTGCTCTATGTAGTATTACTAAAATCTATCGTCCTAGCTATCCACCAATCAATTATTATATGAATTCACTAAACATCTAGCCAATTATTGCAAGACTTCCTGTCCTGACAAGTAAGTTTGAAAGAAAACCTGAAACTTGACCGGTGATAGAGGAACTGTGTACGACCAGGGGCCGGAACCATAGGCCAGCCCGAAGACCCCCCATTAATGATACTATTCAACCTTTAATATACTTTTTTTAATATTTTGTGAAGATTTGTAGGGACAAACATGCTATAAATAAGCTTTTTATTCTGAAGGACCTCGTTTGTTGGCTTGTAGGGTTCAAATTTATATGTCCTAATAAATTATAATCAATAATATTTATTTAGTTGTAGTGTAGTATAGTGTTTAACACAGTATAAGGAAATAAAATGTTGCATTTAACATTATTTGAATATAAAATTGAATGTTACTTATTTAAATAAAAGTTTTAAATATCTTACAAATTGTTACTTCTCAAATTTTTTATAAGTTGTGTTGATGAAAACAATTATGTTACACTTAACTGTTTCAAAGTAAGATACTCGACCGTTTGGGGATATAGGGACACAAGTGTTTATGTTAAATCCATAATTAGAACTAGCCGTAGAAAAACAATTTTTAAACAGCACGCTCATACTATTGAGATATGAACAGAATTTAGTGTAATAATTTTGTATGTCTATAATCTCAAATTTACTTGAAATTTGCGAAACATTCAACTTTCTAAGGAAATTTTAATTAGAAAATACTGAAAATAACGGGGTACTACCTAATTAACATTTCAACTGTTTTTTCAAGAAATAAATCGTTTTGAAGAAACGGTTCGTCAACATATTGCTTTTTTTAAGAACTAGTTATTTTTAACAACCAAAAATAAAATAAAAATTTTTAATTTATTTTTACGACCGACCAATAGTATGACAGACGTCCACACATAACAATCAATTGACACAAATTGGATAAGTTGGGTAAGGTTATAACGTGATACTGTCATTTTATCTCTTTCTACCATTCGTTTCGTTCAACTACTTATGTCGATGAAATTTCGGAAAGGTATGCAAATTGCTTCAAACCTTGTCAGTGGGAGGTAAACGATTACGTTTAGTCGTTATAATTTTTCAGTGGCGACAGCGTATTCACTGTTATTATAACTTCACCTTACCCAAAATGGCGCATAGCATGGTCCGGACATTTTCTGTTTAATTGACGATCAGTACATATACTTTATAAGTGCGTGGCTTAAGCTGACAAGAACAACAATAAGTCAAGCAAGTCTTAAACCCTAAAAACACTAGCATAAAGAAATCATTTTGTTTTATTATTGAACCGGCAAGAATGAAGAACTTTATTTATTTTCGGGACATTTCTCTTACATATTTCAAGGCTTTATCGCAAGGTTCTTATTCTTAATATCCCTATATAAGCATTTATTTGTTGACATATATAATATAAATTATGACAATATCATAAGCAAAACAAAACTGGTCGACTATAAGATTTATATACTGTTTATACCTTCTTCTTTCTTCTTTAGTAGCACTACAACCCGGGGTGGGTCTTGGCTGACTGCACAACTCGCTTCCATCTCACACGATCGTCCATGATAGTTGGGTTAGTGGGTAACCCCACTGTTTTTAAATCTGATCATATGTTATCTCTGCATCGCATTCTTGGGCGTCCTAAGGGTATTTTCCCTGTCGGGGCCTCCTCCCAAATTAACTTGGTAAGGCGGTTATTAGGGAGTCTATGGACATGGCCAGCCCATCTTAGGCGTTGGGATTTAATTTCTTGTACGATGTCGCTAGCGTTATATATCTGTTTGACCTCGGCATTTGTTCTTATTCGATATTGATTAGTATTGGGGTCGTAATAGGGTCCGAAAATCCTTCTAAGGATTTTCCTCTCAAAACATCTAATTTTCATTTCCATTGCTTTTGTCAGCGTCCACGTCTCACAGCCATACATGAGCATTGGTCTAATCACTGTTTTATATATCCTGATTTTTGAGGTTCGTGTTAGGTTCTTGGATTTGATGGTGTTGTTGAGACTATACATACATCTGTTTGCTGCCTGAGGTCTCCCTTTTATCTCCTCTGTGATATCGTTATCTGTGGTGATTGTCGCTCCGAGATATTTAAAACGCTCTACTCTTTCAAAGTTATATGTGTCTATTGTTACATTTTGTCCTATTCTATCTCGATTCTTTTGTCTGTTTATGCACATGTATTTGGTTTTCTCCTCATTGACCATTAGACTGGTTTTCCTTGCCTCTATCTCTATTTTGTTGAAAGTTTCCTTTACATTGGTGACGGTGCTTTCAACAATATCAATGTCGTCCGCGTATGCTAGTAGTAATTTTGGCCCATTTACTGTTATTAGTTCTGTTCTAATTTGTGTTGTTCTCACTACTATTTCCAGGATTATATTAAAGAAGAGAGGTGACAATGCGTCTCCTGAGAGTTGGTTACCTATTCGTACCCTGGATCTACAGCCATTTACGCATACTTTGGCGAGGTGGATCAGTTTTTTTGGAATCGAAAGTTCTGCCATTGCATTCCACAGTTGACCCCTTTTAATGCTGTCGTATACCTGTCGGAAGTCAATGAAAAGATTGTGGATAGTTCTATTGAATTCCCATCCTTTTTCAAGTAGCTATTTAATAGTAAAGACCTGATCTATAGTCGATCTATTTGTCCTGAATCCGGCTTGGTATTCCCCTAAGAAATTTTCTACAAAAGGCGTTAGTCTACTTAATAGGATATTCGATAAGATTTTGTATGCCATGTTAAGTAGGGAGATTCCTCTATAGTTGGAACACTTGGTTTTGTTTCCCTTTTTATGGATAGGGATTATTACGCTTTCGTGCCATTTTGCTGGCATTTTCTCTTCTTTCCATATAAGTGTGATTAGTGTGTGTAATTGTCTATATAAAACCTCCCCTCCGTACTTGAGAAATTCGGCCGGTATATTGTCGGAGCCTGGGGATTTTGCATTCTTTAATTTGTTAATTGCTTGTACTGTTTCTTCTATTGCTGGGTCCTCTACCGGTAGGTCCACCCCAATATATATATATATATATATATATATATATATATATATATATATATATATATATATATATATCCTCTCTATGTTCTTCCTCTTGATGTATATTTAGTAGACTTTGGAACTATTCTTGCCATGTTTGGAGTATCTCCTCTTCATTAATTATGAGTTCATCATTATTCTTTGTAAGTATAGACACAGAGTTAGGTATTTATACCTGCCAGATAACTATCTTGTTCATCTTTATTTCTTAAACAAAAATTGAAATTTTTATAAATAATTTTAAATTTGTAATTTACACCCTTAAAAACGCATCTGTACCATTTTTGTATATTGAATTCGCCATCTTGAATTTTTCAATAATAATTTTAGATTACTTATGTACATTCTCGAAAACTCCCCCAGCTAATTTTAGAAAAAATCGGACGAAATTAATTTTTATGTCCATATAATCAGCGTCATCTTGAATTTCACTGAACCAATTTATGTCCTAGTAATATGGGACGCAGCAACTTCTTGAACATAATGTAAAAAATTCATTCAAATCGACGAATACGTTCCGGAGTAATCAAGGAAGTTAGAAGGGATTTGGAAAACTAAAGAAAATAGGCTAAATGCTAAAAAAATTATCCTTACATGCAGAAAATAAATGTCATAAGTTGATATCAAGTGGCTACGTGGAGCAAGCGCAGAAAGAAATTTGATAGTAAATTTGTTGTATGAAGTTGGCAATATGAGAACCAGAAAACTAGAAGAGGTTTTGCGAAAGTCGCGATCGGCGCCCCGGCCTATTTTTTGTCTTTAATATGGTCGTTTGTCATCGTCAAGATATTTGTGCAGATTTTTATTTATAACAATGCATCAATGTATGGTATCGTTTTGAAAATCCCGTTGATTCATTATTTTCAATAAATACATTTTTTATATTTTGGTAATTATTTACATTATGGTACATATAGAAAAATTACATTTCTTGGGATAAATTCGATACCTACTCCCTATCTCGATGCAGTAGAGTACCATTTTGGCTTTGGGTTTTCACTATTTTTCTTCAGTTTCTCGGAAAATTGAAAAAACGCCAAGCATCACTTCACCAAGCGCTTTTAATTCTGAAGAAAACACCGAACTTACATATTTATTTTCGATAGTACTAGTTAAAATATCATGTATGTAATATATCTCAACTATTTTTGCATAAATTTTAGTGAATAAATTTAGAAAAACTATTTTTTCAACGAAAAACCAAAAATACGTTCCGGAAAGGCCATCGACCATCAGACTCACGAAAATGACTAATATTCGTTTGACACGTTGCCAGATGTAAAATACTTTCGTGGTATAAACTACAAAATATGTCCATCTGAGTCAACAATATAGTTTAATTTTTGTATTATTTTATACAGTCTCATAGAATAATTACCCAAAATTTTTGGTTAGTTCAGGTTTAGCTTGATTTTAGTTAATTTGTAAAACTGAAACTAACCTGAACTAACCTAAATTGACCTAGACTTATACTTTCGTAATATGAACTATAAAATTTATCCATTACAGTTAACAACATAGTTTAATTTTTGTAATATTTAAAAAAGGGTAAAATTAATCTTAAGCACCCAAAATTTTTGGTCAGTTTAGGTTTACCTTAGTTTTGGTTAGTTTTAGAAACTAAAACTAACCTTAACTAACCTAGGTTTATTAATTAAAAATGGTATTGTCCAGTAGAGACCAAGTAAAGGCGGAACAATCTGTGAAAGACAGGAATATATGTGAATTTCACAGAAATCGTATTGGCAGTTTGGCAACAGCGCTAATTTTTCGGGTTTTAGGAACGAGACACACCAATATTTAATGGAGGAAGTCATTTTGTTTTGATTTGCTTTTTGATAATTTTCTTGATTTTTCCGATAAAATATGCAAATTTATGAATTTTTATATAATATAGAGGCTTCTATCAGTGTGGAACTTGTGGTTGTAACAAAATTTTAACGATTTATTACAAAAATTTAACCTAAAGTAAGAGTGTTTTTCACTGTTTTGTGCAAGATTGAGGAAAAATTATGGAAAACGCAGTTCAGAATCATGTTCTACGACTTTGAAATAGGAGGAAGTATCGAAATTTTTTCAAAAAAACGTTTAGTTTTTCTAGATTTCTCATAATGCAATTTATTATGTTTAAATCTATTTTATATCAGTATTTATTGTATTAATAATTTAATAATAAACTCTAAATTGTAATTTTTCCAATATAATAACTTAACCTCTTTCAGAGTAGTACAACTTTACATGCCGGACCGAATTTATTTTAGGGTATTCCCCTTCCTTTTACCCCCTCCAACTTCCTCGGTCAAGCCGTTCCGGAGTAATCGACGACATACATAAAAAAACATAGCGGTCGAATTTAGGACCTCCTTGTTTTATTTAGTAGTCGGTTAAAAATAAAAACCTGCCCTACCTTCTTATTTTTGTTCGTGAGCTGAAACACGACCTGTCCGGCATCACTAGTAAAAATTTTCCTAAATTATATATTTGTACAAAAATAAATTAATTAAGCGGTAAATTCCAATACCCGGAAGAAACAAATAAAGCGTAATTTAAATGTTTTTTAATTACGTTGTACTGTTAATACGCAATGAAATGAATCTCTTTTATTAGTGAATGAAGCTGGGTTTATTTTTGGTTAGAGTCTGGGATGTATTATTCTATTGCGCTTAATGCCCGAAATCACAGTAAAACTAAAATAATTAGTAGGTTTCCTCGGCTTTGTGGCAGCAGAAGTTTTCGACGAACGTGAAAAGATTTCCCGAAAATCCTGTACAAAGTAGATCAAATTTCAGAACTCTCTGTATTGATTTTAATAACACAAATAAAATTGATTAAAATGTGGTTGTCGGACTTCCATTGTCTTTATTTTTTATTTATTTTTGCAACGTTTCGATTAGGTTGTATCTCTAATCGTTATCAAGTATAAACTGAATGTTTAGTCTTAAGATTACGAGCTTATATAGGGATTGTGTCCCCTGAAGCGCAAAGTTTCGCTTCACTGTATACACCTCAATGATTTGATGTTACAAAGTAGTGGTTGCCAAAGATTAGGTATCTCAACACTCGGTTTACTGAAGATTCCTTTATTGTTTTTAATGTAAGCTGCTTCTATAAATTATCTTTTTTTCATGTTGGATTCCATATAGATTGCCGCAGCCTTAGGCCATTTTATATGGTGTTGTTTATCCCAGACGTGTTCTGCAATACCTGATCTCGACGTTTCCCCTTTTTGTGTATGAGTTTTATGTTCCATAATTCTAACTTCAAGTGGTCGTTTGGTTTCTCCAATATACATTTCACCGCACTCACATAGAACTTGGTAAACACATTCTTTCTTATCGGTACTTTTTGTTTTTTTTTTTGTTAAATGAGCTCTAAGTGTATTTCCTGATTTAAATTTTATAACTCCTGGCAATTCGCCTTATTTTCTCCGAAGTTCCCCTAATGTATGGAATTGTGAAGAAGGAATGTGTTTCTTGCTGTCCAGTGTTCGTTGTTATAAAGTTATTTATAACATCATCAATTAGTTTCAAAGGATAACCATTCTGTTGTAAATCGGATTTAATATTTGCTACCTCTTTTTCCAATGAATCGGCATTATTGCATATAGATATAGCGCGATTATAGAGGTTGCGTATAATTCCCCGTTTTGTTACAACAGAATGATTGGAACTATGATTAAGATATTGTCCAGTATGTGTTGGCTTTCTGTATACTGAAGTTTTAATAGTTTCGTTTGAGCGATTCACCATGACATCTCGGAAAGGCAATTGATCATTTACCTCTTTTTCCATGGTAAACTTAATTATAGGTCGAATGTTATTTAGATGTTTCAAGAAATCATTAAATTCTTGATCATTGCCCTTCCATACGATGAAGGTATCATCGACATATCTCAACCAGACTTTCGGTTTTACTGTTGCCGTTTCTATGGCATGAGTTTCGAACCATTCCACGACTGGAGAGAGTAAAGAACCCATCGGAAGCCCGTCGTCCTGAGCGTAGAACCTGTCTTTTACTTGAAAGTAAGCACTACGCAGACAACACTTCAAAAGATCCATCACCCCGTCCAGTGGTAACGTGGTTCGATCTGATAACGTAGTATCATTTGAAAATCTGGTTTTGATTATGTCTAGTGATTCCCCTAATGGTACATTAGTATACAGACTTTCCACATCAAAGCTTATTAGTCTGTCGTCTGGCTCTAGATTGATGCTACTAATAATGTTCACAAAATGTGTGATATTTTTAATATATGTGTTCGTCTTACCTTCTAGAGGTTGTATGATTTTTAAGAGAAATTTCGCCAGTGCATTTGTTGGGGATCCTCTGGAGCTGGTTATTGGCCTCAATGGTATGTTCGTTTTATGAATTTTTGGTAGTCCGTAAAGATGTGGAGGCTTACTGTAGTGTGGTGTGAGCACCGATCCTAGATTATCAGGTATATGGTCTTGCTGCGCAGCATCGGGAGGAGAAGGATGTCTTGGCTGAGGAACCTCAGAGAATGGTTTTCTTGCAGTTCTGTTCAACTGTTCCGGGCGGCAGCTTCTAAGGTTAGAATTGCCATGATGATAGCCAACCTTCGCAGCGGAGATGGCACTTGAAGAAGAAGAAGAAGAAGGTCTTGCTATTTCCTTAGTGTTCTGTAGATTTTTGACTCTATAGATTTAGTGAGGTCACGAGGTAATTGTCTATATTTTCCTTTTTCCAGGACATCTCCGATTTTTTGGTCGTACGTTACGATGTCCATTATCGCCATTGCATTTCCCTTGTCCGCTGGTAAAATCTTTATTGATTCATCCCTACGAAGTTCTTTTAAGGCTGATGCTTCTAGCTTGGAGAGATTTTGAACTGGATTTTTCTTGTCTTCCAAAGTTGGTTTTATTTTCCACCTAAATCCTTAACCAGATTATCCAATTGTCTCCAGTACCTGCCTTTTCACATTCCATTCGTTAAGCGATATGTAGATGACTTATTTCTTGCTGTACCTGATGGTAGAATTGAGATAGCTTTAAAACTCTTTAACTTTTTTAATCCACATTTTTAATTTATTGTGGAGGAAGAAACTAACAAAAGTATCCCATTTCTCGATATGTTAGTTATACGTACGAATGAGAATACTTTAAAAACTAAAAGGTATAGAAAACTATATTGTTCAAATAGATGCATAAGGTACCATTCGTATCATCCTATGAGATCTTAAATAAATCTCATCTTAAGTTTGAAAAATAGAGAAGTCAAACTTACACATCCTAATTTTAGAGCAGAAGCATTACGTCAGCTGAACGATACATTGCTGGAGAATTCTTACCCAGATAACACTGTTAAAAAATTTTTTTACAGTATCAAATATAATATTCCTGAAAACATTTTTCAAATTCCCTTTCAACCTCCTCCTCTCAACAGTCAATCATCAAATTTAAGAAATACTATTTCAAATACAATAGTACAGGTTTCTTTTTTCCATACTTTCCTTCACTGATAAATTGATGAAAATTTTCAAACATACAGATATTAAAATAGCAAAAAGGCAAATAATAACTCTTCCCAAAATTCCCTCTAAAACGAAAACACCTTTATAATTGAATATGACGTCCTGTATCGTTTACAAAGTTCCTTAGGCTCACTGTTAGTATACATAGGTCAGACGTCCAGAAGCCTCAAAGGCAGGCTCATTTCCCATCGGAGGTTTGCCCTCTTGTGCTCTGGCTGAACATGTCTTTGATTTTGACCACTCTATGAACTGGGATGGCATTGAAATTATGGGCCGAGTTCCTTCATATCATAAAAGGCTCTTTCTCGAAATGTTACATATTAAACAATATGACAACTTTATGAACGAAAAAAGTGACACTGAGAATTTGAATGCCATTTACAGCTATATCCTGAAGTTGGAGATCTTCTGAACCTTATACTTGGCTACGTCACTATTTACTGATTTTCAATGAATTTACTACTCTGGTAGCACACGCCGCTGTTCCAGTTGACAGTTGATATCTGTCACGACAAAATGACGAAATGGTGAGGTGTGATGTTTACTAAATTTAAATGCTACAATATATATATATATATATATATATATATATATATATATATATATATATATATATATATATATATATATATATATATATATATATATATATATATATATATATATATATATATATATATATATATATATAATATGACATAATTTGTATATTTTTGCTGATTAATTATTTATCCTGTAATTTAAAATTGTAAACATGGAATTTGTTTTTTTTTTTGGTTCACAACTCTTTTGGTCTTATAACTTATCACTCCTTCTTCTTAACAGGGTTTGTAAATTGCTGTAGTTTATATATCACATTATTTGGTTTGAATTTAAAAGTAATAAAATATTTTATTTTTAATAAATTCTCATTTATTTACATTCCATTTCAGTATTAAAAATGTAAGGTTATAGTCAGTAATATAGTTCAGTTAGCATTTGTTGTGGATGCATACCCGATTCGTTTGACACAAGCACGGCATGTAGAGTCCAATCATTTAAGGTTGAATATACAGCATGGAATTTGTAGCAATTTTTTTGAAGTTTGTTTTAATCATGATTAGTAACTTTGGACTGGTTGATCATAATTTTCTTTTTGATAATTTTCCATGGCTTGTCAATATTTGATGTATTACCTGGTAATCAGTCTAAGTTCGGAACTAGGTTAGAGTGCTCCAGGTTGAGAATAAGGTTGGCAAAAATTAAGAACAAATATCCCTAAGATTTGTCACGTCTAGCTGCGATAGAGATTTTCATTTTCGTTTCTTTTACGATTGAATCGTCGAAGGCAGTAAACAAATCCTGCCATTAGATTTAAAAGGGCAGACTGTCAAGTGTTTTTTTTGTTATAGTCCATTAATCAATGAGGTAAAAGATTTTGCCCCTTATCTTTATAAACATGTGGTAAAAATAACAACTTTAGTTTCAGGGTTTTGTTTCTTTTTCAGCTTCGTTCCATTTTCTTTTTCTGGTCCTTCAATTTCCTGATTTTCTCGACTGTTCAAGTTTCTGACTGTTCTGGCTCTATTTTTCCTGGCCGCATTGCACCAACATTTTGACCTTGATGATTGGGCTCATTTTACATTTGAGTTCCGACTAAATGAAGCTTCATTCATCCACGAACAACAAGGATCCAGATAACGCTAGATCCAATCAATAGAAGTAGAAGGTATGGTGTATATAAGCAACAAGGTAGGAGAAAACTTTCATTTAGAAAATAGGACCTAACATCAATTTTTTATGCATATCAACATATTTACCTATAACCTAATATAATATGTAAAAAAAACATCTTGATAACTTTGTAAACAATTACTTTCTATACTCTTGGCATTGGAGGTTCTAGAACGTTTTGCGGCCAAATCTCTATATAACCTTTAAAAACGATAGATCACCTATAGTTATCAAAAAAGGGTATATAAAAAAAATTGTAGGTACTATTCTGGTTTATGTATATAATGTTTTCGTAATAAAATGGAATTGTTATTTTGTTTTAAATAAGTCGTTTTATTATGGAGCTATACACCAGCAGTCAATAAATTAAAATCATTCCTGATACCTATGTGTTTTCCTGTTTAATCACTAGGTAAGTGACACAGATAATGTAAAACAGGTGGAGCCTATTGGGTAATCAAAGCAGAGCACAATTATCTCTAAAAGAGATACGCATCCAGTCTCCGACAGATTGAGCTGCCAGTTCCCTTACCCTGTAAAAAGGAAGACGCTACAATATATATATATATATATATATATATATATATATATATATATATATATATATATGTACTTAATTTTTGGTCAATAGTGAAAGGTATGTAAAAAACGTTGTCCAAAGTTTTTATCATACAGAGAAAAAGTAGTAAGACATCTATTTTACGATTTCTAATAAAAAAGGTAATTTTTTCTGCGAAAAATCACGACACACCCATGATTTTTTGCTTCAAATATTCGGTATATGAGTATTTAAAAGGTAATTTCTAAATTTTTCGACATTCCTTTAGGTAATGGTCAAAAGGGTAAAAATGTGTTTTTAACATTTTTCAGATAACTTTCGCATAGATTTTGTTCAAACTACATTAGCATATAGCAGCAATTTGCAAAAATAATATAAAATTTATTTCACATTGATATACTTACTCCTCTCCCCCTCCCAGTGGGCCTAGCCGCGATGGGTAACTGCGGGTTTATAACAGTGATTTCTGTTTTTTTTTTTCATATTGTTGTGGAACCAACATCTTACCACCGTTTTCCGGCAAAACTGGACTTAAATAGAGGTTCAAGTTTGTGGAAAGTACAAGGATGCCTGGGAAAGATACCGGTGGATCCCACTGATGAGTCCACCACCGGTATCGGGACGAAACATCCTTACATTTTAGGTGGTCGCAAATAGTTCGTTAGTTATATGCTCTTAACCTCAGGGTCATTACTACGACAATATTTACAAAATATTAGTAGGAAAATTTTAATCTAAATTAAAAATTTGCTATTAGGATAATTTTAGATATGCCTAAAATTTCATTCATTTTAATTACCTATTTGATATAGGTAAACATATTTTTTTGCGTATATTTTATAAATAGAAAGAGGAATGTTTTAATGATGTTTTCAATCATTTATTTGGTGCCATTGTAATTGACATGTTAACGATATAAATGAATAATATTTACTACAAAATAATTCCACATTAGTTCGCATTAAGTTATGGGAATTTTTTTTGGGTAGGAAACTCTTCCATTAGGAATTTTTGATGCGTAAATAACAAGGAAAAAAAAAGATGAAATAAGGTTAAGGTATGGATTGATTTTGGTTAGGTCTTTCAATATCGCATTTCGTTTTCAAAGATACTATTTAACATGTCACAGTGTCAATTTGTTAGACCAGGGGTTCCAAAACTTTTTCAATTAGCTGCGTACTTACAGATTTAGTATTTTGTCACGGTCATGTTCAACAAAGTGTCGTACAAGGTTTGTGCTTTACAACCTGCCTGCTACATAGTAGGAAACTACGACACTTTATTGAACACGACTGTACATTGACGCTAATGACCAAGCACAGAAATGAAAACACCAACAATCTGAGGCTTCAAAGGTTTCCTGAAAGAAACCATCCTAAACCAGCCGTTTTTGTGAGACTACTAAACCAGTTTCGGGAAAGTGGAAGTGCCAGTTATAAAAAACCTGTTATAAGAAAACCTGTCACTGAGGATGAACAAAAAGTGTTTTTACTGTACTTGGTTTAGTGTTCGAAAATCCCAATATTAATCAAATTCATATATTTGAAAATACTAAGATTAGCCAAGCAAATGTTTCAAGGATTCTTAACAAATATAGATTTCATTCTTATAAAATCCAGCTTTGTCAAGAGATTCATAGAAATTATTTTAACAACCAAACTGAATTCTGCTTGTGGGTGGTAGATAAAGTGGCAGAAAATGAACAGTTTTTGATAATGTGTATCGGGCAGACCGAAATGCTACAGGAACAAATAAGAAACGGGGTGGTGGTGTTTTATTGGCAGTCAATCTGCGTTTTAGGTCCATTCTAGTTAATATCCCTAAGAACAATTTCTGTCCTGAGATTGACTTGGTATGTGTAAAAATTTCTTTCGATTTTTCATCTATGTTTATCTTTATTGTTTATGTACCACCGCCTACAACATTAACTCTGTTAGAGAAAATTTATTTGGATCTTTTATTTCTTTTGAAAACTTACTTGGCTCCAATATCTGTATTTTGGGTGACTTTAACATACCTAGTTAGACGGAGTTTCTGGATGGGGACATGGAAGATACCTCGGTTAATTTATTAAATAACTTTTTGAATTGTGTTAATTTATGTCAAAGTAATAAGATTAGAAACCATAATAACCGAATTTTGGATTTAGTTATACATAATAATGAGCAGTGTAGCATCGAAAGAGCTTTGAATATACTTATTAATGAAGATAGCCACCATCCGGCCCTACTGATAACCTTAAAATATTGTTCGTCTGCAAATTTTAAACGAGGCTTTCTACCTAATCTTATGAATATTTATAATTGTAAAAAAGCTAATTTCCCTGATTTATATAATGCTTTATTGAATATAGATTGGAATTTTTTAGACCAAGAAAACTCTATTGAGAAACTATGTGATATTTTTTACCAAAAATTATATGATACGTTGGATGTTTACGTAGCTAAATATAAAAAGATTCCGAAACGAAATTATCCACCTTGGTTTTCTCGTCATATTATACATTGCATTAAACAAAAGAATGAATCTCATAAAAAATATAAAACTTGAGGAAGTTTGCTTCATTTGGAAAATTTTAAATCACTAAGAAATAAAATAAAAAAAGACATATCTGTTTCATACAAAACATATATTCGGGGGTGGAGGATAATATTAAAAGGGATCATAAACAGTTTTGGAATTTTATTAAAACGAAAAAGGAAGTACAGGGTATTCCAAATAGTATGTCTTTTAATAATAAAGAAATTAATACTTTATCTGATATTTTAAATGCTTTTGCGGAATTCTTTAAGCAATCCTTTTCTTCGGCCAGTCCGGTATCCGTGGATGATTCATGTTGCGTAGATTCCATCTTTCCAATTGTTCATGTATCTGCTTTCACTGAATGTGAAATAGTTAATGCTATAAAGAAGCTTAAACCTAAATTTACTACTGGTCCGGATTTAATCCCAGCTTTTCTAATACGTGATTGCAGATTCATTCTAGCCAAACTACTTAAAATACTGTATATTAGGTGTTTAAAATTAAACAGATTTCCTTCCATATGGAAGTCTTCCAAGGTTTGTCCTGTTTTTACGAAAGGGGATAGATCTGAAGTTTGTAATTATAGACCGGTGTCTATTATATGCAATTTTTCTAAAATATTTGAATTTTTACTTTATGATTCTATTTTTTCATTAACTAAAAATTTAATTACTCCATCTCAACATGACTTCTTTAAGGGTAGGTCGACGACAACTAATCTCATGATTATGACTCAGGATATAGCTGAGGCTATTGATCATGGTTGTCAGATGGATGTTGTTCATTTGGACTTCACAAAGGCATTTGGTCGTTTGGACCACTCCATCTTACTTAAGAAATTGTCATCATTTGGATTTTCAGACTCACTAATAATGTTATTTAAATCATATCTCCATAATCGTATTCAGTATGTTGAAATTCGCGGTTCTCGCTAAGTGAAATATATTTCAAGTTCTGGTGTGCCGCAAGGATCAGTACTGGGACCTTTATTTTTTAATATTTTTGTTAATGACATTGTTTCTGTTGTTGACACGGATATTTTATTATATGCCGATGATATTAAGCTATATAAGAGGATAAATTGCTTATAGGATTGTATAGAGCTTCAATCGAACCTGGTATAGGTTAGCAATTGGTGTTCCGAAAATTATCTGTAGCTCAACGTGAAGAAGTGTAATGTTATGACTTTCACTTCGAAATTTTCTTCATTTCGATATGAATATTCGTTGAATACCGTGCTACTCTCGCGGGCAGATCTTTTTAAAGATCTCGGAGTCACTTACGATCCCAAGTTTTCATTTTCTTTTCATATGAATAATATCGTTTCTGAAGCCTCAAAGGTTTTTGGGTTTATCTTGCGTTGTACTCGCGATTTTAATAACACTGACGTCATCAAATTACTCTATATCTCATATGTGCGGTCTGAACTAGAATACGCATCAGTTGTGTGATTCCTAGGCTACAATATCCACGTCAATATTTTGGAGAGGGTCCGAAGAAGGTTTTTGAAATACCTCAATCTTAAGAGTTTTGGGGTTTATCCTGAGTAAGGTTTTTTACATGAATATTGCTTCAGAAATTTAACTTTTCATCTTTAAAAGTACGGCGGGAATTTTTCTTACTAACAATTCTTTATAAGGTACTTAACAATTTTATTGACTGTCATAATATTTTAGCTAGGATAAATTTAAGTATCCCTCGTATAAATTGCCGAAATTTTAACATATTTTATCTCAGAACTCCCAGAACTAACGTGCTCAAATTTTCGCCTCTATACTCCATGTGCGATACTTACAACAGGAGTAATAGCTTTGATATATTCAGCTCATCTCGGGGAACTGTCTGCCGGATTTTGGCACATTGACCTTGGCTTTTCTTTCTTTTTTCTCTTTTTTTCTCTTTCTCATCCTTAACTGATTTGTATGTTCACCTTTGTATATGAAAGTAGATAGAATAACATTGTATTATACATTTAATGTTAGAATTAATTATTTTAGTTAAATTTTTATTTGTATTTAAATTGATATATATTTTTGTTATTTGATGCTAATTTAAAATTGTTCGTAGACGTATTATTTGTGTAATCACTGCCTTGTAGTTGGGTCTCAAGACCTGTAGGGCAGTTATTGTAAATAAATAAATAAATAAATAAATAATGTGTTGTTTAGTGATGAATGTACTTTTCATAACAATGGTTTCGTGAATAGACACAACTTGCATTACTATTCTGATTTAAATCCGCATGAATACAGAGTTATGAGAAACCAGAATAGGTGGTCGGTTAATGTGTGGGGAGGAATACTGGGTCTGTACTTAATTGGACCCTACTTTTTTGAAGGACCTTTAAATGGTTTAATGTTTCGCGATTTTCTTTTACATCAACTTCCAGTGTTATTAGAAGATGTCCTTTTAAATATTAGAACAACTATGTGGCTTCAATTGGATGGAGCTCCGCCTCATTATCGTCGCGAGATTCGGCAATTTTTAAATGTCAGCTTTCGAAACAGGTGGATTGGGAGAGACGGATATAAAAATTGACCCCCGAGATCTCCGGACTTAACTCCGCCAGATTTCTTTTTATGGGAATACATAAAAGGAATTGTCTACAATGCGCTCCCGATAATACTACAAGATATGAAAATGTGCATAAGAGATGCTACAATGCGCCCCTGACAACAGCACATTTCGTAGAAATTATACGTGAAATAGAAGTACAACCGGAATACCATTTTTTTAGCTTTGACGTGGAAAGCCTATACACCAACGTTCCAGTTAAGAAGTCACTAAAAATCATAAGAAAGAAACTTGAAGAAGACCAGACCTTAGCAGAAAGAACATCTTTACCACCGCACGCCATTATGGACTTGTTGGAAAGTTGTTTGACTAATTCCTATTTTCAAGGAAAAATTCTACATCCAGGATGATAGACTACCGATGGGATCTTCACTTTCACCGGTGGTCGCAAATATTTTCATGGAATGGTTTGAGACGTTTGCAATTGGATCTACAACTAAGAAACCAAAGTTATGGCTCAGATACGTAGACAATACTTTTATTATTTGGAGTGGAAACGACGAAGAACTTCGAAACTTCCTTTTTCTTCTCAACAATATCAGCTCAACTATTAAACTCACCATGGAGAAAGAAGTAGAAAATAAATTACCATTCTTAGATGTTTTGGTTGAAAGAAATGGCAGACAAATTCGAACTTCGATTTACAGAAAAGTCCCGCACACAGGACAATACCTTAATTATTTATCTAATCACTCCAACAACACCAAACAAGGAATCATAAGAAATCTCGTAGATAGAGCCTTAACTCTCTGCAACTCCAACGAGAACTTGATGAAAGAGATAGATTACATTAAAAATGATCTGACAACCAACGGATACCCAGTATATCTAGTGGATAAATTTCTAGAACAACGCAGAAATAGGACAATATCGACAAGGAATGAAGAACAAAAACTTGTATTGAACATCTCCTATGTTAAAGACATTTCAGAAAAAGTTAGAACAATTAATACGCCTACAATTTATTTTAAGGATGTACATCCACTGACGTTAAAAAAGAAATTTTCTTGTTATTTTAAAATTCACTATTCATTTTTAAGGGCACCCAGCACTCAGGAATTTTAAGAGAAGCTTTAAAAGTATTTTAGGTATCTGTAAAAAATTCATAGTTCAACAATTATAACGCTAACAATTTATTTTAAGGGTGTACATTCACTGACGTTAAAAAAAGAAATTTTCTTGTTAATTTAAAAATTCACTATGCATTTTTAAGGGCACCCAGTACTCAGAGATTTTAAGAGAAGCTTTAATATTGTTTTAGGTATCTGTAAAAAATTCATAGTTCAACAATTATAACGCTAACAATTTAATTTAGGGGTGTACATCCACTGACGTTAAAAAAATAAATTTTCTTGATATTTTAAAATTCACTAGGCATTTTTAAAGACACACAGCACTCAGGGATTTTAAGAGAAGCTTTAAAAATGTTTTAGTTATCTGTAAAAAATTCATTGATCAACAATTAAAACGCTAACAATTTAATTTAAGGGTGTATATCCACTGCCGTTTAAAAAAGAAATTTTCTTGGTATTTTAAAATTCACTATGCATTTTTAAGGCCACTCAGCACTCAGGGATTTTAAGAGAAGCCTTAAAAGTATTTTAGGTATCTGTAAAAGATTCATTGATCAACAATTATAACGCTAACAATTTAATTTAAGGGTGTATATCCACTGCCGTTAAAAAAAGAAATTTTCTTGTTATTTTAAAATTCACTATGCATCTTTAAGGGCACCCAGCACTCAGGAATTTTAAGAGAAGCTTTAAAAGAATTTTAGGTTTTTGTAAAAAATTCATAGTTCAACAATTATAACGCTAACAATTTATTTTAAGGGTGTATAGCCACTGACGTTAAAAAAAGAAATTTTCTTGTTATTTTAAAGTTCGTTATGCATTTTTAAGGCCACCCTGCGCTCAGATATTTGAAGAGAAGCTTTAAAAGTGTTTTAGTTATCTGTAAAAAATTCATTGATCAACAATTATAACCCTAACAATTTAATTTAAAGGTGTACATTCACTGACGTTAAAAAAAGAAATTTTCTTGTTATTTTAAAATTCACTATGCATTTTTAAGGGCACCCAGCACTCAGAGATTTTAAGAGAAGCTTTCAAAGTGTTTTAGGTATCTAAAAAAAATTGATAGTTCAACAATTATAACGCTAACAATTTATTTTAAGGGTGTACATTCACTGACGTTAAAAAAAGAAATTTTCTTGTTAATTTAAAAATTCACTATACATTTTTAAGGGCACCCAGTACTCAGAGATTTTAAGAGAAGCTTTAATATTGTTTTAGGTATCTGTGAAAAATTCATAGTTCTACAATTATAACGCTAACAGTTTAATTTAAGGGTGTACATCCACTGACGTTAAAAAAAATAAATTTTCTTGTTATTTTAAAACTCACAATGCATTTTTAAGAACATCCAGCACTCAGGGATTTTAACAGAAGCGTTAAAAGTGTTTTAGGTACCTGTAAAAAATTCACAGTTCAACAATTATAACGCTAACAATTTATTTTAAGGGTGTACATCCACTGATGTTAAAAAAATAAATTTTCTTGTTATTTTAAAATTCACTATACATTTTTAAGAACACCCAGCACTCAGGGATTTTAACAGAAGCTTTAAAAGTATTTTAGGTATCTGTAAAAAATTCATAGTTCAATAATTATAACGCTAACAATTTATTATAAGGGTGTACATCCACTGACGTTAAAAAAATAAATTTTCTTGTTATTTTAAAATTCACTATGCATTTTTAAGAACACCCAGCACTCAGGGATTTTAACAGAAGCTTTAAAAGTGTTTTAGGTATCTGTAAAAAATTCATAGTTCAACAATTATAACGCTAACAATTTATTATAAGGGTGTACATCCACTGACGTTAAAAAAATAAATTTTCTTGTTATTTTGAAATTCACTATGCATTTTTCAGAACACCCAGCACTCAGGGATTTTAACAGAAGCTTTAAAAGTGTTTTAGGTATCTGTAAAAAATTCATAGTTCAACAATTATAACGCTAACAATTTATTATAAGGGTGTACATCCACTGACGTTAAAAAAATAAATTTTCTTGTTATTTTAAAATTCACTATGCATTTTTAAGAACACCCAGCACTCAGGGATTTTAACAGAAGCTTTGAAAGTGTTTTAGGTATCTGTAAAAAATTCATAGTTCAACAATTATAACGCTAACAATTTATTTTAAGGGTGTATAGCCACTGACGTTAAAAAAAGAAATTTTCTTGTTATTTTAAAGTTCGTTATGCATTTTTAAGGCCACCCTGCGCTCAGATATTTGAAGAGAAGCTTTAAAAGTGTTTTAGTTATCTGTAAAAAATTCATTGATCAACAATTATAACCCTAACAATTTAATTTAAAGGTGTACATTCACTGACGTTAAAAAAAGAAATTTTCTTGTTATTTTAAAATTCACTATGCATTTTTAAGGGCACCCAGCACTCAGAGATTTTAAGAGAAGCTTTCAAAGTGTTTTAGGTATCTAAAAAAAATTGATAGTTCAACAATTATAACGCTAACAATTTATTTTAAGGGTGTACATTCACTGACGTTAAAAAAAGAAATTTTCTTGTTAATTTAAAAATTCACTATACATTTTTAAGGGCACCCAGTACTCAGAGATTTTAAGAGAAGCTTTAATATTGTTTTAGGTATCTGTGAAAAATTCATAGTTCTACAATTATAACGCTAACAGTTTAATTTAAGGGTGTACATCCACTGACGTTAAAAAAAATAAATTTTCTTGTTATTTTAAAACTCACAATGCATTTTTAAGAACATCCAGCACTCAGGGATTTTAACAGAAGCGTTAAAAGTGTTTTAGGTACCTGTAAAAAATTCACAGTTCAACAATTATAACGCTAACAATTTATTTTAAGGGTGTACATCCACTGATGTTAAAAAAATAAATTTTCTTGTTATTTTAAAATTCACTATACATTTTTAAGAACACCCAGCACTCAGGGATTTTAACAGAAGCTTTAAAAGTATTTTAGGTATCTGTAAAAAATTCATAGTTCAATAATTATAACGCTAACAATTTATTATAAGGGTGTACATCCACTGACGTTAAAAAAATAAATTTTCTTGTTATTTTAAAATTCACTATGCATTTTTAAGAACACCCAGCACTCAGGGATTTTAACAGAAGCTTTAAAAGTGTTTTAGGTATCTGTAAAAAATTCATAGTTCAACAATTATAACGCTAACAATTTATTATAAGGGTGTACATCCACTGACGTTAAAAAAATAAATTTTCTTGTTATTTTGAAATTCACTATGCATTTTTCAGAACACCCAGCACTCAGGGATTTTAACAGAAGCTTTAAAAGTGTTTTAGGTATCTGTAAAAAATTCATAGTTCAACAATTATAACGCTAACAATTTATTATAAGGGTGTACATCCACTGACGTTAAAAAAATAAATTTTCTTGTTATTTTAAAATTCACTATGCATTTTTAAGAACACCCAGCACTCAGGGATTTTAACAGAAGCTTTAAAAGTGTTTTAGGTATCTGTAAAAAATTCATAGTTCAACAATTATAACGCTAACAATTTATTTTAAGGGTGTACATCCACTGATGTTAAAAAAAATAAATTTTCTTGTTATTTTAAAACTCACAATGCATTTTTAAGAACATCCAGCACTCAGGGATTTTAAGAGAAGCTTTAAAATGTTTTAGTTATCTGTAAAAAATTCATTGATCAACAATTAAAACGCTAATAATTTAATTTAAGGGTGTATATCCATTGCCGTTTAAAAAAGAAATTTTCTTGTTATTTTAAAATTCACTATGCATTTTTAAGGCCACCCAGCACTCAGGGATTTTAAGAGAAGCTTTAAAGGTATTTTAGGTATCTGTAAAAAATTCATTGATTAACAATTATAACGCTAACAATTTAATTTAAGGGTGTATATCAACTGCCGTTAAAAAAAGAAATTTTCTTGTTATTTTAAAATTCACTATGCACTTTTAGAGCCACCCAGTACTCAGGAATTTTAAGAGAAGCTTTAAAAGTGTTTTAGGTATCTGTAAAAAATTTATAGTTTAACAATTATAACCCTAACAATTTATTTTAAGGATGTACATTCACTGACGTTAAAAAAAGAAATGTTCTTGTTAATTTAAAAATTCACTATGCATTTTTAAAACCACCCAGCACTCAGGAAATTTAAGAGAAACTTTAAAAATGTTTTAGGTATCTGTAAAAAATTCATTGATCAACAATTATAACGCTAACAATTTATTTTAAGGGTGTACATCCACTGACGTTAAAAAATAAAATTTTCTTTTTAATTTAAAAATTCACTATACATTTTTAAGGCCACCCAGCACTCAGAGATTTTAAGAGAAGCTTTAATATTGTTTTAGGTATCTGTAAAAAATTCATAGTTCTACAATTATAACGCTAACAATTTATTTTAAGAGTGTACATCCACTGACGTTAAAAAAAGAAATTTTCTTTATTTTAAAATTCACTATGCATTTTTAAGGCCACAGGAAAGTCTGTATACTAATGTACCATTAGGGGAATTACTAGACATAATCAAAACTAGACTTTCAAATGATACTAATTTATCAGATCGAACCACGTTACTACTGGACGGGGTGGTGGATCTGTTGGAGTGTTGCCTGCGTAGTGCTTACTTTCAAGTAAAGGACAAGTTCTCCGCTCAGGACGACGGGCTTCCGATGGGTTCTTCACTCTCTACAGTCGTCGCCAGTATATATATATATATATATATATATATATATATATATATATATATATATATATATATATATATTGGTCTGGTTGAGATATGTCGATTATACCTTCATCGTATGGAAGGGCAATGATCAAGAACTTAATGATTTCTTGAAACATCTAAATAACATTCGACCTACAATTAAGTTTACCATGGAAAAAGAGGTAAATGGTCAATTGCCTTTCCTAGATGCCATGGTGAATCGCTCCAATGAAACTATTAAAACTTCAGTATACAGAAAGCCAACACATATTGGACAATATCTTAATCATAGTTCCATGTTTTAACAAAACGGGAATTATACGCAACCTCTATAATCGCGCTATATCTATATGCAATAATGCCGATTCATTGGAAAAAGAGGTAGCAAATATATCAATCTGATTTACAACAGAATGGTTATCCTTTGAAACTTGATGATGTTATAAATAACTTTAGAACAACGAATACTGGACAACAAGAAACACATTCCTTCTTCACAATTCCGTACATTAAGCGAACGTCAGAGAAAATAAGACGAATTGCCAGTAGTTATAATATAAAAACAGCCTTTAAATCAGGAAATACACTTACAGCTCATTTAACAAAAACAAAACCAAAAACTACCAATAATGTGAGTGTGGTGAAATGTATATTGGAGAAACCAAACGACCACTAGAAGTTAGAATTAAGGAACAGAAAACTCATACACAAAAGGGAAAACGTCGAGATCAGGTATTGCAGAACACGCCTGAGATAAAGAACACCATATAAAATGGTCTGAGGCTGCGGCAATATATATGGAACCCAACATGAAAAAAGAAAATTTATAGAAGCAGCTTACATTAAAAACAATAATGGAATCTTCAGTAAACCGAGTATTGAGATACCTAATCTTTGGCAACCACTACTTTGTAACATCAAATCATTGAAGTGTGTACAGTGAAGCGAAACTTAGCGCTTCAGTGGACACAATCCCTATATAAGCTCGTAGTCTTAAGACAAAACATTCAGTTTATACATGACAACGATTAGAGATACACCTAATCGAAACGTTGTAAAATTAAATAAAAAATAAAGACAATGCAAGTCCGACAACCACATTTTAGCCAATCTTCAACATTGTCTACAACCTTCAAACAAAACTGTATATATGTTAATTAAGGAATTCTGGAGAAATCAGCTGGATATCAATAAATTTTTTTAAGTTATTATTTTGACATGTTTAATTTGGTAGACACTTTTAACGTTCCAAAATTTTTGCCCGACAATTATTTTTTCGCTTTTTTCATTAATTTTTCTAGCGATCATATTTTTAAAAATACGGTATATATAAATTTTTAATGCAATACCAAATGCATGACTTTTGGAAAAATGGGAGAAGGAAATCCGGGATTATGAAAATTTTCACAGAGGTAACAGATGGAACATTAGACGTAGTTAAGCCAAACAAGAAGTTATATTCTTAAAATAAAAATGTTATGATTACATATGCACAATAAAATGTGGATTCAGATTCTCAAATATAAAAGTTCATCAACTTGCAGAAAAAAAAATTATTATTGATGTAAAGCGTATTGGAAATCTAGCTGATTTTGAGACAAAAACAAAGTAAAAATACAAATGATGTCAAGTCAGTTTTTTTGATAAGTTATTTTAATTTGTTTAAACGAAATATTAAGGTAAAATATTAATTAAATAACAGGTTTATTTGCGCGTTATTTGTTTTGTCTATATTTCTTATATTCTATGAAATTTTATATATAAGACTTTTTTAACCGACTTCTAAAAGAAGGAGGTTCTCAATTCGTCGACTATGTAATTTTTTTTATGTATGTACACCGATTACTTCGGAACTACGGCACCGATTTGAATGAAATTTTTTACGTTATATTCAGGAAGTGGCTGCAGTGGTCCCATATTTTTTTGGATGAAATTGATGCAGTAATATCCAAGATGGCGCTGACAATATGGCGGCCAAAAAAATTAAATTTCTTCGATTTTCTCCAAAATTGGTATGGGGGAGTTTTCGAGGTCACACATAACAAATCCAAAATATCTTTAAAAAATTCAATATGGCGGACAAAGAAATCGATTTTGTCCGATTTTCTCCGAAATTGGTACGCGAAAGTTTTCAAGGACGCACATGATGGATCTAAACTTATTTTTAAAAAATTCAATATGGCGAACGAAGAAATCAATTTTGTCCCAAAATTGGTATGGGGGAGTATTTGGGGTAGCACATAACGAATCTGAAATTATTTTAAAGAAATTCAATATGGCGTATCCAATTTGGCGGATAAAAAGTTAATTTTGTCCGATTTTTTTCAAAATTATATGGGGGAGTTTTTGGGATCACACATTATGAATCTGCCTTTTTTTAAAAAAATTAAATATGGCGGATCCAAGATGGCGGATTAAAGTTTCTATATCTCTCGATTTTGTTTAAAATCAGTATAGGAAGATTTTTGTTAGTGGTCATTACGAATTTAAAATATTTTTTGAAAAACTCAATCTGGCGGATTCAATATGATTTTTTTGTCTGCCATATTATCAGTGCCAGCTTAAATTTTACTATACTGCTTTGTCCAAAATGATATGGGAGCATCGCAACAACTTCCTGAACATAACGTAAAAATTTCATTCAAATTCGTACCGCCGTGCCACAATAATCGATGTACATACGTAAAAAATACAAAGCGAACAAATTGAGAACCTCCTTCTTTTAGAAGTCGGTTTAAAAATAATTTTAAATTCGTAATTTACAATCTCACCAATCTCTCTATATTAATTGGATTCGCAATGTTGAATTTTTTAAAAAATAGTTTCAGATTTGTTATGTGCGATTCCGAAAAATTCCCAATACCAATATTCAAAAAATCGGACAAAATTAATAGTTTTGTCCGCCATATTGGACCCGCCGTATTGAACTTTTTAAAAATAATTTCAGATTCGTTAAACCAATTTTGGAGAAAAATGGAGAAAACTTATTTTTTGTCTGCTATATTATCAGTTCCATCCTGGATTGTACTCACCAATTTCGTCCGAAATGATATGAGACCACCGCAACAACTTCCTGAACATAACGTAAGAAATTTCATTCAAATCCGTGCCGGTTAAAAAATAATTTTAAATTCTTAATGTATACCCTCAGAAATCTGTCTATAATAATTTTGAACAAAATCGGGAGACATAAAATTTTAATTCCGCCATATTGATTTTTTTAAAAATAATTTTAGATTTGTTATGTACGACCCCGAAAACTTCCCCATACCAATTTTGGAGCAAATCAAACAAAATAAATTTTTTTGTTCGCCATATTATCAGCTGCATTTTGGATTTTACGAAACCAATTTTAGCCACAGTAATATGGAAGCATCGCAGCATAACAACTTTTAGTCTAATCGTTGTCATCTTTACGGAATTAATCGACGTACATATATTAAAAAATATACATAACGACCCCAAAATCTTTCTTTTATAAGTCGGTTAAAAAGAAAAGAAATCGACTGTTAACGTACTTGTCATTTCAGTTGGATTTCGTTTTTAACATGCAAAAATATTTTCCATCTGATATGGAAACTTAATCAGAACCGTTTGTTACAAGAAGTTCAAGTAAATGTAACTGCATCGGATCATTCCGAACGGATCCGAATGCTATTTTCGACACAAAGTCAATGATTTTTAAATTTGGTCTTCATAGACCTTTTTAAACTCAGCGTTTCTATCCAATCGAACCGATCCGAGGGAGTTATATCCATCTGATATTCAGGTATTAAACAACCCAAATTGTCGTTCCTATCCGATGCAACATTTCTAATGTCAGTTGAAATGTTGTACTCCATTGATATTTCAATTAAAACTGTTTATTGCGTGAATTTCAAGTGGATAAAACTGCATTGGATCGGTTTGATCGGATCAGAATGCTGCGTTAGAAACGAGGTCATAAACTTACTACAAATATTATTTGTATTTTTCTAGTAGTTGCAAGAATGTCAAACAAACTCAAAATTAATTTAGTTTACCAACAAGTTATTTTTATATTTGTGTTGTTTAGAGTGGGTCCACACGAAAAGAAAAATCTGGGTGTGAGCGTAACGTAATAAGACATATGTCAAATTTGAAGCATTATGACTTGTTAAATTTAAAAAAAGACATATATCGAAGATTTCCCGCCTAAATCCGCCTTTTCCAAGGTCATTACGCAAAATAATGTTTAACTTTTCTGCGGACTGCTTTAAATATGGCGGAAACTGTTTATTTTCAATATTTTGTGTGAACATAACCTATGTTTTTTTTTCAGAAGTTTGTTGTTTTATTTATATTTTTTTATTTTGCGAGCT
Organism: Diaprepes abbreviatus; assembly: GCA_034092305.1. Lineage (NCBI taxonomy): Eukaryota > Metazoa > Arthropoda > Insecta > Coleoptera > Curculionidae > Diaprepes > Diaprepes abbreviatus. The sequence goes on from JASJET010000054.1 coordinate 12,798,486, forward strand.
TTGAGATAATGGATATTTATGTACTATGTTAAATTGTTTTAATTTATTAAAAATGATTGTTGCCGAAGATCATTACTGCTTGGTCTTCAAAAAAAAAACAATTCTTGTTCATTTTTTTATTAATTTTGTAACAATTGAAATAATACAGTTGTACGTTATATAAAGTAAAGCTTATGAAATAAAGACCGTTATATAATACAATTTCTATTCAACGACAATCTCTGATGCCGAAAAGCTAATCCACTGACATGCTCTTAGCTATGCTTACCAGATCAAATAATGAGATTTCCTGACAATATTCTTGACTTTTCAGTAAATATCCGGACATTTTATCTGAATGTTGTATGTGGTATGTAAAGGCAGTGAGATTTTCAAAATATTTGGAATCGAAGCACCAAATGCAAAAATCGAGCGGGTGTTCTCATTAATGGGAGCGTAGTGGACTAAGGAGAGAAATAAGCTGTCTATATTGTTATAAGCTTTGCTTTTCGCTGCCACCAATGTTATAATTTTGCTGGTTCTGCTTTTGTTTTATCACTGGTTTCGATGAATTAAGATAAATCTTCTAATATCACTTTTAATATTTTATTAAAATGTTCACTAAATCATGAGGTAACAACAGTTTTTCTTCTTACTTACTAATTTAATGTCACTAGTGTAGTTTTTTAATTTCAGTTTCCCTCGTCTTTATGCCTATGTCCTAGTTATCTTCTATTTCTGTATCTGAATTATTATTTTACAGGCGTACTAACAAATATAATATAACTATTTATTTACATGATTACTAAAATGGAAAAGTGTGTATTTATGGGACGATGACAATATGAACAAAGCTAATGGTCTCTGTAAAAAGTAAAGTTTTAGAGTCTCGCAGATTAAGGCATGCTTTTGTTTGAGCTTATTAGAATATAAAACTACTTAAGATATAACTTCTTCTTAAGAGAGTTTTAAATATTAGACTATAATTATCTATTAATCCATAAGAGTAACTTAAAAATATTTATATATAGTATTTTAATAATTAACAATTTGTAGTAATAGCTAGTTTACAACAATATCTTCTGTTAAGGTTCTATTCTAGACACAATTTAACTTAAAGAACATATCATGTGAAGAATATCATGAAATGGTTATAATAGACTAGCAATTGCCAAAAGAAACATCAAGCAATAAAAAGTACGAAACTAAATTTATTAATATACTAAATTAACAATTCACTCATTTTGTTAAAGTTCAATTAATTTATTTTTTTCATGCTAGAATGATTAATAAATATTTTTTTATTTCTTATATTTTCCTCTTTTAATTTCAAAAAAATATTGACAATTGCAGTTTTTTCCTGTTTTCCTAACAGGGGGCTAAAATTTCAGACATGTCAGGAAAATTCCTATCATCGGGTAACCCTACTCTTAGTAAACTTTATATAAACCTATTATAAACAATTAAAAAGTAAAAATTAACATTGATGGACATTTAATAATATGAAATCCAGTTAGTATCATATGTAATGTGTACTTCTAAGAACTACAAAGAATTGTAATTACTAAAACGATTATTATAATTACACTGTTATATTAAAATTTTCGTCTTCGAACTCCTTGGCAATTCTTTACCAGGTAAAAGTGATAAACTTTGGAAATAAAACGTGTTTTAAAGAGTCTCATATTACCGCACAAGTAACTTGAAAAATTTCAGAACGCTGTTTACCGACATGGAATTCGCACTGTTGCTTTCACATGCTGATTTTATCAGCTAAATATTACAATGTTATTTCCAACCTAGTAATAAGGGTATAGCTGTACACATTTCCATATCGTGTTTTCTAATTATTGGCCTAACAACAGCGAAGAGGTCTTCAAATTTACCAATAGTATCAGGAAAATATTTTTAAAAAATCAGGATAATTTTCTCACATTTCTTGAATTAAATTATGTCCAAGCCTTTCGCCAATGTTTTCCTCAAATACTCACCGGACCCAGTAGCGACAACTTTCTTTTTTTTTAATAAAGAATATATCAATATTCTCCTTACATCTTGTAACTTTTTTTTTCTATAATAAAATATTGCCGCAATTAATGTTTTATTTTGCTTCATTTTAATTTTTAGATATAATATAAACAAAAATCCTGATAAAAGTTAGGTTAAGACAAAAAACCACACCCCTTATGACCGCGTAACGAAATGTCTCCTATGGACGATAGATTTTTAACACAAAAGCGCGTAATACGCCTACGCTTAAATTTTTCTTGTCTTGTGGACTCACCCTGAGAGCCAGAGTGGACACATTAAGGCTATTCTTTTGAGTCATTATCAGTTTCACTTCTATCACTTGAAGTAATCATGATCACTTCGACCCAATGACAAGTAAATGCATATTCAAAAGAACATGAAGTTATCAGTTTCACTTTGTTCACTTTGATCAGTGATAATTTACTCAAAAGAATACAGCCATTTTTAACACAAAAGCGCGTAATACGCCTACGCTTAAATTTTTCTTGTCGTGTGGACTCACCCTGAGAGCCAGAGTGGATTAATTTAACTTTGCATAAACTCTTAAGCAGGGCTTTCAATTTGCCAGTAATTCCTGACATTTGCCAGGAATAATTAGCTATGCCAGTAATTTTGCCAGGAATACTGTCATTCCAGAGTTTGCCAGGAATAGATATCTTGTACATAGAAATTTATAAAATAAAGGGTGTTTTTTATAGAGGTATAGAACTTTTAAATGGAATAAAACAAAGATGAATTTTTTTAATTGACATGAAATTTACTTTATTCGAAAGATAACCTTCTGGCATTATAATTTAAATATGACTTCTGGCATATGACCGCCACGGCTGGCTCGGACGTAGTCTAATCTGGAGATCCAATTTTCGATGACTTTTTCCAACATTTGTGGCCGTATATCAGCAATAACGCGGCGAATGTTGTCCTCCAAGTGATCAATCGTTTAGGGCTTATCAGCGTAGACTAGCGACTTCACATATCCCCACAGAAAATAGTCTAGCGGCGTTAAGTCACACGATCTTGGAGGCCAATTCACGGGTCCGAAACGTGAAACTATGCGGTTACCAAACGTTTCCTTCAATAAATCAATTGTGGCACGAGCTGTGTGACATATCGCGCCGTCTTGTTGAAACCACAGCTCCTGCACATCATGGTTGTTCAACTGATGAACGAAAAAGTCAGTAATCATGGCTCTATAGCGATCACCATTGACTGTAACGTTCTGACCAGCATCGTTTTTAAAGAAGTACGGACCAATGATTCCACCAGCCCATAAAGCACACCAAACAGTCAGTTTTTCTGGATGTAACTGTGTCTCAACATACACTTGAGGATTATCATCACTCCAAATACGGCAGTTTTGTTTATTGACGTATCCATTCAAACAAAAGTGAGCTTCATCGCTAAACAAAATTCGCTTATGAAAATCGGGATCAACGGCAATCTTGTTTTGGGCCCATTCACCGAATCTACGCCTTGCTAGGTGATCGTGTGGCTTCAATTCTTGCTCGAGTTGGATTTTGTAAGCACGCAAACCAAGATCTTTCCGCAAAATCTTCCATAAAGTGAATGGACACATATCCAATTCCTGTGCACGATGGCGGATAGACTGATTCGGGTCTTCCTCTACGCTACGCTCTACAGCAGCAATGACTTCTTCTGTACGCACTGTACGACGTCTCTGTGGATGCGTATTATCATTTAGAGTAAACGTGGTGCGAAAACGTTCCATAGTTAATCGAATTAATTGCTCTGATGGACGATTATGTTGACCGTAAAATGGACGTAGTGCGCGATACGTATTTCGAACAGAACCATGATTTTGAAAATAAATTTGCACAATTTGGAAGCGTTGTTCAGGCGTCAGTCTATTCATGTTGAAATGCCAAATCAAACTAAACATAAATCACTTGACAGCTGACAAAATGGCAGCCAGTTAAAAAAGTGTTGCCAACTTAAAGTTCTTTACTTCTATAAAAAACACCCTTTATTAAGGCGAAATATACATACAATTGATGGCAAGTGTATGAAAATCGATAAGATGCCCCATCTCTAAAATTAAATCTCTCTACTATCTCATTTTGCTTCTACCATTGTTATTTCTTTCTTTATTTTAAGGTTTTGCAGTCTAAAATTTAAAGGATGGACAGTCATGTTATCATCTATCTTTTTCTAATATTCAGTTTAATTGAGCAATATCGGCTTTTTTTATCACACACATTTTACCCGGAATTACCAGTAATAAATATAAAACTTGCAAGTATTTTTCTGTGGAACAGTTGACAGCACTGCTCTTAAGTAGTTGCAGGAATGTCAAACAAATCTAAAATTAATCTAGTTACTTTCATATTTGTGTTGTTTAGAAAATGTTTTCAAATAAAATCATTCTTAATTATCCATTTAAACCGTCTTTATCTTTAAATTTCTTCTTTGTAAAAGTACTTCTTTTTGACCATTTTTTATTCATTCGTTTCACACCATCTCCGTTAATAATTATTTTTAAAAGAACCACTCATATTATTTTAATCGAACAAAAGTCAAAAGATCCGAAGGAAATACCTCACATTAAAAAATCTTCCACTGACATTTTTTTTCGTGGATGGGTAGCGATACCTACACCATTCCATTAAAAAATATTAAACTTTACCAAAGTACTTAATTGCAACTTGAGTTGCGTCTGCTCACGTTTTATATTTATGTTACGGACGCGACAGTGGGAACTTAATACCGCTTTAAAATTCGAATTGTCTTCAAAGAACTACCAAAAGTTATACAAGCCGGAGAATACCATTCGAATTGTTGTGATTACTGGTCATTGGACTCGATCTGAAAAATTTATTGTGCGTTTTTAAATTATTTTATTGTGATTTTCGATAATTTCAAATTTTTTTCCGATTGCTTTTGTATTTTATTATTTATTTTAGTAATATTTTTTCGTGATTTTTTGGAAGTTCATTTGTTTTTAGAAAGATGGTTGCGGAAGATTACGGTAAGTTTTCTTGTTAAAGTTTGAAATTTTATTTACCCATTCCAAAATAAAGAGTGCAAATAAATGCAATTTTCTAAAGTTTAGATTTTTAATATTTATAAGTTTTTCATGATTTGTTTTCACCTTGAAAAAAGATGAAATGCAATTTTTCAGGCGTTTTACTATTTTTTTACCTTGTCGCTTAAAATTTTGCTTTTAAATGCGAACAATATAAGTGCTTGTAATTGTTTCGTAAAATACGATTGTTGGAAATTAAAATGTATGAACTATTTGAATGTTAAAGTTTCTTAGGAAAATGAGTTTTTTCGATATTCCTTATTTACTATCAGCATAGAGGGGGGAATGACAAAATGACTTGAAGACGTGCTTAAAAAGATCATAAAGAGTCCTTTTGAGTTGGAGGCGTAATTGTACAAAATATAAATACCATTAAAATAGAATTTATTAATTTACCAAGTTTTTTTTATAGAAATTTGCATACTCACCAATGATAAGATAATGGTTTAATCAAAAGCTTTTTTTTCAAGCTTTTTGTTTTTTTTTTGGAATTTTTGTTATATTTTCTAAATCTTTCACATTGCATCCTCTACATAGTCCAAATAAAACTTGAAATTACACCAAAATATACTAGATAGTTGGTATTCTGTAGGAGACAATACTAATTCCACATATTACTAACGATTGAACGTTTCCAGGAGGTTTCCTTCGATTTGCTTCATTCTGAAATATGTTGAAATATACCAAAAAGATTGTATTTCTAGGGGGTGATAACAACCCCTAAAGTTTGTGGTTAATTTTTGTTAAATTATAATTTAAAAGGCAGATTTTTTCGTATAAAATCGGTTTATGAAAAGGAATAGATACATGGTATTTTCTGAGTAAGAGTTTGCTTTGAATTTTTTTTAGAGGAGTGAAAACATTATTTTTTTCACTCTGTTCTATATAATCTGTCAAGAACTCTTTAGTGGTACATCAATTTAAAAAAGTAAGTAGGCGGGTGTCGGCTCTTTTCACAATAAAATTTATCACGGGGTTAACTACCCCTTTGTTTTAATTACATGGAAAAAGATATAAAGTATATGGACCATCAGGAACATTAAGTATATATTATGTAGTGGAAATCTACCATTTCAGAGGATTAAACTACCCCATTACAGCTTTATGAAGATAAGTTCAAAAAGTCCGCTTCTGATTCCTCTTATTCTGCAATATATTGTAGCACCTTGAAGAATAGTCCACATGTAGTTTTTACGTCTTCAATTGCATCTCTAGGGGGTGATATTTACCCCAGAGTTCATCACTAAAATGTTTTTTCTTTCTATCAATAAAAAGGCTAATTTTTACGCGTAAAATCACTTGAATTTAAATAAGTTTATGAAAAGTTATTGATTTACGTAATTTTTTCAGAAAGGGCTGGTTTGTTTTTATATAAATGTATCATATAAATTTGAAAAACTGAGTTTGCGGGTATCGGCTTTTTACAATAAAATATATAGCGGTGTTAACTACCCCTTCTTTTAATTATATAAAAAGAGATGAAAAGTATATTTATTTCTAAGAAAATAATTTTGAATGATAAGCAGGACCATCACGCATCTAGCAGAAATCTAACATTTCGAAGGGTTAAATCACCTCATTACAACTTTATGACAAAAAGTTCAAAAACTCCATCTCTGATTCTGCTTATTTTATGCTATGTACAATTACCTTGAAGAATATTTGATACGTTTTTTCTATTTCCTGAATTGCGTTTTAGGGGGTAACCACTACTCCTAAGTTCAAGTTGAAAATCGGCATTTTAATTTTTATTGAAAAAAAATTAACAATTAACCTTAGGGAAAGGTAACACCCACTATAAATGTTATTCAGGAAATAAGAAAACCGGATATTTTTTGGCGTTCTTCAATATATAATGTTATAGAATCGGATCCGGGACCTCTGAAACATTCTCTTTATTCTAGAAACAGCACTAAAGTCTCTCCTATTGTATAAATCATATCTATTAACACATTCTTTGGAAAATTCATTTTACAATATAAGATGAATGCAAAAAAAACCAAACTACACTACATAAAAACCAAAAGAAGCGATTGCGGTTATAAATTTGACACACAGAAAAATGGTCTTTTACATTGTTCTTGCCATGGCTACTATGATAACGAAGACTATTTCTGTAAAAAAGTATGGAAAATAAGAAAAACTGAAATATCTCAAAAACTATTATAAATAGGTATAGGATATATTGAACAAAACTTTTAGGGTTTTTATTACTCTATTAAATAACATGAAAATATACAGGGTGTACCATTTAAAAAAAAAAAGATATTTATTCATTTAAACTTGTTCAAATTTGGGCCGATGTGTTCAACACCCTGTAGCTTTTATTGCAAATATTAGGTAAAAATTATGTTAACTTGTCCTTGGCCTTGCTAAATTCCAAATTTGAATATATTTGTCACAAAATTGAAAACGTTATTTAGGATTGAATTGATGGTTGAAAATGTGACTTTTTTTCTTTAAACTTAATTATCTCAGAAACTATAAAGTTTTGTTATAGTAAACCCTTAATAAAAAAGATTTAAAATTATAAGCTAAATCGAAAATACGATTCGTATATAGGGTGTTCTATTTAAAAAAAATACAACTTTATACTGTCCTAGTTTTTTGGCTCACCCTGTAGAGTCCTAAATATTTTTAAAATCTGCGTAAAAATAAACTGTATCAAACAATAAATATAGTTTCTTTGTTAATTTCACCGAAAAGGCACAAACCTACTTCATCTAATCGTTGACTCACCCTGTACCTAATCCTTAAGGGTTTTTAAATTATTTCAATTTTGACAAAATCTACCCTAATTTTCATGTTTCAAATACTTAAGAAGTGTTTCAGTTATGTACTCGAAATTTACAGTAAAAGTATAAGTCATATTTTATATCCCAATTATAATAAACTTGCCATATTATACAGGGTGTCCAAAAATTAAAACTAATCAAATAAGTACTTTAAGTTTCTATAACTTGATTAATTTTAAAATAACGCTATACTTTTTACCTTACTAGGAAATGTACGTTTTAAATGTCTATCGAATGGTATAAGGGTGTTCTATAGCTCAGTCTTCGCGTTTCCACAGAATAGGCCAAATAATCGTTTTATGAACCATTTTGTGTTTTTTGAATAGATGTTCTAATGTATCTAGTTGCTTATGTCATTTGGAAATGACAGGTAATTTACAACTATAAGAATAATGTTTACAAATGTTCAGAAACTTGGAACGCGATTTAAAGTCATCCAACAGGCTATACCAGCAATAATGGTAAAAACATATTGACGATAGTACAAAACAGAAGCAAAATATTTATAGTAGATGTTCGAAATGTCGACCATCCGTTTTCAAACACTTCAAATTTTTTTTTCGAAACCACTGCTAACTCTGTACAACATTTGCGGGCTACAGTTTGAAAAGCATCTCTTATGCGTATTTTCATATGTTATGGTGTTGTCGGGGGTACATTGTAGATAATTCCTTTTATGAATCCCCATAAAAAGAAATCTGGTGGAGTTAAATCAGGAAATCTGTCTCTCCCAATCCACCTGTTCCGAAAGTTGACATTTAAAAATTGCCGAACCTCGCGATGATAATGAGGCTGAGTTCCACCCGGTTGAAGCCACATAGTTGTGCTAATATTTAAAAAGACATCTTCTAATAACACTGGAAGTTGGTGTAAAAGAAAATCGCGAAACATCAAACCATTTAAAGCTTCTTCAAAAAAGTAGGGTCCAATTAAGTATCGACCCAGTATTCCTTCCCACACATTAACCGACCACTTACCTATTCTGGTTTCTCATAACTCTGTATTTATGCGGATTTGAATCAGAATAGTAATGGAAGTTGTGTCTATTCACGAAACTATTGTTATGAAAAGTATATTCATCACAAAACAACACATTATCAAAAAAGTGTTAATTTTCTGCTACTTTATCTAACACCTACAAGCAGAATTCAGTTCGGTTGTCAAAATCATTTCGGTGAAGCTCTTGACAAAGCTGGATTTTATAAGGATGAAATCTTTATTTGTTAAGAGTCCTTGAAAGACTTGCTTGGCTAATGTTAGTATTTCGGATATATGATTCTGACTAATATTGGGATTTTCGATCACTGAACCAAGTGCAGTAAAAACATTTTCTTCATCCTCACTGACAGGTTTTATTATAATAGGTTTTTTATAACTGACATTTCCACTTTCCCGAAACTGGTTTAATAGTCTCACAAAAATGGATGGTTTAGGATGGTTTCTTTCAGGAGACCTTTAAGCATAGACTTGAGAAGACAACAAAAAATTTTGATGACAGTCTCTACGGATAAAAATCATATCAAGACGTTCTTCCTTTGGATAAATCTTCATTTTGACAAAGCAATAACACAACAATATTCAAATAATTCAATTTAATAAATGAAGTTTCACAATTACAAAAAATAATACCGCTATTACAGCAACAGGCTTTGTAGACTAAACTGACAGATTAAATGAAGTATCTGACCTTTCTAAATGCCATAGGTAACTAGATACATTAGAACATCTATTCAAAAAACACAAAATGGTGCGTATTTTGGGAAAACGCGAAGATTCGATCGGTATTTAAAAGGTACATTTTCTGGTAAGTTAAGAAATATGGCGTTCTATTTAAATTAATCAAGTTGTAGCCACTTAAAGTTCTTATTTCATTAGTTTTAATTTTTGGATACCCTGTATAAACAAGTATATTATAATTGTGATATAAAATATGATTTATTGTTACACTTCTCTGTAAATTTGGAGTACATAACTGAAATACTTCTTAAGTATTTGAAACATGAAAATTAGGTTAGATTTTGTCAAAATTCAAATTATTTAAAAACCCTTAAGGTTTAGGTACTATAAACCTTATTAAAAAAACCAATTATTTTGATTCGAGAATCCAAAAATGCCTTAATATAGAGGGGTTTCATTTAAAAAAATACAATTTTGATACTTTCAGAGCTTTTGGGACACCCTGTATAATATGAAAATAATTTAAAAAGTAACTATATTAGATTTATATAAAACTTTTTGAAAGTCATGCATTTTGGTCCCAATATTTCGTGCCGTATAAGGTGAATAACCCTGTATATATATATATATATATATATATATATATATATATATATATATATATATATATATATATATATATTTATATATATGGCCGACAAAATAAATTAATAATATTAGATCTCCTCGAAAATTAGTATGTAGGGGTTTCAGGGTCGTAGATTTCACAATCTCTAAAGTTAATTTTGTAAAATCATTTTATGGCAGAGAAAAAATTTTATATTTTTGATTCAAAATTGAAATGGGGGTTTTGGGAAGGTAAATTACTAACTTAACATTATTCAATAGTTTGGAAATCTACCGCGAAATTACCTCGATACAATAATTCTAATTTATTATTGTGCCAAGTTGCATTTGTTAAATTGACAAACAATTATTATATTATTATTACATTCATATTGATTAATTAATTATTTGTTCAAGAAGGTAATATTACTTCCTTGTTTTTAAGCAAATTTGCATAATTTGATTAAACTATTATTACTGTGATTAATATTATATAGATTTTCTGATGTTAAAAATTATGATAATTCGATGAGGTGTGCGTTATTTGTAGCTAAGTCAATAACCGATATTACTTTGTAGATTTCCATGTCAGCTACTTTAATAAAAATATTTTATTAATTGGCTAATTTAAATTACTGTTTGTGTCGCATTTTACTTTAATGCTAAATATGGGATATTTTTTAAAGATGTTTTGCAAGAGTTTCCAAAATTTTTGCATGGTAAGAGTTGTAACATTGTTCGAAACTAAATTAAGGGAACTTACTAACATGTATTCTTTTAACATACTGATATAGAAGGTGATTCTACGGGAAATTTATCGATTGAATGTGGGAAAACTATAACTAGGAAGAATATAAAAATTTCAAGATGGCGGTACTTCCGGTTATACAGGAGTAGATGTCAACTTGCTTATTTTAAATAGAACACCCTATATATTATTGCATTTTTAATTTATACGTAAAATTCTAGACATATTTTATGTATAATATTCTATACTTATGTCTCACCGTTTGGGACATATTTAATTTTTTTTGTCAAAAATGACGTTTGCGGACCAAAACTTACCTAGAAAATTTTCCTATAAGAAAGTCTTTATTATTTAATTTGGGTTAGTTGCCTTGTCGACGAACATCGAATTTAGTAGTCTTTTTATGATATTTTGAAAATTATTAGTACAGAGTGGTTTAAAAAGAAGAATAAAAATTATATTTAAAAAATCGTCAAAAGTCAATTTTTTCATATAGAAAACACCTTTTTTATAATTTTATCATATTAAGCATTAAAAATAAGACTAAATTTGTATAAGGTTGTCTATTCCAAAAAATTGTAGTTTTGAAAATATTCAAATCCAAAATGCGGATTAAATATGACAGACCCATTTTAGCTTACATTCGTATATTAACATATCGTTCATTATTCGGGCGTTTTTAAGGTGTCTCATTACAAATCCGAAGTCAAAATTGAAAATTTTCAAATCTAAGATGGCGAATTAAATATGGTGGATGGTGGATCTTTTTTTGCTTGGATTTTTTATTACCATAGTTTTCACGCCAATCTTGTTTCTTGAGGGTTTTCGGGGTCTCTGTTCACGAATCTGAAGTTACAAATTAAAAGTTTTCAAATCCAAGATGACGGATCAAACATGATCGGCCCATTTTTTCTTAAAATTTTGCTTATTGGGTCATGGAGTTTTTCAAATTTTAAAAGCGAACATTTTAAACCCACACTCAATATATATATATATTTATAAAATTTGAAAAACTCCATGACCCAATAAGCAAAATTTTAAGAAAAAATGTATGTATATATGTATATATATATATATATATATATATATATATATATATATATATATATATATTATATATATATATATATATATATATATATATATATATATATATATATATATCCCTCCGTGTAAGATGCAATAGCAGTGGATATATCCACATTATGCCTTTGTAGTGCTGAAATCACATTCAGCAAACAAACACAATTTATCCTATTCTACCACCGTCGAGATGATGACCTACCTGTACTACCGTAGCGAGTCGGTACCCGGATGAGTCTAGTAGAGACGAAACATGTGCCTCTGCCGTATCATTGTAGCGGGGAGGATAAGTTTTGACTTTCTTCTCGGTATGGTGGTACAGGTAGGCCATCATCTCGATGATGGTAGAATAGAATAAATTGTTCAGTAGCAATTTGTGCAAACTGTGCAACCTCTAACACGAAAGGATATGGTTGGAACGAAGTTTGCATTTACTGTTCGCATTTTACTTCATATATATTTTGCTAAAATTTTTCTTAAACCATCTTTCTATATGAACATATGGTAACTTCTTTGGATTAGGTTTGAGATTAATACTACTATTCTGTGCTTGACGTTTCGCCCAACATAGTGGGCTTTTTCAAAAGTATGATCTAAAATAAAAGCAAAATACAACTACCATGGTCACAAACGCACACTTACCTGACTTGAATTAACACTTAAACGATACAATATTAATTAAAAATATCAGTCTATAAAATAATGTGAATTAAAGAGGAAAAATAAAAATTATTCCCAGTACTCACCTCAGTTTACTTTTGTCCTGTTTCTTAGTGAAATATTTGAAGATTCCTTCGGTTACTATCATCTTGTTATTTTTTAATTTGTAAACCTTTTTATTTAGTTTTTTCTGATTTGTAAATAAATTTTATCAATATCAACTATGTAGTGTGTTGCAAAACCAATAAGGGCTTCAATAGGTGATTTAGTTTATTGGGTTAAAATATATTTGGCTTAGGTTTTTGATATCTTGTTTATCATTGACTGCTTGTTCTTCTTTTTTTATATGTAGCATTTCCTTTATTTGAAGTTTATGATAGTTTCTTTCCTGGGTTAGAATCTTTGTGTTTGAAAAATTAAATTTATGTCCGTTCAATCTCCTATCTAGATATTGTGACAGTAGATTGAACGGACATAAATACACAAAAAACGCAACGACAGCAATACACAAACATGAGACTAATTTTTAATATGAATTTCATTTTTCAAACACGAAGATTCTAACCCAGGAAAGAAACTACCATAAACTCCAAATAAAGGAAATGCTACATATAAAAAAAGAAAAACAAGCAATCAATGGCAAACAAGATATCAAAAACCTAAGCCAAACATATTTTAACCTAATAAACTAAATCACCTATTGAAGCCCTTATTGTATTTCCAACACACTGTATAGTTAATATTGATAAAATTTATTTGCAAATCATAAAAAAACTAAATAAAAAATAACAAGTTGATAGTAAACGAAGGAATCTTCAAATATTTCATTAAGAAACATGATATAAGTAAATTGATAAACAATCAAAATTTCAGTAAGAAATAAAGAAATCTTTCTGCCGTATTTAAATAGTTTGTTATATATGTAATTCTCCTTTCAGGCAGAGAATATGAAAAATATAAGTACAAACAGTTTATTTCCTGCACATATCGCTTTAGTCCTCTCTCCATACGCGTTTCAATCACCTCATGATCTCGTCAGTGGAGCTGTATCGGACCGAGAGCAACATTAGCAGGAAATAACTGATATATGAACCATAAATTTCAAGGTATGTCGGCAGGATATTACACCTGCCGTCTACCCACTTCGATATCAGACTGAAAAATATCGCCAGTGGAACGACATCTATCTGCCGTATTTAAATAGTTTGGTATATATGTAATTCTCCTTTGGGGTGATCGAAACGCGTATGGAGAAAGGACCAGAGCGATATTTGCAGGAAATAAACTGTTTGTATATATATTTTTCATATTCTCTGCCTGAAAGGATTATTACATATATAACAAACTGTAAGTAAATTAAAGTGCGTACTGGGAATAATTTTTCTTTTTATTTTTCCTTTTTAATTCACATTATTTAATTAATATTGTATCGTTTAAGTGTTAATTTACGTCATGTAAGTGTGCGTTTGTGACCATGGTAGTTATATTTTGCTTTTCTTTTAGATTGCACTTTTGAAAAAGCCCACTACGTTGGGCGAAACGTCAAACACAGAATAGTAGTATTAATCTGAAACCTAATCCAAAGAAGTTACCATACATTTTTATATATATATATATATATATATATATATATATATATATATACTTTGAGGTAATGAAGTAATTCTGCAGAAAATTCCAAATTGGTTCAATAGTTTTTAAGAATTTCAAACTGGAATTTGGGGGCTGGAGATCTGATCAAGCAGGAAGGTGTTTTATATAATTTGAGCTTTAAAATAGAAGATATTGTAAAATAATAACATGAGCAGCCCTCTGACAAGTATAACTCGACTACCAATTGAATTTTTGTGAATTATTCGAGGAGTAGACACTCAGTTTTGCACCTTTCTACTACAATTTACCTCCAAAGTTTACTGTGACACCAAAGTAGAGTTCAAAGGCTCGAAAAACTTTAGGGATTAACTGTTCATTTTTTTTTGTATAGAAAAATTTTCACATAAAAAAATTGTACGTGATTTTACAACAAACGTAAGACATCATTATATCGACAGCACATTAACACAAAGCTGTATAGTAAAGATACAGATTAATCACTAATATGCTTGGAAAAATCCAGGAACAACAGTGTTGTTTTGTTTCATATCGAACTTAATCATATCGTTATGCAACACAAAATGTTGCGCGTTGGTGTCACGTTACTACTGTAAGTTGTGCCTTACAATAGCTATGTAGTACGATATTTCTCAAACAAGTTTATTTTTATAAAATTTTTTATAGACAGAAACCAAGCAAACGGAGGTATTTGACCTGATTGGAAAACACTTCACTAAAGTAAAAATACAGAATAAAGTGCAGACCAAGTATCAGACTAATTGTGTTAGCTACATTGTATTCTAATTCGTCCTAATTTTAATAATTTATTAATTTATAAGCCTAATATAAATTTTCATTTTCATCATGAATTTATTCAGTACATAAAAATTTGAAATGTAAAATAAAGAAAAGGTACATTTTAAGACTTTGTATCAAAAAGAATTTCGATGATTTTACACAAAGTTTCATACATTTCCGGGTATTGTTTATACATGATAATGTATTTGCATTTTAATAGATATACTGTAAGAAAATTAATTTATACTTATAAGCTCTCAAAAAAAACCTCGAACTAAGTTTTTAAACGTAGTTATTTTATGAAGTTACTTTATACAGGATCAAAAACAAATAAACTTTGCATGACATGTGACCAAATTTTAATAGCCCTATTTGGATTTTGTAGAAAAACACACATTTAATATAGCGCTACTTTAAACACAATATGTCTGGAATGAAGCATTGTTAAAACTAAAAAGTTTCATGTACGTTGCGTTGAGTCTTATTTTGCAACAGTGGTGCAATTTACAAAAAGTGGGCAAAAAATCTAAATTATCTTATACAGCTGAAATTTTGCATGTAGGCTAAAAATTGCATTTTCTAATAACTTTTCCTATATTTTGGGATATAACCCCACTTTCCAATTTTTTTGGAAAAAAATTTAAATTTGCCAAATAATGCTAATCACGTGACTTTTATTTTTTTGATTAATTTTCATCTCGATCGAAGCAGAAATTGTAGCTAAAGTCAATTTTCGAATAAAGCTATTAATAAAAGAAATCCTTAATGAGGCAGACTGTACAGGTCACACTGATTGGTTTACTCCAGCCTGGGGAAAGTGATAGAATTTGCGATGTCACCAAAGCATTTACCTAAATGCTCAGTATAGGTGTGGTATTTTTCGAAATTTCTAAGGCATTTGACAAAGTGTGGCATAATGGACTTATCATTAAGTTAATAAGGTTTAGTGTTCCCAATTATCTGATGACATTAGTCTTAAATTTTCTCTTGAACAGAAGCTTCGCAGTATCAATAGACGAACACACAATTTAGAGTTATGAGGGTTCCTCTTGATCTCCAGACTTTGTGAGTGTCTATATAAACATTATCTCCAAGAACAGTTTAACGAAACTCTATTTGTTCACTGATGATGCTGCGATAATTGCGTCATCCGAGGTTTCGCAGAGTCATCCTCAGGCTTCAGAGGTATATTAATAAATTAGAGAGATGGATGTTTGATTGAAACGTTAAATTGTATCCCCCTATAAAACACAGGCAATTAATTTACTAAGTCCCATTTTCGGAACTCTGAAAATAGGAACCAAAAACTTTGTCTTGCTGAGTTCTTTTTTTGATATAAATATTTAAATGTTTATGTTATCGGAAATTTTAATAAAAAATGAAAAGAATATCGCCCCCGCGCGTCAAAAATGAAAAAAGAGGGGTGGGGAGCTCTCATTTTAAAATTGAATTCGAAGATGCAAAATACATACCTGAAAAAATTTTTCGTTTTTCTCGGCTTCTAATGGAGCGATTTTGATCATTTTTAACCGACTTCTAAAAGAAGGAGTTTCTCAATTCGTCGCGTATATATATATATATATATATATATATATATATATATATATATATATATATATATATATATATATATATATATTTATGTATGTACACCGATTATTTCGGAACGGCTTGACCGATTTGAATGAAATTTTTTACGTTATGTAAAGGAAGTTGCTGCGGTGGTCCCATATTTTTTTGGACGAAATTGGTGAAGTAAAATCCAAGATGGCGCTGACAATATGGTGGCCAAAAAAATTAATTTTGTTCGATTTTCTCCAAAATTGGTATAGAAGAATTTTCGGGATTGTACCCAACGAATCTGAAATTATTTTAAAAAAATTCAAAATAGCGGATCCAATATGGCGGACAAAAAAATTTAATTTTGTCCGATTTTCTCCAAAATTGGTATGGGGGAGTTTTCGAGGTCGCAAATTACAAATTCAAAACATTTTAAAAAAATTCAATATGGCGGACGAAAAAATCAATTTTGTCAGATTTTCTCGAAAATTGGTATGGCGGAGTTTTTAGCGTCTCCCATAACGAAACTGAAATTATTTTAAAAAAATTCAATATGGCGGATCCAATATGGCGGACAAAAAATCAATTTTGTCCGATTTTCACTAAAATTGGTATGGGGGAGTTTTCAGGGTAGCACAGACGAATCTAAAACTATTTTTAAAAAATTCAATATGGCGTATCCAATATGATGGATAAAAAATAAATTGTGTTCGATTTTTTTCAAAATTGATATGAGGGACTTTTTGGGATAGCACATTACGAATATGATATTATTTAAAGAAAATTAAATATGGCGGATTAAAGATCCTACATCTCTGGAATTTGTCTGAAGTCAGTATGGAGGGATTTTTGTTAGTGTTAATTACGAAATTAAAATATTTTTGAAAAATTCAATCTGGCGGATTCAATATGGTGTTTTAAAAATTTTACATATCTCGACTTTCTCAAAAACTGAGGGTGTAAATTATGAATTTAATCCTATTTTTTTCAGGATTCAATATGGCGAATGCAATATAGCTGACAAAAAATTTTGCATGTTTCGATTTTGTTCAAATGTGGAACTGAATCGTTTTTGAGAATGTAATTAGCGAATATAAAATTATTTTAAGAAAATCTAATACGTCAGATGTAACATGACCGTTTAGAAATTTTTAATTTCTGGATTTCATCTAAAATTGGTACTAGGAGGCTTTGAAGGGTTTAGATTTAGGTTAGATTAAGACGTTAAAATTTTTTTTTTTTGAAATTCATTATGGCATTTTTTTAGATTTGGTATTAGGGCGTTGGGGGGGGGGGTGTATTACGAATATGAAGTTAATTTTTTACAACTATTAGATTGATTAGATACAATATGAAGGACTAAAAATTTTACATTTTCCGGTTTTATGTAAAATTGATATTGCAGTGTTCAGCGGGCGTGTACAAACTCAATATGCAATATAAAATATATCGGGCTAAAAAATTTACGTCTTAAATTCTTTAAATATTGATATTGGAAGGTTTTGAGGCCTATATTACCAATCTAAAATTGATTTGAAATAAAAGTATTGGATTTACTATGACAGACTAAATATTTGTTTGACGCAATTTCATTGGTATTTGAAGAACTCTAAGAATCAAAGAATTTTTAGTGGTTCATTTTAGGGTGACTTACAATTCTGGATAAAATGGGTACTTTTTTGCCACCTTGGAGTCATTGCAAGGTACATTAATCTCGATTAGCATGTAGTTCAAATAATGTATGGATATTATAATGAATTCAAAACTAAAAATTGAAAAATAAAATTTTTATAAAAAAATTGAACCGACTTCTAAAAGTGCGCTAAAAAGGGAAAAATAACTAGAAATTTTTATATGAAATTGAAATTTTTGAAGTCGGCGCCAAATTATTTCTAAATGAAATAAATAACTATTAATATATACAAATTACGGTAAGAAAGAAATTACAAATAAAGTATTTTTAATCTGTTTATGCGAATTACATTTTGTCAGGTATTAGTTTGGCGCCAACTTCAAAAATTTCAATTTCATATAAAGATTTCTAGTTATTTTTCCCTTTTTAGCGCACTTTTAGAAGTCGGTTCAAATAAATTATAAAAATTTTATTTAAAATCCGATGTACCGCGAATAGTGGAGATTTCAGAAGTGTATTTTGAATCTTCGAATTCAATTTTAAAATGAGAGCTTTCCACCCCTCTTTTTTCATTTTCCACGCGTATGGGCGATATTCTTATCATTTTTTATTAAAGTTTCCGATAATATAACCATTTAAATCAAAAAGGAACTCGGGAAGACAAAATTTTCGGATCAAGAATCAGGTCTGTATTGTTTATAGATTCACCGTAACAGGCTGTCAACTTTGACAGTTTGTATCTCGGAAGCTAATTGACGCATTTGAATTTTTTTTTCACGATGTATTACAAAAAAAAATCCAAAGAAAATCCGCCGAGATGATTTATTTGTTTATCGCTCTGTATCTCCAAAACGAAGAAGTTTATGAAAATTCTGTTAGTACCAAGAAAACAGTATCCTTCTATTTTTACTAATAAAAAAATAAGTAAAACGATCAAAAATTTAACACCCTATACATACAAGAACCATAGACAGCACAAAAATTTTGACAATCGTAGTACAACCAACACTTCAAATTTAATAAATTATTCTTTCTGCTTTTTTCGAAGGAATGTACCAAACATTAAACTTGACCAAAGAATTTGCATTAAAAAACAATTAGATCTTAATGTCATTAACATTGAAGTTATGGTGTATTGTCATACCGGATACATGGTTCAATTTTAGATCTTATGTTTTTTGTACTTTTAAGGGTTGTCTTTGGTGGGTTTCGTTTATTATATTTTGGACAAAAAAAAGTTTAAAAAATTAATCTTTATTTATAAGTCCTGATTGACGGATTGACATGTTAACGCACAGCCCAAACTATTAAAGATAGAACCATGAAATTTTGGGAAAATGTTGGCCAAACCATGAAGGCACCCAATAAGAAAGAATTTTTCAAAATTTGTACTAGAAAAGGGTAAAAAAGGGTAAGTTGTCTTTTGATAAGTATCAATATCTCTTGGTCAAACAGAGATATGGACTCGATTTTGGTTTAAAAAGATAGCTGTTTTAACAATATATAAAAAATAATTTTGTTGTTTTTCGATATTTGTATTTTCAAGGGGAAAAAGGGGTTGATTTCCTTTGCGAAAAATCACCATATAAACATGAATTAATTTCTGTATTTTTCGAAATTCCTTTTTGTAAAGCTGAAAAGGGCTAAAATGTGTTTTTACTGTTTTCACCGATAACACTACGACTATTGCAGAGATTTTGTTTAGTATATAGCGGCAATTTGCTAAAATAGTTTCAAATTTATTTCACATTGATATCTTACATACAGGCAGAATACTAGCGAAAAAAGTAAATTAATTACTGCAGCGTAATGTATTAGTCTCCCAAAACCGTTCCTCACTACCCCCGCTCTTCTTTCTTTCTCTTTCCTTAAATAGCCGGACATGAAAATAGTTTTATTGACCAGATATGGTTCATAAAAAACGTATATTTGGCAACGTGGCGCTCCGGTATATTACAAATTACTTTTTAAAATAATGTGATTAAAATACTAATTTTTTTTCCGGAAAAATCATAACTCAAAAATCTTACTTGTTAGGAACTTTTTATCATCATTTTGGTATTTAGAGACCAAAAATTAACTAAAGACTACCTAGTATATTACAGTCGCAAATTGGTTGTCAACTAGTGTAATGTATAATGAAGCGAATATTTGAAAAGTCAATTAATTAACGATTATAATGAATTTCGAAAGTAACTTTTTTTACCGTAATTGCTTATCTATTTATGGTTTTCTGATATTCAAAGAAACATGTTAAACGGGTCCAATCACATTTTTCTGCGAGTCCTAAAGGCCTCACTCGAAATATACAACATGAAGATAATAATATATGATTAATCAATTATGATAAAAAAAACTATAATTTATCTTTATGTGTATATTAAAATTGGAGTATTACAATGGACCGTATGTACGAAAGGCACGTAAAAATGGGGTTTGATAAAATTTTATTGGCTCTCTTTCTTAAAATCCCTGGGAGTCCTGATAGCCTGCGAAGCCGCGACCGGTAACTGCTAGTTAAAATTATACGTAAATTGAATTATAATAGTTATATCGCAAAATAACAAATGTATGTTGTACGATACAGCTGCAAAATTATTTTGATTTTATAAATGCTACAAAAAGCTGCATCATATTTCCAAACACACGGTAGTTTGTCTTCCAAGATCGGGGGGAAATAGATATTTCTATTTACACAAACCGTTTCAAGCAAACTTTCGACTCCCATAGCGTTTTCCAGTTAAGTCCTAATCATATTATTTTTTTAATCCCCTCATATACTGCACTCTCACTCATCAAAATCTTCGTGATTACCAATATACCGTTAAATCGCCATATTATCATAATCCAACATAAAATGAAGTTTAGGAATTTATTCGTAAAGTTTGTTATAAAGTAATGCTATCATCTTTGGCTGTTACATCCAAGCGACAAAACAATGTCCTGATGCAAATTGGCAGCGTCGCGTATTCGACACCTACCTTGGTCAGTACTCATTAACTTTATATACCAAAAATATAAACAAATTTTCGCGAATTTTCATTGAAATAGTTTTCGGAAAACAACTTTTTTTACATAGTTTTTTCAGATTATTTGTATTGAGTAAGTTAAAATATTAACCAACAAACTTTTTTTTTAAACCACGTACTATATGTTACAGTATACAGTACAGGGTGAGTCAACGATTGGATGAAGTAGGTTTGTGCCTTTTCGGTGAAATTAACAAAGAAACTATATTTATTGTTTGATACAGTTTATTTTTACGCAGATTTTAAAAATATTTAGGACTCTACAGGGTGAGCCAAAAAACTAGAACAGCATGAAGTTGTGTTTTTTTAAATAGAACACCCTATATACGAATCGTATTTTCGATTTAGCTTATAATTTTAAATCTTTTTTATTAAGGGTTTACTATAACAAAACTGTTTCTGAGATAATTAAGTTTAAAGAAAAAAGGTCACATTTTCAAGCATCAATTCAATCCTAAATAACGTTTTCAATTTTGTGACAAATATATTCAAATTTGGAATTTAGGAAGGCCAAGGACAAGTTAACATAATTTTTACCTAATATTTGCAATAAAAGCTACAGGGTGTTGAACACATCGGCTCAAATTTGAACAAGTTTAAATGAATAAATATCTTTTTTTTTTAAATGGTACACCCTGTATATTTTCATGTTATTTAATTGAGTAATAAAAACTCTAAAAGTTTTGTTCAATATATCCTATACCTATTTATAATAGTTTTTGAGATATTTCAGTTTTTCTTATTTTCCATACTTTTTTACAGAAATAATCTTCATTATCATAGTAGCTATGGCAAAAACAATGTAAAAGAACATTTTTCTGTGTGTCAAATTTATAATCGCAATCGCTTCTTTTGGTTTTTATGTAGTGTAGTTTGGTTTTTTTTGCATTCATCTTATATTGTAAAATGAATTTTCCAAAGAATGAGTTAATAGATATGATTTATACAATAGGAGAGGCTCAAAAAAATTGCCTTCTTGCTCAAAGAATTTACAAAATGAAGTATCCTGATCGACGCCAGCCTAATACCCATACTTTTCAAAACTTAATGCAAAGATTTGATTCTTCTGGTACTGTTGATTATCCAAAACGTAAAGTGGTCAACAAACCAGTAACTAATGAAGAAAAAGAACTACAAGTATTGTTAAATGTTCAGGAAAATCCTTATATTGGTAGCCGTCAGTTAGCAGCATTATGTGAAACATCACGATCCACCGCTAATCGTACTACCAAGAAATATAGGTATCATCCATATCACATGGAATTACACCAAGAATTGCACGGACAGGATTTTGAAAGTCGTGTAAACTTTTGTCGTACAATAAATGCGGAGATTCAATTAAATCCAAATTTATTATGCAAGGTAATGTTTAGTGATGAAGCTACTTTTAGAAGTAACAGTGCCGTAAATAGACGCAACATGCATTATTATGCCACAGAAAACCCATTTTGGATTAGAGAGGTGCAACATCAAAACCACTGGTCATTAAATGTTTGGTGTGGTATTCATCATAATCGAATTATTGGACCCCACTTTTTTAATGAACCACTAAATGGCCATAGTTACCTGAACTTTCTACAAGAAGAACTACCCCAACTGCTTCAAGGTCTCGATAGGGATGAGCTCGACAGTATGTGGTTCCAGCACGATGGTGCGCCTCCGCATTACCATCGTGCAGTTCGTGCGTTTTTGGACCAACGATATCCGCAAAAATGGATTGGACGTGAGGGTTTCATTGAGTGGCCACCAAGGTCTTGCGACTTCACCCCATTAGATTTCTTCCTATGGGGTTATATTAAAAATAAGGT
Organism: Diaprepes abbreviatus; assembly: GCA_034092305.1. Classification (NCBI taxonomy): domain Eukaryota; kingdom Metazoa; phylum Arthropoda; class Insecta; order Coleoptera; family Curculionidae; genus Diaprepes; species Diaprepes abbreviatus. The sequence goes on from JASJET010000054.1 coordinate 12,821,529, forward strand.
GTATGTTAATCCACCAACAACAGTGGAAGATATGCGAAACAGGATTAGGGATACTTGTAGAACAATAACACCACTAATTTTGTCCAAGGTCCGAGAAAATCTGCAAAAAACACTAAATTTGTGCATTGCACAAGAGGGTCGTTTATTCGAACACTTATTAAAAAGAAATAATTAATCTCAGTATTTAATAGGCAATTTTTTTGTTTCAATTTAGTATAAAAGTAAATATGTATTTGCCTTGTCGTTATTGTTGTGTTAATTTTTTGACATTATGTTTAATTAAACTATTGCCGTTGTAATATAACGAATAATGTATTTCATCATATTTAACCACATTCTGTTTGTTTCTGTAGTTTCTTTTTATTATTTTACATGGCTACTATGATAATGAAGACTATTTCTGTAAAAAAGTATGGAAAATACGAAAAACTGAAATATCTCAAAAACTATTATAAATAGATATAGGATATATTGAACAAAACTTTTAGGGTTTTTATTACTCTATTAAATAACATGAAAATATACAGGGTGTACCATTTAACAAAAAAGATATTTATTCATTTAAACTTGTTCAAATTTGAGCCGATGTGTTCAACACCCTGTAGCTTTTATTGCAAATATTAGGTAAAAATTATGTTAACTTGTCCTTGGCCTTGCTAAATTCCAAATTTGAATATATTTGTCACAAAATTGAAAACGTTATTTAGGATTGAATTGATGCTTGAAAATGTGACTTTTTTTCTTTAAACCTAATTATCTTAGAAACTATAAAGTTTTGATATAGTATATCCTTAATAAAAAAGATTTAAAATTATAAGCTAAATCGAAAATACGATTCGTATATAGGGTGTTCTATTTAAAAAAATACAACTTTATGCTGTCCTAGTTTTTTGGCTCACCCTGTAGAGTCCTAAATATTTTTAAAATCTGCGTAAAAATAAACTGTATCAAACAATAAATATAGTTTCTTTGTAAATTTCACCGAAAAGGCACAAACTTACTTCATCCAATCGTTGACTCACCCGGTACATAAAATGCATAAATAACGTAATTTATTTATATCAAAATGAATGCATAATAAACACAAGTAATAACTCCTCTATTCACATGATATCAGTTTAAACATGATCAAAATTGCTTCATTAGAAGCCGACATAATGACATTTTTTGCATTTACGTATTTTGAACCTGCAGATTCAATTTTAGAGCGAGAGCGCTCCATACATCCTATATGTAATTTTTCTCTTATGTGTACGATTTTTTTTTCATTTTCATTCGTTGCCGATAACGTTAACATGTGAACATACGACGGGAATTTAAATGATTAAGCCTACGTAGACGTTTTAGTAAGACACATCATCCCTGTACATACTTAAAAAAACACATAGCAGTGGAATTTAGAACTTCCTTCGTGTAGAAGTCGGTTAAAAATTGAAAATTCGATTTTTATTTTTAGCGCTTTTTTGAAAGAACTTTCACTTTTTTTTAAATTTCATTTTAAAATTTTTTTTTGCCTCCGAAGTAAAGAATTTCGTTGCAGATACCTTAATTTCGTATTGATTAAAGAAATTCATAAAGAACAAGCATTGCAAACGTAAAAACACAAATATAATTATATCAGTATGGAAAATTCTCTTACCCATTAAGTCATTTTCTATTCATATTCGATAAAGTATAATTAGTTAATGCATTTCTATATTTGCGTACCACTAATCGCTTTTTTTAATATTCATAATATAGTAATCAACATAAAAGTGTAATTAGTAACAATAGCTTTTTTATTTTTTGCAAATAAAATTGATTATGCACAAAACATCGTAGGCGCAAAACATGATAAAAACCGTCACATTAAAAATAATTAAAATGTCATCAAGGCACCGATCTGACTTGCATTAAAAATCGTCAGTGGTTCTATCTATGGTAGTGTCAATTGCTCAAGAAGAGTTTATTGGTATTCCATCTAGATTCGGTGTTACAAAATTTTAAAACCAAATCGTCAGTTGATCTTGAGCTCCGATGGACATTGACCTAATTTTTTCCAATGATTATTAATATAAATGTTTAAATGAAATTTTGGTTGTTTTAAAGCTGCTAGTGACGTGTTTTTAAATTGAAACTAGCGCTACGAACCGCTAAAAAATTAAGATTGGGTTTGACCGAGGTCATTAACCTACTCAAAAAAATACTTCAAGTATCAACAATGCTCAGTGAATGGCGGGAAAGTATTATCATAAGAGGGAATAAAAAAAACAGAGAATTATAAGCAGAGGCACCGGGAGGGGGGCGCTTGCACCCCCCCGGCTCCGGGACAAATTAAAACCATTAAAAATATGTATGAATCATCACTATACACACAATATCCTACGTTATTTTTAAAATTTATTTATATTCCATAATTTATTGATATATGTGCTTAACAATGCGTAGAACAATGTGAAATTTACTTCTTTATAAGAACAGTTACGAGTACGATTTAGTTTACAAATTGATGAATACAATCAATAGGATCACATATAAAACATATCAAGAATGGTTTTAAAAATAGAGTTAATAAAAATTGATTGTACTGCTTTTGTAATTTAATATAAGAACAATTTGTTTAATATATAAAGTAATACAATTCAAGTTTTTAAAGGGTTTGAATAAAAGCGTCTTTCCTCTAGGTTCTTTACCAAATTTATTGACAACTGAGTTAGTAAAGTTTTTATTTACCATTACTCCATCCTTGTGAACATTGTACAGGGTGAGTCAACGATTGGATGAAGTAGGTTTGTGCCTTTTCGGTGAAATTAACAGAAACTATATTTATTGTTTGATACAGTTTATTTTTACGCGGATTTTAAAAATATTTAGGACTCTACAGGGTGAGCCAAAAAACTAGGACAGCATAAAGTTGTATTTTTTTAAATAGAACACCCTATATACGAATCGTATTTTCGATTTAGCTTATAATTTTAAATCTTTTTTATTAAGGGTTTACTATAACAAAACTTTATAGTTTCTGAGATAATTAAGTTTAAAGAAAAAAAGTCACATTTTCAAGCATCAATTCAATCCTAAATAACGTTTTCAATTTTGTGACAAATATATTCAAATTTGGAATTTAGCAAGGCCAAGGACAAGTTAACATAATTTTTACCTAATATTTGCAATAAAAGCTACAGGGTGTTGAACACATCGGCTCAAATTTGAACAAGTTTAAATGAATAAATATCTTTTTTTTAAATGGTACACCCTGTATATTTTCATGTTATTTAATAGAGTAATAAAAACCCTAAAAGTTTTGTTCAATATATCCTATACCTATTTATAATAGTTTTTGAGATATTTCAGTTTGTCTTATTTTCCATACTTTTTTACAGAAATAGTCTTCATTATTATAGTAGTCATGTAAAATAATAAAAAGAAACTACAGAAATAAACAGAATGTGGTTAAATATGATGAAATACATTATTCGTTATATTACAACGGCAATAGTTTAATTAAACATAATGTGAAAAAATTAACACAACAATAACGACAAGGCAAATACATATTTACTTTTATACTAAATTGAAACAAAAAAATTACCTATTAAATACTGAGATTAATTATTTCTTTTTAATAAGTGTTCGAATAAACGACCCTCTTGTGCAATGCACAAATTTAGTCTTTTTTGCAGATTTTCTCGGACCCTGGACAAAATTAGGGGCGTTATTGTTCTACAGGTATCCCTAATCCTGTTTCGCATATCTTCCACTGTTGTTGGTGGATTAACATACACCTTATTTTTAATATAACCCCATAGGAAGAAATCTAATGGGGTGATGTCGCAAGACCTTGGTGGCCACTCAATGAAACCCCCACGTCCAATCCATTTTTGCGGATATCGTTGGTCCAAAAACGCACGAACTTCACGATGGTAATGCGGAGGCGCACCATCGTGCTGGAACCACATACTGTCGAGCTCATCCCTATCGAGGCCTTGAAGCAGTTGGGGTAGTTCTTCTTGTAGAAAGTTCACGTAACTATGGCCATTTAGTGGTTCATTAAAAAAGTGGGGTCCAATAATTCGATTATGATGAATACCACACCAAACATTTAATGACCAGTGGTTTTGATGTTGCACCTCTCTAATCCAAAATGGGTTTTCTGTGGCATAATAATGCATGTTGCGTCTATTTACGGTACCGTTACTTCTAAAAGTAGCTTCATCACTAAACATTACCTTGCATAATAAATTTGGATTTAACTGAATCTCCGCATTTATTGTACGACAAAAGTTTACATGACTTTCAAAATCCTGTCCATGCAATTCTTGGTGTAATTCCATGTGATATGGATGATACCTATATTTCTTGGTAGTACGATTAGCGGTGGATTGTGATGTTTCACATAATGCTGCTAACTGACGGCTACCAATATAAGGATTTTCCTGAACATTTAACAATCCTTGTAGTTCTTTTTCTTCATTAGTTACTGGTTTGTTGACCACTTTACGTTTTGGATAATCAACAGTACCAGAAGAATCAAATCTTTGCATTAAGTTTTGAAAAGTATGGATATTAGGCTGGCGTCGATCAGGATACTTCATTTTGTAAATTCTTTGAGCAAGAAGGCAATTTTTTTGAGATTCTCCTATTGTATAAATCATATCTATTAACTCATTCTTTGGAAAATTCATTTTACAATATAAGATGAATGCAAAAAAAACCAAACTACATTACATAAAAACCAAAAGAAGCGATTGCGGTTATAAATTTGACACACAGAAAAATGTTCTTTTACATTGTTTTTGCCATGGCTACTATGATAATGAAGACTATTTCTGTAAAAAAGTATGGAAAATAAGAAAAACTGAAATATATCAAAAACTATTATAAATAGGTATAGGATACATTGATCAAAACTTTTAGGGTTTTTATTACTCTATTAAATAACATGAAAATATACAGGGTGTACCATTTAAAAAAAAAGATATTTATTCATTTAAACTTGTTCAAATTTGAGCCGATGTGTTCAACACCCTGTAGCTTTTATTGCAAATATTAGGTAAAAATTATGTTAACTTGTCCTTGGCCTTGCTAAATTCCAAATTTGAAAATATTTGTCACAAAATTGAAAACGTTATTTAGGATTGAATTGATGCTTGAAAATGTGACTTTTTTTCTTTAAACTTAATTATCTCAGAAACTATAAAGTTTTGTTATAGTAAACCCTTAATAAAAAAGATTTAAAATTATAAGCTAAATCGAAAATACGATTCGTATATAGGGTATTCTATTTAAAAAAATACAACTTTATGCTGTCCTAGTTTTTTGGCTCACCCTGTAGAGTCCTAAATATTTTTAAAATCTGCTTAAAAATAAACTGTATTAAACAATAAAAATATTTTCTTTGTTAATTTCACCGAAAAGGCACAAACCTACTTCATCCAATCGTTGACTCACCCGGTACATGTAAATTTTAATAATGTCAATATGCGCAGTGTGTTGAATGTTCTAGTTTTAATTTTAATTTTAAAAGTTTCTAAAATTTTTTAATTGTATAGGACCTGTTCTGTGTGGAGGCTACGCTCGCGACTGGAGACCGTTCTCAAACTGGCAGGGTTAAGGTGTGGCCTTTGACAAGGTCTGAGCCATGAGGATGGTCTAAATTAGACCGAAAGCGCTTGGCCGATAGTGATAATTTAAAAATATACACTGAAATACAAAATCCGTTTATTTCTTGATTTCTTCGGTGTACAACCTGTTAATAACTTATTTAGATTTTTTCACTTGAAGAGTAGACAATTTGAGATGAGAAACAGATTTTTTTTTGCATATGAAAATTGACTTTCCAAATTTTCGAAGGGGCTGCCAGGATTAACCCCATGGACTCTTTTTACAAACTCACTTAGATCTTTTAGCCCTCCAAAGGGAGACAAAAAAATGAGTCCATTTAACCTTATGAACAGCTAACGGTCTGTTATTGTATTTTGCTGCCAGGATTGACCCCATGGACTATTTTTACGAACTCACTTAGATCTTTTAGCCCTCCAAAGGGAGACAAAAAAATGAGTCAATTTAACCTTATGAACAGCTAACGGTCTGTTATTGTATTTTGCTGCCAGGATTGACCCCATGGACTATTTTTACGAACTCACTTAGATCTTTTAGCCCTCCAAAGGGAGACAAAAAAATGAGTCAATTTAACCTTATGAACAGCTAACGGTCTGTTATTGTATTTTGCTGCCAGGATTGACCCCATGGACTCTTTTTACGAACTCACTTAGATCTTTTAGCCCTTCAAAGGGAGACAAAAAAATGAGTCCATTTAACCTTATGAACAGCTAACGGTCTGTTATTGTATTTTGCTGCCAGGATTGACCCCATGGACTCTTTTTACGAACTCACTTAGATCGTTTAGCCCTTCAAAGGGAGACAAAAAAATGAGTCCATTTAACCTTATGAACAGCTGACGGTTATTGTATTTTGACACGTCGTAGGGTACTGAACGAGCGCATAATTATGCAGATTATTGCTGGCAGAGTTAGTCCAATTTTTATTGCTTCAAATACAGCTGGATAAAATTGGATTGCGTGCTTAACCAAGTCACTATAATCAATAGCATGGGCATTCAAGCCTTTTTTCATTTTCCACATGTCAAACAATGATATAGTTTCGGTTTATGATATTCATGATAAACCGAAGCTATATCAGCAACTTATATCACATTAAACAAAAAGTTACGTTATCGAATATTGAATAATAATTTAAATTCCTTTAGTCTTAGGGTATATGTGAATTAATTTTAATGTGCAGAAGTTGAAATATCTTCTCAGTCACTTTATTGAAATTTATCATACCATTCAATCAGATTTAATGTACAACGAACTGATATTTGAATGAATTGCTTTAAATTCAAATTAAATGTAAATTATTCACGATTTTTGGTACAAGATTATTAAATTTAATGTAGAATGGACATTAAATTTAAGGTCATTTTTAACTGTATATGTTACTAGCTCATCGGAAGTTAATTTAAATTCGATTGCAAAGTTTATACCGAACAGATAAACAAACATACTATATATATATATATATATATATATATATATATATATATATATATATATATATATATATATATATATAATGTTGTAATATAGGAGAAAGTCTGGCCTACTACTTATCGACTTATCCCTGTATACTCCTACATTACAAGCACGTTCGGTTTTCTTTCTTTGTCTCTCATATGGGTTGTCTCTATCAGTCTCTCTCTCCGGGTTATTTTGTCGTCATCGGGTTATTTGGCAGGGAAAACCTAGAAAAGACCTGCCGTGTCTCAATCGGGTTAATGTATATTACGAATTTCTTTAAAAATGTGGGTGTTTCGTCCCTGTACCAACTATAGGACTCGTCAGTGGAATTCTAGTTGGTACCTTTCCAGACACCCGTCTAAATATATATATTTAGTTGGTTATTTTCTTGGGAATATGGTTCATTTTTATATTGAAACTACATATATAAAGTAGTCATACTTATTATATGTATATATATATATATATATATATATATATATATATATATATATATATATATATATATATATATATTTATTTTTCAGGACGTTTCGATTCTTTTGAATCTTTTTCAACTGAGGGTTTCGGCGGATGCTACAAAAATATACATTTTTAATATTATTATATATGGAATAAGAGATTAAAAACTTACCATTAAGAACAGAGATTTTTGTTTTAAACAAAAATTAATTACATCACAAACCAATTGTAATCACTCACTCTTTTGTATATTCACTTTTCAAAAGTATTTTTAAAAGTCCAGTTTGAAGAATGGACACTACATTTTTAATCCTATAAGTGCCTTGACTTGACTGAATGTGGAACCCAGATGGTGTATGTTTTAGGTACTTTAAGTGGCGTAAAAAATTTGGGTCTTTTAATTGAAGTGATATCTTTCTGAAAAAATATCGTGATTCAATTTAGAAGAATTGAAAACGGAGAATTATTCTTATTTATTGTTTTATTTATTTGCGAAATTCCCTTATATTGGTTTATTTTAATATGTTGAAATAAATTTGATTTAGATTATTGATGTCTGTTTTATCGTTTACGGCATTCGGATTTCTTTTTATTGCAAACATTGCAAGGAAAACGAGAATTTTACGAAATGATTGCAATAAAAAGAAATCCGAATGCCGTAAACGATAAAACAGACATCAATAATCTAAATCAAATTTATTTCAACATATTAAAATAAACCAATATAAGAGAATTTTGCAAATAAATAAAACAATAAATAAGAATAATTCTCCGCTTTCAATTCTTCTAAATTGAATCACGATATTTTTTCAGAAAGATATCACTTCAATTAAAAGACCCAAATTTTTTACGCCACTTAAAGTACCTAAAACATACACCATCTGGGTTCCACATTCAGTCAAGTCAAGGCAGTTATAGGGTTAAAAATGTAGTATCCATTCTTCTAACTGGACTTTTAAAAACACTTTTGAAAAGTGAATATACAAAAGAGTGAGTGATTACAATTGGTTTGTGATGTAATTAATTTTTGTTTAAATCAAAAATCTCTGTTCTTAATGGTAGTTTTTAACCTCTTATTTCATATATAATAATATATTTTTGTAGTATCCGCCGAAACCCTCAGTTGAAAAAGATTCGAAAGAATCGAAACGTCCTGAAAAATAAAAATATATATATACAATTAGTATGACTACTTGATATATGTAGTTTCAATATAAAAATGAACCATATTCCTAAGAAAATAACCAACTAAAAATATATTTAATGGTTCAAGAAAAATTAATTCCTATATTCGAATGATAAGTGGCTCTTTTCATTTATATATATATATATATATATATATATATATATATATATATATATATATATATATATATATATATATGTATATATATATATATATATATATATAGTATATATATATATATATATATACTACAGTTTATTTCTATTTATTCTGTTATTCATAATTAAACAAACAGACAAGAAGAAAAGTTATTAAGAACGCAGTATAAACAATATTGTAACTGAGGAAATTTCTTTACCATGAGGAAAAATCGCCGAATTACAGTTTGGATTGCTAGAACATCCACCCGATTCACCAGATTTAGCTCCATCTGACTTTCATCTATTCCCACATCTCAAAAAATTTTTTCACAGAAAGAGGGCAAAATAAATAACGTTTTATGAGATTTTTTTTCAAAATGTATATATATATCATGTTCCTCAAGCCTAGTGGATTCTGTTTCACCCACATACACTTTACCACAAGAGCAAGGTATCTTATAAACGGCTTCTGTTTGTAATGGTATTGCTTCCTCTGCAGACTTCAGTTATTGTCCAACTTTCTTGCATGTGTTGAAAATTGTCCGAATGTTTGATTTTCAGAATAATCTGGCAATCTTGTAGGTAGTTCCATGTATGTAAGGCAAGACAACACTGTCCATAGGTGGTATCTTTATGACATTTTGTTGAGGCGTTGGGTTTTTATATTTACTAATAGAACCTCTAATATCTTCAGCGCAATATTCGTTCCCTTTTAGAGCATTAGTCAGCTTTTCTGTTTCTGATTTCAGTGATTGTTCGTCACATATTGAAAGGGCTCCATATACCAAGGAGTTAATGACAGATTGCCTTTGAGAAGGATGATGATAAAAAAAAAACAAATCTGCAGTAGCTGAACACGAGCATTGCTCAGGTCACACTTTTAATGTAAAAGAAACCTAGGTGCCAGCATCAGTGTCTAGTTTCTTTAAATGTAAATCAGCGAACCAATTGAAATTTGTAAATATCCAGATGATTTTAATAGAGATATAGGTTACAGTCTACATCCCACGTGGAAATCGATTGTAACGCTGATCCAGCATTAGTCGGGTATAAATACCAGGCTGTTGCTCCCCGATGGTCATTTAGTGTTCTAATCTCCTGGAGTAAAAATCTCTAAAGATGATTCATGCAATCGTATGCAAAATGTCGGACAATAATTTCAATTTGAAACGGTCTAAAACCAAGAACCGAAGAACCAAGAAGTAAGGAAAGACATTAGAACTTTCAAAACAAAATTAATACACGAAACAATAGAAAGAAACGCAAATATGAAAGTTTGGAGGTCAGGTCTCTCAAGAGGACGAACCAAAATAACAAAATTAAAGAACAGAGAAGCGGTGACAGTAACACATGTAGATGACATCATAAAGGCTGTGGAAGCATTCTATGCGGACTTATACTCCTCAATCAATACGGATCCAGATCCAACAAAAACAGTAAAACAAATAAAAAATGTAGGATCAGAAGATTTGCCGGAGATATCGTTAGATGAAATAAAAAGAGCACTAAAACAGATGAAGGATGGAAAATGCCCGGGCGAAGATCAAATTACAACTGAGATGTTAAAGATGGGTGGAGACAGTCTTGAAAAAGCGATACTACAAACACTGATGAATAAATGCTTATATGAAGGTAGAGTACCAGAACAATGGTATAACGCACAAGTCGTATTTCTCTTCAAAAAGGGGGACACAACAAATATAGAAAACTACCGTTTTATCAGTTTATTTAACCACATATATATATATATATATATATATATATATATATATATATATATATATATATATATATATATATATACCCGCATATTGACAAATTGCCTGACTGAAAAGCTTGACTATTACCAGTCTGTGGAGCAAGCCGGCTTTCGACGTGAATTTAGTACGATAGATCATATCCAAGCCCTACGCACAGTCCTAGAAAAAACCGAGGAATATAACATTCCTATACACCTGGCATTTGTAGATTTTCACAAGGCCTTTGACTCTATAGAAACATGGGCGATCTTGAAATCACTTAATAATGCTAGAATTGACTCCAGGTATACCACTATCATACAGAACATATATAAAAACGCAACTATACAGGTTAAAATCGACGAAGACACAAAAACCGAAAAAATAAACGTTATAAGAGGTGTGCGTCAGGGAGACGTCATCTCTCCAAACTATTTACGCTAGCTTTGGAAGATGTCTTTAAAAAACTAAATTGAGATGAGAAAGGTTTGAGATTCGACGGTTTTTATCTTAGTCATCTTCGTTTCGCCGACGATGTTGTTGTCATGTTTAGCAACCCAGAAGAGCTAAAACAAATGCTTCAAGATTTCAATGAACAGGCGAGAAAAATTGGACTTAAGATGAACTTGGGGAAAACTAAGTTAATGAGCCCTGACGCAAATGTACAAATAGAGATTCAAAATGAAATCATTGAGAATGTCCAAAAGTACATCTGTTTAGGCCACGTCATGAAACTGGGCAAAGAAAATCAAACGGCGGAAATAACAAGGAGAATGGGCTGCCTTTGGAAAGTTGCAGTACGTACGTATTAAGAGATAGAAACACACCAATCAACCTTAAACGGAAAGTGTATAACACGTGTGCCTTGCTACTTACAGCATGGAAACCATAACACTAACCAAACAAAACGCAAATAGGCTCCGAGTCACTCAACGCTCCATTGAGAAACAAATGTTAGGAATCTCGTTACGGGATAAAATACGAAATCAAGTAATAAGATCAAGAACCAAAGTAGTTGACCTCATTGAACGCATATCACGACTAAAGTGGCAATGGGAAGGGCACATAACTAGACAACAGCCCGATAGGTGGACGAGTAAATTACTGCAATGGCGACTGCGAGAAACGAACCGAAATCGTGGCAGGCCACAACGCAGATGGGTAGATAACATAAGACAGTTTGCTGGAAAAGACTGGCTCTAGAAGGCGAGAGACAGATCCCAGTGGAGGACCATCGGAGAGGCTTATGTCCAGGAGTGAACGTCAGTGGGCTGAGAAAGAAGAAGAAGAAGAAGAAGAAGAAGAAAACCAAGAACTATGATTTTCAAATTCAGTATTGTATTTATAAAGTATACCTTGAATATAACCTATAGTAGATTCGCGAAAATTATTTGTCAAAAGTTTTTATACAGAGTGTCTCAAAACGAATCGACCATTGAGCAACTGAAAATAGTGGACATCAAAATAAACCAATTAAATTATGTTTTTTCGAAATATTTTTAAAAATAAGCCATATTGTGATGTATGGTATTTAAAATCTACATTATTGTGTTTTGAACCGACTTCTACAAGGAGTTTCAAAATTCAACAGCTATGAATGTGTTTTATGTATGTACATATGTTGATTACTCCGGAACGGCGGCACCAATTTTGGCTGAAATTGTTTCAGTAAAATCCAAGATGACGCTGATAATATGACGGACAAAAAAATTAGTATAGGGGAGTTTTCAGGGTCGAACATAACGAATCTAAAATTAATTTCTTAAACTTCGAGATAGCGGATTTTTTTATAACGGACTAAATATTTGTTTGGTACAATTTCATTCAAAACTGGCACTTGTCACGGTTCAATTTTGCGCTTAAGTTCACTATGGCTAATTCAGTTAATTTAACCTTATTTTACCAATACTGTCGTTATGGGCAACATAGTATCATCTTCCTTAAGTATTTCCCAGGTATTCCTTGAAGAAAAGCATTTCATTAAGTACAGTTTCGATTAATTTTATTTACCATTATTTTGTCCTACTACTTGTGTACTTCACTACACTGTGCTTAGGTATTTTCTTATCAATGTTGAACTTACTGCTACTTTTTTTTTGTATTAAGATAGATCTTGTTTTTTTCCCTGCCATTTATATTTACATTTGAATGGAATTGTACGTATATTGGATTGCAGAAATCTCCTATTTATCTATTAATATGCATTTCTCGAATTTGAAAACGAACACTGGGATACTTATTAGATTTTTTTTTTTTTTTGGAAAATGCTAATGATTAATGAATTGGCTTAACTAACAAATGCATTTCAGCCGACTGTGGTTGCCCAGTGTCATTCTTTTTGAGCTGTCATTTCTTTCACACGTGATAATTGAACGCGCCTAACGGAAGTCGATTAGTGCGCAAGCTGGGCCAGGGTTATAAATGGGGGCCATTTCGCCTTAATTTTTCACTTTTTCCTAGTTTGATTCGTCCGAAGCAGCTGCAGACTTCCATCTCAGTTTTTAGTTGCCAAACTTTTGGGATTCTGAGATGGAAAGTCGAAAATTATCCTGGTAATTTTGTTGTATTTTGGAGTACCGTATCTTTTGCCAGGTTGTCAGTTATTGTTTTTTTTACCGGCATAGACCTGGAGACAGGGATTTTAGGCAATTTGCACGTGTCAACGAAGGAATCAGTTTAGACCCCAAAAAACATCGGATTCCTCCCTACCGAACAGAAATCTATATTCCACCCTGCCGGTTAGAATACCGCAATGCACCCTCGGTGGATTTGTATCCAGACAATTTTTTAATAAAAATGTTATTGTTAGTAAGCAATAATAATTATTTCTCGTTACATTCACTAGATTTAGATATAAGTTTTTAAATAAAGTATGCTTGTTCGATCTTACAAGATATCTGAGTTGAAAGCAATCAAATTTATTAATTTATATTTTAAATATTAAAATGTTATAAATGGAAAGCAGTCGAGTTCCACAAACAAACAAGATTACTTCAGTATGTAATGAAAGTGGCCACCTCTCACCCCAATACATCTTGTTAACTATTAAACTAATAAGTAACGTCTTACTTTTGAGAAAATTGATTATTTTTAATAGCACTTGCGGCTTTATGAGTGAAAAATATACACAATATTTAATATTGATTCTCCCTTTGCATCGATTTTCAAATTTTTAGCAAATAATAATTCTTGCTTCATGGAATTGACTCATCGAGTTGAATAGAAAATTTGCATGTCTTCAAGTAATCGCATAATAACATTTCAACATCTTTAGTCATTTCATCAACTCTTCCTTGCGTTGAATTATTGCTTAAAGGAATTTCCCCGATGATGCCTGATGCATTTTTATGATATAAAATAGTTTTTAATATATCTTTGACTGTCGGCAAAATTGATGCTTCACGTATGTCTGCGGTTTTTCCGTTTTTGTGGTTATAATAAAATATTATATGAAGTTCTTGTTTAGAGGACAACGCAAAAAGTTTTTATATAGTTGGCTTTTTTAAATAAATATTTTCCGGTTTCTCAAAATAGGACACATATTTGTCTTTTTTATCGGCACTCTTTAATCAAAAGATTGAGCAAGCATAACACTTTTAGTAGAAACTTGAGTCAAAACATACCTAATTTTGTAGGTAAGACAATATATCTAAATTTATTAAACCCAGTGTATGTACTTTCAAATCAGCATTTTTTACCAGTAATGACCTAATAATGCCCATTTTGAATAACATATGTTCAATTGTTTTCACAATATGGTTTCACTTATGTGACTTAATCAATCTATTTTAATAATCTTATGGTACATTAGTTATGGGACACTGTATATATAAAAGAATGAAAACCGTGACAATGAAATGTTTCACAGAGAAATTACCATTAATTTGAAAAATGACATTCATATTATCATATATTTACCAACATATTAATAAAGGATAACAGGCTATCAAAATAGTTTCAAGATTGCATTGCCACATTCACGTTACTTTCGAGTGGCCCTGGAGGAATTGTGACTTCGCTTAATACTTATCATTGTTTTGAACATCAAGGAGGCTGTCTTGGAACTACATCCGGAAACTTGTATATATAAAATCTAAAAGGTCTTCAACAGCCGTACCTGAAGTTTTAATTAATGGTGTCAATCATTTCTCGGATCCTGAGGATATTGTGAATGCATTTGCTGACTTTTTCAGTAGTGTTTATGCACTTCCTTCTAAGAATAATGTATCTTTTGACAATGCGGTTTGGAGCCAGCACATTTCAATTGAGATCATTCCGGAACAAATAGTTATGACCGCGTTGAGAAAATCGAAAAATAGAATGACACAGGGGCCAGACAACGTTCCTTGTTTTTTTTTGTTAAGGACTGTGCCTATGCACTGCTTAAACTTTTGTCATATTTGTTCAATTTGGCGATTAAAACAAATACCTTTCCAGAGATTTGGAAGGAAGCGAGAATCACCCCTGTATTCAAAAAAGGAAATATAAACGAGATCCCCAATTATAGACCTGTTTCCATACTATCCCCATTTGCGAAGGTTTTTGAGATGTCGATATATGAGTGTATTTTGAGTCAAGTACAACAGTTAATATTGCCAGAACAGTACGGATTTTTTAACCGCCGTAGTACTATTAGCAATCTAGCTTCCTTTGCCCATTTTACTGGTGGGGCATTGGATAAACGCAATCAAGTTGACGTGGTCTATACCGACTTCTCAAAGGCATTTGATCGGGTCGATCACTATATTTTATTTAATAAACTTGCTGCTATGGGGAGCCTATTGTTATTTCTTAAATCTTACCTACAAAACAGAATGCAATATGTTGAAACCCGGGGTTATCAATCCTATAAATTTAAAGCTACAAGCGGTGCTCCGCAGGGGAGCAATCTGGCTCCACTAATATTTTTACTTTTCATTAACGATATTAAGGTTGGAGTTTCGAGCAGTGTTTTGCTCTTTGCAGATGATGTAAAGCTATTTCGCATGATTCATAATGTAAACGACGCCCTAGAGCTGCAGGGGGATATTGATATTGTTCGGAATTGGTGTAACGCGAATAATTTGCCCTTGAATGTTGATAAGTGCACCGTAATGACTTTCAACAATAGAACCAACTCTTTATATTTTGAATATACTCCAAACAGTCAAATACTTCAACGAAGTTATTCTTTTAAGGACCTTGGAGTCACTTTTGATCCAAAACTTTCATTCACGAAACACATCAGTTTGATTTGTGGGAGTGCGGTCAAAATGTTGGGGTTCATATTGCGCAATTCTAATGATTTTAGCAATTTGCAGACCTTAAAAACTCTGTATGTTAGTCATGTTCGGTCGAAGCTGGAATACGGTGCGGTCATATGGCATCCTATCTATGATAAGTACATTAGTCAATTAGAGGGAGTGCAAAGAAAATTTTTAAAATACCTATCATTTAAGAGTGACGGAGTATTCCCTCAAAGGGGTATAGATGAAGAGCAATTACTGAGGCGATTTGGCATTCCATCTTTAATAAATCGCAGATATTACATGTTAGCCCAGTTTCTGAGCAAGCTATCCAGATCTTATATTGACTCTTCTGATTTATTGTATCAGGTTAACTTTCACGTACCCCGAGACCTGAAACAAATTTTCTTATAAAAACGCCTCTATTTCAAGCCATCAGTATCTTCAACAGCACTTGCAGTGACATCGATGTTTACAGCCTACCCCTAGGAGATTAACACAGGCTTTAAAGTTAAAGTTTCTAATAAAAATGTAAAATGTTTGCTTCTTGTGAATTGTTGTATGAATTAATCAATAATTTTGTTTTTCCTTATAATTTTGTTTAATATCTTAGTAAAGTTGTATGTCATATTGTCTTATAAATGGATGTTATCTGTTAAACAATAAAGATTATTAATATTATTATTATTTACAAGCCAAACGGCTTCGCACTCCCTCCAGGGATTATTCACTCATACCAGGCATACAAAGACACCAAAAGTATGAAGTTCTGTGGGAACCCTTTCCATGTTATCAGGTCCTAGGTGACGTTGTCTGCTGCATTTCCCATGAATTTTCGGACGGTTCGCGCGGTTGCTAGGAGAATTGCTTTCTGCATCGGCTTATAAAGATGCTCACTAAGGCCCAGTCCCTTGATGTTCTGCAGGAAGTTCTTCGGTATCACTCCAGTTGTTGACAGTATTACGGGAATCGTTTGGAAGCTGTTCATTGTCCATTGTCTTCGGATTTGGACCTCCAGATCTCTGTATTTGGCGATCTTCTCGTTGTATTTTGGCCTTAGGTTGTGGTTGTTAGGCACAGCAATGTCGATTAATGTAGTTCGCGTTATTATTATTATTATTATTATTATAACAAAATAAAGTAAGACCTTTATAAAAAAACTCAACGTTTTATACTAAATCTGTACATTTTAAAAATATTTTATACTCTACAGTCTTCTTCTTTCTCAGCCCATTGACGTCCACTCCTGGACATAAGCCTCTCCGATGATCCTCCACTGGGATCTGTCTCTCGCCTTCTGGAGCCAGTCTTTTCCAGCAAACTGTCTTATATCATCTACCCATCTGCGTTGTGGCCTGCCGCGATTTCGGTTCGATTACGGCTAAAACCCTCCAATATGGTGATTTTAAAAACGTCTGGAAGTGAACCCCAGGTGGGTAGAACAAATAATGTCAAATCCCACACCTTAGATAAGGTCTGCATCAAGGATTCTGGGGGAGGCATAAATTCACCTTCACCGGCCCCAATTATGTCAAATCAAAAGCAAAATCGTAAAGGGAAAATTCTACAGTCTACAGGGTAGAATATTGTAATTGACAAAATTATTGGAATAAATGTGAGTACGCTGAGTTCCAGCAAAATCGGGTATAATTTGGCTTTAAATTCTAACATTTTTCATCGTGTACTGCTCATTTTAAAAATAAAAGCTTCCTCTGTAATAATATATCGTCGGAAATGATTTTTGGACAATAATAAATAAACCGAGTTAAAATTTTTTATGTTTTTTACCAAATTAATTCTTTGTGAGAAAATAGCATAAATATATATTTATAACAAAATGTGTACCAAATTATTAGATTTTTCTTACAGATTCAAGATTTTTTTGATTTTTTGAAAACTGTTAATTAGAATGGGAGTTATCGGACATTTAAGTAGCTCCAAGTCACCCTTATCTCATCTTTGTTTTCTTTATAAAAAAATACTTAAATTTAGATTCATAACTACACTTTCCGTACTCACTTAATTCGCATCATAGGCTATCGCACTGACCTGTTTATTCATTTTCTTAATCTACATACCAAAATTGTTAATTTTGAAGTGATGTAGTTTAACCAAATGATTACCGGTGTTTCAAATGAAGTATTGTGAGATGAGTTCAAATTTTTGCGAACTTTACTTTTGAAGGATAATTATTTAGCTGAGGTGGTTGGATAAAGAAAGTATATGTATACCCTCTGGCAATCCAGATGACTTCAGGCATTTAATTATTATATTTTTGTCGCATATTTCAGTAATTAAAACTTTTTTTTATTGAAGCTTCTTCATTATGATTTTAATTTCTAATATAACCCAAATTTCTTTAACTGTACTTTTTAAATTTCTATACAATAATCTATTAATACAATGTTCGATTCCGCTATCTCTCGTGCTGTTCATAAAAAATCGGATAAATAAAAATACACTTGAACTTACTCACATGTGCGTCACTCGGAGAAAAGAACCGGATTTTTAAATAGAAAAAATGTTTGGTAAATCCGAAGATGATTGCTTTATGTGGTACTAATGAATGGTACCGACCTACAGTGACTTGGAAAGCATCATTAGAAGTTCGGATGTGTGCTACAAAAACGTTATTCTAGACAGAACCTTTTTAGTAATTTAAATTTATTGATGCCAATGACCATTTAACAATAAACATGTTGAAGAACAACAAAATAATCTAAATAAACAAACTGAAGTGGGGGGTCACGGTACTATATATATATATATATATATATATATATATATATATATATATATATTTATTTATATCTTCTTCGATTTTCCTATTTGTGTAAATTATCAAGTTTTGATTTTCTTGAGGTAAAATCCATTTTATTAATTAAACTGTATATGTTTTAGTTATTATGCATATTTATTGACATTTCGGTCATACTTGACCTTCCTCAGGATGATTTTTTGTTAACTGTAACAGAAATTTTTTTTTTGCTGTATTATGACATAAAATTAATAAGTTCATTTTAAAACACACCTATATGTAATATTTTTACAAGGAATAAGATAACTACATATTGGTAACACGTGACTAACTTTTAACACGTCACAACAAAAGCTTTGCTTTTTGTGTCACATCTTTATTTAAACTGATTTTGTTTTATGGGTTCCGGTGGTCAATTTTGTTCTGCTTTATGGATCCTTGCCTGAATTATTATTTTCTTCCTTATTTTTGGAGTGATTTGTGAATATTATATATATATATATATATATATATATATATATATATATATATATATATATATATTAGAAATGATAACTATACAAAAAAGTAAACATGCAGTAAATGCTAAGGTAGATACCAAACAACTTAGCAGTATATATAACAATATATTAAAATAACAACTAAAAAATATAATTCTAAAAACAAAAAACGCATTACACTTTGGGACTAAACCTCTTAAACCTTCAATACCTAAAACAATCTTTAATACTTTGCAAAAAAGTCCCATCTGGTCCTTTCAGTACTACTCTAACTTCAAGATGACAAACGTGGTCATCTTAATTCTGTTATTTTACGAAATCTACATTTTCAGTATAATACAGTATTAAATTGATTTACACACAGTGAAAACAATGTTTGTTCGTGAATTATTGTTCAAGATAAATACACAGTATGTAAATAATTGGAAAGTTATATTAACAAAATACTCTATTATTTTTAGCTACATACTGTGTATTCTGACGAAGATCGAATAAATTACCGAAACGTTAATCTTTTAAAAAATGCAAAATAAACAAAATATAACACTACTATTACATTTTGATCCCAGTTTTAAACGACCATATTCCCAAGAAATACAAAACAAAAAATATTTTATAGAAGGTCCAAGAATTAAATAATAAATACTTCTTATATATATATATATATATATATATATATATATATATATATATATATATATATATATATATATATATGTATATATATATATATATATATATATATATATATATATATATATATATATATATATATATATATATGTTTATGCGGCTTTCACGGATTCCTCCATGTGAGAGGCAATAGTAGTGGATATATCCACATTATGCCATTGTAGTGCTGAAATTACATTCAGCAAACGTACAACTGTATGCAACTCCGTATATAAATGAAGTAAAATGCGAACAGTAAATGCATCGAGATGATGGCCTACCTGTACCACCATACCGAGAAGGCAGTCAAAACTTACCCTCCCCGCCACAGTGATACGGCAGAGGTACATGTTTGGTCTCTACTAGACTCATCAGGGTACCGACATGCACCTGTTTGTGCAAAGGACAGATCGGAAGGAAGTATGCAACACAATACATATATCCTTATAGTTCCCATCATTGCACTTTTATATTACGTTAATCACCTACACACCATAAGAATACTAATTGAGAAGTGCACCGAATATAACGTACCGCTCCATATGACTTTTGTAGATTTCCAGAAGACATTCGGCTCCGTCGAAATATGGGCAGTATTACAATCCTTAGAAAACGCAAGAATCGATTCAAGATACATAAACATCATAAAGAACATATACGAAAATGCAACCATTCAAATAAAAATAGACGACAAGACGAAAACGAACCCCATAAAACTGCAAAGGGGAGTGAGACAAGGGGACACTATCTCGCTAAAACTGTCCACCCTAGTCCTAGAGGACATTTTTAAGGAACTTAAATGGGACATCAAAGGTATAAACATCGACGGAATATACTTGAACCATCTCAGATTTGCTGATGACATAATCTTAATAGCAAGTAATCTCCAAGAATTGAACGAAATGCTACAATAGCTAAATGACGTATCTGCATCTGTAGGCCTTAAAATGGACTACAACAAAAAAAAAATAATGAGCCACGAACAGGCAAACATAACAATACAGAACCAGAGGATAGAAAACGTCGAACACTATGTATACTTGGGTCATGACATCAGACTAGGGAAATCAAACCAGGATGCTGAAATAAAAAGAAGAACACAGCTCACATGGGCCGCTTTCGGTAAACTTGCATACATCCTGAAAAATAATTCAATTCCCATAAATCTAAAAAGAAAAGTCCGCTAAAAAATTAGAAACAGTCCAAAGAGCGATGGAAAGAAACATGCTTGGAATATCATTAAGAGACAGGATTAGAAACACCGAGATAAGACGCAGAACGAAAGTCAAAGACATCGTGAAGGAGGTTGCAAAGATGAAGTGGCGATGGGCTGGTCACATAGCCCGATATGAGGACAACAGATGGACACGAAGAATCCTGGAATGGAGACCGAGAAAGACAACAAGAAGCACGGGAAGACCTCAAAAAAGATGGGTAGACGACATAAGGACAGTGGCGAGCAAACAGTGGATGAGATTGGCGAAGAATAGAGAAAGATGGAAACCATTGAGAGAGACCTACATCCAGGACAGAGGTTGACAAAGAGAAAAGAGATAACGTTAATTAAAAAATTGTTGTGAATTAGTAATCAAAATGTCAAATAACCAAAAAAGTGACATTGACTTTGAAAATATTTCTTTTTTGGAAGAAAAAACTTTAAATTTAAACTTCAGTTTATATAAAATTTTTAAATAATGTTTGTCATTTGTTATGCACTCTAAAATTCCTTCTTCTTTTACCATTTTGGTCATTTTATTTAAAACCATTTGTAGTAAGTATTTCATATTAATTTTAAAGAATAACGTCCCTGTTAATAAGAGTATTGTTATTATTATAAAGATTTACAAGCCAAATGGCTTGGCACTCCCTCCAGGAATTATTCACTCATACCAGGTATACAAAGACACCAAATGTATGAAGCTCTGTGGGGAACCTTTCCATGTTATCGGGTCCTAGGCGTTCGCGCGGTTGCAAGGAAAACCACTTTCTGAATCGGTTTATACAAATGCTCACTAAGGCCCAGTCCCTTGATGTTCTGCAGGCAGTTCTTTGGTATCACTCCAGTTGTTGACAGTATTATAGGAATCGTGTGGACGCTGTTCATTGCCCACTGTCTGCAGATTTCCACCTCCAGATCTCTGTATTTGGCGGTCTTCTCGTTGTATTTTGACCTTAGGTTATTGTTGTTCGGTACAGCGATGTCAATTAGTGTAGTTCGCCTGGAAATTTTATCTGTTAGTATAATGTCTGGCCTGTTATGAGCAACTGTTTGATCTGTTAGGACCGTTCGATCCCAGTATAACTTGAACTCGTTGTTTTCAAGAATAGGCTCTGGATTATATTTGTAGTAAGGTACCTTTCCTTCTTGCAATAGTTTTAACTTATGTGCTAACTCTTGGTGGAGTATCTTAGCGGCTGAATCGTGTCTTTCTTTATACTCGGTTGCGGCAAACGCTTGGCATCCTCCAGTTATGTGCTGGATCGTCTCTGATGTTCGACAGCCATATCTACATTGGCCATTTTCTATTGAGGGATCTTTGATAATGAATTTCCGATAGTTCTTCGTCGGAATAACCTGGTCTTGGATAGCTAACAAGAAGCCCTCCCTTTCCGAAAAAATGTGTCCTGAAATCAATCAGTAGTTCGACGCTAAGTTGTCGACATTGTCCTGGTTGACCTCATTTGGATTCCATCCATGAAGTGGCTTCTGTAGCCAGGCTTGTAACTTCTCTTGGTCTGTTCGGTGGTGAGAAGCAATATCCCGTTCCCTCAGCTGTAGCGGCGTTGAATCGTCTTTATTATTATTATGATTTACAAGCCAGACGGCTTCGCACTCCCTCCAGGGAATATTCACTCATACCAGGTACACAAAGGTACCAGAAGTATGAAGCTCTGTGGGAACCCTTTCCATGTTATCGGGTTCTAGGTGACGTGGTCTGCTGTATTTCCCATGAACTTTCGGACGGTTCGCGCGGTTGCTAGGAGAGTTGCTTTCTGCATCGGTTTATACAGATGCTCACTAAGACCCAGTCCCTTGATGTTCTGCAGGAGGTTCTTTGGTATCACTCCAGTTGTTGAGAGTATTATGGGAATCGTTTGGACGCTGTTCATTGCCCATTGTCTTCGGATTTGCACCTCCAGATCTCTGTATTTGGCGATCTTCTCGTTGTATTTTGGTCTTAGGTTGTTGTTGTTAGGTACAGCGATGTCGATTAGTGTAGTTCGCCTAGAAATTTTATCTATTAGTACAATACCTGGTCTATTATGAGCAACTGTTTGATCCGTCAGAACCGTTCGGTCCCAATATAACTTGAACTGGTTGTTCTCAAGAATAGGCTCTGGATTGTATTTGTAATAAGGCACTTTTCCTACCTGTAATAGGTTCAATTTTTCTGCTAACTCTTGGTGGAGTATCTTAGCGGCTGAGTCGTGTCTTTCCTTATACTCGGTTGCGGCAAACGCTTGGCATCCTCCAGTTATGTGCTGGACTGTTTCCGATGTTCGACAGCCATATCTGCACTGGTCATTCTCTTTTGAGGGATCTCTAATGATGAACTTCCGATAGTTCTTCGTCGGAATAACCTGGTCTTGGATAGCCAACAAGAAGCCCTCCGTTTCCGGAAACATCTGTCCTGAAATCAACCAGTAGTTCGACGCTGAGTTGTCGACATTGTCCTGATTGACCTCATTTGGATGCCGTCCATGAAGTGGCTTCCGTAGCCAGGTTTGTAACTTGGTCTGTTTGGTGGTGAGAAGTAATATCTTGTTCCCTCAACTGTAGCGGCGTTGAATCGTCTGCCTCGCATATTGCTCGATGTAGTGTGGAAGAGTCCGCTAACCTGTGGAAATATGAACGTAAGTTTATTATTTGTTGGTCGAGCTGTTTACCAATATCCACCAATCCTCGTCCTCCTTGGTGTCTTGGAAGCATTGTACGTTCAATGGCACTCCGAGGGTGATGTTTTTGTGCTTTTGTTAGGAGTGTCCTTATTTTTCTTTGCAGGTTTTGGATGTCCGTCCTGCTCCATTTTACAATTCCAAAGGAGTAGCTCAGCGCTGAGCAAGCATACGTGTTGAGCGCCTTAAACAAATTTCTACTATTTAAATTAGTTCGTAGTACCCGCCTTACCCTCCTGACAAATTCGGTTGTCAATTCAGCTTTCATAGTGCCATGGTCAATTCTTTTAGCCTGTTTCATACCTAGATATTTGTATGTTTGGTCTGCCTCCATTGCAGCTATAGTTTCACCGTTCTGCATTTCAAAAGCCCCCGGTTGTATCTTCCCTTTAACGATGTTCAAAATACGGCACTTGTCAAGTCCAAATTGCATTCCGATATCCCCGGAGAACTCCTCTACAATTTTAAGCATTTGTTCCAGCTGGTTTCTGGTAGCAGCCATCAGTTTAAGATCATCCATGTATAGAAGATGATTCACTCTTATTATTATTATTATTATTTTATTTTAGCTCCGATGAAGGAAATAAATATTTTCGAAAGCTTGACGTAACGAAAAAGTGTTTTACTTTGGAAAGCCCTTACCAGGATCGGTACCCCAAGATATTTCCTAGTTTTCTAGTCGGTCAAAAATACCCTTCTACTTATATTATATTCCTGGGATCCCAGACCACCCGTCCACCTCTTTTAAAATCTAGGGAAATAGGTTTTTTGAGAATTTCAAAATTTTATATGTTATGTCGAATACGCCCTTTCGATTGGTGGCACTTACAATTTCCGGTTCCGACCGGAAGTGGGTTTTTCAAACCGGAAGTTCGATTTTTAAATGCAATATACATATTTTTATAACGGAATTGGATTCTATGCAACAAAATATAAACATTTGTATACAAATTTTCTTCAAAAACGTCTTTCTTGACCTCTAAATTATCTTTAAATTTTATTTCACGTTCTGTTCACACAAAATCTCTTATGTACTTTGCTTGCTCAGGAGACAATGTCATTTTGAGGAGTCATAATTATACTTTTACTATAAACAAAATTTTCTAAAAACATAATAACTTGTTTAAAAATAGCAATAGTAGATAATCACGTTTTTACAGTTAACAGTATTTATTAGCACACGGTAATTAATCTTATAACAACAACATAAGGTAGTAAACACATTTTTCTGTCAACAATATTTATTAGGAAATAATGTTCCTTTTGTAATAACAAAATAAAATAATAGTCACATTTTCTCTTCAAACAAAACTTTTTAAAAATCCAAAAACTTATTTCATAGTAACAAAAGTAGATTATCACATTTTTACTGCAAACAAAATTTTTCAACGACAAAATAATTCTTTTTATAGCAACAAAAATGAATAATTACATTTTTATCATCAGCAAAATTTTTTAGAACATAATAATTTATTTTATAATAAAAGAAAACTAAATAATCACATGTTTACTATTAACAAGATGAAAGTGTTTTCCATCCAAAGCCGTAAAAATGTGATTATGTACTATTGCTATTTTTAAACAAGTTCTTAGAAAATTTTGTTTGTAGTAAAAATATGATTATGATTCCTCAAAATGACGTTCTGTTCTGAGATGACGCAGAACTGTTAGATATCACAACTGTATTTCCGAAAATTCGGTTACTAAAGTACTTAAGAAACTTTATGTACACAGAAAGCGAACTTAAATTTAAAGGTCATTTAGAGGTCAAGAGAGACGTTTTTGAAACAAATTTCTTATATAAATGTTTCATGTTTTGTGGCGTAGAATCCGATTCGGTTATAAAAATATGTATGTTCTATTTAAAAAAACCAACTTCTGATCTGAAAAACCCACTTCCGGTTGGAACCGGAAATTGTAAGTGGCACCAATCGAAAGAGCGTACCCGACATAGTTATGCAAAATTTTGAAATTCTCAAAAAACCCGTTTCCCTAGATTTTAAAAGGGGTGGACCGGTGGTCTGGGACATCCGGTATATATATATATATATATATATATATATATATATATATATATATATATATATATATATATTGATTTTTGTATGGTGATCATGTGTATAATTTAATTTGTTGGGGGAGTTATTTCTCAAACAGCACAAATACGTCTTAAAGACGTCCATAAAACGTTTGATCTCAACATTCAGGACGTCTTATGGATGTCCATTAAAGTCGAATGACGTCCATAAGACGTTGTATAGACGTCTTATGTTACAAAAGGTAACGTCTTTAAGACATTTGCTTACAACGTCTTATGGACGTCCTTCCCAACATATTCCACCATTAAAATTATGTACATTAAAAAGGGTCCCTTTAATTTTTTTGTTTGTCTTGTTTACAAAGTCAAACCGTGATTATTTAAAAGTCCAAGAAATAATTTTAATTAAGAAAAAATCAAGAGCAAAATATACACTACCTTTTTAAATAACTACAAGTTCCGCATGAATAATTTGCTTTAAAAAAAATGTTCAACATAATTTCTTTATACAGAAAAATACATAACTTAAGCATAATGTAAACTTTTTCTAATTTGAAATTTAAGAAGTGAGGTAGAAGAGCAAATATTTTCAGAACTACTACTGTTCGAACTATAAGTGAACCTATCAAATTTAAGCCTTAGTTTATCCCTTCGATATAATAACTCTAAAAGGTAGACTATCAACAAAATAAAAGTTTATTGAAATAAAAAGTACACAAATCTTTAAATAGTTCTAAAAACAAGAATTTTTATTTAGTCGAATAACAAATCTGGTCTGATGCACTTTTCAGCTATGTTTGGATTGAAATTTCCTCATTCTTCTAATTTTTTGCCAGTCCTGTTGTCTCTGTAGATCCTAATAACAAACTGATTTTAATTTTATAGAATAAAGTTTATCATTTGTGGGAGTAAATTTTTTGATATTTTTGCGAATTTTTATAATTGTCCTCTACTATAGAATCGTGACTTATGCTATTTCAAGGTTAATATGTATAATGAAAGACAGAACTTACTCATAATAGGTCTCACCAAGTTGGAATGGTAGAACTTTCTCTTTCCTTTTCGTACTAATCAACTGTACATGGTAATTTTACAAGCTCGCTTTACAAAGTCATAAATGCTCCCTACTCCCAGTTTTGAAATTTCTAAAACCTTAAACAAAATTACTTCTTGTAATTAATAAAACTCTATTTTCTATGTTCTTTAAATATAAACCAATCATCAGGAACAAATTAAATCTTACAGGTTTCATTATTGAAGCACTC
Organism: Diaprepes abbreviatus; assembly: GCA_034092305.1. Taxonomy (NCBI): domain Eukaryota; kingdom Metazoa; phylum Arthropoda; class Insecta; order Coleoptera; family Curculionidae; genus Diaprepes; species Diaprepes abbreviatus. The sequence goes on from JASJET010000054.1 coordinate 12,848,472, forward strand.
CATAAACAAATATTTCACCTTCCACTTCATTAGTAATATTTAGGACCGGGTCTGAATGAGCTGTGCAAGCCTTTTTTGCACAGATAATATTTTTGAAAATTTCATTTCATATTTCTAATAACATAGTTACTACAAAAATATAAGCGGTAAAGCATTCGGGAATTTCCTGTAACACAACCTATAAATAACGTTGATGTTTTTCCTAAGTACATATGATTCTCTATGTTACCTTAAGTATTACATAAACACGAATAAAAAAGATTTTCAGAGGCACATAGATAAATCAACTATTTTAATAAAATTCTTTCAAAAGCTAAATTTTCACATTCGGTACCCCAACAACATTAAAAATGAATAACGACATGACGAAACACAAATACAAAACTGAAAAATGACAGTTGACAGAAACAAAAGGCGGGTTTTTTAAAGTTATAGTTTCGCTGGCATCATATTTATGTGTGTCATTTTATCAGTACATCAAACAGTCTGTGACAAAAAGCACTAAAGTATTGATAAAAAAATATCATGCAAAAGTTCTATTAACCAAGGTCGTAGTGAGGCTACTAAACATTTGTCGTTCAATCAAAAATTTTAACCTCAACTTGTATTCAGCTGAGCTCTGTGCGGCGTTGCAAACTTATTTATTACCCAACTGCGACAAAATCCATAGGGAAGGAAATGCTTTTCAGTTTTTATCAACTAAATTATTCACAACTGTATTTATTTTCATATAAAATGTAGTATGTAGACTTTTAAAAGATATCTTAAAGACGTTGTATATAGACGTCTTATGGACGTCTATAACACGCCTTATTTATGGCTTAAGACGTTCAGACATAATCTGGATATAAAAATGAAGTCTATAAGACGTCTAGTGCTGTGTGGGTTTAGGATGCTATAGTATATTTTGCTTAGTTGTTTTGTGTCAGCTTTTGTATTTATAGATTTCTGTACCCCTTCTTTAATTTGTTTATTTCCATTATTTTGTCGTTCTTCAATATGTTTATTGTTAAAGGGTCATTGACATCAATCAATTTAAATAACTAAAAAGGTTCTGTCTAGAATACCGTTTTTGTGGCCCACATCTGAAATTCTCATAATGATTCCCCAGTCAGAGGAGGTCGGTACCATTCGTTAGTACCGCATGAGGCAATCAACGGATTCACCAAACAATTTTTCCATTTAAAAATACGGTTCTTTTCTCCGTGTGACGCACGTCAGTAAGTTCAGGTATATTTTTGTTTATCTGATTTGTTTATGAACAGAACGAGAGCTAACGGAGTAGAACATTCTATTAATAGGTTATTGTAGAGATATTTAAAAACAACAGTTACAAAAATTTAGGTCATATTAGAAATTAAAATTATAATGAAGAAGCTATAATAAACACAAATTTAAATAACTGAAATCTTCCAAAAAAATAAAACTGAAAATATAATAATTAGATTAGGCTCCTGAGGTCATCTGAACTCTCTGAGGGTAAGCATACGTTTGCTTTATTCAACCACCTTAGCTAAATAAATATCTTTCAAAAGCAAAATTCACAAAAATTTAAACTCATCTCAGAATATTTCTTAAATTTGTGATAACTCAACTTCTTATTAACATTTTTCAAAAAATCAAAGAGATCCTGAATCTGTAAGAAAAAATCCAATCTTTTGATATGAATTTTGTTGCCGGTATCTTTATGGTATTATCTCCTATTCTCTCACAAACACTTGGGTTGATAAAAAAAATATTAAACACTTTGACTTTGTATCATCGTATTTTCTAGAGCATATTCTGATAAAATAATCTTTTACTTTTAAAATGAATAGTACAAGATGAATAATGTTAGAGTCAGAAGTCAAGTTATACCAGATTTTGTTGAAGCTCAGCGTATTCACAACATTTTTTCCACTGATTTTGTCATATACAGGGTGAGTCAACGATTGGATGAAGTAGGTTTGTGCCTTTTGGGTGAAATTAACAAAGAAACTATATTTATTGTTTGATACAGTTTATTTTTACGCAGATTTTAAAAATATTTAGGACTCTACAGGGTGAGCCAAAAAACTAGGACAGCATAAAGTTGTATTTTTTTAAATAGAACACCCTATATACGAATCGTATTTTCGATTTAGCTTATAATTTTAAATCTTTTTTATTAAGGGTTTACTATAACAAAACTTTATAGTTTCTGAGATAATTAAGTTTAAAGAAAAAAAGTCACATTTTCAAGCATCAATTCAATCCTAAATAACGTTTTCAATTTTGTGACAAATATATTCAAATTTGGAATTTAGCAAGGCCAAGGACAAGTTAACATAATTTTTACCTAATATTTGCAATAAAAGCTACAGGGTGTTGAACACATCGGCTCAAATTTGAACAAGTTTAAATGAATAAATATCTTTTTTTTAAATGGTACACCCTGTATATTTTCATGTTATTTAATAGAGTAATAAAAACCCTAAAAGTTTTATTCAATATATCCTATACCTATTTATAATAGTTTTTGAGATATTTCAGTTTGTCTTATTTTCCATACTTTTTTACAGAAATAGTCTTCATTATTATAGTAGTCATGTAAAATAATAAAAAGAAACTACAGAAATAAACAGAATGTGGTTAAATATGATGAAATACATTATTCGTTATATTACAACGGCAATAGTTTAATTAAACATAATGTGAAAAAATTAACACAACAATAACGACAAGGCAAATACATATTTACTTTTATACTAAATTGAAACAAAAAAATTACCTATTAAATACTGAGATTAATTATTTCTTTTTAATAAGTGTTCGAATAAACGACCCTCTTGTGCAATGCACAAATTTAGTCTTTTTTGCAGATTTTCTCGGACCCTGGACAAAATTAGTGGCGTTATTGTTCTACAGGTATCCCTAATCCTGTTTCGCATATCTTCCACTGTTGTTGGTGGATTAACATACACCTTATTTTTAATATAACCCCATAGGAAGAAATCTAATAGGGTGATGTCGCAAGACCTTGGTGGCCACTCAATGAAACCCCCACGTCCAATCCATTTTTGCGGATATCGTTGGTCCAAAAACGCACGAACTTCACGATGGTAATGCGGAGGCGCACCATCGTGCTGGAACCACATACTGTCGAGCTCATCCCTATCGAGACCTTGAAGCAGTTGGGGTAGTTCTTCTTGTAGAAAGTTCAGGTAACTATGACCATTTAGTGGTTCATTAAAAAAGTGGGGTCCAATAATTCGATTATGATGAATACCACACCAAACATTTAATGACCAGTGGTTTTGATGTTGCACCTCTCTAATCCAAAATGGGTTTTCTGTGGCATAATAATGCATGTTGCGTCTATTTACGGCACCGTTACTTCTAAAAGTAGCTTCATCACTAAACATTACCTTGCATAATAAATTTGGATTTAATTGAATCTCCGCATTTATTGTACGACAAAAGTTTACACGACTTTCAAAATCCTGTCCATGCAATTCTTGGTGTAATCCCATGTGATATGGATGATACCTATATTTCTTGGTAGTACGATTAGCGGTGGATTGTGATGTTTCACATAATGCTGCTAACTGACGGCTACCAATATAAGGATTTTCCTGAACATTTAACAATACTTGTAGTTCTTTTTCTTCATTAGTTACTGGTTTGTTGACCACTTTACGTTTTGGATAATCAACAGTACCAGAAGAATCAAATCTTTGCATTAAGTTTTGAAAAGTATGGATATTAGGCTGGCGTCGATCAGGATACTTCATTTTGTAAATTCTTTGAGCAAGAAGGCAATTTTTTTGAGCCTCTCCTATTGTATAAATCATATCTATTAACTCATTCTTTGGAAAATTCATTTTACAATATAGGATGAATGCAAAAAAAACCAAACTACACTACATAAAAACCAAAAGAAGCGATTGCGGTTATAAATTTGACACACAGAAAAATGTTCTTTTACATTGTTTTTGCCATGGCTACTATGATAATGAAGACTATTTCTGTAAAAAGTATGGAAAATAAGAAAAACTATAAAAAAAAATATCTCAAAAACTATTATAAATAGGTATAGGATATATTGAACAAAACTTTTAGGGTTTTTATTACTCTATTAAATAACATGAAAATATACAGGGTGTACCATTTAAAAAAAAAGATATTTATTCATTTAAACTTGTTCAAATTTGAGCCGATGTGTTCAACACCCTGTAGCTGTTATTGCAAATATTAGGTAAAAATTATGTTAACTTGTCCTTGGCCTTGCTAAATTCCAAATTTGAATATATTTGTCACAAAATTGAAAACGTTATTTAGGATTAAATTGATGCTTGAAAATGTGACTTTTTTTCTTTAAACTTAATTATCTCAGAAACTATAAAGTTTTGTTATAGTAAACTCTTAATAAAAAAGATTTAAAATTATAAGCTAAATCGAAAATACGATTCGTATATAGGGTGTTCTATTTAAAAAAATACAACTTTATACTGTCCTAGTTTTTTGGCTCACCCTGTAGAGTCCTAAATATTTTTAAAATCTGCGTAAAAATAAACTGTATCAAACAATAAATATAGTTTCTTTGTTAATTTCACCGAAAAGGCACAAACCTACTTCATCCAATCGTTGACTCACCCTGTACAATACTCTACCCTGTAGAGTATAGAGTATCAAATATTTTTAAAATGGGCAGATTTAGTATGAAATCTTGGGATTTTTATATCTGCGGTAATTTATCTTGTCATATACAAGTTTCCGGATGTGGTTTCCAAACTACTTCCTCGATGCTTAAAACAATGATAAGTATTAAGCTAAGTCGGAATTGCTCCGGGGCCGCTCGAAAGTGAGGTGAATGTGTCACTGCGATTTAAAAATTTTGAAACTATTTTGATAGGTTGCTGTCCTTCATCGCTTACTAATTCTATTGATATATTAAATATATGATACTATTAATGTCATTTTTTAAATTAATGTTAATTTCTCTAGGAAACATTCCGTTGTCACCGTTTTCATTATTTTATATATACAGAGTGTCCCATAACTATGAACCATAAAGACATCAAAATAATAAGTTATATGAGTGAAACCTTATTTTGAAAACGACTTGTAGTATTCTTTTCACGTGTTTTTTTCATATCCGGGATATTTCCCACATTTTCCCGGACACCCTGTATATATATATATATATATATATATATATATATATATATATATATATATATATATATATATATATATATATATATATTTATTTACTTAACGTTGGTACCTCCAAAATACTTATATACAGTACGGTATATATGAGGGAAGCCTCATATATACCGTAGTTACCTCCGTTTTCGGAGGTAACTACGAACCCTACATAATATTTTACTATCGGTCATTACAAGGTCGTCTGTATCGATCTGCGAAAAAATGCTTGGAGGTCACTTCGAGTAATATATAGCCTTAGATTCGACTAGTAAGTTCGATGGTTCACCACCGGCGCTAGTGTCGTTTGTACCCTGGAGACGTGCCACACGTAGTTCCCTCCGGCCATGAGATACTGAGAAGGTCATATATATACGACTTAATTCCCTCCGGGTTATACAGAATATATATTCAGCGTATCTACCTCTGATGCATAAGAATTGGAATAATTTTGCTTATTAGGTATTTCTCTCGCTGATATTCTGGTAAATGTAAGGTTATGAACAGGTGATTTCCGTGCTAGTTGAAAATTGGCTCAAATTTTTAAGGCAAATAGTAAAAAAGTCAATACTAGTGCTAGAAGGACGCATTACTAAAAATGGCCCAGGAGAAAAGAACAGATAAATATTTTCTGCTATAATTACATATTATCAATAATATATCCAAAAATTCTGTGTAATGCCTCAGATAATTATGTGAATACAAAGATTACTTTCATTTTTATTATGTTTAATTAAGTAACGTTATATTGCCTAGCCTCCCATTTAAGGACCTGTTTCTAAAAAGTGGTGTGAGCGCTTAATATGTTTGGTATCACGAGACTTACAAAGAAGGTGTCCTAACTCGACGCCTCCGATTTCAATATTTTTTTTTATAATTTTATAAACCACATTTAAAAAGATATTCGGAAAAATATGCGAGAAAGACCACTACCCTCCTGGAACTAAAATTTTAAAATATTTAGTGAATATAACGCCTTACTTGCAGTTTACAGAAAAAATATTTGGAAGTCTCAAGTCTTATAGATATTTAAAATTTAATTTAACAAATTTATATTGACATTTATTTTTGAATATTGTTTTTCATATGAGATATCATTTAAAAAAGCTCGTTATGAAGAATACACGTTTTATTTTCCATAATTTTACACAACAAAAAGATATTCTAAAAAATATGCGGAAATAGATCAATCTCCACTTATTTCCGAATCTACTAGATCTTTTTTTTTTAATAGGGAAGGCCTTATTTGTCGTTTGCAAAAAAAAATTACGAAAATCCTAGGTCTTATAGATTTTTAAAAATTATTTTTACGTATTAATTTTCTTTTTTAATTTTGTATATCATGTGGGAAATCATTTAAAAGGGTTTGTTGTATAGAATAATTTTTTTTTTATAATTTTAAATAGTATATTTAAAAAAGAAATTCTGAAAAATATGTGAGAATAGACCATCTTCCCCCTAATTTCTTAAACTACTCCATCAAAAATTATAAGAAAAAACAGGAAATGTAGAATTTTTCGAATTTAATTTAGCAGACTTAAACTCTTTTTTTATTTTATATGTCATGTCGTGTATAATTTAAGAGGGTTTGTTTTGAGGATTACAAGAATACTTTTATCGTAATCTAAACTTTAAACTCTGTGCTTTTTGAGCAATATTATAACTGTTTTAATAAATTTTATTAAAACAGCAAAATAAATTAAATCGCCAAATTTATTCTATTCCCAATTAGCATAAATATGATTACTGTAAAATCAATATTTCGGTACAGAATCCACAGGTAAATTTAACTACGAAAATGTTTAAATATGACACGAACTACCATCCAGTGAATCACAATAATATTGTAGGTAACTACATCGTCATTTTATTCTTGTATATACAACTCGGAAGAAACAACGAACTGTTCTTATTCTGAAATTATATATGATTTTTTTTTTCAGAAATATTTACCCCTCTTTTGAGAAACCTATACAATAGGTTCCCCTTCACATATATATGCAATTATTTTGGGCATAATTTAAGGCAATCACCCGGAGGTTAGTCCGCCTTGGTTTTTATCCGGAGGGAACGACGTTCCGTTTATACATATATATATATATATATATATATATATATATATATATATATATATATATATATATATATATATATATATATACGAATGAAATTTTATAAAGATAAGCCAGTCATCAGTTTCGTTATACTATTTCGTAATCAACATATTCGGTGGTTATACTTTAATTAGATCATGTTAGTGTATTAGGGGACTGAAATTATGAAATGTGGATTGGTTTGGGCTTTTTGGCTACCCCATTTCACCTCTATATTTTCTTTTCAGGTTATACAGCATTCGAAAACACACATAACATTAAAAATCTAGGCACATCGCCTTACATAGAAAATATTACTAGCATAGAGGACTATAAAGAACTAGATTTAACTCCAATCCAGAAATTCTACCATGGAACAAGCGTGTTTATTACTGGGTCTACAGGATTTTTAGGTACGCAAGGGCTCAGATTAGTGAACCATAGATGGGCTTTTTCATAATAATTTAATTTAAAATAAATTTTCAGGTAAAATCCTAGTAGAAAAACTTCTACGTTCCTGTCCAACTATATCCACTCTCTACCTTTTGGTACGCAATAAAAAGGGGAAAAATATGGAAGAGAGAATAGACGAAATGTTTGATGACATCATCTTCAGCAGAATGAAAAAAGAATGCCCAAAATTCAGACACAAAGTGGTAGGGGTAGGAGGCGATTGCTCCTTACCTGGATTAGGGTTGAGTTTGCAAGATAGAAGACTGTTGATTGATGAAGTAAGTGTACTTTTTATATTTAGTATTTTAGATGAATGGGTTTTCATCATTATAAAGTGATATTTACCTGTATATCTAATTAGTTTAATAAAAATATGTTACTACGTGTTTGAATACGTATGTGTTTGGGCCTGTTTACTTGCCTTTATACGAATTTAAAGGACATACAATTGCGTTCGATTTAAATTGTTTAGAAATAGGATTTATGTTCGATATTTGTAAAAAATGTTTGATTTTGTAACAAATAAAACTATTTTTGCAGAATTAACAATGATGCCGAAAAATGTAAAAAAAAAACCGAAACAAAAGTGTCTGGAACACAGACTTATCTTTTATATATCTTATAGCGAAATAAAATAATCTATTTATACATTTATCTGTCATTTTAAAGAGTTGTTTTGATAATATAGCTCTACCACTTCTTAATTTGGTAAATTCGTCATTTTTAGCATGTAAAATTCCCGATGAATTAAAAATATCGACTATTATTCCGGTTCCTAAAGTAAATAATTCTCACAGGGCTGTTGATTTTCGACCTGTTAACATGCTTAGTTGTGTTGAAAAAATTATGGAAAAAGTAGTGATGAAACAACTGTTAGAATTCATAGAAGCCAAAAAAACTATAAATAGTATGCAATCTGGTTTTCGGGGTAAGCATAGCTGTGAAACTGCAGTGCAGTATGTCCTTAATGACTGGAAACACAGTTTCGATCAAAATCTTATTACGGGTGCTGTATTCTTGGATTTGAGGAGGGCCTTTGAGACCTTGATAGGGAAAGACTACTTAAAAAATTAGAAAGCGTCGGTATAAGGGGTGAAGTGTTGAAATTTATGAATAATTACTTAATTAAAAGAAAACAAACATTGAAATTGAATGACGTTGTATCTGATGAGATTGCGAGCAGCATGGGTGTTCCACAGGGTAGTGTGTTGGGTTCATTATTATTTCTTATATATATTGACGATATAGTGAATACATCTGGTGATTGTTATATACATCTTGTTGCAGATGATGTTCTTTTATGTTTTGCATGTTCTGATGGTATTCAATTAGTTGACACACTGAACTCTACATTGCAAAATTTATATTGGTGGCGTTCTTGTAACCAATTAAAAATAAATGTGGACAAAACCAAATTTATGATAATCTGCAATGAGAATGATTACAGAACTTTTTCTAGTGGAGATCCATTATTAAAATAGACAATGAAACAATTGAAATGGTGGAAAAGTTTAAATATTTAGGAGTAATCATAGAGAAATTAAATTTCAAGAACATGCAAATAACTTAATAAAAATAATCTCTTATAAAATTAACTATATTTAAAGATGTTCTAATTTTTTGACAAGGTGGACCTGTTTAATACTCTGGTGTTGCAGCACTTTGTTTATTGCTCCACAAATTTTGTGCCTTCCTAATTAAAATGAAAAGGCAAGATTTCAAAAATTGCAAAATAAAGCCATGAGAGTTATACTCTCAGGTACAAGAAGAACATCAATTAACTACATGTTGAGGGAAATTCAATGGTTGTCGGTGAAGGACTTCTTTTAATATCAAACATTAATCTTGCTTTTCCCCGCGACGTCACCTCCAAGAAACTTGGAGAATACAAATTTTTTAGTTTTAGGAGTTTTCTATTTCTTTTTTAAATCAACTTTCTGTGAAAACGCTATGAAAATTAGTTTAATTTCTATAAACAAAAAACAAAAAAAGAACTTTATATCACTCCTGACAACCTCCTCTTCATGGCTATAAAGTTTCATCGAAATCCATTCAGTCGTTTCGAAGAGTAGCAGACAAACATACAGACGGACAGAAAGAAGTAAACTATATCAGTTCTGACACCTTTCTCTTCATATCTTTAAAGTCTCCTCGAAATTGGTTCAGCCGTTTCCAAAATTAGCCCGTACAGACAGACAGACACTTCAATTTTATTTGTATGGTTAGATTTATTAAGTCTTAACAAATACAAAAAAATACACTATGTGAGAAAATATTATTATAATAAATTACGCTATAAAAGAAAGTAAACTCTACAGTAATATGTGGTTTTAAAAGTTCGAGTATATAATCTCTTTATAAAGAGGAATAGCGAAATATTTTTTCTGAATTTGAGGTTCTTGGGATGGAATCGCCCCTTGGATCCTCCCCTGGTTAGCACCTTCCGCGTAAAGTCAGCTCGAAACCAAAATATATCGTTTCCAAACACCACGAACGTGACATATAAAACTGGACTGCTCTTGGAAATAATTTTTGACCCCCCTTATTGGTCGCCATTAGGTGCAATGATTTGTATGGCAACATTGAATTCCCTGCTAGTTTCTTACATTGGCGTGAATGTATCGTGTATGAATGTCAATTCTATTATTCTAACTAACAGGTTTAGAAAGTAACTATCTCTTTGTATACTATATCTAAAACAATCAATCGCTCTTCCTTGTTTTACTTGACAGGTTAATTGAGTATATTCAATAAAGAAAGACCAGGATAATTGTTTCTATAAAACAATATTTAACTTGAATTTCTACTTTTAGTTTCCTCAAAATTATAATTTTTCTGTTTAAAGCAACTCCAATAAAGCTAATTTTTTTAACTTCTTTGAAATAGCGTAAATATGTAACAATTTTATTATTTTTAGATAACAAGCATGAAATGTCAGTTCTTATAAATAAATGAAAATGCTTTTTCTATGACTGTTTACATATTTTATTTTTTACAACAAAACTGTTATTTAGCAAAATAGCTATAATGTGAAATATGCACCAAAAACAAATCGAGACTTTTTTTTTTGTTAAAATATCTGTTTTAGAAAAGATTGTGGAAATCAGTTGGTATTTTTGTAAATAATTGTATAATCTACATCCTTATTCGGACGTAGAGTATAAGAAGTTAACGAAAAAAAGTATTAAGACATTTATTTTAAAAAATTTTGTATCATGAATTAATATAGTATATTGTTTAATGTAAGGTAGCGAAATGTCCACATGATCTATTGCAAAGTAAGAGAGTTTCATCATTTAAAAATAGCTTCCATTAGGTCTTTGTTAAAATTATTTTCTCTTCAACGCTTTTAGGGAACTGATATGTTAGGTATTTATATAGGGTTAACAACATTCATAATAATGTTGACATTTCCTTTATAATAACGGAACTTTAATTCAAAGGAAGTAAAGTAACATTATGTACTAAACCATTTTTATAAAAAAAAATTAAACTCTAAAGGGGATAGTGTTAAAGCAGTTTATATTTAATTGTAAACAAAACAATATTTATTAAGACACTTTAAATATAAAAAAGCTTGTAAACAGAAGAGAATTCTTACATTAATACAATCATTTTTAATCTAAATACATACATAAAGATTTACTAGCAACTTTTAATTTTTACACTAGGTCAAACTTTCCATTTACTTAACTGTTTGACAATCTAGAATTGACCTTTCCTAGAGTTGAATTTTTGAAATGGTAATCAATCGCAGCTTCTCACTACCTTGACAAAGGATTTTCATGACACAAATTTCCTATCTGAGCTAAAATCAAGAATTTTTGTTTTATTAATTAATAACATATTCAAATAAAAGGTTATTATTTTATTTTTAGACAAAACAAATACATAAAAGTAAAATTTATGTAATTTCCAAACATGTTTAATAATATTGAAAAATTTCATATTATATGCAATCATTTATTTCTATTTTGATATGGCATATTGGTTTTTAAACGTATAATCATTTTAAATTTTAACACCATACCAGTTTCGATATTCAGCTTTATATGTCAGTGGAACATTAATTTTATGGTAAAACGATATTGTTGTTGGTTAATGCACACCTAATTCAGGACTTTTTTTTGTAGAGCCAGTGTATATTATTAAGCGGAAGTTTAGTTGCTTCAAGATGATTACATCGAACAGTGCTTCATAGTTTTTTTCAGGCAGTTTATTTGTAAGAAGCACATCACAAACTTTTTGCTCATCTTCTTGTATAAAATTATTTCCAGAAAAATGCTCTGAACAGAGTTCCTCATCTGGTGTATAAAAGAATTATGATCATGACCAATGTGCTTAGCCTTTGAATTTGAAGATTCTTTTCTCTTAGAAAACTAAAATATTGATTGCATTTAAAAATTATCATACATCATATCCATAAGATTAAACTTGTTACCCTTAGATTTACAATTTGATTCTAAGGTAAAATTTTATATAATTATTATCGAATGCTTTATAACTTACCAATTAAATAAATTCCAATTTACCAGATGAGGTATTTGCACGTCTTTCGATGAAGAATCACATTTTTTAAAATACCAAAAAAAAAAACAAAGTTCACGTTCCTGTTTGAAATTTTCTGTAAAACGTTACATAAAATGTGATAAAATGCATAAAATAGCAAAATCAAAAATAAATTATTGTCAAAATGAAAAGTATTCAGTCAATGTCAAAAATACACTTTCTCCAATATAATAAAAACTTAGGGAATTCATTGTTGCCAAAGCAATTATTTGCACGTAATGGCGTGGAGCATGGTGGCGTCATTTTTATTATAAGGGAGGTATTATGCATGATCAGTCCAGTTTTATATGTCAAGTTCTTGCCAAACACATAAGACTTTTTTACTTTAATTTTTTAGGTAGTTACATTTTGCCAACAAGTTTTTGTGGAACTAATTATATATCAAAAGTGTGTCATATAAAAATATTTCTCGGCCATTTTCAATATGTATAAAAATATACCGATTAAAATTACTTAATTGCTTTTACTCCAAATCAATTAACAATAAAAAAATTATTTATAGTACATTGTAGTAGTACCATATTAATTAGCACGTTAAATTCGTCCATGGTAATGGTAATGAAACTGCGATGTTTGAATTTAATAGGGTTATTATTGAGTACAAAAATATATTTTGAGTTTCTAAGAAAAATAATCAATCAAAAGTGTGTTATAAAATATCAGTTAATTCTTTATGTACAGGGTGTCCCTAAATATCGATAGGGGGTCGTTTTTTATTAATTTTACGACAAAAAGTACATACTGATTAAAAGTTGATGCTGGTAGCCGTTACTATGTGGTAGTTAATCATCTTCGGGAAATGTTTAAAAAGTTAGTTAGTTAGTTAGTTTAAAGGTTAAAGGCGCATCAGTAACTCAGACCATTTAGCGCCTACTGTAGAAATTGTTGGGATCAATTAAACCTTATTATAAAGATCAGTGTGCCTCAAGAAACACAATAAACGTTTGGCTTTAGCAAGATCAAAAGACATAACTGTCACAAAGTCATTTGGAGTTAGATACCTCTCTCTAGCGTTTCTGTATGAGGGACAGTCAGAAATTATGTGTTTTATAGACAAAGGGGAGAGACAAGATGGACACTGAGGGGGGTCCTCGTTTTTAAGGAGAAAGGAATGGGTCATTCTGCAATGTCCTATGGCAATTCTCTTCCAAACAACATTTTCCCTTCTGGACAATTGGGGGAAGTGATATGTCTCTGAGAAATTTCTCTTGATGTGGAAGAGTTTATTGGGGTTTTCTAGAGATTCCCAGCGAGCCTGTGCAATGTTGCGAATAGTGTTATCAATGTATCTATTGAATTCTTTGGGGTTGAGTAAAGAGAAGAAAGGGGTGCCCTCAAGGATTGCAGATTTTGCTTGAGTGTCGGCCAATTCATTCCCCTCTATGCCGATGTGGCTTGGGGCCCTTATGAAAGCTATGTACAGATTACGTTGGGATCCCATTTTAAGGAGGTCAAGAATTTGATTCATGAGAGGGTGGGATGTGTTAAAGGCTTGGATCGATTTCAGGCAGCTGAGGGAATCAGAGATGATTAAATGATTGGGGGTGGAGGAGTGCTTAATTATCTCTCTAATGCACTGCTTGATAGCAAACAACTCAGCTGAAAAAATGGATGAAAGGGGATTTAACTTTGTTTTGTTACATGAAAAGCTGGTTACGGCAGCTGAGCCTACCCCTTGATCCGATTTGGAACCGTCGGTAAATGATAGTTTGAAAGATTTGAACCTAGAGTTAATTAGGCTAAGGAAGTGTTGATTGATGATGGAGGGTAAAGTATTGCTCTTATCATACTGCAGAAGATCAAAATTGATTTCAAAATGGGGATAATCTCAGGGGGGGAAGATCTGAGGGAGGATGGGGGTAGTATCAGGAATGGATATGTTATGAGAGGCTATAAACGCAGAAGCTCTGTCGTTGGCACCCAATGTGATATTTGATACGACCGGGAAATCAGAAGGGTTAAGGATTTTATCGTAATCTAAAAGAAATGGTCTAAATTTGACTGATATGACGTATTTTATGAGAAGAAAAGAACGTCGGAGATACAGAGGAGGAGTGTTAGTAATGGACTGAAGACTTACTATTGGGGAGGTGCGAAAAGCACCAGTCGATAATCGTAGGGCTTGGTTCTGGATAGGGTCAAGGGAAGAGATATACGAGGGTCTAGCCGAGTCATAAGCAACGCACCCATAATCCAGCTTGGGGAGAATGACGGAATTGTATATTTTGAGGAGCGTGTGGAAGTCTGAGCCCCAGGTGGTATGTGAGAGAAACTTTAATAAATTGAGATCCTTAAAGCATCGAGTCTTAAGGGAGGCAAAATACGGACGCCAGTTAAGCTTATCATCAAATATTAGGCCAAGAAACTCAAGTTGGCTGTCCATAGGGAGATGTCTACGGTTTAGTGAGATAGAGTTTAGTTTTAAGCAGTTTCTCTTTTTACAAAAGTGGGTGACCGTTGATTTAGACTGGCTAAAAGTAAAACCTGTCTTCATTGCCCATGATTGCAGTTTCTGAATGCATAGCTGAAGTTGTCTTTCACAGGTGATAGAAGATTGTGAGGCAATGTATATAAGTAAGTCATCAGCGTAGAGTCTAGCCGTGATGGAGGGGGGAATATAGTCATTGATGGAATTCATAGATAGAAGGAAAAGGGTGCAGCTAAGCACTGAGCCTTGAGGGATGCCATTGCCATGCCATGTTTAAAAACGAGCTACTATGTTTTATACCACTAAATTTATTAAGAAAACAGTGACTGCAGTTTCAACTCACAGAGTCATTTTCAAACTGAATTACAAAGGTAGACTAAGTATTCAATACAGAAACATGAGAAAATTTAACAATAATTAAAAACTACCTGAGAAATTACATTATTTCAAAGGGGAGGTACTAAATTTTGGGAACTAATTATTATTTGGCGATAACAAATAACGGGAAAAACCCAAGTTCTGTCTGGTCATTAAGCAAATTTACATTTTTATTTTTACTATGTTTATATATTTCTAAAGATTCAAGAATATTTAACTTTTGGCCCTTTGTTGAATAATATAATATGTCAGTGTTGTCTAAATCAGGAAAACTGTGGCTGTGTTCTAAGCAATGGTTGGCAACGCTCGAGTCTGTTTTTTGTAGTCTATATGATCGGTGGTGTTCTGAAAAGCGAGTTTTAAAGCTTCTACCACTTTGTCCAACATACAAGCTATCACACTCTGAACATTTTAACTTATAAACTCCTGATTTATCAAATTTATTAATTTTATCTTTAGCATTGTAAAGGATAGTGGACAGATTGTGTTGAGATTTAAAAGCTACTTTTATGTTACGTTTGGAAAGGGTATTAACTTTGTTTTCTGATAGGGTACCACAGTATGACAAAGATATATAAGATGAACTATCTTTATCATTTTTTATTTTAGGATATATTGAATTAAAAGCTAGTTGTTTTTGTTTTTTAGTTATTAATTTCTTTATGGTTTGTTGGGAGAAATTGTTTGATATTGCAATCCTTTCAATGATATTTAGTTCCTCTTGAAGATCTTCTTCAGAGAGAGGCAAAGAGAATGCTCTATGTATCATTGAATTGTATGCAGCCATTTTGTGTTGTAAGGGGTGAAAAGAATCATTAGATATAGTACTACCTGTAAACGTTGGTTTTCTAAAAATTTTAAAATTACACTGATTATTGAGGTGAGATATGATGAGATCAAGAAAATTTATTTTATGGTTATTTTCAGTTTCCAGAGTAAATTGAATTTTTGGATGGCAATTATTAATGAATTGTAAGAATTTTTGAAGCTGTCTAGTAGTGCTTTTAAAACTTGCATCATCTACATATCTGTACCAAAATTGATGTTCTAGCATGTATTAAAGGCATTACTAGGCAGCTTCAAAAATTCTTACAATTCATTAATAATTGCCATCCAAAAATTCAAGTTACTCTGGAAACTGAAAATAACCATAAAATAAATTTTCTTGATCTCATCATATCTCACCTCAATAATCAGTGTAATTTTAAAATTTTTAGAAAACCAACGTTTACAGGTAGTACTATATCTAATGATTCATTTCACCCCTTACAACACAAAATGGCTGCATACAATTCAATGATACATAGAGCATTCTCTTTGCCTCTCTCTGAAGAAGATCTTCAAGAGGAACTAAATATCATTGAAAGGATTGCAATATCAAACAATTTCTCCCAACAAACCATAAAGAAATTAATAACTAAAAAACAAAAACAACTAGCTTTTAATTCAATATATCCTAAAATAAAAAATGACAAAGATAGTTCATCTTATATATCTTTGTCATACTGTGGTACCCTATCAGAAAACATAGCTAATACCCTTTCCAAACATAACATAAAAGTAGCCTTTAAATCTCAACACAATCTGTCCACTATCCTTTACAATGCTAAAGATAAAATTAATAAATTTGATAAATCAGGAGTTTATAAGTTAAAATGTTCAGAGTGTGATAGCTTGTACATTGGGCAAAGTGGTAGAAGCTTTAAAACTCGCTTTTCAGAACACCACCGATCATACAGACTACAAAAAACAGACTCGAGCTTTGCCAGCCATTGCTTAAAACACAGCCACAATTTTCCTGATTTAGGCAACACTGACATATTACATTATTCAACAAAGGGCCAAAAGTTAAATATTCTTGAATCTTTAGAAATATATAAACATAGTAAAAATAAAAATGTAAATTTGCTTAATGACCAGACAGAACTTGGGTTTTTCCCGTTATTTGTTATCGCCAAATAATAATTAGTTCCCAGTATTTAGCACTGTTTTCTTAATAAATTTAGTGGTATAAAACATAGTAATTCCTTTTTAAACATTTCCCATCCATACTGATATATTTCCGAAACAATATAGTATAGCTTAAAAAAGATAAAGCTATATGAAATGTTTGGTTCCATCCATCTTTTTGTTGCTTTCCGACATTTTCGTCTTTTGTTTGTTTCGCCAGATCACATATATATTTTTGAAGTTTTTTTTTGCTCTTTGTCTCTTCTACTAGCCAATTGAAAGTCTGCTTTTAATCTGACTTTCTTCTTCAGACAATACTAAATCTAAATGCCACTGGATGCTGCTCTTGAACAAGACCTACGAGTTTTTCTTCCCATGGTTTAATTTTGATTGCCTTAAGTTAGGTTAAAATCATTGTAGGCATATAGTTTACCTGTATCAACTACAGATGGTGAGCAGATATATTAGGATTGATGATTATATAGCCAATAGCATTTTTATATAGTTGTAGCCGTATAATTTATAGATATAGATTCCTTTACTAGTTGTAAAAATCCATGTAACAAATTTTAGTTTATTTGTTGTATCTTAAATGAAAAGTGCATTTTTTTGTTAGTTTTGTGGTGCTGAACACAAAAATGACAATAAAATTAAAAACTTAGTTGCAATTTTCAAGAACAAGTTTTTTTTTACTTTATTTTTAACAAAATAATAAAAAATACATTCTTTTACTCTCGTACAGATACTAAATATTCTGTTTTTTTGCTTTTCTTTTGTGAACTGTTTCTGGAGCATCTCTAACAGGTGTCCAACAGTAGTCGGCAAGCACGGAAGCATTCCACTTTCCCTGATACCTTTTCTCCATTGTTGATACATCCTGATGGGAGTGTTCGCCGCGCTCATCACTTACAGGTCCATAGTTATCAGTCCAGATGTGAATGTAGGAAATGAATCTTTAGAGACTGTCGCAATTAGCAATGCCCCTGGTGGTAGGGACATGTAGCTAGCGATCTATTTTCGACCACCGTAGTAAATGTAGGGATGTTTTGTCCCGATACCGATGGTGGACTCATCAGTGGGATCCACCGGTATCTTTCCCAGACATCCTCGTACTTTCCACAAACTTGGACCTCTATTTAAGTCCAGTTTCGCCGGAAAGCGGTGGTAAGATGTTAGGTTCCACAACATGCTCCCCCTAAGGCATTTGCTCTCCGGCTTAAACTGTCGGACAGTCCAAGCCGTTAGAAAGCACAGGCCTGAAAAGGAAGTGGAACGGACGTTCTCGGTGGTCTTTCAATGGCCGGGTCAGGCTTAATCAAAGCCAACGGAGGTTAAGACCCTTGTCTGCCGCCGTCCCTGCTCGGGCGCCATGTCGCAATTAGCAATGCCCCTGGTAGTAGGGACATGTAGCTAGCGATCTATTTTCGACCACCGTAGTAAATGTATGGATGTTTCGTCCCGATACCGGTGGTGGACTCATCAGCGAGATCCACCGGTATCTTTCCCAGACATCCTTGTACTTTCCACAAACTTGGACCTCTATTTAAGTCCAGTTTCGCCGGAAAGCGGTGGTAAGATCTTAGGTTCCACAACAAGACATATTGTAACTCATTTTTTAATACGATGATAACATATTTTCAACAACAGTTACGTAATTGTTAGCTTTTTTATTTCCGGAGAAATTAATGACCACAAGGTGAAAGTCATTCCAAGCATCGCCTTCCGTTTTGCAGCTGCTTATAGAGTTTCTACATTTTTAGAGAATATTCGAGAATTTTCTCTTCAATTTCATAATATTCGTAATAGTGGCGTTTGTCATTTGTTTATATACAGAAGCTGTGCAGTACAAAGCAGATATAAAACTCGATTTAAATGGGTTTAAATGACTATCTTACTTATTTTAAGCCCTGGGGGTTGGAACTTAGTATATGGGGGTCATCCCTGGATATCCCGTACGGTGTTGCCAAGTTGTGCAAAGTTTCCTTAACTTGGGGAAAACGTATATTTGGCAATGTCGAATTTTTGCGGTTACATTGTTATTTTAGATACATTTTGGCTGTTGTGCAGTATTATTATAGTTGATTAGATTAAACTGAATTGAATCAAATATGTCCTCTATATTAAACCCAAGCTCTGGTGCCGTCAAGTAGACGATACATTTGATACTAACGTATTCATGCTTAATTAATAATTGCGTTTTTTCATTTCAGATAAATATAATATTCCATGTTGCTGCCACAGTACGTTTCGATGAAAAACTCAAAACCGCTATCGCCATCAACATCAGAAGTGTACTTGAATTAGCCCAGCTCTCAAGAGAAATTATGAATCTTAAATCGCTCATGCATGTTTCCACAGTTTTTGGTAATTGTCCTCAAAAGTACATCGAAGAAAAAATATATCCTCCAGCTATTGATGGAAAAAAGTTGATGTTGATGGCCGAGAGTGTTCCGGAAAAGATTTTAGACGATATAGCGCCTAGGTAGGTAAAATCGTCGTTATTATATGTTTATTATTCAAAAAAATTAAAATACTTTCATAATCACGTATCAAGTTAGGGTTTGATGGGAAGTAGAATTGGGAATAATCGTCATGAGCTTGATTGAACTGAAGAGTAACATTTAATGTTATTTTAGGCTCTTGTCTGGTTATCCAAATACCTATGCCTTCACTAAACAAGTAGCAGAAGACGTTCTTAGACAGGAATCTGAAAATATGCCTGTAGGAATTTTCAGACCAGCAATAGGTGAGCTAAAAAAATTGAAATCCAACTACATCAAAAGTAAAAAAAAAAGATCAAAGTTTACATGATTATCTTTTGCAGTGGTTTCCACGTACAAAGAACCTGTAGCAGCTTGGATCAACAATATGTATGGTCCCACAGGAGTGTGTGCAGGAGCAGGTGTTGGGCTACTCAGAACTCTCCATTGTGATCCCAAAGCTAACGCTAATCTCGTTCCAGTGGATATGTGTGTAAATTCCTTGATTGCTTCTGCTTGGCAAGTTGGAGAGAGATATCAACAAGGTAAATATAAATAACAAGGATATCATTATTGAAATATTTTTATTCGAAGCAACCCATCGTACTTTTCACTGTCCCGGATCTTCTCACCCTAGCAAATGAGACAAATGGGGTCAAATCTGGTCGTCAGATAGGCCATCTCATTTTGTTTGTATTTATGAATTAAAAAATAAATTGTTAAACTGATTTTCAACCTGATTATTTTTTTTAGCTCTTAAAGAGGAGAAGTCGTATGAAATGCCAGTGTACAATTATGAATCCAGCAATGATCAGCCCATAACCTGGGGATCCTTTATGCACCTATCAGAAACTAATGGTATTAATTTCCCATCAAATAAAAGCATATGGTACTATTGTTTTAATATTTATAAGTCTTACCCAGTATATTTGTTTATGACGTTCCTGCTTCATACTATTCCTGCGATTTTAACTGATACTGTGCTTGTTTGTTTGGGAAAATCACCTAGGTAAGTTAAGAAAAATCGCTTATGTCGAATTTTTACCATTTTGAGTAGACATTTTCGAAGAGAATCGAGTTACATCATGCATATTTATTTTAAAATTATATATCAATTGGCAACACTGGCGTTGCTAGGTGTCAGCTGACATATTCATTGTAAAGTTTGACATTTTAGACGATATACGTATTCACAACGTTTTGGCATAAGGACGTTATTTATATGGTAATGAAGTACCTACAAAAACTACTGTATATCGCTAGTTTCATGAATTCAATCATGGTCGCCGTTCGCTCATGGACGAGTCGTGTGAAGGTCGTCAACAAATGCTTTTACAAGTCAAAATTTTCACTAAAAACCGTGCTTCTTCCAGCTTCCTTATATTCGGAGGTAGAATAAGAATGTTGACTGTATTCATCTAAATTTTTCCATAATAGAAAACCTAGAAAACACAATATTTTCCTTTATTTTTAAGGAATTTAATTTTTATTTAATAATCAAAATGTAATTAATTGAATCTCCTTCAAGTCACGTGACAACGAATACCAATCAAAGTGAATGACGTCATTGAGTTCTAACGTCATCGCTGTCAAAGGCTACGTTATTAGGTTAATATTATTTTATGGTAATTTGCGTGCAATTTCCTCTAAATTTGCTTACTACTTTAAAAATAATAAATTTTGATATAAGAAAAATAAACAAATATTATTAAAACTTACATTAAGATGATCGTCACAAAAATACATTTTAGATTGTGTCGGCACAAGTGCCACATCCCTTCGGTGAAGCCACATTTTCCTATTATTTTCCGAAAGTGGAACGTGAATGAATAACTTTTCAGATGTTTTAATTGTAGTACTTGTATACTGAGATACCACATAACACTTTGAAAACTTAGAACTCATCTTTTATTACAAAAATTACGAAAAAACTTTATAGGTATATTCTTTTGAGTAATTATAACTTTTAGTTCTGTCACTTGAAGTAATCATGATCACTTTGACCCAATGACACGTAAATGCATATTCAAAAGAACATGAAGTAATCAGTTTTACTTTTTTCACTTTGATCAGTGATAATTTACTCAAAAGAATACAGCCAGTATCTCCTCCTCACTTTGACAGTTTATCAGTCTTTGGCACTTGTGTAAAGTTAGCGGCGTTTTTCGGGAACGTTTCTACCAGAGACGAATTTTAGAAGGGATCTTATCAATTGCACCTACCGTAAAGAATATAGGGTAGTTGGAAACGAATTTGATGTTTATAAATCCACAACTAGTAGAGTTTTTCAAGCATTTGTATACGATGTAAACATAAATTTAGCTACAACATTTACTATAACTTCCAAATGCAACCCATTCCATTAAACAGCCAGACCGATAGAATTTATAGAATTATGCCAGAGGTGAAATGTAGACTCGAAGCTTTCTTGTGAAAATTGCATATTTCTATATTGACCCACTATCCGATGCTGGTAGTTTCTACTCTGTATTTTAACTCCTGCTGGTTGTTCACATTTCTTATAGAGTGAGTTATTTTCTTCAATAGAGTAGTCGTTTTCGAAAAGTATTTCCAAGTTTTAGACTCGAAGCTTCCCTTGTGAAAATTGCAGATGTCTTTATTAACCCATCCGTTGCTGGCATATTTGATATCTTAACTTGTACGAGCTTTTGGTTAGAACTAGTTGTCTATAACTTATGCTTTACGGCTTTTAATTTTTCCACTAGGTACAACATCACAATGAAATATGTTAGTATATCACGAAATTAAGCACTTAATCTTCCAAATTTTATTGTCTAAGAGCCGTTTTACACACACAAGAATTATTGCCAAAATTTATCTCATAATTATGTTGAAAATTTTCATAAAACTAATTTGCTGTTTTACACATCAAAGAATTATTGTCAAAATTTTGGTGAAAATTTGCGGCATAAAAATATAGAACGTGTTCTATATTTTTATGACCAAAATGCAGAAAGTGCGCGAAAATCGACGCAGAATAAAATATGTGAATTGACAACCTGCGTTTGGTAATCAACCTAATCTCAATGTTTACTCATTGTTTCTTGCACAAAATATCTCTTATTTTGTGGTTTTTTGATTATATATGTTTGGAAACTTTCATATTTATGACATTTTAAGGTTATTCCCATATTATTTAACTGCTTGAACGTCACATGTTATGAAAATGCGCATGAGCACCGACAAAATTACCACCAAAATTATATTCAGAATTCTTGTACGTATCAAACAGAGTGGTATTTTATTTTAAAAATTATCTCCACAGAATTTTCGGCAAAAATTTGCTGAAAATTTTGGTTATAATTTTCGGAATAATTCTTGTGTGTGTAAAACGGCTCTAATTTGTTGTTTAGACAGTAGGCACAATTGACAAGTTTCCTTATAAAAATTCGTCGTTGGTAGAAATGTTTCTGAAAAACGCCGCTAACATCGCACAGGAGACGCAGTGACGTCACAGCCGTTTTGGAGCGAAATTTGAAACTGAATTTAAAATATATAATTTAAAAAAAAAATGTATTGGTTCAAATGCATGATGCAAAAGTGTAATAATTATCGTGAAGAATACCTTGAAACACAATAAACCCAAATAATAAATATTTGTTTTTGTTTATTATTCCCGATATATAAATGGGCAGCCTAGTATTAGAAAGGTATTAAGTATTAATTTTAATTATTTTTTAGAATGGTAAAAGCCTACAAAAAGATCCACAAATTCTCGAACGTCATTTCTTACTTTTCTATAAGAGAATGGATTTTACAGCGGGACAATGTGAGAACTCTTTTAAATGAAATGACTGAGAAGGACAGAGAAATATTCTTCTCTGATTTGAAGCAGTTGGACTGGAACGACTTTTACAAACTCTACTTGAAAGGTGTGAGGATGTACTTGCTTCAAGATCCACTGGACACTCTGGAAAAAGCCAGGAAGAAATGGAATAGGTTAGTTTTTTTGACAGTCTGATAAATAAATTAATGTTCAAAAAGGGTATTAATAGTAAGACGATTATTTTAAAAAAAACATAGTTTGGTCTATAACTCAAAATCTGATGCCTTTAGAAACAAACTAAATATGCCAGTAACCCATTTTTACTTTTTCATAAACTTATATATGTATTAACTAAGATACAACAGTTGTCAATTGCGCACTGTATCTTAAAAACAGAGAGGGCTGGGAAAATCTTGTTTGTTGCATCTTTTGTTTAAGAAATAATAGCACAGCTTCGAGAAAATCACAAATCTTTATCTTAAATAATAACAGAGATATCCTACAAAAGTGTTGAAAATTGACACCCTGTACAACAAAGTATAGCTGCATTTTTTTAATGCAACGTTGCCAAACATCCTGTTTTTTCATTATATATATATATATATATATATATATATATATATATATATATATATATATATATATATATATATATATATATATATATATATATATATATATATATATATATATATATATATATATATATATATTAATTTGACATATTCTGCCTTTTTCAGATTGTACTATGCTCACCAGTTCATCAAATTCGTAGCAGCACTTGCAGTCTTACACATACTTTATTGGCTAGTAACATATAGTTTAAGTTGGTTATAAACAATATTTATTAATTACTTTAGTTTTGTATTGCGTGACTGCATTAGTTGAGTGTGATATGTAGACTTGTCTTAAGATAATATTAAGTTTACAGGTTATATGTACACTGATATAAATATATTGTGATATTAAGACAAATGGTACAGTTAGAGGAGGTATTTAGATGGAAAAAAACTTCATTCAAACTGTATTGTATGTGTACAAAAAAGGGATACTTAAATAATAGAAAAAGGGCTAAGTTTATAATATTTCTTATTGTCCAGGGCTATACTTTTGCTACGGAGGAATCTTGGTGTTAATTTTTTGTTACCCTACTGTGTAGGCACATACATATTATTTATGTATTATTTTTAATTTTTAATAAATGGATTTTTTACGAAGCTGTTTTATTGTTGTTATTGTTATTTAATCCTATGGAGAATTACCAATTTCGCAAAATATTTGACAATTTTAATGAAATAATTTTCACGTCGAAAAGAAATCATATAAATGTTTGAGAGTTTTAACACTATATTACAAGAAACAGTTTAACCTATCATTTTTAAGTAAAGTTTTTATGAGAAGAAAAAGTTACTGCAACCAATGGTACAATAAAAACATAGATATGTATAAAACTTGCCATAGGCCCTGGTGGATTCACTTTAGTTTTTATCATGTAATGCGTGGAAGACTACAAATCACGGATTTCAAAAAATAAAATGGATGACAGATTGAAATTGAGCTGTCAGACCAAAAATGTTCGTAGCAAGCTCCTCGCCATATTGGGGAAAGTCACGTTTTTGCACGTCAAATCAACCGTTAGAAGTCAAGAAAAGTGTCATTGTTGTTGTTATTGTTGTAAAGTTATTGATTGTCATTAAAATCTTTGTTTTTCTCTGGATTAAATTTATTTTATATTACTTAACAATCAAGTAATATAGACTAAGCCATCGGTCAAATATTTAGATGTAAATATAGGCCACAAAATTATCTTAAATTGGCACTCTAGAACTGTTAAATAAAAATGTATACAAAGCGCCAATATTTTAAAAGTGTAATATATAAAGAAAAAGGTATATCAAGGAAAACAGCAACTCATACATACAAAGCAATATGCCATCATTTGGAATATGCGCCCCCTATATAAAGTAATTGCAGAAAGCCAGTACTGATAAATCTTGAAAAATTCCAATTATCTTACAAATTGTTATTTCCAAATTTTTTATAAGTTGTGTTGAGAAAAACATTTATGTTAAACTTAACTGTTTCAAAGTAAGATACTCGGCTGTTATGGATATATGTTTACAAGTATTTATGTTAAATTCATAATCAGAACTAGTCGTAGAAAAACGTTTTTAAATAACACGCTCATACTAATAATAATTTTGTGTGTCAGTAACCTCAAATTTATTTAAACTTTGCGAGACACATTCAACTTTCTAAGGATATTTTAATTAAAAATTAGAAAATACTAAAAATAAAGGAGTATCACCTAATTAACATTTCAATTATTTTTTTCAAAAAATAAAACGTATTGAAGGAAAAGTTCGTCAACATATCGCTTTTTTTAATGACGAGTTATTTTTAACAACCAAAAATACAATAAAATTTTTCAATCTATTTATATTTACGACCAACCAATAGTATCGCATACATCCAGAGATTATAATTAATTAACACGGATTAGCTCACTCGGGTGAGTTTAAAACATAATACTATAATTTTATCTCTTTCTACTACCCATATTGTTCAACTACTTATGTCTATACAAATTCGGAAACCTACGCGAATTGCTTCTACCCTTGACGGATTATATTTATCCCGTGTAATTTCCCTATCGTATTCACTGTTATTATAAGTGAACTTTCCCCAATATGGCGGATGGCATAATCTCACCATTTTCAGTTTATCATGTGAGCCGGGCCTGCTATAAATGCTAATAATGTTAACATTTTTAAAACAAATGAATATATCTGCCTTCTAGATAATTAAAATTATTCTCTGACGACCTGTGAACCGTCTTAATGCGGAACGTGCATGAATGTGTATTATTTTTTTCGTAAGGTTTAACTCTACTTTTCGTAGTTAGTTAATCAATAAAATATAAAATCAAGGTGTCATATTAAAAATTACGAGAACTGAAATATTCGGTTAACTAATTGTCGCTACTGATTTAGTATAAAGTCACTTTATATCACATGTTTGTAGAGAAAGATGACGAGAAAAAAAAAGAGACGTGTGAGAAAAACGTCACTTTTTGTGACATTTTCGTCCTAGAAAGGTCAAAGTTGCGGGGCAGCCGGGCGATTTTTCCAAAAAAACCAAAAAGAAAATGTTTTCCAGACTTGTAAGACCCACTTTGGTTTCTGCCAGAAACTTTTCCACATCAAAACAGGTATTTCTTACATTATCTTTTATGACTATATATTATGAGGGTTAATATTCAAATCGACGTGGAATAATTTATTGTAAATTTTTACAAGATAATTTTAATTTCTTATCTGTGATGTAACGAGCAGATTACGTAGGGCAATTAATCTTCTTAATATTAAAATTATACGGTTAATTAGTTAAGTTGTAGAGGCGTTATTTTATAGATAGCGAATTATTTTGGACTTTATCTAATTGGCCTTACATTTTATTAATTAACTAATAAATCATACATAAAAAGAGGACCTTTCATATTTATAAATATTTAAGTATAAGTTATTTATAGCAAAAAAACCGGCTAATTATAAGTATATTTTGAAAATAGTTACATAACATTTTATTAGTATCCATTCTGAAAATTTTTGCATCGATAACAAAAATTTATTATTTTTTAAATTAAGTGTAGGTTTCAAGTACTGATAATTTTAATTTTGGTATATATAGAGTCCAAACTCTTTCAATAGATTAATGAAGAGAACCTCGTTTTGTCAATAGATTAAATAGATCACACATTTTGGAAAAGTAGCTATGCTTGGCGCTGGAGGTGCACTTGAAGCACTTCAAACTCAATAAGATTTGATATCACCAAAATACCAACTGCAATCCATTTTTTTCAAGCTTATTTTTTTGAAATTATTCATATTTTCATAGCCTTCACACTATGCACAAATCAACCCGATCTCACCAAAAATAATTTTAATCAAGTCAGTGGTAAATAAATATATCTTGAATTCTCTTAGTGAGAAAGAAAACCTAGCATTACTTAAGCTATATGTATACTGAATTAACAGCGATGAAGTTGGTTAAAGGAGTGTTGTTAGGTCAAAATTCAACTGTTAATCTTCATGAACCCACCAAAATACTGAACTCTAAAATATGATGCTACTCCACATAGAAGGAAAACTTTCCGATGACAGTGTTATGAAAGCTTTCCAAGTAACTATTATTAATAAATTTCATTAGGAATTTTATGTAACTTTTCATCAAAGATTCTGAAAAATTTAAATAAAGTTTATTTAAAAATAACTTTAATAGTTTTGTGAACCTTTCTGTAAGTTTTTAGAAGCAATTATTCAATTTTATAAGAAAAAAAAACTGCAATCTTCAAGTGAACAAACTGGAAAGCTTAGTGTAACTTTCGTAGTAAGTTTTCAAGTAAAGTTTCTGTTATTCCAAATTGATACTTTCAAGAAAGCTTCTATAATCATTCAGTAACTTCCTTGGAACATTGAATATTCCTGACAGATTATTGTAAGATCAAACGTAATCCATTTGTTAGTCGAGGCTTCCCCAAAAACTTTTTTTAAAGTTTCAAAACTTACTTTAAAGCTTTCTGTATGCTTACTGCAGTCTTTTGTTCTTTGTGGGACATGATTCTGAGAAACCATAATTTTTTTTTATAGATTTTTTCGAACATCTCCCTCCTTTTGTCAAGAATTTGAAAACCCTATAGTATTTTTTGTTTGAAATAATTTTATTATGAATAAATTTGATCAAAATCTGGCACCCAAATAGAGAAAAGCTGTTACTGTTTGACATGCCCTTCAAGTAGCATTCATAATAATGTATTTTTACAGAATAACTACAAAGTTACAGTTTGTGGAGCTTCTGGTGGTATTGGACAACCACTTTCTCTTTTATTGAAAACTAATCCTCTTGTCTCTGAGTTATCCTTGTATGATATTGTTCATACACCTGGAGTAGCTGCTGATTTATCTCATATTGAGACTCCTGCCAAAGTCAAAGGGTAAGTAAAAATGAATTTTGATCTCGGCGTTATCTGCACATTGTTTTGCCTAAGTTGAGTTCCATTATGCTCATATTCACGAACAATCTTTATATTGTTACAAATATTAATTGTATACAATTTTTACCATCAGTTGTACATTTTTAAATATTTGTAATATTTTGATGAGAATTTCTTTGTCTAGCTTTAATGGTCCCGATAACTTGTTGGATGCCCTCAGAAATGCTGATGTCATTATTATTCCCGCTGGGGTACCCAGGAAACCTGGTAAATAGCTATAAATTAATTAGTCTTAAGATTTTTTAAAAATAAATATTTTTCTCATTATAACTCAATATAACCATTATCATTATCATAATATTGATTATTTTTTATGTTGTAATATTCATAGATGATGATATATCTTTATTTATTGCCACTATTTATCATTAACAAACATATTTGTTTTGAATTGTTTATTCTGCAGTTTTGCATTTAATAATATATCCTAAATTTATTTTTAAGTGGATCTAAACATATTCAACTAACAATATATTTCTGCTAAAAGATTGAGTTAAAATTTGTATGCTTTGACTGAACTCTTTAGGCCAAAATACTAGAAAAATCCATTAATTTTTCAAAGGTATGACCAGAGATGACCTTTTCAATACCAATGCTGGTATCGTCCGGGATCTTGCTAAGGCTGCCGCTGAAGCTGCCCCAAATGCACTGATTGGTATCATCACCAACCCCGTCAACTCTGCTGTTCCAATTGCCTGTGAAATTCTTAAAAAGGTAATTATTGTAAGAAGGCACACATTGCACATGATGATTTACATATTTGTAAATGAAACCTTGGAGAATACAATCTCAGTATGAGTATATATATATATATATATATATATATATATATATATATATATATATATTGTGTTGTAATAGTTTATTTTTTACGTTACAGGCTGGCAAACTTAACCCTAAAAGGATCTTTGGTATTTCCACATTAGACATTGTCAGAGCCAACACATTTATTGCTGAGGCGAAAGGATTGAACCCCAAAGACGTAAATGTTCCTGTCATCGGAGGACATTCTGGTGTTACTATTATTCCTCTTATTTCTAGGTAAATCTTAATAACACAAACGCACGCATATTTAATTCGCATTAAACGCCGGTCATTTGTATCTTATATATCTCTATAAATATTTTCTTAGGGCCACCCCATCTGTGAGCTTCCCCGAAGACCAGTTGAAGGCTTTAACTGTGAGAATTCAAGAAGCAGGTACTGAAGTAAGTCGTCCTTTTCTATTTATATAAATACTTTTTCTTGTTTAGCGATCTGTCTTCAATTTTAATAAAACAAAATGTGTAATTTTTTAATATTCTAATTGTTAATGTAAATATGTGTCACTTTTCAAATCAGTTACATGTAACCATTTTTAGGTCGTAAAAGCCAAGGCTGGCGCTGGTTCCGCCACCCTTTCCATGGCTTACGCCGGTGCCCGTTTCGCTAACTCCCTCCTCAGGGGTCTCAAAGGCGAATCGAATGTAATTGAACCCGCTTACGTCATTTCTGACGTCACGGAAGCTCAGTACTTCTCGACGCCTTTGTTGTTGGGTAAAAATGGTAAGTAATCATTTTAGCTTTCTTTGATAATAATTATTTATCAAAAAGAAGAGTGAAGATTATTCTTGGCGAACGTGTTGGATGTTACGAGGGTAACCGTTTATATTTTGGGGAACTGGCAATACTGGCGTTGCCTTCTGACATATTTTCGTGTAATTATTATTTTTCACAACTTGGCTTATGGCTCTTTCCTCCGTAGAAGGCGTTACCCATCCGTATATTGGATATTTAAATCCCGATTTGACCTGAGCATCTTAATACTAGTAATTTTTTTACATAAAGTTAATCAAACTATTCTTCATCCCTTCTGTAACTAACTATGATCATACAAAAAAATTCTACTCGTTTTTTTTAGCCATTTCTGACACGTTCTATTCGTTTTTATTTTTATGGATAAGGTAAATGAGTAAAAGGCGAAAGCTTGGTACATATAAACAAATAAATATATTGCGATTTTATTTAAATATTCTTTTGTTTCCTTATAATTGAAAAATTGTTCAGTTTAAAACATTCTGTCGGTGATTGTCGATACCACATGTTAAAAATATCCTTAGCGCTTATCTCGTTGTTTACAAAGTTGTTTATAGAGGTTTCATCAACAGATTTATTTAAAAATATTAAAGAGAGTATGACCTTATTAATATTGATTTATATTTTTTTTTATCGGTAACGATTTTTGGGTATTGACATAAAATATCAGGCAATCAACATAAAATAAATACAAGTAATTAAGTTTTGTTGTTTTACATGTTCGCGTTGGATTCTGCATAATTTGCACGAACATAACATATAAAACTGGACTGCTCATGAAAATAATTTTTCGACTCCCCCCCCCCACTTATTGATCGCCATTAGGTGCAATGATTTGTATGGCAACATTGACTTCCCTGCTAGTTTCTTATATTGGCGTGAATGTGTCGTGTTTGAATGTCAATTCTATTATTCTAACTAACAGGTTTAGACAATAACTATCTCTTTCTTTAGTATATCTAAAAGAATAAGTCGCTCTTCCTTGTTTTACTTGACAGGTTAATTGAGTATATTCAGTAAAAAAGACCGGGATAATTGTTTTTGTAAAACAATATTTAACTTAAATTTCTACTTTTAGTTTCCTCTAAATTATAGTTTTTCTGTTTAAAGCAACTCCAATAAAGCAAATTTTTTTAACTTCTTTGGAACTGCGTAAATATGTAACAATTTTATTATTTTTAGATAACAAGCATGAAATGTCAGTTCTTATAAATAAATGAAAATGCTTTTTCTATGACTGTTTCCATATTTTATTTTTTACAGTAAAACTCTTATTTAGCAATATAGCTAAAATGTGAAATATGCGCCAAAAACAAATCGAGACTAAATTTTTTTTAAATATCTGTTTTGGAAAAGATTGTGAAAATCAGTGGGTATTTTTGCAAATAACTAGTATAATCTACATCCTTATTCGGATGTAGAGTATAAGAAGTTAAAAAAAAGTATTAAGGCATTTATTTTTAAAAATTTTATATCATGAATTAATATCGTATATTGTTTAATGTAAGGTATCGAAATGTCCACATAATCTATTGTAAAGTAAGAGAGTTTCATTATTTAAAAATAGCTTCGATTAGGTCTTTGTTAAAATTATTTTCTCCTCGATGCTTTTAGGGAACTGATATGTTAGGTATTTATATAGGGTTAACAATATTTATAATAATGTTGACATTTCCTTCATAATAACGGAGCTTTAATTTAAAGGAAGTAAAGTAACATTATGTACTAAACCATTTTTATAAAAAAAAATTAAACTTTAAAGGGGATAGTATTAAAGCAGTTTATATTTAATTGTAAACAAAACAATATTTATTAAGACACTTTAAATATAAAAAGGCTTGTAAATATAAGAGAATTCTTACATTAATTCAATCTTTTTTAATCTAAATATATACATAAAGATTTACTAGCAACTTTTAATTTTTACACTAGGTCAAACTTTCCATTTACTTAACTGTTTGAGGATCTGGAACTGACCTTTCCTAGAGTTCAACTTTTGAAATGGTCAATCGCAGCTTCTTACTACTTTGACAAAAGATTTTCGCGACACAAATTTTCTTACTATCTGAGCTAAAATCAAGAATTTTTCATTTATTTTTTGTAAAATAATAAGTAATTAAATATAAATTTCTTTTAAATTAATGACATATTCAAACAAAACGTTTTTATTTTATTTTTATGTAATTTCCAAATGTGCTTAATAATATTGAAAAATTTCATATTATATGCAATCGTTTATTTCTATTTTAATATAGCAACTTGGTTTTGAAAGGTATAATTATTTTAAATTTTAACAGGATACCAGTTTCGATGTTCAGCTTTATATGTCGGTGGAACATTAACTTCATGGTAAAACGATATTGTTGTTTGTTAATGCACACCTAATTCAAGACTTTTTTTTGTAGAACCAGTGTATGTTATTAAGTCCAAGTTTAGTTGCATCAAGATGTTTACATCAAACAGTGCTTCATAGCTTTTTTCAGGCAGTTTATTTGTAAGCACATCCCAAACTTTTTGTTCTTGTATAAAACTATTTCCAGAAAAATGCTCTGAATAGATTTACTCATCTGGTGTATAAAAGAATTATGATCATGACCAATTTGCTTCAGCCCTTGAATTTGAAGTTTCTTTTCTCTTAGAAAACTAAGATATTGATAACATTCAAAAATTATACATCATATCCATAAGATTAAACTTGTTACCCTTAGATTTACAATTTGGTTTTAAAGTAAAATTTTAAATAATTATTATTGAATGCTTTATAACTTACCAATTAAATAAATTCCAATTTTCCAGATAAGGTATTTGCACGTCTTACGATGTAGAATCGTTACATAAAATGTGTTAATATGCATAACACAGCAAAATCAAAAATAAATTATTGTCAAAATGAAAAGTATTTAGTCAGTGTCAAAAATACCCTTTCACCAATATAATAAAAACTTAGGGAATTCATTGTTGCCAAACCAGTTATTTGCACGTAATGGCACAGAGCATGGTGGGGTCATTTTTAGTATAAGGAAGGTATTATGCATGAGCAGTCCAGTTTTATATGCCAAGTTCGTGATAATTTGACCAGGGCTGTCAATTTGACAGTAATTCCTGGCATTTGCCAGGAATAATTAGCTGTGCCAGTAGTTTTGCCTGGAATACTATCATGCCAGGGATTTGCCAGGAATAGATGTCTTGTACTCAAAAATTGATAAAATATTAAGGCGAAATGTACATACAATTCATGGAAAGTGTATGAAAATCGATAAGATGCCTTATCTTTAAAATTAAATCTCTCTACTATCTCTTTTTTGCTTCTCACATGTAGTTATTTTTTTCTTTATTTTATGGTTTTGCAGTCTAAAATTTAAAGGATGGCCAATCGTATTATTATCTGTCGTTTTCTAATATGCAGTTTAATTGAGCTTTTTCTTATCACACGCATTTTGTCAGGAATAAATATAAAACTTGCAAGTATTTTTCTGTGGAACATTTGACAGCACTGAATTTGACAGTCGCTCTAAAAAAGGCTCGTGTCCATTGATGCATGGAAATGTTCAAAAAATACGATCGTCGTGCTTCAAAAAGCATTTATAAGATCGTGACAGGTGACAAGTTTGAGCCCGAAAGTAAACAGCAGCCTACCGTAAGGGTTGCTCATGATGAGCCGAAACCAAGAATTGATTACCTTTTCTTTCGGAAAGCTGGCCGTATCGCAACTGTTCCAATACGTGCTCTCGCACATCAGCTTAAACTGGGAACTTTGTGAGAACTCAAAACGTGGAATTGATGAGTCATCGACCGTAGAGCTCAGATTTGGCACCCAATGATTTATTTTTGTTCCCGTACGTGAACAAACTGCGTAGTTATCGATTTTCTACATCAGAAGAGGCGGTTGTTGATGTGTAAATAAATCATGTTTAGGAATACCCTTCGATCATACCCTATAGATTTAAATAACAATAGATTTGTTTAAAGGCTGTTTATGATCGGTGGGGGAGAGGCTTTTTTGAAGTTTGACAGACATAAACATGTTTACTTATCTTTTCTTTCAGTTTAATTGCTTGTCGTGACTCTGTTCAGTGTTTTTGAGTGTTAGAAATTACTATAAATGTGAATTTTGCAATTTAGAGAGGATTTAAAAACTTATTTTTACTGGTAAATATTGTTAGATATTTTTTACATATTGAAAATAGCAATAATAATAATTTAGGCAACTATAAATTCATACTTTTATGTATTCTAGAGTTGACGTACCGATTATCATATGATACTCGTTTAAATAATGCAATTAGAAAAGGATAGCATAAAATCGTTGTGTGGACCAAGAAATTAAATATCTACTGTTTATCAACACTTTTTCAAATATAAATAAAAATATTATTACGTTATTCAGCG
This sequence comes from Diaprepes abbreviatus, assembly GCA_034092305.1. NCBI lineage: Eukaryota > Metazoa > Arthropoda > Insecta > Coleoptera > Curculionidae > Diaprepes > Diaprepes abbreviatus. Next base: position 12,882,796 of record JASJET010000054.1, read on the forward strand.
TTCAAACAACCGGGACCTAGTTCTGACGTTATGCTAATCCTACAGGGGTTTGTTCGAAGGGAATACCACTTTCATAGAGACAAAAATGTTTTTTTGAATTAGTTCAAACGCATGCAGAAGCGAATTGATCATCGTGGAAATATTTTTAAAAACAATAAAACAATTTTTAATGATAAATATTCGGATTTGTTTGCTATTCCCGAAATATAAAGGGTTACCTCGTATTTTCGTAAGATGTGTTGGTATTTTTGAACGAGCTAAAAGCGAACGTTCGTTATTTTTTAAGCAGGAACGCTTTAAAAACAACCATCCTTTATAGGTATTGAGAAGAACTTGGGATTGGGTAAACTCAACGATTTCGAACAACAACTCTTGAAGGCAGCTATTCCCGAACTTAAGAAGAACATCCAAGCTGGAATCGATTTTGCTAACAAGTAAAAATTTGACTGAAAAATCGTTTAAAAAAAAAAGTTAAATAATTTCAAGATTTCCTAATGAATTAGCCCAAGTTTTACAAATGTCTACCAAAGGGTAAAAAAATTTAAATACATTTTTTAATGAAAAGGTTTATTTTTTAGGGTCGCAAGTGAAAAAAAGAAGGCATTTTTATTTTAAGATGTAACAAAGTAATTTGTTTAAGATTTTTTCTTATTAGGAGTTATGTAAAGTAAATTTATTGTGACTTATGTCATAATTTATACATACATAACTTTTACCTAAAAAATTGTCTTAAATCTGTGTAAGTATTTTTTGTATTTGTACAGTGTTCTATTATTTTTAATACTTGTATCGTTTAAAATGCTTATCATGTGTCATGTACTATATTATTTAAATAAAATTCATACAGTACTTGTATTAAGGTTTTTTTATGTGTCATGTAAGATCCCTTAGAAATAAGGTCATAGAGCCAGAAGTCATTCTAATAGAAAAGAACGTAACTTATGTCAGTCTTACTGAGCATTGGCTCACACCAAACGAACTTGACAGTTTTGGAATAAAGAGGTACTATCTTACAGGATTCACAGCTCGGAAACTGAGCAGGTAAGAGCAGATTGTCAGCAAATTGCAAATATAAATTTGGAAAAATATATTGAACTAAACTGTGTATTTTGTAAAAATTTCAATTTGTATATAATGACTATCTATATGGCGCCTTCAGGTGATTTTGATACTTTTCTTGGGTCACTGAAGATATTTTGCAGACTCTTGATTTGTGCGCTAATATTATCCTAACGGGTGATTTTAATGTGAGCTTTGGCACAAACCACAAAATTGCATGTTCTCTAGAGGATACTCTGGAGTGCTGTTGGGTTTCACAAAATGGTCTTTGGGGCTATGAGGGGATCTGCCTGTCTTGACAACATTTTTATCAATTTTAAAACTGATCTAATTGAGACTATTCAGTTTAATGTTTCTTTGAAGCCAAAAATTTTGGAACTTGAAAAGGCCTTTTCCGGTTCTATTATCAGATAAAGAATTGCAGCTGGAATTTTGTTGGGTGCCCTAATATTAACATATAGCCAAAAATTCTATTCTTTTATAGAAATCCTAAGAGATGCTTTTCTGCAGTAATTCCCTGAAATGTAGCGCCGAGTATTCTCGGTTGATTGTCGTAGACTGGGCTGGTTTGACGGGGAGTTGAAGAGGCTGAGGGACTCGGGGAGGTTTTTCAATGAATTCAGGAAGCAGCACAATACTCCTGGAAACTTAGGGCTCTACAGAATATACAAAGAGTATTTCGTGATGCATTAAAAGCAGCAAAAAAAAACAGACCAATGATCATTTGATCCGATCTGCTAAATCGTGTAAGCTGCTTTCTTTTATTTTCATGTGACATTTTCAGCCCTTTCGGCTACTTGGGCATGTATGCTTTTCGTTACTGGAACTTACATGTGTCTGAACTACCTTACGAGGATGGTTCAATAAGTTCTCGGGCTGAAACAGAGAGGGCACGAGTACGATCAAATAACTATAATATTTTGTAAGCATTAACCTTGGGATGACGCCCTGCAAAGTTTCAGATGTTTGCGTTCAGTTGCTTGTTTGTGACGATCGAATGAACACATAAGGTTCGATATGTTGTGAAAGATGGATAAAATTGAAGTTCGAGCGGTTATAAAGTATTTTGTTTTAAAGGGCTTAACTCCTACGGACATTAAAAATGAGTTAGCTTCTACTTCAAAGGATTATTTTTCTTCGTTGTCGACAGTAAACAAATGGGCTGCTGAATTTAATCGTGGTCGTACATCATGATGATGAGCGTTTGGGACGCCCAAAAACCGCTACAACTGACGAAATTGTCACAAAAATTCCCAATGTCATACATCATGACCGCCGACTGAAAGTACGAGAACTTGGTGGTATAGCAAACATCTCTATAGATCATGTCGACTACATTTTACATGATGTTCATAGCATGAAAAAGCTTTTTGCGTGATGGGTGCCACGTTTGTTAACAGTCGACCAAAAACGCCTTTGAATGAATACTTCGCAAGAGTGTTTAGAGTTATTCAGACACAATCCTGCTGAGTTTCTTCGACGTTTTATAACTGTAAATGAAACATGGATTCCCCGTTACACGCCAGAGACAAAGCAGCAGTCTAAACAGTGGGTGGGGCAGGTGAAAGTACGCCAAAAAGAAGCAAAAACGGTTCCATCTGCAGGAAAAGTCATGGTAACAGTTTTTTGGGATTCACATGGCGTGGTGCTTATAGACTATATAGAACAAGGCATCATCGTGGAGTATTACGCTTCACTACTGGACCGTTTGCAGCATGTGATTAAAGCCAAACTTCCACATCTTGCCAAAAAAAGTGCTCTTTCATCAGGATAACGCGCCTGCACACAAATATATGGTTATTGCTATAAAAGTCCATGACCTACGTTTCGAAGTGTTTTCACATGCGCCATATTCGCCGGATCTGGCTCCCAGCGATTACTTTCTCTTCCCAAACTTGAAAAAATGGCTCACTGGACGAAAATTCCCTTGAAATAACGAGGTCAGAGCTGCGACAAGTGCTTATTTTACAGAGTTGGACAAATCATATTATACTACAAATATTAAAATGTTAGAACATCGTTGGTCTAAATGTATTGAAGTACAAGGGGACTATGTTGAAAAATAAATAAAAACATTTTCCAAAATCTTTTGTTTTCTTTATCAGGCCGAGAACTTATCGAACCATCCTCTTATATTACAAAGGCATGCAATAAAATATCACGGAAAGACAAAAAAGTTTTTCACAAATTTTCGTTATGGCCGTAAGCGGTCAAGAACCCTTCTATCTTCTTTGTTTTAGGGTATGCGGTATAAAATGCGAGAAATCACCTGTCACTATCTCCAGGTCTATATTTTGAGTGACACTAAGGGCGCGAGTAACCGAGGTATGTCCACAGGGGGAGTTTTCTCCCCACTGCTTTGGATCTTGGTAATGGATGGGCTTTTGCAAACTCTGAGCAGGAAGGGGCACTCGGTTTTAGGATACGGTGATGACCTGGTAATTTTAACTCAAGGTAAACTTAATGTAACTATGAGAGAAAGAATGCTATAGCCTCTCAGGTTTGTCGAAAGATGGGTAGGACAGGAACGACTCAATATTAGCTCCGAAAAGACTGTCTTAATCCCCTTAAAAAACGAAGGAAACTAGGGGACTTTGCTCTCATTATCCTACAAAGAAAGGCAATACCACTCTCGAGAGATTAAATATAGAATCTAGGGGTAATCTTGGATTCTAGCCAAGCACGTGAAAAAGATAACAAGAAAATCGAAAACAACCCTTGTAATTGTTAGAAGGTTGTGCGGGAAAACATGTGGTCTCTCACCCAAGATGGTGTATTTGTTATACACCAGTATGGTGAAATCAGCGATCACATATGCAGCCTTGGTTTAGTGGCACAAGGTAATGCAGAGAACAACTATGACCTAGCTAGGCGCTATACAGAGGGTCGCCTGTTAGTGCATCACGGGGGTTATAAAATCAACACCGACCTCGGCAATCGAATGTATTTTGTATCTCCCTTTACTATATTTTGTGATTCAGAGAGATGCAAGAATTGGGCTTCACTGGCTACACCTCTCACTGCCAATATCACAAATGCAAATGTACACAGGCAATACGACTTCGGGCTACCGTTATTATATATATATATATATATATAATATATATATATATATATATATATATATATATATATATATATATATATATATAATGATGGAGCTCCGGGTAAAGATGGGATTCGGGCGAGTTTAATAAAATTTGTACACTTGGAGATAGTTAAACCTTGGGCTCATATCATCAATCTTATATTTGAAACGGGTCAAACACCTTCACACTTTAAACAAACAATAGTATGCGCAATACATAAATCCGGTCCAAAGAACAAAATAGAAAATTAACGTCCAATTAGTTTAATTAATAACTTTGCAAAGATATTTGAAAAGTGTCTGAAGAATAGACTTGTCAGTTTTTTCAAGGAAAATAAAATTATTTCTGAAAATCAGTATGGGTTTTTGGAGGGATTGAATACCGCCGATGCAATGTACTCTCTTACTTCGCATATCACGGATAACCTTAATAATGGTAGGAAAGTGATGGCTATATTTATTGACTTAGCAAGAGCTTTCGACACTGTTCTTCATTATAATCTCCTTAACGTTTTAGAATGTTATAGAGTTCGAGGTGTAGCGCTGGAACTTTTTAGTAATTATCTATCACATAGGGATCAGTTCGTGAGGGTCAATAATAGTATTAGTTTACCACGAAAAATATTGATTGGTGTGCCACAGGGGACAATTTTGGGTCCAGTCCTATTTATTTTTATATAAATTCATTACTTTGTCTTAATATTAGGGGTAAAATACTGTCTTATGCCGATGACACGGCCATCTTATTTTCAGGAAATACTTGGGGAGAGGTAAGAACAACTGCCATTAATGATTTTAAAATGATTAAAAACTGCCCTCGACTCCCTAAAGTTGTCCCTCAATATAGAGAAAACTAATTATATGGCATTCTATTTAACACGAGCTGGTAGGCCAGATTTTCAAAGCTTAATGATAAATGACAATCCAAAGTTAGAAATACTTCCTGTCACGAAGACCAAATATTTAGGTATCATCATTTATCAGTTTTTAAATGGAATGAACACATCAGTTATCTAGCAAATAAAATCCGTAAATTAATTAGTAAGTTTTACATAATGAGAGAATTCTTAAGTACCAAACTACTTGAAATTATTTATAAGTCGTTGGTTGAATCGCTTTTGAGATATGGTCTGATCATGTGGGGTGGTGCTTATGAGTGTAATATAGGACCATTAAATATTTTACAAAAATATATTATTAAAATTATATATAAGCGAAATAGAACCTATCCATCATGTCTGTTATATAGTCAGAATATATGTAGTATAAAGTGTTTGTACATACAGTTAATATGTTCATACTGTCACAAATCAAAGCATTTTAAGAATTTCACAAATCATTGCTACTTGACTCGAGCAAATATGAACAAACTTCTAATAATGCCGGAGAACAAAAAAACGATTAATCTTAAATTTATTGATTATTTGGCTCCTAAATATTACAATATTATCCCAGCCGAAATCCGTCAAATAGATAAGATAAAAACCTTTAATAAAATATGTAAAGAATTTATTTTAAAGAATAATAGTTTATTTGAAAAAGTGATACGTCAGAATTAAATTATATTTTAGTATGAATCTATTTACTGTACTCACATTGATTTTTTTTTGTTTTTTCTACTTGATTAAGTGTTTCCATGTTTTGGCTTTCACTGTAATTTTGGGATATGATTTGTTTCTTTTTTTTTGCACATACAGGTGCTGCAGCATCTAGATGCAACATTATTTAATGTGATATTGTGATATTATAGTATTACTGTATGAATGTAAAAATTTTTCTGGTTATGTAAACAAATTGACAAATTAATATATATATATATATATATATATATATATATATATATATATATATATATATATATATATATATACAGGCGCGGATCCAAGGGGGGGGCGGGGGGGGCGATCGCCCCCCCAAGAGCCTTGAGTTTAGGAAAATGGACCCGATTTTTCCTCTTATACTACAGTTTATTTAAGAACTAGAGAGAGTAATAAATCATTTTTTCTCTTCGCAAACTACCTGTGTTCTTTAGTCCGGTGTCTTTAGCAAAATCAGTTAGACATATATATTTTTTATAAGAATGGGTTAGAAATTTTATACCCAAAAATACCGGTCTATAATAATGGACTAAAACGTACCCTTATTCTCTTAAAAAATTCGAAATTATTTAAATACTTACAATATATCCATTATCAAAAATACAAAAAGTTAAATATATATGAAAAAATAAATTCGTCCATATAATATTAAAATATTTTTGGGGCTATCGGTCATTTTATTATTAATTAAAAACATTTTTAGGGTGTTTCAGTTTATTTCTTAACCATGTGCAGAATTACAAGTAAGCACTAAAAAGGGATTCAAATGTAATTACTTTTTATATATTGTAAATAAAATTAGACCTACTTATTTTTATTTCTATTGTACTGATATTTTAATTTTATTTACTTTATTATATGGAAGTACGATAGCCCCAAAAAAATAAGATAAACATGTTAATTCTACAGAAAAAGACACAAATACAATAATAAAATAATTAAAAACTTACGGCTAATTGGAATTAAATATATATAAAATTAAAGAGTGGGACACACTAAAATAAAAATATATAAAAAAATAAAAAAACATATAAACAACATTACTTTTTTACACTAGTAAACATTACGTATCTTATTCCTAATCACAGTCAGTGAAACTATCTTCGCTCAAATTAATTATAATTGGTTCCTCTATCTCACCGATCATGAGATCGAGTTCTCACATTTTGTTTTATTCTTTTATTATATGGATTTTTCCCAATTTTCCGCAGTAACTTTATTCAAAAAAATCTTTCAAAAGTTTAGTTAAATTACTAATTGTGTTATTTATAGCAACTCTACCTTTTACTTGAGAGAGATATTTACTTCTCCAACGGACAGTTTCCGGACAATTTATAGGAACAGATTTTCTATCTGGCTTTTCCCAACAAAAATTAAGTTCTCTGAGCAATTTCCAGAGATCAGTTCTTTTAATTTCAGGTAAATCGCGATCTTCATTGATTTTAGTTAGAATTTGGTAGACCGTTGGGATCTGCTTCTCATAATAAAATGTATATACAACCCCTTTAATTGCAGTTTTCATCTCTTCTTCCAACGAGGTTTTTGGTCTGCCTGTGATCGAATGTGGCTTGGGAATATAAACAATTCCAGTCGTTTTTTCTCCTTCAGTATTCGGTACATAGTAGATTTTCCAACTCCTGTCATGTTGGAACACATCTTAACAGAGCTTTTAACATTATTATCTAGATATTGATAACTTAAGGCATCATAAACATTCATCGTAATAAGTTTTTCGTTGAGGAAAAAATGCCCTGGTTTAACGATTTTTTAATAAATATAGAGGTGAAAGCCATATCTTTTGGGTATATCACTAATCTCAAATAATATATAAAAACAAGGACAAACAAGATAAATCACTAAGAACAAACTGTAAGGTGTACTTTGCTCACTGACATAAATCAAAGTAAACTATCAGAAATTTTATGTTGCAGTAAATTCATAAAATGTATTTAAATGTAATGAAATATAATTAGATTTACGGCAGTTCCCAGTTACCTGCGGCACTGGAGCAGGTACGTTGGATGTTTCGGTAACAGTTTTATTACTCTCTCTACTTCTTGAATAGAGTATAGGAATGTGTATGCTTGCGATCGCCTTCCCCCCCCCCTCCCAAGAGCTTTGAGTTTAGGTAGAACCCATTCTGCCGTTTATATTAGGAATGAGTATACTGTTTGCACCCCCCCCCCCCCCCGTTGACAACTTGTTTTTCTTGTCAACCTGTACTTTTTTGATATCACCACCCCCCCCCCCCAAAGAGAGAGGCTGGATCCGCCCTTGTATATATATATATATATATATATATATATATATATATATATATAATGTTTACCCAGAGTGTTTCAAAAAATTCAACAAATTCGACCGAAAGCCTGTTTGTGTGGCATATGTTTACACCACGACAATACCATAGCCCATTCTGCTGCTCGAACCAGTGAATTTTTGAATCAGTCAGGGGTCAAATTACTAGGACATCCACCGTACAGTTCAAATTTAGTCCCCTGTGACTTTTTCTTTTTCCCAGAGACGCACATTTTCTACTCCAGAAGAAGTGGTAACAGAATTACGTAAGGAAGTCGAGGAAATTTCGAAAAATGTGTATCGTGAGGCTTTCTCTAAGTGGTGCTGCCGCATGAACAAATGCATTGAGCATAACGGAGAATATTTTCGAAAATTATAAATAATCTATAGTCTTTTTTTATCCAAGAATTTTTAGCATTGCCCTCGTATTATTCGACGTGTCTCCTACGATTGCACGAGGCATCTTCAGGGATATTTACTCCACGAGATCAGAACACTGAAATAAGTTTATAAAGGTCTTTAATTTAATCTTAAAAGAAAAAGTACTAATGGTGTGGTTTAGTGGGGAGAAGCGAATCCTTTCACTTTCTTTCCATGCGTCATCTGAAAAGTAAATAAATTATATATATTAAGGTTTTCTAAGGCTTTATTTTACTTGCCGATTTTTCTGCGAAGTATAATTCTGTTACCATATCGGATAGTTTTTTTTCTATAGTTCCCAGGTAAATTTTCACATTGAAAAAATTAATGGTAGCATTTTCACCTAGAAAAAAGTTGTATGTTAATACAATATTGACAGTCATAAAATACAATTAATTCCAGAAAAACGTGTGGATAAAATGTAACTACCTAAAAAGTTTGAGCAAAAAAGTCTTACGTTTTTGGAGACACTTCTTCTTCTTCTTTAGGTAGCCGAAGTTTGGCTACCATCAAAGCTATGCATATCTTTGACACTGCCGATCTAAACAGTTGGCACTTGTTGCAATTGTACCATTCTCTTAAGTTCTTTAATCATGAATGCCTTCTTCTTACTATGGATCTTTTGCCTATTATTTTTCCTTGGATAATTAATTGCAGCAACTGGTATTTATCTCCCCTCATAACATGTCCCAAGTATTGCAGTTTGCGTTCTTTAATAGTAAGTACTAATTCTTTCTCTTTCCGCATTCTTCGCAAAACCTCCACATTTGTTACTCTCTCTGTCCACGATATTCTTAATATTCTACGGTACATCCACATCTCAAATGTTTCCATCCTCTTGATATCAATCTTTTTCAATGTCCACGCTTTCATTCCGTAGTAAAGAACTGACAGCACGTAACATCTCACAAGGCGAATTTTAAGTTTAAGGCTTAAATCTCGTCCGCAGAACACCTTCTTCATTTTAATAAACGTAGCTTTAGCTTTTTTCGCTCTGATTCTGATTTCTTCAGAGCTATCGTTATTTTCGTTGATAACAGTTCCCAGGTAATTATATTTTCTCACACGTCCAATTCTTTTATCATGCACGGTTATGTCAGGGAAGTTTTGTGGTGATTTATTACCATTATTTTTGTTTTACTGATGTTAAGTGATAATCCATATTCTTCACTGCATTTTACTATTCTGTTAATTAGTATCTGAAGATCCTCCGAAGTTTCTGCAATTACAACCGTGTCATCGACATATCTCAAGTTGTTTATTGGGATGCCATTTATTTTAATACCTATATTTTGCTCTGAAAGTGCTCTGTTTACCATGTCTTCTGAGTATAGGTTGAATAAGATTGGTGAAAGTATACATCCCTGTCTTAGGCCTTTCTTAATTTCGAGTTCCTCCGTTGTCTTTTGCTCTATTCGAATATTCGCTTTCTGGTTATAGTAAATCTTGGAAATAATCCCTTTTATCCAAGTTTTTTTCTACCAGCAGTCTCATTAGATGATCGTGACGTACTTTATCGAACGCTTTATTGTAGTCAATGAAGCACATATACATATCTTGGTTCATATCTAGACATCTTTGGCACATGACGTTAAGTGCAAATAGTGCTTCTCTTGTTCCAAGCCCGTTCCGAAATCCGAATTGAGTATCACCAATATCCACATCTAGTTTTCTGTGAATTCTTGTGTGAATCACTTTGGGGAATACTTTTAATGTGTGTCCCATTAGGCTTATTGTGCGATGGTCAGTGCACTGTTTTGCGTTTGCCTTTTTTGGTATGGTGACAAAAGTTGACAGGAGCCATTCTTTTGGTATTTCTCCTGTTTTGTAAATGCAGTTAAAAAGGTCGACAAGAATATTCACTGATTCACCTTCCACAAGCTTAAGAAGTTCCGATGTAATCCTATCTGGACTCGGTGATTTACCATTCTTCATGGATACACTAGTTTTCTAAAACTAAGACTTCAGTATAGGGTCCAGTCGTCATTGTTATTTATAATAGACTCACATCGCTAAGGCATGTTGCTAACCAACTAATTTTTCCTTATTCATAAAAATCAATTTGCTGTCCAGGGAAACATCATCTATCACACAATTAAAGTTTAACATGAGGGAAGGAACATTGAAAGAAAGGCGGTGTCGTGAATCCTGTAGCACACCCGCGATCATTTGAATTTTATCAGAATCAACCCCCATATAACGTACACTTTGATTTCTTTCCGAAAGAAATGAATGAAACCAACTTAAAGAGTTACCTTTGAATCCATACTTTTCAAGTTTCTACAACAGTATCCCATGATGCACGTAGCAAATCCCTTTGACAAATCACAAAACACTGCCGTAGCTGTTTCTCCCTCGTCAATATGAAGGTACATACTATACAAGAAAGTAAACACAGCATCAGCCAGCCTGGAAACCAAATTCAACATGAAATTACTATTCAAAAAAGTGACAACCCTCTTTTTCAGTAAATTTTGCAATCGTAGGTATTAATGAGATGGGTAAAAATTTCCCACGGAAAAGGAATTATTTGTTATATCAACCAATACAAGGGTAGATTTGGACAGTCCTTGCAGAGCTTTTAGTGAGATAGCGTCCCAACCCATGGTATTTTTGTCCTTGTTGCTTATTAAGATGTTGATTTTTTGAAACACTTAAATAATTACTTTATCTTGATTTTTGTAGTCTCATGTGTTAAACCACGATCTGGAAGATCATCGACTTTTGTTCTCAAGCTTACCTTTCCATTTACTTCTGTAAACAGACAGCATCGGTTGTCTTTGATCATTTTTCGTGACTAAACAGAAAAGCTTCGAATGCTTTTACGATATTTTTCACTGATTATAAATATATCTTACTGACATCATGAATATCAAGCAACTGACTAACTATCAATGCACAGCGCAGAGTAATTTGGAGCCTCGAATATTGGACGTACTAAACAAATATGGTATTCAAATATCTAGCAACACGTTTTTATGGAACTAATTGTATATCTAATAGGATTACAAGCTGTTTTAGTTTTTTACCTAGTAGTTTTAAAATAGGCCCCATGTCACACTCGAGAAGCTGAAATATGTTCTCGATTCCTTTTAATACGATGTTCAGGTTTTCTTCCGCCTTTTGAACTTCTTTTTCATCTTCATCTGCCTAAAAAATTATACGAATTGTAGTCCCATGTTTAATCCATACGCATAAGCGGCATTGTCCTGACCGACTGAGTGACATATCAACGCACAGCCCCACTTTTTAAGATAGAACCATGAAATTTTGGGAAAAGGTTGGCAATGCCACTAAGGAAGGATCTTTCCAAATTCGCACTTCAAAATTAACCTATGTTCTACAGCAGCAAGAGCCAAAACTAACAGGGCCCGTATCCTCGAAAGTGTGATGTGGGCTGTATTCTTTTGAGTAAATTATCACTGATCAAAATGAAAAAAGTGAAACTGATAACTTCATGTTCTTTTAAATATGCATTTACTTATCATTGGGTCGAAGTGATTATGATTACTTCAAGTGACAGAACTGAAAGTGATAATTACTCAAAAGAATATACCAGTGAATGACTGAAACCTGAACTTTTTGACAGTAAAAGCCGTATTCTTGAAAAGGCAATGTTGCCAGATATGAACGTGGTAAAACCGGAGAATATCAAAAAATAAAATGGATGACAGATTGAATTGAGCTGTCAGTCCGAAAATGTCCGTAGTATATTTTGTAGCCATTTTAGGCAAAAAGTAGTTTTGGTGCGTTAAATTAATCGTCAAAAGTAAAAAAAAATAGTGCTGCTGTTATTTTTGTGAAGCTATTGATTGCCATTATAATATTTGTACTTTGCCTGGATTAAATTTATCTAAAATTGACACTCTATAACTGTTAAACAAAAATGCATACACAGAGCCATACAAGATTCTAATATACAGGGTGATTCAAAAATCGATCACGAAACTTAAGGGGGTGATTCTACTTGACAAAATAAGGGTAGAGCTTCATATAATTTTTTTTCAAAATGTCGTTCGTTTTCGAGTTACAAGCCATCCAAGTTCAAGTTTTTATTTTTTGTTTTTTGAATTACTCGCTTACAGGAAAACCGATTTAACTAATATTTGAAAGATAGGCTAAGTCTTCTGCGCTTCATCATTTTAGTAACAATTCACATTGATTGTTTGCCGCTAGAGGGCACTTTACCTACATTGAAAATTGTTTTTTTGTCATAATTTTTTAGTGTTGACAGCTACAGTAGTTTTTGGCATAATTTCTGAAAGACTGATGTCAGGCCTTTAAAAAAGGTGCTCTTTATTTACATCGCTAAACCCAACGGTTTAGACGTAAATCACCCTTAAAAATTAAGTGGTAAATTTACTTTTCTCATTTCATTACCACCAGCTACCAGGTAAAAAGCTATCAAAGTATACTAGAGCTGTCAGTTTAACATCAAATAAATTCGCTTTTTAAACTATTTAATTTATAATCTTAAAATAACTAATAATGGCTAATCACCAATATTCAAATATCGAATATTGTGATATCCATTTTTGTTATGGAAAAGCAAATGGTAATGCAGAGTTGGCAAGAAGATATTATATGGAGAGTTATCCGGAAAGAAATATCCCTCATGCTCAAACATTTTCCAGTGTGCACAGGAGGCTTGCGGAATGTGGTTCCTTTAAAAGTTATAATGGAAATAGGGGAAGACCTAGAACTGCTAGAAACGTGCAACAAGAAGAAAGAGTGCTTGAAATTATTGAAGATAATCCAGGTATTAGTACTAGAAAAATTGGGAATGAAGTGTGGCTCTGTTAGGCTAGTTCATGGAGAATACTAAGAGAAGAACAACTCTACCCGTTTCATTCAAAAAAGGTGCAAGCTCTTTATGACGATGATCGGCCGAGACGGTTGGAAATGTGCAATCAGATCCTAGCTAAGTATGAACACGATAATCGATTAATTGGCGTCATATTATTCACTGACGAAGCTGGTTTCACTCGTGATGGCATAACAAATCTACACAACATCCACACATATGCTTACGAGAATCCAAACAATGTGGTAGAAACGAAACATCAGCGTAGATTTTCACAAAATGTGTGGGCAGGGATAATAGGAGATTACCTTATTGGTCCTCATTTCTTTGATGGCCCATTAACTGGTGACGTATACTTAGATTTTATCCAAAATCGTCTCCCATTGTATCTGGAAGATGTGCCATTGGAAGTAAGGGCCAACATGTGGATCCTCCAAGACGGAGCTCCGCCCCACTTTAGTATACGTGTCCGACAGTATTTGAATGCAACGTATCCTGAGCGATGGATAGGACGAAGTGGACCATTGGCATGGGCAGCGAGGTCACCAGACCTTAATCCTATGGATTTTTTCTTTTGGGGTCATTTGAAACAATTGGTGTACGATATTCCAGTAATCAACGTCGAGGATCTTCGCTTCAGGATAATCGAAAAGTGCCAAATTATTAAAGAAACACCAGAAATTTTTCATCGAGTTAGGCGACATTTTGAGAATCTTTTTTAGTTTGTTTAGTACTGTTTCATTAATTTTTATCAATTAAATGTATATCGCAATAATCCATAATATGAATATTTACTGATTAGCCATTATTAGTTATTTTAAGATTATAAATTAAATAGTTTAAAAAGCGAATTTATTTGATGTTAAACTGACAGCTCTAGTATACTTTGATAGCTATTTACCTGGTAGCTGGTGGTAATGAAATGAGAAAAGTAAATTTACCACTTAATTTTTAAGGGTGATTTACGTCTAAACCGTTGGGTTTAGCGATGTAAATAAAGAGCACCTTTTTTAAAGGCCTGGCATCAGTCTTTCAGAAATTATGTCAAAAACTACTGTAGCTGTCAACACTAAAAAATTATGACAAAAAAACAATTTTCAATGTAGGTAAAGTGCCCTCTAGCGGCAAACAATCAATGTGAATTGTTACTAAAATGATGAAGCGCAGAAGACTTAGCCTATCTTTCAAATATTAGTCAAATCGGTTTTCCTGTAAGCGAGTAATTCAAAAAACAAAAAATAAAAACTTGAACTTGGACGGCTTGTAACTCGAAAACGAATGACATTTTGAAAAAAAATTATATGAAGCTCTACCCTTATTTTGTCAAGTAGAATCACTCCCTTAAGTTTCGTGATCGATTTTTGAATCACCCTGTATAAAGAAAAAGGGGTATCAAGAACAGTAATCATATATACAAAGTAATATACTGGCAGTAATTGCAGAAAGCCACCACTGATAAACCTTGAAACGGTGGAAATTGCAACTCTACATAGTATGACTAAAAGCCATCATCCCAATCCACTACGGAAACTATCCAATCAGCCTGAATTCACAAAATATCCAGCCTCTTACTGCAAGATGTTGTGTCCTGACAACTAAATTTGAAAGAAAACCTGACACTTGAACAATGATAGAGAAACTGTTTATGATCAGGGACCGAAACCAAAGGCCAGGGAGAAGACGTCCATTAAAGATACTGGCGGATCTCACATTCAACTTTTAATATATATTTTTATTATTTTATAAAGATTTGTAAAGGCTTGAAAATCAAATGTACCATAAATAAGGTTTTTATGCTGAAGGACCTCATTCGTTGGTCTGTAGGGTTCATATTTATATGTCCCGATAAATTATAATCATAATATTTATCTAATTGTAGTGTCGTATAGTGTTTAACACAGCGTAGTTAAGTGCTGTAGTTATCATAATTTAAATATAAAATTTGTTGCTTATTTAAATAAAAGTTTCAGATAGCTTGCAAATTGTGATTTCTCAAATTTATTATAAGTTATGTCGTGAAAAGAATTATGTTAGATTTAACTATTTAAAACTAAGATACTCGGCTGTTATGGACACAAGTATTTATGTTAAATTCATAAGCAGAACTGGCCCTAGAAAAACATTTTTAAATATCATGCTCATACAGTTGAGTTATGAACAGAATCTCCTGTAATAATTTTATATGTCTGTAATTTCAAATTTGCTTAATATTTGTGAGACGTATTCAACTTTCTAAGGATATTTTATTAAAAAATTTGAAAAGATTGAAAATATCGGGGTACCACCTAATTAACGTTTCAACTGTTTATTCAGAAAATAAAACGTCTTAAAGAAACGGTTCGTCAACATATTATTTATTTTTTTGACGAGTTATTTTGAACAACCAAACATAAAATAAAAATTTTTAATATTGTTTTATTTTTTGAAATCCGTGCATTAAATATGTCATTTAGTGGCTGACATTTCATTTTCGCATGTTTCACCGTTCGTTTGCCTTCCACCGGGTGAACGAGGATTTGAATGATGAACATTTCAAGAATACGCGTTCGCCACCTTTTCACCGTTCACTTCACGTTCCCCAGTTCGAGGATACAGTCCCTGACCGACTGAGTGACATATCAACGCACAGCCCAGCTTATTAAGATAGAATCGTGAAATTTTAGGAGAAGGTTGGCAAACACTTCAAAATTAGCCTATGTAGGAGACACGGGGGCTATGCCATCATGCCCCACAGCAGCAAGAGCCAAAACTAATAGGTAGTTTGAAAAGTCCCGAGACTGACAAATAAATGACGGCACTAATGACAAATCTATACGATTTTTAGTTAGTACCAACCTTCAAATGATGCGTGTCAAAATTTAATAACATTTCGACCACTAGTCATCGGGATATTGAAGTTTCAGTGATGCACCTTTTGATCATCGTAAGGTGAGAGTGTGTGATATAACGGATATGAAGATATCAATAGATTGTGTACATCATTTTGTACGAGTATTTGGGTATGTGAAAGCTCTGTTTCAAGTGAACATTGCATTTGTTCACAGTTGACCAAAAACAACAACGTGTTGATGATCCAGAGCTGTACTTAGAGCTGTTTATCCCAAATAAAGAGGGGTTTTTCATGCGTCGTGTGACAATGGATGAAACATACTACACTCCGGAGTCAAATCGGCAGTTAGTTAAGTGGACACCCTAGGATGAAAGCCAACCAAAACAGTCGGGTGGCAAGGTTATGGCGTCCGTATTTGGGGATGCGTATGTTATAATATTCATTGACGATCTTGAAAAAGGAAAAACCATCACTAGCGAATATTATATGGCGTTATTGGTGCGTTTGGAGGAAAAAATGGCCCCAAATGAAGAGGAGAAAGTGCTCTTTGACCAAGGTAATGCAGGTTGTCACAAGTTGATCCCAACGATGGCATAATTGCATGAATTGCTTCCGAATCCACCGTATCCTCCAGATTTGGCACCCAGCGACCTGTTACCTGTTCGCAAGCCGGAAAGAGTGAGGGGGTGATGGTCGAAGCTGAAACATATTGTGAAGGGTTGGGCATATCGTTCTATAAGAGAGGCATAGAAATGTTGGAGCGGGGCTAAAATGATTGAAATCACTCTAGGAAACTATGTTGATGAATAAAGTAGAATTTTGCTAAACAAAATGTGTTCTTATATGTTGGTTTTGGGACTTGACTGTAAGGAGCTTTAAATTTGAATTAATGCGGAATGTTTAAAAGCTAAAAGCGTACTTCAGATCTCATCGTATATCAAGGCATTATTAATCTACAATAGTACAAAAATCCTCAGGGTTGTTTACTTCGCGAAATTTCAACATACTACCACTTCAACATATAAGAACAAGTTGTCTACTTTTTAGCACGTAGAGCTTTTTTAGAAGCTGTAGCTTGTACATACCTGCTTAGTTGCCTTTTCTAAATCATTTTGAAGAGAGTTAATGGTAGCTTGTTGCTGCTTAGCTCTTTCTTGGCTTAGCTCAATTTGTTCATCTATAAACAGTAATAATAATAATAATTTTAAATGATATTTTATGTAAATATATTTTTTACCAATTTTTTCTTGAAGATCATCCATAGAAATATGCAATGCTTCGATTTCATGACTCAACTCGTTAACATAATTGAATAAGGCAAAGTTTTCTTCCTCTTGCTTTAGGAATAAAGCTGCGATTCTGTCGACGTCTTCTTCATCACAAAATTCCTACGAATAATTTAGGACTAACTCATTTCATAATCGTAGTTCCGTAGAAGTGTAAATTCGAGAGGAGCCGTTTGTATTTCGGGAAGTGCAACACTGGCATTTCAGATGGTACACGTACTTAGAAAGTTTTGTTAAACTGACGATATTTGGTTTGTTTACAGTAACTTCAAAATTTCATCTCTGTTAAAAATGGATTTAACTCGCGAATATTTTTCTGTAATTATTTTTCACAACTTTTGACATGGTTTTTCTCAACGAGAATGAATCGATGAACTTAATTCTTTATATGGCAATGAAGCATCTACAAAAACCACCGTATATCGCTGGTTTAGTGAATTCAAACCTCACCGTTGTTCGCTCACGGACGAGTTGCATAAAAGTCGTCCAAAATCAAAATTCAAATGCATTTATTTACTGACAAACATGTCATAACACACGAGTTTCGTTAAATAATAATTCAAACTGTTTTTTGTTTTCTTTACGATTTAAAATTATTTTTCTTTTTTTTCCAAGATTTCATGTATTTCCTGAAGATGTAGAAAGCTAATGACGCGTGGCTGTAGCACTTATGTATATATATATATATATATATATATATATATATATATATATATATATATATATATATATGTATATTGATGATAGTGTCAATATGCTGTTGTCTGAAAACGTCTCGTTATGATTCCAGTTTTCTCAATGTATATATCAGTCTCACAATTCTTTTTTGTGCTACATAGCTCAAGAGTGGATAGATCAGCCCACAATATGAGGATATAAGAGTAGAAAGCAGAACAGTGCCTAGCTTCACGCAAATATGACCCAGCTGAGTCTACCATGTAAGTCTGGAATCCAGATAGGAGGCTAGGAATTTGACTACGTCTTTTCCTCCTCCCAATGTCTTAAAGAAATAAAGTTTTTTCTTCGTTGAAGACCAGACTGTTCAAGAAGCACCTCCTACTCATCCACATGTAGACGTCATTGATTTTGTTCCATATTTCTGGCTAGTTTCATGCTGATACTGCAATATATGTATTAGCGGCAAATTTTTATAGTGATACTAGGTAACAATAGGTCACTGACAAACAGAATAAATATTAGTGGGGTAAGAATTGATCCCTGAAGTGTTCCTACATGTAAACTGTATTCAGAAGATAAAATGTTCTCTATTTCTACTATCCGTTTACTTTCAGTGAGAAGTGACACAATGAGACCTAGCGTTTTTACTCTAATACCTGCACAGTTTCTTCTCAATGAAGCTAAGCTTTAGTGTATCAAAATCCTTAGAGAAGTCAAAGAAAACTCCCACCACTAAGTTGTTTAGCTTCCTTGTTTGTGAATAAAGTTAACTAGCTGGTATGCTGATGTTTCTATTGATTTCTTCTTTCTCAGCCCATTGATGTCCACTCCTGGACATAAGCCTCTCTGATGGTCCTCCACTGGGATCTGTCTCTCGCCTTCTGGAGCCAGTCTTTTCCAGCAAACTGTCTTATATCATCTACCCATCTGCGTTGTGGCCACGATTTCGGTTCGTTTCTTTCGGTCGCCATTGCAGTAATTTACTCGTCCACCTATCGGGCTGTTGTCTAGCTATGTGCCCCGCCCATTGCCACTTTAGTCGTGATATGCGTTCAATGACGTCAACTACTTTGGTTCTTGATCTTGTTACTTGATTTCCTATTTTATTCCGTAACGAGAGTGACTCGGAGCCTATTTGCGTTTTGTTTGGTTAGTGTTATCTTTTCTATGCTGTAAATAGCAACAGGCAAGACACACGTGTTATACACTTTCCGTTTAAGGTTGCTTGGTGTGTTTCTATTTCTTAATACGTACTGCAACTTTCCAAAGGCAGCCCATGCCAGCCCTATTCTCCTTGTTATTTCCGCCGTTTGATTTTCTTTGCCCAGTTTCATGACGTGGCTTACATAGATGTACTCTTGGACATTCTCTATGATTTCATTTTGAATCTCTATTTGCACATTTGCGTCAGGGATCATTAACTTAGTTTTCCTCAAGTTCATCTTAAGTCCCACTTTTCTGTCCTCTCATTGAAATCTTGAAGCATTTGTTTTAGCTCTTCTGGGTTGCTAGACATGACAACAACATCGTCGGCGAAACGAAGATGACTAATCGTCGACTCTCAAACCTTTCTTATCCCAATTTAGTTTTTTAAAGACATCCTCCAAAGCTGGCGTAAATAGTTTCGGAGAGATGACGTCTCCCTGACGCACACCTCTCATAACGCTTATTTTTTCGGTTTTTGTGTTTTCTTCGATTTTAAAGTATAGTTGCGTTTTTATATATGTTCTGTATGATAGTGGTATACCTGGAGTCAATTCTAGCATTATTAAATGATTTCAAGATCGCCCATGTTTCTATAGAGTCAAAGGCCTTGTGAAAATCTACAAATGCCAGGTGTATAGGAATGTTATATTCCTCGGTTGTTTCTAGGACTGTGCGTAGGGTTTGGATATGATCTATCATACTAAATCCACGTCGAAAGGCGGCTTGCTCCTTCGAAATCTATGTTTTTAATATCTTAAAACATTGTATCGTTCCAGAAATGATGTTAGTCTATTGTATAAAGCTTGCTCAAAGGTCTTTGAAAAAGCGTTTGACACGGAGATAGGCCTGTAGTTTTCCTGATCCAAGTGATCTCCTTTCTTGAATATTAAATAAGTTGTTAGTGCAAGGAAACATTGGTGCTGTGCTTGAACTGATAATGTAAGATCGTCATGTGACATACTGCGTTTGAGGCATTCCTTGACATTAATAATACGTGCGTGATTCATGCATAATCTTACGAGCTCGAAAGTAAACAGCAGTCGATCATATGTGTCTTCTGTGATGAGCAAAAACCAACAAAAGTTGCTCGCACACCAAGCACTTCAAAGCCAATGGTCGCCTGTTTTTTTTTTTTGCAAAACTGGTACCATGTCGCTACCTTGCATTTAAAGAATCGTATAACAGTTAATTCTGAATGGCATACAACCATTTGTTTACCGCAGGTCTTCGTTAAATTGAAGAAAACAAACCGGATCATCCTACGCCACGATAATGAGAACTTTGAAAATCGGCTCAAACAAGTAATTTTTTGAGCAATTAAAAGATACAATTCACGGGTTATCCATCGTACAGACCTGATTTTGCACCGAATGATTTTTTTTAATTCTCGTACCTGAAAAAGAAACTGCGTAGTCAACGACTTTTTAAGCCTGATGCTTTCAAAAACCATGTTTTGGGGATACTATTTTCACAGGAAAAAACCTTTTTGGGTTGGTTTAATTGTACAGGGTGAGTCAACGATTGGATGAAGTAGGTTTGTGCCTTTTCAGTGAAATTAACAAAGAAACTATATTTATTGTTTGATACAGTTTATTTTTACGCAGATTTTAAAAATATTTAGGACTCTACAGAGTGAGCCAAAAAACTAGGACAGCATAAAGTTGTATTTTTTTAAATAGAACACCCTATATACGAATCGTATTTTCGATTTAGCTTATAATTTTAAATCTTTTTTATTAAGGGTTTACTATAACAAAACTTTATTGTTTCTGAGATAATTAAGTTTAAAGAAAAAAAGTCCCATTTTCAAGCATCAATTCAATCCTAAATAACATTTTTAATTTTGTGACAAATATATTCAAATTTGGAATTTGGCAAGGCCAAGGACAAGTTAACATAATTTTTACCTAATATTTGCAATAAAAGCTCAAATTTGAACAAGTTTAAATGAATAAATATCTTTTTTTTAAATGGTACACCCTGTATATTTTCATGTTATTTAATAGAGTAATAAAAACCCTAAAAGTTTTGTTTAATATATCCTATACCTATTTATAATAGTTTTTGAGATATTTCAGTTTTTCTTATTTTCCATACTTTTTTACAGAAATAGTCTTCATTATCATAGTAGCCATGTAAAATAATAAAAAGAAACTAGAGAAACAAACAGAATGTGGTTAAATATGATGAAATACATTATTCGTTATATTACAACGGCAATAGTTTAATTAAACATAATGTGAAAAAATTAACACAACAATAACGACAAGGCAAATACATATTTACTTTTATACTAAATTGAAACAAAAAAATTCGTCGCAAGACCTTGGTGGCCACTCAATGAAACCCCCACGTCCAATCCATTTTTGCGGATATCATTGGTCCAAAAACGCACGAACTTCACGATGGTAATGCGGAGGCGCACCATCGTGCTGGAACCACATACTGTCGAGCTCATCCCTATCGAGACCTTGAAGCAGTTGGGGTAGTTCTTCTTGTAGAAAGTTCAGGTAACTTTGGCCATTAAGTGGTTCATTAAAAAAGTGGGGTCCAATAATTCGATTATGATGAATACCACACCAAATATTTAATGACCAGTGGTTTTGATGTTGCACCTCTCTAATCCAAAATTGGTTTTCTGTGGCATAATAATGCATGTTGCGTCTATTTACGGCACCGTTACTTCTAAAAGTAGCTTCATCACTAAACATTACCTTGCATAATAAATTTGGATTTAATTGAATCTCCGCACTTATTGTACGACAAAAGTTTACACGACTTTCAAAATCCTGTCCATGCAATTCTTGGTGTAATTCCATGTGATTTGGATGATACCTATATTTCTTGGTAGTACGATTAGCGGTGGATTGTGATGTTTCACATAATGCTGCTAACTGACGGCTACCAATATAAGGATTTTCCTGAACATTTAAAAATACTTGTAGTTCTTTTTCTTCATTAGTTACTGGTTTGTTGACGACTTTACGTTTTGGATAATCAACACTACCAGAAGAATCAAATCTTTGCATTAAGTTTTGAAAAGTATGGGTATTAGGCTGGCGTCGATCAGGATACTTCATTTTGTAAATTCTTTGAGCAAGAAGGCAATTTTTTGAGCCTCTCCTATTGTATAAATCATATCTATTAACTCATTCTTTGGAAAATTAATTTTACAATATAAGATGAATGCAAAAAAACCAAACTACCACTACATAAAAACCAAAAGAAGCGATTGCGGTTATAAATTTGACACACAGAAAAATGTTCTTTTACATTGTTTTTGCCATGGCTACTATGATAATGAAGACTATTTCTGTAAAAAAGTATGGAAAATAAGAAAAACTGAAATATCTCAAAAACTATTATAAATAGGTATAGGATATATTGAACAAAACTTTTAGGGTTTTTATTACTCTATTAAATAACATGAAAAT
This sequence comes from Diaprepes abbreviatus, assembly GCA_034092305.1. Taxonomy (NCBI): domain Eukaryota; kingdom Metazoa; phylum Arthropoda; class Insecta; order Coleoptera; family Curculionidae; genus Diaprepes; species Diaprepes abbreviatus. The sequence goes on from JASJET010000054.1 coordinate 12,905,497, forward strand.
ATACAGGGTGTACCATTTAAAAAAAAAGATATTTATTCATTTAAACTTGTTTAAATTTGAGCCGATGTGTTCAACACCCTGTAGCTTTTATTGCAAATATTAGGTAAAAATTATGTTAACTTGTCCTTGGCCTTGCTAAATTCCAAATTTGAATATATTTGTCACAAAATTGAAAACGTTATTTAGGATTGAATTGATGCTTGAAGATGTGACTTTTTTTCTTTAAACTTAATTATCTCAGAAACTATAAAGTTTTGTTATAGTAAACCCTTAATAAAAAAGATTTAAAATTATAAGCTAAATCGAAAATATGATTCGTATATAGGGTGTTCTATTTAAAAAAATACAACTTTATGCTGTCCTAGTTTTTTGGCTCACCCTGTAGAGTCCTAAATATTTTTAAAATCTGCGTAAAAATAAACTGTATCAAACAATAAATATAGTTTCTTTGTTAATTTCACCGAAAAGGCACAAACCTACTTCATCCAATCGTTGACTCACCCTGTATAGAAACGTGTACTGATTATCGTGGGATATATTTTGAAAAACAATAATATAACGTTCAATGGTACCTATTGGTTTTTATTTGTTATTCCCAAAATATAAACGGCTGCCTCTTATGAGAAGAGTCAAGTGCTTTATAAATTTGCTGAACTTTTAAAAGAAGGAGGAGCATCAATTTAGAAAGATGTTTAAGTTTTCGGTTTTCTGAAGGTTAAGATTAAAACTATAAAAAATTGATGGGTTACTGTAGCCTAAGGCTTTATCTATGCTAAATCCCACACCAACGACTATATTCGACCAATTTGCATAAGAAAATTTGGAATAATAGAAAACTGGGTGTATGTTTCTAGTGTTAGAGTTTTTACTTGAATTTTCCTCAACGTATCCTCATAAATGTGAAGTTGATTCTCCAATTCTTGTTCTTGCATTTCCTTTTTCAATCTTTCCTTTTCTTCTAGATCTTTGAGTATTCTTTTCTGACCTTTCACACAGAGAAATTCTCTTAGGGTCAAGTAGTGATCAAGACGTCTTTGGATTTCTCTCATTTCCTGCAAAAAATCATAAAACAAGGTGCGTTAAAAAAGAATTTTTTTTTTTTAATTTTGGCGTGCCGTAATTAAGTACTGAAACTACAAAATATATCGCCTTTAAAATAAATCAGATACTTATGGTAATGTCATCAAACAATTCTAATCAGAAAACGCAGCCTATGGTTGAACAATATGGTTAAAATTCTTTTATATCAGCGCAGGCCGGGTCATAAAAAGCCTAGCGAGTTTAAGAATGAATTTTTATTGACGTATTTTTAATTTGGTTCTACTATGGTGTCGGTTATTTTGGTTGATCTTTAGTAAAATCAAATTTTAGATTTCAGATTTTTATTTTTACCTCTGAATGAAGAATAAAGTCAATATCGGCCCTTTTCTTAAGTGCTTCAAGTTTGGAACACCATTCTTCACGTTGATCGAAGGCTATGGTGGCTTGTTCAATTAAATCTACCATATATTTTTTACCGGCGTTAATGTCCTTGATAAGTTTCTCCCATATTTCATTAAAATGATTTCTGTAAAGTAATACAAATAGTTAATTTATTGATTTACGTATTAAATCGTTAGGCTTGTTAAAATCCTAGGTTTTTACGGAATATCTGTGCTTAAGTTCTAGGAATTCTAGAAAAACTACAATTTATTTAATCACAGAGAGGGAAGCAACGCTAAAAGCTCTTAAGCTAGACATCAATTCTAAACCGACTCGGGACTGCAAACAATAACCAAAAAGAATTAGCAAAAACAACAAAATAATTTTGACATGAATTCCATGACTCGCGGGAATGGGTGGACGTGAGAAAGCGGATTATCTTGCAAAAGAAGTAACAAAAACAATTTTTCTCAGGTGAGAACCTTTTTGCGGATTACCAACGTTTAACAGCTATTTTTTACATTTAAGTTATGCGGGGGAGAGGGCATATCTAAGCATAAATGGTAGACATAGATGATGTAATATCATTTTTTGGTCGCTATTAAGAGGGAAGAGATTTATATTTCGGAAATGGTAACACTAGCGTTGCATCTGACATATCCATTGTAAACTTTGATGGTATACAGATTTAAAACGTGTTGACATACGGGTGCTATTTCATTTTCATTCCCTAACTGGGGGAGGGGGTAGGAGGGGGCCGAATATAATTGTTCATAAAAGTAAATATATATATATATATATATATATATATATATATATATAATAAGGTATGTAATTGTTTTCAATGAAAAAAAAAAACATATAAAACGAATAAAAAAATTTTTAATGTAAAAAATGCAATTTTCGGGGTGGGGGGGGGGGAGGTGATCCGGGAATTTTTTCGATGAGCTACCCCAAAAAAATCAAAGAATGAAAGCTCTACGTTATTCAGAAGCGGAGATATTGTTAATTTTTCAAGCGCGCGCCGATTTGAAAACGCGCTCTCACTTTGTACTCGGTGAGATTCGTTTACCCCCTCCAACTTACCTTATCTAGCATCCAGGACGACCCTCAGTTTAGTGATCTCCTGAAGGGTTGATTGTGTATAAATTAACCTCAATTGAATGATTTCATTTACTTTAGGCTCTTATTAATGAACTGTAAAAAATTCAGCTCTTAATATAAATAAACAATTACTCAGTGATTTTTTGAAAAAGAGTTGCTAACTCGGCTCCTATTGGTCGTAAAGACTTTTTTTTTCAAAATTCTTGTTTTTTACCAGCTTTCCAATGATAGGCTTCATTAACAAATCGGACAAGAAATGCGGTTGTTAATTAATTTATTTATAAGCAAAAAACTACCCATATCTTCATGACGATTTTGCGTAAACAAAATATGAAAAATATCCACTTTCTTTTACTACATGATAGCTTAAATCTTTACGAAGAGAATGAGCACTGACAGAATTCTGCAGCAGTTTCGTAGATGACGGTACAGCCAATCAAAAATAGTCACTTTTTTCGTTTTTCTAATAAACAATTGCAATTTTACAAAAACTATTAGACCGGCAGCGCCTAACTTCCACACACTTTTTAAGCACTTTAAAACTCACATTCTGGTAAATGTTGAAAACAATTCAATAAATATTAAGAAAGTTATTAACAATTGAAAAATAAGCCATTTTTAATGTTTAATTTGCAATAACTTTTTTGTTTACTGACCGATTTGGACAAACAAAAACTCATTTTGAAGATATTTTCAAGACGTACAATTCGTCTATGAAATATTTTTCTCTAAATCCCTTAGATTTTCCGTAAAATCTAAAAAACCGGGGAAAAATCATTTTTCGATCTATTTGTTAAAAAAAAAACAATGTTCCAACCAAAATTTTTGAGACACGAGATGAGACGTCATTTCTACTACCTTTCCCTACCCATTTCTGCAATCAGATCGCAGGCGGTATTTGATTTTTTTACCGCTCCGTTTTCTGGGGTATTAAGTTTATTATCAAAAGTTACGCGTAAGAACTTGATATTACTTGTCATTTTTAAATTGATATCAGATGTTTCAAACAATTCTAAATTAAAATTATTTGAACTTAGAGAAAAATTAATGATAGCAGATTTATGTTTACTTAAATTAAGTTTATCTTTATCTAAACAACGCAGTATATTGAAATATAATTTTCAGAAGTTGCTTTCAATACGGCAACATTCTGTTCTATCAAAATTTCACTATCATCAGCTATGACACTACAGAGCTATTATTCAATGTATTTTTTATATAATTAATGAGATCATTGATAAATATTTAAAATAAAAAGCGTCTCAAAATTGAGACTTGCGACACTCCTTTCTTCCTTTAATCCCTAATTTTCTTTCAAACCTATTAACAATTATAGATTGTCTGTTCTGTAAATATGACCTTTCCCCCTCACACCATAACAAAAAAGCTTAGCAAGTACATATTCATAGTCTACAACATCGAATGCTTGAGAAAAATCAACAAACATTCCCAACATTGATTTTTTCTTATTAAGCGCAGTCTCCGTGCTTTCACTTGACGTAAATCGATGTTGTAATGGGGACAATAACTTGAATTAGATAAGTTGCTCCTTAATTATTAGTTCAAATATTTTAGAAATAAGGGTGTTTTTTATAGAGGTATAAAACTTTAAGTTGGTAACACTTTTTTAACTGGCGGCCATAAGTGATTTTTGCTTAGTTTGGTTTGGCATTTCAACATAAATAGACTGACGCCTGAACAACGCTTCCAAATTGTGCAAATTTATTTTGACAATCATGGTTCTGTTCGAAATACGTATCGCGCACTACGTCCATTTTACGGTCAACATAATCGTCCATCAGAGCAATTAATTCGATTAACTATGGAACGTTTTCGCCCCACGTTTACTCTAAATGATAATACGCATCCACAGAGACGTTGTACAGTGCGTACAGAAGAAGTCATTGCTGCTGTAGAGCGTAGCGTAGAGGAAGACCCGAATCAGTCTATCCGCCATCGTGCACAGGAATTGGATATGTGTCTATTCACTTTATGGAAGATTTTGCGGAAAGATCTTGGTTTGCGTGCTGACAAAATCCAACTCGTGCAAGAATTGAAGCCACACGATCACCTAGCAAGGCGTAGATTCGGTGAATGGGCCCAAAACAAGATTGCCGTTGATTCAGATTTTCATAAGCGAATTTTGTTTAGCGATGAAGCTCACTTTTGTTTGAATGGATAAGTCAATAAACAAAACTGCCGTATTTGAAGTGATGATAATCCTCAAGTGTATGTTGAGACACCGTTACATCCAGAAAAACTGACTGTTTGGTGTGCTTTATGGGCTGGTGGAATCATTGGTCCGTACTTCTTTAAAAACGATGCTGGTCAGAACTTTACAGTCAATGATGACCGCTATAGAGCCATGATTACTGACTTTTTCGTTCATCAATTGAACAACCATGATGTGCAGGAGCTGTGGTTTCAACAAGACTGCTCAACATATCACACAGCTCATGCCACAATTGATTTATTGAAGGAAACGTTTGGTAACCGCATAGTTTCACGTTTCGGACCTGTGAATTGGCCTCCAAGATCGTGCGCCGCTAGACTATTTTCTGTGGGGATATGTGAAGTCGCTAGTCTACGCCGATAAGCCCGAAACGATTGATCACTTGGAGGACAACATTCGCCGCGTTATTGCCGATATACGGCCACAAATGTTGGAAAAAGTCATCGAAAATTGGATCTCCAGTTTAGACTACGTCCGAGCCAGCCGTGGTAGTCATATGCCAGAAGTCATATTTAAATTATAATGCCATTTCGAATAAAGTAAATTTCATGTCAATTTAAAAAATTTATCTTTGTTTTATTCCATTTAAAAGTTCTATACCTCTATAGAAAAACACCCTTTACAAGTTAAGAGACTTATTACACTATAGTTGTCAAAATTATTTATATTGTCCTTTTCATGTATTGGAACAACAAGTACTAGTTTTAAAGAGTTGAGAAAAGACTCACTTTCTATCGAAAATTGATAAAGTGGACCAATATATATTAGCTATATAAAATTTACATTTCTTCAAAATGTTAATAGATATACAATAGTGACTCAACTCTACCATATTCAAAACATCGGCAGTACAAACAGGAGACAAAAAAAGGAGTTTTCCAAAAATTGTACATTGTTCTAAAGAAAACCAACAGCCAAAGATACACTATTATTGGTTAATGCAGATTGGCTATTAAATCTAGTCGTTAATTCATCATTCGACAATGTAATATCCTCAACAATTTTAATATTATCCCTTACATATGTTTTTTGAATACTTTTCATTCTTTTCATTTACAGATAGTTTTAATTTATCTTTTTAGTAGGGGAGCCCAAGAGGCTAAATGAGTAGTTACTCGAGCGTTGTGGGGACCTATTGGATTGTGAAGATTAGATGCTAAATAGAAAAAACGTTTATATGATTTATGTCCCAATACTGGTGGGGGAAGCGAGTATAAATTTTCAAAAATGTAAAAAAAATCAGTCACAAAGACATACTCAAGCGCGTCAGACATTAACAATGTATACGCGCAACCTGTTTCTGGTAACGGAGGGATGTTAATCTGACGGCTTGCTAGATGGAGGTAGCCACACGAAGGGATGGAAAAAATTAGAAAAGAAAAGTTATTCGAGCGCGTCAGATATTCAGGGAGAATGTTAAGTGAACCCTTAAAGATGTCATATTAGAAAGACTGACGATTTTGACGCAACTAAAACTCATAGCCGATTTTTGAAAGTGAAAAAAAAAAACTGACCTTGAAATACTCGAGCGCGTCAGATTTATATACAGTCGGTTCAGCATGATGTCCTTATCGTGTAGACCTATAATCTGACAATTGTGTGGAGGAATTTTTTAAATCTGACAGTCTAATTTTTTTTTTATTAATGAACCGAATAATTTTAATGAACAGCAAATAATATATAATGTTATAGAAAAATATATACATGTACAATTTTATCATGTATTTATGAGAAGAATGTTGAATGAAAAAAAAATTCTAAAAGAAGATTACTTCATCATCATCAGTGGAATCGGGAATTCGAATGAATCACTTTGGTCATTTTCATCTACATCTTGCGTATCTGTAACCAGAAATGGTTATGATATTTAACAATATTTAATTTATTTCATGATATTATTAGTATTTTAAAAAGAAAACATACCTGAATCTGGAGTATTCCCTAAAATGTCAGGTGTTATGACAATATCTTCATATGCTTCTGGGAGTTGATTTCCAACGAACCAAGTCATCTCCAACTTTCCATTCACATTTTTCCACCCGAAATCTGTTGGTGACATCTTAGTGACGATTCGAAAGTGGGCATTCCTCCATAAGTATGCGATGTATTGCGTTCGTAATAATTGTCGCCGTAGCTCTGATTGGCATGGGGGCAAGTTACAAGCGTCATAATAACACCGCGCGTGATAGCCGTCATTTAATGATGATTCCTCTGAAATTTCAATTTCAGTGTAGGTGCTGCGTGATTTTCTTCAAACCGGCTTGGTTAGGCGATATTCCAAAATCACCATGCATTTTTTTATTATTTCTGGTATAAATTTTATTAATTTTTCATGTATTTCTTGACCACCAAATACACAGTTCACTCTTTTATCACTATTATCACTCATTGTAGTAATACATTTAAAACTTACTGTATTTAATTCACTAAACTTTTTGAATATACAATAAACAAACATTATACATCTAAGAGCACAAACGCGTTGTTGTGATCAGCTGGAATAACATCATGGCGGCAGAAAATAGTGTGGGGACGGTGCGAGAGAGTGAGAAAAAGAGAAAGAGTGAGAAGGGGAGAGAGGCGCGGAGTGGGAAATACATTATTCTCAGCACCTGCACGTACTACACTTGATTGATGAAATTAGCTTTTTCGGCTTGTGAAAATCGTCAGATTATATTATTTCCGTGATCCTTACATGATTTCCATTAAAATAAAAAAAAAATCCAACCGCGCTCGAATATGTCCAGGTGACTTTTTTTTGCAACTTTGTCACGCGACATTTTCTTATGTCACGCTAAAATCGTCAGAATATTGAAATGTACACTTTTCTGCATGTAATTAACTTACCTTGTCTTAATCTGACGAGCTCGAGTTACTTTAAGGATCGATTTTTTTTACTAATCTGATCGGCTGCCCTAGATCCATCCCCCTATATTTAAGGTTCATAACAGGTTGATAGTTTATAACAGGGTACAAACTTTCTTCCTTTATAGTATTCTGCCGAGCTTGCATAAATCCCAAAATCCCCGCTTGGACTCCCCTACAACCCAAATAGCACACTTCAGTCCACTGGATATCCATCGTTTATCCAAAGCTGGACATACTGGGTATCCATGGGATGTCCAGAATTTGTCCACCAACATCCTATGGATATCCACTAGACTATACGTTTGTCCCACTCATGGACGTCTTTTTGGATTCTATATATTGTCCAGGTATGGATCATTTTTGGATATTAATAGGACTAATTTTGGATGTCCATATAATGTACATTCTTGACCCGATTGTGGACATATTATCCGATAGTATTGTGCTTTTTCGATTAATAGGTCATAATCTATTGTTCCCTCTTCTTGACGTTCCGCTAACATGAATGGTAGATATATTCAGAATTTGCTTAGGGTCCGAGAGCTTACACTACCTAACTAATCTTCACTTTTGAAGATACAGACCACTTATGTCATCACAACGTCGATAACAAGTAACCATAGATGGCCCTATTAGTCCCAAAAATTAAACAGATATAAATTACATTAGCGAACCAGGTAACAGGAACTGGATCCACATATTACACTTATTGATTACAATTGTCAAGTTTTTAATACAATACTATATAAGAATAAAAAATTTTATAATTAGTCGAATTGCAAGTGCTACAAAATATAGCTTCAATTGATTTAAATTGTTCAAGCTGTAGAAGGATCGCTATGAATAAGTTATCTGGTTCCATAGTAATAGGTACAATTTCAATTGGGTAATAGAAAATATACCAATTATTTAAATAAAGACTTTTTATTGTTACAATGATTATTTTTTTCTAGATTTATTTCTGTCGTTTATTCTCTTCAGCCATTGTTTAATCTCGTCGTCGGCTGTTTTTTATCGGCCCCCCATTCTTCTACCGCAGCTGAAAATTAATAAGGTTTAACGTTAAATGATGCAGTATTTTATGGTTTTGTAGGAATTTAAATATTTCTCTCTCTCTCTCTCTCTCTCTCTCTCTCTCTCTCTATATATATATATATATATATATATATATATATATATATATATATATATATATATATAAAACCAAATGCATCGTTATTGCTTAGAGTGCTTAAACCAACAGACCAGAAAAAAATTTTTAACACACTTTTTGTCTGGGTATTATCAGAACAAGAGGATCTAGAGTTCAACGTGTGAAATCTGACACCCAATTTGTTCTTATTATTTACGAGTATGACAAATAAAACAGAGAGATTTTTTTCATCAAATTTTTATATTTAAGTGGTAACTTACCTACAAATAGTGAACATAAGTTCTTTAAAGGACATTTTACTGTTCCATCATATGTATAATTCTTGGAAAGGCTATCTGTCATTGTTACAATAAAATATCTTTTAATAAGTTAATAGATATAATTTCCTCCAATTTTCGCTAATTGTAAAACCTAAAATTATATTACTTTATTGAGATAATTAAACGTTAATTCCACATATGCTAACCTAAGAATATTTTTGACTTTAAGAATCAAAGTAAAAAAATATATATAAAATAATCCTGTAAATTAAGTTTTTTTTATTAATAGACTCATACACATAAAGAAGCATTACTCGAATAAGTTTCAGCTTTTATTTCACGAGAAGCGTAATAAACTTACTGCATCTTTAAAGTTTAAATTGTCCTGAAGATCTTATGTGACTCGAGGCAGCTGATTATTTTCTTAAGTAAAAGGATAGTTGAACTCCTGCAGAAAATTCTTTGTAGATACTTGTTGTTTTTTCCCTATTTAAGAGTACCTGAATATCCTCTCTAATTTGGTACAAATTGGCTTTCACATAGGAATTTTATTTGGACCAATCTGTGGAAAATTCATCTAAAAATAATTAAAATAAATTAAATTATAAGTCTAAACCTAGAGTCGAACTGTCAAAACTTTATTATATATTTTTTAACAATTATACTGCACAAAAATACACATTAATGTAAACTTTTACTAGCGTTTAATCCAAAATAGTCATAAAAAAATTAATATAATTATTCAAATTTGCTATAGCTTTTATTCCATTATAAATTTTGATAACATTTAATAATGCCAGCAATCTTATTAGACTGATTACTCAATAATGACTTTGTCAGAGAGAATTTTCTCTAAAATTTACAATTTTATTATTACACAAATTTACAACTCTATCTGTGCTCCATTTTAACCAACAAGATAGAAAATTCATTGGCCTATCAAATTATTTGCACTTATTTGTAGTAATTTCCATTTAAATAAGTGATTGTATGAAAAAGTATAGCTACAAAAGCTATATTTTAACATACGTGTTTTGATACTGAATATTTTGTTCACTTTCAAATTTGTGCGAGTTTGATACTAAATTATCAGCTTTTCGTCGGGCATGTCTGTAGTTTCGTTCGGTAATTTTTGGTATAATTAAAAAAAATTAATTTAGTATAACTATACTTACCTTTAACGGTGGCATCGTCTTCAAATAAAAAGCACACTTGATTTTAGCTCAACTAAAACTCCAAAGGTCTTTTTTAGCTCGACGTCAACACAATAATGGGCACAAAATATCTGAAGGGATATTTTGTGATCTTGGCGGGCCGGCGGGTTAAGAAATGACAATTCTACAGGCCGATATTACAGTATCCGATTTTACCGACAACCCGAAATTTAATTAATGGACGTCTGATGGACTTACACTGGACATCCAGATATGGACGTCCATATAGATTACAGGTCATCACATCTACTGGACATCCATAAACGGTCCATGGACATACAGGACATTATATGTACCTATTCTGGATATCCAATGGAAATCTTGTGCTATCTGGGTATTATATAGTGTTAAGTTGTTTACTCATACTCAGATACTTTCTATCAAATTTAGCTAACTCTTTTATGTTTTGAGGAATAAAATTTTTAAGAGGAAGCGATAAATCAAAACATTAAAACCCTCATTTGGATTTATGACAATTAAAATTTCATTGAAATTTCACTAAAATGTCGACGATAAAAACTCTTTTTCCCATTATCGGCCTTGAAATAATCTGTTTCAAGACAAATAAATTGATGATAATGATCAGATACGAACATATTTGCAATCGCTGGTTCAGTAGATTTAATTGTGACTGTCTTTCGCTCATGTACACGTCACGTAAAGAGAACCTTGATAAATATTTGTTTGTTATTCCCGAAATATAAATAGCTATCTAGAATTTTCTTTTTAGTTAGTTTGCCTACCTTTCTTTTAACAAATGATTAATTTCCTCCCTCAAATCTTTATTGGTGGCCAAGATTGCGCAAAATTTCTTCACCATGTTGTCTAGCCGATTTTGTAAAATTTGCACGGCTTTTTGTCCGCTCGTTAACCGATTTTGAAAATGATTATCAGTGACTGAACTTTTTGGGCGTAGACTTTTAATATTAGCTTCTAACTAAAAAATGATCTTATAGAAAGTAATCCAAGTAAATATATAAATACTTTAATGGTCGGTTCGTAATTTCAAAAATTATCAACTACCATTAAAGAATTTCCACTATCAACTGTCACTTGCAAATTAAATGATACATTTTACCTTCATCTCTTCATAGTTTCAACTAAAAACTTACAACAACTATCAATTATCAACTAAGAAGTTGGTAAACTTTTAACTTTTTAAAAAGTCGGCATAATTCGGGTCCGCTTTCGGATGTTATCGTCCAGAAGAAAATTTAACAAATATATACAAAAATAAAAATTAACATTATAAACAAATAAAACTTAGAATAAATGTGCTTTAAAATTAAATTAATTAAACAACCACAAATGAAAAGTAAGAAATTTACGTTTTATTTTAAGGTTAGAATATTTATGGGCGATTTTGATTGGTCATCCTTAATTTTTACTAATAGTTAAATTTTGTAGTATGAACAACGCATTTTTACTTCTTAGTGTTTAGCTTAGTGAAAATTCTTAGTGGTAGTTTATAATTTTAGGAAGTATGAACCAACCATTAATATTTGAATATATTACGTAAAATTATAATCAAAAACCTAAATTTGACGCGTTGGTAATTTGTTTTTTTTAAGGTAATTTTTAATTAATTTTTTTATGTTTTTACTTTTTTGATTTGTACATCCATTTCCACAATCTTCTCTCTCTCACGCCTGACTTTTTCACAATATCTTTCGTGAACGTCCAGTAGTTTGTAGATGTCTTTTGATAATTTATCGTCTCTTCTTTTCTGATTTCTGCAGGTCGCGACGTTTATATCTTCGCAAAGTTTCGCTCTTTCTTCACGCAACTGATGGATTATTTTTCGTTGCTTTTCTAATTTTGAGCTGGTTTCATCCGAAAATGCCATCCGGTCGTCTTCCATTATACGCAACTACAAAGATATATTTATAGGGTCGTTATGAGTAGTTTTCTTGACACGATGGTGAAGGAATTAGTATTGTGATTTAAAACTATTGTGTCGAATAATTTATTGTTACAAAAAAATTGAGCCAACTTCAAAGACTTGCACTACAAAGTAAAACATAAATTATAAACTTTTTTAAATTGTAATTAATTGTGTCGTAGTTTTTTCGGTAAGGTTAAATTTAGGAAAACGACGTTGTTTTAAAAAAATTTCGTTACATACGCCCTACTTCGAAATCGTAAAACACGATTCTGGCGTTGCTTTTCCACAATTTTTTTTCGGTTTTCCGGAAAATGCAAACAACACCCTTTTTACTTCACAAAGCCACTTTTATTTCTGGAAAGAACACCGAATTTTCCTATTTATTTTGAATAGTACTAGTTAAAATATATTCTATGTAATATATTTCAACTATTTTTTCACATATTTTAGCAAATAAATCAAGAAAAAATTCATATTTTCAACGAAGTTTAGTGAACTTCATCGACTCCTTTATTATCGAAAATACCAAATATTCGTTGCGACGTTGCCAGATTTTAAATATTTTCATAGCACAAATTCTTATTTTAAAAAATACTTTATAAAATTGATCCATCTCAATCAGCAACATAATTTAATTTCTCTAATGTAAAAATAATTTTTCTTAAGCAATCGAATTTTTGGTTTGTTTTAAGTTTAGCTTGGTTTTAGTTAGTTTAGAAAATTGAAACAAATCTGAACTAATCTAAGCTAACCTAGATATATTAACTTCAACCATACACTACCAGTATATTGAGATTAATTAAAAAATATGAAGATTTTTGGTTTGTCGTCTATGTAATCCAAACTCTTATAACCGATGTTTTATAGTTGAAAAATGAATATTTAAGATATAATTTTCTTGCAATTCATTTCTAATTGCCACAGCAGACTTATGGACATCGCTAGTAAATTTTATAAAGCTAGGGTAAGCGCAGTGGCGTAGCGCACACTCAAAAACATTTCTAGAATGTAATCAATATTCTATAAACTTGCTACTTTATAATCCACTAGCGACCCGCCCCGGCTTCGCACGGGTGCAATGCTGATACTAAATACACTACAGAAAAACTGTGACTATTTATTTTATTTTTACAACAATTATTACATCGGCCTCCGACGCGCTATTTATAGGCACGCTGCCGCCGCCCCGGTCGGCCAGTACCGCCGCAAGCGCTACTTCCCGCAATTTTAAATCTGTAATATCTTCGAAAATATTCATTTAAATCTTGTGCTGTAAAGGACCATATAAATCTATATTAAATCAACAATGTATTTAAGCTATTTAATTGGATAAGGATTAATGCTGTATTGGTTAAAATCGCTTCAAAATTTGCCATTATTTGTCGTAAAAAGTAAATGACAAAAAAAATGTTATTGTGGGATATCCATGAGAGATAGACATATACCATCGCGGAGTTTTCTGTAGACCTTTTCAATGTGTACAAATAATTAGTACATTATTTTGATAAATCTCGTAGGGTTCAGCCTGCGTTTGCAATGTAAGCGGAAAAAAATATGATAATTAACGACATCACATTAGAAACTTAAAAAATAACAGTATTTCTCCACTATTTAATGGATGTTATTATACATATAAACCTTCCTCTTGAATCACTCTATCTATTGAAAAAAACCGCATCAAAATCCGGTGCGTAGTTTTAAAGATTTAAGCATACAAAGGGACATAGGGACATAGAAAGCGACTTTGTTTTATACTATGTAGTGATTTAATAAACAAACTGAGCAAATGTAACGCAGGACGTTTGGATTTATATTAAATGTCCATGTATTAAGAAATTACTTTAATACACCGAATTAAACCCATTAAACTCAAGGCCTCTGTGACAGTATGTATTAGTATCTATATTTACGGCTTGCAGGTAGTAACTTTAATTCAAAGTAAAATGTTGACAAAATCAGTTTCAACAGAGGCGTAGGTAATAATTTGTAGTGCTCAAAACTTTTTCGTTTGAAAATCTAGCTGATCATTTACCCAAATTATATATGTTTGCAGTTTTCCCCATTTAAAAAGCTCTTCTTCTTCTTCTTCTACTTCTTGGAGATCTGTCGATCTGTTAGTTCTGAAGCTGCTTCTGCATCTTTTCCTGAGAGGCAGAGTGCCAACTATCTTTCCACCTTTTAGGGGGCCTCCCGGGGGGTCTTGAGCCGGGCGGGTTATTTTCTAGGACTATTCTTGGAAGTCTGTTCTCGTCCATCCGTCTTACATGGTTGTACCACTGCCTCTTACGTTGTCTTCCCCATCTCACAATGTCTTGTATCCCGCATTGTTCTCTGATATCTGTGTTTCTTACTCTGTCTCTTCTTGTTTTCCCCACTATTGTTCTCAGTGTTTTCATTTCGGCCACCCTTAGCATGTGTTTCGTCTTGTTAGTGTCCTCACGGACTTCCGTGCCGTATGTCATGATGGGTCTGATACAAGTCTTGTAGATTTTAATTTTGCTATCTTTGCGCATGTACGAGTTTGACCAGACTATATCTCGTAGGCATCCTCATAGTGCGGATGCTTTGTTAATCTGGCTCCTTAGGTCTTTAACTGGGTCGTGGGTGCTTGATATGTCTATGCCTAGGTATCTGAATTGCATCACCTGCTCTATGGGATTGTCCTCCACCACCAGCTTACATCTGAGTGGATCCTTTGCGATTGTCATGCATTTGGTTTTGCTGATAGAAATGTTCATATTGAGTTGGCGGCTTACTTGGAAAAACTGGAAGAGTTGTCTCTGTAGATCGTTTTCTGATTCAGCAATAATTGCTACATCATCGGCGTAGCACACCAAACCCACTCTTTTGTTGCCTAGTCTGTATCCGAGATTGAGACATGTTACCTTGTTTATGATTTTATTCATGAGGAGATTAAACAAAAAAGGACTCAGACTGTCACCCTGTCTAATTCCTCCCAGTGTTGGGATATTTTCAGTGAATTGATCTCCTGCCTTGACCTTTGTTACGTTATTGTTATTTAGGTTATGGATTATCTTCGTTATGTTCGCTGGTGCCTTATTTTCCATTAATATATGTAGAATGTCTCCCAATCGGACTCTGTCAAACGCCATTGTTAGGTCAATGAAGCAGATATACGCTGGCATACTGTACTCTGTAGCCTTTTCTTTTATTTGTTTTATTATAAACACTGCGTCTGTTATTGACCGTCCCTTTGTGAAGCCCTGTTGTTCCTCAGCATTCTTAATTTGTGTTTCCAGTTTGTCCTTGAGAATACTCGTGAAAAGTTTCATTACTGTGTTTAAGAGAGTTATTCCTCTATAGTTTTGTGGGCAGGTTTTTAGTCCTTTCTTAAATATAGGTATGGTGATGCTATTATGCCATTCGTCTGGTGTTTCCGTTTCGTCTAAGATTTTGTTAAATAGTTGCGATAGTTTCCTTGCCAGTTCGGGGCCTCCATATTTTAAAAGCTCGTTGGGGATGCCGTCCGGCCCGGGTGATTTTCTGTTTTTCAATTTCTTGAGTTTTGCTTCTACCTCTTCGTCGGTGACAGTTCCAATTATATCTGTTTCGTATTCATTTATATTCGGCATTTCTTCAGCATCGTAAAGCTCTTTATAATACTGTTGCCATGTCCCTATTGGTACTCCTTTGGTCTGCACGAACTCGTTAACTTGTTTTTTTTTCTGTTCCGAAGCATTTTCCATATTTTCCTTTGAGCGCCATACAGGTCGTGGTCCATGTCGCTGGAAAAATTAGCCCAATGTTCTCTTTTGATTGATCTTATTCGTGCGTTTACTCTGTTTCTTACTTGGACATATTCTGCGTGAGTTTCTTCCGACGGTGCGCTTTTGTATATTAGGTAACATTTCCGTTTTGATTCAGAGAGTTCTTTTACCTCTTGACAAAACCACGGTTTGGTGTGGTTTGTCGCGTTTACATTAATTTTACGCTTTCCAATCGCTTCCTCCGCTGCTTCGTTGATGCATTTCGCAATATTTTGCCAGCTCTCTTCTACTCCCCATTCTGGTTTTAAATCTTTCTCTTTTAATTTGTTAGTAATCCTGTTCTCGTAGAGGAGTTTTATGCTCTCCGTTGTTAGGGACTCCAAATTGTACTTTTCGATGAACTGTGGTGGTTTTCTCTTTTGTTGTGGACGTTTTAGTAGCATCTTGCATTGAACAAGGTTGTGATCAGTCCCCAGGTTAGCGGATGTTAGGGCTCTGACGTCGAGTACTTGTGTGGGTATTATCACTCGATTTGTGAGTATGAAGTCTAGCATCGATCGCTGGCCTCGATTGTTATTGAAAGTGTATTTGTGCTGGTCTTTGTGTGGGAAATA
Organism: Diaprepes abbreviatus; assembly: GCA_034092305.1. Classification (NCBI taxonomy): domain Eukaryota; kingdom Metazoa; phylum Arthropoda; class Insecta; order Coleoptera; family Curculionidae; genus Diaprepes; species Diaprepes abbreviatus. Next base: position 12,921,978 of record JASJET010000054.1, read on the forward strand.
TGTGTTGTTGATCCTCATTTCATTTCTAGCGCAGAAATCTATTAGTGTTTCGCCGTTTTCATTAATTATGGCTTCATTATACTTTTGCTTTATACCTGGTATGACATCGTTCCCGATCCGTGCATTTAAAAAGCATTGTAAAATATTTCCCATGTAAAAAACATTGTAAATGAAATAAAAGCGATTACTCACTTGATTGTAGAGTTGCGAATTTGGGTGTTTTTTGGACACATCTATCGAACATGTTTTTTTCTGCTTTCAAAAAGCTGTAAAATTCGTTCGCCAACATGCAGATAAAGTTGCGAAAAAAACAATTTTTTGAGAAGCGTTATGTGAGATCAAGATAATGAAATATGTCATGTCAAAATACTGTTCCGGATGGCCGATATTTTAAACACACACTGTATTATTAAATACACTCTATTATTTCAAAAGATTTTTATTGGCAACTTCACTTTTGACACTTGTCAAACTAATTCAATTTATGTCGACAAGCTCTCAAACTATACTGTCCCCGAAAGCCGATTTGGACCCTTTATATTCCCTTTTGGTCGATACCGGAAGTTTAACTAATTTTCTAGAAGGATTTCCATGCTATATGATGTAATAAAAATAAGAAATAGGAATAATCTGGCGATTTCTAGACCTTCCATCATAGGCGTTCCATGTTGAAAATAAGGAAATGGAATTCTCTAAAAAGTTCCATACCTTCTTTCATAGACGTCTCCTGAGGAAATTAACAAAGGTAAAATTAATTAATTAAATTATGAACTCGTAGAAAATAAATCTAAAACCCTACAAACTACAAACACAAACTAATACTATGACATGTATAACGTTATAAAGTTCGTTACAATACTTTTGAGTGCTACTGATGATATAATTTATTTTTTACTTTATAGTATGATTTTTTAAAGTCGACTTCTTTTTTTTTTTGTAAAAATAACTTATTCTGAAGTCGGTTAAAACCAGGCGCGGATCCAAAGGGGGGGGGCGGTGGGGGCGACCCCCCCCCCAAGAGCTTTGAGTTTAGGGAAATGGACTCGATTTTTCCTCTTATACTATAGTTTATTCAAGAACTAGAGAGAGTAATAAATCATTTTTTACCCTTTTTCTCTTCGCAAACTACCTGTGTTCTTTAGTCCGGTGTTTTTAGCAAAATTTGTTAGATACATATATTTTTCATAGGAATGAGTTAGAAATTTTATAATCAAAAATACCGGTCTATAATAATAGACTAAGACGTAGGATTATTCTCTCAAAAAATTCTAAGTTATAATTTAAATACTTACAAAATATCCATTGTCAAAAATACAAAAAGTTAAACATATATAAAAAAATAAATTCGTCCATATAATAATAAAATATTTTTGGGGCTATCGGTCATTTTATTATTAATTAAAAACATTTTTAGGGTATTTGACGTTTCAGTTTATTTCTTTCTTAAACCATTTGCAGAATTACAATTAAACACTAAAAAGGGATTCAAATATCATTACTTTTTTTTACGTTGTAATTAAAATTAGACCTACTTATTTTTATTTCTATTGTACTGATATCTTAATTTAATTTACTTTTATATATGGAAATACGATAGCCCCAAAAAAATAAGATAAACATGTTAATTCTTCACGCTTAAGAAAAACACAAACACAATAATAAAATAATAAAAAACTTACGGCTAATTAGAATTAAATATATATAAAATTAAAGAGTGGGCACACACTAAAATAAAAATATATAAAAAAATAAAAAAAAAACATATAAACAACATTAAACAATAAAATACAACAAAAACAAAAATTTAAATAATAAATTGGGTTACACTAGTAAACATTACGTATCTAATTCCTAATCAAAGTCAGTGAAACTATCTTCGCTAAAATTAATTATAATTGGTTCCTCTATCTCACCGATTATGAGATCGAGTTCTCACATTTTGTTTTATTCTTTTATTATATGGATTTTTCCCAATTTTCCGCAGTGACTTCATTCAAAAAGATCTTTCAAAAGTTTAGTTAAATTACTAATTTTGTTAATTGTGTTATTTCTAGCAACTCTACCTTTTACTTGAGAGAGATATTTACGTCTCCAACGGACAGTTTCCGGACGATTTATAAGAACAGATTTTCTATCTGGTTTTTCCCGGCAAAAATTAAGTTCTCTGAGCAATTTCCAGAGATCAGTTCTTTTAATTTCAGGTAAATCGCGATCTTCAATGATTTTAGTGAGAATTTTGTAGATGGTAGGGATCTGCTTCTCATAATAAAATGTATATACAACCCCTTTAATTGCAGTTTTCATCTCTTCTTCCAACGAGGTTTTTCGTTTGCCTGTGATCGAATGTGGCTTGGGAGTACTAACAATTCCAGTCGTTTTTTCTCCTTCAGTATTCGGTACATAGTAGATTTTCCAATTCCTGTCATGTTGGAACATATCTCAACAGAGTTTTTAACATTATTATCTAGATATTGATATCTTAAGGCATCATAAGCATTCATCGTAATAAGTTTTTCGTTGAGGAAAAAATGCCCTGGTTTAGCGATTTTGGAATAAATATAGAGGTGAAAGCCATATCTTTTGGGTATCTCACTAATCCCAAATAATATATAAAAACAAGCGCAAACAAGATAAATCACTAAGAAAAAACTGTAAGTTGTACTTTGCTCACTGACAGAAATTAAATTAAACTATCAGAAATTCTATTTTGCAGTAAATTTATAAAATATAATGAAATATAATTAGATTTACGGCAGTTCTCAGTTACCTGCGGCACTGGAGCAGGTACGTTAGAGGTTTCGGTAATAGTTTTATTACTCTCTCTAGTTCTTGAATAGAGTATAGGAGTCTGTATGCTTGCGATCGCCCCCCCCCCTCATAAAAGCTTTGAGTTCAGGAAAATAGAACCCATTCTGCCTTTTATATTAGGAATGAGTATGCTGCTTGCACTCCCCCCTCCTCCATTGACAACTTGTTTTTCTTGCCATACTGTACTTTTGTGATATCACCGCCCCCCCCCCCCCAAAAAGAGAGGCTGGATCCGCCCCTGGTTAAAACGTAATGAAAAAATTAAAAATCTTTAGATATTACTCGTTCAGTTACAAACTTTTGTTTGCAATTTTTAGTAGCGTTTTTTTTCATATATCAATGATATCTCGTTAATTTTTGGAATTGAGCTTTATTTACTGAAAATATTTTTAAATTTAGAATTTTTAAATCACGTCTTTTTAACACACTGGGTATAAAAAAAGAAGAACTGAAATGTTCAAGCTGATTATCACTAATTAAAGCAAAATCAAACACGTTTTCCAAATCAGAAAAACCCATTAAGATCAGTTAAACCGTTTTAAAAATACAAGCCATTGAAAAGTCTTTCTGTCATTTTTTTGACGAACAATTTATTTTGACTAGAATGGTTCAAGTAAAAAATCTTTTTCATGTTAATTATAATGATTGACACAATAATCTGTCAATTACAGATGATTGATTAGTATCATTGATAGAAGGTAATGTAAATTTTATGTTATGTATATAATAAATAGCCGGGTAAATACTAAAAAATTGATTTTGTTTTAGCAAACTTAATATTTTTTACCTGTCTCTGTAATCTAGCCAATTCTTCCTCGGCCATAGCAATCATTTCTTTTTCCGTGGACGAATTTGGAGCTGTTCTTGTTACTTGATTCATTTTTTTTTCTTAATTTTTATATTCTTAAAAATTAACAAACTTTATTTAGGCTTGAAAATAAATAATTAACAATCGTGATACGTAACGAAGAAAAAAGTTTGATCAATATCCAGGATATGCTGAAACTAAATTACATGAAAAGCCTTTGTAGAGGCGTCGCAGTAAAGTTGACAGGAGCATAAATATAACTTTTATTCATCGTTAAATAGTAGTGATGGTCCATTTTCTCTTTTTAACGAAGATTTTAAGCCTAAATCCATTAATTTTTGTTAACAGTCGCATTTTGCTGGTAATCCTGCGAATTCGCCAAAAGAAGTACAATTTTGAAGCTACCATTTTGATGAATTTAACGTATTCGTAGGAACATTAGGACCATTAATTTGTATTAGTAGGACGGACTTATCCTGATTATCCTGCGAATTCAATGGAAACTGTGCCATATTGATGTCGCTATTTTAAAAGTTTTCAAAAAACCAAACGAGGTTTGAAAGTGAATATTCCTGCGAAAATTTTGAGCCCCGAGACATATATTTTAAGACCATTAATTATTGTTAGTAGCCACATTTTGCAAATAACCCAAACAGCACAAATACATCTTAAAGACGTTCATAAAACGTTTCATCTCAACATTCAGGACGTCTTATGGATGTCCATAAAAGACGAATGACGTCCATAAGACGTTGTATAGACGTCTTATGTTACAAAAGGTAACGTCTTTAAGACATTTGCTTACAACGTCTTATGGACGTCCCTTCCCAACATTAAAACAACATATTCCATCAATAAAATTATGTACATTAAAAAGGGTCCCTTTAATTTTTTTGTTTGTCTTGTTTACAAAGTCAAACCGTAATTATTCAAAAGTTCAAGAAATAACTTTAAGAAAAAATCAAGAGCAAAATATAAACTACCATTTTAAATAACTACAAGTTCCGCATGAATAATTTGCTTTAAAAAATATATTCAGCATAATCTCTTTATACAAAAAAATACGTAACTTTTTCTAATTTGAAATTGAGGAAGTGAGGTAGAAGAGCAAATATTTTCACAACTACTACTGTTCGAACTATAAGTGAACCTATCAAATTTAAGCCTTAGTTTATCCCTTCGATATAATAACTCTAAAAGGTAGACTATCAACAAAATAAAAGTTTATTGAAATAAAAAGTACACAAATCTTTAAATAGTTTTAAAAACAAGAATTTTTATTTAGTCGAATAACAAATCTGGTCTGATGCCCTTTTCAGCCATGTTTGGATTGAAATTTCCTCATTCTTCCGACTTTTTACCAGTCCTGTTGTCTCTGTAGATCCTAATAACAAACTGATTTTAATTTTATAGGATAAAGTTTATCATTTGTGGGAGTAAATTTTTTGATATTTCCGCGAATTTTTATAATTGTCCTCTACTATAGAATCATGACTTATGCTATTTCAAGGTTAATATGTATAATGAAAAACAGAACTTACTCATAATAAGTCTCGCCAAGTTAGAATCGTAGAACTTTCTCTTTCCTTTTCATACTAATCAACTGGTAATTTTACAAGCTCGCTTTACAAAGTCACAAATGCTCCCTACTCCCAGTTTTGAAATTTCTAAAACCTTAAATAAAATTACTTCTTGTAATTAACAAAACTCTATTTTCTACGTTCTTTAAATATAAACTAATCATCAGAAACAAAATAAATCTTACAGGTTGCATTAGTGGAGCACTTCATTAACAAACATTTCGCCTTCCACTTCATTAGTAATATTTCTTGTAATATTTAGGACCGGGTCTGGATGAGCTGTGCAAGCCTTTTTCGCATAGATAATATTTTTGAGGATTTCATTTCATACTTCTAATAACATAGAGTTACTACAAAAATATAAGCGGTAAAGCATTCGGGAATTTCCTGTAACACAACCTATAAATAACGTTACTGTTTTTCCTAAGTACATATGATTCTCGATCTTACCTTAAGTATTACATAAACACGAATAAAAAAGATTTTCAGAGGCACATAGATAAACCAACTATTTTAATAAAATTCTTTCAAAAGCTAAATCTTCACAGTCGGCATCCCAACAACATTAAAAATGAATAACGACATGACGAAACACAAATACAAAACTGAAAAATGACAGTTGACAGAAACAAAATGCGGTTTTTTTTAAAGTTATAGTTTCGCTGGCATCATATTTATGTGTGTCATTGTTATCGGTACATCAAATAGTCTGTGACAAAAAGCACCAAAGTATTGATAAAAAAGATCATGCAAAAGTTCTATTAACCAAGGTCGTAGTGAGGCTACTAAAAATTTGTCGTTCAATCAAAAATTTTAACCTCAACTTGTATTCAGCTGAGCTCTGTGCGGCGTTGCAAACTTATTACCCAACTGCGACAAAATCCATAGGGAAGGAAATGCTTTTTAGTTTTTATCAACTAAATTATACACAACTGTATTTATTTTCATATAAAATGTAGTATGTAGACTTTTAAAAGATATCTTAAAGACGTTGTATATAGACGTCTTATGGACGTCTTTAAAACAACGTCTATAAGACGCCTTATTTATGTCTTAAGACGTTCAGACATAATCTGGATATAAAAATGACGTCTATAAGACGTCTAGTGCTGTGTGGGAATTCTGCGAATTTGTTGGAAACCGAGCCATTCTGAAAAATTTCAAAGAGCCAAACGACATTTGAAAGTGTGTACATTACGAGTGACAAACTGGTTAATCATTCACTACCAGGATAAATAAATTGGTCGTTTTGTACCAATGGCTTGCCCTGGTGGGTCGCCTGATCTAACTCCATTAAATTATTTTCTATGGGGTTACTTGAAGTAAAAGGTTTACAGCAACGATTTTAATGACAACATTGACCTACAAAATGAAAAAATTGTGGAAGCTGTTGCAACTATAAATGTAGACATGATTGTATCTGTGTACAAAAAATTTAGAAAAAGCCTAGAAAACTATGTACTAGCAGGAGGTCAACATTTGGAATAATTGTTTTTTTCAAACTTAATGGTAAGGTTTCACAACACTGCTTAAAAAAAGAAAGGTAAAATTACTTTCCGTATTTTTTTTAATAAACCACTTTTTTTTTATTTTGGAACAACTTACAGAGAAGGTATCCCAACTTGACGCCTCTGATTTCAATAATTTTATGAAATGATGTAGGCCATGATGAAATAAGAGACGGGGGATTTTTTTAAATGCGGAGAAACACTTTAAGGAACTGAAATCTGCCCTCCCCCCCCATTACATTGTGCCTATTCGGATAAAAAAAATTCCAAATGAACTGAAGAAAATTAAAAAAAAAAAATTTCTTAATTGAATACAAAAATAGATAGATAGATAGATAGATAGATAGATAGATATTTATTTGTGTCACAATTATTACAATTTTACACACGTCAAAATAAACATAAAAATAAAAATTCCTACAAGATACAATAACAATCACACTGACAAACTTATGAGTTAAAAGATGCATCAAACTGGTGGTTTTCAATAAACAACAAAATATTAATTCCCTATCACATCAACATATTTCAACAAGACACTAAGTCTGCATTAATAAAATCGTCAAGTGAATAAAAGCTATTTTGCATCAGTATATTTTTAACTTTGCTTTTAAACAGATCAAATGATAGGCTCTTAGATGCAAAGCTTGTTGTAAAATCGAGGAGCATAATAATTGACGGAATATCGACTCTTAGTCAGACGTACAAAGTCAGGTGCCATGAGTGAAGCATCCCACACAGCACTAGACGTCTTATAGACGTCATTTTTATATCCAGATTATGTCTGAACGTCTTAAGACATAAATAAGGCGTCTTATAGACGTTGTTTTAAAGACGTCCATAAAACGTCTATATACAACGTCTTTAAGATATCTTTTAAAAGTCTACATACAACATTTTATATGAAAATAAATACATTTGTGTATAATTTATTTGATAAAAACTAAAAAGCATTTCCTTCCCTATGCATTTTGTCGCAGTTGGGTAATAAGTTTGCAACGCCGCACAGAGCTCAGCTGAATACAAGTTGAGGTTAAAATATTTGATTGAACGACAAATTTTTAGTAGCCTCACTACGATCTTGGTTAATGGAACTCTTGCGTGATCTTTTTTATCAATACTTTGGTGCTTTTTGTCACAGACTGTTTGATGTACCGATAACAATAACAATATGATGCCAACTAACTTAAAAAAACCCGCCTTTTGTTTCTGTCAACTCTGTCATTTTTGTTTTTGTATTTCGTCATGTCGTTATTCATTTTTAATGTTGGAGTGCCGACCGTGAAAATTTAGCTTTTGAAAGAATTTTATTAAAATAGTTAATTTATCTATGTGCCTCTGAAAATCTTTTTTATTCGTGTTTATGTAATTCTTAAGGTAAGTTCGAGAATCATATGTACTTAGGAAAAACAATAACGTTATTTATAGGTTATTAGAAGTATAAAATGAAATCTTCAAGAATGTTATCTGTGCGAAAAAGGCTTGCACAGCTCATCCAGACCCGGTCCTATATATTACAAGAAATCTTACTAATGAAGTGGAAGGCGAAATGTTTGTTTATGAAGCGCTCGACTAATGAAACCTGTAAGATTTATTTTGTTCCTGATGATTGGTTATATTTAAAGATAATAGAGTTTCGTTAATTACAAAAAGTAATTTGGTTTAAGGTTTTAGAAATTTCAAAACTGGGAGTAGGGAGCATTTATGACTTTGTAAAGCGAGCTTGTAAAATTACCATGTACAGTTGATTAGTACGAAAAGGAAAGAGAAAGTTCTACGATTGCAACTTGACGAGACTTATTATGAGTAAGTTCTGTCTTTCATTATGCATATTAACATTGAAATAGCATAAGTCACGATTCTATAGTAGAGGACAATTATAAAAATACGCAAAAATATCACAAAATTTACTCCCACAAATGATAAACTTTATCCTATAGAATTAAAATCAGTTTGTTATTAGGATCTACAGAGACAACAGGACTGGCAAAAAGTCGGAAGAATGAGGAAATTTCAATCCAAACATGCCTGAAAAGGGCATCAGACCAGATTTGTTATTCGACTAAATAAAAATTCTTGTTTTTACAACTATTGAAAGATTTGTGTACTTTTTATTTCAATAAACTTTTATTTTGTTGATAGTCTACCTTTTAGAGTTATTATATCGAAGGGATAAACTAAGGCTTAAATTTGATAGGTTCACTTATAGTTCGAACAGTAGTAGTTCTGAAAATATTTGCTCTTCTACCTCACTTCTTAAATTTCAAATTAGAAAAAGTTTACATTATGCTTAAGTTATGTATTTTTTTGTATAAAGAAATGATGTTGAAGATATTTTTTAAAGCAAATTATTCATGCGGAACTTGTAGTTATTTAAAATGGTAGTGTATATTTTGCTCTTGATTTTTTCTTAATTAAAGTTATTTCTTGGACTTTTGAATAATAAAGGTTTGACTTTGTAAACAAAACAAACAAAAAAATTAAAGGGACCCTTTTTAATATACATAATTTTATTGATGGAATATGTTGTTTTAATGTTGGGAAGGGACGTCCATAAGACGTTGTAAACAAATGTCTTAAAGACGTTACCTTTTGTAACATAAGACGTCTATACAACGTCTTATAGACGTCATTCGTCTTTTATGGACATACATAAGACGTCCTGAATGTTGAGATTAAACGTTTTATGGACGTCTTTAAGACGTATTTGTACTGTTTGGGATGCCTTGTATTGTAATGGTGAATGTCACCACGCAGTGCAAATTGTTCCCGTCTTTCATGGATCCACAATAAACATTTAAATATATATACTGATGGCAATGCCAAAATGTTTAGATTTTTGAAGTGGTTTTTGACGTCTGCGCGAAAGAGCAGCCCCATAATAATTCTAATGGCCTTCCGTTGCAGACTGAAGAGTTTGCCCGAATGCGGTGAATGTCCCCAGATAAGAATTCCATATGATAGATGGGTGTGGAGGAGGCTGAAGTAAGCGCTCATACATGTTTCATGATTTTCAACTATCACCAGATTTCTCAAAAGAAACAAATTCTTTGAAACTTTATTTGACACAATCTGAACGTGTTTATTCCATAACAACTTTTGATCCATATGTGTAATCCCAAGAATTTAACAGTCTGCCGATCACCAATTAGTTGTTTTTGAGTAAATATGACATTTTTAGTTTTTTTAGCATTGAGACACAACTGATTGACATCAAACCACAGCGTGGCCCCCTATCGCACCTCAAGCATCGCAAGCCGAAGGCTCGTTAAATCAGGGTTCCTATTAGCCAAAGTTGTGTCGTCGGCATACAACACAACCCCGGAAGAAGAAGGGACACTATTTGGCAGATCGTTTATATATATTATGAACAGGACAGGTCCCAATACCGAGCCCTGCGGCACTCCGACGTTCACTTCACTGGTGTCTGAAAGATTATCATTATAATAAACACATTGAACTCTATTTTTTAAATAAGACTTAATTAGAGAGAGAGACTTGAAGAGCCAAACCCATAGTGTTTCAATTTGGTTAGAAGAATATCATGTGAGATGCAATCGAAAGCCTTGCTGAAATCACAAAATGTAATCCCAGCGAAGCCACCACTCTCAAATTCAGACACAATGGTGCGCACCAAATCAAAGACAGCCAATTCAGTGCCCCTTCCCGCCCGAAAACCAAACTGAGAAGGGTCAAAGATATTAAAGGTTTCCATATAACCGTAAATTTGCTTTGATAGGATAATCTCAAAAACCTTTAAGACTATCGGAATAATGCTTATGGGCCTATAATTCTGACAATCATCAATAGAACCTGTCTTATGAACAGGAATAACTTTAGATTTTTTAAAAGAGTCAGGAAATAAACCAGTCTTGATGCATTTATTAAATAATATTGTTAGTGGGGATATAATGAAGTTTTTGATAGACTTAACCATTCTGACATTAATGTTATATATATATATATATATATATATATATATATATATATATATATATATATATATATATATCCCTACTGTCCGAACTTTTGAGACTATCTATGGCTTCCCTAACCTGATTCGGGGTAATATCGCTGAAATCAAATTGAAATGCACATTTAGATTATTGCACAAAGTAGATTATTTTCTGAAACCAACCTCAAACAAAAAAGTACCCCCAAAAAAGGGTTTGTCAGTATGATTCACCTTTTCATTAATATTTTGCAAATAATTAAATTGCATGTTATTTTTAAAGCAATATTAAACTATCTGATGCAATTTGAACCATAAAGATTGCAACCCTTACGGCCAAAATTGCTTCGGCCAGTTTACTTTTCACATTTAAATAATATAGTGTTTGGTTATTAGCAAAATATCAATTAGAATCTGAAGCATATTAAGGAACCTTTTTTTGGGGGATGAAATTTCCGTTCACGGGTAATTACAAAAAAATAATCTTGAAAAGGTCAACTTTATTTTTACGTTCATTCAGTAAAAATACTTGTTCAAACTATTTAGAATTCATTTTGATTTATTTAATGAGTTCGAATTTTTAAAATAAATATTGCGACATTTATTATTGAAATTGCATCAGATATTTTAGTTTCGAGTTACAAGTACCATTCAATTTGATTATTTTCAAAATATTAATCTGAATCATACTGAGAATCCTTTTGTGGGTAATTTTTCATTTAAAGTGTTTTAATCTAGAAGTGGTCACATCCATTTTTGTATTCAATTAGCGAATATATTTTTTCTAATTTTCTTTAGCTCATTTTGATTTTTTTTTTATCCAAATAGACACAAAAAAATAGATTTCTCAATGGAAAAAATAGGGGTTGCAACTTGCAACCCATATGGCCAAAACTGCATCAGTTACTTCCACATTAACGTTATATATTTGTTTCATTGCAAAATTCTAATTAGAACCTGAGATATATTGGAAAATTCATTTTCGATGGTGAACTTTGGGTATACAAAGTACGCCCTTGAAGTTTTAAGGTATTTACGACGTCCATTGCGGTTACAGTTTTCCTTTTAGTATGTTCGGTGTATGTTACAGCGTCCCTGATAATATTTTCTAAAAATAGTTTTAAAACACCACGGGTTCCTTCATAAATCAAACCAGAAATACGTTTAACACTACCTCCTTTGGCTGATCTTCTAATGGCAGGTTTTGTTATACCTTGGATATTATCACAGAGAACTTTACTTTGCGATGACGTTTTGCGCCACTTTTTTAATTCTTTTCCACCTTTAAGTCTTCCAGCAATTATTCAATGATGTTTCACACACTTTCGTCTCCACAGTCTCCTCAAAAACTTCATATCTGGACCTCACCTTAGGTAGCACCTCGCTGGCTAATACATATAATTGACATACTGAAGATTTACACTTTCGGTAGCGACCATATTCCATTTATCTTCTATACACCCACATGAGAACAATCCTCAACCCATACTTCCACTTATAACATCAAGCAAGCCAATTTAACTGAATATATTAACTCCTTCAATACTTCTACCCTTTCCAATCTTCCTAGACACTGCCCATGCTTCCACTACTGCAATCCACAAAGCATCTCAACTCCTCATTCCTATGTTCAAGATTTATAAAGGGAAAAATCCTGTTCCCTGGTGGAACAACGAAAGCAAAAAAGTCATAAAAGATCGTAAAAGGGCCCTAAACAAGTTCAAAAGACACCCAAATACTGCAAACCTGATAGAGTTCAAGAAGCTTAGGACCATATAGAAAAGGATCATTAATGACGCCAAGCGAACATCATGGAATAATTTTGCAAATTCCATCAACCTAAACACTCCCAGTAGAGAAATTTGAAATGAAATTAACAGCTTAAAGAGAAAACCCACAAACACTATTTTATGTATTACTCAGAATGACCAATTAGTCACTGACTCAGCCATGATATCTCAAGCATTTGCCTCCCATTTCTCGTCTTTATATAGCAATATCACCAACCAAAATACCCTTCCGACGGCTGGACCCAACTCCCCCCTTCTATCTTACAACTTACCCTTCTCACTTACCGAACTCTACTACTTCCTAAATCGAAGCAGAGACTAGTGTCTCAGCAAATTAAAAAGTGACATTCCAAAAAACAGAAAATCCAATGTTGTCTACGAAATACCCTGCAAGGATTGTCCATCGAATTATATCGGCCAAACTAGTCAGTATCTGTAAAATCGTCTAAACGGACATAAATATGACAAAAAAAAAATATTACAGCCCTAAAAAAACACGAAATGAAACACAAGCACACCTTTGATTATGAAAATACTAAAATCTTGAAAACTGAAACTAACAAAGGTAAACGAGAATTTTACGAAATGATTGCAATAAAAAAAAATCCGAACGCCGTAAACGATAAAACAGACATCAATAATCTAAATCAAATTTATTTCAACATATTAAAATAAACCAATATAAGGGAATTTCTAAAATAAATAAAACAATAAATAAGAATAATTCTCCGCCTTCAATTCTCCTAAATTGAATCACGATATTTTTTCAGAAAAATATCACTTTAATTAAAAGACCCAAAATTTTTTACGCCACTTAAAGTACCTAAAACATATACCATCTGGGTTCCACATTCAGTTAAGTCAAGGCAGTTATAGGGTTAAAAATGTAGTGTCCATTCTTCTAGCTGGACTGTTAAAAATTCTTTTGAAAAGTGAATACACAAAAGAGTGAGTGATTATAATTGGTTTATGATGTAATTATTTTTTGTTTAAAACAAAAATCTCTGTTCTTAATGGTAAGTTTTTAACCTCCTACTCCATATATAATAATATTAAAAATGTACAGCGTGAGTCAACGATTGGATGAAGTAGGTTTGTGCCTTTTCGGTGAAATTAACAAAGAAACTATATTTATTGTTTGATACAGTTTATTTTTACGCAGATTTTAAAAATATTTAGGACTCTACAGGATGAGCCAAAAAACTAGGACAGCATAAAGTTGTATTTTTTTAAATAGAACACCCTATATACGAATCGTATTTTCGATTTAGCTTATAATTTTAAATCTTTTTTATTAAGGATTTACTATAACAAAACTTTATAGTTTCTGAGATAATTAAGTTTGAAGAAAAAAAGTCACATTTTCAAGCAGCAATTCAATCCTAAATAACGTTTTCAATTTTGTGACAAATATATTCAAATTTGGAATTTAGCAAGGCCAAGGACAAGTTAACATAATTTTTACCTAATATTTGCAATAAAAGCTACAGGGTGTTGAACACATCGGCTCAAATTTGAACAAGTTTAAATGAATAAATATCTTTTTTTTAAATGGTACACCCTGTATATTTTCATGTTATTTAATAGAGTAATAAAAATCCTAAAAGTTTTGTTCAATATATCCTATACCTATTTATAATAGTTTTTGAGATATTTCAGTTTTTCTTATTTTCCATACTTTTTTACAGAAATAGTCTTCATTATCATAGTAGCCATGGCAAAAACAATGTAAAAGAACATTTTTCTGTGTGTCAAATTTATAACCGCAATCGCTTCTTTTGGTTTTTATGTAGTGTAGTTTGGTTTTTTTTTGCATTCATCTTATATTGTAAAATGAATTTTCCAAAGAATGAGTTAATAGATATGATTTATACAATAGGAGAGGCTCAAAAAAATTGCCTTCTTGCTCAAAGAATTTACAAAATGAAGTATCCTGATCGACACCAGCCTAATACCCATACTTTTCAAAACTTAATGCAAAGATTTGATTCTTCTGGTACTGTTGATTATCCAAAACGTAAAGTGGTCAACAAACCAGTAACTAATGAAGAAAAAGAACTACAAGTATTGTTAAATGTTCAGGAAAATCCTTATATTGGTAGCCGTCAGTTAGTAGCATTATGTGAAACATCACAATCCACCGCTAATCGTACTACCAAGAAATATAGGTATCATCCATATCACATGGAATTACATCAAGAATTGCATGGACAGAATTTTGAAAGTCGTGTAAACTTTTGTCGTACAATAAATGCGGAGATTCAATTAAATCCAAATTTATTATGCAAGGTAATGTTTAGTGATGAAGCTACTTTTAGAAGTAACGGTGCCGTAAATAGACGCAACATGCATTATTATGCCACAAAAAACCCATTTTGGATTAGAGAGGTGCAACATCAAAACCACTGGTCATTAAATGTTTGGTGTGGTATTCATCATAATCGAATTATTGGACCCCACTTTTTTAATGAACCACTAAATGGCCATAGTTACCTGAACTTTCTACAAGAAGAACTACCCCAACTGCTTCAAGGTCTCGATAGGGATGAGCTCGACAGTATGTGGTTTCAGCACGATGGTGCGCCTCCGCATTACCATCGTGAAGTTCGTGCGTTTATGGACCAACGATATCCGCAAAAATGGATTGGACGTGGGGGTTTCATTGAGTGGCCACCAAGGTCTTGCGACATCACCCCATTAGATTTCTTCCTATGGGGTTATATTAAAAATAAGGTGTATGTTAATCCACCAACAACAGTGGAAGATATGCGAAACAGGATTAGGGATACCTGTAGAACAATAACGCCACTAATTTTGTCCAGGGTCCGAGAAAATCTGCAAAAAAGACTAAATTTGTGCATTGCACAAGAGGGTCGTTTATTCGAACACTTATTAAAAATAAATAATTAATCTCAGTATTTAATAGGTATTTTTTTTGTTTCAATTTAGTATAAAAGTAAATATGTATTTGCCTTGTCGTTATTGTTGTGTTAATTTTTTCACTTTATGTTTAATTAAGCTATTGCCGTTGTAATATAACGAATAATATATTTCATCATATTTAACCACATTCTGTTTGTTTCTGTAGTTTCTTTTTATTATTTTACATGGCTACTTTGATAATGAAGACTATTTCTGTAAAAAAGTATGGAAAATAAGAAAAACTGAAATATCTCCAAAACTATTATAAATAGGTATAGGATATATGAACAAAACGTTTAGGGTTTTTATTACTCTATTAAATAACATGAAAATATACAGGGTGTACCATTTAAAAAAAAAGATATTTATTCATTTAAACTTGTTCAAATTTGAGCCGATGTGTTCTAAACCCTGTAGCTTTTATTGCAAATATTAGGTAAAAATTATGTTAACTTGTCCTTGGCCTTGCTAAATTCCAAATTTGAATATATTTGTCACAAAATTGAAAACGTTATTTAGGATTGAATTGATGCTTGAAAATGTGACTTTTTTTCTTTAAACTTAATTATCTCAGAAACTATAAAGTTTTGTTATAGTAAACCCTTAATAAAAAATATTTAAAATTATAAGCCAAATCGAAAATACGATTTGTATATAGGGTGTTCTATTTAAAAAATACAACTTTATGTTGTCCTAGTTTTTTGGCTCACCCTGTAGAGTCCTAAATATTTTTAAAATCTGCGTAAAAATAAACTGTATCAAACAGTAAATATAGTTTCTTTATTAATTTCACCGAAAAGGCACAAACCTATTTCACCCTGTACATCTTTGTAGCATTCGCCGAAACCGTCAGTTGAAAAAGATTCGAAAGAATCGAAACGTCCTGAAAAATAAAAATATATATATACAATAAGTATGACTACTTTATATATGTAGTTTCAATATAAAATGAACCATATTTCCAAGAAAATAACCAACTAAAATATATATATATATATATATATATATATATATATATATATATATATATATATATATATATATATATATATATATATATATATATATATATATTACTATAACATAAATAAAACTTTTATTCTTAAGTTCGCAATCAGAAAAAAACTAAATCCCACCCTAACATATTTAATATTGTTATTAAAAGATATTTCATATTTAGACAGTACTGCTGCATTATTATTTTGAAGACAGCCATACACATAATATATAAAAATTAGTATTTATGGTAGGGGTTTCCGCTATTATTATTGCTATTATCGTAAAACATAAATTCTTGTGGGTCACAGATAAAAACTGATCCTTGTTGTTGTCAATTAGAAGTCCTTATTGCGCATCAAGATAAAATATCCTAGATAGTTTATTTTTAAATTCCTCTTAAAAGCCATATCGCGACAAATATTTACCATAAAAAATTGATAAGGAATATATTCTTGGAATTTAAATTTATAGTCCTTGCTAAGGATGCCGTTATCGTTAATTTTGTTTCGTTGCGCAATGCCACGCGAATAAAAAGGATAAAGCGATTGTAGTATCAGTGATGAAGCAAGTTATTTATAATTTTTATTATACGACATGGTTCTCTCTCAATTTTTGGAAACTAAAAAGCTTTGGATAAATCCTTTAAATTTCATTATACAGGGTTGTCCGCAGGTGCTTATCCAAGGGGGGGGGGGAGGGTGCGTTTGCCCCCCCTTCGCAAGAACTTCGAATTCAGAAATATGGATTAGCCCCTGTTTGCTGCATTAGGAACGTGAATGTTACTGACCCCCTCCCCGTCAACTCGTTTTCGCTTGCCATACTGCACTCTTGAGACATCGCCGCCCCCAAAAGGGTGAGGCTGGATCGGTTTCTGGTTGTATGTTAGTTCCCCCAAAAATTTATAATTGAGAGAACAATTTATCAGTTATATGAAATTGATACTTTTTTTTTATCAGTTACAACATCTATGATTGATAGATCAGTCTAAGGAAGAAACTATTTATAATGCTTGTATTATTTATTTCTTACATAAATGACAATCAGCACGTTGTTCACCGTCTACAATCTAGGCTCCAAGTATTTCTAAATGGGTCAAAACGAGCCCAGTTGTATATCCCACCATGGTGGGTGGAATGGTAATTCTTGGAGAAGGTGGAAACACAATTTTTCGAATTTTTCGATGATTTTTTACATACCTCCTATTTTTGGGCCATGGAACATGAATATGTTGTCAATTTTTTTCGATCTCGCGTGATTTTTCCAAAAAAAAAATTCATTTTCACTCATATAACTTGTATTTTTCAATCATTATCTTTAAATTTTGGGCATTTATAGTAAAATACACAAACATTACACAATGTTTAATCATTTTTTAACAGAATTTACATAAAAAAAACCGCGGAAAAATGCAAATTTTCCATAAAACGTTATACTGTTTCTAGGCATGCATGGTTGGTTGCATACGATTTAAATCCAAACACGTGATGCGATGTTGCTACGTTGACGTGGATTTTAAATTCCATTGGGATGGAAAACTTATTAGTTTAAATGCAATTAATTGTGGTCATTCCAGTATTGTTGTGTGAAATGTGGGTTAACATGTGGAATTGGGATGCCAAACATAAACAGATCGTTCGGAAAACTACGTTGATCTAAAAACGGAAATCATAACTATACTAACCTGAACGTACCTGAACTAATCTGAAGAATTTTTCGATGATCTTTTACATACTTACTATTTTCGGGTCGTAGTACACGAATATATTGTTTTTCTTCGCCGATCTTGCGTGGTTTTTCAATGGAATCTAGATAAGTTTCGTTCAGGTCAGTTCACGATCTGTTTATGTTTGACATCCCGATTCAGCACGTTTACCCATATTTTATGCAATAATACTGGAATGACCACAATTAATTGCATTTGAGTTATCAAGTTTTCCAGCCTAATGGAATTTGAAATTCACGTTAACGTGGCAACATTGCATTACTTGTTTGGATTTATATCTTATGGAACCAATCATGCATGCTTAGAAACAGTATAAAACGACAAGACAACGATTTTCTTACGTTTTATGGGAAATTCGTATTTTTCCACGATTATTTATGTAAGTTTCGTAAAAAAAATTATGATAAAAATTAGCAAAGCGTGAAAAGCATGGAAATTATGTTTTTTTGAAAAAATTTCGACACTCACCCCCTATTTCGAGGTCCTAGAACACAATTCTGGCCTTGATTTTTCACTATTTTTCCTCACTTTCCCGGAAAAGTCAAAAAAAGAAAAGCGTCACTTCACAAAGCATTTTCTTTTCAGTTAAAAACCGAATTTACGTATTTATTTTCAATGGAACTAATTAAAAAATATTGTACGTAATATATTTCAATTATTTTTGCACAAATTTTAGCAAACAAATTTAGAAAAACTTATATTTTCAGTGAAAAATCAAAAACACGTCTCGAAAACGTCATCAACCGTCAGACTATCTAAACTGGCCGCCGAATCACGAAAAAAGGTGCAACGTTGCCAGATGTAAAATTTCTTCATAATATAAACTATAAGATTTGTTCTTCTCAGTCAACAACATAGTTTAATTTTTTTTAATATTCAGAACAGTTTCTAAGTAAAAATAATCTTAACCCTTCAAAATTTTTGGTTGCTGTTGATTAAAATAGGTTGGTTCAGGTTTCGCTTGATTTTGGTTAACAGAAACTAACCCGAACTAATCTAAATTAACCTAGATTTAAAGTTTCCTGGTATAAACTTTAAAATTTACCCGTTACAGTTAACAACATAGTTTAATGTTTGTAACGTATAAAAAGGGGTACAATGAATCTTAACCTTCCAAAATTTTTGGTTAGTTCTGGTAAGTACTGGTTAACATTAGTCTTGGTTACTTTAAAAAACTGAAATTAACCTGAACTAACCTAAACTAACCTAAACTAACCTGAATTTAACCTAAACTAACTTGAACTAACCTAAACTCACCTGAACTAACCTGAATTTAACCTAAACTAACCTGAACTAACCTAAATTGACCTAGATTTATTAATTAAAAAATGTCGTTGTCCAGCAGAAACCACGTGGAGGCGGGACAAGCTTTCTGCTAACGGACATAAGCAATATGATCAATTCATATTATCCATTTAAAACTACTGGGTACCTATTCTCGTTCTTGAGAGAACGATCACTTGATGGAAAGTGGGCGTGGTTCTCACGAAAAAGTATGAAACCGTATTCTGGGTAGCTTTTCTCGTTCTCGAGAGAACGATCATCTTGATGGAAAGTGGGCGTGGTGCTCACGAAAAAGTAAGAAACCGTATTCTGAATACGTTTTCGTACTTTTTCGTGAGAACCACGCCCACTTTCCATCAAGATGATCGTTCTCTCAAGAACGAGAATAGGTACCCTGGTATTTGGAGAGAAACAAACAAAAGCAACTTTAATCCTTAAAACCTTTAATATTTAGAGTCAAAATCGCACATCGAAGGCGTAGACATAAGAGTAATTAATAGTGCTTCAATAATCAAAGGAAAGGAAAACATTCTTTTTGGAAACTTTTCTCTCCAATTCAAACAGAAAGAGAAGAATATTTAAAGAAATCGTCTTTGCAATCTGGCAACATCGCCGACTTCAACAGTACGCCATCTTTAGCGAACTATGCAAACTATTATTTTGTGTGCCGGCTGTTTTCTTTTGATTTTGTTGTGATTTTTGTCGTGGTAATTTTTCGGAATTTTTCGATAAAAAAATTGCATATTTTTGAATTTTTGTATAATGCAGAAGCTTCTATCACTGTGGAATTCGTTGTTATAACAAAAGTTTAACGATTTAGTGAAAAAAATTGAAGCTAAAGTCAAAAGTTATTTTCCCTGTTTTCCGTAAAATTGAGGAAAAATTATGGAAAACCGAGGCCATAATCGTGTTCTACGACCTCGAAATAGGGGGTATGTATCAAAATTTTTTCAAAAAAACGTCATTTTCCTATCATTTCACTCTTTCTACAAGAATTAATTACCTTTACCATTGGTTCCACATAAAATGAACATCCTACAACAGTATTAAAAACTCATTAAATCATCAAAATCACGAGTCGCCCCTGGCTAATATTCGACAATTTATCCTGACATTGTGATAAAATTATCCTTGCCGCACATTTCGAGACGTATATAAGTCGGTTTGTTCGATTTGTTTTTAGTCCTTGAACGTGCTCTGCGGTTATTCTTTTAAAATGTATGTGGGTCGCAGTTTATTATTTTATATTTTTCTGGTACTTGTTGGGAGAGTACCAGTCAATTATGGTGCCAGGATTTTGTGTGTTTTTCAATCGCCGGCAGTCAGCCATCAGATGATTCTACAGCCAATTTCCAGAGAGCTGTCTCTTAGGTATACATTAATATTTTATATTTTAATAAATTTTTACAAAGTTCACTAATCATCCCAAACAGCACAAATACGTCTTAAAGACGTCCATAAAACGTTTGATCTTAACATTCAGGACGTCTTATGAATGTCCATAAAAGATGAATGACGTCCATAAGACGTTGTATAGACGTCTTATGTTACTAAAGGTAACGTCTTTAAGACATTTGTTTACGTCTTATGGACGTCCCTTCCCAATATTAAAACAACATATTCCACCAATAAAATTATGTATATTAAAAAGGGTCCCTTTAATATTTTTGTTTGTCTTGTTTACAAAGTCAAACCTTAATTATTCAAAAGCCCAAGAAATAATTTTAATTAAGAAAAAATCAAGAGCAAAATATACACTACCATTTTAAATAACTACAAGTTCCGCATGAATAATTTGCTTTAAAAAATATGTTCAACATAATCTCTTTATACGAAAAAGTACATAACTTAAGCATAATGTAAACTTTTTCTAATTTGAAATTTAAGAAGTGAGGTAGAAGAGCAAATATTTTCAGAACTACTACTGTTCGAACTATAAGTGAACCTATCAAATTTAAACCTTAGTTTATCCCTTCGATATAATAACTCTAAAAGGTAGACTATCAACAAAATAAAAGTTTATTGAAATAAAAAGTACACAAATCTTTAAATAGTTTTAAAAACAAGAATTTTTATTTAGTCGAATAAATCTGGTCTTATGCCCTTTTCAGCCATGTTTGGATTGAAATTTCCTCATTCTTCCGACTTTTTGCCGGTCCTGTTGTCTCTGTAGATCCTAATAACAAACTGATTTTAATTTTATAGTATAAAGTTTATCATTTGTGGGAGTAAATTTTGTGATATTTTTGCGTATTTTTATAATTGTCCTCTACTATAGAATTGTGACTTATGCTATTTCAAGGTTAATATGCATAATAAAAGACAGAACTTACTCATAATAAGTCTCGCCAAGTTGCAATAGTAGAACTTTCTCTTTCCTTTTCGTACTAATCAACTGTACATGGTAATTTTACAAGCTCGCTTTACAAAGTCATAAATGCTCCCTACTCCCAGTTTTGAAATTTCTAAAACCTTAAACAAAATTACTTCTTGTAATTAACAAAACTCTATTTTCTATTATCTTTAAATATAACCAATCATCAGGAACAAAATAAATCTTACAGGTTTCATTAGTGGAGCACTCCATAAACAAACATTTCGCCTTCCACTTCATTAGTAATATTTCTTGTAATATTTAGGACCGGGTCTGGATGAGCTGTGCAAGCCTTTTTCGCACAGATAATATTTTTGAAGATTTCATTTCATACTTCTAATAACATAGAGTTACTACAAAAATATAAGTGGTAAAGCATTAGGAAATTTCCTGTAACACAAGCTATAAATAACGTTACTGTTTTTCCTAAGTACATATGATTCTCGATCTTACCTTAAGTATTACATAAACACGAATAAAAAAGATTTTCAGAGGCACATGGATAAATCAACTATATTTAATAAAATTCTTTCAAAAGCTAAATTTTCAGAGTCGGCACCCCAACAACATTAAAAATGAATAACGACATGACGAAATATAAAAACAAAAATGACAGAGTTGACAGAAACAAAAGGCGGGTTTTTTAAAGTTAGTTGGCATCATATTGTTATTGTTATCGGTATATCAAACAGTCTGTGACAAAAAGCACCAAAATATTGATAAAAAAGATCACGCAAGAGTTCCATTAACCAAGATCGTAGTGAGGTTACTAAAAATGTGTCGTTCAATCAAATATTTTAACCTCAACTTGTATTCAGCTGAGCTCTGTGCGGCGTTACAAACTTATTACCCCACTGCGACAAAATCCATAAGGAAGGAAATGCTTTTTAGTTTTTATCAACTAAATTATACACAACTGTATTTATTTTCATATAAAATGTTGTATGTAGACTTTTAAAAGATATCTTAAAGAAGTTGTATATAGACGTCTTATGGACGTCTTTAAAACAACGTCTATAAGATGCCTTATTTATGTCTTAAGACATTCAGACATAATCTGGATATAAAAATGACGTCTATAAGACGCCTAGTGCTGTGTGGGATATGATGAGCCACGTTTCCTCGGCTTCTTATACATATTGAGTCAAAATTTATGAAACCGGCCACTAAAATTCGACTAGTCGATTTTCATGATTTTTTTTGCAGATTCCTGAAGCCTTGTACGTCAAAGTTAATGTCTTAAAACATTTTCTGAAAATTTAAATTTTTCAAAAAGTTGTAAACAAATGAATTTCTAAGTAACTTTTTTTTTAAATTGCGATATCTTGGTTAATATTTATTACAAGTTGATGACATTTTTATGGTATATTCATAAATAGTACCGGAATCGAATAAGAGATAATTTAAACTGAAAACTTGAAATTTGTTAATAAACAAATTACTTTGCAATAAACAAATAACAGTTTTACCAACTTCTCCTTGTGCTACAAAAATTTTCTTTTCACATTTGCACGACTGTGAGTGCCGAGCCTTGAGTGACGAGTTTTTGAAAAAATCCCAAAAAACATAATTGTCAGCCTGCTGTCACAGATATAGTAATATTAGTTAAATTTCCTTTGGTGTATAGGTTTTGTGAAGGAAAAGATTTTAGGATTTATAGAAAGTGTCGGTATAAGGGGTGAAGTATTGGAATTTATGAATAATTACTTAATTAATAGAAAACCATGATTGAAATTGAATGACGTGGTATCTGACGGGATTGAAAGGTGCATTGGTGTTCCACAGGGTAGTGTGCTAGGTCCATTATTATTTCTTATATATATTGACGATATAGTGTATACATCTGGTGATTGTTTTTTTGCATATGATGTTCTTTTATATTTTGCATGTTCTGATGGTATTCAATTGGTTGACACACTGAACTCTACATTGCAAAATTTATATTGGTAGTGTCCTTGTAACCAATTAAAAATAAATGTGGAAAAAAACAAATTTATGATGATTTTCAATGAGAATGATTATAGAACTTTTTCTCGTGGAGATCCTGGAGCCTATTAAAGTAGGCAATGAAACAATTGAAATGGTGGAAAAGTTTAAGTATTTAGGAGTAATCATAGATAGACAACTTAAATTTAAAGAACATGCGAAAAACTTAATAAAAATAATCTCTTATAAAATTAACTATATTCAAAGATATTTTAATTTTTTGACAAGGTGGACTAAAACAATCCCGTTTAATACTCTGGTATTGCGGCACTTTGTTTATTGCTCCACAATTTTGTGCCTTCCTAATTAAAATGAAAATTCAAGATTTCAAAAATTGCAAAATAGAGCCATGAGAGTTATACTCTCAAGTACATGAAGAACATCAATTAACTACATGTTAAGAGAAATGCAATGGTTGTCGGTGGAGGACTTCTTTCACTATCAAACATTTAATTTTATTTTTAAAATTAGATCGGGTGGTTCTACATATTGACAAAATCATATTAATCATAATAGAAATATACATGCATATGTCACTAGATCGAAGGATGACTTTTATATTCTCTTTCTAAATAAGTTTAAACGGTGTCTGAAGCAGTATTTTTTTAATAGGCTCTATTCTTGAGGGACATGGACTTTCTTTGTTTTTTTTTTAGATTTGTGTCAGTTTAGTTTAGTGTGTCAATGTTCTGCAAAGCTTGATGATGCTTGATTGTTATTTTTAATTTTTAAAAATGAATTTAGTTGTTAAAATGTGTGTATAATTATATTAAGCTATGACTATATATATATATATATATATATATATATATATATATATATATATATATATATATATATATATATATATCACGTCCAAAAGCTTCAAGAACTTTTACCGATGATCCCCCTGTTTTGTGAATTTATTTGCAACAAAAGAATTGTGATCTAAATTTTGTAAAAAATTTTTGTTCACTGACGAGGCGTGCTTTATGAGATCTGGAGTCACCAACCTACACAACGAACATGTTTATGAGGTTGAAAATCCATATGCCATTAAAGTTGTATACCATCAGCATTACATTAAAATAAATGTTTGGGCAGGTATAATTGATCGATACCTTACTGATCTTGTCGTGATTCCATACAGGATAAATTTACCTATTTTCCTTCGACGAGAACCATGGAATATGGATGATAGTGCCCCACCACATTTTTCTGTTGCTGTTCGGCAATATTTACACGACCAATATCACAACCGATTGGAAGAGGCAATAAGGCACCAGTAAGATGGCCACCGCGTTCTCCAGATTTAAATATGTGTGACTTCTTTTTTTGTGGGGCGCTCTTAAAACAAAAGTATATAACATATTAAATAGAGTCCAATTTCAGTTTTTATAAAGTGTTAATAAGTATATTCAGCAAAATGGCGGCCATTTTGCACATTTGCTTAATTAATGTTTTCTTTTTAATTTGTTTTTCAATCTTTTTCAAATACGCACATGTACTTCCATCATTAAATGTAAAAATTATTTTATTATTACTGCATATTAGTGTATGCCTGTAATTGAAAATATTTTTTTCCTGGCAAAATCGCTCATCCAATGAAAATTTTTCAAGAGGTAAAAAAGCTTCCAAATTTATATGGTTATTCGATAAAAATATTTAGGTTGTCATAACGTTCATGATATAAAAAATCAGAAGCGACATTTACAAGTGACTTTAAAAACCCTTACACACTACTTTAGGGCGATCACTATACCCCTAGAAAACGCCATTTTTATTGTTTGACCACACACCAAAAATCATTAAATTCAGTTACCACGTTTTCAAGAAATTTGGTTAAAATCAATATTTTCTTAAAACTTTGACGTCTTTCACCGTCTAAATGAAGCAGCATTGGATATAAATATAAGTTAAAATTAATCTATTTTGACGTCAAGAGAGAGAGTTATCAAACGTTGTACATGTATTTTTTGGATACCCTGTATATATTCATCATAACAGGTTTCTCTTAAAGATAATGATAAAGTAAGCCTTGATGAAAATTAATCACTAACATTGAGGAAGCAACCTTGACAACCAAGCGAATGCCGGAGTCAATGTACCCGATTTTATTTGTTTTAAAAATAAATTCACTATATTTCAAAAGATTGGATAATACAGATACGACACAGGCGGAGGTTAAAGTGGGGAGTCCTGTTTTAAAAATTTTTGGATCTGTTTGTCAATAATAGGGCTATTCTTTTCCTTTCACCATATGCGTTTCGACTACTTTATTGTCTCGTCAGGGAACCTCCATTAACCGAAAAAGTGAGATCTCTGTACAGGGTGAGTCAACGATTGGATGAAGTAAGTTTGTGCCTTTTTGGTGAAATTAACAAAGAAACTATATTTATTGTTTGATACAGTTTATTTTTACGCAGATTTTAAAAATATTTAGGACTCTACAGGGTGAGCCAAAAAACTAGGACAGCATAAAGTTGTATTTTTTTAAATAGAACACCCTATATACGAATCGTATTTTCGATTTAGCTTATAATTTTAAATCTTTTTATTAAGAGTTTACTATAACAAAACTCTATAGTTTCTGAGATAATTAAGTCTAAAGAAAAAAAGTCACATTTTCAAGCATCAATTCAATTCTAAATAACGTTTTCAATTTTGTGACAAATATATTCAAATTTGGAATTTAGCAAGGCCAAGGACAAGTTAACATAATTTTTACCTAATATTTGCAATAAAAGCTACAGGGTGGTGAACACATCGGCTCAAATTTGAACAAGTTTAAATGAATAAATATCTTTTTTTTTTAAATGGTACACCCTGTATATTTTCATGTTATTTAATAGAGTAATAAAAACCCTAAAAGTTTTGTTCAATGTATCCTATACCTATTTATAATAGTTTTCGAGATATTTTAGTTTTTCTTATTTTCCATACTTTTTTACAGAAATAGTCTTCATTATCATAGTAGCCATGGCAAAAACAATGTAAAAGAACATTTTTCTGTGTGTCAAATTTATAACCGCAATCGCTTCTTTTGGTTTTTATGTAGTGTAGTTTGGTTTTTTTTTGCATTCATCTTATATTGTAAAATGAATTTTCCAAAGAATGAGTTAATAGATACGATTTATACAATAGGAGAGGCTCAAAAAAATTGCCTTCTTGCTCAAAGAATTTACAAAATGAAGTATCCTGATCGACGCCAGCCTAATACCCATACTTTTCAAAACTTAATGCAAAGATTTGATTCTTCTGGTACTGTTGATTATCCAAAACGTAAAGTGGTCAACAAACCAGTAACTAATGAAGAAAAAGAACTACAAGTATTGTTAAATGTTCAGGAAAATCCTTATATTGATAGCGGTCAGTTAGCAGCATTATGTGAAACATCACAAACCACCGCTAATCGTACTACCAAGAAATATAGGTATCATCCATATCACATGGAATTACACCAAGAATTGCATGGACAGGATTTTGAAAGTTGTGTAAACTTTTGTCGTACAATAAATGCGGAGATTCAATTAAATCCAAATTTATTATGCAAGGTAATGTTTAGTGATGAAGCTACTTTTAGAAGTAACGGTGCCGTAAATAGACGTAACATGCATTATTATGCCACCGAAAACCCATTTTGGATTAGAGAGGTGCAACATCAAAACCACTGGTCATTAAATGTTTGGTGTGGTATTCATCATAATCGAATTATTGGACCCCACTTTTTTAATGAACCACTAAATGGCCATAGTTACCTGAACTTTCTACAAGAAGAACTACCCCAACTGCTTCAAGGTCTCGATAGGGATGAGCTCGACAGTATGTGGTTCCAGCACGATGGTGCGCCTCCGCATTACCATCGTGAAGTTCCTGCGTTTTTGGACCAACGATATCCACAAAAATGGATTGGACGTGGGGGTTTCATTGAGTGGCCACCAAGGTCTTGCGACATCACCCCATTAGATTTCTTCCTATGGGGTTATATTAAAAATAAGGTGTATGTTAATCCACCAACAACAGTGGAAGATATGCGAAACAAGATTAGGGATACCTGTAGAACAATAACGCCACTAATTTTGTCCAGGGTCCGAGAAAATCTGCAAAAAAGACTAAATTTGTGCATTGCACAAGAGGGTCGTTTATTCGAACACTTATTAAAAAGAAATAATTAATCTCAGTATTTAATAGGTAATTTTTTTGTTTCAATTTAATATAAAAGTAAATATGTATTAGCCTTGTCGTTATTGTTGTGTTAATTTTTTCACATTATGTTTAATTAAACTATTGCCGTTGTAATATAACGAATAATGTATTTCATCATATTTAACCACATTCTGTTTGTTTCTGTAGTTTCTTTTTATTATTTTACATGGCTACTATGATAATGAAGACTATTTCTGTAAAAAAGTATGGAAAATAAGAAAAACTGAAATATCTCATAAACTATTATAAATAGGTATAGGATATATTGAACAAAACTTTTAGGGTTTTTATTACTCTATTAAATAACATGAAAATATACAGGGTATACCATTTAAAAAAAAAAGATATTTATTCATTTAAACTTGTTCAAATTTAAGCCGATGTGTTCAACATCCTGTAGCTTTTATTGCAAATATTAGGTAAAAATTATGTTACCTTGTCCTTGGCCTTGCTAAATTCCAAATTTGAATATATTTGTCACAAAATTGAAAACGTTATTTAGGATTGAATTGATGCTTGAAAATGTGACTTTTTTTCTTTAAACTTAATTATCTCAGAAACTATAAAGCTTTGTCATAGTAAACCCTTAATAAAAAAGATTTAAAATTATAAGCTAAATCGAAAATACGATTCGTATATAGGGTGTTCTATTTAAAAAAATACAACTTTATGCTGTCCTAGTTTTTTGGCTCACCCTGTAGAGTCCTAAATATTTTTAAAATCTGCGTAAAAATAAACTGTATCAAACAATAAATATAGTTTCTTTGTTAATTTCACCGAAAAGGCACAAACCTACTTCATCCAATCGTTGACTCACCCTGTAGTGCTGTATTGTTTTCTCGCGTCGCGTTTCTCTGTACTGGCCAACTAATAATAAAACTTAAAATCCTTATAGCGTCCCCATGCGGACAGACTACATGACGCCGCTTTTAAAACTCAACCTCTCCCTGGAGATATTTATGCCAAGTAGAAAGGATTGGGAGGGAGAACAAAATCTTCCGAACAATGGATCCTGATGGTATACTGATGGATCTTGAAAAGTTGAAAGAGCTGGAGCCGGAGTATTCGGCAGGAGCACAGGAGTTAGAGAGTACTACCCTCTCGGACAATGTGCGACAATTTTCACATCGGAAATTTATGATATTCTGCTGTGTGCCCATCTCTGTGAGAGGGACATAGATAGGAATAGAGTAATAAATATATGACACTGAAGTCCAGTGTCGTGATTTCGCGACTGGTGTCTGAGTGCAAGGATGTACTAAATAGTATGACAAGGAACGGCTGCACACTCAGACTCGTATAGGTCCCGGGTCACTCAGGCATACGCGGGAATGAGGAAACAGACCGTCTGGCGAAATTGGGTTCGGCGACCGAACCGTATGGACCCCAACCAATATTACCTGTCCCAATTGCTATTGGCAAACGGGAATTAAAATTGTTGCTGGAAAGCAAATTTATTGAATCGTGGAGGAGAGCTCCTGGAATGAGGTGTGCTAAGGAACATATCACTGGGCCTAGCGCATGGCGTACCAAGAAGCTTCCCTCCTTGGGATGGAAAGATATGCGAATTGTGGTGGGATTGTTAACAGGACATTGTCACCTCAGGGGCCATTTTCATAGAATCGGTGTCGAAGGCGACCCGACATGCAGATCGTGTTTGGAGGAGGATGAAACTGTTGACCTTATTCTCAGAGAGTGCCCAGCACTCAGTGGACTGAGACAGAGATATTTCGGAGATACAGTTTTGTTACCGGAAGCAGTTAGGCAAGTTCAAGTAACGAGGCTGCTTGGATTCGCAAAGGCGATTGGCCTCGAATAACCTGCAGATATGGTGGGATTTAAAGGGCCCAATGGACGCCTAGGCATCGATGATCTAGTATCACCACCCCTTCTTCATTCATTCATTCATTCATTCAAGACCTATAGCGTTTTTACAATGCAAAAATGTTAAATTGCCAATATTTCAAAAACTACAAATCTTTCAAACAGACAATCTTATTCAAAGTCACCGTTATTTTTAATGCTAAATAAGATAATATTATAAAAATGGTGGTTTATATTTAAATAAATTGAGTTTTAACAATTTTTTCAAGTTAATATTTATTGTTAGTTTTTGACCACTCTGTATGTATTTATTAACAAAATATCACAGTTCACTAAAATAGATCCCGTTCTAAAAGGAAACCAACCCCAATTAAATAAAAATTGTCACCGTCTTGAAAAATTTAGGCCGAATTGCTTTCATTGACTTTAGCAAACTGCCAAATTTTAAAAATTTTCCAAAATTATATTAAAATTAACAAAATTTCCAGAGGTCACGAAGTAATTTCTGTTACTTCTCTTCCAATAAATGATCCAAGACTGACGAACCTTACCGAAATTGACACGAGCTATACCATGGAAACTTTTGAAAAATTTAGATTGCTTGATTACATGTCTGTAAAGGTAAGTCAACTCATGAATAAGACTATTATGTATTTTTTTCATCCCACATTGAGATTCACCCATTACCATTTAATTAGTTCGATATGGATATCTTGGAAAATTTAGTGACTTATTTAGATTAGTTTATAATTTGACATATCTTTTGATAAATCTGTATTTTATGTATAGTCATGAATAAAAATTGGGAGGAAATGAACTTGATACCCATTTTAAATTTCAATTTTTCCGTCACTAAATCAACTGAAATAGCAGAAATCATGACACCGCTTTCTCATCAATATTTTTCGTAGAATTTTATTTTCACCAACGCTATCTATGGCTTTCTTTTTCAAATCATCCACCCCATCTGCACAAAGTACTTGCCCGGAAATAAAATTTAGGAAATTTTGTTATTATTTTATTTCTGAATCTATATTTTCAGTTTTCAAATATCCTTCTTCTTCTTAAAGTGCCTATCCTCTTTGGATGTTGGCTATCACATTGGTCTATATTACTTTATTCACTGCTGCTCTGAACAGACCTGTTGATGTCATTCCAGTCCATGTTCGTAGGTTGCGCAGCCATGATATTCGTCTTCGTCCAGCTGATCTCTGGCTTTCTATTTTCCCCTGTAGGATAAGTTGGAGCAGGTGATATTTCTCATTCCGCATGATATGTCCAAAGTACTCCAATTTTCTGCGTTTGACATTTGTAAGGTATTCCAGTTCTCCACCGATACGTTGTAAAATGTTTTCGTTTGATACGTGGTGTATCCAAGGAACCCTAAGCATGCAGCGGTAGCACCACATCTCAAATGCATCTATACGTTTACATGAAGCATCGGTAAGGGTCCAGGCTTCTGCTCCATATAAGAGAGTTGAGAGTACATAGCATTTCAAAATCCTGATCCGCGTATGTATATTGAGGGGTAGGTTGCAGAGTATGTTGCGCAGCTTATTAAAAGTACCTCTTGCTTTCTCGATTCGGCTTCTTATTTCTCGAGAGTGGTCGCAGTCCTTAATCAACGTGCAGCCTAGATATGTGATCGTCTCGGCCATTGTGAGAGTTACGTTGTTGGCAGTAAACTGTATATTGCCGACGTCGTTTTTACTGACAATAATCGTTTGCGTCTTCTTGCAGTTTATCTTCATACCATATCTGTTGCAAGCTGTCACTATTCGGTCGATAATTCTTTGAAGTCCCTCTGCAGTATCGGCTATAAGAACGGTATCATCCGCGTATCTTAGGTTGTTTATTACTTCTCCATTTACAATAATTCCATCTTCTATGTTGCCCAGTGCTTCTTTAAAGAGATGTTCTGAGTATACGTTGAATAGAAGTGGCGACAGTATACAGCCCTGGCGTACGCCTCTCTTTATATTAAATTCTTCTGTTGTCTCATTCTCAACTCGTACAATAGCCTTTTGTAGTGAATATAGCTTTGATATTATCTCTCTGTCTCTGTCGTCGATTCCTGTCTCTTGTAGGATTGAAATCAGTTTCCTGTGCTGCACTTTGTCAAATGCCTTTTCAAAATCTATGAAGCATGCAAAGACGTCGGCATTGATGTCACGTTCTCTTTGAATCAGAACCTGCATGGAAAACAAGGCCTCTCTAGTGCCAAGTCCCTGTCTGAAGCCAAACTGCGTGTCACTTACGTTTTCATCGAGTTTTCTATATATTCGTGCTTGAATGATGTTAAGAAAAGCTTTTAAAGCGTGGCTCATCAAGCTGATTATTCTATGATCGGAGCACTTAGTTGCGTTCGTTTTTTTGGGAATCGGGATGAATGTCGACAGTAGCCAGTCTTTTGGTATTTGACCGTTCATGTAAATTTTGTTAAAGAGGGTGGTCAGAACTTCTCCATGTATCTGGTCTGGCCCGGGGGTTTTGTTATTTTTGAGTCTATTTATCGCTGATTCCACTTCCTCCTGTGTGATGGTAGGCCCCTCCCCGCCAATGACTGTATTCACAGTACTGTTGTTTTCATCTCCAAACAATTCCTCCATGTATTGCTTCCATCTTACAAGTTTTTTGTCAGTTTCGGTGAAGATGTTGTTGTCCGAGTCCAAGATTATTCCAGGACTCCGTTTACGGTAACTTCCTGTTGCTTCTTTTATTTTTTTTGTGGAGGTTGAAGCTGTCGTGTTTCGCTTGTAATATCTCAATTTCAACACATTTTTCCTGTAGCCATCGTTCTTTACCGTCTTTGATTGCTCTCAATACTCTTTTGTGTAGTTCTTTGTATTTCTCATTATTTCTGTTTTTGTGTTGTCTTCTTTCTTCCATAAGTTCCAGGATAGTGTCTGTCATCCATTCTTGCCTTTTCATCATTCTATCAGGTTTCAGGTCTTCTTGTGTGATTGAAGTTATAGATGTTTTTATTTTGTTCCAGAGCTCTTCTACTTCTGCTTCATGGTTGTTGTTCTCTGATACACTCTTAAGTTCGTTGTTTATTTTCTTTACTATTTTTTTTAGTCGAAGTTTGGTACGAGCTAGTAGCAGGTTATGATCTGATGGGATGTCTGCACCTGGGTATGTTTTACAGGAGACAACTGCGTTGCGATATTTTCTGTTTATCATCACAAAGTCAATCTGATTTCTCACGATCTTGTTGCTGTTATCAGCTGGAGATTTCCAAGTGTATAGTCTCCTGGGAGGTAGTTTAAAAAAGGTGTTCATGATTGTAAAGTCCATTTCTTGACAGAACTCTATCAATCTCTCTCCTCTCTCATTTCTCATTCCCAGTCTAAAACCACCCACCATGCAATCAACCTTTCCCATTCCAATCTTGGCTTCATGTCTCCTAAGATGATGTTAACTTCTTCTTTCTTTGTGTATTTGAGAGTAGTTTTAAGCTGCTCATAGAACTCCTCTACTTCAGTTTCACTGCTGTCAGATGTCGGTGCATATGCCTGTATGATATTTAGGTCAAATGGCTTTCCCTTTATCTTGATTAACGCGACTCTACTTGAAACAGGGACAAATCCATTAACAGCTGCGTTTGTTTGTTTATTAAGAATTATTGCTACTCCGTTTTTATTTTTAGTTGTATTGTCTCCGGAGAAGTATATGTGATATTCATTTATGTTGCAGTGGCCTGAATTTGGCCATCTGGTCTCGCTACATCCTAGTATATCAAGTTTGAGTCGCTTCGCCTCTTTCACTACGTTGGCCGCTTTGCCAGATTGGTACATACTTTGTACGTTCCACGTTCCTATTCTTTTTTCTTTGTTCACTTTGGACGACCGGGAGATTCTTAGCACCCTCTCCCCATTTAAGGGGTGCCCGGGACTGAGGGCCTTTGCTTTATTTTATGTGTCCATTGTGATGTCTTGGGGAAGATATATAAGTCAGGTAGTTTCCCGTTGCTTTCCTGACTGTAGTTTCAGCCGCTCCTGCATGGAGAACAGACGCTGTCGGATCACCGTTCCTAACATAGAGACAGACGTGTCCTAGGTGCTAGTTTTGGTCCACCCCGGGTATTTCATTTCCCCGGTACCACCCATATCTGGGAGGCATTCCCCTATCCGCCGCCTGGGGAGGCTCCCGATGGAGGACTAGCAACCCCGCACGGGTTCAAAATATTACCAAAATTTAATTAAAAATTAGTATTTATTTGTTGAGCGCCAAGTAAAAAATAATCATAATAAATTATAACTATTCTTTACTAATTTGAAGTATTTTCCATTTTCAAATTTTCTATATAGATATAGATGTGTTCGTACCTGTTAATTGACTCCTTCTCAGACGAGTTCAGGGGTTTATGAGATATCAATCAGACAATCAATACACAGAATGATTATAACACAAAATATAAATTTTATTTACAATATAAAAAATGGCACAATATTATTACTAATTACTAGCTCGAATTTAAAGGTCAACACTTTTATCTTTTATCAAACACTATTTCTAATCAATATTATTTATTAGTTACTTATGTCTACCATGCATTGTCTTTTAACAACATGGATAACAAATTGGCAACGTTTTAGTTTCGTAATCGTTTACTAGATGGCTATAGTGTAGTTTTATATGGAAAGCGTCGTTTATTTCTTAGAAATAATATTATTTTAAACAAATTATTGAGTGCTGTGTTGTGATACAAGTAGTTAATATAAGTAACTAATAAATAATATTGATTAGAAATAGTGTTGGATAAAACATAAAAGTATTGACCATTAAATTCCAACTAGTAATTATTAATAATATTGTGCCATTTTTTAATATTGTTAAATAAAATTTATAATTTGTGTTTTAATCATTCTGTGTATTGATTATCTGATTGATATCTTATAAACCACTGAACTCACCTGAGAAGGAGTCAATTTACAGGTAAAAACACATCCATATCTATATAGAAAATTTGAAAATGGAAGATAATTAAAATTGGTTATAATTTATTATAATTATTTTTTTCCTGGCGTTCAACAAATAAATACTAATTTTTGATTAAATTTTGGCAATATTTTGAAATTTTGAAATATAAATTTAGAAATAAAATAATAACAAAGTTTTCTTTTCGGGAAAGTACTTTGTGCGGGTGCAATACCCAAAATCGTCACAATATATATATATATATATATATATATATATATATATATATATATATATATATATATATACATATGTTTTTTTTAGGTTTCAATTTGTCCAAAAGTTATGCAAACTCTTGCTTCATTTGATGAAGCTGCCGAGGTGATTTTCGAAAATAAACAGTTCAAAAAAATTTATACAGATCCAAACCAAAAATTCGATTTGATCATAGCACAAACGTACCTTAATCCTATTATGTACGCCCTATCGCATAAATTTAAAGCACCCATTATTGGAATATCATCAATGGGCGTGTGGACCGGTTCACATGTTGCTATGGGTAACCCGAATCCTCCAGCACTGTATTCGGACATGTATTTACCTTATAATGGAGATTTGACGTAAGTAGAAGGTTATAGTAATGGTTTATTCAAACTAGAAGTTGATATAAAAATAAATTTTACTATGTCAGTACCAAATATATTTATATATTTGTATATACTACCACATTATCCCCCCCTACAAATAGAGGATATAACCAATATCCTAATTTCAAGATTTCTAAGCCTAGCCAAAAGCGGATTCAGGAAGGTGCCATTGACGTAATGCCCCCCCTCAAAATATGTACAAAACGGAAATTTTATATATATATATATATATATATATATACATATATATATATATATATATATATATATATATATATATATATGTTTATACGGCTTTCACGGATTCCTCAGTGTGAGATGCATTAGCAGTGGCTATATCCACATTATGCTGTTGTAGTGCTGAAATCACATTCAGCAAACGTACAACTATATGCAACTCCGTATGTAAGTGAAAGTAAAATGCGAAACAGTGAATGCAAACTTCGCTCCATCATATCCCTTTTGTGTTAGAGGTTGCACAGTTAGAATAAACTGTAATAAAACACAATTCATCCTATTCCACCACCATCGAGCTGGTGGCCCGCCTGTACCACCATACCGAGAAGAGAGCTTACCCTCCCCGCCACAGTGATACGGCAGAGATACATGTTTCGTCTCTCACTAGACTCATCAGGGTGCCGACATGCACCTGGCTGTGCAAAGGACAGATCGGAAGCATGCTTCCATCCGCGCAGACAAATTTTGCCAGCTCTTCGTTATAATATATACACACGCCTACATTTCAGCTTTTTGAAAAATTTTTATGCCTCCCCTCAAAAAAAAATTCTGATTCCGCATTACTAACCAACAACTAAAGAAAAGAAAAATAAGTAAAATAATCAGAAAAAGCTTTAAGAGAACATATAAAATAGTCTTTGAAAAAAAAACTGCGAGATGTAAACTGACATACAATTTATTAATATAATTTAATTGTACCATTTCAGTTTCTACGAACGAATAAAAAGTACCCTCTATTTTTTGTGGACCCGAGTCTATCTTTATTACATCGCCATACCACGCGGTGATGCGATAGCTAGAAAATACCTTGGATCAGATCTTCCTTATTTGGCGGACATTGAAAGGAACGTTAGTGCCATATTTTTGACTATAAATCCAATAATATACATTCCCAGACCGATGGTTCCCACAATGGTACCCATAAATTTCGTGCATGTTCAACCTCCCAAACCGCTTCCAGAGGTATGTTTTAAGAGTTTGTTACAAAAAAATAGTAATAGAAGATAGCAGAAACTAAGCAAAATTCATTTAAAAAAGCTCAAGTTCTAAAATTTTTCCAATTAATATTTTTATTTTATTTATTTATGTTTGATGTATATATTTACAGTTATTTTTTTATATATAGGACCTAAGAAAAGAAATAGAGAGTGCTAAAAATGGCGTGGTATATTTCAGTCTCGGATCAAATGTTAGAAGTGCCGGTCTTTCAGAGAGGTTGAGAAATCTGTTTATGGAGGTTATGGCAGAACTACCTTATAAAGTTTTGTGGAAATTCGAAGAAGATGAACTACCTGGCAAACCTAAAAACGTTGTTATAAGAAAATGGTTCCCTCAGCAAGATGTTTTAGGTAAAAATCCCAATTAACTCGAATAATTTAATTTAAAAGTCAACTTTGACAAATTTTTTGATCGCTTAGATTTGCATGTTACGTCCAGATATTCTGTTCATGTATATGTTTTATGCAAAAATGTTTAACGGTAATTTTTTGGGTTCTAGTTGTGAGGGCGGGGGAGCATATCTAAGTATGAATGCGTCAAGGCTTACAGTCAGTTTTTTCTCAATGATAAATAAACAATGTTTAAAGTTGAATAATTCAGTTTTTCGCCCGTAGACGAGAAAATTTTAAATGCGAAAGTTATATGTATTAAAAAATCTTTGATTTGAAGCTTTACACGTCACGATCGGTTTATTACACAGCCCCACAAAAAAAATTACTGAAAATGCCCATATTTATGTTTTTTCGAGCTTCGATTTTACAGTTACAACCTTAAATTACACAACATTTCGAAGTTTAAGATCGTTAACCAGGAAATTCGCCTAGTTCTTGTGCAGTTACGTAAGAAAGAAAGCGTTACAGCGATATGTTGCTAGTGCGCTTTCTACTTTCGACTGCAGGTCCATAATTGAGTAAGACTGTAAGCAAAATTGCTGCTGTTATGAACACTGGAAGCGATTACAGCTACCCTTCAAGAGGATGTGTATAATGATTCGTATTGTTACGATTTTCTCTCTTTAAAATCACTGAATGGGTCCGCATAATAAAACACCACACCTTTCACTAATACTTCCAATACTTATATTAACTACTTCTTAATACAGTTAAATCACAACTATCTTATTAGTATTTCCTAATATCTTCACTATTCAAATACAACTACATCGTATCCTATCCTTAATTATTTACCTATAGAACCTCCTAGAAATACCAAGAAATATATTAGCATAA
Organism: Diaprepes abbreviatus; assembly: GCA_034092305.1. NCBI lineage: Eukaryota > Metazoa > Arthropoda > Insecta > Coleoptera > Curculionidae > Diaprepes > Diaprepes abbreviatus. Next base: position 12,959,753 of record JASJET010000054.1, read on the forward strand.
ACCCTGACAACTATCCAGAAATATGACTCATCTATATAATATTCCTTTCGACATATATTATTTCGGATAAGAATTCAGATTTTGCTACGTATGTGGCAAATATGAAGTACAAAAGAATCGGAGGATAATGAATGATGAAATCAAGGATTTTTACAAATGTTGCTTCCACCTTTTTTCAGAAAATCAGGTGTTGAACCAAAGATATTTAATAAGGGTAGAAGTTTTGTTTCAACAGAATTCTATGTATCGAGCTTCCTGTTTGTAGAGCCATATGGCTTAACGATGTTATATGATATGGCGCCAAATATCCCAGAATTGCAATTTCTACTTTTTCATCATTGAGAATAGGTTTCCTTTAATGCATTTTTGCTTTAACAGTGCAAAAATTTTTGAAATTTTCCAATATTCGTTTAATAATTTTCCGCGACGGTTTCTGTTTTTCTGAATTGTTAAAAAAACCTTAAATTTAAGGTAAATTTATTAATTAAATGTAATGTGTTTGTACCTTAAATCGTGAACAAGTTACATGTATTTTGAAATTCAAACTTTAAACTTAATTGAATGTGAAAATTATTAAATTTAATGCATTAAATGAATTTAAGAAACGGTTTATGAAACTTGCTTCCAACACTTTACCTTATAAAGGGGGTTTTTTTTATAGAGGTATAGAACTTTAAGTTGGCAACACTTTTTTAACTGGCGGCCATTTTATCAGCTGTCAAGTGATTTATGTTTAGTTTGGTTTGGCATTTCAACATGAATAGACTGACGCCTGAACAACGCTTCCAAATTGTGCAAATTTATTTTGAAAATCATGGTTCTGGTCGAAATACGTATCGCGCACTACGTCCATTTTACGGTCAACATAATCGTCCATCAGAGCAATTAATTCGATTAACTATGGAACGTTTTCGCACCATGTTTACTCTAAATGATAATACGCATCCACAGAGACGTCGTACAGTGCGTACAGAAGAAGTCATTGCTGCTGTAGAGCGTAGCGTAGAGGAAGACCAGAATTAGTCTATCTGCCATCGTGCACAGGAATTGGATATGTGTCCATTTGCTTTATAGAAGATTTTGCGAAAAGATCTTGGTTTGCGTGCTTACAAAATCCAACTCGTGCAAGAACTGAAGCCACACGATCACCTAGCAAGGCGTAGATTCGGTGAATGGGCCCAAAACAAGATTGCCTGTGATCCCGATTTTCATAAGCGAATTTTGTTTAGCGATGAAGCTCACTTTTGTTTGAATGGATACGTCAATAAACAAAACTGCCGTATTTGGAGTGATGATAATCCTCAAGTGTATGTTGAGACATCGTTACATCCAGAAAAACTGACTGTTTGGTGTGCTTTATGGGCTGGTGGAATCATTGGTTCGTACTTCTTTAAAAACGATGCTGGTCAGAACGTTACAGTCAATGGTAACCGCTATAGAGCCATGATTACTGACTTTTTCGTTCATCAATTGAACAACCATGATGTGCAGGAGCTGTGGTTTCAACAAGACGGCGCAACATGTCACACAGCTCGTGCCACAATTGATTTATTGAAGGAAACGTGTGGTAACCGCATATTTTCACGTTTCGGACCCGTGAATTGGCCTCCAAGATCGTGCGACTTAACGCCGCTAGACTATTTTCTGTGGGGATATGTGAAGTCGCTAGTCTACGCCGATAAGCCCGAAACGATTGATCATTTAGAGGACAACATTCGCCGCGTTATTGCCGATATACGGCCACAAATGTTGGAAAAAGTCATCGAAAATTGGACCTCCAGATTAGACTACGTCCGAGCCAGCCGTGGCGGTCATATGCCAGAAGTCATATTTAAATTATAATGCCAGAAGGTTATCTTTCGAATAAAGTAAATTTCATGTCAATTTAAAAAATTCATCTTTGTTTTATTCCATTTAAAAGTTCTATACCTCTATAAAAAACACCCATTAATGTGAAGTCTTTTTATAGTGTGGATATCTATCAGCAAATGTCTTCCGTGTTCTTGATAAAACTTTTTACATTCCCGATAGATAATAAACAAATGTAAAAAATCTTTGTGCGTATAATTTAATCGCCGTGGAATGATTTTTATAAGTAATTATCAAATGACAAGAAATGGTGACATTTATATGGTACTCGATTGTTTTCTTTCGTCGCCACGGCCGACTAATAACAAAACTTAAGAGCCGTATAGCATTTCTACATTACAAAAATGTTGAGTTTCCGATATTTCAAAAACTACAAATTTTTCGAATAGATAACCTCATTCAAAGTCACCCTTATTTTTAAAGCTAAATAACATTATAAAAATAGGGGGTTTACGTTAAAAAAATTTACTTTTAAAGATTTTTTCAAGTTAATATTTAATGTTAGTTTTTGATCACCCTGTATTTATTTATTATCAAAGTATCAACATAGTACAGTAAAGTAGATTTCGTTCTAGAAGGCTCTCATATAGGAAAAATTGATAATTATGTTTAGGCCTGCAATTGCCATTTTAAACATAAAATTTAAAATATGTTAAAAACAGATAGGCTTAGATATAAGATATTACACATGAAATATGTCTATAATTTTGTGTAGAATCTAAAAATGAATTAATATATGGGGTGTTCCATTTAAAATAAGCAAGAAGGCATTAATGTCCGGTATAACCACGTCTTGAAAATATATGCCACATAGTATATTCAACTACATAAGATGTTTATTTTGTTGCAGCTCACCCCAACGTAAAAGTATTCGTTACTCAGGGTGGTCTTCAATCCTTTGACGAAGCGGTAGATAGGGAAGTTCCTTTTGTGGGTATTCCATTCATTTCTGAGCAAGAAATGAATCTGAGACAGTTGTATAACAAAGGCATTGCCAGGTGGATTGATTATGAAAACACCACGAAAGAAGAATTGCTCAATGCTATTATTGAAACAGCTGAAAACCCAAGGTAAGTGTGCAAGGTTTTTGTTAATTGTTATTTTTTTTTTAAGAAGGCCCCATCGCTGCCCATGTGAAATAAAAAATATTAGATCATTATGGAAATCAATTTTTTTATAATAGTGTTACGGTTTTCTCTCCTTAAAATCACTGGGCATAAATAAAAACATCATTTTTCAATATTAAATAACACCCCTTTATTAACACTTTCACATTCAAAAACAAATCAACATTCACTACTCATATCCTATCTTTGTTTATATACGTATAGATTCTACTAGAATATACGAAAATACAAGCCTAGAATATGACTAAAAAACGATAACTATTTCTGCAAGGACGCATCAAACTAATGTTTTTATAAGGACGCATCAAAACTTCTCCTATTGCTTCGTTACACTGCCTCCCTCCTTATTCTGATTATCCCGATCAGCTTCGATACTCCCATAGTATAGCTTCAACCTGTGGAGATGTAATACTTTCATTTTGTACTTGGGACTTCGTTTGATTCTATAAAGAACGTCATTGATTCTCTTGAGAATAGTATGTCCTTCCCATGCTGGAATCAATTTAGGTAATTTGCGTTTCTTCCTCTGTGGATTTCATAGCTATACTTTATCACATTGCTGAAACCCTGTCGATATCATATGTTGTGTACATTCTGTGACCAGATCCACACGTTCTGTAATTAGTTCAAAAAGTTCCCTTGTAAGGCATCCACCCAGTTTTTAATCTCCATACCTTCATCAGTTGTGGAACCGAATCTTATGTCTCCAGGCAATTCCTATCCAAATAAGACCTTGGTTGATGAAACTCTGGTAGTTTCATGAACTACGGATTGATAGAGCACTAAGAAAATTGGCAAATATTTGTCTCAATCTTTCTGTTGTCTGTCTACAATATTTGAGAGATGCTCTTCAATGGTCCTATTAAATCGTTCAATTATGAGTCCCACTGAGCCCAAATTGTCTTGAATTTAAGTCTTTTATCCTCGATATCTTCCCAAATAGGACTACTTTCATTCTTTTTTTTTTAAGTTGATAGAATGGCATCAGATCATTGTCTTCAAGTTGGTCTTTTCTCATCTGACCTGTACTCCAGTCGGAATCATCGTCAAAAGTCACCCTCTGAATCGAAAGCCCTTCTTTTGTTCTATTTTGCTACAGCGTTGCATTCTTCCTCACCTGGTCTTCTGGACAAGAGATCTGCTTTGTTATGCAGTCTTTCTGGTCTATGGTTGACTTCAAAATTGGACTGTTGCCTTTTCTCCCGATTCTCTTCTGTGAGATTTCTGGATGGTGAACTAGACCTTAATCGCACCCGACTGTCCCTTTCTATGCGTCCAGGTCATCCACATCTGTAGCACAAGATCTGGTTTCTTCTATAACGTGAAGTATCCCTTATTGTGTTTAGTTTTTCCTGGTTTCTTCTATAACGTTAGGTATCACTTCTTGTGGCCAATTCTTTAAGGATTTCAGATAACATTGTCTCTCTTATTTGGTTAGGTGAATCCTTATTTTGCTCCATAGTAACGTCTCTAATTTTTGGCCTTGACACATGATAAACTGCTTCTATTCCCAAAGCCCTCTTCAACGCTTCATTACAATAACTAAACTTCTTATATGCAACAGACGCATTTCTTAATCTTAGATTTTATCAATTATATATATATATATTATGAATTTTTTGTGTATTTAGTTACAGAGAAAAAATCAAAAAGATTAAAAAACTTCTTCAAGATCAACCGGAGACAGGCTTAGAAAGAGCCATGTGGTGGTCAGAGTACATCATCAGGCATAAGGGCACGGCACACCTCAAGAGTCCCACTGCTGACATAGAATGGTACAAGTATTTGTTGTTGGATGTTTTCGCTGTTTTAATAGGTGGAGTGATACTAGGATTAATTGTTATTGTCCAAATTGTTAAGTTTTTACTCAATGAGTTATCTAAAGGTAATAAGATCACCAGTAAAAGTAAAATTAAGGCTAAAAAACAGTAAGTTTATTACAAAATTTCTCTTATTTTTGCACATGTCTATTTAATTCTTCATTTTCAATTCAGATCCATTTTAGTTTAGACCATGTTAGTGAATTAGAAGGTAAATGTTTTGTACGATTTTATTAAACTGAATAGGATAGTAAGGAAAAGAACTACCTCTGAGGGTTTAAAGGGAGAGTCAGTAAAATACACGTGCCGTATATTATGTTGAAAATTTGTCTTACCTATTTTCAGCAAAAGAATTCAGTGGCTTATCGTAACGTTATTATTATTATTATTTTAATTTTCAAATTTTCCATATACTTTTTCCTTTATCAAGTTAGTTATTCAGACGTCTGGCAATAACGCTTAATACGCACGAATGTTCAATAATCGGCAACATAGGATAGTGCCATTTATTGATGCGACAAAGTGGAAAGACAAAGATTTAACGGGACTTATTTATAAGCAAGAAAGACGGAACTATGTATTATAACCACGTACATATTAAAGTATATGTACTGATCGTCAAATAAACAGAAAATGTCCGGACCATGCTATGCGCCATTTTGGGTAAAGTGAAATTATAACCACAGTGAATACCCTGTCGTCACTGAAAAATTATAACGATTAAAGGTAATCGTTTACCTCCCACTGACAAGGTTTTACTGCCCTCTATTCATTGGCATGAACAGCTCGGAGCTGTACAGGTGCAAGAAACGCTCGCTTTATTCAAGTAGTGCATTATGCCTCGGCGCTTGTCAGATCTGCTTTCCCTTTGCCTCTTAAGCACCAATAAAAGTATTTGGTGTATAACGCCTTAGCAGCTATCAGTTATCATTTTTAGATGCTATTTTTGGGTAAAAAACATTTTATACATGAAATGGAGACACAAAAATAAGATTATTTCACAAGATATCGGACTTATCTTCATGGTTTTTTTTAACGAATTGCGAAATATTTATGACCGAAAATGCCATGACACCAGACAAAACTCAAAAGTAATAAAATAATATTTTTGCATTTTTGTCTTCAATATGTTTTGCTGTGCATATTAAAAACACAAATTCCAAAAAAAAAATAATTTGGAGGTTATTTACCGTTCAAATTAACATGTTACCCGCTTTATTCAGATTTGCTCGGAGCTACTCGGGGCTTGATGCACCTGAGCTTAAAACTCTTGAATCAAGGGCAGTATTTGAAGCAATTTGCATACCTTTCCGAAATTTCATCGACATAAGTAGTTGAACGAAACGAATGATAGAAAGAGATAAAATGACAATATTACGTTATAACCTTACCCAACTTATCCAATTCGTGTCAATTGATTGTTATCTGTGGATGTTTGCCATACTATTGGTCGGTCGTAAAAATAGATTAAAAATTTTTATTATATTTTTGGTTGTTAAAGATAACTAGCCATTAGAAAAAGCAATATGTTGACGAACCGTTTCTTCAAAACATTTTATTTTTTGAAAAAACAGTTGAAATGTTAATTAGGTGGTACCCCGTTATTTTCAGCATTTTCTAATTAAAATATCCTTCGAAAGTTGAATGTTTCGCAAATTTCAAGTAAATTTGAGATTATAGACATAAAAAATTATTACACTAAATTCTGTTCATATCTCAATAGTATGAGCGTGCTGTTTAAAAATTGTTTTCCTACGGCTAGTTCTAATTATGGATTTAACATAAACACTTGTGTCCATATATCCCCAAACATTAGAGAATTTTACTTTGAAACAGTTAAGTGTAACATAATTGTTTTCATCAACACAACTTATAAAAAATTTGAGAAATAACAATTTGTAAGATATTTAAAACTTTTATTTAAATAAGTAAAATTAAATTTTATATTCAAATAATGTTAAATGCAACATTTGACTTCCTTACGCTGTGTTAAACACTATACTACACTACAATTAAATAAACACACATGATTTACAAGCCAGACGGCTTCGCACTCCCTCCAGGGAATATTCACTCATACCAGGTACACAAAGGTATCAGAAGTATGAAGCTCTGTGTGAACCCTTTCCATGTTATCGGGTCCTAGGTGACGTGGTCTGCTGTATTTCCCATGAACTTTCGGACGGTTCGCGCGGTTGCTAGAAGAGTTGCTTTCTGCATCGGTTTATACAGATGCTCACTAAGACCCAGTCCCTTGATGTTCTGCAGTAGGTTCTTTGGTATCACTCCAGTTGTTGAGAGTATTATGGGAATCGTTTGGACGCTGTTCATTGCCCACTGTCTTCGGATTTGCACCTCCAGATCTCTGTATTTGGCGATCTTCTCGTTGTATTTTGGTCTTAGGTTGTTGTTGTTAGGTACAGCGATGTCGATTAGTGTAGTTCGCCTAGAAATTTTATCTATTAGTATAATATCTGGTCTATTATGAGCAACTGTTCGATCCGTTAGAACCGTTCGATCCCAATATAACTTGAACTGGTTGTTTTCAAGAATAGGCTCTGGATTGTATTTGTAATAAGGCACTTTTCCTACCTGTAATAGGTTCAACTTTTCTGCTAACTCTTGGTGGAGTATCTTAGCGGCTGAGTCGTGTCTTTCCTTATACTCGGTTGCGGCAAACGCTTGGCATCCTCCAGTTATGTGCTGAATTGTCTCCGATGTTCGACAGCCATATCTGCACTGGTCATTCTCTATTGAGGGATCTCTAATAATGAACTTCCGATAGTTCTTCGTCGGAATAACCTGGTCTTGGATAGCCAACAAGAAGCCCTCCGTTTCCGGAAACATCTGTCCTGAAATCAACCAGTAGTTCGACGCTGAGTTGTCGACATTGTCCTGATTGACCTCATTTGGATGCCGTCCATGAAGTGGCTTCCGCAGCCAGGTTTGTAACTTCTCTTGGTCTGTTTGGTGGTGAGAAGTAATATCTTGTTCCCTCAACTGTAGCGGCGTTGAGTCGTCTGCCTCGCATATTGCTCGATGTAGTGTGGAAGAGTCCGCTAACCTGTGGAAATATGAACGTAAGTTTATTATTTGTTGATCGAGCTGTTTACCAATATCCACCAATCCTCTTCCTCCTTGGTGTCTTGGAAGCATTGTACGTTCAATGGCACTCCTAGGATGATGTTTTTGTGCTTTTGTTAGGAGTGTCCTTATTTTTCTTTGCAGGTTTTGGATGTCCGTCCTGCTCCATTTTACAATTCCAAAGGAGTAGCTCAGCGCTGAGCAAGCATACGTGTTGAGCGCCTTAAACAAATTTCTACTATTTAAATTAGTTCTTAATACCCGCCTTACCCTCCTGACAAATTCGGTTGTCAATTCAGCTTTCATAGTGCCATGGTCAATTCTTTTAGCCTGTTTCATACCTAAATATTTGTATGTTTGGTCTGCCTCCATTGCAGCTATAGTTTCACCGTTCTGCATTTCAAAAGCCCCTGGTTGTATCTTCCCTTTAACGATGTTTAAAATACGGCACTTGTCAAGTCCAAATTGCATTCCGATATCCCCGGAGAACTCCTCTACAATTTTAAGCATTTGTTCCAGCTGGTTTCTGGTAGCAGCCATCATTTTAAGATCATCCATGTATAGAAGATGATTCACTCTGACTACCTCTTCGTTGTTATTTCTAACACTAAAGCCGTACCTGGTGGAGTTCAAACGGCGTGATAGTGGGTTCATTGCAAGGCAGAACCACAATGGGCTAAGTGAATCGCCCTGAAAAATTCCTCTCCGTATCGGAATGGTGTTAGTTTCGATGGTGTCGCTGGATGGCACTTGCAATTGGATCCTAGTTCTCCAGGTTGACATGATGCGTTCTAAAAAGGAAACAAAATTATTATCGACCCTGTACATTCTCAATATAGTTTTGAGCCACTCATGTAGCACCGAGTCGAAGGCCTTCTTATAATCCACGTAGGCAGCAAAGAGGTTTCTTCGGTTGGTACAGGCTTGGTTACATATGACAGAGTCAATAATCAATTGTTCCTTGCATCCCATTGCTCCCCTCGTGCATCCTTTCTGTTGAGTTGCAATGATGTTATTTTGCTCACAATGAGCATAGATGCGTTGGGTCAAGCAGGAGGTGATCACCTTATACAGTGTGGGTAGGCAGGTGATCGGCCTATACTTAGCTGGGTCATGTGTGTTATGTTGGTCCTTTGGTAGGAGGTACGTAATACCTTCGGTCAAGAACAATGGCATTTTTGCTGGGTTAAGAAAAACATCATTAATAAGATTAGCCAGCTGATGGTGCATACACCATAACTTTTTAAGCCAGTAGTTCTGGATCCCATCGAGACCTGGAGCTTTCCAGTTATGGGATTCTTTGATTATTCTTGAAATTTCTTCGGTGGTAAATGGCTCAAACTGCATCTGGCTGTAATCTTGGCAGATTTGGTGTTCTTTATTGATCCAGCCAGCTGCGATGTTAAAATCGGCTGGTGTGGAAAGTTGGTTTCCCCAAAACTCTTCTACCTGCTCTCTATTGGGATATCTATTATCTGCTATATTAGGTGGAGAGTTTAGCTTACGGTAGAAAGTCTTTTCTGATCGTTGGAAAAGCGCATTGTCTCGTTTTCGGTTATTGCTGGTCTTGTACCTCCTTAGCCGTCCCGCAATAACAGAGAGCTTCTGTTTCAGCGAATCAAGGCATTGCTGAGCAGTAATATTCGCTGGATCTTGTTGCGAATGATAACGGACACGATTCATGATTTCTTCAACTCGCCTTTGCAGTCGAAAAGTCCTTGTGCCCCTGATGTACTCCGTCAGCTGTCCTATATCTATTCGAAGATTTTCAATTTTCTTATTTAGACGTCTTTCCCATGGTGGTGTGTTGGGTTCTCTTCTTGCTGGTCGGCGCTCTGTTGTAACTTTAATTTCTAGAGCTCTAGCTATAGCAATCGCGGCACAGTAGATGGTCATATGTAAGGACTCCAGAGTGTAGGCATCCGAAACATAATTAAATAAATATTATTATGATTATAATTTATTAGGACATATAAATTTGAATCCTACAGGCCAACAAACGAGGTCCTTCAGAATAAAAAGCTTATTTATAGTACATTTGGTCTTCAAGCCCCTACAAATCTTCACAAAATAATAAAAAAAGTATATTAAAGGTTGAATAGTATCATTAATGGAGGTCTTCTGGCTGGCCTATGGTTCCGGTCCCTGGTCGCACACAGTTCCTCTATCACTGATTAAGTTTCAGGTTTTCTTTCAAACTTGGTTGTCAGGATAGGAAGTCTTGCAATAATCGGCTGGATGTTTAGTGAATTCATACAATAATTGATTGGTGGATAGCTAGGACGATTGATTTTAGTCATACTACATAGAGCAGTGGTTTCTACCGTTTCAAGTTTTAAGAGTGCTGGCTTCCTGCAATTACTGTATGTAGGGGGTATGTTTTCCTATTAAAGTCAGTATATTGCTTAATATATATGAGTTGTTTTTCTTGATATGCCTTTTTCTTTCTATATTAAGACTCCTAAGGTATTTGGTCTTTTGTATACATTTTTGTTTAACAGTTCCAAAGTGCCAATTTAAGATAATTTTGTGGTCTTTATTTACACCTAAATATTTGACTGATGGCTTGGTGCATATTACTTGGTTGTTAAGTTATATAAAATAAATTTAATCCAGGGAAAAAGAAAGATTACTTCACAATAATAACAACAAGACACCATTTTTTGACCTTTGACGGTTAATTTGACGTGCTGAAATGTCACTTTACCCAAAATGGCGCAGAGCATACTCCGGACATTTTTCGTTTGACAGCTCGATTACCATCTGTCATCCATTTTATTTTCAGAAATCCGTGTGATTCTATGTTTAAGTTTAAAGGAAATTTGTGCCACTTGTTACAGGGTGACAGGTGATATTCAAAATTTGGTTTTAGTAATTTATTGTGTATTTGCCAAGGTATTTACATAATAATTATTTTTCTACGTCGATGCGTGTTTCTGTTTTGTTACTAAAAGCCATTTTATTGGCTGCTATGACTATGAACAAAGTTTTTTAAAGACCTCTCTCTCTCTCTCTTTAAAGTAACGCTGCAGCAAATTTGATAAAAATATATAGTTATATTAAAAATAGTTGGTTGTGCGGGCATAAGGAAATATATATTGTTTTGTTTTGTATATATATATATTGTTTGGAGATGAAAAAAGGACCTGAGCATCGTGTTCATATAGGAGATAAAATAAAGACACATGAATGCTGTTTTTTTTTAGCTTTTTATACTTGATGAGACAAATGTAAAACACTGTTATATTCCTAAATTATATGTGTTATAATGATTTTTTATTTTGTCCCCGTATTGACACTAACCTGTATAAACACTGTTGTACCCCCATTTCTAAATATTGGGGCATGTTCCTAATAAAGGGTTACAAATAAATGTTATTGAATATTTGTGATTTATTATATTGATAGCATTATATTAGGACTGTCTTGATAACAACAGTTTTTAGGTTTATGCTAGGTAGTTGTATTAAGGTGCGTATTCACGCAACAGAATACAGTAAGTCTGAATCGGCGGCAAAAAACGTCCATCTTGCTTGGAAGAATATCAGAACTGATGACATCGTGTCTTTTTCGTTCACCACGAAATATTGAGCGCCGGTGTTACGTTACTAAGTACTGTTGTATGTCTAAACGCACTTTAAAACAGAGTAAAGGTACCAGTAAAAAGTTGTGTTTGTAATTTGTTACAAATTTTTTATATTGTTATATATTAAGCTGAATGTCTTGTAAGATTTATGAAAAATAAAATAAAATAGTAAAAGAAAAATACATAAAAATTGTTTCTCTATAGTTATTCTCCCTTATTTCCAGGATTGTTGCTCGTTAAAATGATTTAAATTTATAATCCTTTTCATTAATTTAAAAGTATTTAAATCATAGATTAAAGGCGGATTCAGGGAGATGCAAATGGGACGATAACCGCCCAAAAATAGAAATTTCGCGACTGTACGTACATAAGATTGTCGGTAAACATTACTCTCGTTTTAAAAAAATCTGAGTACTCCAAGATAATGCTCCAGGTTCAGAAAATTACGACAGCCCTGTTTCGTTCTTATATGGGACTCATCAGACCATCTGGTACAATCCATCATCTCGCATACGGACGAAATATATATATATATATATATATATATATATATATATATATATATATATATATATATATATATATATATATGTTCATGCGGATTTTCACGGATTCCTCCGAGTGAGTTGCAATAGCAGTGGATACATCCACATTATGCCGCTGTAGTGCTGAAATCACATTCAGCAAATGTACAACTATATGCAACTCCCCGTATAAGTGAAGTAAAATGCGAGCAGTAAATTCGTTCCATCATATCCTTTCCGTGTTAGAGGTTACATAGTTTGAATAGATTGCTACAGAATACAATCCATCCATTTCCTCCACCATCGAGATGATGGCCTACCTGTACCACCATATCGAGAAGAAAGTCATTTTACTTCACTTATACGGGGAGTTGCATATAGTTGTACATGTGATTTCAGCACTACAACGGCATAATGTGGATGTATTCACTGCTATTGCAACTCACACGGAGGAATCCGTGAAAAGCCGCATGAACATATATACGCCATCCGGCGGGAGGTCGGGAAACCGCGTTCAGTATTTGCATGCTTCCTTCCGATCTGTCCTTTGCACAGCCAGGTGCATGTCGGTACCCTGATGAGTCTAGTAGAGACGAAACATGTGCCTCTGCCGTATCACTATAGCGGGGAGGGTAAGTTTTGACTTTCTTCTCGATATGGTGGTACAGGTAGGCCATCATCTCGATGGTGGTGGAAATGGATGGATTGTGTTCTGTAGCAATCTATTCAAACTGTGTAACCTCTAACACGGAAAGGATATGATGGAACGAAGTTTGCATTTACTGCTCGCATTTTACTTCATATATATATATATATATATATATATATATATATATATATATATATATATATATATATATATATATATATATATATATATTTGTACATCCATTTCCACAATCTCTTCTCTCTCACGCCTGACTTTTTCACAATATCTTACGTGAACGTCCAGTAGTTTGTAAATGTCTTTTGATACTTCTCGTCTCTTCTTTTCTGATTTCTGCAGGTTGCGACGTTTATATCTTCGCAAAGTTTCGCTCTTTCTTCACGCAACTGATCGATTATTTTTCGTTGCTTTTCTAATTTTCAGCTGGTTTCATCCGAAAATGCCATCCGGTCGTCTTCCATTATACGCAACTACAAAGATATATTTATAGGGTCGTTGTGAGTAGTTTTCTTGACATGATGGTGACGAAAATAGAAGAGGTGATTTAAACTATTGTGTTAAATTTATTGTTACAAAAAAACTATTTCAAAAAATTGCACTACAGAGTAAAAAATAAATTATATACTTTTTTAAATTAAAGTTAGTTTTATGATAATTATTTCAATTAGATGAAATCTAGCAAAAAGAGTTTTTTTTTTTAATTTCATTACGAGCCTTCTATTTTGAGGTCGTAAAACACGATTCTGGCCTTGGTTTTCCACAATTTTTCTTCAGTATTCCGGAAATACACAAAAAACGCCACGTTGCACCTCACAAGGTCATTCTTATAGAAGCTCTATATTATATAAAATTTCATAAATGTTCACTTTTTTAATCGAAAAAAACAGGAAAAACGATCAATAAACTTTAAAACCAAAATCGCTGGTTACATTCCTTATAGGCTATTGGCTATGTACTTGAGAAAGGAACTAAAACGTTAAAGTGTTTTCATGGTCTCATACTTTTAATTGACTTTAAAATATGACAAGATCACAAAGTACTACCAAGTGAAGGGGTAGTTTTGACCACTTTTCAGTTTTTTGCGTTTTACTCGAAAACTATGCATTTTTCGTAAGTGCATATCTGCAGAAAAGTTGTAGGTAGCGAAATTTCTTTTCGAAATGGTACCTCATAAAGTCCAAAAAAGTAATTTTTCAATAAAATACACCCCAAAAACAGAATTAAAAAAAGCCAAAAAATGCATGTACAGGGTGAGTCAACGATTGGATGAAGTAGGTTTGTGCCTTTTCGGTGAAATTAACAAAGAAACTATATTTATTGTTTGATACACTTTATTTTTACGCAGATTTTAAAAATATTTAGGACTCTACAGGGTGAGCCAAAAAACTAGGACAGCATAAAGTTGTATTTTTTTAAATAGAACACCCTATATACGAATCGTATTTTCGATTTAGCTTATAATTTTAAATCTTTTTTATTAAGGGTTTACTATAACAAAACTTTATAGTTTCTGAGATAATTAAGTTTAAAGAAAAAAAGTCACATTTTCAAGCATCAATTCAATCCTAAATAACGTTTTCAATTTTGTGACAAATATATTCAAATTTGGAATTTAGCAAGGCCAAGGACAAGTTAACATAATTTTTACCTAATATTTGCAATAAAAGCTACAGGGTGTTGAACACATCGGCTCAAATTTGAACAAGTTTAAATGAATAAATTACTTTTTTTTTTAAATGGTACACCCTGAATATTTTCATGTTATTTAATAGAGTAATAAAAACCTTAAAAGTTTTGTTCAATATATCCTATACCTACTTATAATAGTTTTTGAGATATTTCAGTTTTTCTTATTTTCCATACTTTTTTACAGAAATAGTCTTCATTATCATAGTAGCCATGTAAAATAATAAAAAGAAACTACAGAAACAAACAGAATGTGGTTAAATATGATGAAATACATTATTCGTTATATTACAACGGCAATAGTTTAATTAAACATAATGTGAAAAAATTAACACAACAATAACGACAAGGCAAATACATATTTACTTTTATACTAAATTGAAACAAAAAAAATACCTATTAAATACTGAGATTAATTATTTCTTTTTAATAAGTGTTCGAATAAACGACCCTCTTTGCAATGCACAAATTTAGTCTTTTTTGCAGGTTTTCTCGGACCCTGGACAAAATTAGTGGCGTTATTGTTCTACAGGTATCCCTAATCCTGTTTCGCATATCTTCCACTGTTGTTGATGGATTAACATACAACTTATTTTTAATATAACCCCATAGGAAGAAATCTAATGGGGTGATGTCGTTAACAATACTTGTAGTTCTTTTTCTTCATTAGTTACTGGTTTGTTGACCACTTTACATTTTGGATAATCAACAGTACCAGAAGAATCAAATCTTTGCATTAAGTTTTGAAAAGTATGTGTATTAGGCTGGCGTCGATCAGGATACTTCATTTTGTAAATTCTTTGAGCAAGAAGGCAATTTTTTTGAGCCTCTCCTATTGTATAAATCATATCTATTAACTCATTCTTTGGAAAATTCATTTTACAATATAAGATGAATGCAAAAAAGACCAAACTACACTACATAAAAACCAAAAGAAGCGATTGCGGTTATAAATTTGACTCACAGAAAAATGTTCTTTTACATTGTTTTTGCCATGGCTACTATGATAATGAAGACTATTTCTGTAAAAAAGTATGGAAAATAAGAAAAACTGAAATATCTCAAAAACTATTATAAATAGGTATAGGATATATTGGACAAAACTTTTAGGGTTTTTATTACTCTATTAAATAACATGAAAATATACAGGGTGTACCATTTAAAAAAAAAAGATATTTATTCATTTAAACTTGTTCAAATTTGAGCCGATGTGTTCAACACCCTGTAGCTTTTATTGCAAATATTAGGTAAAAATTATGTTAACTTGTCCTTGGCCTTGCTAAATTCCAAATCTGAATATATTTGTCACAAAATTGAAAATGTTATTTAGGATTGAATTGATGCTTGAAAATGTGACTTTTTTTCTTTAAACTTAATTATCTCAGAAACTATAAAGTTTTGTTATAGTAAACCCTTAATAAAAAAGATTTAAAATTATAAGCTAAATCGAAAATACGATTCGTATATAGGGTGTTCTATTAAAAAAAATACAACTTTATGCTGTCCTAGTTTTTTGGCTCATCCTGTAGAGTCCTAAATATTTTTAAAATCTGCATAAAAATAAACTGTATCAAACAATAAATATAGTTTCTTTGTTAATTTCACCGAAAAGTCACAAACCTACTTCATCCAATCGTTGACTCACCCTGTACACATAATATATAAAAAATAGTATTTAGAGTAGGGGTCTCCACTATTATTATTGGCATTATCATAAAACGTAAATTCATGGGGGTCACTGATAAAGACTGATCCTTGTTGCCAATTAGAAGTCCTTATTGTGCAAGCAAGATAAAATATCCTAGACAGTTTATTTTTAAACTCCTCTTAAAAGCCATATCGAGACAAATATTTACCATAAAAAAATGATAAGGAATATATTCTTGGAATTTAAATTTATATTCCTTGCTGAGGATATCGTTATGGTTAAGTTTGTTTCATAGCGCAACGTCACGCGAATAAAAAGGATCTTGTAATAATGATGAAGCAAGTTATTTATAATACAACATGATATTATCATGAAAAATTTCGTCTCATCCTCTCTCTCTTTATTTGAAATTTTAGATTAGCATTTTTTAAATTCATTATGCAGCATGATTCTCTCTCAATTTTTGGAAATTGAAAAGCTTCAGATAAATCCTTTAAATTTCATTATACAGGGTTGTAAGCAGGTGCGGATCCTAGGAGGGGGCGATTGGCCCTACTTGCTACAAAAAGGAACGTGAATGTCACTGACCCCCCTTTCCTTCCCTTGTCAACTCGTTTTCGCTTATCATACTACACTATTGTGATATAGCCGCCCCCCAAAAATTTATAATTAAGGGAATACCCTATCGGTTATACGAAATTGATACTCCTTTTTGTCAGTTACAACATCTATAAACGATAGATCATTCTAGGGAAGGAACTATTTATAATGCTTGTATTATTTAGTTTTTACATCAATGACATTCAGCACTTCTATATCGCAACTATTCGACCCCCCCGATTATTTTATTGTTTTAAAGGATTATTATTTATTGATCAGATTGACTATCTTCAACGCCCATTGAATATTACAAACGAAATTTTTATACCAGTGGAATTGATGTTCACCGTTCACAATCTACCTTCTAAGTATTTGTAAATGGATCAAAATGAGCCGATTTCTATTTCCCATTGGTTCCACAGAAAATGAACATCCTACAACAGTATTAAAAACTCATTAAATCATCTAAATCACGAGCCGCCACTGGCTAATATTCGACAATTTAGCCTGACAATGTGATAAAATTATCCTTGCCGCACAGTTCGAGATGTATATAAGTCGGTTTGTTCGATTTGTTTTTAGTCCCTGAACGTGCTCTGCGGTTATTCTTTTAAAATGTATGTGGGTCGAAATTTATTATTTTATATTTTTCTGGTACTTGTTGGGAGAGTACCAGTGAATTATGGTGCCAGGATTTTGTGTGTTTTTCAGTCGCCGGCAGTCAGCCATCAGATGACTCTACAGCCAATTTCAAGAGAGCTGTCTCTCAGGTACAGATTTTATATTTTAATAAATTATTACAAAGTTCAGTAATCATATGATGAGCCACGTTTTCTCGGCTTTTTATACATATTATATCCTGCGGCAATATAATTGTAAACTTCCTTGAATTTATTTAAAAATAAACGTAACTACGCTGCTGCTTTTGCTTGTGGACCACCATTTTTCTATTTAGATTTAATTAATTAAATCTAAAAGCATCTGTGTCCTTGCTGTAAATAAAAATAGATATATACAGGGTGTTTCATTAAGAGTGGCTGGATACCATCATATCTCAGGAAGCGATAGTTCAAGAACTTTGGGAAAAAATCCGTTAAGGAAAGTGGCCAAGAAAAATTGCTGGAAATAATTTTCAAGTTTCTAACTCTGTTGCTAGAAGGCGTAATTGCTATGGTCATGTAAAAAATACATTTTTCTGGAAAATATCCCTATATAAGCAATCAAAAAATTTTAAATTGATAATTTTAGTACAATTCTACATCTTTTTTGTTTAAAACTTTTTATTGCAAGATGTAAAGTTAGGGCAGGAGAGGAGGGGGAAAGTCTACCGATAAAAGTTATCATAAGTTTGGTTTGGCAGAACTGAATTTGATAAACTTGGTCTTGTTTAGGAAAGGATGGTTTGACAATCGAAATGAAAAAAAAAGCTATATTAGAATGATTTTCGTGGCCCTCGCTAGAGGATGTTATTTGGAACCCTCCTTTTTTTTTTCAATTTTACTCCGAAATTTTAATTGGAAAGACAAAGTTTTTAAATTATATTCAGAAAGTAGAATAAATTTACTAGAGAAAATGAAAAAAAAAATAATTGACGGGAAAATGCAATTGTTTTCAAAGGTGCCATGCAAAACAATAAAAATCTCTTTAAGCTTTTCACAAATGTGCATTTTTCACCTTTTATTCCATTACTATTGCCTTTAATTTACTTAGCTTTCCTATTATTAAAAAATTATCTAGTAGGCTATAAAACATTATATATGAAACAAAATCGGCAGTGTAATATTTTTTAATAGGTTATATAGGGATATTTTTTTTACATGACCGTAGCGATTACGCCCCCTAGCGACAGAGTTAGGAACATAAAAATTATTTCCAGCAATTTCTCTTGGCCACTTTCCTTAATAGGATTTTTTTCCCAAAGTTCCTGGACTATCACTTCTTGAGATATGTTACCCGGCTACCCTTAATGAAACACCCTGTATATAATTAATATATATATATATATATATATATATATATATATATATATATATATATATATATATATATATATATATGTTTATGCGACTTTCACGGATTCCTCCGGCGGGAGGTCGGCGAAGCCGCGCTCAGTGTTGCATGCTTCCTTCTGATCTGTCCTTTGCACAAATAAGTTCATGTCGGTACCCTGATGAGTCTAGTAAGAGACGAAATATGTACCTCTGCTGTTTCGCTGCAGCAGGAAGGGTAAGTTTTGACTTTCTTCTCGGTATGGTGGTACAAGTAGGCCATCATCTCGGTGGTGGTGGAATAGGATAAATTGTGTTTTGTAGCAATCTATTTAAACTGTGCAATATTTTACACGGAAAAGATATGATGGAGATAAGTTTGAATTTACTGTTCGCATATATATATATATATATATATATATATATATATATATATATATATATATATATATATATATATATGTATGTATGTATATATATATATATATATATATATATATATATATATATATATATATGTATGTATATACATATATATATATATATATATATATATATATATATATATATATATATATATATATAATATAACCTGTATAAATGAAACCAACAATTCTTTAAATTGTTTTGAACAAAAAGTTTCCTAAAATATATGTGCAAGAAGCAACCAACCATTTCCGTGGAAAATAGGTCTAAACGTTTAAAATTTTGTGAAATATTGGCAACGTCGCATTTATTTCTATAACCTTTCGAGTGACACGTGTAAAACGAAATTTCTTTTTCATCTGATAAGTCTATTAAGGTATTTTTAGCAAATAAAATGGATTTCAATTTTTACATGTATTTCATATGTTTCAGCATAAATTTGGTATGTTGTGTTAGAAAAATAAAGAAAACTTATTCATTATTATCGTTTTCTGCCAAATCTTAGATTACTAGCTTTAATTTTTCATACCATAATTCTTAATTAAATGCTCAAATTTTCCACCAGTTCAATCACTACAAGCTTATTGAAAAATTCCTGGTATATTTCTAGCATCGGCAGCAATAAAAATATCTTCTCGCAAATAATTCTTATTCCGCATCTTAAAGGCATAAAACAAATTTTTCTAATAACCCCAAAAGCAAAATACACACACTGACCGACGCTATATTTATTTAATAGTTTATTACATTTGTTTTCCAAGAAACACATAATACTACTCCGAAAGCAAAGAAGTAAGAAATTAAATTAGATAAATACTCCACCTGAACTCTATCAATTCTCTGCTTCAATGTCGACATTTATAAAGTGGCATTACTCTAGATCTGTTCATAGAGAAAGTAAAAACTAATCAGTCCAACTAGAATTTACAAACAAATCACAGCAAAGGTTTGCCAATTGTTTTTGCACAATCTTATTGGCTTTAACTAATTTCTGATTATTCCGAGAATACAGCTTAGACAACTATTAAAAATTCTTACTACGTTCTCACATTGTTTTTGGAGTTTTTCCATTAAAAAAAAACATTTTAATAATGCTTATCTCTAGTTTATTCGTTAAATAACAACCATTTATTAATTGGTAAATACGATTTTAAACATATTTGCTAAAAATTAAAATTTTCCGTGATGTTGTCGCTTAGCACCTATATTATATTATTTCTCAATTATTATTTTCATTTGATACCCTCCAGGAACCAAAAAAACCCGAATAAATTAAATCCCAAGACCAGCCTTAAGAGTGTTAGTTTAGAAGCGTCCATTTTATCCTTCGACTTGACATTATAACCAATTCCTAGAGAATTGCCTCTCAAGTACAGATTGGTATTTCAGTTATTTTAAGCCAGTACAAAGTTCAAGAATTATATAATGAACTTTATCTTGTGTTTTTAGAAACGATGACATTTTTTGCACTATAGTTATGATTCAGG
Organism: Diaprepes abbreviatus; assembly: GCA_034092305.1. NCBI lineage: Eukaryota > Metazoa > Arthropoda > Insecta > Coleoptera > Curculionidae > Diaprepes > Diaprepes abbreviatus. Next base: position 12,980,265 of record JASJET010000054.1, read on the forward strand.
TAAAAGTCAGTTAACGCTTTTAAAGGTATTTTCTTACTTACGGGTGCCCACTCGAATAATATAATGAACTTTATCTTGTTTTTTTTAGAAACGATGACATTTCTTGCACTATAGTTATGATTCAGGTAAAAGTCAGTTCACGCTTTTAAAGGCATTTTCTCACTTACGCGTGCCCACTTGAATTATATATTGAACTTTATCTTGTTTTTTTTTAGAAACAGTGATAATTTTTTGCGCTATAGTTATGATTCAGGTAAAAGTCAATTCACGCTTTTAAAGGTATTTTCTCACTTACGGGTGCCCACTCGAATTATATAATGAACTTTGTCTTGTTTTTTTTTAGAAACGGTGATAATTTTTTGCACTATAGTTATGATTCAGGTAAAAGTCAGTTCACGCTTTTAAAGGTATTTTCTCATTTACGGGTGCCCACCCGAATTATATAATGAACTTTATCTTGTTTTTTTTAGAAACGGTGATATTTTTTTGCACTATAGTTATGATTTAGGTAAAAGTCAGTTCACGCTTTTAAAGGCATTTTCTCACTTACGGGTGCCCACCCCGGGTTTTTGTTAATAAACAAATTATTTTGCAATAAACAAATAACAGTTTTACCAACTTCTTCTTGTGCTACAAAAATTTTCTTTTCACATTTGCACGACTGTGAGTGCCGAGCCTTGAGTGACGAGTTTTTGAAAAAATGCCTAAAAACATAATTGTCAGCCTGATGTCACAGATATAATAATATTAGTTAAATTTTCTTCGGTGTATAGGTTTTGTGAAGGAAACAGGCGTCGAGATTTTAGGGTTTATATGGAGAGATTTCCTAACTGCCGAATACCAAACCATCATACATTTGCCAATATTGAGCGTCATCTCCGAGAAACGTTTTAAGGTATTTAAACAACTCAAACGGTTGAAAAAGAAAAGGAAATTTTGGAAAGAGTTGAAGATGAACCAAATGTTGGTACTCGCTAGTTATAACGTGAGTTGGATATCCCTAACTGCAGTGCAGTATGCCCTTAATGACTAAAAACATAGTTTCCATCAAAATCTTATTACGGGTGCTGTATTCTTGGATTTGAGGAGGGCCTTTGATACTTTAAATAGGGAAAGACTACTTAAAAAATTAGAAAGTGTCGGTATAAGGGGTGAAGTTTTGGAATTTATGAATAATTACTTAATTAATAGAAAACAATGATTGAAATGGAATGACGTGGTATCTGACGAGATTGAAAACAGCATGGGTGTTCCACAGGATAGTGTGCTAGGTCCATTATTATTTCTTATATATATTGACGATATAGTGAATACATCTGGTGATTGTTGTATACATCTTTTTGCAGATGATGTTCTTTTGTATTTTGCATGTTCTGATGGTATTCAGTTGGTTGACACACTTAACTCTACATTACAAAATTTATATTGGTGATGTTCTTGTAACCAATTAAAAATAAATGTGGAAAAAGCCAAATTTATGATGATTTTTAATGAGAATCATTACAGAACTTTTTCTCGTGCAGATCCTATTATTAAAGTAAGCAATGAAACAATTGAAATGGTGCAAAAGTTTAAATATTTAGGAGTAATCATAGGCAACTTAAATTTCGAGAACATGCGAATAACTTAACAAAAATAATCTCTTATAAAATTAATTATATTCAAAGATGTTCTAATTTTTGGACAAGGTGAACTAAAATTATCCTGTTTAACACTCTGGTATTGCCGCACTTTATTTATTGCTCTACAATTTTGAGCCTTCCTAATTAAAATGAAAAGGCAAGGTTACAAAAATTGAAAAATAGAGCCATGAGAGTTATACCCTCAGGTTCAAGAAGAACATCAATTAACTACATGTTAAGAGAAATGCAATGGTCGTCGGTGGAGGACTTCTTTCACTATCAAACATTTATCTTTATTTTTAAAATTAGATCAGGTAGTTCTACATATTGACAAAATCATATTAATCATAATATAAATATACATGCATATGACACTAGATCGAAGGATGACTTTTATATTCTCTCTCTAGTTTAGTATGTCAAAGTTCTGCAAAGCTTGATGATGCTTGATTATTATTTTTAATTTTTAAAAATGAATTTAGTTGTTAAAATTTGTGTATAATTATATTAGGCTATGACTAAATAAAGGATATATATATATATATATATATATATATATATATATATATATATATATATATCACGTCCAAGATTTTTTACCGATGATCCCCGTTTTGTGAATTTGTTGACCAAATACTCACTATAAAACAAATAATGGAAAAATGCTGGGAGTTCGATCGAGAGCTCCATCAGATGTTCATAGACTTTAAACAGGCTTTCGATAGAGTATGCCGGATGAGACTGTGGACAACGATGCAAGAACTTGGCTTTCCTAAAAAACTAGTCAACTTTATACGGATGAGTATGGAAGGACTACGATGTAAGGTAAGAGTTGGGCAACAGTACTCGGAGACATTTCAGATTAACAATGGACTGAAGCAGGGAGATGCACTCTCACCACAACTCTTCAACGTAGCTTTAGAACACATAATCAGAAATGCAAGAATTGATACACCGACTTCCATATTCCATCGAGAAGGACCAAACTTACTGCTGGTATTTGCAGACGATGTAGATCTAATAGAAAACACAAGAATAAAAATGAAGGTAACTTTTATCAGGTTCGAGAAGGAAGCAGAGAAGATGGGGCTACAAATAAATGAAAACAAAACTAAATATATGTACACGAGCCGCAATATTCGAAACAGAGACAGAATTGGACAGAACATCACCATCGACGACTACAACTTTGAGCGCGTCAGAGAATTTAAGTATCTTGGAACAACAATAACTGAAGATAATAACGGATCACAAGAAATAAACAATAGGATCCAAGCTGAAAACAGATGTAGCTACGCCCTTCGAGACCTGATAAAATCGAAACAACTAGCAAGACGAACAAAGATAAATCTATATAAAACAGTTATAAGACCAGTAGTGCTATACGGCAGCGAAACTTGGACAATAACAAAGGCAAACGAAGAGCGACTGCAAGTTTGGGAGAGAAAAATCCTAAGGAAAATCTTTGGCCCGTTACTGGATGGGGCAACGGGACAATATAAAATAAGAACAAACAAAGAGTTAGAAGAGTTATACGCAGACGCCAACATAGTAAAAGAAATAAAGTCTAGAAGACTCCAGTGGACAGGCCACCTCATAAGACACTCTAACGAAAGAATAGTGAGACTGGTGTGGGAAGAAACCCCAACTGGAAAAAGACCCCTTGGACGACCCCGGCTCCGGTGGCGGGATAATATAGCAGGAGACCTTAAAGCTATGGATGTAGAGAACTGGATGGAGCTAGCAAAGGACAGAAACGAATGGAGGCATATTGTCAAGTCGGCTAAAACCCACACGGGGTTTTAACGCCACGGAGTAGTAAGTAGTAAAAAGAATTGTGATCTAAATTTTGGTAGAAAATTTTTATTCACTGACGAGGCGTGCTTTATGAGATCTGAAGTCATCAACCTACACAACGAACATGTTTATGAGGATGAAAATCCATATGCCATTAAAGTTGTATACTATCAGCATTATATTAAAATAAATATTTGGGCAGGTATAATTGATCGATACCTTACTGATCCTGTCGTGACCAATATCACAACCGATGGATTGGAAGAAGCAATAAGGCACCAGTAAGATGGCCACCATGTTCTCCAGATTTAAATATGTGTGATTTATTTTTGTGGGGCGCTCTTAAAACAAAAGTATATCACATATTAAACAGAGTCCAGTTTCAGTTTTTATAAAGTTTTAATAAGTATATTCAGCAAAATGGCGACCATTTTGCACATTTGCCTAATTAATGTTTTCTTTTTAATTCGTTTTTTCAATTTTTTTCAAATACACACATGTACTTCCATCATTAAATGTAAAAATTATTTTATAATACTGCATATTAGTGTATGCCTGTAATTGAAAATATTTTTTCCTGGCAAAATCGCTTATCCATTGAAAATTTTCCAAGAGGTAAAAAAGCTTCCAAATACATATGGTTATCCGTTAAAAATATTTAGCATAACATTGATGATATAAAAAATCAGAAGCGACGTTTACAAGTGACTTCACTTTAATAACCCTTACACTACTTTAGGGCGGTCACTATACCCCTAGAAAACGCCATTTTTAATGTTTGACCACACACCAAAAATCATTAAATTCAGTTACCACGTTTTCAAGAAGTTTGGTTAAAATCAATATTTTCTTAAAACTTTGACGTCTTTCACCGTATAAATGAAGCAGCATTGGATATAAATATAAGCTAAAATTGATCTATTTTGACGTCAAGAGAGAGAGAGTTATCAAACGTTGTACACGGATTTTTCAAACACCCTATATATATTCATCATAACACGTTTCTCTTAAAGATAATGATAAAGTAAGCCTTGATGAAAATTAATCACTAACATTGAGGAAGCAACCTTGACAACCAAGCGAATGCCGGAGTCAATGTACCCGATTTTATTTGTTTTAAAAATAAATTCACTATATTTCAAAAGATTGGATAATACAGATACGACACAGGCGGAGGTTAAAGTGGGGACTCCTGTTTTAAAAATTTTTGGATTTGTTTGTCAATAATAGGGCTATTCTTTTCCTTTCTCCATATGCGTTTCGACCACCTTAATAGTTCCGTCAGGGGACCTCCACTAACCGAAAAAGTGACACTCTGTAGTGCTGTATTGTTTTCTCTCGCCGCGTTTCTCCGTAGTGGCCAACTAATAATAAATCTTAAAAGCTCTATAGCGTTTTTACAATGCAAAAATGTTAAATTGCCAATATTTCAAAAACTACAAATCTTTCGAATAGACAATCTCATTCAAGGTCACCGTTATTTTTATTGCTAAATAAGATAATATTATAAAAATGGGGGTTTATATTTAAATAAATTGACTTTTAACGATTTTTTCAAGTTAATATTTATTGTTAGTTTTTGATCACTCTGTATGTATTTATTAACAAAATATCAACACAGTACACTAAAATAGATCCCCTTCTATAAGACAACCAACCTAATTAAATAATAATTGTTTTAGAAAACCGCCAAATTTTAAAAATTTTCCTAAGTTTATTTTCCGATAAATCAATTGCTGTAGTTCGTCGTGAGACACATTGTACATTCAAACTATAATCCCATCGAATGAGCGGATGAAGCCACGATGAGTAACTGCTAGTATTCCAATAAAATTATATTAAAATTAACAAAATTTCCAGAGGTCATGAAGTAATTGCTGTTACATCTCGTCCAATAAATGATCCAAGACTGACGAACCTTACCGAAATTGACACGAGCAATACCTTAGAAACTTTCCAGAAATTCAGATTGATTGAATACATGTCTATACGGGTAAGTCAACTCATGAAGAAGATTATTATGCATTTTTTTCATTCCACATTGAGATGCACCCATTACCATTTAATTATTTGTATACTAGCGACCCGCCCCGGCTTCGCACGGGTGCAATGCTGATACTAAATACACTACAGAAAAACTGTGACTATTTATTTTATTTTTACAACAATTATTACATCGGCCTCCGACGCGCTATTTATAGGCACGCTGCCGCCGCCCCGGTCGGCCAGTACCGCCGCAAGCGCTACTTCCCGCAATTTTAAATCTGTAATATCTTCGAAAATATTCATTTAAATCTTGTGCTGTAAAGGACCATATAGATCTATATTAAATCAACAATGTATTTAAGCTATTTAATTGGATAAGGATTAATGCTGTATTGGTTAAAATCGCTTCAAAATTTGCCATTATTTGTCGTAAAAAGTAAATGACAAAAAAATGTTATTGTGGGATATCCATGAGAGATAGACATATACCATCGCGGAGTTTTCTGTAGACCTTTTCAATGTGTACAAATAATTAGTACATTATTTTGATAAATCTCGTAGGGTTCAGCTTGCGTTTGCAATGTAATCGGAAAAAAATATGATAATTAACGACATCACATTAGAAACCTCAAAAATAACAGTATTTCTCCACTATTTAATGGATGTTATTATACATATAAACCTTCCTCTTGAATCACTCTATCTATTGAAAAAAACCGCATCAAAATCCGGTGCGTAGTTTTAAAGATTTAAGCATACAAAGGGACATAGGGACAGAGAAAGCGACTTTGTTTTATACTATGTAGTGATGGAAAGTTGTAACTTAAGAATTAAATATCTTAAGAACTTATTTAGAATGGTTTATAATTTGACATATCTTATGATAAATCTGTATTGTATATATAGTCATGAATAAAAATTGTTAGGTACAGAACTTGACCCCCATTTAAATTTCAATTATTCTCTCACCAAATCAACTGAAATAGCAGGAACCATCACACCGTTACCTCATCAATATTTGTCGTAGGATTTTATTTTCACCAACACTAACTATATATATTTTTTAGGTTCCAATTCCTCCAAAAGTTATGCAAACTTTTGCTGTATTTGATGCGATTGCTGAGGTGATTTTCCAAAACGAACAGTTCAAAAAAATTTATACAGATCCAAACCAAAAATTCGATTTGATCATAGTACAAACGTACCTTAATCCTATTATGTTCGCTTTATCGCATAAATTTAAAGCGCCCATTATTGGAGTATCATCAATGGGCGTGTGGAGCGGTTCACATGTTGCTATGGGTGACCCGAATCCTCCAGCACTGTATTCGGACATGTATTTACCTTATAATGGAGATTTGACGTAAGTAGAAGGTTATAGTAGCGGTTTACTCAAACTAGTAGTTAATATAAAAATAAATTCAGTTATGTACTCGAAATTTACAGTGAAGTGTAACAATAAATCATATTTTATATTCCAATTATAATAAACTTGCTTAATTATACAGGGTGTCCAAAAATTAAGACTAATCAAATAAGAACTTCAAGTGGCTATAACTTGATTAATTTAAATAGAACACTATACTTTTTAACGTACCAGAAAATGTACCTTTTAAATACCTATCGAATGGTGTAAGGGTCTTCTATAGCTAAGTTTTCGCGTTTTCACAGAATATGCCAAATAATCGCTTTCTGCACCATTTTGTGTTTTTTAAATAGATGTATCTAGTTGCCTATGGCATCTGGAGATGATAGGTAATTTACAAATATAAGAATAATAATCAGGAATATCTTTACAAATATTCAGAAACTCGGAACACGATTTATAGTCGTCCAATAGACTATAACAGCAATAATGGTAATAACATATTGACGATAGCGCAAACCAGAAGCAAAATATTTATAGTAGGTGTTCGAAATGTCAACCATCCATTTCCAAACACTTACATATTCTTTTTCGAAACCACTGCTAACTCTGGACACCATTTGCGGGGTTACAGTTTGAAAAGCGTTTCTTACATGTATTTTCATATCTTCTGGTGTTGTCGGGGGCGGATTGTAGACAATTCCTTTTATGAAAAGAAAACTAGTGGAGTTAAGTTCGGGGATCTCGGGGGCCAATTTTGAAATCTATCTCTCCCATTCCACCTGTTTCGAAAGTTGACATTTAAAAATTGCCGAACCTCGCGATGATAATGAGGCGAAGCTCCATCCAGTTGAAACCACATATTAACCGACAACCTATTCTGGTTTTTCATAATTCTGTATTCATGCGGATTTGAATCAGAATAGTAGAGGAGAGTGACCAAATATGGAATACCATTTTGTTTTTTACGCATAATTTGCACAAACGTTTTAAATAAAAAACTTTTTGTAGTAATTATTAACAATCATATATTTGCGCTTTATTTTGTAACAAGTTTTAGTTACATTGATTACTTTTAAGTAAGAATTAAAAAAAAAAAAACTAAATAAAGATTAAGGTACCTAAATGTGGAATAGGTACCCCAAATATGGAATACCATAAAAGCCATCAAAAATTATTCTTAACTTACATGAAACTCTTTGGAAACTTTGGTATAACATAGAAATCACAAATCCAGGCGTCAGACTCTGGTCCTGCGTAATCATTATGTGTCCAGAGACCACACATGAGGCCCGTGACCCATGTTTCCCCATGAGTATCATTCGAAAACAGCATGCCACAGAAAATACACTCCGAATCTTCAGAGTCTGGAGCTGTATTTCTTATCAAGGCATCGGGCTCACTGTCGGTATCAAACAACATCATCTCCTCATCATCTGGATCTGACATAGGCTTAATCTTATCTTTTGGCTTTTTTCCTTTTGATTTCTTCTCGTTCTGTTTTTGATTCTTGTTCTTTGCCAATTTATTTTTTTTTTCTTCTTTCTTCTTGCTTTTTTTCTATGAGCTCATTCTTGTAAGGTGAAGATGTGATGACTGCTAAACAGATGCTTTTCTTCCTCTATTAGAAGGTTTCCTTTTTTTGTTTGGTACTGGACTGATGTCATATGGAGACATTAATCCTAAACTACTGCGAGAAAGTCCGGATGTTGAGGGTACAGGTTCAATATTTGTATCTTGTCTGGGTGTGGAAGCTTCAGTTAAAGGCACACAGTCATCAGGTATTCCAAAATTGGTCATCGATTCTCCTAAAGGTTGGGGACTTGATGTCATTGGTGTAACGTTGACTGTGCAACTATCTTTAACTGCGTCTTGTTGCGCAGCAGGATATTCGACCGCGGTAAATATATTTTTATTCAACGGCCATAGTCCTGTTACACGAAATCCATTTGCTGCAATCTCACCTGTTTGCACTTTTAAATAAGCCCTGCCAAATAACTCAACAACATCATAAGGGCTTAGTGGTCTATTATTGTCTCTGATCCACATTCGTATTTCTTCACTGTAATAAGTTTTGAGTGGTCCCATAAACGTTTTGTCTAGTGGCTGGAGCTTGTGGGTTGTATGAGTAGGTAAGGACCCAATGTCTACATTATTTTCTCTAGCAATCTCAATCACGTCGATGTTACGAATGTGAGAAAAATGACAATCTAAGATCAGTAATACTTTTGATTCCGGAGTAGGGTTAGTATGTTTGATGAAATGTTTGAACCAGTCAGTGAATATGTTCATTTGTATTCATCCTGATGGATGTGCAATGCCAACAGCGCCTGGGGGACTGCCTCTCTTTAGCTGATCACTCATATTCTTGCAAGGGAATATAATAAAGGGAGGCACAAAATGACCTGTGGCGTTCATAGCAACAACAATTGTCATTAATGAACCCCTTTCAGCTGAGGTAAGCAAAGCTATCTGCCGTTTCCCTTTATGCCCAACCACTTGAGGTATCTTGCTCTGTATTACGGTGAGCCCAGATCCATCCACATTGTATATGCGGTTTGGCCCATAGTTTTCTTGAGCATAGATGCCTTCAAAGAGATCAAAGAATAAGTCTACTTTTTCCTTGCTGAATCCAAATGCTTTAGTAAAAGATGTGCCAGTTGGTCTTCTCACTGATAGCTTGTCCTTATGGCGTTTAAGAAATAGCTTAAGCCATTTTTTTCCAGCCATTCCCGTGTCAACAAATGGATTTTCCAACTGATTACGTCTTGCCAACATGTACGCCATTCTTCGAATATCATTTCTCGTCAAGCCATGAAATTTGCTCTCCATCGTCAAAATGTAGTCTACCAAAAGATCTTCAAGGGTTGTCCCTAAAACAGTTTTTCTCCCAAGTGTAGTAGCTGCGGCTTCTTCTGGAGGTAATTCGTTTTTCTGGCATAATCGAAACAAGGTAGATTTCGGCACATCAAAGTGTTTTGCAGCTCTCAAATAACCCATTTTTTTCTCTCTTACCAATTTAATAGCTTCCGCCATATGCTCTGAATTCCATTCTTTTCGTTTCGTTTTTGAGTTGACGCCAGCCATTCTGTTGAAACATGAAAAATTTACTTACAATAATTAACAAAATCATCAAGTCAGCTGATACTTAAGAGAACCAATTATGGAATAGTCCATAATTGGATACTATGATCCGTCCATATTTGGATTTTCCAACGACTTCAAACTGACACTCATATTTTTATATATAAGAAAGTAATACAATCAAATACCACTAAAACCTACAACAGAATAACTAAAGTATCTCTAGAAGTTATAAAAACAATACTATGTGCAGTTTTTGTACGAAAAATACGTATTTTTTTCATACTTTAGAAAGTTATGCGGAAGCGACAAAACAAAATACTGCGACACTGACGAAAGGGCTCGCTCGACTGACATGTTACAACTTGTACGCGCGAATGGGGATAGAAAGAAAGAGACAAACACTGTTTGTTGCGTGTGTGAGTTTCCGTTTGAGAGAATTGCCGTTATTCCATATTAGGGATACTATCCCATATTTGGTCACTTTCCTCTAACATTATCAAAAAAGTGTTCATTTTCTGTCACTTTATCTAACACCCACAAGCAGAATGCAGTTCAGTTGTCAAAATCATTTTCGTGAAGCTCTTGACAAAGCTGGATTTTACAAGGATGAAATCTGTATTTGTTAAAAATCCTTGAAACACTTGCTTGGCTAATATTAGTATTTTCGGATATATGATTCTGACTAATATTGGGATTTTTGATCACTGGACCAACTACAATAAAGATATTTTCTTCATCCTCAGTGACAGGTTTTCTTATAACAGGTTTTTTATTACTTACACTTCCACTTTCCCGAAACGGGTTTAATAGTCTCACAAAAACGGCTGATTTATGATGGTTTCTGTCAGGAAACCTTTGAGAATAGATTTGAGAAGCCAGCAAACAATTCTGATGACATTCTTCAAGGATAAAAATCATATCAATATGCTCTTCGTTTGGATAAATCTTAATTTTGATAAAGCAATAACACAACAATATTTAAATAATTCAATCAATGAAATTTCACTGTTACAAAAAATAATACCGCTATTACAGCAACAGGCTTTGTACACTAAACTGATAAATTAAATGAATTATCTGATGTTTTTAAATGCCATAGGCAACTGGATACATTAGAACGTCTATTCAAAAAACACAAAATGGTGCAGAAAACGATTATTTGGCGTATTCTGTGAAAACGCGAAAACTTAGCTATAGAATGCCCTTATACGATTCGATAGGTATTTAAAAAGTACATTTTCTGGAAAGGTAAAAATTATAGCGTTCTATTTAAATTGATCAAGTTGTAGTCACTTGAAGTTCTTATTTGATTAGTCCTAATTTTTGGACACCCTGTATAGTATAGCAAGTTTATTATAATTGGGATATAAAATATGATTTATTGTTACACTTCACTGTAAATGTCGAGTACATAACTGAAATACTTTTTAAGTATTTGAAACCTGAAAATTAGGTTAGATTTGTCAAAATTCCAATTATTTAAAAACCCTTAAGGTTTAGGTACTATAAATCTTATTAAAATAGGCACTTATTTTGATCGGAGAATCCAAAAATGCAATAATATACAGAGGGTTCCATTTAAAAAAACACAGCTTTGATACTTTCAGATCTTTTGGAACACCGTGTATAATATAAAAATAATTTTAAAAAGTAACTATATTAGACCCCGATATATCCGAAAAGTAAAACTATAAATTCTCCTGACGTCTCGTTCTACACGGTGAACTTTTTCAAAGTTTCTTCATTTATCATATGTCAATCATATCCACGAAATTTTTTTAAAACTAAATTATAGTAATTGTTTTATACATATACATTCAAATTTTTAATTTAATGTTTAAAATTAATAAAAACAAACTGATTTTATAATTGCTTAAAATTAAAACAAAACGACACAACATATTAAAAACAATAAAAACTATAAATAGTACATATCTTGAAATTAGCTTGGCTAGTGTGTTTAAATAAATTACATTATTACAATCTGATATGAGTAGTTATTTTTTATAATAGCAAAACATAGGAAAAAAGATTATTTTTATCTATAACGTTTTTAATTTACATGCGTTTATATAGAGTGGTGTCAATCATCATTACAATTTATCAGTCTGCTATGTCTTATCGCACAACTGATTCAGTACTATTTACTTCTTGTTGCATTTTGTCTATCTATTTCTTAAACTTATGCATTTTTCTTCTTGTTTGTCTTTAAGGTGACGTTCCATAAAATCAGCCAATGTTTGATTTATTTGCTCCATTTCGGCTGTTTGTTGTCTAGTATGTACCATAGAAACTTCCAACATGTTGTTGAAAACTTCTTCTTTCTAGTTTCAAATAGAATATATAAAGTGTTTTACATAATCGGTTCTAAGCTTTTTTGTTTAATGACTAATTCGATGGTAAAATCAGTTTTTCGTTAACTCTTGTAGTTTCTAAATATAATGTTTTAGAACTTTATCGAAAATTCGGTTCTAAACTTCTTTCTTCTTCTTCTTCTTTAGGTGCCATGTCCGTAATCAGACGTTGGTGGTCATCATGTTTACAATTTCCTGAAATCTTTCTCTCCGCCGCCTGATGTTACGTAGCCATGAAAGCTTCTTTCGGCCTATCTTCCTCTTCCTTGTATTATAAGGCGAAGTAGATGGTATTTAGGTCCTCTAATTCTTCTTCTTCTTCTTCGTCTTGTTATAGGCTTACAGCCTGTTTTTTCCAACTCAATCATTCATTTCATTCGATGTTGAAATCCAGGACTCTCTCCACCTTTTAGGTGGTCTACCTATTGGTCTTCTGGTTTCCGGTGTTCCATCTCGGGCGATTCTCGCTATCCTATTTTGCGCCATTCTTCCTACGTGCTCATTCCAGGCTCTTCTGCGCTTCCGTCCTCATCTTACTATATCCTGCATTCCATGTTCCTCATGTATTGTTGAATTGCGTATGTGATCTCTTAATGTGTATCCCGATATTCTTCTTAGTACTTTCATTTCGGCAGTTCTTAGAATTGATTTTGTTTTTGTGTTGTCAGCTCTCGCCTCTATTGCGTACGTCATTATCGGTCGAATACAGGTCTTGTAGATTTTTGTTTTTGCGTCCTTGCTCATGTATGTGTTGTGCCATATTATATCCGCCAGGCTTCCTGAGATTCTATTTGCCTTGTTATGCCTAATTATGTGGCCGAAATATTCTGTTTTCCGCCTCTTTATAATGTTCAAGAGCAGTCGATCTATATCCATCATTCTGAGAACATCCTCATTGGAAGTGTGCGAAACCCATGATATCTTTAGGATTCGACGATAGCACCACAATTCGAAAGCTTCCAGTTTGTTTAGCGTTGCGGATTTTAGTGTCCATGTCTCGCAACCGTATAACAGAATAGAAAATACATAGCATCTCAGGACCCTCTTACGAATATGCATTGATAGGTTCCTGTTGCATAGAACTGGTTTCCATGTCATAAAGGCCTTACGCGATATTTCGATCCTAGCTATTATCTCTTCATCTGAGTCCCCACTCACATTCAACCAACTGCCAAGGTATCTGAAATGGTTTACATACTCTATCCTCTCTTCATCGAGCCAAAGTTGACATTTATCTACATTAATCTTTCCAACAGGCATCCACTTTGTTTTTGAGCAGCTCTCCTCATTGACTAGATTTACTAATGTTTGGAGACCCTCGATGCTTTCTGCAAGAATGGCCGTATCATCAGCAAATCTAATATTGTTGATTACTTCTCCACCCAGTCTTACTTCCTCTTTTCTGTCATCCAAAGCCTCCCTAAAAATTTCTTCAGAGTATACATTAAAAAGACAGGGTGACCAAACGCAACCCTGTCTTACTCCACGTTTGATGGGTAGGCTTTGAGTACGACTGTTTTCAATTTGGATAGAGGCTACTTGATTGTAACACAGATGTTTTAGCAGTCTTATATCGTAGTGGTCTAGACCTGCTGCTTGTAGACATTCGAAAAGTGTATCGTGTTGTACTCGGTCGAATGCCTTTCCAAAGTCGATGAAACAGACGTAGATGTTCTTTCGGAATTCACAACTTTTTTGTAGGAGAACGCGCATACAAAATAGTGCCTCTCTGGTTCCTAGACCATTTCTAAATCCAAATTGCTCATCACTCACTCTACTTTCGCATAGAAGGAATATTGTTCTTCTTTCTAACTAATTTTAATTCTATACTCGATTAAAAGTTTAGAATTCTACTAGGAATATGAATAACGATGATGACTATCGATATAATATTTATATAAGGCCACAGATTTTCTTTACAATATTTCTGTAAGGACGCAGACGAATTCTGCCAGCACTTCGTTATAATATATACGCACCCCGACATTCCAGTTCCTTGAAAAATTGTTCTGCCCCCCCTCAAAAAAAATTTCTGGATCTGCACTTGCCAACCGACAACTAAAAAAAAACAAATAGAATTTATTATTATTTAATTGTACCATTTTAGCTTCTACGAACGAATAAAAAGTACCCTCTATTTTTTGTGGACCCGAATATATCTTTATTACATCGCCATACCACGCGGTGATGCGATAGCTAGAAAATACCTTGGACCAGATCTTCCCTATTTGGCGGATATTGAAAGGAACGTTAGTGCCATATTTTTGAGTATAAATCCAATATTATACACACCCAGACCGATGGTTCCCACAATGGTACCCATAAGTTTCGTGCATGTTCAACCTCCCAGGCCGCTTCCAGAGGTATGTTTTAAGAGTTTGTTGCAAAAAATTAATACTAGAAGATAGAGGAAACTAAGCAAAATTCGTTTAAAAAAGCTCAGGTTCTAAAATTTTTCCAATTAATGTTTTTATTTTATTTATTTATGTTTGATGTATATAATTACAGTTATTTTTTTTATATATAGGACCTAAGAAAAGAAATAGAAAGTGCCAAAAACGGAGTAGCATATTTCAGTCTCGGATCAAATGTTAGAAGTGCGGGTGTTTCAGAGAGGGTAAGAAATCTGTTTATGGATGTTATGGCAGAACTACCTTACAAAGTTTTGTGGAAATTCGAAGAAGATGAATTACCTGGCAAACCTAAAAACGTTGTTATAAGAAAATGGTTTCCTCAGCAAGATGTTTTAGGTAAAATTCTCAATTAATGCGAATAATTTAATTTAAAAATCAACTTTGACAAATTTTTTGATCGCTTAGATTGGCATGTTACTTCCAGACATTCTGTTCATTCATACACAGGCAGTTTTATGCAAAAATGTTGGACAGCAATTCTCTGGATTCAATCATCATCATCAATCAGCTCAATTTTGTCCACTGTTGAACATAGGCCTCTCGTAAGTTTTGCCACTTATTTCTGTCCCGTGCCGCTTGCATCCACTGTGATTCTATGCGCCTTATATCGTCAGTCCATCTGGTAGGCGGGCGGCCCCTTCCTCGGTAAGCCTCCTGTCTTGGTCTCCTTTCCAAGATTTTTCTCGTCCATCGATTGTCCGTGTTTCTAGCAACATGTCCAGCCCAGTTCCACTTTAACGTTGCAATCCTCCCGACTGCATCTGCAACGCCCGTTTTTCGTCGTATTTCTGTATTCGGTATTCTATCTCTGATGCTAACTCCATGGCCAGTTGTGTCACTCTCAACTTATTTACGCTTTTCTTTGTTAGTGTTAACGTCTCTGCTCTATCTGTCAAAACGGGGAGGATACACTGGTCAAACACCTTTCTCTTCAAGCAAACAGGGATGTCCGATTTAAGTATATTTTTCAGTTTTCCAAAAGCTGTCCACGTCAGCCCTATTCTTCTTAGTATTTCACATGTTTGGTTATCTCGGCCTAAACGGATTTCATGTCCTAGGTATTTGTAGGTGGTGACTTGTTCAATCTTGTGGTCTCCTACTGAGATATTGTCGTTTGGTACAAGGTTGGTCATAAATTTAGTTTTCTCACAATTTATTTTTAGACCAACATCACTTGACAGTCTGTAGAGCTTTTCCAACATTTTTGCTGCTTTATCCGTGCTATCCGATATGAGGACAATGTCATCGGCGAATCTTATGTGATTAAGGTCCTCCCCGTTTATGTTCACTCCCATCTTTCCTTCAAAAGAAATCTGCTTGTACATATATTCCAAGACAGTGGTAAACAATTTCGGCGAGATCTCCTTGCCGAACTTCACGTTCTATTCTGAAGGTATTTGTATCTTTGTGGAGTCTGACACAGGCTGTGGCTGTATCTTGTATGTTCTTAATTAACGAAATGTAGCGGTGCTCGATTCGACTGCCTGCAAGCGCCCTCGGCAGTTTATATTGGTCTATGGTATCAAATGCTTTTTCATAATCAATAAATATAAGAATAAGTGGCTTATTGTATTCTATGCACTTTTCTATGAGGGACTTAAGAACTTGTAGGTGGTAATTCGTTCCATAACCAGAGCGAAACCCAGCCTGTTCGCAAGGTTGAGGGGAGAGCATATCTAGGTATAAATATGTCAAGACTGACAGTCAGTCAATGATAAATAAACAATGTTTAAGGTTGAATAATTCAGTTTTCTGCAAGAGAAAATGTTAAATACAAAAGTTAGAGAAATTAAAAAAATCTTCAATTTGAAGCTTACACGTTAAAATCGGTTTATTATATAGCCTCACAAAAAAAGTTACTGAAAATGCCCATATTCATATTTCTTCGAACTTCAACTTTACATTTACAACCTTAAATTATACAACATTGTGAAAGTACACAATATCGGGAAATATCAGTTGATTACTTATGCTTCTATTCGAAGTTTAAGGTCGTTAATGAGACAATAGCAATATGTTGCTAGAGCGCTTTCTTCTTTTGACCGCAGTTCCATGATTGAGCAAGACTGCAAGCAAAATTGCTACTGTGATGAACACTGGAAGAGAATATATAGAATGATTCGTATTGTTACGATTTTATCTCTTTAAAATCGTTCATGGGTCCGCAGAATAAAATACAACACATTTCACTAATATTTCCAATACTTGTATTAAGTACTTCTTAACACAGTTAAATCACTACTATCTTATTAATACTTCTTAATATCTTCACTATATTCAAATATAACTATATTAAAACTCATATCATATCCCTATTTATTTACCTATAGAACTTCCTAGAAATAACAAGAAATATATTAGCATAAACGCTGAGAACTATCTAGAAATATGGCTCATCTATATAATATTCCTTTCGGCATATATTATTTCGGATAAGAATTCAGATTTTGCTACGTATGTGGCAAATATGAAGTACAAAAGAATCGGAGGATAATGAATGATGAAATCAAAGATTTTTACAAAAGTTGCTTCAACTTCTTTTCAGAAAATCAGGTGTTGAACCAAAGATATTTAATAAAGGTAGAAGTTGTGTTTCAACAGAATTCTAGGTATTGAGCTCTTCAAGATTCCTGTTTGTAGAGCCATATATCTTAACGATGTTATATATATGGCGCCAAATATCCTAGAATTACAATTTCTACTTTTTTATCATTGAGAATAGGTTTCCTTTAATGCATTTTTGCTTTAACAGTGCAAAAATTTTTGAAATTTTCCAATATTCGTTTAATACTTTTCCGCGACAGTTTCTGTTTTTCTGAATTGTTAAAAAAACCTTAAATTTAAGGTAAATTTATTAATTTAATGTAATGTGTTTGTACCTTAAATCGTGAACAAGTTACATGTACTTTGAAATTCAAGCTTAAAATTTAATTGATTGTGAAAATTATTAAATTTAATGCATTATAATTAAATGAATTTAAGAAACGGTTTATGAAACTTGCTTCCAACACTCTACCTTATAAAGGGTGTTTTTTTTATAGAGGTATAGAACTTTAAGTTGGCAACACTTTTTTAACTGGCGGCCATTTTGTCAGCTGTTAAGTGATTTATGTTTAGTTTGGTTTGGCATTTCAACATGAATAGACTCACGCCTGAACAACGCTTCCAAATTGTGCAAATTTATTTTGAAAATCATGGTTCTGTTCGAAATACGTATTGCGCACTACGTCCATTTTACGGTCAACATAATCGTCCATCAGAGCAATTAATTCGCTTAACTATGGAACGTTTTCGCACCATGTTTACTCTAAATGATAATACGCATCCACAGAGACGTCGTACAGCGCGTACAGAAGAAGTCATTGCTACTGTAGGGCGTAGCGTAGAGGAAGACCCGAATCAGTATATCCGCCATCGTGCACAGGAATTGGATATGTGTCCATTTACTTTATGGATGATTTTGTGGAAAGATCTTGGTTTGCGTGCTTACAAAATCCAACTCGTGCAAGAATTGAAGCCACACGATCACCTAGCAAGGCATAGATTCGGTGAATGGGCCCAAAACAAGATTGCCTTTGATCCCGATTTTCATAAGCGAATTTTGTTTAGCGATGAAGCTCACTTTTGTTTGAATGGATACGTCAATAAACAAAACTGCAGTATTTGGAGTGATGATAATCCTCAAGTGTATGTTGAGACACCGTTACATCCAGAAAAACTGACTGTTTGGTGTGCTTTATGGGCTGGTGGAATCATTGGTCCGTACTTCTTTAAAAACGATGCTGGTCAGAACGTTACAGTCAATGGTGACCGCTATAGAGCCATGATTACTGACTTTTTCGTTCATCAATTGAACAACCATGATGTGCAGGAGTTGTGGTTTCAACAAGACGGCGCAACATGTTACACAGCTCGTGCCACAATTGATTTATTGAAGGAAACGTTTGGTAACCGCATAGTTTCACGTTTCGGACCCGTGAATTGGCCTCTAAGATCGTGCGACTTAACGCCGCTAGACTATTTTCTGTGGGGATATGTGAAGTCGCTAGTCTACGCCGATAAGCCCGAAACGATTGATCTCTTAGAGGACAACATTCGCCGCGTTATTGCCGATATACGGCCACAAATGTTGGAAAAAGTCATCGAAAATTGGACCTCCAGATTAGACTACGTCCGAGCCAGCCGTGGCGGTCATATGCCAGAAGTCATATTTAAATTATAATGCCAGAAGGTTATCTTTCGAATAAAGTAAATTTCATGTCAATTTAAAAAATTCATCTTTGTTTTATTCCATTTAAAAGTTCTATACCTCTATAAAAAACACCCATTAATGTGAAGTATTTTTATAGTGTGGATATCTACCGGCAAATGTCTTCCGTGTTCTTGATAAAACTTTTTACATTCCCGATAGATAATAAACAAATGTTAATAATCTTTGTGCGTATAATTTAATCGCCGTGGAATGATTTTTAAGAGCCGTATAGCATTTCTACATTACAAAAATGTTGAGTTTCCGATATTTCAAAAACTACAAATTTTTCGAATAGATAACCTCATTCAAAGTCACCCTTATTTTTAAAGCTAAATAAGATAACATTATAAAAATAGGGGGTTTACGTTAAAAAAATTGACTTCTAACGATTTTTTCAAGTTAATATTTAATGTTAGTTTTTGATCACCCTGTATTTATTTATTATCAAAATATTAACCGAGGACACTAAAGTACATCCCCTTCTAGAAGAAAACCGACCTCAATTAAATAATAAAGACTTTCATATAGGAGAAATTGATAGTTATGTTTAGGCCTGCAATCTCCATTTTAAACATAAAATTTAAAATATGTCAAGAACAGTTAGACTTAGGTATAAGGCATTACACATGAAATATGTCTATAATTTTGTGTAGAATCTAAAAATGAATTAATATATAGGGTGTTCCATTTAAAATAAGCAAGAAGGCATTAATGTCCGGTATAACCACGTCTTGAAAATATATGCCACATAGTATATTCAACTACATAAGATATTTATTTTATTGCAGCTCACCCCAACGTAAAAGTATTCGTTATGCAGGGTGGTCTTCAATCCTTTGACGAAGCGGTAGATAGGGAAGTTCCTTTTGTGGGTATTCCGTTTATTTCTGAGCAGGAAATGAATCTGAAACAGTTGTATAACAAAGGCATTGCCAGGTGGATTGATTATGAAAATACCACGAAAGAAGAATTGCTCAGTGCTATTATTGAAACAGCTGAAAACCCAAGGTAAGTGTACAAGGTTTTCGTTAAATATTATTTCTTTTTAAGAAGGCCCCATCGCTGCCCATGTTAAATAAAAAATATTAGATCATAATGGAAATCAATGTTTTTATAATAGTGTTACCATGTTTTGTAAAATTACTTCTTCTTCTTATTGCGCCCTCTCCTTCCGAAGGTTGGCGATCCAAATGGCAATTGTGGCTCTGGAAGCTGCAGCACGAAATATGTCTGTAGATGAGCGATCAAACCATCTCCTCAGGTCTTTCAACCATGAATTCTGGCGTCTTCCTACTGATCGTTTACCCTGAACTTTACCCTCTATAATGAGTCGAAGTAGCTCATATCTTTGACCTCTCAGCACATGACCCAAGTATTGAATTTTTCTCTCTTTAATGGTGTTTAGCAGTTCTTTTTGTTTATTCATGCGCTGGAGTACTTCGTTGTTAGTGATCCTTTGCATCCATGAAATTCGCAACATCCGCCTATATATGTACATTTCAAAAGCCTCTATTCTTTTTTCTGTTTGTGGGTCCATTGTCCAACTTTCGCATCCGTAGAGTAAGGTAGAGAAAACGTAGCATCTGACCATACGAGTTCTGAGCTCTAGACTAAGGTCTGATCTTGTAAAAAATGTTTTCATGCTCATTAGTGTTTTTCTCGCTTGTTCGATCCTCGATAAAATTTCCTTCTTCGGGTTACACTGGCTGTTGATATTAACTCCTAGATATTTCATTGATGTTACCTGTTCTATGACATGCAGACGTACATTTATTGGCGCCTTTGAAAATACCACTATTTTGGTTTTAGAGACGTTTAGATGTAAGCCGAACATTTCGCTATGATGTACTACGGAATCTATTATGCTTTGTAGCTCTTGTACGCTGTTTGCTATTAGGACGGTATCATCAGCATACCGAATGTTGTTGATCATAGTTCCGTTAAACTTGATTCCACCTTGGGCATCGTCTAGTGCTTCTTTAAATATGGACTCGGAATACAGATTAAACAGGAGCGGAGATAGCACGCAGCCCTGTCGGACTCCCCGTCTAATCCACATATCTCCGGATGTTGTTTGTTCTACTTCGACTGTTGCCGTTTGGTGCCAATAGAGTTCTGAGATAATGCGTAGGTCTTGTTCGTCGACGCCGGTTGTTCTCAGAATTTCAATCATCTTTTGATGGTTAACGCAGTCAAATGCCTTTCGATAGTCTATAAAACATGCATATACATCCACGTTCATGTCTCTGCAGCGTTGTGTCATTACATTTAGGGAGAAAAGAGCTTCTCGTGTTCCCATTCCGTTTCGAAATCCGAATTGAGTGTTATCCATCTGATCTTCGCACTTCCTGTAAATTCGTGTATGGATGATTCTGAGAAAAGTTTTAAGGACATGAGACATCAGACTTATTATCCGGTAATCATCGCATTGTGAGGAATTAGGTTTTTTTGGCAGTGTTATAAATGTTGACTTTAGCCAGTCTAATGGTATTTTGCCGGAGTTGTATATGTTATTGAATAATGATGTTAACAAGTCTAGGCTTTTGCTTTCGTTGTCTGCAATTAATTTAAGTATTTCGACGTTGATTTTGTCTGGACCGGCAGCTTTACCATTTTTCTGTGCTTTTATTGCATGGCGAACTTCTTCTTTAGTTATTTCTGGGCCTTTTTCATTTATTTGACTGACTGTGGGTGGTGGAACACTGGGTCTATCATCATCGAAAAGTGTTTGAATGTATTCTTTCCATCTCTCTAGTTTATCTACTGTCCCCAGAATTACCTCGTTATTATTCCCTCTTAAAATTGTTTCTTGCCGCTTTCTGTGTCTGCCTGTCATTTCTTTTACTTTCTTGTGGACGTTAAAGGTGTCATATCGTTTCTGAAGTTGTTCGATTTCTTGACATTTTGTTGACATCCAATCTTCTTTAGCTTCCCTGCACTTTTTCCTAATGATTTTATTGAGTTGCTTGTATTCTGTTGGGTTTGTTTTGTGTTTTCTTCTTTCATTCATGAGGTCTATGATTTCTTGCGTTATCCATTCTTGCTTTATGTTGTTTTTTGTAAAATTACTGGGCATAAATAAAAACATCATTTTTCAGTATTAAATAACAACCTTTTATTAACACTTTCACATTCAAATATGAACTAACACTCACTATTCATATGCTATCTCTGTTTATATACCTATAAATTCTACTAGAATATATAAGAATACAAGCCTAAAAACTACAAGAAACATGACGATATAATGATGACTATTTCTGCAAGGATGCATCATCAAAATGTTACTATAAGGGCGCATCAAAACTCTTCTAGTGCTTCGTTACACTGCCCCACTTACTATTCTGATTGTCCCGATCAGCTTCGATACTTTCATGGTATAGCTTCAACCTGTGGAGATGTAATACTTTCATTTTGGCCTTGGGAATTCATTGGATTCTATAAACAACGTCATTGATTCTCTTAAGGACAATATATGGTCCTTTCCATGCTGACACCAACTTAAGTAATTTGCGTTTCTGCCTCTGTGGATTGCATAGCCAAACTTTATCACCTTGTTGAAACCCAGTTGAGTTTGCTTTGATATCATATGTTATATTCATTTTGTAACCACATCCACACTTTCTCTAATTAGTTCATGACCTTCTCTTGCAAAAACATCCACCTAGTTTTCAATTTTCTTACTTTCATCAGTTGAGGAAACGAATCTTATATCGCCAGGCAGTCTAAGTTTCTTTCCAAATAAGACCTTGGCTGATGAAACTCCGATAGTTTCATGAACTGCAGGTCAGTAGGTCATTAAGAAAATTGGCAAATATTTGTCTCAATCTTTCTGTTATCTGTCCATAACCTTTGAGAGATGCTCTTTAATGGTCCTATTAAATCGTTCAATTATACTATCTGACTAAGGATGTAAAGCTATTGTCTTGGTTTTGCGGATGTTAAGTAGTTTGCAGAGCTTTTGAAAAAGTTTGGATTCAAAATTACATACTTGGTCATAATGTAGCTTCAAGGTGATTCCAAATCGGCTGAAAATATTGTTGTCGAAGACTTCAGCTACTGTCGACTTCTCCTGGTTATCAATGGCTAATACCTCAGGTCATTTACTGCAGTAGTCAATAGCAACCAACCCAGCTATATAAATAGCCATATTTTCAAAAATTATTCCAACAACATATTTCTCCATTTTTCCCTTAGATCTGCTTGGACCTTGGCTAGCTGCACATTTAAAACATTGTCTACACCGTGATTTTACGTCTTGAGAGTAGAGTTTTGATTTCCTTGCCATCGGCCCTTTCCTAGGATCTCTTTAGCAACTGGTTTTCAATCAATCATGAGTCCCACTGAGCCCAAATTGTTTTGAATTTAAGTCTTTTATTCGAGATATCTTCCCAAATAGAACCACTTTCATTATTTTTTTTAAGTTAAAGAAATGCCATCAAATCATTGTCTTCAAGTTGATCTTTTCTCATCTGAGCTGTACTCCAGTCTGGATCAACGTCAAAACAGACTCTTTGAATGAAAGCTCCTCTCTTTGTTTTATTTTGTTATAGCGTTTGCATTCTTCCATACATGGTCTTCTGGGCAAGGCATCTGCTTTGTTATGCAGTCTTCCTGGTCTATGGTTGACTTTAAAATTGGACTGTTGCACTTTCTCCTGATTCTCTTCTGTGAGATTTCTGGATGGTGGAGTAGTCCTTAATCGCACTCGAGAGTCCCTTTCTATTTGACCAATTCGTCCACCTTTGTAGCACTCGATCTGGTTTCTTCTGTAACCTGAAGTATCACTTATTGTGTTTAGTTTTTCTTCTAAAACGTCAGGTATCACTTCTTATGTCCAATTCTTCAAGGATTTCAGATGTCTCCATTGTTTGATTCGGTGATTCCTTATTTTACTCTATAGTAACGGCTCTAATTTTTAGCCTTGACACATTAAAAGCTGCTTCTATTCTTAAAGCCCTGTCCAACGCTTCACTACAATAATTACACTTTTTATACGCAACAGACGCTGTAATTCTTGATCTTAGATTCTATGAGTAACATATATATATATATATATATATATATATATATATATATATATATATATATATATATATATATATATATATATCGTAGATTTTCACGGATGGTGGATCAGTTCTCAGCAAGTAACGAGACGAACCGCACTTGAAAATGCCAAATGCAATTTTGGCAAAACGTCGTGAAAACGATTTTTTGAACGAATGGATTGAAACTCGGAATAACCAAACCATTCATATATATATATATATATATATATATATATATATATATATATATATATATATATATATATATATATATATATATACTATGATTTTTTTGTTTATTTAGTTACAGAGAGAACATCAAAAAAATTAAAAAACTTCTTCAAGATGAACCCCAGACAGGCTTAGAAAGAGCCATGTGGTGGTCAGAGTACATTATCCGGCATAAGGGTACGGCACACCTCAAGAGTCCCACTGCGGACATAGAATGGTACAAATATTTATTGTTGGATGTTTTCGCTGTTTTACTAGGTGGAGTGATACTAGGATTAATTGTTATTGTCCAAATTGTTAGGTTTATACTCAATAGGGTATCTAAAGGTAATAAGATCAACAGTAAAAGTAAAATTAAGACTAAAAAACAGTAAGTTTATAATAAAATCTCTCTAGCTTTTAATTAAAAGAGTAACAGTCTAATTCACTAAAATTGTTTAAATTAAATTTAGTTACAATGGAAGTTTGATCATCTAATTGTCCTATATTGGTGTAATTTGTATTAAACGTGCAAAAAAATGAACTTTTACTTTGAAAATTAACAATAAAAACCTAGAGGTGAAGCTTAGGAATTCGTAAAAGGAATAGCTGTATCCTGAAAATAAAGAAAATTTTTCATTATTGTGGTTTAAAAATGACAAAAATCGATTTTTATTCTTGTATTTTTAAATTTCCAAACTTGGTTGACTTATTTTTGCACATGTCGATTTAATTTTTCATTTTCAATTCAGATTCATTTTAGTTTAGACCATGTTAGTGAATTAGAAGATAAATGTTTTGTACGATTTTATTAAACTGAATAGGATAGTAAGGAAAAGAACTACCTCTGAAGGTTTAGAGGGAGAGTCAGTAAAATACACGTGCCGTATATTATGTTGATAATTTGTCTTGCCTATTTTCAGCAAAAGAATCCAGTGGCTTATCGTAGAGTTATTATTATTTTAATTTTCAAATTTTCCAAATACTTTTTCCTTTATCAAATTAATTATTCAGACGTCTGGCAATGTCGCTTAACAAGCACGAATGTTCAATAATCGGCAACATAGGATAGTGCCATTTATTGATGCGGCAAAGTGGAAAGACAAAGATTTGACGGGTCTTATTTATAAGCAAGAAAGACGCAATTATGTATTATAACTTTCCGTATGTTTCTATGTTTAAGTTTAAAGCAAGGAAGTTGGAAGGGGTAAAAGGAAGGAGAATACCCTAAACTAAATTTGGTTCCTCATGTAACTCTGTACTCCCCTCAATGTGGCTATGCTGCACTTGCGCAGTAAGTCAAGGGACAGGACTGGATTTGAGAAACCTCTTATTTATGTTGTTATATTGAAAAATTACAATTTAAAATTCAGGTTATAAAGCGACTAATGAAATACACACTGCCTTAAAAGAAATTTAAACATAATTCGAAATAAAATCTTATCTACAATGTTAAAAAGAATCTGGCCATAGGGATTAACTATATGTTACTCCTCTTTTATGTTATTATTAAGTAAAGTGTTTTCTATGTACGTTCTAAACTTTAAAATAATTAATTTCTGATCAAAAAAAAATGAAATGAAAAAAATGATAAAAACTACACACTAGCGCAAACAAAACTTTAAAATCGTCGATCTGTTAAAAGATCTTCAGTATAATCTTACATATTGATGTAATACAAAAAACGTCGGTACTTACCGAAAATAATGAATTTCCGGGATCGAACCATACGATTTAGAAAACAATACCATACACTGATACATTGTTATAAATTAAAGTCTATATAAATGTCTTGACAACATACACAAATATAAATTCTGAACTTTAACTAATGATACTGCACCGCATAACAAAGAAAATAAGCGTCGAGGACTATGGCAAACAACCGCATTAAACATAAAGAATGCGCCGGGACGCCGATCGTGTCGCAAACCCAGCCCTGGTTTCCCGTTCTCACATTGCTAACTTCATGCAACAAATTTACTACGAAATTTCTTTTTGCGCTTGCTCCACATAGCCAGTCGATGTCAATTTATGACATTTATTTTCTGCATGGTGGAACACTTTTTTATGCATTTAGCCTATTTTTGTAGTTTTCCTATCCCTTCCAAGTTTCTTGGTTTAAAGGAAATTTGTGCCACTTGTTACAGGGTGACAGGTGATATTTAAAATTTGGTTTTAGTAATTTATTGTGTATTTGCCGAGGTATTTACATAATAATGGGTGACAGGTGATATTTAAAATTTGGTTTTAGTAATTTATTGTGTATTTGCCGAGGTATTTACATAATAATTATTTTTCTACGTCGATGTGTGTTTTTGTTTTGTTACTAAAAGCCCTTTTATTGGCTGCTATGACTATGAACAAAGTTAGATTTTTAAAGACCTCTCTCTCTCTTTAAAGTAACGCTGCAGCAAATTTAATAAAAATATATAGTTGTAATAAAAATAGTTGGCTGTGCGAGAATCAGGAAATATATATTGTTATGTTTTGTATATGTATTGTTTGGAGATGAAAAAAGGACCTGAGCATGGTGTTCATATAGGGGATAAAATAAAGACACATAAATGCTGTTTTTTTAGCTTTTTATATTTGATGACACAAATATAAAACACTATTATATTCCTAAATTATATGTGTTATAATGGTTTTTTATTTTGTCCCCGTATTGACACTAACCTGTATAAACACTGTTGTACCCCCATTTTTAAATATTGGGGCATGTTCCTAATAAAGGGTTACAAATAAATGTTACTGAATATTTGTGATTTATTATATTGATAGTATTATATTAGGACTGTCTTCATAACAACAGGTTTTAGGTTTATGTTAGATAGTTGTCTTAAGGTGCGTATTCACGCAACAGAATACATTAAGTCTGGACCAGCGGCTAAAAACGCCCATCTTTCTTGGAAGAATACAAGAACTGATGACACCGTGTCTTCTTCGTACACAACGAATTATTGAGCGCCGGTGTTACGTTACTAAGTGCTGTTGCATGTCTAAACGCACTTTAAAAGAGAGTAAAGGTACCAGTAAAAAGTTGTGATTGTAATTTGTTACAAATTTTTTATATCGTTGTAGGCTAAGTTGAATGTTTTGTACAATTTATTAAAAATAAAATAAAATAGTAAAAGAAAAATACATAAAAACTGTTTTTTTTTTATAGTTATTCTCCCTTATTTCCAGGGTTGTTGCTCGTTAAAATGATTTAAATTTATAATAATTTTCATTAATTTAAAAGTATTTAAATCATAGATGAAAGGCGGATTCAGGGAGAGGCCATTGGGACTATAACCGCTCCAAAATAGAAAATTCGCGACTGTGCGGACATAAGATTGTCGGTAAACATTACTCTCGTTTAAAAAAATTCTGAGTACTCCAAGATAATGCAGAAGCTCCAGGTTCGGAAAATGACGACAGCCCTGTTTCGCCCTTATATGGGACTTATCAGACCATCTGGTACAATCCATTATCTCGCAGTTGTGCCCTATGAAATGTTTTTAAAATGAAAAAGTTATACGTATATATATATATATATATATATATATATATATATATATATATATATATATATATATATATATAATATATGTATATATATATATGTATATATATGTATATATATATATATATATATATATATATATATATATATATATATATATATATATATGTATATATTTATATTCCAGCTCCAATATTTTCTGGATCCGCTCTTGTAGATACTGTTTTTACATTTACTTTTTAAGCATTCTGATTGATTCAAATTGTTCTAAACAGATTTCAATTTAAAAGATGATTTTATCAAAAAAAGACTTCAAATGAAATAATTTTTAACAATATTTGTTTCTACCTTTGTCTAACTCATTATAACAGTGGCAGAGTGTGGGCAATGAATTATGGTTCAACTAATCAGCTGTAAATTATTGTACTGGACTTGCCTTCAACCTGTGTAGGCCTTGAAATAGGGGAATGTTAAGTAAATTAAATACTAACCTATTAAATTTGTCTCGTTGATGTTACAATACGATGTTACAAATGGACTATTAATCTTTCAAATTAGCAGGAAAATTTAGAAAATCAGTATTTTTAGTTACATTTAAAGCTACTGACTAGAAGTTTTGCACAAATATGAGCTTTCAGACCGTTGTTGAACTATAAGATTTTTTAAAATATCTCTGTAATGATTCAAAAACTACTTTTTTTAATATATTTTTGTAAGATTATAGGGTACTGTTTTTTTCCAAATTTATATATAGAAATAAGTTGTCCATCATTACTCATATACTTTCTCGCTCTGGATCATGTCCATCTAGTAGGTTTATTAGAAAAATAGATGTTTGACTATCTCGATGCCAAGTGAACTGGTTGTTTTAGTTCTATTGTACTTCAAATGTGATATTTACATACACAGATACACTTTTATTTTTAGCATATAGAAGTTATAAAACGTCTAAATTTTGGTAATTATTTCGATTAGGTAGAATCTAAAAAAAAAACATTTTTTTTGAAAATAAATCGTGACATATGCCCTGTTTTAAGACTACAGAACACGATTCTGGTCTTGGTTTTTCACAATTTTTCCTTAGCTTTCCGGAAAACACAAAACATCACGCTTCACTTTACAAGATCACTATTATTTCTGGAAAAAAACACAGAACTTTCGTATTTATTTTCGATAGCAATAGTTAAAATATATTTCAACTATTCTTACGCAAATTTTAGCAAACAAATTAAGAGAAACTTGTACAACAAAAAAAGCTAAAATTTTTGTAAGCTTCATCGGCCCCTTTATTACCGAAAATGCCGAATATTCGCTACGCCGTTACCATAGGTAAAAATTTTCATGTTATAAACTTTAAATTAAAAAAAAAACTTTATAAAATTTGTTCATCTCAGTCAACAATTTTAAAGCAGTTTTTTGAACCAACTTATCTTACTCGCAAGGTTTCATAATATGGTCTACTTTTACCCAATTATTCCCTACATCTATCGGCCAATCCGCATGCGCCCAGGTGAGTTCGTTACCATGGTAGTAGGCGATGGCGGTTTTTCAAACAAGTGAATAGCGCCTGTTTGTGTTTTAGTTTGTTTCTAAAGCTCATGGTGTTATTACGTTATTTGCCGCTCCATTTCTTTCGTGTTTTTAATTTTGTGAGGTTAACTTTTTAGAAAAATCGTATTTTTTGACTGTCGATTATAATTTTTCGAGTGGACATTTACGTATTTTAAGTGGCAGTGATTATTTGTTTTAAGTGTATTTTTAAGGATTATTTTCGCAATTCGACAGGTAAGCACGAATTTTCGAATGTTTGTATTGTATGAAATAGCGGATGTCAGTCGAGCGCATTGGCAATATACTAAATTATTAGGTATCCTTTTATTGAACAGGTAATTGTATACCAAAAACTAAAAATACAAATCGTAACACAAAAGGAAACAGGAAGCTGTAAAATTAAAAAAAAAACTGCCACTTTAAATAATTTGAAATAGAAATTTAAAGAGATTTGAAAATTTTACTACAAAAAAAATTAGAGATAGATCAGTGGCGTAACGTAGGTTTTTACCGCCCCCTCCCTTCTGTAATAAGATATAATATGATTTTTTTAAAGACAAAATTTTCTAGAGTCAAGAAAATTTAAACTGCAAATTTGAAAATTTTCAATAGAAAAAATTTTCTCAAAAATTTAAAATTCTTAAAAATTAGAAAACAAAATTTAATTATAACCTATTAATTAATTTTTACTTGAAAACAATGTATTGTTAATTGAAAATAATAAAAAACATTATTAGCACTATTAAATAAATATATTTTTAATTAAGAAAATCGTTTTGAAGTATGTTTTTTATTTAAAGACATCTTTAGCAATCCTTCAATTATATCTACATATAAGAGGTCCCGGAATAATATAAATTTTCCACCTTTTATGAAAATTTATAATTGTTAGACAACATTTAGACGTAAAAATGGCAATACTCATTTTTAAAAAGACGCACCAATGTTGTAAAAGAAGGATCATACTCACCTAGTATATATGGATCTCTATCAACATCGTCTATCAACAAAAAAATCAAAATAAATTCTCAAAATAAAATGTTTTTTCGAAATTTGCCCCTCTCCCCCTCCATGCCACGCCACTAAAGAAGAGAATTAGAGAGCATATTTTTTACTGATACGTTGATTGGAAGTGAAGAAGTCTGCGCATCGTAACGAGCTTTTTTGTTAAATTTCCGCAATCCTTTCATTTTTGTTACCTTCTTCTTATTCTTCTACCTTTTATAATAGGTCCCTGACCTGTCCCTTCTTCGATTTTCCTCATTCTGGACTTAAATTATTGCTCCACCTTTTCCGTGGTCGACTTCTACTGCGTGTACCACTAGGCTTTATCTCGTGCGATCCTTACCAATCTATCCTCTGTCATTCGGCTTATGTGTTTGTTCCATTGTGTCTTACGTTGTAGAACGCACTCATTAATGCAGGCTGTGTTGCATGATTGCCTGATGTTATCGCTTCTTTCTCTGTCTAGTAGCGTTTTTCCTGTTATTCGTCGATGTATTCTCATTTCTGTAGTCTCCAATAGTTGTTTCGTTTTTGTCGTCTCTGGCCGTGTTTCTGAGGTGTATGTCATAATAGGTCTAATTGTGGTTTTGTAGATCCGAACCTTTGTTTCTTGTTGTAAGTGTTTGTTTCGCCAGATCACGTCGTTGAGGCAACCCGCCACTTTGTTTGCTTTGGCCACCTGCCCTCTTACTTCATCTTCGATGTTGCCATAACTAGTTATGTCGATTCCTAGATATTTGAAACTCATTTCTTTTTGTATTATTCGACCGTCTAGTTCTAGTTTGCATCGGAGGGGTTCTTTTGAGGTTGTCATACATTTAGTTTTTTCGGCTGAGATAATCATATTATATTTTCTTCCCGTAAGATTAAAGGTATTTAACAATCTCTGGAGGTCGTCTTCATTTTCGGCACATATCACAGCGTCATCAGCGTAACAGAGAATTTTTATTTCTGTATCACCCATTTTATATCCTCTGCCAAGTCGCACCTCCTTTATTATTTCGTCCATTATCATGTTAAACAACAAAGGACTAAGCGAGTCTCCCTGTCTAATACCGCTGTTGACTGGTATGGGTGTTGATAATTTACCGTTAGTGCGAATCTGAACTTTATTGTTTGCGTATATGTTTTCGATGGTCTGAATTATATTGATAGGAATATTTCTCTTATATAACAGGTGGATTACGTCATCTAGCTTTATGCGATCGAATGCCTTTGTTAGATCTATAAAGCATAAAAATGTTGGTTTATTGTATTCTAGAGATTTCTCGATTATCTGTCGTAGAATAAATACTGCATCCACGCTAGACCTTCCTGATCTAAATCCCTGCTGTTCGTCTTCCGGTGTTGTAACCGAATTAATTTTATTTTTGATTACTTTCGTAACGAGTTTCAGAGTTGTGTCCAGTAGATTAATACCCCTGTAGTTCCCTGGCTCTTCTTTGTCACCTTTCTTAAATACAAGCATTATTGTGCTGGTTCTCCACCTATCTGGTACTTTGCATTGTGCCAGGATTTTTCGAATGAAGCTTGTGAGTTCCTGTATTAGTCGCTGTCCTCCGTATTTCAACAATTCGTTATGAATTCCGTTTTGTCCGGGAGACTTTCTATTTTTTTGTTACCAATTCATGGATTTAAAAATATCTTAAATTGACAAGGACAACAACGGAGCTTTGATTCTTGAAATATTAAAAGAAAAATCGTTTTTTAGGATCAGATCAACATTTTCGCGATACAGTTATTTATCTTATTAATTCCACCTCCTTACAAACAAAATCTTACGAAAAATGGATCCTGGTGGTATACTGATGGATCTCGACAAGATGAAAGAGCTGGAGCCGGAGTATTCGGCAGGAGCACAGGAGTTAGAGAGTACTACTACCCTCTCGGACAATGTGTGACAATTTTCACAGCGAAAATTTATGCTATTTTGCAGTGTGCCCATCTATGTGAGAGGAATGTCGACAGGAATAGTTTACTTAATATATGCTCAGACAGTAAGGCTGCGATATTGGCACTGAAGTCGTGTCGTGACTTCGCGACTGGTGTCTAAGTGCAAGGATGTACTAAATGGTATGACAAGGAAAGGCTGCACAGTATGGATCCCGGATCACTCGGGCATATGCAGTAATGAGGAAGCAGACCCGTCTGGCAAAGTTGGGTTCGGCGACTAAACCGTATGGATCCCAACCAATATTACCTGTTCCAATTGCTATTGGCAAAAGGGAATTAAAATCGTTGCTGGAAAACAAATTTACTGAATTGTGGAGGGGAGCTCCTGGAATGAGGTGTGCTAAGGAATAAAACTGGGTCAAGTGTCCGGTGTGCTAAAGAGCTTCTGTCCTTGAGAAGGAAAGAGCTGCGAATTGTGGTGGGATTGTTGACAGGACATTGTCACCTCAGAGGCCAACTTCGTAGAATCGGTGTCGAAGGCGACCCGACATGCAGATGGTGTTTGGAGGAGGATAAAACTGTTGACCATGTTCTCAAAGAGTGCCCAGCACTCAACGGACTGAGACAGAGATATTTCGGAGATACAGTTCCGTTAGTTTTAGAAGGTATGGAACATGATCAGAAGAAGGAAACAGGATATAAACGAATATACACAATCCCAAAAAATTTCTGAGCACGAATGGGAAGAACACTTTAAAACACTATATAGAAATACAGATCAATCACAACAGAACAACTACCCACCCGAAAATGCATCTGAATATGACGAATACACCAAGGAAGTAAGCCTCCAAACGACGAAAGACACGATAGCCAAATTAAAAACGAGAAAAACCCCAGGACCCGACAATATTCCCAACGAACTAATTAAATATGGTGGAAATGCATTACACGAAGAACTAACAAAACTATTTAACAAAATAATTAAAGACCAAGAGATACCCCGAGATTGGAAGAAAAGTATAACAGTACCTATTTTCAAGAAGGGTGATAAGAAAATCACGGAAACTATAAAGGAATAACTTTATTAAATTCAATAATGAAATTATTCACCAAAATCCTTGAAGGTATAATAACTGACTATTGCAGAATATCAGAAGACCAGCAAGGTTTCCGCAAAAACAGACATCGTAAGACAGATAGCAGAGAAATCTATTGAATTTACTAAGCCGGTTTTTATGTGCTTTATAGATCTCACTAAAGCCTTTGATAGGGTGAGACTGGATGATATTCTATAAATAATGCGAATTAAATGCATCCCAAACAATTTAATTAACATAGTTGAACAGCTAAACTCCAACACCACAACACAAATCTCAGTAAGCGGCAACCTAACTAAGGATGTACCGATAGCGTCGGGCATACGACAGGGGGATTCTCTGAGTCCATTACTGTTTAACATAATAATGGACCAAATAATTGAGAACGTCAAAAGAGCGGCACCAGGGTACAGAATGAATACCGGGGAAATAACAATAATATGTTACGCTGATGACGCCGTCATAGTCTCGGAAAATGAAGACGATCTCCAAAGACTTCTATTTGCATTTCACACCATAAGCAAGCAATTCAACATGAAAATATCCATCGATAAAACTAAGTCAATTGTAATAAGCAAAGTGCCCTTAAGATGCAAACTAGTAGTGGATGACAAACCAATAGAACAACTCATGACCTTTAATTACTTAGGAGTTGAGATATCGGCAAACCAAGACAGAGCAAGAGAAGTAAGAAACCAAGTAAACAAGGCAAATAGAATTTCAGGAAGTCTGGCGGATATAATATGGCACAACACATACATGAGCAAGGACGCAAAAACAAAAATCTACAAGACCTGTATTCGACCGATAATGACGTACGCAATAGAGACGAGAGCTGACAACACAAAAACAAAATCAATTCTAAGAACTGCCGAAATGAAAGTACTAAGAATAATATCAGGATACACATTAAGAGATCACATATGCAATTCAACAATACGCGAGGAACATGGAATGCAGGATATAGTAAGATGGGGACGGAAGCGCAGAAGAGCCTGGAATGAGCACGTAGGAAGAATGGCGCAAAATAGGATAGCGAGAATCGCCCGATATGGAACTCCGGAAACTAAAAGACCAATAGGTAGACCACCTAAAAGATGGAGAGAGTCATGGATTTCAACATCAAATGAGATGAATGATTGAGTTGGAAAAAACAGGCTGTAAGCCTATAACAAGAGGAAGAAGAAGAAGAAGTTTTGTTACCAGAAGCAGTTAGGCAAGTTCAACTAACGAGGCTGCTTGGATTCGCAAAGGCGATTTTGATATCGATATCAGGAACCTAGTGTGAAGCTGAGAATGGTAGTATTATGGTCTAGGGATGCTTTTCCAGGTCTGGGACGGGCCCGATAGTGAATGATGTCTGGCAAGTTCTTTTGATAAAACTGTTACATTCCCCACAGAAAATAAACAAATTTAAATAATCTTTGTGCGTATAATTTAATCGCCCTGGCATGATTTTTATCAATAGTTGTCAAATGACAAGAAATAGTGATATTTCTGTAGTGCTGTATTGTTTTCTTTCGTCGCGTTCTTCGTCATAACCAACTAATAATAATATTTAAAGGCTGTATAGTGTTTTTAGAATACAAAATATTTCAAAAACTACAAATTTTTCCAACAATCTTATTCAAAGTCACCCTTATTTTTAATGTCAAATAAGATAACATTATAAAAATAGGAGGTTTACATTTTAAAAAATTGACTTTTAACGATTTTTTTTAAGTTCATATATAAGTTAGTTTTTGATCACCCTGTATTTATTTATTATCAAAATATCAATACAGTACACTAATGTGTATCCCTTTCTAGATGAAAACCAATCCTACTTGAATAATAAAGCCTTTCATATAGGAGAAACTAATAGTTCTGTGTAGGCCTGCAAACAACATTTTTAACATAAAATTTAAAATATGTCATATACAGGGTGAGTCAACGATTGGATGAAGTAGGTTTGTGCCTTTTCGGTGAAATTAACAAAGAAACTATATTTATTGTTTGATACAGTTTATTTTTACGCAGATTTTAAAAATATTTAGGACTCTACAGGGTGAGCCAAAAAACTAGGACAGCATAAAGTTGTATTTTTTTAAATAGAACACCCTATATACGAATCGTATTTTCGATTTAGCTTATAATTTTAAATCTTTTTTATTAAGAGTTTACTATAACAAAACTTTATAGTTTCTGAGATAATTAAGTTTAAAGAAAAAAAGTCACATTTTCAAGCATCAATTCAATCCTAAATAACGTTTTCAATTTTGTGACAAATATATTCAAATTTAGAATTTAGCAAGGGCAAGGACAAGTTAATATAATTTTTACCTAATATTTGCAATAAAAGCTACAGGGTGTTGAACACATCGGCTCAAATTTGAACAATTTTAAATGAATAAATATCTTTTTTTTTAAATGGTACACCCTATATATTTTCAAGTTATTTAATAGAGTAATAAAAACCCTAAAAGTTTTGTTCAATATATCCTATACCTATTTATAATAGCTTTTGAGATATTTCAGTTTTTCTTATTTTCCATACTTTTTTACAGAAATAGTCTTCATTATCATAGTAGCCATGTAAAATAATAAAAAGAAACTACAGAAACAAACAGAATGTGGTTAAATATGATGAAATACATTATTCGTTATATTACAACGACAATAGTTTAATTAAACATAATGTGAAAAAATTAACACAACAATAACGACAAGGCAAATACATATTTACTTTTATACTAAATTGAAACAAAAAGTTACCTATTAAATACTGAGATTAATTATTTCTTTTTAATAAGTGTTCGAATAAACGACCCTCTTGTGCAATGCACAAATTTAGTCTTTTTTGTAGATTTTCTCGGACCCTGGACAAAATTAGTGGCGTTATTGTTCTACAGGTATCCCTAATCCTGTTTCGCATATCTTCCACTGTTGTTGGTGGATTAACATACACCTTATTTTTAATATAACCCCATAGGAAGAAATCTAATGGGGTGATGTCGCAAGACCTTGGTGGCCACTCAATGAAACCCCCACGTCCAATCCATTTTTGCGGATATCGTTGGTCCAAAAACGCACGAACTTCACGATGGTAATGCGGAGGCGCACCATCGTGCTGGAACCACATACTGTCGAGCTCATCCCTATCGAGACCTTGAAGCAGTTGGAGTAGTTCTTCTTGTAGAAAGTTCAGGTAACTATGGCCATTTAGTGGTTCATTAAAAAAGTGGGGTCCAATAATTCGATTATGATGAATACCACACCAAACATTTAATGACCAATGGTTTTGATGTTGCACCTCTCTAATCCAAAATCGGTTTTCTGTGGCATAATAATGCATGTTGCGTCTATTTACGGCACCGTTACTTCTAAAAGTAGCTTCATCACTAAACATTACCTTGCATAATAAATTTGGATTTAATTGAATCTCCGCATTTATTGTACGACAAAAGTTTACACGACTTTCAAAATCCTGTCCATGCAATTCTTGGTGTAATTCCATGTGATATGGATGATACCTATATTTCTTGGTAGTACGATTAGCGGTGGATTGTGATGTTTCACATAATGCTGCTAACTGACGGCTACCAATATAAGGATTTTCCTGAACATTTAACAATACTTGTAGTTCTTTTTCTTCATTAGTTACTGGTTTGTTGACCACTTTACGTTTTGGATAATCAACAGTACCAGAAGAATCAAATCTTTGCATTAAGTTTTGAAAAGTATGGGTATTAGGCTGGCGTCGATCAGGATACTTCATTTTGTAAATTCTTTGAGCAAGAAGGCAATTTTTTTGAGCCTCTCCTATTGTATAAATCATATCTATTAACTCATTCTTTGGAAAATTCATTTTACAATATAAGATGAATGCAAAAAAAAAAAACAAACTACACTACATAAAAACCAAAAGAAGCGATTGCGGTTATAAATTTGACACACAGAAAAATGTTCTTTTACATTGTTTTTGCCATGGCTACTATGATAATGAAGACTATTTCTGTAAAAAAGTATGGAAAATAAGAAAAACTGAAATATCTCAAAAACTATTATAAATAGGTATAGGATATATTGAACAAAACTTTTAGGGTTTTTATTACTCTATTAAATAACATGAAAATATACATTGTGTACCATTTAAAAAAAAAAAGATATTTATTCATTTAAACTTGTTCAAATTTGAGCCGATGTGTTCAACACCCTGTAGCTTTTATTGCAAATATTAGGTAAAAATTATGTTAACTTGTCCTTGGCCTTGCTAAATTCCAAATTTGAATATATTTGTCACAAAATTGAAAACGTTATTTAGGATTGAATTGATGCTTGAAAATGTGACTTTTTTTCTTTAAACTTAATTATCTCAGAAACTATAAAGTTTTGTTATAGTAAACCCTTAATAAAAAAGATTTAAAATTAAAAGCTAAATCGAAAATACGATTCGTATATAGGGTGTTCTATTTAAAAAAATACAACTTTATGCTTTCCTAGTTTTTTGGCTCACCCTGTAGAGTCCTAAATATTTTTAAAATCTGCGTAAAAATAAACTGTATCAAACAATAAATATAGTTTCTTTGTTAATTTCACCGAAAAGGCACAACCTACTTCATCCAATCGTTGACTCACCCTGTACAGTTTTACTTAGGTATAGGACACTGTTCAGGAAATATGTCTATAATTTTGTGTAGAATCTAAAAATGAAATTACCTATAGGATGTTTCATTTAAAATAAGCAAGAAGGTGGCACCTCTGGTTATACCGGAAGTTCCACCATCTTGAAAAGGTTTTAGCCATCGACTTTAGTAAACTGCCAAATTTTAAAATTTTTACAAAGCAGTTCGTTGTGAGACACACTGTATAAATATTTAATAAAACTTAATCAAACCCTGGTTTCTTGACAAGTTTTCTATTTTACCCGCTTTTTAATTAAAATATTGTTTAGTATATGTCACATATTTTAATAGTCAATTACCTGTGACACAAACTGCACGTCATCTAAGATAAAAAGCTGGTAAAAACGGTAACCAACGATGAAAAAACCCACCTTAATATCGAAAACACCAACCGACTTATTTTTAAACCCTAATTATACCTGGCATGTTATTTTCCCATCCTGTTTTTCCAACGCAAAGTTTGTTTTATTTTCTTTTTAAAGTAACAAGAAGCCAGATTTGTTTCCTTTCGTTCGACGTCCCGAAGTAAGCCGAGCTTGTCTTTTTGTTCGTCGTTACATCATTGGCTGTCGATTTTCACACTGTATTTACGGACCGACAAAGAACATCTGGTTTTTCAATCCAGATCTGAAGTTACACGCGTGGCGTTTGATAAAGGTTTTATATACTAGGGAAGACGAACCAAGCACGGTTCTAGTCATTCTTGTTATAGATCGTAGAGTTGCAATTTAAAACAAATAAAGGGTGTTTTTTTTAGAGATATAGAACTTTTAAATGGAATAAAACAAAGATGAATTTTTTTAAATTGACATGAAATTTACTCTATTCGAAAGATAACCTTCTGGTATTATAATTTAAATATGACTTCTGACATATGACCGCCATGGCTGGCTCGGACGTACTCTAATCTGGAGCTCTAATTTTCTATGACTTTTTCCAACATTTGTGGCCGTATATCGGCAATAACGCGGCGAATGTTGTCCTCCAAGTGATCAATCGTTTCGGGCTTATCGGCGTAGACTAGCGGCTTCACATATCCCCACAGAAAATAGTCTAACGGCGTTAAGTCGCACGATCTTGGAGGCCAATTCAAGGGTCCGAAACGTGAAACTATGCAGTTACCAAACGTTTCCTTCAATAAATCAATTGTGGCACGAGCTGTGTGACATGTTGCGCCGTCTTGTTGAAACCACAGCTCCTGCACATCATGGTTGTTCAATTGATGAACGGAAAAGTCAGTAATCATGGCTTTATAGCGGTCACCATTGACTGTAACGTTCTGACCAGCATCGTTTTTAAAGAAGTCCGGACCAGTGATTCCACCAGCCCATAAAGCACACCAAACAGTCAGTTTTTCTGGATGTAACGGTGTCTCAACATACACTTGAGGATTATCATC
The DNA here is from genome assembly GCA_034092305.1 of Diaprepes abbreviatus. NCBI lineage: Eukaryota > Metazoa > Arthropoda > Insecta > Coleoptera > Curculionidae > Diaprepes > Diaprepes abbreviatus. The sequence continues at coordinate 13,019,524 of JASJET010000054.1, forward strand.
ACTCCAAATACGGCAGTTTTGTTTATTGACGTATCCATTCAAACAAAAGTGAACTTCATCGCTAAACAAAATTCGCTTATGAAAATCGGGATCAACGGCAATCTTGTTTTGGGCACATTCACCGAATCTACGCCTTGCTAGGTGATTGTGTGGCTTCAATTCTTGCACGAGTTGGATTTTGTAAGCACGCAAACCAAGATCTTTCCGCAAAATCTTCCATAAAGTGAATGGACACATATCCAATTCCTGTGCACGATGGCGGATAGACTGATTCGGGTCTTCCTCTACGCTACGCTCTACAGCAGCAACGACGTCTTCTGTACGCACTGTACGACGTCTCTGTGGATGCGTATTATCATTTAGAGTAAACGTGGTGCGAAAACGTTCCATAGTTAATCGAATTAATTGCTCTGATGGACGATTATGTTGACCGTAAAATGGACGTAGTGCGCGATACATATTTCGAACAGAACCATGATTTTCAAAATAAATTTGCACAATTTGGAAGCGTTGTTCAGGCGTCAGTCTATTCATATTGAAATGCCAAACCAAACTAAACATAAATCACTTGACAGCTGACAAAATGGCCGCCAGTTAAAAAAGTGTTGCCAACTTAAAGTTCTATACCTCTATAAAAAACACCCTTTATGTATTGGGCGAGTCAGATTTAATGGAAGTAATCAGAGTTACACTTGGATTGTACTAATTTACCTTAAATTTATCGGAAAACTCTAAATTACACCACTCTAGTGATAAACCACTTTTTGAATAAAAATAACCGACTTCTTAAAGTGCGCTAAAAAGTTAAAAATAACTATAAATTTTTATATGAAATTGAAATTTTTGAAGTCGGCGCCAAACTAATACCCGATAAAATGTGATTCGCGTCAACAGATTAAAAATACCTTATTTGCAATTGTTTTCTTACCATAATTTGTTTATATTAGTAGTTATTTATTTCATTTAGAAATAATTTGGCGCCTACTTCAAAAACTTCAATTTTATATAAAAATTTATAATTATTTTTCACTTTTTAGTGCACTTTTAGAAGTCGGTTAAATTTTTTTTATAAAAATTTTATTTTTCGATTTTTAGTTTTTAATTCATTATGATATCCATAAATTATTTGAACTAAATACTAATCGAGATTAGTTTACCTCGCAATGACCGCAAAATGGCAAAAAAGTCCTCATTGTATCCAAAGATCCAAATCACCCTAAAAGGAACCACTAAAAATTCTTTGATTCTTAGAGTTCTCCAAATACCAGTGAAATTGTGTCAAACAAATATTTATTCTGTCATAGTAAATCCACTATCTTAAATCTTAGATTAGTAATATAGGCCCCAAAACCTTCCAATATCGATATTTAAAGAACCTGTGACATAAATTTCTTATCCTGATATATTTTATACTGCATATTGAGTTGGTATATACCCCAAGAACACCTCCTAATACCAAATCTGAAAAAATGCGAATAAGGTAAAATTTTCAACCCATCATACTGGATGCGCCATATTGAATTTCAAAAAAAAATTAACGTCTTTATCTAATCCAAATCTACAGATTTTCTTAAAATAATTTTATATTCGCTATTTACATCCTCAAAAACGATTGAGCCCCACCACAAAATCGAAAAATGTAATTTTTTTAATCTGCCCTATTGGGTTTGCCATATTGAATCCTGAAAAAAATACTTTTAAATTCATAAATTTACACCCTGAAGAACACCCTATATCAGTTGTCGAGAAAATCGAAAAATGTAAATTTCCAGGACGCCATATTGAATCCGCTAGATTCAGTATTGCAAAAAATATTTTAAATTCGTAATTAACACTAAAAAAAACCAATACTGATTTTAGAAAAAAATCGAGAGATGATGAGAGATCTTGAATCCGCCATATTTAATTTTTTTAAAAGTATTTCACATTCGTAATGTAGAATCCCCAAAACTTCCCCATATCAATTTTGAAAAAAATCGGAGAAAATTAATTTTTTATCTGCCATATTGGATATGGCATATTGACTTTTTTAAAAATAATTTTGAGATTCGTTATGTGCTACTCCGAACACTCCCCCATACCAATTTTGGAGAAAATCGGACAAAATTAATTTTTTCGTCCGCTATATTGAATTCACCGTATTGAATTTTTTAAAAATAATTTTAGATTCGTTATGTACGATACCAAAAACTCCCCCACACCAGTTTTGGAGAAAGTCGGATAAAATAAATTTTTTAAAAATAATTTCAGATTCGTTGTGTACGATACCGAAAATTCCCCCATACCAATTTTAGAGAAAATCGTACAAAATTAGTTTTCGTTCAAAAAAATATGAGAGCACCGCAGCAACTTACTGAACATAACGTAAAAAATTTCATTCAAATCGGTGCCTCCGTTCCGGAGTAAACGGTGTACATACATAAAAAAATACATAGTCGACGAATTGAGAACCTCCTTCTTTTAGACTAATTTTTTGTTGCAAAACACTTCATAAAACACAACATTATGAACCATCTGAAATCAAATTTGACACACCAGTAGAAAAAGGTTGTCATTATTGAAGGTTATTAGATAATTCGCAATCAATTGTCCCTTTCGTAGTTAGGTATATGTTATTTCTAGTACAATCAAGACAGAAAGAAAAGGAAAAGAAGATGCCTCGCTTCAAGTATAGATATTAATCCTGCTAAGCGGTGCTTAGTGTTATTTCTGCTGGCAGTAATTTTTCTACTTCTTATTTAATCTAAAAGAACGCCGTGTTTGTTTTACTGTCGCATTGACTTCGTAAATCTCTTGTAATTGTTGATAATCACAGAGTGTGTTTATTTGTTTGAAATGCCGATGATTTAAATTTTAAATATAAAAAACATAGATAAATATATCCGGGCGATGCCGACTTATTGTTAGTACTTTTAATATTAGAGACACGTATGAATAAATGGTACGGACACGCAAACGTGTGTTTCCGATTTCTCGTTATCAATACCGGGTAGTTAAGTTTTTCATTCTTCAAATTCTTCAAATATATTTATAAAATTCTTATAGAACATGCTGATAATTTTATTGAAAAATCTCATTCCCATCCAAAGAAAATTTACAGTTAGTTCCACAAAAACGTATTGACGAAATATTAGTTATGTTTTGTCAACAAGTTAATGTCTTAAGGTGCCTCCTTTGAATTTTGATGACTTACGAAACCTTTATACCTTCGTTGGTCGGCGGAGGAGATAATAGAAGCATCTGGGATACAACGAGCTAATTTTATAATATTTCTTGTGTCGTTGTTCTCGCTGCAAAGTAAAATTTTTCGACAGAGCGTGCCATGAAACCGTCCAACCTAAAACTGACAGAAAATGGATCACTGCGAGCCTCGGTCGCGCTGCTCGCGATCAATAGAAATATGATGAAGCGTTTATTACCTCCTAAGACGCCGATCGCCCAAGTCGGCAAAATTCAAAGGAGGCTCGTCATATTTACATGCGCCTTTACGTTTTTGGAGATAGTAGTTTTTGATCTAAGACACGATATTATTGTCGTATAGTCGGTATTTTTATTTATCATTGACTCATATGACCGGGGGGGGGGGGGGGGAGGGGGATTGCTAACCAACTTCCAGTGATCATTTTTTCCCATATTTACACTACCGCTCAAAAGTTTGGAAACACCCTATTTTTAGTCGACATAAAAAAATTCTGCAATAAATAAACATGTTGTTATTGTAGTTTACAATTTTTACGACCGTGCTTATAACAATAATAAATAAAATTACTAATTTCTTATCAACTGTCCCTTATTTTGGAAAAAGACCGACATATGTGTTTTATGACTACAAAGGTTGTTACACTACCAATTGTTGATTTCTTAGAATTGGCGGATTTAGTCTTTCTATTCTCGAAATGATTATAGTCTGATCTTTTAAATATGGGTATATAATTAGAAAACTACTAGTTTAGAGTTCAGTGTTATTTGTGCTATTCATGTGATAGTTACAACAGTTGATAAGTGCATAAAATTATATATATATATATATATATATATATATATAATATATATATATATATATATATATATATATATATATATATATATATATATATATTACATTACGCCAATCCATAAGAATGTAGACAGATCTAACGTCGCAAATTATCGTGGAATTTCGAAATTTTCACTATTTAGTAAGATTTTTGAGGATATTGTTTACCAAAAGGTGTGTCCTCTTTTTAGGCAGGTGTTAGCAACTTCACAGCATGGCTTTATGGCAGGTCGATCGACTACTACTAATCTGCTTGTCTATGAGCAGTACTTGGTGGAGGCTTTGGAGGGGAGGTGTCAAGTGGATGCTATTTACATTGACTTCTCCAAGGCTTTCGACAAGGTTAACCATCAACTTCTTATTTACAAGCTGGAAGGCTTGGGCATCCATGGATCATTCCTACAATGGATAAATAGTTACCTGTCTGGTAGAATACAGCGAGTAAAAATTAATAACTGTGAATCATCTGATATATTTGTTACCTCTGGTGTTTGTCAGGGTGTTCACCTCGCTCCGCTCCTTTTTAACTGCTTTATTAACGATATTGAGGACATCATAACTTTCAGTAGATGTCTTGTTTATGCAGATGATTTAAAGATATTTCGGGTTGTCAGGAGTAGTAACGATTGCGAGGGCATTCAACAGGATCTAGCTCGATTCTCTGAATGGTGTAAGTTAAATTTTATGCACCTCAATGTTAATAAACGCTCCATTATAAATTTTTATTGTAAAAGGGATTGGATAACTTTTGATTACTTTCTTGATAATAACATGATTAATCGCGTTGAATGTGTGAAGGATCTGGGTGTTACATTTGATTGGAACCTTTGCTTCGACACACATATTGATAATATTGTGAACAGGGGTTAGAAGTTGCTCGGGTTTCTGAAGAGAATGCTTACAGATTTTAATAATGTAGACTGCTTTAAAGTGATATACTGCTCTGTAGTTCGATCAATCTTAAAATATGCGTCCCAAGTTTGGTCACCTCAATATTTTACATACAAAGAAAAAGTAGAAAGAATACAAAGAAAGTTTTTAAGTTTGATTGCCTTTAAACAGGGAATGCAGCAGGAGCGGTCTGTATATGATGATACTGACGATGCTTTGAGGTTGCTACCATTGAGTGTGAGACGCATATATCTCGACCTCGTTCTACTTTATAAGATTGTTAACTCTGGTATTGATTCCCCTGAATTACTCAATAATATTGGATTATCAGTTCTTCAAAGAGCTTTTGGAGCGCACAATTTGTTTGATGTGATATATCACCGAACGAATTATGGCATTAACAATCCTATTTTTCGAATGTGTTGGGAAATGAATTCAGTTCCTGCCGAGATTGGTATTTTTCATTTGCTAATTAATGTCTTTAAATTAAAAAATTTACAATTCTTGAAAAACTAGTTAATATTGTCAATTGTCAATATTTGTCTTTTGGAACACTTTGATGTATGTTTAGATTTGTAGTTTTTTTTTATTTCTGACTCTTTTAAATAGTGTTTGTATTTTTTATTTTTGAAATGGGTTGTATTTATTTGATACGTTAATATACTATTATTATTATTATATATATATATATATATATATATATATACTCTTATACGAAAAGCAGCTACTTGAGGAAATCAAGACTGAAAGACATCTCGACGTCCTCAATCTACAACAAAGCAGGAAGATAAGTTCGTTGTAATGCTATCGAAACAAAATCGACATGTAACTGCGCCTCAAATTGCCGCTACTTTAAATGAAACACGAGAAAATTCAGTTTCAAAAACAACTATAAAAAGACATGTATTGTCTGCTGGGCTGAGAGGATGTGTAGCAACCAAAAAACCAAGATTAATTAGTATTCATAAAAAAATAGACTGGAGTGGGCGAAAACACATAAAAACCGGAGAGAAGAAGACTGGGAAAAATCTTTCGGACGTATGAGTCCAAATTTCAGATTTTTGAATCCACGGACTAACGGGCTTCAGAAGCGTGTACTGTGCAGACTGTTAAACATGCTGGTGGTAGCGTGGTGCTTTGGGGATGCTTTTATAATAATAAGCCCTGTTATATGATCAAAAATGCCGGAAAACTGAATAAAGAAGGCTATCTGGAAAAACTTCAAGAAAATGTGATTCCTTCTGGAATGAATCTAATTGACCGAAAATTTGTTTTTTAACAAGACGATGACCCTAAACATTCATCTAAATTATGTCCGAGGTCTCTAGAGCAAAAATGAAACGAAAAAGTTTTGCACATTATGAAATGGCCATCGCAGTCGCCAGATTTTTCTCCTATTGAGTATGGGACGAATTTGACCAAAAAGTGAAGAATCGTTGTCCACTGAGCTCATATTTACAAAGCGAATGGATTTCAAATACTTCGGTAAATTAATCAAAGAATGAGTAAAATTTGTGAATAAATAATTAAGAATAATGCTGGCCATTTTGACGAAGCCAAAATTTATCGAAAAACGTATTATTATTTTTATTTGTTCTAAATATATTTAACTAAATGTTAGTCGGAGGTTTGATTAAGATTTAAGTGTAATAAAGCATAACTTACATATTTTATTGTGGCTTTTATTAAAATTACCTTAGTGTTTCCAAACTTTTGAACGGTAGTGTATATACGTTCTATACGAAGTTGATCCTTCCTTAAACCCCATACATATTTATTTTGTAAACTTAGAACATATCTCCTAAAATCTCATACAAATTACTATTTCATATCCAAGATTTCTGCATTCGTGGCATATTTATAAAATGTAGCAACACGTTTATATGGAACTAACTGTAATTTTGCGTTTTCCTTGGTAGGCAGAGCACTTTCCATTCCTCCCTCGTACATCCACCTATTTTGTTTTGTAGATTATTAATTTCAAATTGTACTTCTGTTTCAGATTTTTTTTTAACCAGAAAATGCTTTCCAACATGCCGCGGTTAAAATTTATACCCCTCCCACCAATCCCTAGTCGCTTTTCGTTATGGAAAAACGACCAACTTTGAAACAAAAAAACATTACTAGAAAATGTTAAAATCGTTAGAAGAATACGTGGTAGAAATGGAAAACCGTAGTGCCATAAATGAGCAAAATGCTCAACATTTGAGCGAGGACGTGTGGACTCAGCTTCACCAAAAAGACAACGATTTGCAGCTTGCAGCTGAGTTGGGAAAAGCGCTGTTGGAGGAGAACGAGAAGCTAAAGCAACAGCATGAAGTGGCGATTGAGGAATATTCGAAAAAATTAGAGGTGAGTGAACTTACTGGTTATTTTAGATCTACTATGACTGTACCATATCTTTCGTAAACTAACAACTTCAGGAATTTGTACTAGCGTTTTGTACATACCTTTTAGAAATACCCTGTAGGTAAAGAAAAGAAGCAAATTCCTTTACTGCGTTAGAACCAAGTGTTTTGGATACGCATCATTACGTTCAGTTTTGAGATTGGCCAATATACGTAGTCAATCGAGTAAACGCAATCTATTATACCATTATTATCGGAGTAACAATTAACAAAAAATACATTTCCGAAATACGTTGCGTTAGTTGTTATAAGAATCGGTATTTCTGTACCATAAAATAGTGTTCACATCTTAGACTAAATATTTCTTAACGAAGGAAAATAGAAATTGTTATTTACAATAGCACATTTTACTATTTTGTTACAGAATGAACACAATATACCAAATGAACAAATAACTTATCTAGGAAAGACCAAATTCAAATCATCTCGTATCATCTATTGCTTCTCCGGAATAAATCAATAGACTGTCATCGGAATAAAGATTTATGATACTTTTTAAATTTAAGTTAGCACTAGAGGTACAATAAATTAAAAAAATTTTGAGTTCCAGGATGGAACCTTGGGGCTCTCAACATTTCTGTACTACTAATATTTTATCTGCGTGATGCAGATAATTAAAAAAGCCACATATAATAGTTTTGCCTTTAAACCGATTCCAATTTCTACAATAAAAATTCCAGATTTATTATGTCAAATGTCTTGCGAAAGTCAAGCAAAACCATAGATGTAATCTCTTTTTTTCTTGTTTAATTTGAATTTCTGTTGTCAAATATATTATTGCTGATGCTGTATCGCTTGATTCACGTAAAGCCCCAGACAATTTCAATATAACAAATTCAGCTTTAGCCTTATTACCTAATAAACAAATAGCAGAACTTACCAACATAATTAAGGCTATAATCAGATTGTTCCATTTCCCTAGTACCTGAAAGAAGGCTGGAGTGGTCATGATTCATAAAACTGGCAAGTCTAAGAAGGATGCCCAGAATTACAGACCGATCTGCCTGCTTCCAATGTTAGGAAAAATGGCAGATGTAACTATTCCAAATAAACTAAAAGACATTTTGAAGGAACTTTCAGTAATTTGTGAGGAACAGTTTGGTTTCAGAAGAGAACTCTCCACAGTATACCAAACAGTACAGATTGTTTCAGGATATTGTTAATGCATTCAACAGAAAGGAACACCTAGGCGCAATCATGCTGGATATATCGAAATTATTCGATAAAATCTGTCGTGACGGCCTAGGGTTAAAAAGGATACGTTTGAGATATCCTCCACAAATGACTAAGCTAGTGTTCTCGTTCTTCAAGTACAGGATGTTTTTTGTTCGGGTGGGAAATGTGACATTAGGACAGCGGGAGTCCCCAAGGGATCCCCCTTACAGCCATCTCTTTTCAGTTTTTACTGCAAACATATCTACAATGGACCTGACCAATTTCAGTCCATACTACCATTACAACAGCTCATAAAAACACAAAATTTATTACCACAGTTCTGAAAAGACATCTGCAATATTAAGGTATAGATGGACTACTGGAAAATTATGCCCAATCCAACCAAAACACAAGCCATTCTTTTCAAACGGATAACACAGACACCACATGGGCTGTTAGAACTCCAAAATAGATAATTTCAGTGGTCCAAAAAAGTTAAATATCTCGGCATAGAATACGATAAGAGGTTGGTCTAGAACGGTCAGGTAAATGCAGCATGCTGGAAAGCCCAATATCTTATGGGTTGCCTTTCACCACTTTTCAGTAAGAAAAGCAGCCGGATATTATAGAAAATTGTTGTCTCAGGCCAACGATGCTCTGTGGAATCCCGGTCTGGATACCATGTCATAAATTAGAAGTCTAACAGAACAAAGTCATTCGGATGTCAGTAGAAGGCCCATTCGTTTCTGAGAAACATGCAGCTTCATAGGAAGCTCCAGATCTCGACGTTTTGGAGTTCTCAAAGAACATTACTGAGAAGTTTTTTGCAAATTTATTTACCCATACAAATGAGGCAGTGCGTAAGGCTTCCTGGTCAAATTCATTTGCTTCCAACAGATCCGCTACCAAAGTCTTAGCCATTGACGAAGGAGACACACTCTCATAATGTATAGTAACATTTAAAAAGCCATGTATTTACTGTATATAAAATAGAAGCTGGAAATTTGTAAATTTAGTTTGAAGTCCATAAAAATACAAGATAGAAATAACCCATACTAACTCTTGTTCCAAAAATTTTTGATAAACAAGGGAGAACAGAGAAAAGCCTATAATTATCTGCATACTCTTCATAACCATCCTTATAGATGGGACACATTTTTGCTATTACACCTCATAAGAAGTGAAATATTATTCTAGTAAGAACTCCATCACACTTTTAATGCACTTTTTCACCAGCACAGCCTTCAGCCTTTGCAGGACCAATAATACAATGTGTTGCTTTATTTCTTGAGCAATTGTAGGTATAAAATATGTCGTTTTCTTTTGTTTTGCTTCAGTATTGTTTATTGTTCAAGCGTACATTCGGTAATTTGTGCTCAATTTGAACAAGACATGCGTTTACTGTTTCACAGATTTAATAAGGATTTTCCACAAGACATCCCATCATTCACAGACTCACCTATCTTATCACCTTTCGCATTTCAAATCTTTTTTTTATAATATTGTAACGAAGGGCTAAAATAAGTTTTTAATATGCCATATAATGTGCCAACAGAAATATTATATCGATGAGTCATATTTCTAAATAGTTTTCAACTTTTAACATTTCTTGTTATTTTTGGGGGGTTTTATGGGTATATAAATAGGGATAGCATATGAGTTTAAAGATAATTGTATAGTTGTATTTGAGTAGTGAAGATATTAAGAAGTAGTAATTAGATAGTTGTGATATAATTGTATTTGTTAAGTAGTTAATACAGTATTGTAGATAATTAAGTGAAAAGCGTTGTGTTTTATTCTGCGGACCCAGTGAGCGATTTAAAGAAATAAAACCGTAACAATATTGTTTTTTTTTACTTATATATGTACTCGTATATGGGTTTTCACCATTTTCTAGACATTTCCCCTTATATATATATATATATATATATATATATATATATATATATATATATATATATATATATATATATACTTATTTATTTAGGAAATTTCTGGGTTTCTTTGTTGGTAATAATGACGCATCTTCAATGTATTAGTCAGAACAACTAAACAGTCAACGAACCACTGAGTTGTTCCCATGAAACTTAACTGTAGTAGACTTTAAAAATCTGAGAAAATTCGACATAATAACACTTAGTAAATACTTTTAACCAAAATTGGTACCGTACTAATTTATGAGATACAAAAAGAGTGTTTAAAATTAAAGAAACATTTTGTGTAAATCTACATATTGGATAGAAAAATATAGGAAGAGTTAAAAAGAAAACAAAAGATAACTGCCTACAGAGCTCTAAGGTAATGCGTGCTCGACACGTCTTTTTTACTTTGACTGTATGTAATATTCTTTTATTTCCGAAAAATAAGATATCTATATCTATTTTATTTTTTGATACAATGCGAAAAGTAACAATTTAAAGATCTGTTATCGGTACAGGATCGTGACCTACGACTTCCCGCGGTTCAGCTTTCTTAACTTCGAACAATGAGTAAGGCGAGTTACACAAACTTGCAAAAAAGCGACTGAAAAACAGTTTGGAATAAGGCACGCACGTTTTGTAGTAAATCTTTAAGAACAACACAACAATGGATTATGAAAACGTAGAACTAAATTGGCGTTAGCGTACAATAATGGACCAACAGACAATATTGATGGTTCGTGGTTATTTTTTCGCAATGGCGACAATGTAATAATATTTTACTATTTATTATGTGTATTATTAAGTGATTCACATTGAAATAAATGACAAGTCGCATGCTTTTAAGGCTATCATTTAATTCGAAATTTTTGCTCAAACCCTCGCTCCGAGTCCCCCTATTTATGCCCATGTTTACAATCACAGAAACCTACACAATTTCAAGTGGATGTCCTGAATACCCGGATTGGGTTGATTATAATAAACCCATGATTAAAATCACTAGATTTTTTCAATAAAAATCTGGATTTAAATAAAAAAATATTTATTATAATATTTCAAACAACTTGCGAAAGAAAAAGTCTTAATAATTATAATGCTATGCCTGAGAATATAAAAAAAAAAGATAAATTTTACCTTAAATTACCTAAAAGTCATAAACTTTTAAATCAAACGATTTAGTTTCAAAGATATTTGAAACTTACAGCAGCTTAAAAATATAAATTTAATAAGAGAACTTGGGATCATAAATTTATAATTTGTCATCATTTGCATTTTCATTGTAAAATTTAAATAGCAGTACCAATTTTCTGCGTCATAAACAAAAAAGTTATTTCAAAAGAATGTTAAAGTTAACACTTCACGAACTGGCCAAAGTAAGGGTAAGTAAGCCCATTCCAAAGCTATTCATCTGGATAGCTCACACATCTGGTTGTCCCTGCCAATCCGAACTTCGTAACCAAAGTAGTTATTTTTCTCGGTAATTTCGATGATTTCATCTTCTATTTTTATAGGCTCGCTTGGTACTAAATTTGTCATCATTTTTGTCTTGTTATAATTTATCTCCACTGGAATTATACCTGAAATATGGCTCAAAAGTACATTTATAACGCTACCTAAAAAATCAAGTGCAAAAAACTGTGAAGACTTTCGTACGATTAGCCTTATGAGTCACTCTCTTAAACTTTTCTTGAAATTAATTCATCAAAGAATATATAGGATTTGCGAAGAACAGATTAGTTGAACCCAGTTTGGGTTTAGAAATGCCCTAGGTACTAGGGAGGCACTTTTTAATATCCAAGTCTTGTTCCAAAGAACGCAGGATGTTAATCAAGATATTTTCGCGTGCTTTATTGATTATCAAAAAGCATTTGATAAGGTTCAGCATAATAGGATGATGGAAGTTCTTGAATCAGCTGGATTAGAGAAACAAGACCTAAGAATTATAGCAAATCTTTATTGGAACCAGACCTCTTCAGTCAGAATAGGAAGTGAGGAATCCGAGGAAATTATGATAAAGAGAGGAGTTCGACAGGGATTTGTACTTTCGCCATTGATATTCAACATATATTTAGAATACATATTTCGAGAAGCCCTGGAAAATACCTCCGACGGGGTGATTGTCAATGGCGAGTGTATTAATAACATAAGATACGCAGACGATGCGGTAATTATCTCAAATGATTTAAGAGGACTCCAAAGATTGATGGACAGAGTGGTAGAAGTAAGTGAAAGATACGGACTGCAGATGAATACAAAGAAGACCAAATTCATGATTATTTCTAAAAATAAACGCATACACGGCCAACTACTGATACATAACAGACCCATCCAAAGAGTTAACAAATATATCTACTTGGGAACAAATATCAATGAAGAATGGGACCACTCGGTTGAGATAAGATGCCGTATTGAAAAGGCCCGCACTACATTCCTTAAAATGGCAAAAATATTCAAAAGTAGAGACCTATCCTTAAACACCAAAATGCGAACATTGAGATGCTACGTATTTTCGACCCTCCTATACGGCGTTGAATCATGGACGCTATCTAAAGCATCATGCAAAAAATTAGAAGCTTTTGAATTTTGGCTATACCGTCGCATTCTGAGGATTTCATGGGTAGATCATATTACCAACGAAGAGGTGCTTCATAGAATGAAAAAAGAAAAAGAAATCTTGTATCAAGTAAAGAAGCGTAAACTTGAGTACCTGGGCCACATCATGAGAAATCCTGAAAGGTACCGGCTTTTGCAGCTTATACTACAAGGCAAAAGGAGTGTAGGAAGACGAAGAATCTCATGGCTGAAGAATCTCCGAGTATGGTTTAGTACATCAACTGTGGGCTTATTTCGTGCAGCAGTGGATAAAGTCCGTATAGCCATTATGCTCACCAACATCCGGTAACAGATAGGCATTAGCTGAAGAAGAAGATAATTTATCTTCAGACCTGCTCTTTGTGTTGCCTGTTGTAGTTCTTCTAGCATTTCTCTGACTTCTTGTAAATCGTCTGATATTAGGACTATAACGTCAACGAATCTAAGATGACTCAATCTTTCCCCATCTTTAATAATGCCTTTCTCTTTCCAATCCAAAGCTTTAAACGCATGTTCTAGCACTATCGTAAACAATTTTGGGATATTGTATTTCCTTGTCGAATTCCTCTTTTTATTTTTATTTTTTTAGTCATGGTGTGTAAGTTAATTGTTGTTGCGTTTTTATAAATATTGTAGATGATGTTGGAATATCTTTGGTTTACCCTGCATTCTTTTAATGGTCTCAAAATTGACACCAATTCCACGGTATCGAAAACCTTATGAAAGTCGTCAAAGTAAAAATTTAGTGGTCGGTTGTATTCTACAGTTTTTTCAATAAGTGTTTTGATACATTGCAAATGGTCATTTGTCCCGTAGCCCGAGCGAAACCTAGCTTGTTCTCTAAACTGGTAAAGTCCAGTTTCTTCTCTAGTCTGTTGGTGATTATACGAGTGTAAAGTTTACATAGGTGGATCAGGAGACTGACGGGTCTATAGTTCTCAAGGCTTGTATATAATATTTTTGTTTTTATGTAAGTAAATTTTTATCTATCTACCATATTTTCTATGGATCTGGGAATTTTTTAAATTATGTTAGGAAGTAAAATTTTGTTTTAAAATAATTGTTCATTTATTTATTTATTTATTTATTAATATTCATTGTATTCATGATACATAAAAAATTACAAGTGAAGTGTATTTTACAATAACTTTTTTGTTTATGAAGCGATTTTAACATTCAAAAAATCATTTTGTAGATCTTTTCAAGACGCACAAACCGTCTTTTTCATTTTTCTCTATATTCTGTAGTTTCTCCGAAATATCGAAAAAATCAATTGTTCGGCCTAATTGTTTAAAAAAAAAGATGCATAGTTTTTTTCTGAAGCACAAGATGAGAAGCTCTTTTTGTTACCGTATGCCAGAAAATCAAGGGTATGAATTGAAAAAATTAAATAAAAATAATAAATACGTAAAAAGTGGTTTAGGTTTTTAAATACAAAAATAATTTATAGCTACCTATTTAATTTCTTAATTTATACCAACCATATACCAACTTGTAAATATAAGTTTTTTAATGTAAGTATAAATATATAAGTAATAAAAATAACTGGAGAACTAGGATCCAACTGCAAGTTCCATCCAGCGATACCATCGAAACTAATACAATCCCAATACGAAGAGGAATATTTCAGGGCGATTCACTAAGCCCATTGTGGTTCTGCCTTGCAATGAACCCTCTGTCACCCCGTTTGAACTCCACCAGATACGGCTTTAGTATTAGAAAAAACAACGAAGAGGTAGCAAGAGTGAATCATCTTCTATACATGGATGATCTTAAACTGATGGCTGCTGCCAAAAACCAGCTGGAGCAAATGCTCAAAATTGTCGAGGAGTTCTCCGGGGATATCGGAATGCACTTTGGACTTGACTGTGCCGTATTTTGAACATCGTTAAAGGAAAGATACAACCGGGAGCATTTGAGATGCAGAACGGTGAAACCATTGCTGCAATTGAAGCAGAAGAAACATACAAATACCTAGGTATGAAACAGGCTAAACGAATTAACCATCGCACTATAAAGGCCGAATTGACAACCGAATTTGTCAGGAGGGTAAAACGGGTGTTACGGACTGGTCTAAATAATAGAAATTTGTTTAAGGCGCACAACACGTACACATGCTTTGCGCTTAGCTACTCTTTTGGAATAGTAAAATGGAGCAGGACGGACATCGAAAACCTGCAAAGAAAGTTAAAAACACTACTAACAAAATCACACAAACACTACCCTCGGAGTGCTATTGAACGTATAATGCTTCCAAGACACCAAGGAGGAAGAGGATTGGTCGATATTGGTAAGCAGCTCGATCAACAAATAATAAACTTACGTTCTTATTTCCATAGGTTAGCGCACTCTTCCACACTACATCGAGCAATATGCGAGGCACACAATTCAACGCCGCTACAGCTGAGGGAACGGGATATTGCTTCTCACCACCGAAGAGACCAAGAGAAGTTACAGGCCTGGCTACAGAAGCCACTTTATGGACGGCATCCAAATGAGGTCAACCAAGACAATGTCGACAACTTAGCGTCGAACTACTGGTTGATTTCAGGACAGATGTTTCCAGAAACGGAGGACTTCTTGTTAGCTATCCAAGACCAGGTGATTACGACGGAGACCTATCGGAAATTCATCATCAGAGATCCCTCAATTGAAAATCTGTATAAACCGATTCAGAAAGCATTTCTCCTTGCAATCGCGTGGACCGTCCGAAAGTTTGTAGAAAGTACAAAAGACCACGCCACCTAGGACCCGATAACATGAAAAGGGTCCCTACAGAGCTTCATATTTTTGGTGTCTTTATATACCTGGTATGAGTGAATAGTCCCTGGAGGGAGTGCGAAGCCGTTTGGCTTTTAAATCTGATAAAAATAAAAATATTAAAACAATATTCATTTATTTATACTCGATAATAAACTACATTTTAAGAATGAATGAATGAATTTTTATGAGGAAATCTCAAAAAAATCAAAACAATCATATATTTTTAAACTAAATCAATGACTCTTAATTTAAAAAAAAAATGAAAATGATCCCGACCCTGCCTGAAACTTAACAGAATAACGGATTCGCCAATGTTTCTTGGGACACTCAGTATAACCATTGTGGGCAGTAATTTTAATATTTATTTAACCCGTTCGGGTTATAGTCTTTTTAGTCGTTTTATCGTTTGTCATGGCATTTAACTCGAGACAGGGTCATGTAAAATCCGGTTACTTATGGCGAAATCACGACCGATGACTCACAAGTGGTTTTTACCTTTTTGAATATCGGATATTTGTTTTAGAATAAAGAGTAAAATTAGTTTTATGGTCAATGGTAAACGTACCTTTATGGTAATACCCATAAATTTAAAAAAAAACGTTATTACATGCAATATGCATGTTGTATTATACTGTATTACACGCTTGTTAAAAGTGCACATGTTATTAGAAACTATCTTTAAAAAAAGTCACTAAACTATTCAATTGGCAGGTGGTACAATTTTAAAATGACGTATAATACAGGTCGCCGACATATGTTTATATTATTATTATGACTGATTTCTCTATTTTTTGCTGTAATTTTAACTAGAATTAAACTAGGTTGCGTTTGCAAAATCAACTTTGAAATTTTAAGGAATTTTATTGTTTTATGATCTCATCAGTTTAAAATCTGTCTTCAGATTTATGATCAACAATTCCAAAAATTGCGGTAATTTCAAGGCTAAGTGTAACATTAAAAAGTCAATAACGAAGGATTATCCTCCGATTAGTACGATTTTTTGTACTTTCAGGCTCTATATTGCAGCCATCATCTTGATTTTATTCAAAGTGCCACATAACTTTTGTAGATTAACTTTTGGAATTGTTATCATCACTCATACTGTATCCATATCTTTCTTTCTGTCGGAGGAAAACCTTATCTTCTTTTACACCCCAACCAACATACCTATCCAATAGGAAAATGGTAAGGAGAATAGAGTCTGCCACAGATAGCAAGGAAATAGCACTGACAGCATTCCTTGATATTGAAGCAGCATTTGATCACACTTCCTTTGCCTTCATGACAACGTCTGCCAGAAGACATGGCATTGAAAACACTCCTTGCAGGTGGATACAAACATGCTTCAAGGCAGACGAGCGTAATGTAGACTGTTGCAAGAAACCGTGGAGGTGTCGGTAACCAAGGGTTACCAACAGGGAGGGGTACTATCCCCCTTCTGTGGGATTTGGTGGTCGACGACCTCCTGGTAAATCTCAACGACCGAGGCTGCTATACCTAGGGGTATGCTGACGATATAGTCATACTCATGATGAGGAAGCATAGAAATATACTATCGTAGCTTATGCAAGTGGAGGAGTGGTGTACTAAGAAGCACTTGGGGTAAACCCTTGCAAAACTACACTCATACGTTTTACTAAAAGAAGAAAATTGGGCGAATTAAAATTACCAACTCTCTTCAGTACACAACTGCAAATGAACCAGGTTAACTATCTTGATGTAACCTTGGATACAAAGCAGACCTGGAACTCACACTTTCAGAAATCTATTTCTTAAGATAAAAGGACACTGGGGACGTGGGGATTAAAACCACACATTGTGCACTGACTGTACACTGCGGTGGTAAGGCGCATGATACCCTATGGTTCGGTTGTATGGTGGACAAAAACCATGCAAAGACGGGCCACTTTGGAGCTCCCCAAACTCCAAAGACTTGCTTGTCTATGCAACACGGGTGCCACGAGAAGCACCCCATCAGCAACCACGGAAACCCTATTAAATCTCTCCCCTTTGATATAACGAGCTAAGGTAAAAAAAACTTGTAAGATGGAAGCAATACATGGAGGAATTGTTTGAAGATGAAAACAACAGTACTGTGAATACAGTCGTTGGCGGGGAAGGGCCTACCATCACACAGGCGGAAGTGGAATCAGCGATAAATAGACTCAAAAATAACAAAACCCCCGGGCCAGACCAGATACACGGAGAAGTTCTCAAATTAATTGACTCAGAACAAATAAAACTACTGACCACTCTCTTTAACAAAATTTACATGAACGGTCAAATACCAAAAGACTGGCTACTCTCGACATTCATCCCGATTCCCAAAAAAACGAACGTAACTAAGTGCTCCGATCATAGAATAATCAGCTTGATGAGCCACGCTTTAAAAGCTTTTCTTAACATCATTCAAGCACGAATATATAGAAAACTCGATGAAAATGTAAGTGACACGCAGTTTGGCTTCAGACAGGGACTTGGCACTAGAGAGGCCTTGTTTTCCATGCAGGTTCTGATTCAAAGAGCACGTGACATCAATGCCGACGTCTTTGCATGCTTCGTAGATTTGGAAAAGGCATTTGACAAGGTGCAGCACAGTAAACTGATTTCAATCCTACAAGAGACAGGAATCGACGACAGAGACACAGAGATAATATCAAAGCTATATTCACAACAAAAGGCTATTGTACGAGTTGAGAATGAGACAACAGAAGAATTTAATATAAAGAGAGGAGTACGCCTGCATACTATCGCCACTTATATTCAAGGTATACTCAGAACATCTCTTTAAAGAAGCACTGGGCAACATAGAAGATGGAATTATTGTAAATGAAGAAGTAATAAACAACCTAAGACACGCGGATGATACTGTTCTTATAGCCGATACTGCAGAGGGACTTCAAAGAATTATCGACCGAATAGTGACAGCTTGCAACAGATATGGTATGAAGATAAACTGCAAGAAGACGCAAACGATTATTGTCAGTAAAAATGACGTCGGCAATATACAGTTTACTGCCAACAACGTAACTCTCACAATGGCCGAGACGATCACATATCTAGGCTGCACGTTGAAAAGGACTGGGACCACTCTCGAGAAATAAGAAGCCGAATCGAGAAAGCAAGAGGTACTTTTAATAAACTGCGCAACATACTCTGCAACCTATCCCTCAATATACATACGCGGATCAGGATTTTGAAATGCTATGTACTCTCAACTCTCTTATATGGAGCAGAAGCCTGGACCCTTACCGATGCTTCATGTAAACGTATAGATGCATTTGAGATGTGGTGCTACCGCCGCATGCTTAGGGTTCCTTGGATACACCACGTATCAAACGAAAACATTTTACAACGTATCGGTGGAGAACTGGAATACCTTACAAATGTCAAACGCAAAAAATTGGAGTACTTTGGACATATCATGCGGAATGAGAAATATCGCCTGCTCCAACTCATCCTGCAGGGGAAGATGGAAGGCCAGAGATCAGCTGGACGAAGACGAATATCATGGCTGCGCAACCTACGAACATGGACTGGAATGACATCAACAGGTCTGTTCAGAACAGCAGTGAATAAAGTAATGTGGACCAATGTGATAGCCAACATCCAAAGAGGATAGGCACTTTAAGAAGAAGAAGAAGGTAAGAATGGGGCTTATAGACAGGAAAGAAACAACATCTGGTGGATTGAACCTGCCCTCCGACACACCAGCATCAATGGCGTGGTAACAAACTCATCGCTACAAATGAGCAGTGATACCATGTCAACAATCTACAACTTTGACAGACCTTATACCACACGCTTGATTGGAAAGAGGAGTCTGACAAGAGTAAACCAAGAAACCTCATTTGGTACACGGACGGGTCCAAAACTGACCATGATACCGACTTAGTATGAGTGTAGCAGTGGGGCAGTATACCACAGTATTTCAGACAGAAATTCACACTTTTTAATAAGAATAAATATATACAGAAAAATATACGCATATACCTACTTATAAAATATAAGTTTAATAATGTGAATATATATATATATATATATATATATATATATATATATATATATATATATATATATATATATATATATATATATATATATATATATATATATATATATTAAAATAATATTCTGTGAATTATTTACGAAGGTATTTAGAGTTTTTATGTAGAAATAATTAATCTAGAATCAGTTGCTCCATTCTTTAATATTTTCTTTATCGTATTACGTTTTTTATTTAAAGATTTATTTTAATCGTGTTCGTGAAACATATAATTACAATTTATATTTAAATTATAACCCCATCGAATGAGCGGGCGAAGCCGCGACGGGCAACTACTACTCCTTCACATCTAATGATTTTTAATATCTAGTTACGTATTTCTTGTTCTATAACACCAAGGCGTTACGGAGCCTTGAATTATTGTTTACCGTTCTTTAAATGGGGCCTTGCTTATGGTTCTATGAAAACAAGCATATAGAAAATTACCGTATGTATACAATATTTTAAGTATAAACAATTTCTAGGAAATTCGTTACCTCCTGGTAGACATTTGGGTTATTTTCATTAATTCAGTGACTATAATAAATAGACAAAACCCGTGTAACACTTTCGTGCATTGTTATTGTTCATCTTTAATGAAAAAAATAAGTCATTGTTTTCGTCTAGAACTAGAATAGAATTATTTCATGTCTATGGATAATAAGACGTTAACATATATCATGAAGATATAAAGCTAGGATGACTTAATTATGATTTTTCATGCTTTGCACGCATGCGATTAGGGTTCTAAGTGAAAGATATGGAATAATAATGTTTTTCTATGCGTGAAAGTATATTATGATATGATCTATGTAAGTGTATTGCAGACGAAGATTTATATAGAATATTAAAGATTAGGGTCCCGATTTGGTAAACATATTTCCTTGCCTCTTTCAAGATAGTGACATACTTATAGATTACTACAAATCAATAAAGAAGCAAGATCACATTGTTTTTTTGTTTGTTTTTACAGAATCCCAGTCATAGACGCAGGAGAAATTAATAATATTTAATATAGATTGCGGATCCTATAGATGAAAGTTGGCTTACTCTTAAAAAGAGATAAGGCGCTTTCTAATTTCGGTTAGGTGACAGGAGTATCCAATAACATTTGGAGTATCGTGCTTAGCCTCGCCACTAGAAAGAGAGGTCCTGCTCCTTGGAAACGCTCTATCTCTTTTTAAGCGTGAGCTAACTTTCTTTTAAAGGATCCGCAGTTTATATTAAGTAATATAAACTTCTCTTAAGCTAAGGATCTCAGTCAATCTAATCATTGTTACAATTGATGACGTTGGAAAACCAAATTTTTGGGGTCTATAAATCCTCATCGTTCCAGTCATAGACATGTAAAATAAATACTTATAATGGCCTTAAAGCAAAGAGTGAAATATGATCTTAACAATATGAAATAGCAATATTTAAGTCACATAAGTTAATTTCCTAGTTTAGGCCAGGAAACGAAGCGATTTTTGGGATGTAAAAATGACTCAAATACTGCCTGCAATCTGATTGCAGAAATGGATAGGGAAAGGTAGTAGAAATGACGTCTCATCTCGTGTGTCAATAAATTTTGGTTTTTTGGATTTTATGGAAAATCTAAGGGATTAAGAGAAAAATATTCCATAGACGAATTGTACGTTTTGAAAATATCTTCAAAATGAGTTTTTGTTTGTTCAAATCGGTCTGTAAACAAAAAAGTTATAGCAAATTAAACATTAAAAATGGTTTAATTTTTCAATTGTTAATAACTTTCTTAATATTTATTGAATTGTTTTCAACTTTTACCAGACTGTGAGTTTTAAAGTGCTTAAAAAGTGTGCCGAAGTTGGGCGCTGTCGGTCCAGTAGTTTTTGTAAAGTTACAATTGTTTATTAGAAAAACGAAAAAAGTGACAATTTTTGATTGGCTGTACCGTCGTCTAGGAAACTGCTACAGAGTTCTGTCAGTGTTCATTCTCTTCGTAAAGACTTAAGCTATGATGTAGTAAAAAAAAGTTGATAATTATGATTTAGTGAATTATTGTATAACTTTTAATACAACCTTATTTTATAACAATAACATTATTCAAGAAATGTTATTTCAATACAATAATAAGAAAATTCAAATTTTAACACGATATTGTTATTTCTAGTTCATATATATGTAATAAAAGCAAAAAATGCGAGATCTTGAAAAATATAATTTTTGGGAGGAGGACGGGGCCGAATATAATGTTCATAAAAGTAAATATATATATATATATATATATATATATATATATATATATATATATATATATATATATATATATTTATATATATATATATATATATATATATATATATATATATATAAAATAGAATAAAATATTTGGCGAAGCGGACGTGAAAATTTGTCAATCTACATGATTCTCGTATTAAAAAGTGCGGAGCACTCCAAAGTATGGAATAACTCCGGGTCCGACAGATGGCGACAGCGCTGTTTCGTCCTAATATGGGACTCGTCAGGCCACCGCAGTCGGTACAAACCATCATCTCGCCTTTGCATCGTATAAGCCATACTTATAATCAAAATACGGCAAATAAGACGACAAAGGCGACATCTCGATGGTCCACTTGATAATACAAGAACCATACAGATTAACAAAGTTTGTAAGAGAACCGTCATATGGTGGCGCGACGGTGAATTAAAACAGAAATATGTAAAATCGAGTACACGAAACGCGCTGCCCAAAAGATAGGGGTCGCATTTTTCGGTACTGGCAAGCAAGCATACCGCTATTTAAGCAGCCAACGCCACGTGCCGCACCAAACGATCCCACCATGAGAGCATCGTTTAGCGTGTTTCAAAGCCAAACAAGTAAATAAATATGTAGATAAGTTTTTGTCCGTGTAATTTAAAATAAAATAGAATAAAATATTTGGCGAAGCGGACGTGAAAATTTGTCAGCGCGTTTCGTGTACTCGATTTTACATATTTCTGTTTTAATTCACCGTCGCGCCACCATATGACGGTTCTCTTACAAACTTTGTTAATCTGTATGGTTCTTGTATTATCAAGTGGACCATCGAGATGTCGCCTTTGTCGTCTTATTTGCCGTATTTTGATTATAAGTATGGCTTATACGATGCAAAGGCGAGATGATGGTTTGTACCGACTGCGGTGGCCTGACGAGTCCCATATTAGGACGAAACAGCGCTGTCGCCATCTGTCGGACCCGGAGTTATTCCATACTTTGGAGTGCTCCGCACTTTTTAATACGAGAATCATGTAGATTGACAAATTTTCACGTCCGCTTCGCCAAATATTTTATTCTATTTTATTTTAAATTACACGGACAAAAACTTATCTACATATTTATATATATATATATATATATATATATATATATATATATATATATATATATATATATATAATAAGGTATGTAATCGTTTTCAATGAAAAAACAGGTAAAACAAGTAAAAAAAAAATTTTAATGTTAAAATTTTTTTTGGGGGGGGGGGGGTCCGAGAAGGTTGTACATGTGCCCAAGATTATTTTTTCGATGAGCTACCCCAAAAAAATTCAAAGAATAAAAGCTTTACGTTATTTAGAAGCGGAGATATTGCTAATTTTTCAAGCGCGCGCCGATTTGAAGACGCGCTCTCACTTTGTACTCGGTGAGATTCGGTTACCCCCTCCAAATTACCTTATTTGGCGTCCAGCACGTACCCTCATTTTAGCGATCTCCTGAAGGGTTGATTGTGTATAAATTAACTTCAATTGAATGATTTCATATACTTTAGGCTCTTATTAATGAACTGTATAAAATTCAGCTCTTAATATAAATAAACAATCACTCTGTGATTTTTTGAAAAAAATTTGCTAATTCGGCTCCTATTGGTCGTAGAGACTTTTTTTCAAAATTCGAGTTTTTTAACCAGCTTTCCAATGATATGCTTCATTAACAAATCGGACAAAAAATGCGGTTGTTAATTAATTTATTTACAAGCGAAAAACTACCCATATCTGCATAACGATTTTGCATAAACAAAATATGAAAAATATCCACTTTTTTTTACTACATGATGGCTTAAGTCTTTACGAAGAGAATGAACACTGACAGAACTCTGTAACAGTTTCCTAGACGACGGTAGAGCCAATCAAAAATAGTCACTTTTTTCGTTTTTCTAATAAACAATTGCAATTTTACAAAAACTTTTGGACCGACAGCGCCCAACTTCCGTACACTTTTTAAGCACTTTAAAACTCATATTGTGGTAAAAGTTGAAAACAATTCAATAAATATTAAGAAAGTAATTAACAATTGAAAAATAAGGCATTTTTAACGTTTAATTTGCAATAACTTTTTTGTTTACAGACCAATTTGGACAAACAAGAACTCATTTTGGCGATATTTTCAAGACGTACAATTCCTTATTCATTTTTCGACCCATTTGTTAAAAAAAAAACAATGTTTCAACCAAAATTTGTTGAGACACGAGATGAGACGTCATTTCTACTCCCTTTCCCTACCCATTTCTGCAATCAAATCGCAGGCAGTTTTTTTTAACACTCCGTTTCCTGGGGTAGTTCCCAAAGTCCGCCATGTGGAGACGAGAGTTAAGTAGATTTTTATTTTATTTTTTTTGTTTAATTCAAAAATCACTGATTTAATTAAAAAAATTATGATTTTTTTCGTTTTTTTGGAGATTTCCATATAAAAAAAAATAATTTATTATTATAAACAATAACCAATGCCTTATAAGTAGGAATAAAATATTTTTGTAATTAAAACCTTAACAACTTTTTTACTTATTTATTATTTAGCATAAATAACTGTATTATAAACTGCTTAGGTTTCCTACTACTTGACTTTTTCAATCATTCTCGACAGACAAAGCGGCTAAAATAGCTGGCATGAGAAAAGTATTAAAGAAAGAACCAGTTCTAAAGTTATAACTTAGGATTGCTCGGCACATCTTTTCAATTTGCTGTGCAAGGACTTAGAAATAAAAGTCATTAAAGAACACATTGTTCAAATAACCAAATATTTCGGTAACAACCATATAGCTCAAGCGAAGTTCAGCCAAGCAGGGGGTAAAGTAGCCCGCGAAAGAAAGCTGTCAAATAGCCTAAAAAACAGAAAAAAAGATTCTCGCATGAATGTCTTGGATAAGGTAACAGAAAAGGCTTCTCATCTCGTGCTACAAAAAAAGAACTATGTATTTTTTTTACACAATTAAGTCGAAAAATCGATTTTATGGAGAAAGTACAGAATATAGAAAAAAAGATCTACAAAATGAGTGTTAGAATCGCTTCATTAACAAAAAAGTTATTGCAAAAAAACATCAAAATTGACACTTCACGAGCTAGTCAAAGTGAGAATACGCGGGGGAAGTACGATGGGGAGTCATTGTGGGGGGGGGGGAACTCATTCTCGTCCAGTAAAACCGAAAAGGCAACTTCAAATCGGAGTTTGCGTGAAAAATTAGCATTATCTTGGCTTTCAAGTAACATAGAGCCTTTATTTATTTTTTTTGATTTTCAACTCCATCGAACCACCCCCATCCCCCAAAAAATGTTTTTTTTTTTTAATTTATATTTTATCATTTTATAATTGAACTACTACGACTATATAAAAAGGTAGATTAAGAAATTAATTATTGTACTAAAAATACATTAAAATATCTGACAAGGTATTATATACAACTGAAGAAAACTAGCACAATAGACACTTATATTTAAACAAAATGACTTTTTGAGTGTTAAAATCGCTACATAAACAAAAAAGTTATTGCAAACAGAACGTCAAAATTAACAATTCACCAGTTGGCCAAAGTGAGGTTAACGAGGAAGAAGCACGACGGAAAGTCATGGTGGGGGGGACTTATTATCGCTCAGTAAAACCGAAAAGGCACCTTCAAATCAGAGCTCGCGTGAAAAATTAGCATTATCTTGGCTTCCAAATATAGAACCTTTATTTATTTATTTTTTTGATTTGGGGTGACTCGTCGAAAAAAGGACTTTTAGTATATTTTCAACTCCATCAAACCACCCCCATCCCTTTAAAAATGCTTTTTTCTTTACTTATATTTATCGTTTGATAATTGAACTTCTATGATTATATAAAAATGTATATATTGTGCCAAAAATGCATTAAAATATTTGATAATGTATTATATAAAATTGAAGAAAACTAGCAAAATATATATTTATATTTAAACGCACCAAATTTAATGAAACAAATTATAAATAAAATATTTTTATATTCGTAGAAAATACAGAAAACATTTTTCCTGCCCACAAAAAATTAAATAAAATTAAAAAAAAATAATTTGAAAAAATCATTTTCGACGTTATTTTTGCAACAACTTTTTTGTTTATGAAGCGATTTTAACAATCAAAAAGTCATTTTGTAGATCTTTTCAAGGCTCGCAAACCATCGCTATAGCATTTTTTTATATTCTATAGTTTCTCCATAATATCGAAAAATTTGATTTTTCGGCCTAATTGTTTTTAAAAAAAAGGTGTATAGTTTTTTTTGTTCAAATTTTTAATATAATTTAAAAATGAAAAATACTCTCTTAACCTATTATTTCAGTGTCAGTTCATGTAAATGATGATATGTCAGCATTATCTCCCAAAAAACCAGCCAAAACCCTCGAACTTTCAGGCGTGTAAATAACTCTTTAAATATAACAAATTACGACGTAAAATATACAATTCTATCGAGCCGAATATCTCATTATGCACCAAAGTAATCGATATTGTTGTTTGCTTACTTTACGGGAAACTCAATAAATGGATTAAATGGCAAACCTAGTACACTCCACGAGTGCTAATTAAATATTGTCATTGCTTGTTTCTGTGTTGATTAGATTATGTTTACTTATAATGAGTCATTCTGCACTTTAGGAATTATTAATTAGAGAATTGCCGTTGTGCGAAAATATGTGTGATGATGATCACATATCATTTCGTCGAATTATCCGAGGCAAACCTTGTTTCTAAGCCCACACGTATTATCTATTAAAATGTATTAAATTGCATTTTAACCCATCGTATTTGGAAAATTTATTTCGAGAAGATATGTTTGTTATTGGAAGTAGACGAAATAATTCTGTTGCATTAAGGGGTAACACCGCTGTAGCAGGTTGAAAAAAATCATTTTTTTTTATTGCTTTAAACGAACTATTAAGTATTCAAAAACAATATTCAATTAGTCCTTTAGCGAAAAAAAAATTTCGTCGAAATCTCGATTTTGCCTTAATACCTCGAACGCTCGCTAAGCACGAAGCGCCCCGCCCGCGCCCCTTACGCGCTTCGTTTTATTGCTTTTGTTTTATCGTTATCTGTCAAAATGGTACTTGATCCTGCTATCTTTAGTGTGAAAGAGCCCTAAGGTACATATAAATATGGCGAGCCGAGCGCGTGACGAGCTTGCCTCGAACTTGAAGCGAACCCTCTTTGATGTTTACCGGTTCGATTGAACCTTTGTGCTGATGGCAAAGGAGATTTTTAAAACCGTTAGGGCGGTGTAAACTAACAAAGGGTAAAAATATATTAATATTTGTAGACAGATATATTTATCAGTAGTATATTTTAAAAAATAATTTTTGTGAAGAATATGACTAGGTTTAAAGTTATTTTTTTAAATCGAATTTATTGGTGACGAAGAACACAGGGCAGCCTTGTTTCGGTTGAAGTGGAGCACACTATGCAAATTCCTCACGAACGTTTTAGTTAATACAAAGTTTAAATACCTAGGAGCACATATAACAAGTAACTGGGCAGTAACGGAAGAAGTACGCACACAGACCAACAAAGCGGCCATGATATCAGGTCAACTAAGAGATATAATCTGGAACAATAAACATATGACGGTTGAAAGCAAATCAAGAATTTACAAGGTCTGTGTAAGACCGATACTGACCTACGGCGCAGAAACAAGAAATGAAACCACAAAGACAAAACAAATTATGAGAACCACAGAAATGAAAACGCTGAGAATGATCATGGGAACAGGTTTAAGAGATAGGATAAGAAACGCAAAAATACGCGAGGACAGCGGAGTGGGGGATGTTGTGAAGTGGGTTCGAAATCGTCGTAGGCAGTGGTGAGACCACGTGGAACGAATGGACGATGACAGACTAGCAAAAACCATGATGAGAGAGAAACCAAACACCAAACGGCCGCCTGGACGGTCCCCCCCAAAAGATGGAAAGACAGCTGGATTTCGACCTCAAACGAGGATCGATGAGGCATTGTATAGATAACAGAACTTGGTTCTACCTAGAAGAAGAAGAAGAAGAAAGTGGGCGAAAAAGATAGACCTGCCCTGCCATTCCTGACGACGAAGATTAAATGGCTGCTTTTTTTAGTTTTATACTATTAAAAAGTTTAATAAAAAACGAGAACTTCAGCGATAATAGCTCACTACCTTGAATGGAAAAAAGTCAAGATTGGAAATTCTAGCAAATTTATAATTCCAAGATATTAGCGGACAATACAGAAATTTTACCAAAATCTCTCCCTTAGATTTTGAATATTTGTTGAACAGAATAGAATCAATCATTTCCAAAAGAAAAATATATGTTCAGCAAGCCATTCCCGTTTGACAGACACTCGAAATTTTCTTCTCGCTGGTCTCTGCAAAATTTCCGACTCAATTTCATTTCACACATCCACATCTTTTTTAAATTTTTGTCCATAACTTATAAATTTTAGAATTATTTGCAGGTCTCCTCTAAATTCAACACATTTTCTTAGGACCACTCCATATTCCCTAATAAACAACTTTTAATCAAGTCCAAGTGTTAAATAAATTTTATTTCATTAACAAAAAAATAAAAAAATCTGGTGTCGTCAGTGTCGCTGCAAAGTAATTTTTTTGGAAGAGCGTGTCATAAACCCATCCCACTAGATAAAAAAAATCCTTTGAGTTCGCACCCGAAAACCGACAGAATATGGATCGCTACAATAGAATTATGAAAAAGTTGACATTTTGTAACCTAAATGCATTTATTACCTCCTTTGAGACCTGCCGCCGAAGGCTCTCGACAAATAGAAGTCGGCAAAATTCAAAGGAGTTTCGCTGTAAGTTCGTGGCATACTCGTCACGCGCTCGACTCGCCATATTTATACCCACCTTTACAGTTTCACAAAAGACCACCAGCTGTGCCACAAGTCCGCAAGTGCGACAATTCTATATAATAAATGTGTACGCATGTAGAACTTTAAACGCGTTTTTCTCAAAACCACTTTTTTCAAACTATGCGAAAAAGTTACTCAAACACTGTTGCACCGTTTTTTGATTTTGGATAGAAAGTTTTTTATAAACAATTTTTTTTTTGACCGAAAATCGACTAATTTTTTTTTAAAAGTGCACCATTTCTACAAAATTCGATTAAAAAAAAAACCTATATCATCTGGAAGTCAATTATATATAAATTATAAATTTTCTTTGTTTTTTTGTTCCAGGTCGCATTGTTCACGTAAAATATTTTCGACCGTTTTACCATTTTTTACGAACGGTGATTTCGAAGATCGGCTCTGTCGCCGCCATTTTGTACCAAAATAATAATAAAAATGTTTTTTCATATTTCAGTATGTGCTGAATAAACCCTCTGAAAAGAATTTTCCTATTTCTTTTCCACACCCAAAAAAAAAATTGTCAAATTTAGCCCTATTTTTAGGCCGTTACAGTGGTGTTACCCCTTAAAATGTCTTGTTCTACTATCGAAAAGAAAACATAGTTTGAAAAAATCGAGTTTTTAGAGTCGTTAGATTCGTAAGACATTTTTTTACAAGTAATTAAGAAATGATATCCAATCTTGACAACAGTTACAAATCGTCATGCTTAGCGATATCTGTTGAGTTAATTTTAATCAAATGATTTAAGTGCCGATTTAAATCACTTGATTTTTTCAATAAAAATCATGATTAAGTATTTTATTGCGTATCTAAAACCAAAAATTTATTTTTAATTTCATAGAAGCTTTCAAGAAAAACGGTCCATATTGATTGCCCTTCCCCCATATTAAATCCAAGAATGACTTTTTGGTAAAAAATAACAAAAGCAGTATCATTAATTATTAAAAAATAAGTTAGCACTCATCACGTACATCGGAGAGTAAGTTTTTGAAAAAAATTAATACCATGAAAACAACGGGACAATTTTAGTCATGTGTTCATTTTGTACAAAACTCTGTTACTCAGCTAAGTAATTTCACTCTCTGCATAAATTGCATCTTGCTGCTCAGTAGCCTTAATATAAAACTCGTGATGAACCTTAGGTCTTTGGACTAATCCTTGAATTTATTTTTTGGCAGCTTTTACAAATTGCTCTACAACCAGATTTATTGGAATCTATTTCAACGAAAATAATTATTTGAATAAAAACTACACCACTCCACTGAATCAGAACACAATCAGTATTATAATAAAATTAGCACGAATTATTACCCCTTAACAATTTAAAGAGAAACAAGTAAACGAGTACTGACAAGAATTTTCTGGCAGTAACAGCCGCTGAATCACCAAAGACATATCCTGACAAAGTAAAAAAAAAAAAGAAAATATGTCTCGATTTTTTATTTCATGAATGAAAAAGTCAAAAGTAATAGAAAACCTACGCAATCTTCAATTTAATTATTTATGCTAAATAAAAAATAAGCATAAATTGGTTTAGGTTTTTAATTGCAAAGATATTTTATACCTATCTCCTGGTTATTATTATTGATAATAATAAATTAAATTTTAATTTAATTTCTTAATTTCTCTTATAAAGAATAAAAATATACAGAAAAATATACGTTATACCTACTTGTAAAATATAATTTGAGTTTATGTAAATATATAAATAG
The DNA here is from genome assembly GCA_034092305.1 of Diaprepes abbreviatus. Lineage (NCBI taxonomy): Eukaryota > Metazoa > Arthropoda > Insecta > Coleoptera > Curculionidae > Diaprepes > Diaprepes abbreviatus. The sequence goes on from JASJET010000054.1 coordinate 13,050,162, forward strand.
TAAAAGATAATATTCACTGAATTATTTACTTGAGTACTTATTCTCGATAATAAAATACATTATATAAATAAGATTAAATCCTTCCGACTTGCTCCCTATGAGTTTTTATGTCGAAATATTAAAACAAATCAAAAGAATCATGATTTTTTAAATTTATCAATGCTTTTTGATTTTTTTTAAAGCAAAAGGAACCCGACCCTGGTTTTTAGGATCTTTAGAGTAGGACGAATATTTTTTACAAAAAATAAAAAAAACTAATGAGATGACATCATCCCCACCCAAATATCATGAGGGGAGTGCAATTAAAAAATTTCGAACTAAAGGGTGTTTTTTATAGAGGTATAGAACTTTAAGTTGGCAACACTTTTTTAACTAGCGGCCATTTTGTCAGCTGTTAAGTGATTTATGTTTAGTTTGGTTTGGCATTTCAACATGAATAGACTGACGCCTGAACAACGCTTCCAAATTGTGCAAATTTATTTTGAAAATCATGGTTCTGTTCGAAATACGTATCGCGCACTACGTCCATTTTACGGTCAACATAATCGTCCTTCAGAAGAATTAATTCGATTAACTATGGAACGTTTTCGCACCACGTATTACTCTAAATGATAATACGCATCCACAGAGACGTCGCACAGTGCGTACAGAAGAATTCATTGCTGCTGTAGAGCGTAGCGTAGAGGAAGACCGGAATCAGTCTATCCGCCATCGTGCACAGGTGTTCATTCACTTTATGGAAGATTTTGCGGAAAGATCTTGCTTTGCGTGCTTACAAAATCCAACTCGTGCAAGAATTGAAGCCACACGATTACTTAGCAAGGCGTAGATTCGGTGAATGGACCCAAAACAAGATTGCCGTTGATCCCGATTTTCATAAGCGAACTTTGTTTAGCGATGAAGCTCACTTTTGTTTGAATGGATACGTCACTAAACAAAATTGCCGTATTTAGAGTGATGATAATCCTCAAGTGTATGTTGAGACACCGTTACATCCAGAAAAACTGACTGTTTGGTGTGCTTTATGGGCTGGTTGAATCATTGGTCCGTACTTCTTTAAAAACGATGCTGGTCAGAATGTTACAGTCAATGGTGACCGCTATAGAGCCATGATTACTGACTTTTTCGTTCATCAATTGAACAACCATGATGTGCAGGAGCTGTGGTTTCAACAAGACGGCGCAACATGTCACACAGCTCTTGCCACAATTGATTTATTGAAGGAAACGTTTGGTAACCGCATAGTTTCACGTTTCGGACCCGTGAATTGGCCTCCAAGATCGTGCAACTTAACGCCGCTAGACTATTTTCTGTGGGGATATGTGAAGTCGCTAGTCTACGCCGATAAGCCCGAAACGATTGATCACTTTGAGGACAACATTCGCCGCATTATTACCGATATATGGTCACAAATGTTGGAAAAATCTACGAAAATTGGACCTCCAGATTAGACTATGTCCGAGCCAGCCATGGCGGTCATATGCCAGAGGTCATATTTAAATTATAATGCCAGAAGTTTATCTTTCGGATAAAGTAAATTTCATGTCAATTTAAAAAATTCATCTTTGTTTTATTCCATTTAAAAGTTCTATACCTCTATAAAAAAATACCCTTTATATCCCATAACCCATGGTAAGGTGGTGGTGTGAATTTTTGAAACCAAAAATCTTCTGAGTCTGCATTTAAAATAGAATCTAAAACCCAACTCGGTATGTTCAAGTTTAGTATATCCTGGAACCTGTGGCCCGTGGTCATAAATTTTTTTACCGAAGTGAATCGAATTAAATTTTTATAACGATTCATTAAAATGTTTGTATTACAAAATTTTCGATACCGTTTACACAAGATAAATTATACACTCTACTTGATATTAATTAATTGTATTTTTAATGTTCGTACCAATTATATGTAACCTATAATCAACAATTACACGACTTTTTGTATTATTAATACAATTGATGCTTCAAATCATACTAGTGCAATCTCGGTTAAATAAACCGTGGATATGAGTAATTTTATTTTGAAAGTTAGCAATTAAAATGGTAAGAACCCTCTAACATATGCACTGGTATATTGTTATTAAAATAAACTTTTACTCTCGCTTTGTTGCGAATGTAGAAATCACGAAAAAGTACACATTGCATATGTACAGTGTCGATCAAATTATGTATATGTATATATATATATATATATATATATATATATATATATATATATATATATATATATATATATATATACTGCGATGATTTGTCGTCTGTTTGCGACTGCGCAACGTGTTTATTGACAGCACATATATATATATATATATATATATATATATATATATATATATATATATATATATGATTCTTATTTTTCCTTTATTAAAATTATTATTTTATTTTAATAAAAAAAACTTCACAAATACACATATGCTGTTTTTCGTGATCAGATGTTTAAAAACATCGATGTCATTTTTCTCTTGCTCAGATGAGTTCAGATTAAATTATTATTATTATTAGAAAAGTCAAACCAAACAAAATATGTCGGTTGGTGCAGGTAAATAAGTAGTACAATCATAATGCTGCCACCTTGGTAGTTCTTGACTCAGTACAACAAAATTTTAAATTATCCTTAGGGAAAAGAGAAAACACCCTACGTATGTTTTTAAAAAATCAAATTTTCAGTAAAAAAAACGTAATATATCTGCCTTGTTGAAATAGTTGGTTATATGTTATTCTCCTTTCAAGCAGAGAAAAAAAAATAATATATAAAAACATTTTAATTTCTGCAAATACAACTGCTATATAAAATATTAATTCCGAATCATGCCGGTAGGATGTTAAAAAATCTGCGGATTTCGATGTTGACTGAAAAATGTCACTCCGGTGAATCATAGATATCGTTTCGACTGATTTTTAGGATTATTTCCTGGAGGAAGATAAAATCACTTTAGCTATCATTTTCAACTACATATTATGTAGTACAACAAATACATAAAATCATTCAATATTTCACTGCAGAAACTTCCACCTTTTTAATTCACACAACTGCAATAAAATTGTTTGTCAAAAGTCAAAATTTTTTAAGGTCTTGTTTTGTCAATGCTTTATTTTGAATAATGCGAGTCCTCAGTCAAGAAAAATATCACATGTAGTTTGGTAGGTTTCCCATTAATGCATAGAGGTCGCCATGGGTAATTTTCAAGAGCAAAATTCACAGAGAATAACTGTCTATTTAAAATCCCCATTTCGTAATGTGTCGGTAGGATATTATGCGAAGAACTTAATGTCGAACTGGAAAAGGAAAAAATTGCATTTCTTGCAGAAAACGATCTAATTCCAGTTAGTTACATATATATATATATATATATATATATATATATATATTTATTTGATTACAGTCCAGCATCATGTTTACAGAATGGAAGACAGTTGTTTTCTGTGAATTTTACTCTTGAAACTTACTCACAGTGACATCTATGCATTAGTGGAAAACCTAACAAATTACGTGTGATATTTTTCTTGATTAAGGACGCGCTTTATTCCAAATAATGTATCAACAAAACAAAATTTAAAAACTTTTAATTCCTGACATTTTTATTGCAGTTATGGGAATCAAAGAGGCGAGAGTCTCTGTAGTGACATATTGAAAGTTTTTATATATAATGTGTAGTTAAAAATTATATTTATAGTGGGTTTTTCTTCTTCCATGAAATCGACCTAAAATGCTCGATATTTTGAACTAATAATAAACCCTTTGCGGAGAATAATTAGCATTAAAGAGTCTATTTTAGTACACAGTATATAGCGCATGTTGATATTTGGTAAGCGTGATTTCATTGTTTAGTAACAGTGACTGAATAACGAGTTTTTTAGTGGATTAAAAAAAATAACGCTAAAATTGAACAAGTAAATAAGGAAGCAATAAACGACATCATATTACGGTGAGTGGCATGGTCTAACTTTTAATGAGATGGACTAATTTTTTCTACGACCTAGATTTACATTATAAAATTAATTATTATTAAAATTCAAGTTGCATTAGATAATTTTAATGTGATTTAAAACGTTTTGGTTGTTTTGTTATTTTTTGCTCAATAATTATGTAACGAAATTGTTTTTTTATTGTTTTTTGACATTCATATATCGAGCGATAAGTGGTTACTTTTACTTCAAAACTTTTAATTACCATTGACTCGAATGGACGCCTTTTATCTTTCTTCAAATGTCAAGTTTTTTAGGTATACGGAAACGATAAATTGCGTCTCCGATGAAAATTGTTAATTACTATAGTATTCAAAGACTTTTACACGATTTGAATACTCTTAAGAGGAGTATGTATATGTACAGGGTGAGTCAACGATTGGATGAAGTAGGTTTGTGCCTTTTCGGTGAAATTAACAAAGAAACTATATTTAATGTTTGATACAGTTTATTTTTACGCAGATTTTAAAAATATTTAGGACTCTACAGGGTGAGCCAAAAAACTAGGACAGCATAAAGTTGTATTTTTTTAAATAGAACACCCTATATACGAATCGTATTTTCGATTTAGCTTATAATTTTAAATCTTTTTTATTAAGGGTTTACTATAACAAAACTTTATAGTTTCTGAGATAATTAAGTTTAAAGAAAAAAAGTCACATTTTCAAGCATCAATTCAATCCTAAATAACGTTTTCAATTTTGTGACAAATATATTCAAATTTGGAATTTAGCAAGGCCAAGGACAAGTTAACATAATTTTTACCTAATATTTTCAATAAAAGCTACAGGGTGTTGAACACATCGGCTCAAATTTGAACAAGTTTAAATGAATAAATATCTTTTTTTTTAAATGGTACACCCTGTATATTTTCATGTTATTTAATAGAGTAATAAAAACCCTAAAAGTTTTGTTCAATATATCCTATACCTATTTATAATAGTTTTTGAGATATTTCAGTTTTTCTTATTTTCCATACTTTTTTACAGAAATAGTCTTCATTATCATAGTAGCCATGGCAAAAACAATGTAAAAGAACATTTTTCTGTGTGTCAAATTTATAACCGCAATCGCTTCTTTTGGTTTTTATGTAGTGTAGTTTGGTTTTTTTTTGGCATTCATCTTATATTGTAAAATGAATTTTCCAAAGAATGAGTTAATAGATATGATTTATACAATAGGAGAGGCTCAAAAAAATTGCCTTCTTGCGCAAAGAATTTACAAAATGAAGTATCCTGATCGACGCCAGCCTAATACCCATACTTTTCAAAACTTAATGCAAAGATTTGATTCTTCTGGTACTGTTGATTATCCAAAACGTAAAGTGGTCAACAAACCAGTAACTAATGAAGAAAAAGAACTACAAGTATTGTTAAATGTTCAGGAAAATCCTTATATTGGTAGCCGTCAGTTAGCAGCATTATGTGAAACATCACAATCCACAGCTAATCGTACTACCAAGAAATATAGGTATCATCCATATCACATGGAATTACACCAAGAATTGCATGGACAGGATTTTGTCCATGTCGTGTAAACTTTTGTCGTACAATAAATGCGGATATTCAATTAAATCCAAATTTATTATGCAAGGTAATGTTTAGTGATGAAGCTACTTTTAGAAGTAACGGTGCCGTAAATAGACGCAACATGTATTATTATGCCACAGAAAACCCATTTTGGATTAGAGAGGTGCAACATCAAAACCACTGGTCATTAAATGTTTGGTGTGGTATTCATCATAATCGAATTATTGGACCCCACTTTTTTAATGAACCACTAAATCGCCATAGTTACCTGAACTTTCTACAAGAAGAACTACCCCAACTGCTTCAAGGTCTCGATAGGGATGAGCTCGACAGTATGTGGTTCCAGCACGATGATGCGCCTCCGCATTACCATCATGAAGTTCGTGCGTTTTTTGACCAACGATATCCGCAAAAATGGATTGGACGTGGGGGTTTCATTGAGTGGCCACCAAGGTCTTGCGACATCACCCCTAAGATTTCTTCCTATGGGGTTATATTAAAAATAAGGTGTATGTTAATCCACCAACAACAGTGGAAGATATGCGAAACAGGATTAGGGATACCTGTAGAACAATAACGCCACTAATTTTGTCCAGGGTCCGAGAAAATCTGCACAAAAGACTAAATTTGTGCATTGCATAAGAGGGTCGTTTATTCGAACACTTATTAAAAAGAAATAATTAATCTTAATTGCAAATATTAGGTAAAAATTATGTTAACTTGTCCTTGGCCTTGCTAAATTCCAAATTGGAATATATTTGTCACAAAATTGAAAACGTTATTTAGGATTGAATTGATGCTTGAAAATGTGACTTTTTTTCTTTAAACTTAATTATCTCAGAAACTATAAAGTTTTGTTATAGTAAACCCTTAATAAAAAAGATTTAAAATTATAAGCTAAATCGAAAATACGATTCGTATATAGGGTGTTCTATTTAAAAAAATACAACTTTATGCTGTCCTAGTTTTTTGGCTTACCCTGTAGAGTCCTAAATATTTTTAAAATCTGCATAAAAATAAACTGTATCAAACAATAAATATAGTTTCTTTGTAAATTTCACCGAAAAGGCACAAACCTACTTCATCCAATCGTTGACTCACCCTGTATATATATATATATATATATATATATATATATATATATATATATATATATATATATATATATATATATATATATATAATAAGGGGAAGAGTAGTTCTTGACCGACTAGTGAAAAAGGAAAATTGTAAAGTCTTGGGATAGCAGTCCTAGAGATGAATGAAACTTTGTTTTTTCGAACGCCGAGCTTTCGGAAGTTTATTATTTCCCTCTTCAGGGCTACAATATAGAACAGTTCCGTTAATTATTATTTTAAAATTTACAATGTAAGATGTTTAATAAAAAATGATTCTAAATTAAAAGACTTACGTGCAAAATGAGTCCATTAATGGCTTTTAGACTATAAAACCGAAAATCTATGCAGGCACTATTGATTTTTGCATAATTTTTTATTACATTTTATTATTAAAATGTTTTTTTTAAACACTAATATACAATATTATCTTGTGGGTCATTTTAGTTCTACTGAATGTAGGTTTATCTGATAAGAAAATCCTTAAAACACTCTTTTTTTGGTCGATGGGATCCGTCAGAAACGTCAAATTCAAACCGCTAAAATAAAAGCAGTTCTTGGATCCGCCCTTGATTACTTTAATTATAATTATTATTTATTTTCTAATTTTAAAAGACGAAATTATCAATCTAAATAACTCGGACAGGTTGCCGGTTAGGAGCTTAAAAATGCTTGTTTGATAAATATCACTTGACCATTTTAAAACAATTAATAAATAACTAGTATTTGTCTTTCAAATCTGGTTTTCTAACCTTAAAAAAATTATTTTCGGAACCATTTTAGATCGAGGTTTTCCAGTTTTTTTTTATAAACAAGGATTAACATTTTTTTTACTTAATAGGCAAGTTTTTACCTCAAATATACGCCAGCTATATTTATCGTTAATAAATAAAAATATCACATCAATATTATGACTCATTATGACAGCCAATCAAAAATATATATTTCCTTATTATTAAATCCTTGTTGCAGAATGTTTGTTTGAGATCATCCTCTTATTTATCTTATTTTTCTAATAACATTTATTCATATTTACATTAAAACACCTGTTGAATACAAATGACGTTTATTACTTACATATTTATAGAAATTAAAACTAGATATTCGAGTAAAAATGTTAATTATAAATACGAGTTGTTGATCTTAGATTTTGCGTTAAATTGAATAATTAATGCAATTACATTCATTTATTATTTTAAAAATACTTTCATAAATGCCATTCTTTAAGTTTTATTTCCATTTTTATGAAATTATTTATTAGGAGAGTTATTGTGAGTGTACACAACACGACACACATTTTGAAAAGTAACTATTCTTATCATAAAGGACAGGGAAATTCTAATGACTTTTAGGCAATTTTTGGACTTAGGCCTGTTTTTTGAAGACCTCCCAATCTGGCTAATTGAATTTTTGACAGATGAAGCTTTAGTTGAAGCCTAGTGATCGAAAGTACAACGAGGTGAGCCGCAAAAAGTATGAAAAAATGTCAACGCATTAACTAATGATTTTTTCATAATATCTCTGACATGGTGCCGCACACACCGTAGCTTTGTGCCTTTTTTGTGGACTCCCATTTACATCTCATGAACTTCCAATTTTTTCCCGTTGACATGGATCTCTTGCAGGTCGCTGTCAATCCCTGGGGGTTCATATAAACCACTTTAGGAATGAATGCTCTAATCAGAAACTTTTGTAATATATCAGACGCTAATAAATAAAAATCAGAAAAACTCATTACCGTGCTTTATTGTTACAAAATTAACACAAATAGAAAAAGTTACGTTTTTACTTTCTGCAATCTTTTTTTTCTTCCTTGTTAAGCTTAATCTTTGACATCATAGTAGGTCTTTCGTTATTCTTCAGTTCAATCAAGGGAGCTATCACCTGATGAGGGGCCTGAGCTTTTTTGAAGTCGTACAAAATATTTTTCTTTTCGAAGAGTTCCTTGTTGATTTTCAAATGTTCCGGAATCTCGTCTGGCAATATTGGACCACTCCTCATTTTGTAAGATGTTTTTGGAGGTTTAAAACTTGGGGGTGGAGGGCGTTTTGGTATTGTCATTAATCTGAAAGAAATAAATATTGTTGGGTGGGGAAAAAAGTAATTTTTGGTTGTCCCACGTAGAGAGCATTGTAATTATTTTGAAGGATTTCTGTCAGTGTTATGGTTTTCTTCCTTTTGTCATTTGATACCTGTCACATTTAGGTTTCTTTAGAAGTAATTTGTGCATGATTTTTTGTGTAGCTGTTAATTTAGGGTCAATTTTAATATGAAATGCAGAAAAGAACATTTTCGGCATATTTTACTTTTGTATTTTCGTAAAGAAAAAAAGCTCACAAAGAGATACTTGAAGTTTGTGGTATTAATTCCATTGTTATGTAACATTCTGTTGAACAGACGTGTCAGAATTGGTTTAAAAAATCCATTCTGGAGATTTTTTCTCGCTCTGGTTGACCCACTGAAATTGATGATGACTAAATCAAAGACATAATTGAAAGGAATCATCACATAATTATTCATGAGATTGTTGAGAGGTTAAATGTAGTGTACACAACAATTGAAAATTACTTCAAATGTCTTGTACTCCGCCAAAAAGCTAAATATTTGGGTTTTGCATGAATTGAAAGAGATTCACTTAACAACAATCACATGCATGTCACGCGCAACAAAACCAACCCTTTTTGAAAGGAATCATTATTGGTGATGAAAATTGGGTCATCTACAGGAATATCATTCGAAAACGATCTAGTTCCAAGCGTGATTACCCAGCATAAACCACACCTGAAGCGAATTGCATTCAAGAAAGGTTATTCTGGTTGGATTAAAAAGGTTTTGTGTATTTTGAGCTGCTTCTAAGAGGCCGGACGATCAATTAAGATGTTTATTGTCAACAAGTACTGCAACTTCAGAATTCAGAATGAATATATTACTCTTGAAAGTCTAATTGCTAAAAAAATTGTTTTTTAGTTAGACCGGAAACTTATTAAGTGATGTGTTAGATGCCGTTGTAATTTCAGGATTATTAGGCGAAATAACCCTGAGGACGTCGTAAAACTCCATCGTCAGCGAATAAATAAAATTTGCTATATTGATCTTTCGGAATATCTTTAGTTGAATAGAGTGGGAGACAAAGTGGAATCCTGAGAATTCCACACTCTCATCGGCCTTACAGTAGATATAGCATCATCTGACAATACTACGAATGTTCTGCCCTCTAGGAAGCTCAGGACCACTCTTACAAGATAGATGGCTAGCTTTATAAGCTTAATTATAAGTCCATTATTTCACACTTTGTCAAAGGCTTTGCTGATATCGAAGAAGATTGCGCCTGTATGGAACTTTCTGTTAAATCCCTGTGTTTAAACGATGCCAGTCTGGTAGTCTACTGAACGCTACTGTGACTCCCTCTGTCAGGCAATTTAAAATTACTCGGTTTTTGAGTTGCTTCCGAGAGGCCGGACAAACAATTCAGATGTGCTGTCAACAACTAATGAAACTGGATGAAGCAATAAAAGAAAATTCGCCAGAATTGTCTAATTGAAAAGGAATTGTGTTCCATCATGATAGTGAAAAGCCTCACTCTTTTTTAGTAAATTGTGGGAAATTATTGAAGCTTCGTTGAGAAGTGATGTTGCATCCCCCATACAGCATTGATCTGGCACCATCTGATGACCATTTACTCGAAGTATTCAAGACTCTTTGAATGGTAAAACTTTCACAAATGATGATGGCAAAAGGTCATTGAAGAAAATGGAAAATATATAACTGATTAAAGATTATTCCTTGTTTTAAAAAAGAGTTGTATCGAAATTACTTTTTTTCCGATCTGATAATAAAACCACCATTTTAGATCTACTAACAGCGATTCTGGTTATCTGGCAGATCCAAAATTTAGGTCGCCAACTTTTACCTTTTGTAAAATGGATGTAACTTCCTCTCGCTTAAATCTAACAGTCTCTTTTCTACACTTTCAAAAGGTGGCATCGGGTCACATTGACCCTTCAAACTTGGGTCTTTCATCATTTCGCTCAAAATTATGTCTTCTGGTTGTGTTGTTGCTTCTGGTTCTTCAACCATGTCTTTTTGAAGGATATAGGCTTCACCACAGGTCCTGTAGACTTTCCCACCCATTCGGGATATAGTATGTAAGTCACATTCAACTTGTCGTTCAGGAACTAAAAAATAAAGTTAGTAAAATGCTACATTCTTGGTATTTACAAAAGATTATTTAGAGAAAGGTATTTTTTTATATTTTTCTGGACTGATATCCAGAACGGCTAGGAATTTTTGATGAGGCTTTGTCTGCTCCACAGAGCACCTTTAGAGGTAGATGTAGGTGTAAAAATTATAACTCTTTGATAAAAAAAGTGATGATTTTAGTGAAACAATTCATTCCAGATAAATGAATTAATTGAAGTGTTAAGTATATATTGTTACTGTAAAAGTATTTTTGCTGTTGATTTAGTGTTAAATATGTAAAATTTTTCCACGAAATCTAATATTTCTATCTAAATATATTAAACAATACTTTGTCTTGGTACTGTTTCACATTCCTTGGGGACTTTCTTTTCTTTCTCGAAACATTTCGGCGGTGGTTTCCTTTTAAAAAAACTCCAAAAAGGCTTTTTTCGCGGTAGTGGTTCTAAACATTTCGGTTCGTCCTTTGAGACTGTTTCCAGCTGTTTATCTTGTCGGTGCCTGTGACGTAGTTGTGGGGTGCAACATTTCGAAGCTGCTTCTAGAAGAAGTGGTCGTTCAAACTGATATGTAAGTTGAAAGGCACGCTTCATATTTTAATTGAAGACTGTTAGCTAGTTTTTTTACAGTATAATTTTGACAGTGACATTTTAACATTAAATTGATTTGTTGTCATGTTATCAGTTTTGGTTGGAACTAGTAATTGACTATAATTTTTTACCTGATTATACAGGGTGTAGAGTAAGTACATACTAATTTCTCGGGAGCATACAGGGAAGGTCAAAATAACCCAATTTTGTCATAGAAAAAAAAACTTTTTAACGAAGATATAGAGCCCTAAAGTGGTACCCAGCGATTTAAAATTTTCTACTTGTCATTATTAAATGGAACATATCCGGATCGTTGGAAGGTGTGTTATATCACGCCAATATTTAAGAATGGAGACAGATCTCAGATATCTAATTATCGCCCAGTATCGAAGTTTATCACTGCTGTTTCAGATTCAAGACTGAAACAGCAGGGATAAAAGTAAACGGAGTTTTAATCAACAATATTAGGTATGCAGATGACACCGTAATAATAGCTGATAGTTTGAAAGACCTAGAAAAGATAATGAATAAGATATTGAAAGTCATTGGAGAATATGGACTCTCTCTTAACACGAAAAAGACCAAGTTCATGATAATTAGTAAAAACAACACCAATAATAATGATACCCTAATGGTAGGAGGCCAGCACATAGAAAGAGTTAAGAAATACACTTACTTAGGAACCCTAATAACAGAAAATAATGACTATACCGTCGAAATAAAAACCAGAATCGAGAAAGCACGTGCCAACTTTATTAGAATGAAAAAGGTTATCTGCAGCAAAGATCTAACGTTAGCCCTGAAAATACGACTGACTAAATGTTACGTATATAGTGTTCTATATTATGGAATGGAAGCATGGACACTGAATCGAGAGGCAATGAGAAAACTTAACTCTTTTGAGATGTGGACCTATAGAAGAATTCAGAGGATTTCGTGGGTGGATCGAGTTACGAACGCCGAGTTGTTGAGAAGAATGGGGAAAGAAAAGGAAGTCGAGATAACAGTAAAATAGAGAAAACTGCAATATTTCGGACACATTATGCGAGGAAAAAGGTACAGCATCTTACGGCTCATAATCCAGGGCAAAATAAGTGGCAGAAGAGACGTGGGATGATGACGAATTTCATGGCTAAAAAACCTAAGGAAATGGTTTGGATGCAGTTCAAAACAACTATTTAGAGCAACTGCCTCAAAAATTAAAATAGCTATTATGATTGCCAACCTCCGCAATGGAGAAGGCACTTGAAGAAGAAAATCGAAGTTTAGTATAGCAGGTAAACTATTTGAATTAATCGTCAGTAGAGAATCGAATTCATTATTTGGCAATTTTATTTCAACAGTACAGCATGGTTTTGTAAAGGGAAGGTCGACAACGACAAATCTTATGGTATATGGAGAATACTTGTCGTAGGCATTGGAGAGTGGGTGCTAAGTTAATTCAATTTACACCGACTTTTCGAAGGCCTTTGACAGGGTTCAGCACCAGGTCCTGGTATGCAAATTGGTGTGCTCTGGCATACATGGTTCCTTATTGTCTTGGTTTAAAAGTTATTTGGAAGAGAGAAAACAGATTGTAAAAATTAAGAACTTTAGCTCTGACGAGATTCTTATCACCTCGAGAGTTTATGAATGACCTTGGTAACTGCCTGAGTGCTTCTTGTAGGCTGTCGTTTGCCGATGATCTCAAGTTATTTATGAAAATCTCAAATGAGAGTGATAGTACAACTTTCCAGGGTGATCTGAATGGACTGGCTCTGTGGTGCGAGAGTAATTCTATGAAGTTAAACATAGATAAGTGTAAAATTTTAACTATTTCTAAAAAGCGTAATACCATTTTTTATAATTATATTATCGGCAATGAACTGCTTGAAAGAGTTAATGTTTGTTTGAAGGTCATAGACAATGACGTTTCTTGCGAAGTAGTAGATATCTGTTGGACTTCCATTGTCTTTATTTTTGTTGAATATCACGACGTTTCGGCTAGTAGTTATCTTTAGCCGTTTTCAAGTGAAACTGTTTCAGGAGTTGTACATACATTTTATTATGAGAAGCAGATCCCAATCTTTGGCAAAATTCTAACTAAAATCAATGAAAATCGGGATTTAGCTGAAATTAAAAGAACTGAGCTCTGGAAATTGCTCAGAGAACTTAATTTTTGCTGGGAAAAACCAGATAGGAAATCTATTCTTCTAGATAGTCCCGAAAATGTCCGTTGGAGAAGGAAATATCTCTCTCAAGTAAAAGGTAGAGTTGCTAGATTTTTTTGAATAAAGTTACTGTTGAAAATTGTAAAAAATCCATATATTAAAAGAAATGTGGAAACTCGATCTCATGATTGGTGAGATAGAGGAACCAATTATAATTAATTTGATCGAAGATAGATTCACTGACTTTGATTACGAATTAGATTCGTAATGTTTACCAGCGTAAACATAATTTATTATTTAAATTTTCTGTAACATATAAAAATTAATTATATTTGAATACCTTTTTAGTGTTTGTTCAGAAGAAAAGGCTACGTTTTAGTCTGAATGTGCCTAAAACAGTTTCTATGCCAAAATTAAAAATAATAAAAATACAGTTGTGATTTGTGTTAAATATGTCAAAATTATCTATATGTTCTAATGTATGTGAATTATTAAGAAATCAGAAGAAATAAAATAATATTACAACAATTTTTTATTTTAAGTTTATTACCGAAATAATATTCTATGTCATAAATACTTAGTGATAAAATAAGCCTCCTTCCGACGCCTATGATAAGGATTAAAATCCTTTTTAACACTTCACACATCCAAATATCTATTGTTATTCAACCCAAATAGTCCATTATTATAGACCGGTATTTCTGATTATAAAAGTTCTAACGCATTCCTATGAAAAATATAAGGGTCTAACAGGTTTTGCGAAAGACACCGGACTAAAGAACACAGGTAATTTACGAAGAAAAAAAGGGTAAAATATGATCTATTACTCTCTCTAGTTCTTGAATAGACTATACACCAATCGGATGTGGTGATTAAAAATCAAAATAACAAAAATTAAACTTTATACACATGTGTAGTAAGCAATATAGGCGTCACATACTCTCGGAATTTATTAAAAATTTAATTATTTATAACGCCGTAACATTGTTAATAAATGAGGTATCGATTTCGAATCTATGCCATTTTATTTCAAATTTAATGACGACAGTATTTTCAAAATTGAAATGATTTATTACTCTCTCTAGTTCTTAAATAAACTATAGTATAAGAGGCAAAATCGGGAAAATTTTCCTGAACTCAAAGCTCTTGGGAGGGGGGGGGGATCGTCTCCACCGCCCCCCCTTGGATGTAGTACGGTTTAATGAGTCTTTATAGCTTGTCTATAAAACATATATTTTTTTTAATTTTACAAGTCGGTTTAAGAATTAGAGTCGATAAAATAAATTGCTGGGTTAAGGTGCACTTAAGAATTTTTTTTCTATGACAAAGTGGGGTTATTTTGACCTCCCCTGTATGCTCCCGAGAAATTAGGAGGTACTTACCGGACACCCTGTATATTTCTAATTCTCGATATTCCACTGAACAGAGTTTTCCTAAAAATCACAAAACTCGTCGATCAGAATTTGTAAACATGCTGACTACCCATTATTGCTAGATGTTCATATGCTGCTTATACTTTCTAAAAACACCGATGTCATCTGACACGTGACTGACATAAAACGGTCGTTCTCTTTTGTTGTTTTAAAAGATTTATCTCCAACATCATTACGACAATACCAGAAAATATTCCATCTCTGATTGCAACATTCGCAACCGTCATAATTTGCATCATTTTACTGTAACGTTATCCTGACAGTTAATTACCTGTCCGCATTGTAATTCCATTATGTAAAATAATCCGCTGTACTTGCGGTCTAACCTACTTATCCTTATTTTTATTCATGGCGAATCGATAACATCACGTTCTCCCTAGCCAGCCGTATATACCTTGACTTCATTTTTATTTTTAGGAGAATTCAATTTATTATCAAAATCGTTACTCGTTCAAAAAAAGATCGGAAACATTTAATAATGAAATATTATGTCATCAATATTCATGTACGTAGTCGAAGCCATAATTTTTTAATCCTAACTAAATATAGTATTTAAAGCCTAGCATACACGATGCTTCTTTCGGTATTGGATGGTCTCTTTAATTTTGTAGCTAGTTCTGGGTTCCAAGTGAGCTGTAATGATGGGATTCTTCCTCTTCACACGTATGTGTTACTTTGCTAGCTTAGCAATATCGATTTCAGAATTTTATAACAAATACGTATAAATTTTTATGAGCATCACTGAAAATTCATTATAAAGATTTTCTTGAAAACCATTATAAGTGATCATTCACGATAATGTGCTTTAAGACTTTGGACTAATCCTTGAATTTCGCTTTTGCAGCTTTTACAAAGTGACTTTGAATTATTACCCCTTAATAATTTATAGACGAACAAGTAAGCGTGTCCTAATAAGAAGTTTGTGGTAGTAAGAGCCGCTAAAACGCAACAGACGAGTTCTGACAGTAGGAAAAAAGAAAATACACCTTTATTTTTTATTTGACGAATGAAAAAGTGAAAAATGCTAAACTATAAGGTTTACAATACAGTTATGTGCCAAAAAAAAATAAATAAGTAAAAAGTGACATACGTTATTAATCAGAAAAGTATTTTATACCTACCTCTTGGACAGTGATAATAATAAATTTAATTTTTTCTGAAGGAAATCCGTAACATAAAAATTTAATTTCTTAATTTTTTTTTAACAAAAATAAAAACTTACAGAAAAATATACGCATATACCTACTTGTAAAATATAAGTTTTGTAATGTGAATATAAATATATAAATAAAATAGCTCTCTGCTATAGCAGATACAAGATCAGCAATAACCGAAAACGAGACAATGTGCTGTTCTAACGATTAGAAAAGACTTTCTATAGTAAGCTAAAGTCTCGATCTAACATGGCAGATAATAGGTATCCCAACAGAGAGCAGGTAGAAGAGTTCTAGGGAAACCAATTTTCCACACCCGCTAATTATGACATCGCAGCCGGCTGGATCAATGAAGAACACCAAGTCAACCAGAACTACAGCCAGATGCAGTTTGAGCCATTTACCAACGAGGAAATCTCAGGAATAGTCAAGGAATTCCATAACTGGAAATCTCCAGGTCTCGACCGGGTCCAGAACTACTTACCATCA
Organism: Diaprepes abbreviatus; assembly: GCA_034092305.1. Lineage (NCBI taxonomy): Eukaryota > Metazoa > Arthropoda > Insecta > Coleoptera > Curculionidae > Diaprepes > Diaprepes abbreviatus. The sequence continues at coordinate 13,066,787 of JASJET010000054.1, forward strand.
ATTGGCTAATCTTATTAATGATGTTTTTCTAATCCCAGCAAAAATGACATTGTTTCTGACATAAGGTATTACGTATCTCCTACCAAAGGACCAACATAACACACATGACCCAGCTAAATATAGACCTGCCTTCCCACACTATATAGGGTAATCACTTCTTGCTTTACCCAACGCATCTATGCACATTGTGAACAAAATAGCATAATCGCAATTCAGCAGAAAGGATGCACCAGGGGAGCAATGGGATGCAAGGAACAATTGATTGTTGACTCTGTCATATGTAACCAAGCCTGTACCAGCCGAAGAAACCTCTTTGCTGTCCACATGTATATAAGAAGGCCTTCGACTCCGTGCCACATGAGTGGCTCAAAACTATATTGAGAATATATAGGGTCGATAATCATTTTGTTTCCTTCTTAGAACGCATCGTGTTAACCTGGAGAACTGGGATCCAATTGCAAGTGCCATCCAGCGATACCATCGAAATTAATACAATCCCAATACGAAAGGGAATATTTCAAGGCGATTCACTAAGCCCATTGTGGTTCTGCCATGCAATGAACTTTCTGCCGTTTGAACTCCACCAGATACGGCTTTAGTATTAGAAACAACAACGAAGAGGTAGTAAGATTGAATCATCTTCTATAAATGAATGATCTTAAACTGATGGCTGCTATCAAAAATCAGCTGGAACAAATGTTCAAAATTGTGGAGGAGTTCTCCGGCGATATCGGAATGCAGTTTGGTCTTGACAAGTGCCGTATATTAAACATCGTTAAAGGAAAAATACAACAGAGAGCATTTGAGATGCAGAACGGTGAAACTATAGCTGCAATGGAAGCAGAACAAACCCTACAAATACCTAGGTATGAGACAGGCTAAACGAATTGACCATCGTACTATGAAGGCCGAATTAACAACCGAATTTTTCAGGAGGGTAAGATGGGTGTTACGAACTAGTTTAAATAGTAGAAATTGCTTTAAGACGCTCAACACGTACGCATGCTCTGCGCTTAGCTACTCTTTTGGAATTCCAAAATGGAACAGGACTGACATCGAAAACCTGCAAAGAAAAGTAAGAACATTCTTAGCAAAAGCACACAAACACCACCCTTGGAGTGCTATTGAACGTACAATGTTTTCAAGACTCCAAGGAGGAAGAGGATTGGTCGATATTGGTAAGTAGGTCGATCACACTTGCGTTCTTATTTTCACAAGTTAGTGGACTCTTCCACACTACATCGAGCAATATGCTACGATTCAACGCCGCTACAGCTGAGGGAACGGGATATTGCTTCTCACCACAGAACAGACCAAGAGAAGCTACCAGCCTGGCTACAGAAATCACTTCATGAATGGCATCGAAACGAGGTTATCCAGGATAATGTCGACAACTCAGCGTTGAACTACTGGTTGATTTCGGGACAGATGTTTCTGGAAACGAAGGGTTTTTTGTTAGCTATACAAGACCAGGTTATTCCGATGAAGAACTATCGGAAGAGATCCCTCAATAGAAAATGACCTATGTAGATATAGCTTCATGATTTTTGATTTCAAAAAAATCATCTCTGCTTTTAAATTTACAAGCCTTCTGTCCTGGTAGCTAGGAGTTGTTGACTGGACTCATGCCCACTTGGTATTCTTGATTTTCTCATTGGATAGTGCTCAAATTCATCAGAGAAATAATCACAACAAATAATCTATAGCAGAATTCATGCACAGGTATACGCAATGGGGCCCATAATAATATATTTTCCATCACTATAACCAGTACACGGTTACCATCACATATCATAGCACACAATCCAGCAGGTATACTAGACACGTGCGAGTGAAGATATGATGACTTCATTCAACTACATTTCCACGAAAAAACTTCAAAACTTGAACACAAATCAGGCACAAGTAGCAATAATACCAATTTAATTTGAAACAGGCATAAATCGTCGACTCAAACTGAATTAATCAAAGTGAATTGAATTTAAATACGATTCCATCTTTGGTGCTTTATTAGTTACTGTTTATTTTTTAATTAAATAAATAATTAATTGATCAATCAAGGATATTAGGTCAATAAAAGAATGCAATATAAAAACGTTGCCAAATTTATTTTGATCAATTAATTTCATGTACAAATTTGATGATAAAGTTGTCTGTAATGTTAAGGTAACTTGTTATGATGTCACCGTGAGTAATTAAATATTATTTTTTTCAACTCCCACATTTTTAGTTTATTTAGAAGTGTTTGTAAACAATAAAAGTTTGGTTTGCTGATGTGATATTAAAAATATTTCAGGGAGGTTGAAAAATTCCATTTTATGGCAAGTCTTTACCCGATTTTGCTCTTTTTTCACAGAAATAGAAGAGTTTGAAGTCATTATACTTCACTCTTCACTATTCTTATCGCAAAAATGTAGTTATGTTTTTTAACACATTCAAAACACACAGGGTTTCCCTAAAAGATCTGTACCAATTGTTAGCGTAAATTCTTAAAGCTAAAATATGTACTACTTCATACTATGTATGAAGGTTTTAACTTTTGCAAAATTAAATTAGAAGTAACAATATGTTTCAAAATTTGTGTATTTACGTTGTAAATAAATATTGGTTATCAAAACATGTCAACGTTTCTAAATTTTCAAAGGTAAATGAAATTTAGCCAGTTGTTCATATTTCGTCGAGTTACCCTACTTTAAAAAAATTAAGATCACTGTGTTTTATAGTAAAAATAAACGTCCTTAAATCAAGAATTTATTACTGCCACAACCCAGGTGGCTGATAAAATCAATTGGAATCGAAACCATAAAAATAACAATTGTTTGAAAATACGAAATACCACCTAAATCAAGCCTTTATTGTTGCAACAGAAGCTTTTTTACAAAAACCTAACCAGAACAAATATACGCTGTTATAGTAACGAAAACGGTTGCTAAATGTTAACAGGCGCGGACTGGTCGTTTTTCTGTATTTTAACCTCTAAAATGAGGAATGAATTATATATATATATATATATATATATATATATATATATATATATATATATATATATATATATATATATATATATATATGTAGATAAGTTTTTGTCCGTGTAATTTAAAATAAAATAGAATAAAATATTGGCGAAGCGGACGTGAAAATTTGTCAATCTACATGATTCCCGTGTTAAAAAGTGCGAAGCACTCCAAAATATGGAAAAACTTCGGGTCCGACAGATGGCGACAGCGCTGTTTCGTCCTAATATGGGACTCGTCAGGCCACCGCATTCGGTACAAACCATCATCTCGCCTTTGCATCCTATAACACGAGAATCATGTAGATTGACAAATTTTCACGTCCGCTTCGCCAATATTTTATTCTATTTTATTTTAAATTACACGGACAAAAACTTATCTACTTATTTATTTACTTGTTTGGCTTTGAAACACGCTAAACGATGCTCTCATGGTGGGATCGTTTGGTGCGACACGTGGCTTTGGCTGCTAAAATGAGCGGTAGGCTTGCGTGCCAGTGCCGAAAAATGCGACCCCTATCCTTTGGGCAGCGCGTTTCGTGTACTCGATTTTACACATTTCTGTTTTAATTCACCGTCGCGCCACCATATGACGGCTCTTCTACAAACTTTGTTAATCTGTGTGGTTCTTGTATTATCAAGTAGACCATCGAGAAGTCGCCTTTGTCGTTTTGTTTGCTGTTTTTTGATTTTAAATTCAGCTTTATAGGATGCAAAGGCGATATGATGGTTTGTACCGAATGCGGTGGCCTGACGAGTCCCATATTAGAACGAAACAGCGCTGTCGCCATCTGTCGGACCCGGAGTTTTTCCATATTTTGGAGTGGTCCGCCCTTTTTAACACGAGAATCATGTAGATTGACAAATTTTCACGTCCGCTTCGCCAATATTTTATTCTATTTTGATTTAAATTACACGGACAAAAACTTATCTACTTATTTATATATATATATATATATATATATATATATATATATATATATATATATATATATATATATATGTATATATATATATATATATATATATATATATATTGAATAAATTGTATATATAAAAGCGAATAAGGTAACTTTTCGCTTCCCAGTCAGCAGTCTCCTTCCTACAGGTTTCTTTCCGACATAGCCCTAGTGACATCTTATCGCCATGTGTTTCTAGGTCGTCCTCGCTTTCGTTGGTATCCAGTTCATAATTTGTTTTGGGAGTCGATCCTCAGGCATTCTGTTAACATGTCGCAGTTGCGAGTAACTTTCTTTGGTTATTTAGATTTAGTTTTCATACTTTAAATCCGTAGATCAGTATGCTTTTTAGAATACAGGACAGTACAATATCAATAACTTAGTTTTATTTGTAATACTTTTTTGCCAAAGAATAGAGTTTAAAGCATCCGTTATTGGCCGCGCCAAATTTTTGTTCCCAGATGAGAAAAATTCTTGCATTTGTTAATGTTTTCCTCATCATTTAAGATTTAAATCTACCGCCTACACACATATATTCAGGCTTGTCGATGTTTATTGATAGTCCCCAGCTAGTATATTCCTCCCATAGTTTCCGAACCATATACTTTATGTCTTCTATATCTTGAACAATTACCACTTGGTCGTCTGCATAATATAGTGAATATAATGTTATTTCTTCTACTGGTATTCCAATATCACCACATTTATATTTCCATGTATCCAGTGCAGTGTTGATGCCATGCAACAGCATTATCTCAATCCATTGGTAAGGAAAACCTGTTGTTAAGGTATTCTTGATTTTTACTTTTGACTGAGCTTGTCTCTATAGTTCTTTTATCACATATATGATAGTAATACTAACTGGGAACTCATACAACACTTCAAAAAGTTTATTTATAGAAATATTGTCATGAGCCTTTGTGAGATCAAAAAACACAAGGTGGGTTTCTTGGGATCTGGTAAAGATGTTATCAATTATGGATCTTCCAGCTTAAAAAATCAATTTTTATTCGACTTGGTACATCTGATATTCGATAATGATGGGTTTGGTTAATACACGTTCATATAATCGGCTAAATGTATCGGTAACGGAGAGTCCCCTGTAATTTCCACATTATGCTTTCGGACTTTTTCTATGTATGGGTGTAATGTAGCCCGTCTTTTATTCTGCTGATGGGTTTTTGCCATTGATACACGTATGAAACTTTTAATCGCTTTTATTATTTTGTCATCCTGAATTTCTCTGATGTCCCCATGTATTTGTATTCTGCCGTTTGTTGTTGTGTTATGGAATTCTTGTCGATGTTCTATTAATATTTCCGCAAAATACGTATTCCATTGAGATTTTGTTCTTACTTCAATACTTATTGTGATACTTCTTGGACTTTTTATGCTTTTCATGAACTTCCAAGATTCTGTCGCAGGTCTGCCTCCTATATACTTTCTAGTTCACATCTATTTTCTCATTTTTCATTTCTTTGCTCTGTGCTTTTACTTTAAATGAGGTTCTTACTTCTTTATATGTATTATATTCAGCTTCATTTTTAGTTTGTAGCCATTTATAATATAGTTTTTGTGGTTTCTTTTTGAGTTCTTCCATCACATCATTCTACCAAAAATTTATTGTTTTTGTAGCTTGGTTTTCTAAAACTTCTAATGCTGCACTATGTATCATTTGCTAAATGTGATCATAAATTTTTTAAGAACATTCTCATTCAGTTTTTGGTTTAGTCGTTTGGTAATGTCTCTAAACAAATCATCTAAATTATATTTTGTATTAACAATGTCGGTAATATTAGTGGTTCTGGTGAATTCCCTTTTGATGTTTAATGGTGAGAGGATAATTTTTGTTTCCATATTCAGAGTCTCGATGAGCTTTAACATCCAGTATTTTCATTGTTACAAAATAGTCGATAATGGATGTTTTGTTGCGTGCGATTTATTTCCATATATATTTATGGATATTTTTGTGTTTAAAGTATCCATTCATGATTCTTAGTTCCTGCCCTGTGCCCTCTCTAAGTCTTCCCACTACCGGATTCTGAATTTGTTTGCCCTTTCTCGCATTGATATTGCCTATTATTATAATTTCCCTATTATTTCCTGCCTCGCTAATGGTGTCACTCAGGTTTTCTATAATATTATCCTTAGTGTCCAGGTTCTCATTTAAACCTTTCTGTTTCAAAATATCTCGAATATTGGCGAGGCCCAATAGTGTGGCAAAGTTTAATGCTTTCATCGCTCTAAAAGAAAAAAAAATATTATATAAACGTTGTAGAATATAATATATTATATGAATATATGAAGGGCTCTTTTTTTAGTTAATATACATAGGCCATGTCCACAGCTACCTAGCGAAGACAGGCTTATTTTTAATAGAAAAAAAACTTTTGTGTGTATACAGTTCTTATTTTTCTCTAAGATCGAAAATAGTGGTATTTCAAAGATTACCTCTATTGGTAAAATGATATTTTTAGGTATCATACTTTATGTAAGAACTTACCTCAACTATTTCGTAACCCTGCTAGTCCGGTCCTGCGTACCTTTGTGGTTCCAGGATGTTATTTTGTATTGTTAGATTACCCGCAAGAAATTAACTTAGATTTAAGTATGGCGATTAGAGGAAAAGAATAAAGAATAACAAACTTAACCTCAGGGTTTTACTGAATTCTTTGTTTTTCAATGGAGGTTCTTGGATTTTCAAGGCTTTTCGGTTGGTAATTGTATGGTGCGTGCTATGCTACTAGATAATTGGTTAAACCATACATTGTTAAAATGATATATAAAATGCCTGTTGTGCTTTGCAAGGAGGGTACAAGGTTTCCGAAAAATTTTCAGGAAATTTGGTAATGAAGCAAATTTAGGAGGGAAAAGGATAACCTTTCAAGTATTTTTGCGATTTTGGAAAAACCAAAATCTAAAAAGAATAATTTAACATGGAGCTGGAGGTAGAAAATATTTGGTGTATTGATTATACAAAACTATTAGAAACTAGGTTTGCCGGTATACTCGTAAATTTCTTATATCCGTCACGCGACGTCATATTTTATTTTCGTTCGCTTGAGAGAAAATATGCCTTTTTGCCGTAGATTTAAGATAGTTTTTATGGCTTAATAAAATCATTAATTATGAATTAAATTACCCACGAAAGTTGTGTTCTTTATTTATTTTTTAAGGATTTTTTGTTGTATTTTTCGCTAGTTTCAATAATCTATTAAACATAATATTTTCTTGTCTTTTTAAGTGATCGGAAGCTATTTGAGTTCTAGATCACAATCAGCTAATTGATATACGGGTAGAACTTAAGACAATAAGCATCTTCTTGAAGAAAATTCTAATCATTTATATTAGTGGTTCTCAAGCTTTTTTAATGACATTATTTATTAAGTGTTAATTATTAAGGATTAATCTGATAATTAAGCTTGCATCTGTTAAACAAGTATTATAATTCTGGGTTGAGTTTTTGTCAAGGTCAGTTTCATGTCATATTAAACATCCAATTTATTTGTATCTTCTTGTACGGCAGAAAAGTTAAAAATTCACTTTTGCAGAAGTAAGTAGAAGCAAATATTCGAAAAAAAAAGCACGGTAACTGTAAGATACGAAAATATATCACGTGATGAGGAATCAGTTCGCAGCTTGTTTGTAGATCTTACTGTTTGTATTTTGTTATTTTATGGTATCAAATTTTAATAACTTAAATTATTGTAACATTGACCTATTTTCTATGTAACTTTTACATATGAAAATAAATATATCTATCTAAAGGGTGTTTTTTATAGAGGTATAAAACTTTAAGTTGCCAATACTTTTTTAACTGGCGGCCATTTTGTCGGCTGTCAAGTAATTATGTTTTGGTTTGGCATTTCAATATGAATAGACTGACGCCTGAACAACGCTTCCAAATTGTGCAAATTTATTTTGAAAATCATGGTTCTGTTCGAAATACGTATCGCGCACTACGTCCATTTTACGGTCAACATAATCGTCTATCAGAGCAATTAATTCGATTAACTATGGAACGTTTTCGCACCACGTTTACTCTAAATGATAATACGCATCCACAGAGACGTCGTACAGTGCGTACAGAAGAAGTCATTGCTGCTGTAGAGCGTAGCGTAGAGGAAGACCCGAATCAGTCTATCCGCCATCGTGCACAGGAATTGGATATGTATCCATTCACTTTATGGAAGATTTTGCGGAAAGATCTTGGTTTGCTTGCTTACAAAATCCAACTCGTGCAAGAATTGAAGCCATACGATCACCTAGCAAGGCATAGATTCGGTGAATGGGCCCAAAACAAGATTGCCGTTGATCCCGATTTTCATAAGCGAATTTTGTTTAGCGATGAAGCTCACTTTTGTTTGAATGGATACGTCAATAAACAAAACTGCCATATTTGGAGTGATGATAATCCTCAAGTGTATGTTGAGACACCGTTACATCCAGAAAAACTGACTGTTTGGTGTGCTTTATGGGCTGGTTGAATCATTGGTCCGTACTTCTTTAAAAACGATGCTGGTCAGAACGTTACAGTCAATGGTGACCGCTATAGAGCCATGATTACTGACTTTTTCGTTCATCAATTGAACAACCATGATGTGCAGGAGCTGTGGTTTCAACAAGACGGCGCAACATGTCGCACAGCTCGTGCCACAATTGATTTATTGAAGGAAACGTTTGGTAACCGCATAGTTTCACGTTTCGGACCCGTGAATTGGCCTCCAAGATCGTGTGACTTAACGCCGCTAGACTATTTTCTGTGGGGATATGTGAAGTCGCTAGTCTACGCCGATAAGCCCGAAACGATTGATCACTTGGAGGACAACATTCGCCGCGTTATTGCCGATATACGGCCACAAATGTTGGAAAAAGTCATCGAAAATTGGACCTCCAGATTAGACTACGTCCGAGCCAGCCGTGGCGGTCATATGCCAGAAGTCATATTTAAATTATAATGCCAGAAGGTTATCTTTCGAATAAAGTAAATTTCATGTCAATTTAAAAAATTCATTTTTGTTTTATTCCATTTAAAAGTTCTATACCTCTATAAAAAACACCCTCTATATATCTACTAATTTCTTGCTTTCTTAGATTATCTACAATTTCCGTCTCCAATTCGTCAGTTCCCATTTTAATCTCACTCGGTTTTCCAAGAATTAGCTGAACAGACTTTAATAAAAAGCGTTTGATGAGCCTTTCTGCAGCTGTATAGGATTATTTGTTTCTTGCAATTTCCGGCGAAATTTCTTAAAATGCCTGAACAACTTTTTGGTGTTAATATTAAAACATCACAATACTATCCAATTTTTGTCATTCCAAAGCAGCCTCATGTTGTGTAAAAAGTCAAAGTCCAAAACGGTAAACAGCCTAGATTTCTGGGCGTACCTACCGAAGAGGAATTGTGACAGACTATCAAACAAAACTAAACACGAACAATTCATTTACAAATGACAAAAATAACACAGTATCAACTTAACGCTAAGTAACAAGTGTAAGTTCGTAGTTGATACTCTGAAGACTGCTTGTTGCTTATAAATTAGCTCGGCGTAACGTCAGGCTGTCAATCTTAAAACTTTTCTTATTCTCTTTCTTACACTTTTCTTCAAGAGGCAACAGAATGTCGCTATCGCTACGAACTACCCGGCTAGCTTGCTCCAGTCAGATTTCGCCAGACGCATGGAAAGGTGTGTGTGTCGTCCGTTCACTGATGACGTCGCATGTCTCGCTTATTACTAAGCATAAAAAAGTTAATTTTAACTTTTAAAATTTGTAACTGGCGACCTCACAAAAATGCCAAGGTGACCCCCTTACGGGTCATAACCCACCGGTTGAAAGCCACTACGTTTTATTATTCTACATAATTAAAAAAAGTAAAGTTGTGAAAAGTCTTATTAACAGCTTAATGAAAATATCGATCTACATTAATAGTTATAGTTGAAAATGATATAGTTGAGTGCATACAAGGGAAATGAACTTGTGTATTTCCGAATCTGCGTTATAATAAAGTTATTAAAATTTTAGGGTTGCTTAATTGTACTGAATTGGAGGAAGATGTACACGCGAAAAATCTGAAATTTTATTAAAATGGTCAGCTCCCTCCTAATTAAAATCAATTTTCAGTTATAACATTTGTCAATATGTAACGTTTATAATCACATTAAAAAGTCTACGATATTACCATAGTGACACGTGAGAAAAATTTGAGTGAAAATACTATTTTTAAGCTACAAAGCTGTCTATACTGGTGATGTATTATTCGGCAAGCTTTATACGCCCTTTTTGTTGATATATGGCTTGTTATTTAGTTTAAAAAATATACTATAAGGTACTAAATATAGCATGTATTGTACGAAATTTAGTACAATTGTAATAACTAACAAATCTCTATCAAGTTCATTCTACTGCTTGGGTTCACTATTCTACAATTATACATATTTTTAATTGTAACTACTTGTAATTGTACTTACCTTCTCATTATTCTGATACACATTCTTTTAGAAAACTAAAGATTTTCTTAATTATATATTTGCTTGCACTGCGAAGACCAAGATTATTAAAAATATATATTGTTTTTACCAACCGTACAATTTTAAAGTTTCATTCATTCTATTATTCATTACATATTATGTTTTATATTTTTAGTTGTGTTATTTAATTACACTTATTTTAATCTGCGGAACAAAAAAAGTTATAATTATTATTTTACAGTTACAAAGAGGATGTCATTACAATATATTATAAAAATAATTTTTTCAAGTTCTCTAACTGTACGCAATAGTTTTTGTACTTTTTATGTTATTAAATAGTGACACATATTTTGCTTCCGTTATTTCCATTTATTAACAACTTTCTTAATGGTTGACAAAGCTTGTTCGCTTGTCGCAAGAGTTATTAAAAAATATTTAGTATTAGATGATGTACAAGAAATAACAGTATGCGAAAACAAATTTTTTTGGCTGCTGACATGAAAATAATAGTCTAGGAGCTTAAGGGAATTCCAAGCAAACTGGAGGTCTAATCAAACAGGAAGGTGTTTTTTTTTATGTATTTTGAGCTTCTTAATCCTAATATAGAACTAAAATGACAGAAAAATTTGTAATTAACAATTTAATTGTTTCGTTTCGATATTTTTTTCAAATATTTTTTCATTTTTCATATAAAAGCGCAACAAATCTTTTTTGCCATTGCTGTTCTTAGGATAATTAAAATTTAAGATGTTATTTAAGTGAGTGAGTGAGTGTACTTTATCCCTGAAATTTTTTCCCATACCTGTTTTCTCTGTAGCTTTTTCTCGTCTTTCCCTTTCCCTGTACTTTTTTTCTCGTAGCCGGGGAAAAGATCCGGGCTTGCAAACCAGCGTCTGATGTTATCTTAAATTCTGATTATCCTCAGAACAATAATGGCAAATAGTCAAAATGAAAATAACAAAATCGACGCGGTCGAATAGTATAAACTCCTTTGTATCACAATACAATAGTGATTAAATTTCTATGAATACATTTTTAAACGTTTATAACAAAACATACAAAATATGCACAGGTGACCCACAACTTTTATTATCATTAAAAATTAAAAATCGATTAAAGGAAAGTCTCACAAGTGATAAATTATATAAACGTTGATACTTGGAACGAAATATTCCAAGTTTTGACGGTTTATTTTTGTGTGATCCACTTGATCTAATCTCACTAATTCACGATCTATAACATATGCATCAATAAACCACCGAAAATCCTTTAACTTTTGTTACTAGATCACAAACTCACAGTGCGAAAATGTATTCTGCAGTTGCAATGCTAATTTTAAATCAAGATCAGGAAACGTACAACAATTTTTAATAGACAAGTGTCGAACACTTTATAATGGGCTTATAATCAAAATTAGAACAAATAAGAAACGGCAAACAACCTCTTAACGATGCTTAATGTAGTCAACCGAGATATCAAATTTATTTTCCTAATTTTGATTCCTCGTATTTTTTTCCTGGGGCTTTTTCCTCTGATTCTTTTCACCGGTCTTTTAACCCGGATATTTTTCCCCGAAGTTTTCTCCTAGACTTTTCCAAGGATTTTTCATCGGCTTTTCCCCGGATTTTTAGCATGAATTTTTTCCTAGGTTTTTTTCCCGGACTTTTCCTCAGAATTTTTTCTACAGACTTTTTCCCAGTTTTTTTCCCCGGACTTCTCGTAAAAAGTTTGGGGGAAAAAAATCTGAGAAAAAGTCTGGAAAAGGAGTCTCTAGAAAAAATCCGGGGAAAAAATGTATTTTGCAGTTGCAAAGCAAAGTTTAAATGAAAATCGCAGGAGTGCAGAATTAGGATAAATAATAAGACATTGGAGCCAAAATTAGGACAAAAAATAAGGACAAAGAACGATATTTGACACAGTCAACCGATTAAAATTGGGGTTAGAACATTCGCAAAGCGCGCACTCACTCTTTAAAAATGTTTTATCTTATGATAAATGTATAGTTTTTCTCAAAAAAACAAATATAACAGCACATTCCTATATATATATATATATATATATATATATATATATATATATATATATATGAGGTATTTCTTATTTATTTCTTGGATCTTTATTAAAATATTTTTTATTTTTTTGTTTTTCTTGAGATTATGGTCCGTTTAAAAATGGAATTAAAATGTAATGGTGGTGTTGTATTTTATATTACATTTTTTTTAATACATTAACGTTTCGGTATTTTTTTTTACCTTCGTCAGAATGTGTAGCTTGAACAATGATTCAGGAACAACACTGCACTTACATGTATAAATTTATTTGAAAATTTTGTTCTATTAAAAATTTAGTTTTTGCGAGATTCACAGAGTTCAAGATGACCACGTGTGTCATCTTGAAGTTAAGATGGTACTTTTTAATTTTTAATAGAACAAAATTTTCAAATAAATTTATACATGTAAGTGCAGTGTTGTTCCTGAATCATTGTTCAAGCTACACATTCTGACGAAGGTAAAAAAAAATTACCGAAACGTTAATGTATTAAAAAAAATGTAATATAAAATACAACACCACCATTACATTTTAATTCCATTTTTAAACGGACCATAATCCCAAGAAAAACAAAAAAATAATATATATATATATATATATATATATATATATATATATATATATATATATATATATATATAAATAATGTTATGTGTTATTCTATAAAAGATGCCAAGAACGGGCAGGCTTCAGATCTACTATTATCAATTATTTGTCTGACACAGACAACAGAAGAGAAGGTGGCACAAAATCAAGAATTACACCTATTTTATGTCGACCTCAAGAAAGCCTATGACAGTGTACCACAGCAAAAACTGAGAAACTTTGAAAAAAACAAATAAGAAACATAAACCTGACTAACGCTGTTCTAGAATTGTACAAAGATAACACAAATAAAATGAACAAGGCCCAGATATTATAAAAAGATTTTAAAATCGCTAAAGATCTTAAACAAGGATGATGTTTGTTAATAATGTTCTTTGAGATCTACCTAAAACAAACCTAAGACCTGCAAAATTAATAGAAGGATATGATTGGTAGTTGAGGACTGAAAGTATCATCAAGACGGTATATACGAGCATCGACTGACATCAGAGAAACTTCAATTTGGATGATCTGTCGCAGGAGATAAGCAAATGCAAAAATACAAATAGATGAAGCGATCACTCATAGGAACAACCAGGAAAGAAAGGCAATGGAATATTGTGGGACAGAAACATACAAAAAACCAACAGATACCATAATCAAAAGTTTTGTCACATATGGTAGTGAAGTGTGACCATTTAAAAAGATGAAAATGAAGGTATTCGAGGCTTCAGAGACGAGCTGCTGGGAAATCAAAACAGGAAGAGATCAGAAATGATAGAATCTGAGAAATGATGGAAGTCAACGATATAATAACGCAGAGCATACAAATAAACCAATTGAGATGGTACTGCCATATCTAAAGAATGAGAGACAATAGATTCACCACTAAACTGGATACCATGACCTTATAAATGACGTTTTAAGTTAGCTTAAATCAACCTATTTTAATGTCTAGAGTTTTTAATCAAACGTTGTACACGTATTTTCCGAACACCCTGTGTAGTGCTTTTTGTAGATGCTTCATCATCATATAAAGGATAAAATTCATTGATGCACTCTTGTTGAGATTGATTACGTTGAACATTGTACGTACGAAATATTTACGAGTTAATTCGATTTTTCGGCCAAGATGAAATTCTAAAGTTACTGTAAACAACACAAATAACAGCCGTATGTCAAAACGTTTTGAGTATCGTCTAAACTGTCAAACTTTACAATGACTAGTGCAGATGGCGGTTAGCAATGCCATTGTTGCCACTTCCCGAAATATAAACGGCCGACTGGTAGGTAGTAATTTATTACAAGGAAACTTTAATTGCCTATAAATATTTTAGGTTTGATTTATTTTTTAATCCTTTAGCCACTATTTTATGCGCAAGCTTAAACCCAAAATTTAATTTTCTTATTCGTCATTAACGAAGAACTAGTTAAGATGTAAAGAAATTTCCCATTCAATTCATAACCTGAAACGAAATAAACTTGACCTGGTTTCTAACATTTTTACATCATTTGGGATGTTGGTAAACCGACTCACCAAGCAAAAATTTTGCTGTAATAAAATAATCGAGGACCGAATTTAAAATCTAAAGAATAAAAAAAGAACCTTGTCAATGACGTTTATTCTGATCAGCCGTGATTAATACTTTAAACTTTAACGAGTGAAAGGTATGCAAAATTACCAGAGTTAAGTAATACCTATCTTATACCAAACGATTTATGTTTTAGTCTACATATTTTTTTCGACATAGTTGTTATAGTTCATTGGGTATCGTTTTATTTATTACTCGTTGCTGTGTCGAATTGAAGGTACTTTGGTCTTTTTGTTTTAAATATAATAGATAATTTGTACCAACCGTGTTTAATGAAAATTAATTTTAATATTGAACAAAATTAAAATTCCTGAGAATGACAAAAATGTTTAAATAGGTCGCGCCCTCACTGGGGAAGTTGATTGTGATACTTTATACTAAGAGTGACGAAAACAAGTTTGCCAACATTGTTATATATCGAGTCTTAAATTAAATAGCATATATTATTTGTATCCTTATCGTCCAATAAATTTATTCAAGGCTTTACGTGCTCTTCGAAATTGTTGATCTAATTATTCTTATAAGATCTAAAATCGTGATTGGCTGGTGCTACCATAACTAGCCAATACTGTGCGGTTAGTGAGGATGACAGCTCACCATTTACTTTATCTCTTTCTCACTAGTATAAACTCGATGGTTAAGGCATAGACTAACCCTAGACTTTTATCCTTTATGGATGCACTGGAAACTCTTTTCTTTAGTTTTGGCGAGAGCGCAAGAAGAGAAATTTCTAGGTATTAAATCCGACTCATTCAATAAATCTAGTTCTAGAAAAAAGTAATAAAATAGCAAGAAATGAGACAATGCAGCGTTGCCGTGTTGGATAGCAAATCTACAATACGGGTACAAGTTTTTTATCCCTTCGTTTATATTCATTTAAATTTATAAAGGACATACTGTCATGAATTGGACTATAATTTTATATTGATGCAGAGTTTTCATGGATGTGAAACAGTACTATACAATATCCATTTTTTAGATTCAACAGGTGATAAATTATATATATATATATATATATATATATATATATATATATATATATATATATAATGTCGGATATTCTCACGGGTGTAATGTGTAATCGAAGGTTTTCGAGCATCCCGTGTATGTGCTGAGTCCCTCTCACGACTGTAAGGCAGCTGACGTTTTGGTGAAATCTCATTCACCATTTTCAAAGCTCACTGTATGGCGTCCACGAGCGAACTCCGGTGCTGTCGGTACCGTGTGCGCGTAAGACGCGTTCGTTTTCGGAATGGTTCCGGCCCATCAGGTTGCGAGACCTGCTGCGCGTCATCAGTTCTGTTGCCAGTGTTTGTGGTTGCGTTGCCGAGTTGTAATCTGTTTCATTACTAAGTGGTACTGGCTGATGTTTTGTAAGCAGATTTTTCCAAGTATTAGGCACACGTTGGCTGTCATCTCTGCTATTTAAGTTGTTGGGCCTCTTTGCAATTTCAATGGCTTCCCTTATAACTCTTGTGGACAGGTTTTCACATCTCGATAGCATTTTTGTTCCCGAGAAATTTATTTTATGTCCTGTGTTTAACCAGGGTTGAGCGGCCAGAGCAGAAGAAGTGGTTTTTTGCTTGACAGCGTTCATATGTTCGTCTCTTCTGGCGCTTATTTTACGATTGGTTTGGCCTACGTAAGATGAGCTACATTCTCCGCATGAAATTTCGTACACTCCCTGGTTTTCTAGAAGGATTCTTTCTTTAGGTGTTGGCAAGAGATCTTTTACTTTACGGTCTGTGGTGAAAATGGTTTCAATGTTGTGTCTCCTGAGAATTCTTGCGATCTTGTCTGTGGTGCCTCTTACATTAAGACGCCATACAGTGAGCTTTGAAAATGGTGAATGAGATTTCACCGAAACGTCAGCTGCCTTACAGTCCTGAGAGGAGCACATACACGGGATGCCCGAAAACCTTCGATCATTTTGGTCAAAATTGGTTCAGTAAAATCCAAGATGGGACATGTAATATGGCGGATAAATAACTTAATTTTGTCCAGTTTCAGAACTGGAAGAAAATTCCTAATATATAATTCAAATTAAAATAATGATTTTGATTAGAATGTTACTGCGTAAAATTAAAAGAAATTCCAATTTTGTTGTCGAATGATGAGAAATAGTATTGTATTTTTTAATATTATCATTTCGTACAATCGTTTATAAAAATTTTGCATTTACTGTTGTTATATTATATGTTTATATTTGAAATATAATCAATTTTTAATGTCATTTTTGTCAGAATAGGGTTTTGTCTAAAAAAAATTAATAATTTCTTTAAAAAAAGTTAGGTATTGTTCAATGCCACAGTTTATTTTTTTTTATGTTGTAAGAGAATGAGAGAGCTAAATTTCTTTTATATCTTGTAAATGTAATTTTGACATTTAGCAAAAAAAGTTAACTCTTAAAACATTTTGGTAAAAAACTAATTCAATGGTTACTGCAAGTATTTTTTTAGTTAGCGCAATGGAGTAAGCTTCACAAAAAATAAGTATTAGATATTTTTTTGTATACTCCAACATATCACAGAACGAAAAAAATCCGAGGCAGATCTGAATGACCCATAAGAACTTTTCCTGCAAGTTGTAAATAATTTTTTAAAATAATCACAACTTACCTATATATAAATCACCCTAAAAGGGCAAAATTTATATACTACCCAAGAAACTAATTAATTGTTTATAGAAAAAAGTTTGTTTGTAATTCGATCTTGTACCCTGCACCACTAAACTAAAAAAAAACGAAATAAATCCTGTTAGATAATCAAATTCAAATTAAAACGGGAAGCAAAATGGCAGACATACTACTAAAACTACGTTTGCAAGAGCTCGAGGAGATAATACCTTATAGCTGTTGTCTTTGATTATAGGTTAAATGAGGTAGCCATAATACATCGAAAATGTGTCATTTTAGCCGAAGGGACCTGCAGTGTTGTCAAATTTCCAAGAAATAATAAAAAATTAATATTTTATCGTATAGGTATAGCATTGTGAGCATTATTTTAACAATAGGCCTATATTATACCATTGTTTCAGAACTTGTCTTTTCACAAACAACAAATATTCTTAGGTCACCTTCCAATTTGTAGTTTGTACTTCTTTTTCTATAAAAAAAATGTAGCATCTTGTTAGTGATATTTAAGATTAGGCAACGTTATAGTGATGGGTGATGTTAGTAAGAGGTGGTTAGGAAGTGGCAACCTTGCATTTTAGGTCGGTAATAAGGAGGAACTTATTCTCTTTAGTCGGAACTTTTTATAAAAGCTTATATATATATATATATATATATATATATATATATATATATATATATATATATATATATATATATATATATATAACATTTTATTACTGATATCCAATCATTCGCAACACTGTAACGATGAATAAATTGTGTCCCTTTTATGAACGTAAAAATTTTGGAGTAACAGTCTAGGGTTAATCTATAGTTAATGTATCGATATAGGCATAAATTTACTTTAGCGACAAATAAATGCTCTTCATCTAAAAGATTTTTTTATCGTATTAAAAATCCCTCTAATGGTCTGCAATAGCTCACTAATAATTAAAAATTCATTGTGACAGTTATTATAAAATTATGGTCGTAATTACCAAATTGAAGCGTGCAAATTGAACAATAATTAATTAAAATTTAGAGCTAACAAATATTGCATTATTGATTTTTATGGTTTTTTTACTTGATAGATTTAGTAACATGTTTACTTAACGTAAAAAAATATTATTTAAATGTTGCTAGACTTAAGAGGACCGTTGAAGTTGAAATTGCTAATGTTTGTTAATTTTGTATTTAGGTTTGTTAATACTTGAAACTAAGTATTAGAAGATTCTTATATAGATAAGATATTCTTTTAAATTAATAATAGTAGTTTATAACAATATATAACAATTTCCTGAACTGCACCATAACTTTGACCAGCTTATACCTAAACAGTTTTACATCTGTTTCAGAGGAATATATTGTACTCTGCAGTTTAAAGTATTCATTGAGAAATACGCCATATTTCAGCTCTTAATTTTTATAAGTAACGATCCACCGATATTTTGAAAGAAAAAGACTCAACTCAAGTTTTCACTTGTTTGTAAAAAGAAATATCTCTTTCATTGTAATTTTTGCACAATTTATCTTATAAATGCAAATGCTTTATTCATTCTATAAACAACTTAAAATTATTTTACACACGACAAAAAAGAAAATTTATTCAATAAAAAAATTGATAATATAAAATACCAATATCACATAACTAATAAAATTATAAAATTACATTTGTCCTTATCACAATATCATGTTATGATATTACGGCACTTTTGTCTGAGTTTATAAAATCTTCTATTCTATAAAATGCCTTAACTATTAGAAATCGCTTTACCTTCTTTAAAATATATGTTATATACTTTATTACTAATTAATCAGTATGTAGTGTAAACCTTCGACGGTAAAGTACCTTGGGTTACCAATAACCGTCAATTCGAAGCCACCTCTACCGGCAATAATTGCTCCGGAGAAGGCAAGTGCTCTTGTTCTAGCACTACGAGGTGAAGCTATGGAGGTTCTACCTAACATTCCCGAAGAAGAACAGAATGATTACGAGTTTATTTTACTTTTTTGGAAATGTACAAAAACTAAGCCCGCCTCCAAGAAGTTTATAAGGCCCAAACCGCTCTTGCTTATGCCCTTCAGTTTGAATCAGCCAAACAGATGTCAAGGAACCAAGGAGGAATCATAAGAAGAGTCAACCTTTCCCAGGATGATCGCAAGACAAACTAGGAAATGTTCATGAGACTAATAAGGGAGATGCAAGAACTTTTAAACAAACAGAAAACAAATGACAACAAAAACAAAACTTTTCATAGTAGAAATAGAATCGTTGTTGGAAGTGTGATCAAGAGGGGCACGTACAAAATCACTATACTAGCAGTATTACTCCTGACAGTGATCCTGATAGTTATTGGCTTCATATTGCTGATATAGGTGATGAAGTTCGAAGGAGCGACTTAGGGAAAGTCTTTGCTCCTTACTGTGAACTTAAAGAAGTCTGGTTAACCAATAGGACCCCTGTTTTGGATTTGCTGTTTACAAAGATTAAAAAAATGCTGCAGTTGCCCTCAAGGCTTCCGATGGAGTTAACGTATGCGCTTGTCACATTAGAGTGATTTATACGAGGACCAAGAACAAGTGGTCAGTGTCGTCGATATTACCAGTGCGGATACAACGGTAGCTTTTACGGAGATTGCCCGGAAATTACTGCTGGTGGAGGCGATAACAGAACGGACCGCTACGGAAGAGGAGTACTCGTGGCGATCGTGGAGAACAGGTCTAGAGGAACCGCAACCACGAAAGGGACTACGGAAGAAGAACTTCCTACAGGTCATCCTCGAGAAGGTATGTCGAGAGGGACAGCGATCTCTAGGGAGTACGGAAGAAGAACATTCTACAAGTTATCCTTGAGAAGGTACTGCAACGACTACAAATAGAAACCCACAGAATGAATATCCGCTAGGACCTCAAAGACATTATTGGTGGATTCATCGTTGGTGAAAAAGTGTGGTTTTACAATCCGAAAAGAACCGAAGGGCGTTCACCAAAGCTTCAAAAGTCATAGGAAGGTCCGTACAACGTAGAAACCCAACTAAACGATCTGGTGTACGAAATTCAGAAAAGCCCTCGTACGAAGATGAAAGTCGTACATCTTGACAGACTGGCCCATTATCAAGGTCAAGAAGGTTGATAGGGATGATCAAAAACTTGGAAGGGGACAATGTAACGGACTTTATAGAAGTATACATTTTATAATATTAGTTTGTGTTTGTAGTTAGAGTGTTAGGTTTTTTATTTTCTAAGAGTTCATGATTATTTTACCTTTGCTAATCTCCTTTATGAAAGAAGGTCTGGAACTTTCTAGAGAATTCTATTTCCTTATTTTTGACATAAAACGCCGTTTACAGAAGGTCTAGAAATTGCTAGATTATTCTTTTTTCTTGTTTTTAGTACACCATGTAGTATGAAAATTTATATATATATATATATATATATATATATATATATATATATATATATATATATATATATATATATATATATATATATTATATATATATATATATATATATATATATATATATATATATATATATATATATATAATGAAATAGAATCAATTATTGGCGAAGTGGACGTGAAAATTTGTCAATCTACATAATTCTCGTGTTAAAAAGTGCGGAGCACTCCAAAATATGGAAAAATTCCGGGTCAGACAAATGGCGACAGCGCTGTTTCGTCCTAATATGGGACTCGACAGGCCACCGCATTCGGTACAAACCATCATCTCGCCTTTGTATCCTATAAAGCTCAGTTTAAAATCAAAAAACAGCAAAGAAGACGACAAAGGCGACATCTCGATGGTCCACTTGATAACACAAGAACCACACAGATTAACAAAGTTTGTAAATAACCGCCATATGGTGGCGCAACGGTGAATTAAAACAGAGATATGTAAAATCGAGTACACGAAACGTGCTGCCCAAAGGATAGGGGTCGCATTTTTCGGTACTGGCAACCAAGCCTACTGCTCATTTCAGCAGCCAAAGCCACGTGTCTCACCAAACGATCCCACCATATATATATATATATATATATATATATATATATATATATATATATATATATATATATATATATAATTCACCGTCGCGCAACCCTATGGCGGTATTTTTACAAACTTTGTTAATCTGTGTGGTTCTTGTGTTATCGAGTGGACCATCGAGATGTCGCCTTTGTTGGCTTGTTTGCTATTTTTTGATTTTAAACTCAGCTTTATAGGATGCAAAGGCGAGATGATGGTTTGTACCGAATGCGGTGGCCTGACAAGTCCCATATTAGGACGAAACAGCGCTGTCGCCATCTGTCGGACCCGGAGTTTTTCCATATTTTGAAGTGCTCCGTACTTTTTAACACGAGAATCATGTAGATTGACAAATTTTAACGTCCTCTTCGCCAATATTTTATTCTATTTTATTTTAAATTACACGGACAAAAACTTATCTATTTATTAATTTACTTGTTTGGCTTTGAAACACGCTGAACGTTGCTCTCATGGTGGGATCGTTTGGTGCGACACGTAGCTTTGGATGCTGAAATTTGCAGTAGGCTTGGTTGCCAGTACCGAAAAATGCGACCCCTATCCTTTGGGCAGCGCGTTTCGTGTACTCGATTTTACATATTTCTGTTTTAATTCACCGTCGCGCCACCATATGACGGTTCTTTTACAAACTTTGTTAATCTGTGTGGTTCTTGTATTATCAAGTGGACCATCGAGATGTCCCTTTGTCGTCTTGTTTGCTGTTTTTTGGTTGTAAACTCAGTTTATAGGATACAAAGGCGAGATGATGGTTTGTACCGAATGCGGTGACCTGACGAGTCCCATATTAGGACGAAACAGCGCTGTCGCCATCTGTCGGACCCGGAGTTTTTCCATATTTTGGAGTGCTCCGCACTTTTTAACATGAGAATCATGTAGATTGACAAATTTTCACGTCCGCTTCGCCAATATTTTATTCTAATTTATTATATATATATATATATATATATATATATATATATATATATATATATATATATATATATATATTTGGTTAGTTTTCCCGTGACATCTGGAGGAATGGTGTAATTGTGTATTGTTTAATGTCGTTGAAGGCGCAGTTTTCAGATTATAGCTCCGGTGAGTAAATATCTCGGTAACTATTTGACCGATTTTGACAAAAAAAAAGCATTTTAAAGGTGTTTTAATGCGTGTTTTTGAGTAGAAACATTCGTTTTCGAATTAAGTAAAGAAAATCGATTTTTCGCTATTAATAATCGTTAATAAAAAATATTTGCTGAGCACAATTAAAGACGTTAAAGATGGAAGTCGTTTTGCATTCCCAGGAAGAATAGTTCCCAAAAAGAAAAATTCCATTCGAATCTAGTTTTTTCTCAGAGTTAAATATTCTAGCGTTAATCGCGTTATTCAATGTAATTACTCTAAAAAAATTGAAACGAATTTATAATAAAATAACTGATCGCAATTTACACCGAATTAACATCCGCACTAACGAACCGTTAATCTTATAATAGTCAATTAATATTTGTAACAACAATTGTGTAAACCCATCGAAGAAGATCCCAGAGATATTTCACATCCTACCAATTAAAATAAAACCCAAAGGTAAAAAATTGGGTAATTAGATTAGTTTGTATTATTGTATTTTTGTTGCCCATTATTAGTTTCCTTAGAAAGCAGTATAATGGTGTACGAAGCTTAGGAAGTGAGTAATTTTGTGTGAATCAATTTATTCAGTTAGTTTTTGTGTAATGTAATACTTAAATTTTTCATTCATTAACTTTGATTTTGCAATGGAGCACTTAGGAGAAGAAAATTTGAAGTAAATTATCGGATTTAATTTGCCAATTATACTACGAGAGTTACGATAAAAAAATATATAACAGTATGAAACACTTTATTTCAGGTTATTCATTATTTTGTATTTTATGCGATGTTTTACAACAACAAATGACTTTAATTTTCACTTCAAGCCATAATATTATGTGCAGACCTAAAATTTGCTATGTATGGAAATTCCTATTTCTAAAAAAAGTTTATTTGACCTTGAATAACCGCTAAACAGGATCTCAAGGTCAAAGTCAAGATCATCTTCAGATGTTCCCTTTTAAGGAGACTATAATCTGAATTGGATATATGAACTATTAGAGGCTAATTTTAATATCCGTAATGCTGTTTTGTATAGTGGGTATAATGGCGTGAGAAATTCTCATGGCGAAATTCTAGATTTAGTTTTTTCCTCGTTTAATGGTACCAAGGCTTCTGCATGCTCTGATTCGGTAGTTCCAGAGGACCACGGATCTCTTGAGATCATTTTGCAAACTGGTTTTACTCAACACCTTAAACATAAAAGTGGATTTACTAAGCATTGCTGTTGTTATGCTGATTACAATAAATTACCGCTGAAATTCGTAATGATGATAAGAGGAGTTTGTTGATTGGATCCATTAATCGGAATGTTAGTATTTAATGAAACAATCCAAGAAATTATTAATAATAATAATAATAAAGTGGAGCATGACGGACATCCAAAACCTGCAAAGAAAAATAAGGACACTCCTAACAAAAGCACAAAAACATCACCCTCGGAGTGCTATTGAATGTACAATGCTTCCAAGACACCAAGGAGGAAGAGGATTGGTGGATATTGGTAAACAGCTCGACCAACAAATAATAAACTTACGTTCATATTTCCACAGGTTAGCGGACTCTTCCACACTACATCGAGCAATATGCGAGGCAGACGTTTCAACGCCGCTACAGTTGAGGGAACAAGATATTACTTCTCACCACCAAACAGACCAGGAGAAGTTACAAACCTGGCTTCAGAAGCCACTTCATGGACGGTATCCAAATGAGGTCAATCAGGGCAATGTCGACTACTCAGCGTCGAACTACTAGTTGATTACAGGACAGATGTTTCCGGAAACGGAGGGCTTCTTGTTAGCTATCCAAGACCAGGTTATTCCGACGAAGAACTATCGGAAGTTCATCATTAGAGATCCCTCAATAGAAAATGACCAATGCAAATATGGCTGTGGAACATCGGAGACAATTCAGCACATAACTGGAGGATGCCAAGCGTTTGCCGCAACCGAGTATAAGAAAAGACACGACTCAGCCGCTAAGATACTCCACGAAGAGTTAGCAGCAAGTTAAACCTATTACAGGTAGGAAAAGTGCCTTATTACAATCCGAATCCTATTCTTGAGAACAACCAGTTCAAGTTATATTGGGACCGAACGATTCTGACGGATCAAACAGTAGCTCATAATAGACCAGACATTATACTAATAGATAAAATTTCTAGGCGAACTACACTAGTCGACATTGCTGTACTTAACAACAACAACCTAGGGCCAAAATATAACGAGAAGATCGCCAAATACAGAGATCTGGAGGTTCAAATCCGAAGACGATGGGCAATGAACAGCGTCAAAACGATTCCCATAATACTGTCAACAACTGGTGTGATACCAAAGAACCTCCTGCAGAACATCAAAGGACTGGGCCTTAGTGAGCATCTGTAAAAGCCGATGCAGAAAGCAATTCTCTTAGCAACCGCGCGAACCGTCCGAAAATTCGTAGGAAATACAGCAGACAACGTCACCTAGGACCCGATAACATGGAAAGGGTTCCCACAGAGCTTCATACTTTTGGTGTCTTTGTATGCCTGGTATGAGTGAATAATCCCTGGAGGGAGTGCGAAGCCGTTTGGCTTGTAAATCATGAATAATAATAATAATTCTTCTTGAGAACAACCAGTTCAAGTTATATCGGGACCGAACGGTTCTGACGGATCAGACAGTAGCTTATAATAGACCAGACATTATACTAATAGATAAAATTTCTAGGCGAACTACACTGATCGACATTGCTGTACCTAACAACAACAACCTAAGGCCAAAATACAACGAGAAGATCAACAAATACAGAGATCTGGAGGTCCAAATCCGAAGACAATGGGCAATGAACAACGTCCAAACGATTCCCATAATACCAAAGAACCTCCTGCAGAACATCAAGGGACTGGACCTTAGTGAACATCTGTATAAACCTATGCAGAAAGCAGTTCTCCTTGTAACCGCGAGAACCGTCCGATAGTTCGTAGGAAATACAGCAGACAACGTTACCTAGGACCCGATAACATGGAAAGGGTTCCCACAGAGCTTCATACTTTTGGTGTCTTTGTATGCCTGGTATGAGTGAATAATCCCTGGAGGGAGTGCGAAGCCGTTTGCCTTGTAAATAATAATAATAATTATGTCTTTATTTCTGGCTCCATAGAATTAACAACATATTATAATTAATTACTATACAGGATAATGTAGAGACAGAAAAGGCGAAATCCAGATGTGGATAACACCTAAGTGACATCTACCCTGATCAACTCAACCCAGACTGAAAGTAAATAGGGCCTAAATAATAATTAAATACAGAAGAGAAAAGAAACAATACTTATACACCCAAGTTAGATACATTGATAGAAATTCTGGATTTTTCTTCATTAAAATTCAAAAGAAAAAGAGGAAACTATAATTTTCTTATTTGTTTATCAAATGTGTGTTGGAAAACAACATATCTAAATTTTTGTAGGCATGAGAGTTTTAAAGAAGTCCGGAAGAGAATTATATAGTTCGGCGACATTATAGGTAAAAGAGCGTTCAAACAGAGATTACTAGGCTCGCTCGCATTAAAAGATGTGAAAACAAATTTCCTTGGTGGTTTTATGCTGATACTGTGACACCTCTTAAAGAAAAGTATAGTAGTCATAGATGTAGGAATATATCTGTGATGGAGAGAGATTATATTACATTCTCTAACTTAAGAAAGTACGTTTAGACGTGCAGTTAAAACTAACTCTAACAAATAGGTTGTATATACTGAGAATCAGTTAAATAAGTGTTTGGCCAGTTATATTTATTCCTAGGTCTATTACCTGGAATAATGATATCTCTTGAACACACCAGGATATTGCGAATGCCTTTTGAACCCTCAGATACCCCCTCTCTTATATCATTAAAGCAATGTTTTTTCGAACCTATTGGTACTTCTTCCATAGATGAAAAAAATTTATAGATAAATTTAGCTATATTTGGCTGCTTTTGTATCTTATTTTTAGCCAGTCCTTGTTTCTCGGTATCTTTCCTTACCCCGGTGCATAAGAGCGGGAGCAAATCGAACATAACAACATACAGACTCATATCCATTTTATCTTTGCCTGGAAAAATTCTTTTTTAATGTTAAACAACGCATTGATGAAAATCCGCATGGTTTCTCTCATGGTCGTTCGGTAAGCACTAATATGATTAAAAATTCCAAATAATCCATTTTTTGGGTAGTGAAATGACGAAAGGAAGTAAAAAAGTTTTCTTTATGTTTTTAAATAATAAGTTGGCTACAGATTTCGCAACAACATATGTTGCATCATCAGGCAGAAGAAGACTAAAATAAAAAGAAAAGACATGTGTCAAATTAAACTGATAAAGGACCACCTAGTAGTACATATTAAAACACAATAAAATTATAAATCCAATAATAATAAAAATTAAAAAATTTGAATTAAAAACAAAATCGTAAATTAAAAATGAAGGTCTGGTTGTTGAATGGGGGAAAAAAGAAATCATTCTAAGACTACACAGTATTGACTAAAATGTGGTTGTCGGACTTGCATAGCCTTTATTTTTACTTATTTTTACGACGTTTCGATTAGGTTGTATCTCTAATCGTTGTCAAATATAAACTAAATGTTTTGTCTTCCTCGGTAAGCCTCCTGTCTTGGTCTCCATTCCAAGATTTTTCTCGTCCATCGATTGTCCGTATTCCCAGCGACATGTCCAGCCCAGTTCCACTTTAACGTTGCAATTCTCCTGACTGCATCTGCAACACCCGTTCTTCGTCGTATTTCTGTAGTCGATATTCTATCTCTGATGCTAACTCCCAGCATAGATCTTTCCATGGCGAATTGTGTCACTCTCAACTTATTTACGCTTTTCTTTGTTAGTGTTCGCGTCTCTGCTCCATATGTCAAAATGGGGAGGACACACTGGTCAAACACCTTTCTCTTCAAGCAAACAGGGATGTTCGATTTAAGTATATTTTTCAGTTTTCCAAAAGCTGTCCACGTCAGCCCTATTCTTCTTAGTATTTCGCATGTTTGGTTATCTCGGCCTAAACGGATTTCATGTCCTAGGTATTTGTAGGTGGTGACTTGTTCGATCTTGTGGGCTCCTACTGAGATATTGTCGTTTAGTACAAAGTTGGTCATAAATTTAGTTTTCTCACATTTTATTTTTAGACCAACATCACTTGACAGTCTGTAGAGCTTTTCGAACATTCTTGCTGCTTTATCCGTGCTATCCGATATGAAGACAATGTCTCGGCGAATCTAAGGTGGTTAAGACCCTCCCCGTTTATGTTTACTCCCATATTTCCTTCAAAAGAAATCTGCTTGTACATATATTCCAAGACAGTGGTAAACAATTTCGGTGAGATTGTATCTCCCTGCCGAACTCCACGTTCTATCTGAAGGTATTTGTGTCTTTGTGGAGTCTGACACAGGCTGTGGCTGTATCGTATATGTTCTTGATTAACGGAATGTAGCGGTGGTCGTCGACTGTCTAAAAGCGCCCTCAGCATTTTATATTGGTCTATGGTATCAAATGCTTTTTCATAATCAATAAATATAAGAATAAGAGGCTTATTGTATTCTATGCACTTTTCTATCAAGGACTTAAGAACTTGTAGGTGGTCATTCGTTCCATAACCAGAGCAAAACCCAGCCTGTTCGCAAGGCTTTCTGTATACTGAAGTATTAATAGTTTCGTTTGAACGGTTCACCATAATATCTAGGAAGGGAAATTGATCCTTTAGTTCTTGTTCCATGGTCCGATAACCACATTTTACTCAATCTTCAACATTGTCTACAACCTTCAAACAAACTACACAGTATGTCTGAAAAGTTCCGGAATAAAGTTTCTACACTCGAAACAGGTGGCATCATCTCTCGTTTAACGAAAGAAGCATGCAGTACGAATCTTGAAGAGTATGTGTATAAAATTGTCGAGTGGTATGCGGTTGCGTGTTTTGTGTTCATAGTACTTTGTACGAGGTCGCGAGATGGAATAAAGAAGAAGTTTTGTGTTCGACTTAATAAATCTTCCGTAGAATCATTTTCTGCGATTCAGTAAGTATTTGGTGATCAAGCTGTATCTCCCACTACAACATACACTTGGTGGAAGCATTTTAAAGACCAATGAAAGGGCGGATGTCAAGACGAAGGGCCTCATTCACTTCGAATTCGTTCCGATCGGGCAAACTGTGAATGCTACATTCTATCTGGAGGTAATGAAGCTCTTGGTATATCGTATCCGTCGAATCCGGACCAAGTACCGCGATCCGGGCAGTTGGACCTTCTCGCATGATAATACGTCATCTTACACCACAACATCTTTGAAGCATTATTGCATCCCAAATTAAATCACCGTCTTATCCCACCTACTCTATTCATCTGATTTGGTTCTAGTAGACTATTTTTAATTTCCAAAACTCAAGACCAAGGTGAAAGATCATTTTTATAATGATATTCCGGCGATTCTACGAGCTTGTATGGAGCAGATAAAGGTGATTAACTAGGGAAAGATTTATGTAGAGGGCTGATGTGAATAAATTCATTGATCTTTTAACATGTCTTCTTATTTGATTCAATTCGGGAACTTTTCGACATACTTCTTCTTGTTCTTTAGTAGCCCTACAACCCGGACTGGGTCTTGGCTGACTGCACAACTTGCTTCCATCTTCCACGGTCGTCCATGATAGTTGGGTCAGTGGATAACCCCATTGTTCTTAAATCTGACCATATATTATCTCTCCATCGCATTCTTGGGCATCCTAAGGGTCTTTTCCCTGTCGGGGCCTCCTCGCAAATTAACTTGGTAAGGCGGTTATTAGGGAGCCTATGGACATGGCCAGCCCATCTTAGGCGTTGGGATTTAATTTCTTGTACGATGTCGCTAGCGTTATATATCTGTTTGATCTCGGCATTTGTTCTTATTCGGTATTGATTAGTATTGGGGTCGTGATAGGGTCCGAAATCCTAAGAATTTTCCTCTCAAAACATCTAAGTTTCATTTCCATTGCTTTTGTCAGGGTCCACGTCTCACAGCCATATATGACCACTAGTCTAATCACTGTTCTATATATCCTGATTTTTGAGGTTCGTGTTAGGTTTTTGGATTTGATGGTGTTGTTGAGATTATACATACATCTGTTTGCTGCCTGAATTCTCCCTTTTATCTCCTCTACGATATCGTTATCTGCGGTGATTGTCGCTCCGAGATATTTAAAACTCTCCACTTTTTCAAAGTTATATGTGTCTATTGTTACATTTTGTCCTATTCTATCTCGATTCTTTTGTCTGTTTATGCACATGTATTTGGTTTTCTCCTCATTGACCATTAGACCGGTTTTCCTTGCTTCTATCTGTATTTTGTTGAAAGTTTCCTTTACATTGGTGACGGTGTTTCCAACAATATCAATGTCGTCCGCGTATGCTACTTGTAATTTTGGCCCATTTACTGTTATTAGTTCTGTTCTAATATGTGTTGTTCTCACTACTTTTTCCAGGATTATATTAAAGAGGAGGGGTGACAATGCGTCTCCTTGTTTTAGGCCACTGTTTATTTCAAACGATTCTGAGAGTTGGTTACCTATTCGTACTGTGTATAACAAATGTAAATTACATTAAACCAACTTACATAAATGAGATTTGTTGGTTATTACTAGAGCAATCCCTAGGTTTAGTGCTGGACCCATAAGAACCCGAGAAATCAAAATTGTTATTAAAACTTAATCTGCCTGTCTATTTTTTCCTACATGCGTCCTTGAAAGGAAACCCGGTGGTAGTAAAACGGGGACACCTGGTACATATTATATTTATTTTCAAGATCTTTTAATGTTGTGCGAGAATAAGTATAGGCCATAAACCACTTGGACATAATTGATGTATTTCTAAATAGAACATCTGCAATCAAATTACAAATTATTTTTCCAACCAACTTAAGAAGCCATCGAGCATCTGTTGAAGATATCGCTAATTACTTAATTATTAAAAGATTTCATTCGTTATTAACGCTTAAATCAACAGAAATAAATCTCTAACATGTGTAACATTGGTCTATTTTTGCAATAATGTTACTCTCTTTTTTTGGTGCAATATTTTTTAGCTAATTTCACTGTTTCAGATAAATAATTATACTTTCTTGAAGATGGAATATGTGATATTTCTCAAGAAAAATTAAAGAATCAATAAAACAGCTCTTAATATTTTTAAATTTTTAGAGGAAGGGTGTAAAATAAAATGTTAATTTTAATAGTTAAAAGTAACAAAAATTAACATTGTAGGCAAAAAAAATTTAAAAAAAATGCGACTGAGGAAAAGAAATTTAATGATAATATTTAAGTGAAGATATATAACTGAAATATTAAAATATTGCTGAGTATCGGCTTCATTTTGTTGTTGTTAGGTGCAGGGGCGGATCCAGCCTCTCTCCTGGGGGGGGGGAGGGGCCGGTGATATCACAAAAGTACAGTATGGCAAGCAAAAGCAAGTTGTCAACGGGGGAGGAACACCAGCAACGTTCCTATTTCTAGTGTAAAAGGCAGGGACGGGGCTATTTTTTTGAATTGAAGTTTCCGACAGGGGGTGGGAAGATGCAATCAACATATACATTCCTCGTATAAGAGGCAGAATCGGGTCTATTTTCCTGAGTGCAAAGCTCCTGGGGGGGGGTACTATCGCAAAAAAAAAACAATTTGTCAACGGGGGAGGGGGGGGGGTCAGCAGCATACACATTCCTAATATAAAAGGCAGAATCGGTTCTATGTTCCTGAACTCAAAGCCCTTGGGAAGGGGACGGGCGATCGCAAGCATACACATTCCTATACTCTATCCAAGAACTAGAGAGAGTAATAAAACTGTTACCGAAACCTCCAACGTACCTGCTTCAGTGCCCCGGTAACTGAGAACTGCCGTAAATCTAATTATATTTAAATATTATAAGGTTTTATAAATTTACTGCAACAATAAAATTTCTGATAATTCAATTTAATTTCTGTCAGTGAGCAAAGTACACCTTACAGTGTGTCCTTAGTGATTTATTTTGTTTGTGCTTGTTTTTATATATTATTTGAGATTAGTGAGATACCCAAAAGATGGAGGGCATTTTTTCCTCAACGACAACCTTATTACGATGAATGTTTATGATGCCTTAAGATATTAATATCTAGATAATAATGTTAAAAGATCTGTTGAGATGTGTTCCAATATAACAGGAGTTCGAAAATCTATCATGTACCGAACACTGACGGAGAAAAAAACGACTGGAATTGTTAGTAATTCCAAGCTATATTCGATCACATGCAGACTAAAAACCTCGTTGGAAGAAGAGATGGAAACTGTAATAAAAAGAGTTGTACATACATTTTATTATGAGAAGTAGATCTCAACCGTCGACAAAATTCTAACTAAAATCAATGAAGATCGGGATTTGCCTGAAATTAAAAGAACTGAGCTCTGGGAATTGCTCAGAGAACTTAATTTACAAAATTAATAATTTAACTGGACTTTTGAAAGATTATTTTGAATAAAGTTACTGCAGATAATTGCGAAAAATCCATATAATAAAAGAATAAAAGAAGATGTGGAAACTCGATCTCATGATCGATGAGAGAGGAATCAATTATAATTAATTTGAGCGAAGATAGCTTAACTGACTTTGATGACGAATAAGATACGTAATGTTTACCAGCGTTAACACAATTTATTATTTAAATTTTCTGTAACATATAAAAATTAATGACATTTGAATCCCTTTTTAGTGTTTAATTGTAATTCTGCAGATGGTTTAAGAAATAAATAAACTGGAACGTCAAATATTCCAAAAATGTTTTTAATTAATAATAAAATGACCGATAGCCCCAAAAAAATTTTAATACTATATTGACAAATTTATTTTTTTATATATGTTTAACTTCTTGTATTTTTGATAATGGGTGTTTTGTAAGTATTTAAATTATAACTTAGAATTTTTTGAGAGAAAAAGGCTACGTTTTAGTCTGAATGTGCCTAAAACGGTTTCTATGCCAAAATTAAAAATAATAAAACTACAGTTGTGATTTGTGTTAAATATGTCAAAATTATCTGTATTTTCTAATATATGTGAATTATTAAAAAATCATAAGAAATAAAGTAATATAATGAAAACTTTTTATTTTAAGTTTATTACTGAAATAATACTCTATGCCATAAATATTTAGTGATAAAATAGACCTCCTTTTGACGCCTTCCGATGCCTATGACAAGGATTAAAATCCTTTTTAACACTTCACACATCCAAATATCAATTGCTATCCAACCCAAATAGTCCATTATTCTAACCCATTCCTATGAAAAGTATATGTGTCTAACAGATTTTGCCAAAGACACCGGACTAAAGAACACAGGTAGTTTGCGAAGAAAAAAAAGTAAAAAATGAAAAACTCTCCTTAGTTCTTGAATAAACTATAGTAAAAGAGGCAAAATCGGGTCTATTCCTGAACTCCAAGCTATTGGGGGGGCGATCGCCCCCACCGCCAACCCACCCCTTGGATCCGCGCCTGGTTGGGTGTGACTAGAAAGAAAAAAATTGTTAATAGTAATAAAAATTTGCAGGATTTATTTTTAGTTCTCCGAATACAGTTAATATAAATGCCTCCTACACATTTCTCACATTTTTTCAACTTTTTAACATAGTTTTCCATAAAAAAAATTTTGTAATCCGTTCAAATTTCTATCTATGTCAGCTGTGATTCCTACGCGTTCATTTTTTTTTCCTACGTGAATATCATTATATTATACTGATTCATTTCGCAAAACCATTTTGGTAAACTGTATGTTGTTAACCTACTACAGCTTATGTTATATTTAATAAATATAAATAACTTTAAACAATTAGCTTTCTTTTTTATTATTTCATTTTATTGAATAAATGTATACAGTGTGTTCTACGACGAATTGCCGCAATTGATTTATCGGAAAATAGATTTAAATTTTTTTTTTTAATTTGCCAGTTTACTGAAGTCTATGGGGGCAATTCGGCTAATATATTTTCAAGATGGTGGTCTTTCCAGTTATACTGGAAGTTGATGCCTTGCTTGTTTAAATGAAACACCTTTTATGTTTGTTTGAAGGTTATAGGCAATGTTGAAGATTGAGTAAAATGTGGTTGTCGGACTTGCATTGTCTTTATTTTTATTTATTTTTACGACGTTTCGATTAGATTGTATCTCTAATCATTATCAAGTATAAACTGAATATTTTGTCTTAAGACTAGGAGCTTATATAGGGACTGTGTCCATTGAAGCGCAACGTTTCGCTTCACTGTACACACCTCAATGATTTAATGTTACAAAGTAGTGGTTGCCAAATATTAGGTATCTTAACACTCGGTTTACTGAAGATTTCATTATTGTTTTTATTATAAGCTGCTTCTATAAATTTTCTCTTTTTCATGTTGAGTTCCATATGGATTGTCGCAGCCTCAGACCATTTTATATGGTTTTGTTTATCCCAGGCGTGTTCTGCAATACCTGATCTCGACGTTTCCCCTTTTTGTGTATGAGTTTTATGTTCCTTAATTCTAACTTCTAGTGGTCGTTTGGTTTCTCCGATATACATTTCACCACACTCACATGGGACTTTGTAAACACAATCTGTCTTATCGGTACTTTTTGATTTTGTTCTTGTTAAATGAGCTCCAAGTGTATTTCCTGATTTTAAGGCTGTTTTTATATTATAACTGCTGGCAATTCGTCTTATTTTCTCCGATGTTCCCCTAATGTACGGAATTGTGAAGAAGGAAGTGTTTCTTGCTGTCCAGTGTTTGTTGTTCTAAAGTTATTTATAACATCGTCAATTAGTTTTAAAACTAATGTCCCATACCCTTATTAATAAATAAGCAAAATGTCACGGAATATCAATAAATAAAAAAAACAAGCATTTTTTAAAATGCCTTAAATAAAGGGCGAAACGTCAAATTGTTTTTGATTTTTTATTAAATAAAGAACCTAAACCCAAGAAAAAACAAAATAAAAAGAAAATGATATAATTTGTGGTTCAAGAATCT
Source organism: Diaprepes abbreviatus (assembly GCA_034092305.1). Classification (NCBI taxonomy): domain Eukaryota; kingdom Metazoa; phylum Arthropoda; class Insecta; order Coleoptera; family Curculionidae; genus Diaprepes; species Diaprepes abbreviatus. The sequence goes on from JASJET010000054.1 coordinate 13,101,235, forward strand.
GGAAAATATATATCTCACACGGAGGAATCCGTGAAAGCCGCATAAACATATATATATATATATATATATATATATATATATATATATATATATATATATATATATATATATATATAATGTTTATGCGGCTTTCACGGATTCCTCCGTGTGAGATGCAATAGCAGTGGATATATCCACATTATGCCATTGTAGTGCTGAAATCACATTCAGCAAACATAGAACTATATGGCGTATACCCGGCGGGAGGTCGGCGCGTTCAGTATTTGCATGCTTCCTTCCGCTCCGGCCTCTGCACCGCCAGGTGCATGTCGGTACCCTGATGAATCTAGTAGAGACAAAACATGTACCTCTGCCGTATCACTGTGCCGGGGAGGGTAAGTTTTGACTTTCTTCTCGGTATGGTGGTACAGGTAGGCCATCATCTCGATGGTGGTGGAATAGGATAAATTGTGTTCCTTAGCAATTTGTCCCAACTGTGCAACCGCTAACACGGAAAGGATATGGTTGGAACGAAGCTTGCATTTACTGTTCGCATTTTACTTCATATATATATATATATATATATATATATATATATATATATTATAATCATTTCTATTTGATAAGTGTGTTTCTTTTTAAAAACTGTGTTAATAAATTCTCCCAAAAAATGCCGAAATTTAACTAAAATCTTGCCACTGACAAGTCTGAATTTTTGGCATGTCATAAGATATTCATGTTATTCCTAATTCTTGATACGCGTAAGGATAGATTTAGGGTATACATACGGATACAATATTGAGCATTCACGGGAATATCTGGTGTCGATGAATTTTGAAAGTAAATTAACATTTTGCAAAGTGTTTTTCACTACTCACCCCCTTAGCTCAGTCACTTTGCCCACATCATTGTCCGTGCGCTAATGTAGATATCTAGGTTCTACCTCCCTCCTCCACCTCCATTCCCAGCAAAAAATCCTAGCTACGCCTATAGTCCTTCTCATCCAGACATGTACATACATCTAGTAGAAATATGACAGATCTAGAAAATTAGATTTGATAATTTTTCAACTTATTTCTTTTGTTTTAGGTAAGCACACCTGTCCTAATATTAACTGGAGCTATGTCGGTAAGATATCAAAAATTATAGTTAGTTTTAATTATTATAAAGACTGTCTCGAAAAGAGAATAGATTATCTGCTATATTTTTATAAATAATAGAATTTTTCAGATATTATTCATGTGACATCATTTTAATGAAAAATCTTGTAACTATTAAATTTACCAATAGCATAAAAGGTGGCATTATGATGAATTGTTTTTCCAAATAAAAGCAGGACCAATTAGAAGGTGGACGTTGAAATAATATTTCCAGTGAACTTGAATTTTTCTAAGCATTGCGTTAGCTTTTTTTTTAACTTTTTATTCAATAATACATTTTTTTGAAATTGATCACTATATATATATATATATATGTGCGCAGTTGCCCAGTGTTTAGGCTTTAGGCTGACAAGGAAAGTAATTTCCTAGAATTGGACTACCTTCATCCAGGTTCAATAGTGTACTCATCAAGTTGAAATCATTCCTCAATATCAAGTTTGTCTTCTACGGAAAAGCGCATATATATATATATATATATATATATATATATATATATATATATATATATATATATATATATATATATATATTTCCGACAAAAACACTGTACAGTAGACCAAGTACATAGGATTACAGATATAATCGAGAAAGCCCTTGAGGAGAAACAAATATGTTCAACTGTATTTCTAGACGTAGCCCAGGCCTTCGACAAAGTGTGGCATAAAGGCCTGATACACAAATTAAATGGATTACTACCGAAGCAGTACGTGGAAATATTGACCTCTTATATTACTGAGTGGACATTCAGAATAAAACAAGAAGATGAGTACTCACAACTGAAAGATGTAAAAGCAGGGGTCCCACAAGGTAGCGTATTGGGACCAGTCTTATATGTACTATACACAAGTGATATTCCTTCTATGGATAATTCAACAATAGCAACCTTTGCCGACGATACAGCTATATTGTCTGTCGGCAAGGAACCAGAAACAGCCACTGGAAGGCTACAAGAAGATTGCAACAAATTCTTAGAATGGGCAGAAAAATGGAAAATAAAACTAAATGAAATGAAGTCGATACATGTAAATTTCACGAACAGAAAGATTAAAACTCCACCAAGGCTTTTGCTAAACGATAACACTGTCCCGCTTGATAATGAAGCAAAATACCTAGGGATGACTTTGGACGCAAAATTATTATGGAACAAACATATTAACAAGAAAAAACAGAACTCAAACTCAAATACAGGCAATATTATTGGCTAATAGGAAGAAGCTCAAAATTACCAATACAGAATAAACTCCTGATCTACAACCAAGTTATCAAACCAATCTGGACCTATGGAGCTCAACTCTGGGGATGTGCCAGCATGTCAAATATCAAACACATACAAAAGTTTCAAAATAAAATATGGAGAAATATGATCAATGCTCCATGGTATATTAGAGACAAAGACATTCATAGAGATCTAAAAGTCCCACTCGTTATAGACGTAATCAAGAAAGAGGCTATTAAACATGAAGAGAAATTTCACTCCCACCCAAACGCAGAAGCCCTTCAGCTGCTGGACAACCAGAATCTCGTCCGAAGACTGAAGAGAACCAAGCCGTTTGAACTAGTGTAGTGCTATGTGAAAGCAGAGCATGTGACTGGTTTAAGTTAGCTTAAGACAACAACATTGGATAACTTTAGAAGTTAAGAAATTAGATTGTATTCGGAAAAAATTAATGGTTGGTCACTTGTGACCAGTTTTAGTTGGAAACGTGTAATTAGGCATATACGTAAATAATATATATATATATATATATATATATATATATATATATATATATATATATATATATATATATATATATATATATATAAAAGGGTGAAGTAGTCGCGACTGATTAGTCGAGAAACAATATTCCAAACTAGGGTTATTGGGGATGCAGTCTGTTTAAATTTGTAGGCCTTGGTAAGGAAAAAAACCCTTTTTTGATTCTGTCAAGCTTTCAAGAATCTTCTTCAGGACATCTCTACAATTATTAATTAAACAGTGAGAGTATTAACCTAACTATAATTATTAAGTAACTCACCAATGTGGTTTGAATATTAAACAAGTACACGTTTGAAAAACAGGGGAGAAAAACAACATTGGCACTTTTGAATTGTATTTAAAGGCATATTTTTGATGGAATTGGAAAAATTCTAGAAAGTTCGAAAACAGCCAAATGTCCTGCTTGACTATTCCACCATTTTCTAGTGACACCGGTCACCTGCCATTTATTTACGGCACCATCAGGAGGATTCACATCTAGAATTCAAAAAAATGCCTCAAATTCATTATATTTTACAAAAATTACTATATCACTTTCATAATGAATTGCTAGTGTTCATTTCTGCTCTTCCTAAAGTAAAAATGGCTCGGTGGAAAAAGATTTGTCACCAATGAAGAGCTGGAGTCTGCAGTTGATGACTACTTTGACCAGTTGAGCAATTCTTACTACAAACGGGGTATTCTTATATTAAAATTACTCTATGTGGAGAAATAAAGATCCTTTTTCCCAAACTTTTTGTTTTCTTTGTTAGGTCGGATATTTCTGGGACTATGTTATGGTTAAAAATTGGGTTTAAATAATAAATATTTTGTTTACATTTTTCAAGATTAAATTACAGGTTCAGATTACTAAAGTCATAAATAGATTTTTGTTTTGTACGTAAATTTACAGTAAACGATGTTTTCTACTATAAAACTAATGATTACCTTTTGTTTTTCATTCATTAATATTGGTTTCACCTATATTCAGATCATTCCTTTTTCTTACATTTTCAAATTTTGATTGACATCGAAACTTAACAATATTTCTGTAATTTATAAATTTCAGTAGGTACCTCGAGACAATGTATCACATATTGGGAAAAGCGTTTTCTTAATGTTTGGATAAATATAAATAGGATTATTTGTTTTCTTGTGATTATTATTTGATTTTCCTTTTTCAGAAAATATTTATTTATTGTCACATATCAGCTGTTAAATGGTCAGCTCCACGAAATTGCCTGAAAGTTTTTAGGGTTGCCTATAAGAGGGCACAGCAGTTGAATATTATCGAAATACTAAATTTGAAATAAGATTGTATTGACTTTTTTTCATTATGTTGTTTTTAGTTTATTAGTTGAATATTTCGCTTTACTTTACTCGTTAGAATTTTTGGTAATATATTTTAAATTTGACCCTCGAACTATCTCGAACTAAGTTGAACTAATTGGATTTAATTTTTGAATATTTCGAACCCATTAAGTAGTTTGTTATTGGGTATTCATTTTGTAGGACGAGGCAGGTTAGATTATTAAGATATTGGTTGTCTCAGTCTGATTTTAGTACTGGCCAGTTTAAAGTTGAGATAGAAGAATTTTTGTATATATTTTCCGGAAGTAGTTGAAATTGTATGATAAATTTCAAGGGTTCGAGATTATGGCTACGAGATTAAGGTTATTTTTGTTGGATAGATTTTCGATAGACGTTTTTATAAAGTTTATTTTGGTAACTTCCGTTGGAAGAAATGTGCTAGTGATTTGAGAGAAATCGTTCTCTTTTGGCTATCTGACGCAAGAGCGTGAAGAAGTGGTTTTAGTTTTACTGTTTTCCCAAGTTAAGGGACTTGGTCATAAATGGCCGATTAAAGAAACAAAACCGAGTCGGGGTGCAAACAATTTTTGGTAATTTTGGTCGTTTCACTCTACAGCCAGTTTGGCGATTATTTTCTTCAGCCAGCCAGAAACAACGGCTTATCAGTTAGCAGATGCCACCATCTTCTTGAGTTCGAGGTATGTACATATTTCTTTTGAAACAATCAGTTTTTGTGTTTAAGCAAAATTTAGCTAGGCTTTGCGTAGGCCTTTTGTACGACTGATTGAGTAGGAATTTTTATTTCTTTATTTTAGGGTCTTAGGAATAACTACAGTATTGTCTTTGGGATAAGTACAATATGTCTTTGGAATGAATATATCTTTGGAATAATTATGTCTTTGGAATAATTACGTCTTTGGGAAAACTATAGTATGTTTTTGGAATAGTTATAATGTACAGTTTGGGTTTTCGTGCTGCACTTCTGGGATTGTGAGCCTCTGAAAGGGATAATCTCCATATTGAGCCAAGTCAACGTCCTTTCTGGGGAAGCCGTCTATGTCACAGGCCTTGTTCAACCACCTGTTTTAAAGTGATTCAGCTAAGTGCCTAATTTTAGCCAAAGTATGTACACAGGAGTTTCTGATTGTTAAGCCTAATGGGTATTAAACCTGTATTTTGAATCGTTTAGTTATCTAAACACAGTTTTCTGTTCGATTACCTAGAGGGCTAACAGGTAGGGGATTCTTGTGTATATGTTTTTGAACCTTTCTAATTAATAGATTTTAAATATCTGGACTTTAATATTTTTTTTAATGATATTTATCTTTTGGTAATTTACCATATCATATATTTGCGGCGAACCAGTAAACTATGTAAGGTGAAACGCAGTCGACTTCGTTGCGCTACAACCTCAAATTTAAATGTTTTATTTTTGCGATACTTTACTGTAATTGAGGTTTTTATTATGGTTCCATTTTTTTTAGAGTCCCAGAGCGGCCAATTAACCCTTTAATTATTGTTTAAATTAATGAATATTATAATGATACATTTATTGAAAATTTTAATTGCTTAATAATTGAATATTTTGGAAACTAGTTATTTTGTTCAAATTGTAACATACTTTTCAGAAAAATTTTGTTAAGATTATAAGTTGATTTCTATGACCTAATTTTGGATTTATCTATCACTTTTTTGTGTAACTTTCTATTGCTTATATTTTTGTTAACTGTCATTTAAACACTCATTATCTCTCTCCTTATCTATTTTCTAATTCTTTCTCTTTGCAGATATTTTTGTAGTTTTTTTTGATATTGCTTATTTTTTTTATTACTGCAAAGTTGATAGTCTCCTGCATTGTTGGGCTTATGGACCTTCATAGTCTAGTTTAAAATAGAGTGTGTTCTTTTCTTCTATAACTAGGCTATGTCGACGTAAACCTTCCAAGTGTAGTTGAATTGTTTACTTTTGGATCGGTTTGCCGTTCACTGTGCAGGACACTGTCAAGTTTAATTTACTATTCTTTTGTTTTAATATTCACATTTTGCTACGTCATAGAAAGACAATAACTTTCGACTAAGTCAACAAGGTTTCTCTATTTCAATTTAACATTTGTAATCGCAATTCTATCAGATAGCCTCATTAGAGGAGCTTGCAATAATTCACACTGGTGATAATTTTTTCCAGGGGTTGGACTTATTATCTGGGAAGGGGTATACCGTGAGGAATAAATGTATTGGCCTCTATTTAATTGGTTTTATTTCCTATAATTTTAAACTAGGATACTTTTAAGTACTTAGACTCTGCGATTTATTTACCCGGATATGTCATATTAAATATTTATTCTTTTCCAAGTTTTCTTTACTACAATTGCTCGTAGTATAATCATTAGGGCTCATTCTAAAGTAAAATTTGGTGGCGCCTTTTTCCCGATTTAGTCATTTATAAAACTTACACAGGCAATATATTAAAAATAGTGGAAAAATATAAAAACAACGAATCTACCCTGAGATGAGCTATCGTATAGGTAAACTCCAGTCAGCATTAGGACAATCATTAGGTAAGTCTGAACTGAGGTACCTTACAGGGTGTTGCCAGGATTTGGTAAGGCGTTTATAGTTGGTAATAATATATTATATTTCATGGTAAAATTTTGAGATTTCATTTGCGACAAAAATTCTGAGTTTCACTGGCGGAAATTAATTGCAATTTTAATTACTCAGTTAAGATAGTTTTTTTGTTAGGCAGCAATCCAAAGAGTTTCAACTACCCTCTCATTTTTCCTTCAAAATATACTTCGCACTTTACAAATGAAATTTTATACTACTTTTTGGATATTTCCAAAAAAAAAGTTCCAATTTCTCCCAGAAAATCGATTCACAACGTTCGAAATTAGGAGCATTCAATAACCCTGGTGCTTATAAACAAAAAAACCCGTAAATGTGCTTGTCACTATAATAATTTAAGAACACGAAATAGGAGAACGGTTTTTTTAACCTTTTTATTGAATAATCCATTACAATATTTACCCAATTAGGCCCACACAAAAAACCATAGACATGACAATTTAATCAACGACCTACGTTTACAACTTAATTGCTGCCACTAGATAAACCACATTAAAACAAAAAATATAAAAGGTAATAATCGATTGCACTAACATTGTGAACTTTAATTAACTTATTTTAGTCAAGGTAAAGTGCTCATTTTGTTTATTTATTTTAGTACTTTTATGAGAGTATAATACAATTTGAAAGCAAAGCGATTTACCACAAAGCGCACGTGTGTGATTAGTGGATTTGTGTAAGTACATAATATAATTCTTGCAGCCAATCCTAAGCAATATAAAATGAATCACCTCAGTAACCTTTAATTAGGAACGTATATCCAAGTCTGATTCATTTGTAAGAGATCATACTTTCAAGATAAAATAAATGGGATATGAAGCATTGATGCTATATCTAAATACAAGAAAATAAAGTAGAAACAATTTCTTTGGATTATTATATATATATATATATATATATATATATATATATATATATATATATATATATATACAGGGTGAGTCAACGATTGGATGAAGTAGGTTTGTGCCTTTTCGGTGAAATTAACAAAGAAACTATATTTATTGTTTGTTACAGTTTATTTTTACGCAGATTTTAAAAATATTTAGGACTCTACAGGGTGAGCCAAAAAACTAGGACAGCATAAAGTTGTATTTTTTTAAATAGAACACCCTATATACGAATCGTATTTTCGATTTAGTTTATAATTTTAAATCTTTTTTATTAAGGGTTTACTATAACAAAACTTTATAGTTTTTGAGATAATTAAGTTTAAAGAAAAAAAGTCACATTTTCAAGCATCAATTCAATCCTAAATAACGTTTTCAATTTTGTGACAAATATATTCAAATTTTTTGGAATTTAGCAAGGCCAAGGACAAGTTAATATAATTTTTACCTAATATTTGCAATAAAAACTACAGGGTGTTGAACACATCGGCAATTGAAACAAAAAAATTACCTATTAAATACTGAGATTAATTATTTCTTTTTAATAAGTGTTCAAATAAACGACCCTCTTGTGCAATGCACAAATTTAGTCTTTTTTGCAGATTTTCTCGGACCTTGGACAAAATTAGTGGCGTTATTGTTCTACAGGTATCCCTAATTCTGTTTCGCATATCTTCCACTGTTAATATAACCCCATAGGAAGAAATCTAATGGGGTGATGTCGCAAGACCTTGGTTGCCACTCAATGAAACCCCCACGTCCAATCCATTTTTGCGGATATCGTTGGTCCAAAAACGCACGAACTTCACGATGGTAATGCGGAGGCGCACCATCGTGCTGGAACCACATACTGTCGAGCTCATCCCTATCGAGACCTTGAAGCAGTTGGGGTAGTTCTTCTTGTAGAAAGTTCAGGTAACTATGGTCATTTAGTGGTTCATTAAAAAAGTGGGGTCCAATAATTCGATTATGATGAATACCACACCAAACATTTAATGACCAGTGGTTTTGATGTTGCACCTCTCTAATCCAGAATGGGTTTTCTGTAGCATAATAATGCATGTTGCGTCTATTTACGGCACCGTTACTTCTAAAAGTAGCTTCATCACTAAACATTACCTTGCATAATAAATTTGGATTTAATTGAATCTCCGCATTTATTGTACGACAAAAGTTTACACGACTTTCAAAATCCTGTCCATGCAATTCTTGGTGTAACTCCATGTGATATGGATGATACCTATATTTCTTGGTAGTACGATTAGCGGTGGATTGTGATGTTTCACATAATGCTGCTAACTGACGGCTACCAATATAAGGATTTTCCTGAACATTTAACAATACTTGTAGTTCTTTTTCTTCATTAGTTACTGGTTTGTTGACCACTTTACGTTTTGGATAACCAACAGTACCAGAAGAATCAAATCTTTGCATTAAGTTTTGAAAAGTATGGGTATTAGGCTGGCGTCGATCAGGATACTTCATTTTGTAAATTCTTTGAGCAAGAAGGCAATTTTTTTGAGCCTCTCCTATTGTATAAATCATATCTATTAACTCATTCTTTGGAAAATTCATTTTACAATATAAGATGAATGCAAAAAAAACCAAACTACACTACATAAAAACCAAAAGAAGCGATTGCGGTTATAAATTTGACACACAGAAAAATGTTCTTTTACATTGTTTTTGCCATGGCTACTATGATAATGAAGACTATTTCTGTAAAAAAGTATGGAAAATAAGAAAAACTGAAATATCTCAAAAACTATTATAAATAGGTATAGGATATATTGAACAAAATTTTTAGGGTTTTTATTACTCTATTAAATAACATGAAAATATACAGGGTGTACCACTTTAAAAAAAAGATATTTATTCATTTAAACTTGTTCAAATTTGAGCCGATGTGTTCAACACCCTGTAGTTTTTATTGCAAATATTAGGTAAAAATTATGTTAACTTGTCCTTGGCCTTGCTAAATTCCAAATTTGAATATATTTGTCACAAAATTGAAAACGTTATTTAGGATTGAATTGATGCTTGGAAATGTGACTTTTTTTCTTTAAACTTAATTATCTCAGAAACTATAAAGTTTTGTTATAGTAGACCCTTAATAAAAAAGATTTAAAATTATAAGCTAAATCGAAAATACGATTCGTATATAGGGTGTTCTATTTAAAAAAAATACAACTTTATGCTGTCCTAGTTTTTTGGCTCACCCTGTAGAGTCCTAAATATTTTTAAAATCTGCGTAAAAATAAACTGTATCAAACAATAAATATAGTTTCCTTGTTAATTTCACCGAAAAGGCACAAACCTACTTCATGCAATCGTTGACTCACCCTGTATATATATAATATTCCAAACTGGGGTTATTAGGGATGCAGTCTATTTAAATTTGTAGGCAAGCAAAAGAATTAGTAAAAATAGAAAAACAAAGTTAAGAAATTATTTGTTTGATATTTTTTACATAATATGAGAGAATTTAATAGGAAACCTATTCGCCTGGAGATGGACTGTCCAAGAGGCTCAAATGCTTTTCTTTTTCCAACTTTAAGATATAACTGTAAAAGGCAATCAGACTCTTATTCATGGTGTTACTTTCTTCGTTAATGTGCATTTCAAGGAAGAGCCTTTTGTGATAAGCAGGAACTCTTTCCAGAATCTCAATGCTATCCCAGTTAATATTGTGGTCTTGATGAAAGACATGTTCAGACAGAGCACAAGAGGGTAAACCTCTATTAATGTCACTACGATGGGAAGGAGTCTGCCTTTGAGACTTCTAGAAGTCTGGCCTATATAAACTAGTTAACAGTTGGAACAGGAAACCTTATAAAATATGCAGGACGTCTCATTTAGTTGTAACGGCGTTTGGTTTTAGAATAAATTTTACAGAGAGTAAGTAATTGTTTTCTTGTTATTTTAATATCTATATTTTAAAAATATTCATCAGTTTGTCAGTAAGAGAGTCTGAGTGCCATTTAGAGTTATAAAGTTGGAAAAAGAAAAGTATTTGAGCCTCCTGGACAGTCCATTTCCAGACGAATAGGTTTCCTATTAAATTCTCTCATATTATGTAAAAAATATCAAACAAGTAATTTCTTAACTTTATTTTTCTATTTTTGTTAAATCTTCCCGCCGGATGGCGTATATATGTTTATGCGGCTTTCACGTATTCCTCCGTGTGAGATGCAATAGCAGTGGATATATCCACATTACGCCGTTGTAGTGCTGAAATCGCATTCAACTATATGCAACTCCGTGTATGAATAAAGTAAACCTATATACGCTATCTGGCGGGAGGTCGACCAAGCCGCGTTCAGTATTTGCATCCTTCCTTCCGATCTGTCCTTTGCAAAGCCAGGTGCATGTTGGTACCCTGATAAGTTTAGTAGAGACGAAACGTGTACCTCTGCCGTATCACTGTGGCGGGGAGGGTAAGTTTTGATTTTCTTCTCGGTATGGTGGTACAGGTAGGCCATCATCTCGATGGTGGTGCAATAGGATAAATTGTGTTCCTTAGCAATTTGTCCAAACTGTGCAACCTCTAACACGGAAAGGATATGGTTGGAACGCAGTTTGCATTTACTGTTCGCATTTTACTTCATTCATGCACGGAGTTACATATAGTTGTACGTTTGCTGAATGTGATTTCAGCACTACAACGGCATAATGTAGATATATCCACTGCTATTGCATCTCACACGGAGGAATCCGTGAAAGCCGCATAAACATACATACATAATATATATATATATATATATATATATATATATATATATATATATATATATATATATCCTTGAGCTTGTAAGTTTATTATGGTGGGAGACAACCTTCCAGCTATGTTACAGCAACCTGCAAATTTTTCTAGACACGATTTGCCCCAGTGATAATTAGATGCTGCCACGTTTTCGGTCCTGGATAGTATGTTCCGATACCCAACCAAATGTATCGAGACTAGCAATGTATCTCATTAAAAATATCATTCTAACATATCGGATATCGAAGCCAAAAGTATCGATACTCTAAAATATCACATCGTATCGCCCATCCCTGTATTGATGTGTCTCCAAAAACTTTTTTTGGAGACACGTTTTTGTGAAATTAATTGTATTACTATTATTTTGACCTCCCATACGCTCCTGAGAAATTAGGAATTACTCACTGGACTCTCTTGATATCCACGTAAAAAAAATATGAATAATTGTCTGATTGCAATTTGTTTCCTGTTCAAATTATATATAATTTTATTAAAAACAAAACTTAAGGCAAGACTACGTAATGTACGCGTCTTGCGACCATTATCATCAATACCAGGTCCGTCATATTTATGGACTGTGACTAAAGTGATATCACTTTTTATTTATTCACATGCGTCAGCTTTTACAACTATTATCATTTTTTTCGTACGGTTACTAGACGTTAAACGCGAGATCTCATAAAACATTCATCACCTTTCAAATATCACGGCCATCTACTGTTTTCGGGTGAGTCAATAGCATTTTTGCAACTATTATAAACGAACACGTATCAAGAAAACTGCTAAGCGTAGATCCTTTTCTTCGTTGTTATGGGATCTTTATAAGATTTGCGTAAAAAATGTGTAGTTATAGGTGCGTTAAAATACATTAAAATTAGTCACAGTGCTAATGCATTTCAAAGTCTTTTTGTTATTATATGTCCAATAAGACTGTGATTGTTGTATACGATTTTTTGGTCGCTACTGCAATACTTGGAGTTACGATTGCTTCTTCATATTTACCGATGCATGTTTTTGAATGAATTAAAATTTTATGAAATTTTAGTAGTAAGTCAGTAGTAGTTATGTTCGGAATTTGCTCGTGTTACATTTTTTACGTTTCCGTCCGTTCGAAGGTAAGAACGTAATTCTATGTATAGTAGAGGGGAGGATTAGTAAGTTAATAGGTTATCTCTAATGGGGACGATCATATAAAGAGGTCCATTCGCTGCACATGAGTCAAATGGAGTCTAGTACCCAATATTTTATATATAAATAGTTTGCAAGGCATTTATCATTGAAATAGAAAATATCATAAAAAAATAATTAAATACGGAACTTCATTTGATTCATTTAAAACAGGTGGTCGTAATAGTGTGTGATTTGGCAACGTTGTAATTTTATTGTTAATTTTTATCTCTAAGTGTCTAATCTTACTCATTCATAATAAATAATAAATAAGTTTATAAAATAGTAAGATGTTTGCTCATAACATTCAAATTTGTTATGGCAAAGAGGCTGATAAATTTGTAAGTTCCAAACGTAAACAATGTCATCAGCAGGGGCGGATCTAGCCTCTCTCTTTTGGGGATGGGGGTGATATCAGAAAAGTATAGTGTGGCAAGCAAAAGCACGTTATCGACGGGGGGGGGGGGGCACCAGCAATATTTCCATTTCTAATGTAAAAGACAGGATCGGGTCTATTTTTCTGAATTTGAAGCTCTTGGAGAGGGAGGGGCGACCACAAGAAAAAACAAGCTGCCGACAGGGGCGATGATGCGAGCAGCATACACATTCCTAGTATAAGAGGCAGAATCGGGTCTATTTTCCTGAACTCAAAGCTCTTGGGGGGAGGGCTATGGCAAGAAAAACGAGTTGTCAACGGGGGGGGGGGGGGGAGTGCCAGCAGCATACACATTCCTAATATAAAAGGCAGAATCGATATTATTTTCCTGAACTCAAAGCTCTTAGAAGGAGAGGGGCGATCGCAAGCATACACATTCCTATACTCTATTCAAGAACTAGAGAGAGTAATAAAACTGTTACCGAAACCTCCAACGTACCTGCTCCAGTGCCGCAGGTAACTGAGGACTGCCGTAAATCTAATTATATTTAAATATTATAAGCTTTTATAAATTTACTGCAACAATAAAATTTCTGATAGATCAATTTAATTTCTGTCAGTGAACAAAGTACACCTTAAAGTGTATCCTTAGTGATTTATTTTGTTTGTGCTTGTTTTTATATATTATTTGAGATTAGTGAGATGCCAAAAGATATGGCTTCCACATCTATATTTATTCCAAAATCGGACATTTTTTCCTCAACGAAAAACTGATTACGATGAATGTTATGATGTCTTAAGATATCAATGTCTAGATAATAATGTTAAAAGCTCTGTTTAGATGTGTTCCAACTCGACAGGAGTTAGAAAATCTACTATATACCGAATACTGAAGAAGAGAGCCTATGACAAGGATTAAAATCTTTTTTAACACTTCACACATCCAAATATCTATTGTTATCCAACCCAAATAGCCCATTATTATAGATCGGTATTTTTGATTATAAAATTTCTAACCCATTCCTATTAAAAAAATATGTGTCTAGAAGATTTTGCCAAAGACACCGGACTAAAGAACAGAAGAAAAAAAAAGGATAAAAAATGATTTATTACTCTCTCTAGTTCTTGAATAAACTATAGTGTAAGAGGCAAAATCGGGTCTATTTTCCTGAACTCAAAGCTCTTGGGGGGGGGGGAGCGATCGCCCCCCCCCCTGAATCCGCGCATAGTCATCAGAATGTAGTGAATGCAAAAAAAAACGTAAATTAGAACAAAATTTTACTCCACAACGTGTATGTTCATCACAATAATTAATTAATTTGTATTATGTCAGAATATCAATGGATTAAAGTTTTCATTTGGAATGTATTCAAAAATCTGTTGTGCGGACTCATGCAACGTGGCTAAATATTTCGACTCTAATTTAATGCAGGCTAATCTTAAATTTTATATTCTTTTTTATTGATATCCCTGTAAAACCCACTGTCAGACAGTGGCGAATTTTCCTTAGATTTGTAGGTTTACGCAACCCCCCAAAAAATTGTAAATTAAAATAAAAGATACTAATAAATATAAGTACAAATATTTTTTTTTAATTTCTACTAATAATTTAATGATTAAATTTAAATCAATTTTTTATCTAAATTATACGCAAACGGCTGTCAATTATTGAAATAATTTAACTTGCTTCGCCTAAATATTAAGAATAATTTGTCTGTATTACAGTATCACGCCTGGAAAAGTTATCGCTTTGCTGGTGTGCAATTTTAATGCAATCCAAGCTATTCTATTGGAGCTCATACAGAGTTTCCTATCTTAAGACTTGGATATTAATTCCGTCTTATAAACTTTATGTAGGTTGCAAGTCAACTTGCAAACTTGTGTTTAGTTTGTCCCAAAAAAAATCTGCCTCTACTAGGAAAATTTGTCTTATGCAACCCACTGGACGAGTATTTGAACAGTTTCAAGTAAAAGTTTCTTCAAGCAGAAATTAAACCATTCCTTTAGTTCAGGTTAGAATACAATCGTGGTGTCTACCGTGCCGGTATTTCTATGCGTGATGTCTACTGTTCCGGTATTTTAATTTTTGTGAAAGTGACTATGTTTTTATCTTGATCAAGTATTTTGTTACCTTTTAAAAAGGTTAAAAATGTTTGGTGAGAAAAAAATATCCAAAATTAAGTGCTCTGTACAAAACTGTGCAGAGAAATACAGCGATTTCCGAATTCAAAGGATTCCGAATTACAAAGGAATTTATAAAAACCATCGTGTATGTGTAAGACATTTTTAAAATCTCTTGTAAGCACGCACGTGAAAAATAAATGTACTGAACGTGTAGTAAACCAAAAATGTCCGGACCATGCTATTCGCCATATTGGGAAAAGTTCACTTATAACAACAGTGAATACGCTGTCGCCGTAGGAAAATTATACTGACAAGGGTAGAGAGAATTCGCATAGCTTTCCGAATTTGTATCGACATAAGTAGTTGAACAAAACGGATGATAGAAAGAGATGACATGATGTTTTAAACTCACCTGACTGATCCAATTCGTGTCAATTGATTATAATCTCTGGATGTCTGCGATACTAGTATCTTACTTTTAAACAGTTAAGTCTAACATAATTGTTTTCATCAACACAACTCATAAAAAATTTGAGAAATAACAATTTGTCATATATTTGATTGATTTTTAAGTAATATAAAATAAATTTAATTCAGAGAAAAAGCAAATATTTTAATGACAATCAGTAACTTCATAACAACGACACTATTTTTTTGACTTTTAACGGTTAATTTGACGTGCCATAACGTCACTTTCGCCAATTAGGCACCGAACATACTCCGGACATTTTTCGTTTGACAGCTCCATTACAATCTGTCATCCATTTTGTTAGGAAATCCGTGCTTGTAAGAGATTCTAGAAAAGCGGTTAAATATAATGCAGTTCCTGCTCTCTATCTTCCTGTATGTGTGATTAAAACCAAGTGAGCACTTTTTTATTTTCTAGAAAACATGAGCGGCTTGTCGAATGGGGTGCAAGAAAAATAAAAAAAAATTATAAACATGCTACTTACGCGCATTGTTATGCTCATCAATTAAATTTGATAATATTAAACGCTGCATTCGCCAATAAAAATATCTGCATATTTTTTGTCAATTTAAAAGAGATTTGTTTTTTTTTTTTAAATAATCCTCAAAGAAGCGCAATACTAGATCAAATTGTTAACAAACGCTTACCTCGTTCGACCCTAACAAGATGGAATTTTAATTTTAGAGTTATTTGTACCATATTCGAATACAAAGACAGCATTCTAGAGATAATGGAAAAAAATCTTAGATATCAGTAGAAACGTTAGTACCACGAACCAATCCTCAGGGTATATCAAAATTCTCAAAAGCATGAGTTTATAGGCAATTATTTAAAAACAGCAGATTTATTTTATTTCTTACTGATTTTTTGATTTTAAAAAATTACATTTTGTTTTTTCTCTCCCTCTGTAATAATAATGAACATTTTTAATTTCCTGGTATCAGAATATGTTACATATACTGTTCTAAAAACCTTATTATATATTTCTATATAAAAGAGGTTATTTAATGTATAT
Source organism: Diaprepes abbreviatus (assembly GCA_034092305.1). Lineage (NCBI taxonomy): Eukaryota > Metazoa > Arthropoda > Insecta > Coleoptera > Curculionidae > Diaprepes > Diaprepes abbreviatus. The sequence goes on from JASJET010000054.1 coordinate 13,117,851, forward strand.
ATAACAGATTTTTATACTTGCAAATTAAAAATGTAATCTGAAATTTAAAATTTATTCATTACTCAAGGTTTAAATAGCCCGCCTTTAATATTTAGTTGCGAGTGCATCCGCGTTGGCGCTAGCAATCATTCAAACAATATATTATCTGTGATCACTCTATTAGGTTATGCTTTATGCTCCTCCCTTTCTTTCAATTCGACGGCCACACTTTTTATGCGGAACATTGGAATGTAAACGAGAATTATCATTTATTATCATTTTATCACTGTCACGGTAGTTTCAATCTCCTATTTACAAATTACTTAAAGAAAGTAATAATTCGAAACAATTACCAAACCAGATTACGCAGATAAGCTAAACATATAGAAAATAATGCGGTTTGCCAAGTGTATATCTTTAAATTCTTTAGAAACAAGTGATTATAACCTAATTCGAAAAAAATATTTTTTAGAGAAAGTGTGTTTTATTAACGTTTTTACATGTATGAAATAATTGAGAAAAAATTCTTTACACACAAACCTAAATAATTATTAAATTATTGTTAAGATGTTATTTCCTCATTTTTTATATGAATTTTTTTTTAGTGGCTAATCATTTTTTAGAACAACATGCTATAATAATTAATTAAAACATTTCATGTAAAAAAACTGAATTTTTAATTATGAGTTAATTTTTTTCCGAAGAGTAAACAAATAATAACTTGCTTACAGTCATCGTACTTGCAACGCCCAGGAGCTTTGGTAGCAAATTGGACAGTTTTAATTACGAAACCATAATAGATATGATATATTTTCTATATATCTTTTATTCTTTATGAAAAAATGGGTAAAATCTTTTTTTTTGGTACATCTCGATAGGATGATGACACGAACTTGATATATAAAACTGGACTGATCAGGCATAATCCCTCCCTTATAATAAAAATGACGCCACCATGCTCCGTGCCATTACGTGCAAATAATTGCTTTGGCAACAATGAATTCCCTAAGTTTTTATTATATTGGTGAAAATGTATTTTTGACATTGACTGAATACTTTTCATTTTTCAAAGAATTTATTTTTGATTTTGCTGTTTTATGGATTTTATCACATTTTATGTAACGTTTTACTGAAAATTTCAAACAGGAACGTGAACTTTGAGGTTTTTTTTGGTATTTTAAAAAATGCGATTCTTCATCGTAAGACGTGCAAATACCTCATCTGGTAAATTGGAGTTTATTTAATTGGTAAGTTATAAAGCATTCAATAATAATTATATAAAATTTTACCTTAGAATCAAATTGTAAATTTAAGGGTAACAAGTTTAATCTTATGGATATGATGTATGATAATTTTTAAATACCATCAATATTAAAGTTTTCTAAGAGAAAAGACTCTTCAAATTAGAGGGCTGAAGCAAATTGGTCATGATCATAATTCTTTTATACATCAAATGAGTAACTCTATTCAGAGCATTTCTTTGGAAAAAGTTTTATACAAGAAGATAAGCAAAAAGTTTGTGGTGTACTTCTTACAAATAAACTGCCTGAAAAAAGCTATGAAGCACTGTTTGATGTAAACATCTTGAAGCAACTAAACTTCGACTTAATAACATACACTGGCTCTACAAAAAAAAGTCCTGAATTAGGTGTTCATTAACCAACAACAATATCGTTTTACCATAAAGTTAATGTTCCACTGACATATAAAGCTAAACATCGAAACTGGTATGGTGTTCAAATTTAAAATTATTATACGTTTAAAAACTAATATGCCATATTAAAATAGAAATAAATGATTGCATATAATATGAAATTTTTCAATATTATTAAGCATGTTTGGATATTACATAAATTTTACTTTTATGTATTAGTTTTGTCTAAAAATAAAATAATAACCTTTTGTTTGAATATGTTATTAATTAATAAAACAAGAATTCTGGATTTTAGCTCAGATAGGAAATTTGTGTCATGAAAATCCTTTATCAAAGTAGTGAGAAGCTGCGATTGATTACTATTTCAAAAATTCAACTCTAAGAAAGATCAATTCCAGATCCTCAAACAGTTAAGTAAATGGAAAGTTTGACCTAGGGTAAAAATTAAAAGTTGCTAGTAAATCTTTATGTATATATTTAGATTAAAAATGATTGTATTAATATAAGAATTCTCTTGTATTTTCAAGCTTTTTTATATTTAAAGTGTCTTAATAAATATTGTTTTGTTTACAATTAAATATAAACTGCTTTAACACTACCCCCTTTAGAGTTAATTTTTTTTTTATAAAAATGGTTTAGTACATAATGTTACTTTACTTTATTTAAATTAAAACTCCGTTATTATGAAAGAAATGTCAACATTATTATGAATGTTGTTAACCCTATATAAATACCTAACATATCAGTTCCCTAAAAGCTCGAGGAGAAAATAATTTTAACAAAGACCTAATCGAAGCTATTTTTAAATGGTGAAACTCTTTTACTTTGTAATAGATTATGTGGACATTTCGATACCTTACATTAAACAATATACTATATAATTCATGATACAAAATTTTTCAAAATAAATGCCTTAATACGTTTTTTCGTTAACTTCTTATACTCACATTTTAGCTATTTTGCTAAATAACAGTTTTATTGTAAAAAATAAAATATGTAAACAGTCATAGAAAAAGCATTTTCATTTATTTATAAGAACTGACATTTCATGCTTGTTATCTAAAAATAATAAAATTGTTACATATTTACGCTGTTCCAAAGAAGTTAAAAAAATTAGCTTTATTGGATTTGCTTTAAACAGAAAAATTATAATTTTGAGGAAAATAAAAGTAAAAATTCAAGTTAAATATTGTTTTACAGAAACAATTATCCTGAGCCCCAATTCTGTAAGCATATTTTTTGACATTCTCTTTCCTTATCTCTTTTAGGACAGTGACATACATAGTGTGTTAATACTCACTGAACAAAGATAGAAGTTTCTTATTATGACATTCTTTTTCCCTTTACTCTTATAGAATCGAAGCCCCGTTTTTTTTTATTGAATATACTCAATTAACCTGTCAAGTAAAACAAGGAAGAGCGATTTATTGTTTTAGATATAGTATAAAAAGAGATAGTTATTGTCTAAACCTGTTAGAATAATAGAATTGACATTCATACACGACACATTCACGCCAATGTAAGAAATTAGCAGGGAATTCAATGTTGCCGTGCAAATCATTGCACCTAATGGCAATCTATAAGGGGGGGGGGGACAAAAATTATTTTTATGGGCAGTCCAGTTTTATATGTCAAGTTCGTGGAAGACGATAAGCGTGGTAAAATTGAAATTGTAAAATAATGACACGGTCTAGAATGTGTGCGCAGCGCTCTGACAAAAACAAGTATAACTCGACTTGCAATTGAAATTTTTCATCGTGTGACAGCTCATTTTATAAGTAACAGCTTATGTTAACTTAATATTTTATTATGTTTCACTTGTATTTACTGATAAACAAACTACGATGATTCAAATTTTATAATTTCGAAATGTTGACATCTCAATTGTTTATAAGAGAATATGGAACAATAGCACGAAGTAAATCCTAACATAGGTTATATAAAACGATCGAAATTTTCTTACAGTTTAATAATTTTTTTAAATTCTCTGAAAATTTTGGATATAACCGGAGTTATTGCAAATTTAAGAAGTAACGGCTACTCGTTGCAATACAGCAGAGGCGTGAGCTCGAGGCACACTCTCACTCTGCCTACAAAAATGATGCACGAAAATTTTTTATTATAGCTTTATTAATTTTTTCATGATAAATACTTTTCAGTTATCCATTTTTCTAATACCAAATATAACAGCATAATAATCGTTTTCTGTTATATTTTTTTCGATTTACTCAGTATATCCCTAATTTTTTACACACCCATCCTCCAAATCCAAGGTTTCTTGTGAAATGTTTTTAATTTACAAACCAATTAATTATATATTTTTTAATTAAAAATGGTTTAGAATAGACAGAAGTTAGTTAATTGTCTAATGTTATTATCTCTTAAGTTATCAAGGAAAATCAATGACTGTTTCTTTCACTAAAACACAGCTTTAAGGTTATATATATATATATATATATATATATATATATATATATATATATATATATATATATATATATACATATATATACATATATATATATATATATATATATATATATATATATATATATATATATATATATATATATATATGCGGCTTTTACGGATTCCTCCGTGTGAGATGCAATACCAGTGGATATATCCACATTATGCCGTTGTAGGGCTGAAATCACATTCAGCAAACGTACAACTATATGCAGCTCCGTTCATGAATGAAGTAAAATGCGAACAGTAAATGCATACTTCGTTCCAATCATATCCTTTCCGTGTTAGAGGTTGCACAGTTTGAACAACTTGCTAAAGGAAACAATTTATCCTATTCTACCACCATCGAGATGATGGCCTACCTGTGCCACCATACCGAGAAGAAAGTCAAAACTTACCCTCCCCGCCACAGTGATACGGCAGAGGTACATGTTTCGTATCTACTAGACTCAGCAGGGTACCGACATGCACTTGGCTGTGCAAAGGACAGATCAAAAGGAAGCATGCATATACTGAACACGGCTTCGCCGACTTCCCGCCGGATGGCGTATATATGTTTATGCAGCTTTCACGGATTCCTCCGTGTGAGCTGCATACAGTTGTACGTTTGCTCAATGTGATTTCAGCCCTACAACGGCAGAATGTGGATATATCCACTGTTATTGCATCTCACACGGAGGAATCCGTGAAAGCCGCATAAACATATATACGCCATTCGGCGGGAAGTCGGCGAAGCCGCGTTCAATATTTGCATGCTTCCTTTTGATCTGTCCTTTGCACAGCCAGGTGCATATTGATACCCTGATGAGTTTAGTAGAGACGAAACATGTACCTCTGCCGTATCACTGTGGCGGGGAGGGTAAGTTTTGACTTTCTTCTCGGTATGGTGGTACAGGTAGGCCATCATCTCGATGGTGGTAGAATAGGATAAATTGTTTTCTTTAGCAATTTGTTCAAACTTTGCAACCTCTAACACGGAAAGGATATGATTGAAACGAAGTTTGCATTCACTATTCGCATTTTACTTCATATATATATATATATATATATATATATATATATATATATATATATATATATATATATATATCCTTGAGCTTGTAAGTTTATTATGGTGGGAGACAACCTGCCAGCTATGTTACAGTAACCTGCAAATTTTTCTAGACACGATTTGCCCCAGTGATAATTAGATGCTGCTACTTTTTCGGTCCTGGATAGTTCCGATACCCAACTCTAATCTCATTAAAAATGTCATTTTACATATCGGATATCGAAGCCAAAAGTATCGATACTCTAAAATATCGCATCGTATCGCCCATCCCTGTATTGATGTGTCTCCAAAAACTTTTTTTGGAGACACGTTTTTGTGAAATTAATTGTATTACTATATATATATATATATATATATATATATATATATATATATATATATATATATATATATATATATATAGTTTCTTATATATTTTTACTGGGAATGGGCTTTTTTACAACACCAGTTATGTTTCTGCAAATTTTTATAATTTTTGGATTAAACCCTCATCCTATATCGCGTTTTGATTTTTTCTCGATTGATAGGGCCATATTTTTCGTTATAAAAGGACTTCTACAACTAGATTGACTAAGAAAATTTAAGACTTAGACCTGATCTAGTTTTCATGAAAGTTAAATCTTCTAGTTTGCCAGTTTTATTTTGCTTATGATATTGTTATAATTTGCATCACATATGTCAACAAATATACTTTTATATGGGAATGTTAAGGATAAAAGCCTATAGATAAAGCCTTGATATCAGCGATAGGAATAGTTATCTATCGAAAGTAAACACAATATTCCATTTTTGTCGGTTTTCTAATAAGAAAATTAGTGTTTGAAGGTCATAGACAATGATGTTTCTTGCGAATATCTGTTGGACTTCCATTGTCTTTATTTTTGTTGAATATCACGACGTTTCGGCTAGTAGTTATCTCTCGTTTTCACTTGAAAATTACTAGCCGAAACGTCGTGATATTCAACAAAAATAAAGACAATGGAAGTCCAACAGATATCTACTACTTTTCAAGAAAATTAGTTTTTTATTGATGTATTTTTAAAGTTCACAACTTACTTCACTTATGGTTGCACTTGTCAAAAGGGGCGGATCCAGCCTCTCTCTTTGGGGGGGGGGGGCGGTGATATCGCAAAAGTACAGTATGCAAGAAAAACAAGTTGTCAAGGGGGGGGGGGGTGCAAGGAGCACACACATTTCTAATATAAAAGGCAGAATGGGTTCTATTTTCCTGAACTCAAAGCTCTTGAGAGGGGGGGGGGGGGCGACCGCAAATATACACATTCCTATACTCTATTCAAGAACTAGAGAGAGCAATAAAACTGTTACCGAAACCTCCAAGGTACCTGCTCCAGTGCCGCTGATAACTGACAACTGCCGTAAATCTAATTATATTTCATTATATTTAAATATATTTTATAAAGTTACTGTAACATAAAAATTCTGATAGTTTAATTTAATTTCTGTCAGTAAGCAAAGTACACCTTACAGTTTGTTCTTAGTGATTTATCTTGTTTGTGCTTGTTTTTATATATTATTTGAGATTAGTGAGATACTCAAAAGATATGGCTTTCACCTCTATATTTATTCCAAAATCGTTGAACCAGGGCATTTTTCCTTAACGAAAAACTTATTAAGATGAATGTTTATGATGCCTTAAGATCTCAATATCTTGATAATAATGTTAAAAGCTCTGTTGAGATGTGTTCCAACATAACAAGAGTTGGAAAATCTACTATGTACTGAATACTGAAGGAGAAAAAACGACTGGAATTGTTAGTACTTCCAAGCCACATTCGATCACAGGCAGATGAAAAACCTCGTTGGAAGAAGAAATACCTCGTTGGAAGAAGAAATGAAAACTGCAATTAAAGGGGTTGTATATACATTTTACTAAGAGAAGCAGATCCCAACCGTCTTCAAAATTCTAACTAAAATCAATGAAGATCGCGATTTACCTGAAATTAAAAGAACTGATCTCTGGAAATTGCTCAGAGAACTTAATTTTTGCTGGGGAAAACCAGATAGAAAAGCTGTTCCTATAGATCGTTCGGAAACTGTCCGTTGGAGAAGTAAATATCTCTCTCAAATAAAAGGTAGAGTTGCTAGAAATAACACAATTAACAAAATTAGTAGTTTAAACTTTTGAAAGATTTTTTTGAATGAAGTTACTGCGAAAAATTGGGGAAAATCCATATAATAAAAGAATAAAACAAAATATGAGAACTCGATCTCATGATCGGTGAGATAGAGGAACCAATTTAAGCGAAGATAGTTTCACTGACTTTGATTAGGAATTAGAAACGTAATGTTTACTAGTGTAAACACAATTTATTATTTAAATTTTTGTTTTTATTGTATTTTATTGTTTAGTGTTGTTTAAATGTTTTTTTATATATTTTTATTTTAGTGTGTCCCACTCTTTAATTTTATATATATATATATTTAATTCTAATTAGCTGTAAGTTTTTTATTATTTTATTATTGTCTTTTTCTTAAGCGTGTAGAATTAACATGTTTATCTTATTTTTTTGGGGCTATCGTATTTCCATATAATAAAGTAAATTAAATTAAGATATCAGTAAAATAGAAATAAAAATAAGTAGGTCTAATATTAATTACAACATAAAAAAAGTAATTGCATTTGAATCCCTTTTTAGTGTTTAATTGTAATTCTGCAGATGGTTTAAGAAATAAATAAACTGAAACGTCAAATACCCTAAAAATGTTTTTAATTAATAACAAAATGACCGATAGCCCCAAAAATATTTTAATAATATATGGAAGAATTTATTTTTTTATATATGTTTACCTTTTTGTATTTTTGACAATGGATATTTTGTAAGTATTTAAATTATAAATTCGAATTTTATTATATATTATTATAGACCGGTAATTTTGATTATAAAATTTCTAACCCATTCCTATGAAAAATATATGTGTATAACAGATTTTGCTAAAGACACCGGACTAAAGAACACAAGTAGTTTGCGAAGAGAAATAGGATAAAAAATGATTTATTACTCTCTCTAGTTCTTAAATAAACTGTAGTATAACAGGAAAAATCGGGTCCATTTTCCTACACTCAAAGCTCTTGGGGGAGGCGATCGCCCCCACCCCCTTGGATCCGCGCCTGCTTGTCAATGCAAATCCCCTGCTGCCAAATTAAACCGGTTTTAAAGTTAGGTTATATTAGTGAATTAGGGGGTTAATTCCTATTTTGAAAATATTAGTTTGGTTAAAAAGAATCAGTACCTTTAAGGTGAAGTCTGCGTCTGAAAATTTGAAAAATTACTTTTTTTTTCAAGAAGCTAATGCAGAAAAAAAATCTTTATTTTAGAGTACTTAATTCTTACTAGAATACACTAAAATCCTATTCTTTTATTTGGGTCCTTACAATTTTTTTTCCACTTGAAAATTTTTTCCCATTTTGAAACTTTTTTCCTTCTGTTTAGATTACTTTTACAACTTTCCATACTCGCTAAATCTACAGCTTTGTCTTGATCTGAACTCTGAGATAAGTATTTTCTTCTCCTTGAAAAGATATTTCTAGCCAATTAATTAATTATGTGATTTTAATTATAATTTTTTTTTTCAGTACCATTTTTATAATAAATTTAAAATAACTCAAGATATCAACTTCTATCAATAATTATAAAAATTATCCATTATCCATCCATTAATTGATAACAAAATCGTTATTTTCAAGTCGAAGAAACACATATAAGCACCCAAATGGGGGATTTTCAATTTGTTTCGTTGTTTTTTATGCATTTAAAGAAGAGTGTTTATATACATTCGTGAAAACTGTAATATTGGTTTAAAACATCTTAGTATTACCATATCTAAAAAAGACCGGTACGTGAAAGTCTAAAAATCATTTAGAACAGAACAATTTCCTTCAAATCTTCTATAACAATTTGGGCAATTACGCTTGATACCTATGCTCTCATTGCGTAAACTTCCGTTTGATTTTAGAATTTTTCTTTGTACATAACATCAGGTGACTTTTAAGTTGGTTTCCACAGCTTCTAAGACGTCACTTAAAGGTATATTAGTGTAATTTTGAATGTTGTCTCATTTCTTTATAATTATATTTGTTGCTAAATTTATGGAAGCATTTATGTCTAGTGATAATAAGTCTAATAATGTAAATGAGTTTTCAATTTTATCATAATTATTGTAAGTAATGAAACGTAACATATCGTGTGATTAATATTTATATTTTTAGTGTTTTTTTTAATAATGGTAATTTACTTTCGAGCAAAAATAACGGTGTATAACGGTTTTTATCTACAAATTCTTTTGGATAAGACTGCTTCACCTGAAATTTGACAGTAAGTAGAGATTGGCCTAAGGATCAAAATTTATATAGTTTCGATGTGTGCTTTTACGCTGAAGGGGGATTAAAAAGTTGATTTTTCATCTAAAAAATGCATGTTTTAGAGCGATCTTCCACGAATAACTCATGCACTTTGTCAAAAAATCATCAGGAATAAAAATAAAGCCTATAAAATGACAAATCATTGCATTTTTTTCTAATATCTAACACATAATACGAGTTGTGGTTTGTTACAGGTAAATTTTTTTTATCCCAAACCGTATATATATATATATATATATATATATATATATATATATATATATATATATATATATTGTTTTCCAGATTCTTGAACCATAGATTATATCATTTTTTTCTTGGGTTTAGGTTCTTTATTTAACAAAACAATTTGACGTTTCGCCCTTTATTTAAGTCACCTTCAAAATTTCTTTCTTTTTATTTATTTATCGTCCTAAAAATATTTTATATAATTAAAAATATTTGTACAAGAATATATTTACAATTTTAAAAAACAAACACTTTAAAACAGTATTTAAATTTTTTAAAAAGTATTTAATTTTGCCAGTACACACCCTGACATTTTGTTTATTTATTAATAATGAAATGAAACTTTTACATCATCTATTTACGTACTGAGGATACATGGAATGCGAGTGTGTTTTATTTTCTATATTTTACAAGGCACCAAAAAAAACCGAAAGAACGCATACATATAATTTTATGTTTAAGAGGGTATTCAATTTTGGATGTTTATTAACAGGATCGAATACTTAATATTTTTGTTTAAATTAGGCTGGTCAAATTTCCTATATATGTTCTGTCGTTAACAGTGTTTTTATCTTTTTTAATTTCTATCCTTTCCTTTATCTGCAATTTTTGGTAATGTATATATTTGTTTTTAATTATGGTACTGTTATAATCGAAGGTATGTTTTTCGTCCTGTGTGTTTATTTACCGCTGTTGAGGCGTTTGTTGTATATTTATGGCCATTCAATCTGTTTTTTAGTAATTGGCTCGTCATGAATATATATTTTTTAGGACAATTTGTACAAGGGATCGAATATACTACATTTGATTTATTTATGAGAGGAGTTTTAATTTTTAAATTAGTAAATAGTTCATTTAATTTATTATGAGACCTGTGGCATACGATAATATTATGCTTTTTTAAAATGTGTTTTTTTTTCTGACAGCTCGCTAGTGTAAGGTAATGCTACATATTTTTGCTGTAGCTGCAAAAATATCATCCTAAAAATATATAGGCATGACGGGCCAATTACTAAAGAACAGATTGAATGGCAATAAATACACAAAAAACGCTTCAACAGCGTTAAATAAACACACACAGGACAAAAAACGTACCTACGATTATAACAGTACCATAATTAAAAACAAAGATATGAATTTTCAAAAATTGCAGATAAAGGAATTGATAGAAGAAAAATAAAAACACTGTTAACGATAGAAGGAATATAGGAAATTTGAGCCACATTTACACCAGCCTAATTTAAAGAAAAATATTAAGTATTCGATCCTGTTAATAAACATCAAAAATTGAATATCCTCTTAAACACATAAAATTAAATGTATGCTTTCTTTCGGTTTTTTTGGTGCATTGTAAAGTATAAAAAATAAAACACATTCGCATTCCATGTATCCTGAGTCCCTAAATAGAAGACGTAAAAGTTTCATTTCATTATTAATAAATAAACAAAATATCAAGGTGTGTCCTGGTAAAATTAAATACTTTTTTAAAAATTTAAGTACTGTTTTAAAGTGTTTGTTTGTTTTTTAAAATTGCAAATATGTTCTTGCATGAATTGTTTAAAAAATATTTTTAGGAAGACAAATAAAAAAAAGAATAAAATTTTTGAAGATGTCATATATATATATATATATATATATATATATATATATATATATATATATATAAAATCATTGAATTATATTACTAATTTTTTAATTAATACAAATATAAGTTTATGAAAAATAATATTTTTTATAACTTTATAAAAAAAATGTTTAACTACCAATTTGCATCATCGGCTTTATCTGAAAGAATTTCCAGGTAATTCCCTATTTTCACCGTCGTACACTGGACTCTATTGTGATCAGTAAGTAGAGACTATATTTTGATTCCAAAAGTAATATTTTACTAATAAAAAGAAACCCTTTTTATGTCCATTACAAAATGAAATTGTTAATTACAATATTCGTTTCGCTGGTTCAAAAAATAATAACAATTATATTTAATTCTAGTAAATAATTATACTAATTTTCAATTTAAACGTAAATAATGATACCTAGAATAGTTCAGATCAATGTATCTAGTTTATTGACCTGTCAAGTTTTAAAATAATAACGGGTACACGCAACCAATTTCGTTTGTTTATTTTTTTTTGTAAACTAAACTTTAGGGGTTTACTAGTTTATCCCCAAAAGCCATAAATGTAAATTCTAAATATACGATTGGAGTGTGTTGTACCTGAACTTTTAGCCTAGAGGCATGGAGTATAAAAAGCTTTAAATGTATTTTTAGGATACGACATTTCATCGGCTAGTCATTAAGAATTTGTCAGTTCTGATCGTGTTTTTAGTGTTAGAATTAATTTCTCAAACAACAAAAATAAATTCTCTGTCTGGCGAGAGAGATTTTCCTATGAATCTTTGATACTTTCTTTTAATGCCCGCATTGTCAAATTTCTACGTCATGTCGTAGAAATATATGACATTCCAAAAGTAATAAATATGATTTTATTAACCTACTAAAATTTGAAGATATTTTGATCTCAAAATATATTTCAATGCTCGCACCAAGTTTCAAAAAAATATTAAAACAATTTATGTTAATGTACTATTTAAAAAATGCTCAAGAAGGTGAGATATGCCCTTTTTGCATTTTTTAAAATGCTCATTCAATCCAGTGTAGTACTCTCCAGAGTTGTTAGCCCTCCGAAAGAGTTTTAATTCTTTTTTGACTGATAAGGTCTTATTTTTTTCGTCTCCTCCAATCTATCGATAAATATATATATATATATATATATATATATATATATATATATATATATATATATATATATATATATATATATAGCCGAGGGGGGGGGGGACACCAGCAACATTCCCATTTCTAGTGTAAAAGGCAAGGTCAGATCTATTTTTCTGAATCTGAAGCCCTTGGAGAGGGGGGGGGCGATCACAAGAAAAAACAAGTTGTTGACAGGGGGATAGGATGCGAGCAGTGTACACAATCTTAGTATAAGAAGCAGAATCGGGTCTATTTTCCTGAATTTAAAGCTTTTAGGAGGTAGCTATCGCAAGAAAAACCAGTTGACAACTGGCGGGGGGGGGGGGGGAGTGCCAGCAGCATACACATTCCTAATGTAAAAGGCAGAATTTTCTTGAACTCAAAACTGTTGGGAAGGGAAGGGACGATCGCACGCATACACATTCCTATACTCTATTCAAGAACTAGAGAGAGTAATAAAACTGCTACCGAAACCTCCAACGTACCTGCTCCGGTGCCGCAGGTAACTGAGGACTGCCGTAAATCTAATTATATTTAATTTTATTTAAGTATTATAAGCTCTTATAAATTTACTGCAACAATAAAATTTCTGATAGTTCAATTTAATTTCTGGCAGGGAGATTCCACATCTATATTTATTCCAAAATTGTTAAACCAGGCCTTTTTTTCCTCTACGAAAAACTTATTACGATGAATGTTTATGATGCCTTAATATATCAATATTTAGATAGTAATGTTAAAAGCTCTATTGAAATGTGTTCCAACATGACAGGAGTTGGAAAATCTACTATGTACCGAATACTGAAGGAGAAGAAAACGACTAGAATTGTTAGTACTCCCAAGCTACATTCGATCACAGGCAGACGATTTACCTGAAATTAAAAGGACTGAGCTCTGGAAATTGCTCAAAGAACTTAATTTTTGCTGGGAAAAACCCGATAGAAAATCTTTTCTTATAGATCGTCCGGAAAATATCCGTTGGAGAAGGAAATATCTCTCTCAAGTAAAAGGTAGAGTTGCTAGAAACCACACAACTTACAAAATTAGTAATATAACTGAAGTTTTGAAAGATTTTTTGGAATAAAGTTACTGTTGAAAATTGGGAAAAATCCATATAACAAAAGAATAAAAGAAAATGTGGAAACTCGATCTCATGATTGGTGAGATTGAGGAACCAATTATAATTAATTTGAGTGAAGATAGATTCACTGACTTTGATTACGAATTAGATCCGTAATATTTACCAGCGTAAACACAATTTATTAAAAATTTATAAAAAATGTTTTTAACTAATAATAAAATGACCGATGCCCTAAAAAATTTTAATATTATATGGACGAATTTAAAATCCTTTTTAACACTTCACACATCCAAATATATATTGTTATCCAACCCAAATAGTCCATTATTATAGACCGGTATTTCTGATTACAAAATTTCTAACCCATTCCTATGAAAAATATATGTGTCTAACAGATTTTGCCAAAGACACCGAACTAAAGACCACAGGTAATTTACGAAGAAAAAAAAAGGTAAAATATGATTTATTACTCTTTCTAGTTCTTGAATAGACTATACACCAATCGGATGTGGTGATTAAAAATCAAAATAACAAAAATTAAGCTTTATACACATGTGTAGTAAGCAGTGTAGGCGTCACATACTCTAGGAATTTATTCAAAATTTAATTATTTATAACGCCGTAACATTGCTAATAAATGAGGTATCGATTTCGAATCTATGCAATTTTATTTCAAATTTAATGACGACAGTATTTTCAAAATTGAAATGATTTATTACCCTCTAGTTCTTCAATAAACTATAGTATAAGAGGCAAAATCAGGAAAATTTTTCGGAACTCAAAGCTCTTGGGGGCGGGGGGGAGCGATCGCCCCCACCTTGGATTCGCGCCTATATATATATATATATATATATATATATATATATATATATATATATATATGTATATATATATATATATATATATATATATATATATATATATATATATATATATATATATGAAGTAAAATGCGAACAGTAAATGCAAACTGCGTTCCAAGCATATCCTTTCTGGTTGCACAGTTTTAACAAATTGCTAAGAAACGCAATTCGTCCTATTCATCTATAATGTGGATATATCCACTGCTATTGCATCTCACACGGAGGAATCCGTGAAAGCCACATAAACATATATATATATATATATATATATATATATATATATATATATATATATATATATATATATATATATATATACATATATTTCACTATTATATTTTTGCATATTCTATTCACTTTTTAAACAATTCATTATCAAAATCTTTTTACGTGTAAAAAAACAGATTTTTTAAAATAAATAGTATGTTAATTTCAAAATCCTATTGTTAAATGCTTTAGGGCGCTTCTGTATATATATATATATATATATATATATATATATATATATATATATATATATAAATGAAAAGAGCCACTTATCATTCGGATAATAAAATTAATAACGAAAAACTCATAAACACAAATTGCACAAGTTCAGTTTCCATTTTTCCGAAAACAATGGCACGAGAGAACTAGGTTAATTATGTTTATATTTATTATATTCAATGATAATGATTAAGGTCCGCTTTTAGCTAAATGAAAATCTAAATTTTATTACATTGTTTTAGCCAGCGGGGTGTTTATTTTAATAATCTTCCATCGTTATAATACACATATATCATTCTGATATTTTTATGACACACCACAATTCTCGAGGGCATTTAATCTAGGAGTACATAAATTGTTCATCACTTGGGTTAAATCAAGTATTTACATATATTTTCTGCCCCAAATCTAGGCTTGGTACTAATCATTATCCTCAAATGATGTCAGGCCTTAAAACTGAATAATCATTTTAGGTGAATATAATTTTAAATTAAGGCTCTCACACTGATTTATCATTCTGTCTCGGAGAATCTGATGAGGGGGGGGGGGGAAACTTGATAAAAAAAAAAGCAGCATTACAGGCGGTATCCCCAAGAGTTCGATGATGAGGAAGTCGAAATTTTTCACGTTGCAAATGCGATAAAAGAAAATTCTTCCCATTACAGAATTTAGTGTAGCAATTTTGGGACAAAAATTGATTGAATATTTTTTAACTTACAATAAGCATTTGATATATTTTTCAAAGCTCTGAGAGATAACAGAATAGATTTTAAATATGCCAGCATTATACTCGTACAACATATAAACTAAAACGTCACAAGAACAGTGAATAAAGAAAATATGGAACAAAAGCTAAACCGTATTAAATTGCAATAAATTGGTTCAATGCGTGTACGTATTTTTATTCATTTATTACTTAAATTAACTATAGTAAATGAATTTTATACATTTAAAGTACAAATTTATTGTACTCCAAATCATTTCTTGAAAAGTAAAAGTTGTGAAAAATGATCATTGCTTGGGTATGTAATGAAATATTTATGGGAAATGAACTCGAGCAAATCTTATGTCAATAAATCTGAAATAAAAAGTATAACTAAGTCACTGATTACGGATTTATTAAATGAAAATAAATACACTTTGTTGTTATAAAACGAAAATAAATACCGTTGTATCTGTCAGATAAAATCTAAAGTATATTTATAATTAGGTTTAAAAATTTGAGTGACTTAATCATTAATATATAATGTGCGCTTTCGAAAATGTATGTTTATGTAACTTGGTGATAAAAGATAAACTAAATATGCATTGAAATTTCAATAATAAGTGGAATAAATAAATGTTTTATATTATTACATCGTGATTTGATATTCGGAATTTTAAATATTTTGAGTCGAAAGTGGAACTTCATTTTGTTGTATTGTAGCTAACAAATATTAGACTTTGAAAAATAAAATGTAAATGGAAATTTTCTTTTTGGAAATCATTCTTCCAGAAGGTACAAAACAAATAGATTTTAGGTTAAAACAAGGATAAGCACAGGCAAGAAAAACTTTGTCGAAGATTCCCGACTTAAGAAAATATTTGGTGTCTTATGAGTCATCGTGTTGCTATGATAACCGTCAGATGATGATCTCCCTTGTTGTTAAGTCCGCGCTAAGAAAATATACGTAGGAAATTCTATTTTTATCGACTTTTTTTTAATTATTATGTAATATCATAAACCAAAGGCCTTCGCCAGGGATGTTGTCTATCACCAACTCTCTTTAAAATCTACCTCAATGAAGCTTTAAAGAATTGGAGAAGATCATGCAGTGAAATGGGAGTAGAATTAAATAATGATACCCATTTATATACGCCTCATTTTGCAGATGACCAAGGGGTAGTGACCCAATATAAAAAAGACCCCGAATTTATGACGAGGAAACTATTTAAAGAATACGCAGAGTGAGGATTAACTGTCAACTTCAGTAAAACTAAATATATGTGTATCGGTGGAGAAGAAACAGATTTGGAAGTAGATGACAATATCATAGTAAAATCTTGTTCTGATTATACCTACCTTGGAACAAAGACCAGTCAAAATGGACGAACTGAAGAAGAAATATTGTATCGAATAATTAAAGGGAAAAGCTATCGGTTGCCTAAACTCACTATTATGGTCAACAGACATCTCCAAGGATAGGAAACATCTTTTATACAATGCAATATTTAAAAGCGTTGTATTGTATGGATGTGAAACATGGCAAATAAATAAAACTTTAGAACGTAAACTGCTGGCTCTTGAAATGGACTTTTGGCGAAGAACTTCCGGAAAGTCAAGGATCGAACGGATAACCAACGAGAGAATTAGAGAGATTATGGGCGTAAAGAAAACTATTCTCGATGAAATCGAACAACGTCAGCTGGTATGGTATGGACATGTGGAGAGAATGACGGACGAACGTCTACCAAAGCAAATCCTAAAATGGACACCAAATGAAAAAATAAAAAGAGGAAGACCAAAAGTTACCTGGATTAAGGGCATTAACCGAACCATGTCCGAAAGAAACTTACTTCCAGGGGATTGGGAAGACCGAAAACAGTGGAGACTGGGAACCGAAAGGCGTAGAACGCTATGAAACCGGATATATATATATATATATATATATATATATATATATATATATATATATATATATATATATATATATATATATGTATAATATCATAACATATTAAAAAACGTAATTTCCTGGAATGTATGAAATTTTACGACCGATAAACAGTTGCTTTTATCTAAATGTCCTTGGCTTCTCCCTATAATGTTTATCCAATCAGTAGCTAGAAATTGTAACATTCTAACTTCTCCAAATTAACTGCACAACCCGGCAATGTTGCTTATGACCAACAATTATGTTGTAATGTGTAACGACTGGCACTTCTTTTTTTTTTGATTAAAAAACGTAATTTCCTGGAATGTATGGAATTTTACGACCGTTAAACAGTTGCTTTTATCTAAATGTCCTTAACTTCTTCCTATAATGTTTATCCAATCAGTAGCTAGAAGTTGTAACATTCTAACTTCTCCAAATTAACTGCACAACCCGGCAATGTTGCTTATGACTAACCATTATTTGTAATGTGTAACAACTGGCACTTCTTTTTTTTTCATTTGTGATTTCATTTTGATTTTAATAGATTTTTATTGCTTTTTCAAAGATATTAGTTTATCTTTGTGAAACAAAGTGAATTAAATTACCAACAATAGTAGAATACTGTATAATTTACAAAAATAAACAAATAAATAAATATGTGAAGTACACGTATCTCTTAAGAAAGAAGGGGTACGTGATAGAGTACCAAATTTTGTTATGGCACATATAAAACTGTCTCACTTTTTCTTCACGTATTCGTAGAAATTTTTTCTGTAAACAGCCGTCGACTTGACAGTTTCTATTTTAATCATAAATTTCTTTGAAATAAGCTCAGTATTATTGGTAAGAACTGGTTGCCAAAGATGTTTTTTGTACTGAAATTCTGCAACAAGCATTATAAAATAGCACGCTTTTCTTCAACATCTTTGTTCCTAATAGTATTTTTCCTTCTTTTTGACACCTTAACATAACTTTTTTTTTTCTAAAAAAATGTTTATATATATATATATATATATATATATATATATATATATATATATATATATATATATATATATATATATATATGCCCGTCAATCACTTTTGCCATGTCTATACGAAAACAAGTAGGACTTCAAAGTTCTGTATTTCAGTAAGGAATCATCACATGACAATTCTGACAAAAGCATTTAAAAGCTCTTTACGAGTACTTGCAAATGACATAAAATGTAAGTCGATTTTTAATTTTTTAAAGGTTTTAATCGAGAATAAAAAAATTAAAAAAAAATTTTTTTCGACTTTATTATATTCAGCGCCATTTTTGTAAAAAAGTTTATGAGAAAATTCTAATCAGACATTTTTTTAAAGTTTTCCAAGAGGTTTAAATTACTTTTTTAAAGTTTGATCTAAGTGTATTTTTGACTAAAATAAGGTCCTTCTTACGAAAAAAATGACCTTTTTTCAATGTTTTATATATTCTTAACTGAACTAGATTGAGAAAAATTTCAAAGAAAAAAATTCCTGTTTTTACATGCAGAATGACATTCCGAAATGTTATCCGCGAATTTCATTTTTTTAGTTTTTCGAAAATAAAAACGATAATATGCTGTTTACGACTGTTCACTCAGTATGATGAACGCGTTATTTTCGGACAATTTTTCAAATGTTTTGACATGACAACTACACAGTTTTAACGTGTGTTTCGGGTCATTGTCGTGTTGAAATATAATTTAGACCGAAGCAAACGTCTGCCAGATGCAACTACATTTTCTTTTAAAAAAATTTTATAATCTTCTTTCTTCATAGTACCTTCAATTTTTATAAGATCGCCAATCTTTGACCCTGCAAAGCATCCCCACACCATTACCGAACCTCCACCGTGTTTAACAGTAGGTACAATAATACAATACAGTCACTTACAAAATTTTCACCTGTTCTTTTCCTCACAAAAATTTTTCTTTTAGATCCAAAAAGTTCAAATTTAGATTCATCAGACCAGAGTACCTTCTTCCAATCTTCTATGGTCCAATGTTTATTACTTTTAGCCCATTTGAGCATATTATCGTTTTTATTTTCAAAAAAAAATTAAAAAGTCAAAAAAAAAATAAAAAAATGAAATTCGCGGAAAACATTTCGAAACTAATGAAGGTCATTCTGCATGTAAAAACAGGCATTTTTTCTCTTTGAAGTTTTTCTCTATCTAGTTCATATTGAAATGAGTTTAAAGTAGTAGTTTCTCTAACTGTTGCGGATGGTAAAGTTGAGATTTCCACATTTTTTTCCTTTTTTACACGCGAATACTTTAACTTGACTCTTACATCATTGATATTTACCGAATTGAATCATCATCTAATGATGATAATGTCAGAGAAGTATGACTAAATATAATCAGACTGGCTTAATGATGTTAATATTTGGAAAGATCTATAAATGTATGGCATTTTCTGTAGTCCAACTCGTAACTTCATTGTTATATATATATATATATATATATATATATATATATATATATATATATATATATGTATATATATATATATATATATATATATATATATATATATATATATGTATATATATATATATATATATATATATATATCGGTTTACAACGTTCGACGTCTTCTGATACCCACGCCATCTATTTCGGTCTGTCCAGAGATTCTCTTCCAATTCTCTATCTCTCATCTCTTGGCCGATTCCTTCTCTCCAACTAAGACGTGGTCTTCCTCGTTGTCGTCTTCCATGGGGTGCCACTCTAAGATCTGTTTAGGCAGTCTCTCCTCTGGCATTCGCAATACGTGTCCATACCATCTCAACTACTGGGTTCCAGTTTCATCTACGATTGAATGCTGCACGTTCACAATTTGTAAGATTCTGTCGTTGGTAATTCTTTCCAACCTGGAGCGCCTCCATAAGTTCATCTCTATAGCTTCTGGTTTCTTTTTGATTCGCTCTTTCAGCGTCCATACTTCGCAGCTATAAGTAGTTATGCTTTTGGCAATTATGATGTATATTCGGTGTTTGTTGTTGGAAATTGAAAAGTCCAGTCGACATCCAACAATGGGTCAGCCATTTTAAGGACTTACTCCAGGCACCAGCTACAGAAAACAACGTAGATGAAAACCAACAAGAAACCACAGAACTAACAGATGTTAACATCAGTGAAGCAGAGATGCACCTAACAATTAAGAAATTAAAAAACAGAAAATCACCTGGTACCGACCAAATTACGAATGAGATGCTAAAGTACGGAGGTCCCAGCCTTGTCACAGAGCTCACTGTTCTATTTCAAAAAATACCCGCACAACGTCAGTACCCAACGAATGACGGAAAAGCATCACAATTCCGATCCACTAAAAAGGATCAAAGAAACAACCCGAAAATTACAGGGGAATCAGCCTACTGAACAGTTCAGCCAAACTGTTAATCAAAATACTGTCACAACGGATCGTAGACAAGTTAGGGGCGTGCGAAGAACAGCAATGCTTCCGGAATAAACGCTCTACTATCGACGGTATATTTATTATCAGACAGCTGGTTGAAAAATCTATCGAATACGATAGACCGCTGTTCATTTGTTTTGTGGACTTTACACAATCGTTCGACCGAGTCAAACTGGAACACATAACAGAACTACTGCGAAGAAAACAAGTAGACGAAGCAATCATACGCACAATATACTAACTGAATTCCAAAAACACCATGGTAATTAAAACAAATAACACTCTAACAGAGGAAATCCCACTATCCATAGGAATAAGACAGGGTGATAGCCTAAGTCGAACACTTTTCAATGTAATCATGGACGAAATCATTGATGAGGTAAAAAGCACAAATATTGGGTACCCAATGGGACACAACACCGTTCAGATTATATGCTTTGCAGCCGATGTTGGCTTGACAGCAGATGGCGAGGACAACTTACAAAGAATGCTTTTCCATCTCAATCGAACAGCCAAACAGTATAATATGAAGATATCTGTGGAGAAAACCAAAGCAATGGTAATAGCAAAAGAACCGGTAAGATGCAAACTAATGGTTGATGACAAACATATCGAACAGGTTGGGAAGTTTAAATACCTGGGAGCAGATATAACAAGTAACAGGGCAATAACGGAAGAAGTACGCACACAAGCCAACAAAGCGGCCATGATATCAGGCCAACTAAGAGACATAATCTGGAACAATAAACATATAACGGTTGAGAGCAAAGCAAAAATTTACAAGGTCTGTGTAAGACCGATACTGACCTACGGCGCAGAAACAAGAAATGAAACAACAAAGACAAAACAAATTATGAGAACCACAGAAATGAAAACGCTGAGAATGATCACGGGAACAAGTTTAAGAGATAGAATAAGAAACGCAAAAATATGCGAGGACAGCGGAGTGGGGGATATTGTGAAGTGGGTTCGAAACCGTCGTAGGCAGTGGAGAGATCACGTGGAACGAATGGACGATGACAGACTAGCAAAAACCGTGATGAGAGAGAAACCAAACACCAAACGGCCGCCTGGACGGCCCCCCAAAAGATGGAGAGACAGCTGGATTTCGACCTCAAACGAGGATCGATGAGGTATTGTGTAGATAACAGAACTTGGTTCTACCTAGAAGAAGAAGAAGAAGAAGAAGGGGAAATTGTTTGGTCCCGCAGTACACTGTTGAGGAGTGTGATGGCTATTCTTTATTGTTTCTTTCTTCTATTCCCCTGTCCGTACTTCCGTCTTCCGTGATAGATATTTGTACTTGTCGTAGTGTCTAATTACTTGATTGTTTTCCAGTATCAAGTCTCTCTATTCACCATCAATATACATATATTCCGTTTTTCCTATGTTTATGTCCCATTTCCTGTATTCCTCGATTAACTTCCTCGTCATATATTCCATATCTTCGTAATCTTCTCTTCTTTCCAGCTCTTTAGCGTCTATTCGAGTTATATCTTAAATAACGTAGGAGATAGACAACATCCTTGTTTGAGACCCTTTGTGATGTTCAAATCATCTTAGGTACTGATTCCAATTTTGTAGATTTGTCGTACATGTTTTTCACAGCTTTAATTAGGTTGACGTTCAGGTTTGTGTTCTCTTAACGCTTCCCAATTTTGTGGGACACATATGCTTTCTTTAGATCTACGAACACAAAATGTATTTCCTGACTTACGACCATTTTCTTTTCTATAGTTTGTGTGACAGAAAGAAGGTGATCAATCGTTAACCTTCCTGTCCTGAACCCGCTTTCTATTCGTTTTTTCAGTAAGGTACCATATATTCTGCTAACTGTACTTGTAATAGCAATTTAGCGTAATCTCTATGCCTAATATCAACTTAATAAGTTGAAGCTAAGCAAGCAAATATAAAAAATAAGAAGAAAAATTGAACTTTGATAGTATTGAGTTTTCGATTTTTTGTTATATCACTTACTGCCTTTATTTTGCCATGTAGAATCACCCCTACAATTATCCTGATGCATAATCTATCTGAACACTCTGTATAATTGAGATATTATACCACCATTTTTACAGCAAAATTAGATAAAATTCATAGAATTCGTCATAAAATATTTGATAACTGGTTTCATCTATTCTAAAAATCGAAACATCGTTTCAAAAAGATTCCACGGTACACTAGATACACTTTTTCCTAAACCTTTTAATGACTTTGTGCTAATAAATTGCTTAAACTTTTATAGAAACATCCATTTAAAATCGATAATGATCTATCACTTTCTCATTAGAAATTGAATTTTGCTATTTTCCATTATATTTTTCTTTATAATAACTGAGAAATTATTACTGTACATGACGCTAGTTTATTACTCTAACCAGAACACAAGTAACATTGTATAATAAATTTTAATAACCAAACTTGATGGGCAATGGCCCCTAAAATGAGTCAAGTGCAGTATCCCATTAAATACAGGTACTTCCGGTTGTTGTGGGAACAACTGGAGCTTAAAAGCTAGGCAATAATAGAACAACCATTTCGCAATGAGCTGGAGTATTTAACAGGAGTTGTTATGTCTAGAATTATGTCGGTACTAATGTTTAGTTGTGTCTTAATAATGTTTTGATGTTAGGTAATAATTTAGGTCGTTGGAAATGCGTAAATAAGTATTATAATTTTATGATTTATGTAATGATTTAAATTTTTGATTCGAGCTGGTGACTAGGCATGTTCGAAAAATGGTATGAAACCTCATTTTTAAGCTATTGTGAAACCAATTTACAAGGAAAAAAGACTGTCCATATAGAATAACAAATTTATGGATGTACCAGAAGGAGAAAAGAAGATGCGTAATTTTGATTCTAGCACGTCCAAAAGGCTCCAAAATTTGCGATTGAGTCATTTGACGCTTTAAAAATCTACTACTCTAATAACAACATTTAATGTTGCAAGAATTAAGAGTTTCTCAATTTTTTGAACGTGTCAAAAAAGAAATAGGAGGTTTTTAATTTTCTTATTTTAAAAAATTTATTTTAAATCTCTTTTTAATTTGCTATACTGAACTTTATCAAACATATAGTTGTTGTTCCAATGAAAGAATACTCGTGCATCTTGCTATTTTTTAAACCATATTTAATTTTTTAATAATTATATTATTATCTTATATTATCTTGGAGTATCGGTCCAGGACTGATACCCCAAGATATCCTAGTTTTTATTGTTTAACTAGTCGGTCAAGAATACCCTTCTCCATATATATATATATATATATATATATATATATATATATATATATATATATATATATATATATATATAATAATATATATATATATATATATATATATATATATATATATATATATGTCTTTATTTATTTCAATAAGTATTACTTACAAAAAAACCCATAAGGGCATGGAACAATATCAAAAAATATCATTACTGTAATAAACATCATAATAAAAATTATAGTTCATTCTCAGCTGTAGATAAAAAAAATGAAAAAGAAAAAACCTCAACAATAATTATACAGTTTTAAATATCTTTCTTGAATAATTCTATCAAGTTAATGTAGTAAAAACAAAATAACTAAAACTTAAGATAAAGGGTAATATTATAAATGAGACAAGAATTAAATAACAAGTACACTTACATACATTTAAAATTTAATAATACAGCCAATAACAAAAATTCTAATTCGAGACAATACTGCCTTTATCACACTCATAAAACTCTTCCAATGTATAGAAGGCGTTTTTACATAAAAAGATTTTCAGGACACACTTTAATCTATTTCTCGGTAGTAAATGTACATTTTCAGGTAAAGAATTAAAAACTTTTATTATAGAAAACTCGACATTTTTCTGCAAAAAACTAAAGTTATATTTATCAGAAAGCAGATTTGTTTTATTTCTAGTAATGTAGTTATGTTTAATAGATGCACCTTCAAAAAGTTCCCTGTTATCAACAATAAACCTCACCGAATCCAAAATGTACATATCTATAACCGTCAAAATATTGTTACTAATAAACATAGTCCTACAACTGTCTTGTTGTTTCATTGCAAAAATACATCATAAACATCTTTTTTGCAGAATCAAAATTCTATTAATATCACAGGAATTGCCTCAAAATATCAAACCATATCTGAGTCTGGACTGTACAAATGCATGGTAAGCTGACAGAGCTGCATCGATTCCAACTCTCTCCGAAATAATTCTTAATGCGAAACAATACTGAGATATTCTCGTGGCAACTCTCTCGATGTGCGCCCCCCAGTCCAACCTTCCATCGACGTTTAGTCCCAAAACAACAGCGGTCTCAAGCGATGTTATTGTTGTATCCTCAAACATTACTGTAAATTGATGATTCAATCTGTTACCAAACATAATGCACTGTGTCTTGGAAACATTTAGCGACAGGCTGCTGGACCGAAAGTACCCATCGAGAGTGTCCATCACAGATTGAACCTTCATCGATAGCAACTCCGCCGTGCTTTCACTGAATATAAGCGATGTATCATCAGCATATAGTACAGTCTGCTCTCCAGAGATTTCGGGTAAATCATTTGTGTAAAGAGTATACAAAAGAGGTCCAAGTATTGATCCTTGAGGGACGCCCCTCTTCATTTTAATCCTCTGAGACACTATAGCCCTACCATGGAGATCAGACTTCAGAACACACTGAGTCCTGTCCGTCAAATACAATCTTATTAATTGCAGCTCGTTACCCCTTATACCATACATTTCTAGTTTTAATAATAATGTTTTATGATCCACAGCATCAAAGGCTTTAGAGATATTCAGGCACATGGCCAATGTTTGCTTTTTTTATTTAGATAATCTATAATTTGTATAAGTGTTTGGTACAAATATATATATATATATATATATATATATATATATATATATATATATATATATATATATATATATATATATATATATATATGTATATATATGATGACGGATTGTTCCATATGTATATATATATATATATATATATATATATATATATATATATATATATATATATATATATATATATATATATAGCTCTGATCCGCATCAGCCGGATCAAAGGCTCATTTTAAAGCTTAGACCGTCTACTATCTGAGTGCGCCTTTAAAAAATCCAATATGGCTGCTCCAATATGGCGGCCGGAAGCCGTAGAAAAATCGAGTGTCTAGTAAAAAAAGCTTGTAAAAATAAAAATTCGCAAACCAATCGGGTCGTTTTTGGCTCAGATTTTAACTGATGGTGGCCCCTAAAAAGCTAACGTGGTAGGTTGACAAAATCCAACATGCCGGATCCAATATGGCGGTACAAATCCAATACGGTGGCCGAATTTTTGTAAATTAACCGATTCGCACCAAATTTGGTATACGGGTCTTTTTGGGGTCGCTGCTTACGAATCAAATTTGCAAAATTTAAGATGGTGGATCTAATATGGCGGACGATATTATTGAAAATCAACCGATTTGTATCAAATTTATTATCCTGGGGTTTTTGGGATTGATGATCATGAATCCAAGGTCGAATTTTCAAAATCAAAATGGTGAACCCAATAAAGCGGAAACTGAATAACTCAATTCTCTATATTAGGTCCGTAATCTTGGATCTCGAAAATCCGACCTAATATTCGTAATTAGCGACCTCAAAAGCCCCCGTATACCAAATTTGGTGCAAATCGGTTGATTTTCAAAAATTAAGCCACCATATTGGATTTTTCACCGCCATATTGAATCCGCCATGTTGGATTTTGTCAATCTACCATGCCAACTTTTTAGAGGTGTCCATCAGCTAACGTTTGAACCAAAAATGATTTGATCGGTTTGCGAATTTTTATTTTTGCAAACTTTTCTTGCTAGACACTCGATTTTTCTACGGCTTCCATCCGCCATATTTGAGCCACCATATTGGATTTTTCAAAGGCAATTTTTTTGGTTGCTTCTAATTTTGGTCGTAGCTCTGATCCGGTTAACGCGGATTCTCCCATATATATATATATATATATATATATATATATATATATATATATATATATATATATATATATATATATATATTCTTTCAATTAATACTCTTTTTTTTTGTATTTTAATCTCAGCTCCTTAAGCAGAATACTTAAAGATGGCTAAACCCATGGAACCAATCTTTTTGTTGATGACTTCATTGCTTAGGCTTTTTAGAGTAACATGCTTTCCTAAAAATAAAAAAGACATTAAGATTGTTATATATAGACCAATGATACTATAAGGTTAGAATATATTATAACAGAGGTTATACTCTTACTTTATTGGTACAGAGTATATTTCGTATTTCCATTTTGGTTCCTTCGGTAAGATCGGTGTTTTTTTTTTCTGTCTAAGTCTATTTTTTCCACATAATTGAATTGTTTTCTTTTCTCTTTCTAATAACATTTAGGGTTTTTCTAGAAAGTTTAAGAGCAATGGTTACTGTCCAGAAATAATTATATCTAATTAAAAATATTTATTCCCAAAAAGGAAATTATTTTTCTACCTCTTGGACAAATGAAACAGATTCCACACGACCGTTGTTTTTTTTTTCTCCAACTCTAAATACTCACATAAATGAAGCACAAGTTGTTGTACTACAAGGCCCATTATCTAAAAGG
Source organism: Diaprepes abbreviatus (assembly GCA_034092305.1). Lineage (NCBI taxonomy): Eukaryota > Metazoa > Arthropoda > Insecta > Coleoptera > Curculionidae > Diaprepes > Diaprepes abbreviatus. The sequence continues at coordinate 13,145,501 of JASJET010000054.1, forward strand.
ATGAATCGAATCACATCACTTTATTCTAATTTTTAATGCCTAATTATTACAATTTTCGAGCATACAGTTCTGGAACCAGCATGTGTACAGCAGCCGTGCGTTACACACATTTAGTTTCGTACTCCAACCTCATTGTAACGTGAGCACTCCAATCGCGGTTCGGAGCAAGAGAGATAGCATTTCCCCGTATTCATCCTCTCTCTCTCTCTCTGCCCTTCTCTTTGCTGTATGCTCGAAGCTTATACTGGCGACAAATTTAAAGGTTAAAAATGTTTATATGTTTAGATATAAATAATAAATTATGATTAAATAATTAGTGGCTTTTATATGAAATAACATTATATTTTAAATGCACTTAAATGCTCAAAATTTCTCAAAAACTCAATATAATAAAACTTGAACGATAGATGTAGAGTTAAAAGAACGTTTGTAATCATACAACGAAATAGCTCGTTTGTCTCGCTCGTTTCCTTCTATCTTGTTTTACCCATAATATCAAATTTCTTGTGACGTATTATGTTTTGCTTTTTGTCCTTTTTTTTTATATTTATGGACAAATTAATATAAACATGTTTTAAAACTGTCGTGGATTGATGACACAGGATCATTTTTTCAGTGGTTAAATATGCGTCTATCACATCTTTGTATTAGTACATAAAGCTCAAGAGTTTAAACTCTTTATTGTTAACTTAGACCAATTTTAAAACTCGATCATGTTACTGAGTTCGGAAGATAATTTTTATTTTGCAAATTTTTATTCTGCCCACGCCTTTGCTGACTAACTTATGGAAAAAGTGAATAATAAATAATTTTTAAGACCGCAAATTACCTACATTGTAAAATCGTTCAATAAAAAACATGTAAGCGAAAGCCGTGACTAAGCTATATTGATTACATCATCGATAAAAAGATCATATTGATAGGATGCGGGCACTCATGGATTGCTTTTTTTTTAAATCCATATAACTTAATAAATCAATCTATTATAATCACATACTTTTTGTACGAATATTTAGATTTAGAGCATATTACTTCCTTTCCTCGAAGCCCTCAATATATTATTAAAACCTCATATCGTCGATTAAATCTTTGTTTTCGTATTTAGTAGTTTACAGTCAGATTTCTGCTTAAATTTTAACCTTTTTTCCTTAGAAAATTAGCTGTGCAAGTCATTGAACTTCACTCACCAAAGTAGGGTGATGTCATTTTTCCTCGTTTAAAACAAATTCGAGAAGTCTTCTAGCCTCTCCTCCGCCAATCTGGTATTAAAATGAATATTCTGTGGTAAAAACCAACCGTTAAAGAAATACATAAAAGATTAATAATAACATATGAACAAATGGTTATATTTTTTATGATTCATAACCTGTGGAAAAAAAGGTATAAAATTTTTCGGTTTTAATTTATTTCCTGTTTAAGCTAGGGTCAAAGCTTATTTATACCTGGCGCAATACCGGATAACTGTTAATCCAAATTTAATAACTTCAACAGGCGATAAAGGCAGTAACCTTCTCTAAAACTATCACAATTTTAGTTTTTCCTTTGGTAAAATTTGTAATTTTAGTATTGTTTTAGGTTTTAATAGATGGTAAATGAGATATTTTAAAGGAGTTTATGTGCTACGAAAAATGTGGAATATTAAAAATGTAATTTAGATTAATTAAATTCGCAGATGTTACAAACTGGGCTATCAACTTATGTAAACTACATCGAGTGCATTTTTCAACGCAGAACAAAGGGTTTTACATGATAAATATTTAAATCCCCACTAGGCATACTTTTGTGTCAACTTACAAACGGTTCTTTGTACTTATTTTTGGACATATCTAGAGAACTGCGGTAATTATTTCGATTAAGTGAAAATATTTGTATATCGTACATCATTCTGGTCTTGGTTTTCCACAATTTTTCTTTATTTTCCCGGAAAACACAGAAAATCACTCATTTCATTTAATTTTTTGCATTAAATCGTCAAAATTTTTTTACTCTGCAAATTTCATACTAATAGAAGCTAGTATTATATAAAATTTCATAAATTTGCACTTTTTTAATCGGAAAACTCAAGAAAAATGACCAAAAAACTTTGACATCACTCATCTCCAAAGGAAAATAATTTGCGCTGTTGCCATAGCATAAATACGATTTCTGTGAAATAGACATATATTCTTTTTTTCTATTAAAGTTGAGGAAACATTTGTTTGGGAAAAAATATTCCGACCATAAAAACGTGTATTATGATTCATTTTAAAATATGAGACAGATTTATTACCTCTCTTTTAATTAGAATGGGAAGAACATTAATATTTTTTTATTCCATATTTCTTTGTCACATATTTCTTCTATTGATCTGGTGCCAAAGAATATCCTTCTTCCATTAAATTTATAATCCTAATTAATTTGTATACATCTTAGCCTTAGAGTTTTACTAACCATATTATCTTTCAATGCAAACACTTAAAAACCTGCTTCCCTAATAACTGATACCTTTCTCAATATTTTCCCCTATAGAGATTATCCCGCTTCCGCTAGTTTTCTAAACTAACTAAAATCAAGCTTAAGCTGAACTAACCTAAACTAATCAAAACTAACTAAAGAATTCGGTTGGTAAGATTAATTTTACATTCATGTTCACACTATAAAAATTAAACTGTATTGCTGACTGAGAAGGACAAATGTTATAAAGTTTTTTTTAGGTTTATTTCATGAAAATATTAAACATTTGGCAACGTCGCTGCGAATATTTGTCATTTTGAAAAATAGGAGGGCCGATGAAGTGTATGAAACCTGTATTTTATTTTTTGCTGAAAATACAAGTTTTTCTAAATTCATTTGCTAAAGTTTGTGCAAAAATATTTGAAATATATTACATACAATGTATTCTGACTAGTAACATTCAAAATAAATACGAAAGTTCGATTATTTTCTATAAATAAAGTGACTTTATAAAAAGAAGCGGGGTGTTTTTTTTATTTTCCAGAAATGTGAATAAAATTTTTTTAAAAAAAAGGTGATAATCGTGTTCTATGACCTCGAAATTTTTTCAAAAAAAGAAACGCTGTTTTTCTGGATTTTACTTAATCGAAATAATTACTATAATCACTTGGGAATTTTCAAAAATCAAAGCATGATGATTTTTCATTTTCTTCCAAAAAACACTATGTAATTACCTTTACTGATATTATCTCAGATTACTTCTAAGCATCTCATCAACTGAATTTAACCTAGAAATATCACGTCATTAGCTTCTCAAATTTCTTCAGAACGAGATTTTTGAAATTTGGCATGAAGATAGTGTTTATTGCACAAAAAAATATGTGGTATAGCCCGTCTTCTTAACAAATAATACTGTTTTTATAATCATGAATAAAGAAAGAAATATTTAACATTACATTACAAAAATTAAACTGTGTTGCCAACCGAGATGGACAAATATTATAAAGTTTTTTAAAGTTTATTCCATGAAAATATTGAACATCTGGCTACGTCGCGGCGAATATTTGTCATTTTGAAAAATAGAAGCGCCGATGAAGTTTATGATATCTATATTTCCCTTTTTGCTGAAAATACAAGTTTTTCTTAATTCAATTGCTAAAGTTTGTGCAAAAATTCTGACTAGTAACATTCAAAATAAATACGAAAGTTCGATGTTTTTTTTTTATAAATAAAGTGACTTTATAAAGAGAAGCGGGGTGTTTTTTGTGTTTTTCAGAAATATGAATAAAAATTTTGTAAAAACAAAGGTGATAATCGTGTTCTACGACCTCGAATTTTTTTCAAAAAAAAAACGCTGTTTTTCTGGATTTTACTTAATCGAAATAATTACCATAATCACTTAAGAATTTTCATGATGATTCTTCATTTTCTTCCAAAGAAACACTATGTGATAACCTTTACTGATACTATCTCAGATTACTTCTAAGCATCTCATCAACTGAATTTAACCTATAAATATCAGTTACTAGCTTCTCCAATTTCTTCAGAACTAGATTTTCGAAATTTGACATGAAGATAGAATTTATTGCACAAAAAATATGTGGTATAGCCCGCCTTCTTAACAAGTAATACTGTTTTTATAATCATGAATAAAGAAAGAAATTTTTAACACACCCATTCATTATTTTTTAAATTTCTAATCCTATTGTATAAATAAATATTTAATATGGCTCATGTGCAAATACTGCAAATATTTCATGGAAATTACCTGTTTGCATAGAACTTAGCATATCGCATAGAAATATGTTAATACACCTCGAATAACATCTCACAGTGTAATATGAAAATAAGTAAATATTTCTTTATATATCGTAGTTAATTATCCAACTTATATTTATGATAATTATCAAATAATTGTAGAACGGATTATTTTAATTGCAAAGAGAGATACAAATTAATTTATTCAGTGGGAAAAATATTACTGTGTGATTGGATTCTACGTTATTAAAGGTCACTGTTTTTTGGGTATTTTACTGATATCCTTGGTGATAATTTTATATTTGTGTTATATAGTTGTGGCAGGATATTTTATACGAGGGTTTAAATGTTACATTTGTAGAGATTGAAACGATAACAGAAACGCTGCTTAAACTTTAGTTTCTTTATCATTATTGACACTTATACACCGTAGTTCCCAAATATCAAATACAATGTCACAGTTGGATATCCCCCTTCAAACCCTACAACTTTTGTATTGGGCATTTTTCTCTATATTACGAACTTTGGGAATTATTTGGGTGGGTTTTGTAAAGTTGGTCACCCTATATAAAGTAAGGTAACAGTCTTTAACTATTTATTGTGTGGCTGAAGCTGTATGCCACCTTTTGGCTAGAAAAATAAACTAATTTGCAGTTTTTGAATCGAAAAAATGACCGAGACACTTTTGAAATAAAATCCTAAAAAACTACATATCGCGCGTACACTGTTAAAAATAACCTTAAATTTAATGTACGTTCATTAAATCAGTTTAATGATTTTGTACCTGAAATCTTGAATAAGTTACATGTACTTTGAAAATAAAGCTTTGTAAATTAATGTGAAGCTTTTTTACAGTATATGTATATATATATATATATATATATATATATATATATATATATATATATATATATATATATATATATATATATATATAATCTATTTATTTATTTATTTTCTTGATTCTTGAACCATAGGTTATATCATTTTTCCTTTATTGTGTCTTTTCTTGGGTTTAGGTTTTATATTTAACAAAAATGCAAAACAATTGACGTTTCGCCCTTTATTTAAGGCATTTCCAAAATTTTTTCTTCCTAAAAATAATTTATATAATTAAACAACTATTCACATAAGAACATATCTACAATTTTAAAAAACAAAACACTTTAATTTTTAAAATTTTTAAAAATATTTAATTTTACCGGTACACACCTTGACATTTTGTTACTCTATTACTAAATAAAATTCAAACTTTACATCGTCTACTGAGGATACATGGGATACGAATGTGTTTTTTTTATATATATATTTTACAATGCACAAAAAAACAAATAAGGTATACGTTTAGTTTTATGTTTAAGAGGATATTCAATTTTTGATTCTTATTTGACAGGCGAACACTTAATATTTTTATTTAAATTAGGCTTGTATAAATGTGGCTCAAATTTCCCATATCTGTTCTATTGTTGGCTATATTCTTTTGAGTAATTATCAATTGATCAAAGTGAACAAAGTGAAACTGATAACTTCATGTTCTTTTGAATATGCATTTACTTGTCATTGGGCTGAAGTGATCATGATTACTTCAAGTGATAGAAGTGAAAGTGATAATGACTCAAAAGAATAGCCCTGTTAACAGTGTTTTTATCTTTTTTAATTTCAATTATGTCCTTTATCTGTAATTTTTGGTAATTCATATCTTTGTTTTTTATTGTGGTACTGTTGTAATCAAAAGTATGTTTTTCGTCCTGTGTGTGTTTATTTAACGCTGTTGAGGCGTTTTTCGTATATTTATGGCCATTTAATCTGTTCTTCAGCAATTGGCTCGTCCTGCCTATATATTTTTTGGGACAATTTGTGCAAGGGATCGAATATATTACATTTGATTTATTCATGTGAGGAGTTTTACTTTTTAAATTTGTGAACAATGTATTTATTTTATTATGTGACTTGTGACATACGATAATATCATGCTTTTTTTAAATGTATTTTATTTTTTCTGACAGCTCACTAGTGTAAGGTAAAAATCTATACTTTCTTGGTTTTTCATTATTTTATTGTTTCACATACAGAACGTATGGTAAGACTATGTGTGTTCGATTGTGTTTTAAAACCAATACACTCCGTGTTTAGCTAATTTAATATTCTACAATTATCACAGATTTTCGCGTACTTATTGTTTGGTTCCTGAGGTTTTACGTTTTGCAATGCATCGAATAGAACAAGTTGGTCACGTTTTGAGTATTAATTTTTAACCAAATCACGAGGTAATACTTTTATTTTATTTATGTACTCGTAACTATTGACGAGGTAAGGCAACCTGTAAAGCATAAAAATATTGAAATAAAAGAAAATGAAGATAATACGATGAAGAAAAACTTAAATTTTATAGATAGATTTGATTATTTAACTGTATTGACTGAAAGCAATGATTCCACAGTTAAACTTCATGTCCTGGATTACCACAAGAGAGGTTCCTTGAGCACAGCTGTGTAGGAAGCCCGGTTCAGATATTAAAACAATTGATTGAAAAATATTCACTGGGAAAAAACCTGTCTAAAAGCTAATCATGTTAATTCCTAACACAAATTAAATAACCGGAGTCCTATAATGTTTGCGTATAAAAATGGTCTGACTAAGTTTCCATATAGGTTAGGTTCGCCTTTTCGTGTTTATTGTTCCATTTTTAGCGCCTATACTTCTAACCTTGTGTTAATTAACAGTATATCTAATATTTGCATTATTAATAAGTCCATGCAAAAATCGATGCCAAATTTTTGTTTTAAAAATATCAAATTGAAGCTTATTAATAAAGGTTTTTTTAGTAAGTGTTGAAGCTTCATTTTGATGCCCTTGTACCGTCAGACTATTTTTATTTAAGGATTATTACTTAATTTTAATTTTTTTAATTTGGATTTTTGAGCGTTTCGGAATTATAATCTGGAAGAAAATAATCATATAAAAATCATTTTTAAACCTATTAAAAGTATCAGTTTCGCTCTAACTTTAATATTAACACCAGAAAAAATCAATTGAAGATCCGAACTTAAAGTGAAAGCGGATCCGGTTTTTTTTTTAACCTTCCGAAACTACATTTCTTCTATTTAACTGTATATTCTATACGCCAGTGGTGTATAGTCTATCTGGCACAGTCCATTATTTGGTGGCCGGATAAAATGGCCTGATGATTCCCAACGAGAACGAAACAGCGCTGTCGTCATTTTTCGGATCCGGAACGTCTCCATAATTTTGGTGTTCGCTGTTCTTTTTAATATGAGACCAATATTTAGTGACAATCCGAGTCCGCAACGCCGAAAATTTCTATTTTAGTTTAAAAAATATATTGGCGTAAAATGATCTTATTTTATATTTTTGTTGCCTTAAAAAACCCGCAGCACTCTCAGAATGAGATTGTAGTGTGATCCTTTCTGTAACCGCAAGACCCGCTATGAGTTTGGATGTTATTGTCGAATAAAGCGACCTCTATCTATTCTTTGGTGCAGCCATGTTTCATAGATCAATGTTGATAGATTTCTGTTTTTTTTACCGTTGGTGCTGCTTGTTTGTTTCAGGCTGATTCTTCGAGATGTCGCTGTTATGCCTTGCTTGCTGTTTTCTCGGTTTGAAAATAGTAATAGAGTGCGGTCGCCAAATGATGAAGAATGTACCGGATAAAATGGCCTGATGAGTCTCAACGAGGACAAAACAGCGATATCGTTATTTTTTGAACCCGGAGCTTCTCCATAATTTTGAAGTTATCCGCACTTTTATTATGAAATCAATGTTTATTTATGTATCTGTGGCTTGAAAAACGAAATTTCCTATTTTAATTTATATAAAGGGTGCCACAATAGTTTGAGAAAGTACCCCATCTCTCTTATTTTTCAAACATTTGAAAAAATGTTTTTATAAAAGTTGTTTATTATGAAAATTTCTACACTAAAAATATTTTTAATTATGCATGGTTTTTCATGACGACATGGCGCTACATTTTTTTTTAATGGGATACCCTGTATATTATCCCAAGAACTATTCATATGATAGCATATCTGGTTTTGAGTTGTATTACGAAAATGCCGATTCTTTCAAAAAATTCACCAAATTTTGAAAAAAACATGTTCGTCTATAATCTACTATATTTTTTAATCTACAGCAATTATAGTATACTAACACCCTGTATAACAGAGTTACTTAGGTGCTATATTGAACTTTTAATAGTACATTTATCTTTCTCGATGTCAATTTTGTGTACTATAATTTATATAGATTAAAAGATGTAGTAGATTATGGACGAGCATGTTTTTTCAAAATTTGGTGGATTTTTGAAAAAGTTAGTACCTTCGCAATAATATTCAAAATCAGATATGCTATCATATGAGTACTTCTTGGGGGAATCCAAATATGCAAAGATTTACAGGGTATCATGTATAATGGAAAATAATTGTAAAGATTATCAAATTTTTGAAAAATAAGGGAGGTAGGGTATTTTTGTTACATTATTGCGCCACCCTAATATATATATATATATACAGTGCCTTCATTTCAAAACGAACCATCCTTAATAACTTTGTTAAATAGAAAAATTAAAAAAAAAGAAAAAACACGTCAATTTAGATATACAGGGGGAAGTTTAATTTTGCATTTGTTAAAAGTCTGTCAATCACCTCCTCACCTCCAGCTAACCTCACTTTGATATGTCAAATGGGAATCCCCACCTTGTGACACATCATTGTAAGCAGCATAAAATTGTCTATCCAACCGTATAAAAAAAATTAAATCGGTTGATGTACAAGCGAACAGTGTGCAAAAATGTCTTGTAATAATGCATAATATATCGGCCTCGAACTTTAGTATGTCAAATGATTACCCTATAGTGTGATACATCATTTTAAAGGGCATACTATCTCCTATTTAGCCAATAAAAAAAAACAAAATCTGTTGATGTACAAGCGAATAGTAAGAAAAGATGTGTGGTAATAATAGACACCTTATCACATTAAACTTTATTATGTCAAATGGCTACTTCATAGAGTAAAATATTATTTTAAATTTAAAATAAATATTTTTTTTAAAATAATAAACAGTTAAAATATTTGCGAGAAAAAAACTAAGCCTGTTTTAAAATTCATCGCAAAATTCATTGCAGTCTAATTAATCTAGTGTATTTATTTCAATGATATTTTTTGCGGTACCTGATAGGTACAAAAAATCACTGCAATAAATAAAATTTTTAAGATCTTTAAACACCAGTTGTTTATTATTGTTAAAATTGTCATTGTGACGCCTAGTTGAAACGTGAATATAAATGGTGTATACGCTAGCCGAAAGAATAGAAATAATTTTTCTCTATGGAGCTGAAGATCGGTGCGCTCGTAGAACCACCAGAGCATTTAACGAGAGGCATCAAGACAAAAACGTGGGCCATAAATATGTACTCGAATTGGTACGAAAGTTTGAAGAAACGGGATCCGTTTGTAATAAAAAATATATTGAGAAAAGGGTTGTAGATGAAGCATGCCAAATCGAGGTACTAGGACAGTTTGCAATAGATCCAACTTTATCCATCTCAAAGGTCGCAGATTTAACCAACATTTCTGCTGGCTCTGTGCATAAAGTTTTAAAATAAAATAAGTTTTTTCCCTACAAAATTCAAATTCTTCAAGAACTCGGAGAAGACGATTTTGATAGGAGAATTCAATTTTGCGAATTAATGTGCCAACGAATTGACGAGGACCCCCATTTACCTAAGAATATCTGCTTTAGTGATGAATCAACTTTTTTTCTAAATGGACTGGTTAACAGACATAACTGCAGATACTGGGATAATGAAAATCCGCACCTTTTCCGAGAAGGGCATACTCAATATCCCGAAAAAATTAACGTGTGGGCAGGAATTTATGGCAATGAAATCATCGGGCCATTTTTTTTGGAAGATATTTTAACTGGGCAAATTTATTTAAACCTTTTAGAAAACACAATATACCCTGCCATTGTGCAATCTTTAGAAAATCAAGTGGATGAAAATGCTGTTATGGTACTAAATGAAAATAATTTGCATTTCCAGCAAGATGGAGCTCCCCCGCACTACGCTTTGGCAATTCGAGAGTGGCTTGATGAACATTTTCCAGGGACGTGGATTGGCAGACGTGGTGCAATTGAATGGCCAGCACGGTCTCCAGACCTAACCCCTCTAGACTTTTTTCTTTGGGGGTATTTAAAAAGCAAGGTTTATAAAACCCCACCTGAAAATATTGACGATTTAAAAGATCGAATTGTTCGGGAATGTCGAGGAATTAGCAGAGAAACCCTTGCCAATGTTCGTGGGGAATTTCAAAATAGGCTTTTTTATTGTCTCGCTAATAACGGCGCACATTTTGAACATTTAATAAAATAATTTTCTTCAACTGAATAAAACTGAATAAACTGCTTATATTTAACACACATTTTTGCATCCTAATTGCCTATAACGTCTATTAACTTAATTTTTTTTGATATCGTTGGATAGCAGATCGTACGTCCTTTAAAATGATGTATCACACTATAGGGTAATCATTTGACATACCAAAGTTCGAGGCCGATATATTATGCATTATTACAAGACATTTTTGCACACTATTCGCTTGTACGTCAACCGATTTCATTTTTTTTATACGGTTGGATAGACAATTTTATGCTGCTTACAATGATGTGTCACAAGGTGGGGGTTCCCATTTGACATATCAAAGTGAGGTTAGCTGGAGGTGAGGAGGTGATTGACAGACTTTTAACAAATGCAAAATTAAACTTCCCCCTGTATATCTAAATTGACGTGTTTTTTCTTTTTTTTAAATTTTTCTATTTAACAAAGATATTAAGGATGGTTCGTTTTGAAATGAAGGCACTGTATATATATATATATATATATATATATATATATATATATATATATATATATATATATATATATATATATATATATATATATTATTATTTTTATTAGAAATTTTCGTAGCGTATAAAACGCATTTGAACGAAACGTTAATGTTGTAGATATCTATCAATTCTTTCCACTGCTTTGCAAGTCGCTCTCGCCACCTCAATACTACAATAAATTTCGGACGAGACCAAAACAATCACTTTAAACATTAATAACCGTATTTAAAAGAGCGAGAAACTGTTAAAAGCGAAAATTAAAACGTAAACAATAGCAACAGTTCCGACATTAAAAACACAACAATACCAAAACTCTCTATTAAACCTATTTCATTCCGATTTTGTTTAATTAAATCGCCTGACAGCTTTTAACAAATGATATGGGTTAATTAGTAAAATTAGTCATTATATCGCCTTTTCAACCAATCAGATTTCGTTTCTTGTATTTTTCTTTGTTTATGAAATTTGTTTTGGAAGAGTAGGTTTGCAAAATTGCTATTAGTCATTCTGGTAATGGTGTAGTAAAATGGAACGAGTAACGAATCCGGCAATTCGTTTTTTAATTTCATTAGAAACAGCTGCCTTCCTTTAAGAATTTAAGAAGGCAATTTATTACGTTTTTTTTTAGTTTGAAATGAAAACAACGATAGTGATATTGTTATTGAAAAATTTCGCTACTTTATATATATATATATATATATATATATATATATATATATATATATATATATATATATATATATATATATATATACAGGGTGATTCAAAAATCGATCACGAAAGAAAAATTTTTTGACAACAGTTTGTAAGTTTTATGCCCAACTTGTACGTAGTATTTTTTTAAAGAGGTGTTGGAATTGTTGCGACAGCCTATTTCCAAAAGGGAGGTATATATATATTTTTTATTGTTGTTTTTTGGTTTTTTGTTTCTATTTCTATTTTCAGTATTGTAAAACATGTTGATTCTGATTTTGAAAATTCTATTTATTAGATATTCTAGATAATTATTTAATATTAAGGCTTTTTTGCTTTCTCAATAGATTTTTTTTCTTCTATCTATCTATCTATCTATCTATATATATATATATATATATATATATATATATATATATATATATATATATATATATATATATATATAATATATATATATATATACAGGGTGATTCAAAAATTGATCACGAAACTTAAGGGGGTGATTCTACTTGACAAAATAAGGGTAGAGCTTCATATAATTTTTTTTCAAAATGTCATTCGTTTTCGAGTTACAAGCCGTCCAAGTTCAAGTTTTTATTTTTTGTTTTTTGAATTACTCGCTTACAGGAAAACCGATTTGACTAATATTTGAAAGATAGGCTAAGTCTTCTGCGCTTCATCATTTTAGTAACAATTCACATTGATTGTTTGCCGCTAGAGGGCACTTTACCTACATTGAAAATTGTTTTTTTGTCACAATTTTTTAGTGTTGACAGCTACAGTAGTTTTTGGCATAATTTCTGAAAGACTGATGCCAGGCCTTTAAAAAAGGTGCTCTTTATTTACATCGCTAAACCCAACGGTTTAGACGTAAATCACCCTTAAAAATTAAGTGGTAAATTTACTTTTCTCATTTCATTACCACCAGCTACCAGGTAAATAGCTATCAAAGTATACTAGAGCTGTCTGTTTAACATCAAATAAATTCGCTTTTTAAACTATTTAATTTATAATCTTAAAATAACTAATAATGGCTAATCAGTAAATATTCATATTATGGATTATTGCGATATACATTTAATTGATAAAAATTAATGAAACAGTACTAAACAAACTAAAAAAGATTCTCAAAATGTCCCCCATTTTCTTCCATACATTTCCTAACACTCTTCAAAAAATGTCGCCTAACTCGATGAAAAATTTCTGGTGTTTCTTTAATAATTTGGCACTTTTCGATTATCCTGAAGCGAAGATCCTCGACGTTGATTACTGGAATATCGTACACCAATTGTTTCAAATGACCCCAAAAGAAAAAATCCATAGGATTAAGGTCTGGTGACCTCGCTGCCCATGCCAATGGTCCACTTCGTCCTATCCATCGCTCAGGATACGTTGCATTCAAATACTGTCGGACACGTATACTAAAGTGGGGCGGAGCTCCGTCTTGGAGGATCTACATGTTGGCCCTTACTTCCAATGGCACATCTTCCAGATACAATGGGAGACGATTTTGGATAAAATCTAAGTATACGTCACCAGTTAATGGGCCATCAAAGAAATGAGGACCAATAAGGTAATCTCCTATTATCCCTGCCCACACATTTAGTGAAAATCTACGCTGATGTTTCGTTTCTACCACATTGTTTGGGTTCTCGTAAGCATATGTGTGGATGTTGTGTAGATTTGTTATGCCATCACGAGTGAAACCAGCTTCGTCAGTGAATAATATGACGCCAATTAATCGATTATCGTGTTCATACTTAGCTAGGATCTGATTGCACATTTCCAACCGTCTCGGCCGATCATCGTCATAAAGAGCCTGCACCTTTTTTGAATGAAACGGGTAGAGTTGTTCTTCTCTTAGTATCCTCCATGAACTAGCCTGACAGAGCCGCACTTCATTCCCAATTTTTCTAGTACTAATACCTGGATTATCTTCAATAATTTCAAGCACTCTTTCTTCTTGTTGCACGTTTCTAGCAGTTCTAGGTCTTCCCCTATTTCCATTATAACTTTTAAAGGAACCACATTCCGCAAGCCTCCTGTGCACACTGGAAAATGTTTGAGCATGAGGGATATTTCTTTCCGGATAACTCTCCATATAATATCTTCTTGCCAACTCTGCATTACCATTTGCTTTTCCATAACAAAAATGGATATCACAATATTCGATATTTGAATATTGGTGATTAGCCATTATTAGTTATTTTAAAATTATAAATTAAATAGTTTAAAAAGCGAATTTATTTGATGTTAAACTGACAGCTCTAGTATACTTTGATAGCTATTTACCTGGTAGCTGGTGGTAATGAAATGAGAAAAGTAAATTTACCACTTAATTTTTAAGGGTGATTTACGTCTAAACCGTTGGGTTTAGCGATGTAAATAAAGAGCACCTTTTTTAAAGGCCTGGCATCAGTCTTTCAGAAATTATGCCAAAAACTACTGTAGCTGTCAACACTAAAAAATTATGACAAAAAAACAATTTTCAATGTAGGTAAAGTGCCCTCTAGCGGCAAACAATCAATGTGAATTGTTACTAAAATGATGAAGCGCAGAAGACTTAGCCTATCTTTCAAATATTAGTCAAATCGGTTTTCCTGTAAGCGAGTAATTCAAAAAACAAAAAATAAAAACTTGAACTTGGACGGCTTGTAACTCGAAAACGAATGACATTTTGAAAAAAAATTATATGAAGCTCTACCCCTATTTTGTCAAGTAGAATCACCCCCTTAAGTTTCGTGATCGATTTTTGAATCACCCTGTATATATATATATATATATATATATATATATATATATATATATATATATATATATATATATATATATAGATAGATAGATAGATAGAAGAAAAAAAATCTATTGAGAAAGCAAAAAAGCCTTAATATTAAATAATTATCTAGAATATCTAATAAATAGAATTTTCAAAATCAGAATCAACATGTTTTACAATACTGAAAATAGAAATAGAAACAAAAAACCAAAAAACAACAATAAAAAATATATATATACCTCCCTTTTGGAAATAGGCTGTCGCAACAATTCCAACACCTCTTTAAAAAAATACGACGTACAAGTTGGGCATAAAACTTACAAACTGTTGTCAAAAAATTTTTCTAAACTAAAATCAAAAACCCCAAAATTAAAAAAAAAAGCAATGTCGTGTACGAAATTTCATGTGGAGATTGCAACGCTTCATACATCGGGCAAATGAGCCAATATTTGGAAAATAAATTAAAAAGTCACAAGTATGACAAGAAAAACATTACCAAAATTTTGAAAACAGAGAATAACCTAAAAAAAGAGAATATTACGAAATGGTGGATATTTAAAGATCGAAATCTGCAGTAAACGACAATATATATATATATATATATATATATATATATATATATATATATATATATATATATATATATATATATATAATTTAAATAGATTATACATTCCACTGCTTTAATGCAAAATATCTGTTGTTTAACGTCGATAAACCCGGACGACTGGGCAAATCAAAATGTTTTTAATAATAAATAAATTTTTGGATGTACTCTTGGTGTTGTAATTAGTTGTTTTTTATTTTTAACTTTTATTTAATATGTTGCATGCAAACCATGGCGATCCGAGTGTTTGTTTTATTTTTTAATCAATATAACTAAGAAAATAATGAAGTTACAAACAACATAACAAGGTATGAAGGTATGTTTTTGGTTTTTGATTCTTGTGTTTTTGTATATTGTATATCCATTTTTTTAGTTTGATAAAGGCTGAAAACTAAGGCCGAAACGTCACTTAGCGTGTTAAGAATCTTTTAATTATATGACTATAATAATAAATAATAACTATGAAATATAATTTGAGGAATTATTAGTAACTAGCGACCCGCCCCGGCTTCGCACGGGTGCAATGCTGATACTAAATACACTACAGAAAAACTGTGACTATTTATTTTATTTTTACAACAATTATTACATCGGCCTCCGACGCGCTATTTATAGGCACGCTGCCGCCGCCCCGGTCGACCAGTACCGCCGCAAGCGCTACTTCCCGCAATTTTAAATCTGTAATATCTTCGAAAATATTCATTTAAATCTTGTGCTGTAAAGGACCATATAGATCTATATTAAATCAATAATGTATTTAAGCTATTTAATTGGATAAGGATTAATGCTGTATTGGTTAAAATCGCTTCAAAATTTGCCATTATTTGTCGTAAAAAGTAAATGACAAAAAAATGTTATTGTGGGATATCCATGAGAGATAGACATATACCATCGCGGAGTTTTCTGTAGACCTTTTCAATGTGTACAAATAATTAGTACATTATTTTGATAAATCTCGTAGGGTTCAGCCTGCGTTTGCAATGTAAGCGGAAAAAAATATGATAATTAACGACATCACATTAGAAACCTCAAAAATAACAGTATTTCTCCACTATTTAATGGATGTTATTATACATATAAACCTTCCTCTTGAATCACTCTATCTATTGAAAAAAACCGCATCAAAATCCGGTGCGTAGTTTTAAAGCATACAAAGGGACATAGGGACAGAGAAAGCGACTTTGTTTTATACTATGTAGTGATGACCTATGCCCAAGAAAAAATTTCTTAAAAAAATATAATTTTTGGTCAAAAATAAAAAGAGGAACACTATATATATATATATATATATATATATATATATATATATATATATATATATATATATATAGAGGGTAAGCTTTGATTTTCTTCTCGGTGTGGTGGTACAGGTAGGCCACCATCTCGATGGTGGTGGAATAGGGTGAATTGTGTTTTATTACAGTTTATTCTAACTGTGCAACCTCTAACACAGAAAGGATATGATGGAGCGAAGTTTGCATTCACTGTTTTGCATTTTACTTCACTTACATACGGATTTGCATATAGTTGTACGTTTGCTGAATGTGATTTCAGCACTACAACAGCATCATGTGGATATAATCACTGCTAATGCATCTCACACGGACGAATCCGTGAAAGCCGTATAAACATATATAAGCCATCCGACGAGAGGTCGGCGAATCCGCGTTCAGTGTTGCATGCTTCCTTCCAATCTGTCCTTTGCACAGCCAGGTGCATGTCGGTACCCTGATGAGTCTAGTGAGAGACGAAACATGTATCTCTGCCGTATCACTGTGGCGGGGAGGGTAAGCTTTGACTTTCTTCTCGGTATGGTGGTACAGATAGGCCACCATCTCGATGGTGGTGGAATAGGATGAATTGTGTTTTATTACAGTTTATTCTAACTGTGCAACTTCTAACACAGAAAGGATATGATGGAGCGAAGTTTGCATTCACTGTTTCGCATTTTACTTCACTTACATACGGATTTGCATATAGTTGTACGTTTGCTGAATGTGATTTCAGCACTACAACAGCATCATGTGGATATAACCACTGCCGTATAAACATACATATATATATATATATATATATATATATATATATATATATATATATATATATATATATATATATATACATATATATATATATATATATATATATATATATTAGTTTATGTCTAAAGGTAATACACATTTATTAAAATTAAGCGCATTTAAAATTCCACCTAATGTGGACTTTACTGATGACACTGGGTACTTGTTTGTTTTAATATTAATGTCTAATATTTTTAGAAACAAACTACATTTACAAAAATAGTTATTTTATGAAACTACCTTATACAGGGTCAAGAACAAATAAACTTTGCATCACATGTGACCAAATTTTAATAACCCTATTTGGATTTCGTAGAAAAACACACATTTATTATGGCGCTACTTTAAACAAAATATGTCTGGAATGAAGCTTTGTCAAAAACTAAAAAGTTGTATGTAGGTTGCGTTGAATTTTATTTTGCAACAGTGGTGCAACTTACAAATAAAAAGGACAAAAAATCTAAATTATCTATTACATCTGAAATTTTGCATATGGGCTAAAAATTGCATTTAGAAAAACTTTTCTAATAACTTTTTTCGATATTTTGGGATATAACCCCACTTTTGAATTTTTTTTTGAAATAAAATTAAAATTTGACAGATAATGCTAATCACGTGATTACTATTTTTTAGTTAATTTTCATCTCGATCAAAGCAGAAATTGTTGCCAAAGTCAAATATCGAATAAAGCTATTAATAAAAAAAAATCTCGTACGATGCGGACTTTACTGGTCACACTGTATATATATATATATATATATATATATATATATATATATATATATATATATATATATATATATCTGAAGAGTACTGGGTTTTAATAACCATTAACTCACTTTCTAAAATACAAGGTGCTTACAATAAAACCACACGTGCCTAATATTTCTCCACATCCCACTTATACTCACGCAACAACCCTCTGTAATAACTCGACACCATTGAAATTGCGGATGTTCAAGATATATGGCCGAGGGGAACTACCCGCTACAACCGGAAGTTCCTACACAACTATCTTTCGGATCTCCACACCCTCTTAATTTGGTTTGGGTTTTCTGTTTTGTCTATGCATTTATGAAGATAGTATGTCGATAGTTAATGGGAGTGATTTGATTGTTCGAGTAAATTAAACGAATGAATTGCATGGGGCTTTCTCTCATAAAAAAGATATTTATGGGGAGGGGGGTTGTATAATAGCAGGAGATTTAAGGGTAATGAGAAAATCTGATATTTGGAAAATTCGATATGCTTCGTTCAATACAGCCTCCTTCATTTGGATTTTTAGGAGAAATATACATTTATATAATAACTAGCAGTTACCCTCACGGCTTCATCTGCTCATTAGTTGGAGTTACAATTTGAATATGTATTTTAATTAAATATTTTACGAAAAGGGACGTTGTCAACCTTTTCCCAAAATTTTATTATGCTTAATATTTTGGACTGTGTCTTAGATATGATGGAACAGAAAAGAATCTTAAAAATTAGTAACAAAGAAAGATAATATTGGAATTTACACAAGAAAATATGGAAGGAAGTAAGAAAGGTAAGAAATGAGTGGCTGAAGGAAAAGTGCGAGAACATAAAATGCCTACAGACTCTTATTTCATTCACGAAAGTTACATAAACAAGTTCGAGAACTAAGCAGAAAAAACTACGGAAACTTTCCAATTAATTTTGCAAACGAAACTTTAACAACTACTGAGGAGAAGTTAAATGAAAGGCAAACGCAAAACAGTGCACTGACCATCGCACAATAAGCCAAATGAGACACACATTAAAAGTATTCCTCAAAGTGATTCACACAAGAATTCATAGAAAACTAGATGTGGATATTGGTGGTACTCAATTCGGATTTCGGAACGGGCTTGGAACAAGAGAAGCACTATTTGCACTTAGATATGTATATGTGCTTCATTGACTACAATAAAGCGTTCGATAAAGTACGTCACGATCATCTAATGAGACTGCTGGTAGAAAAAAACTTGGATAAAAGAGACATCAGGATTATTTCCAAGATTTACTATAACCAGAAAGCAAGAGACAACGGAGGAACTCGAGATTAAGAAAGGCGTAAGACAGGGATGTATACTTTCACCAATCTTATTCAATCTATACTCAGAGGACATCGTAAACAGAGCACTTTCAGAGCAAAATATAGGCATTAAAATAAATGGCATCCAAATAAACAACTTGAGATATGCCGATGATACGGTTGTAATTGCAGAAACTTCGGAGGATCTTCAGATACTAATTAACAAAATAGTAAAATGCAGTGAAAAATATGGATTATCACTTAACATCAGTAAAACAAAAATAATGGTGGCATCTAAATCACCACAAAATTTCCCTGACATAACCGTGCATGATCAAAGAATTGAACGTGTGAGAAAACATAATTACCTGGGAACTGTTATTAACGAAAATAACAATAGCTCTAAAAAAATCAGAATCAGAGTGGAAAAAGCTAGAGCTACGTTTATTAAAATGAAGAAGGTGTTCTGCGGACGAGATTTAAGCCTTAAACTTAAAATTCGCCCTGTGAGATGTTACGTGCTGTCAGTTCTTTACTACGGAAGGGAAACGTGGACATAGGAAAAAAACTGATACCAAAAGGATGGAAGCATTTGAGATGTGGATGTACCGTAGAATATTAACAATATCGTGGACAGAGAGAGTAACAAATGTGGAGGTTTTGCGAAGAATGCGGAAAGAGAAAGAATTAGTACTTACTATTAAAGAACGCAAACTGCCATACTTGGGACATGTTATGAGGGGAGATAAATACCAGTTGCTGCAATTAATTATCCAGGGAAAAATAATGGGCAAAAGATCCATAGGAAGAAGAAGGCATTCATGGTTCAAGAACTTAAGAGAATGGTATAATTGCAGCAACTGCAAACTGTTTAGATCTGTAGTGTCAAAGATACGCACTGCTTTTATGATAGCCAAACTTCGGAACGAGGATGGCACCTAAAGAAGAAGAAGATGGTAGATTAAATATGACGTAAACATTTTTTATTAGGTTAAATTGACACAGAAACTAGTATCTAGAATTTTTCGAGATCGTAGGCTACTCTGTTAAAAATAATCTTAAATTTAATATCCATTCTACATTAAATCTAATGATTTTGTACCTAAAATCGTGAATAATTTACATTTACTTTAAATTTAAAGCAATTCATTCAAGTATTGTAATTGAAAAGATATTTTAACTTTCTGTAAATTAAAATTAATTCACATGTATCTTAACATTAAAAGAATTTAGATTAATATTCATGATACATTGCGTGAGATTCCGGGAGATAATACATTAATTAGGGTATCTAAAAATAAATTTATAATTTGACATTACATTAATAAATTTTTAGATCAAAAGAACCATGAAGATTAACATATAATCTTGTACTATTATTAAACTTTGTAGGATGCATTATGGGTCTGAAGGTATTTTTGCTCCAGATGTTCCGTGTGGGTAGTGCAACACGGTGCAACACCTGTCTTTTTTTATTCAGATGCAGAAAAAAGCATAATAGCATTCGGGTGATGTTTTATTTTTACAATACAAAAGATACAGGAAATAATTAGAATTTAAAAATATTTCGGCCTGGATTGTGTTTTTCTCAGGATGTTGCAAGTTTACTGGGGACATTTTTTGTGGAATTAATGCGTGGTAAATTTGAAGAAAATAACCTAATTGGATTTTGATCTTACATAACTCTTTTAGGTAGGAATTAATATACCGTGTATCCTACGACCAATTCAAATTAGACTGCTTACTTAAGTCAGTGGGGGCAATTCGGCTAAAATATTTTCAAGATAGTGGCCTTCTTGCTTATTTTAAATAGAACACTATATATATTATTTAATTTTTAGATTTTACGCAAAATTATAGATATATTCCATATTTAATGTCCTTTGCCTAAGTCTTTTAAATTTTACGTCAAAAATGGCATTGGCCTGCCGAAACATAACTATAAATTTTTCCTATATGAAAGCCTTTATTATTTAATTGGGGTTGATTTTCTTCTAGAAGGGGATCTACTTTAGTGAACTGTGTTGATATTTTGATAATAAATAAATACAGGGTGATCAAAAACTAACATTAAATATTAACTTGAAAAAATCGTTAAAAGCCGTTTTTTTTTTAAATGTAAATCTCCTATTTTGAAATATTAGCACTAAAAATAAGGGTGACTTTGAATAAGGTTGTTTATTTGAAAAACTTGTAGTTTTTGAAATATTGGCAATTTAATATTTTTATAGCGTAAAAATCCTATAGGGCTTTTTAAGTTTCGTTATTAGTTAGCTATGACAGCGAAACGCGACGAAAGAAAACAATAGAGCACTTCAGAAATGTCACACTTCCTTGCCATTTGACAATTGAAATCATGCCGGGGCGATTAAATAATACTCAGGAAATTTATTTAAATTTGTTTATTATCTACGGGGAATGTGACAAGATTTTTTCAAGCACATTCCAAACATTTGCTCATAGATATCCAGATACACAGAAACCGTCCCGGAACAGTGTTAAACGAATATTGGAAAATTTCAAAAATTTTGGCATCGTTAAGGTAAAAATGCATAAAAGGATACCTATTCTCAACGATGAAAATTTCGAAATTGCAATTCTGGAATATTTTGCGACATATCCTATGACAGGAATCTCGTAGAGCTCAATACAAAATACAAAATTCTGTTGAAACATAACTTCCACCCTTATTTAATATCTTTAGTTCAACACCTAAGAGATACCGGTTTTCCGAAAGGAGTGGAATTTTGCGAATTTATATTACCGATGTTACAAGACAACCCTCGATTTTAGGGGTAGGTTTTCAGCTTCACACATGATACTGTTAATGGGGCTTGTATGGAAGGCACCTATAACCAGTCTAATTTCTTTATTATGTATTACATCAGTCAAATAAGAATTTTCCTGGGAATTAAAGGTCAAAAAATAGATTTTTTTGCACTTTTTTGCTTACCAGCAAAAACTAAAGAAATTTTTGGACAAAATGTAATAGCCGTCTTGTAGAGAATTAAAAAATCTACAAATTGTTGTTTTACTGATCTCGATATTTTTATTTGTTGCTGAGAAAAATGCAAAACAAGGTCAAAATTGTTATAATATTCAATTAACAATAACTATTGCTAAATGCAACCTACGATTTTCTTGTTACATAAAAAGTTGAGTCTTTTAGTGCTCAGTATGTGGTAAAAATTTCAGATTGATTCGTCTAATAGTTTGTGCAAGATTCAATTTGTTTATCACAGGCGAGCGAATTTTGCAATAACATTTTAGCTCCATCGGTGAAGGTACACCAATTCTGAGCACATCCCATGAAAGAGGGACTCTTCTTCTATGAGAAGTATTACATGGAATTGAGGAAAATTAATTTTAAATTTGTTTAAACTTCATTAGAAAACCACTATCATTTTTACCTTGTAAATAAATTAAATAACTTTTTTGTCTTTGCCGATAAAAAAATTCTGTTTTCATGTTTGAGAAGCTGGCATTTTTAGACAAATTTAGAAAAAAAAACAGGTTAAGTCAATATGCATCAAAGTTAACAATTAAGAAACGAAACTACCACCATTCGAAAGTTTAAGAGTTTAGGTTTAGGTATGAGTTGTCCGGAAAATGATAACACAAAAACAAAAGCTTCAGTGAAGTTTAAAAAATGTTAATTGTTTAAAAGACTCGGCAGGAAGATGAGTTGTTAACAAATCCGCTCGTTCAAAAAATAAAACAGCAAATTCAAACTGCTACCATTATCTATATGTCCGAAAGTTGTTGACGGATTTTGATGATTCTTTTTTTAATTTGTGGTACCTTTCTGGGTACGTTACAAATATGCATACCATTTATTTATTTGTTTATAAATTAAACATTTAATATGTTTAAACATTTTTTTCCACACGATTTTTTCATAAAAAATTAATAATTTTTGTGCTATTTTTATTGGCAAACATAGTTATCAGTCGAACTATATATAAAAAAAGCATAGCTTATTTTAAAAAGAATGCAGGCTTAGTATATTCTTATGAGGGAATGTCGATTAGAGGCCATATCATCAATAACATCTATCAATGCAGCGGCAGTAGGTACTGTGTGCCCTCCTAAAGCCCGATGGTTTTTCTGGCAAAATGTTATTATTAGTTAGATATTCAAATATTTGAGAATATACTATTTTCTCTAAGATTTTAGAAAGAACCGGTAATGTATCCATAGTTCTCAAATCCAAAAAAGAGTTTGGATCATTTATGTCATTGGTTAAACTAGAGGTTCCTTCTAACTTGGAAGAATATAAGTTCCTTCCAAGCAGAGATTTATTATATGGGTAATTTGTGACATAAGAATGGCACCGCAACAGTAGCGTAAAGACGGGTGCAAAATAGTAGAGTGTATTCAAAAATCTGCGGGGGGGGGAGCGCATATACCCTTAGTTACGTCACTGGAACGCAATATTTAATATAGAGAATATTTAGTTCATCGACGCCACTGGCATTAGATTTAATAAAGTTTATAATGCTACTAACGTCCCCAACTTTCAAAGAAAATCGATCATTGGTATAAAATAAATTATTATAATACTGCTTAATAATAAAATGATTTTTTTATCTTTTATTTTGAAGGTGTAAAATTTGCTTGACTTATTGTTATACTGTCAACTTAGATCGGTGTAAGGCGAGTCTAAAAGGGATTCCACGTTGGGAATGATATTAGTGTCTTTACATTTGATAAATACCTGGTATTACCAGTTCAGCATGTTTTGCATACCATAAAAAATTAAAATATTTCCTATTCGGTACAAACATGTATCTGGTACATGTATAACATGTGTTATACAGAGAAGTCAACAATCATAACTGTTGAAGTATGGCATGACAAGATGCTTATAATAATGGCACGCGAAGTAAGAAAATATGAAAGTAATTACGCAATTTCTACAAAAAAAACAGAGCAACAACCTTATACGGAAAAACGAAACACCATTTTTCTCATTTATCAGTGTCTGATATCTTTTCGATTTAAATAAATCGAAACAGTTGCGAAAACGGAAAAATCTATTTATAAGAAAATTTAAATATTCTAATTGAACGATTATTATTCTATAACGAGTAATAGTGTGTAGGATTACAACAAAACCAGATTTTAAATTATGGTATTAGAAAATAATTGTACAATAGCAACATTGGAACAGCATATTTAATTGGCGAGTATATTTCAATATATATATATATATATATATATATATATATATATATATATATATATATATATATATATATTAAAATTTGTGTACAATTATATTAGGCTACGACTAAATAAAGGATATATATATATATATATATATATATATATATATATATATATATTGCGACGATTCTCTTCTCTCAGTCGTTAATGTTTTTTTTTTTATTCACGACTGCGCAAAGTGCCCGTAAAAAAATTAATTGTTTGTTGATTTTAATTGGAAAAAGAACAATTATTGACAGTACATGTGATACTTATTAAATTGTTGGGCGCCAGGCACAAATAACTATACCTAGGTATAATTAATTTGTACCAAAAATTGTTTTAAATTTATTTTCAATAAAAATTACTCAATTACACATGTGCTGTATTTCTGAATGTACCCCGTTTTTAGTGATTTGAAGTTTAAAACATTGATGTCAGTTTTCTCTATCTCAGGTGAGTTCAGATGAAAATATAATTATTATTAGAAAAAGTCAAAGCAATGATTCAAAAACACAAATACAAACTTTATTTAAAATAATACAATCATGTCAGTGGGTGCAGTTTTTTATGTAAAATTTATAAACCACCTTATCTATACCTAATTAAATTATCAATATTATTCAATATGCACGGTAGTCTTTTATGGGATTTAGAGATATTAAATCTGGCAATATTGTTTAAATGTCTAAACGGTTAAAAATGACTATTTGTGATTATGCTCTTATTAAGAAGAAGAATTATATTTTTTTACGCGTCTGGAAATTGAGTTAAGCTCTAATTAAGAAGAAGTTTTCATTCAACAAATTTTATCAAATTTTATTCCGCAATTATCTTTATGAGGTTGGACCCATTAAGGAATTTCTAGTTAATTCCTAATTTCATTATCGTTGAATAAGGCCTATTTCTCTTTTTCGCCTTTACCCATCACTAATCATAATAAACATTTCGGTGAACAACGGTAACCATATTGGATTTGCCATTTTAAATTTCGATATTTTGATGCGAGATTCGCAATTAACGATGTCATAAACTTCCGTAACCGAACTTTCAAGTAGGTTGTACCTTTCTTTATAGCCTAAATATGCATTTCGGAGGTTACTGGCCGCCATATTGGATCCATCCTTTTGAATTTCGATATTCGTGATCAACACACTCAAATACTACGAACTAAGCCCTCTAAGCCGTCACAAAGAACGCCCCATATATATATATATATATATATATATATATATATATTATGTCCGATCTATTAATTAATTTTATCCTAGTAAACCAACAGACTTTTACATGATATATATGAACTTGTGAAAATAGTACTTTTGTACTTTTAACTTTAATATTAGATTTGAACAACGCATTTTGCTATTGCATAAATTTGATAATAATTACTAGTCGTGAACTAGCTTTTTGACATATCTACATGTCCGTTTAGGAATTTGCCAAAAAGTAATGCTCGATTAGACCACATTTTCTTTCAGAAATTCGTCTCAAAGCATTCAGAATTTTGAGCGTGTAACGATCCTTCTATAATTATTAGAACTGCCATTGATCGAGTAATTTTTTGCCTATCCTGGACAAACGAAAATCCTTTTCCTTTTTATATAATAATATAGATTGCTTAACCATTAATTTTAACGAGATACTATAAAAAATTAATTACAATATTTTTAAATATTCATTATTATGTCAAATTGTGTTAATTTTATTACTCCATACTCTTTAACAACGAGATTTTTCATTGTCCAAACGTTTAGTGAGTAATTTAACATTTTGTTAAGGCATAAAAAAAAATGTGTCTTTATAAGCTTTGTCTCATGACCTACAGTAAAAATCTACATTTGCGTAATGTTTCCTATTATTTTCTTTTTGATTTAAGTAGTTGTTTATTGCAAAATATTTAATTTAACTTCATTATTCGTAAAACAACTTTGACTTGAAATCAAAAACATTTTCAGTGTTTTTTTTTCTCAAAAGATTAGTTTATCTGGACACAAGGAATGGTTGTTAGATACTCCTCAAACCAACATAAACAAGGTGGTCTAACAGTGCGTTCAATTGCAATAGCTCCATAATTATTAGAATTAAAAAAAAATTAAGTCATAGAGACTGCTGAAAGCTATAAACTAAAATTATTTCTTGATATACATGGCTTACTTTTTTAAAAATTATACAGGGTGTTACAAAAGTAGCGAGATGAATGGATAATTCCTCAGGTAAGATTTTTTCAAGAAGTTCAAGATGATTATTTAAGTAATTTTCAACAAGGAATCTAAAGGTGATCTAAAATTTAAACTTGACAATGACCTTCAAGGTGATTTTTAAATAATGAAACATTTCTCTTTTTACATCAGCAATCGAATGAGTGGAAAATTTTACGTTCCAATATGTACTGAGGTTAAAGGTTTAAGGTTATTTAAACTTAAACGAGATAAAGGTACCTCTGAGAATTAAAGTTGTACAGAAAATTTTGTATTGATAAAAATAATTTATTTTAATAAGGCATATTGAGTAATGACCTTAATCTTGACTACGACCATGACATTCAAGGTCATTTGAAAGCCATTTTTTTAGAAATAAAAACCTACATTTTTGAATTTAGAAATCACCAAATTTTAGGTTCAAATTAAAAGATTCAATCAAGATCGAACAACTTTTACAGAGGTAAATTGATTTACTTTCAGCATTACCCAGAAACAAATTCTGTTTCCTTTAGGGTGCTTGATTAGCTTAAGTTTTTAAATCCTTTTTTTGTTAACATTAATTGCAAACATTGCATTTATAGTCATTTCTAACACTTAAAAACACTGAAAAGAGTCATGACGAGCAATAAAATTGCAAGAAAAGATAAGTAAACATGTTTATGTCTGTCAAACATCAAAAAAATCTCTCCCCCACCGACCATAAACAGCCTTCAAACAAATCTATTATTGTTTAAATCTGTTGGATATGATCGAATGAACTAACCTAACTGGATTACCTTCATACTTATAATCGACAAGCAAAACGAGAGACAAGAATAGACGTCTGTGGTTAGCGTAAAAGGAAATCTTAAATATTTTCACGTTTTTGAATGGTAAACATGCATTTCCTGTCTACATAGAATGAATGATTCCTTTTTGTTGGCAGTTTTTGGTGTCAGTAGTATTTTTAATCAGAATGCGTGTTAAGTTAAAATTAACATTTTGTGTTTTTTAAAATATTAATTTACATTAAAAATTAGGAGGTTTTCCGAATAGAGGCCAATTAAAAGGGAACAAAAGGACTGTTTATTGTAGCAGGACTTTTTTTGCAAAAAAAAATTTCTATAAAAAATATTTTACTTATAGAATGTATAGTGTGTGAAGAAGTTTAAGTGTTTATACATTAGCAGTAGTATGGAAGTTTTTTATTGGGAATTAGCAAATAATATTTATTTTAAAAACAATTTTCAAAAATAAGGTTTTTATTGAAGGATAGTTTTAAAATATTTCCTAACTAAGGCCAATTTTGTTAATGTATTCAAATAATGAAAGTACTTTTTCCAAATATTACTAGCTCATTTTGAAATATTATTATAGAAATAGGCTTAAACAAGAAGGAATTTTAAAAATAAAAATTAAGGATTGCAACCCTTACAGTCAAAATTGCTTCGGTCGGTTTACTTTGTACTAGAACCTAAAGCATATTAAGGAACCTTTTTTTGTTAGATGAAATTTCCGTTCACGGGTGGTTGCAAACAATTATCTTAAAAATATCAACTTCATTTTTGTATTTATTGAGTAAAAATACTTGTCCAAACCATTTAGAGCTCATTTAGGATGTTTTTATAGAAATAAACGCAAATGAGTTCGAATTTTTAAAATAAAAATTAGGGGTTGCAACCCTTACAGTTGGAATTGCATCAGATAATATATATATATATATATATATATATATATATATATATATATATATATATATATATATATATATCAATTAGAAATTAAAGCATATTGAGAAACCTTTGTTGGAGAGTAGTTTTTCGTTTAACGGTGGTTTAAGAATATAATCTAGAAGTGGTCAACTTTATTTTTGTATTCAATTAACGAACATATGTTTTCTAATTTTCTTTAGCTAATTTGAATTTTTTTTTATTCAAATAGACACAAAAAAGTAGATTTTTCAATGTAAAAAATAGCGGTTGTGACCCTTATAGTCGAAACTGCATGATTTGGTTGCACATTGACATCAGAAGTAATACACAATTTGTTTCAATGCTAAATTCCAATTAGAACCTGAGATATATTGGAAAATCAATTTTCGAGGATGAACTTTGGGGGCAGATTTCACCCCCTTAAACTCTTTTTCCGCAGATAAAAAAAACACGTGTCTTTTAGTTCTTCGTGGCCTACAACATAACAAAAAATTAATAAAATAGGAGGCGTCGAGTTGGGATTCTTTCTTTAGGGCTATTCTTTTGAGTCATTATCACTTTCACTTCTATCACTTGAAGTAATCATGATCACTTCAGCCCAATGGCAAGTAAATGCATATTCAAAAGAACATGAAGTTTGACTTTGTTCACTTTGATCAATTGATAATTACTCAAAAGAATATAGCCCCTGTCAGTACGCAATAAAACATTTAAAGGGCGCAGGTTATGTACAAGACTGTAAACATGCAACTTTTATGGTTGATTTTTTCAAAGAAATTTAATATTTGACCTATTCTTAGTATACATATTTTAAAAGTAATAATTTTTTTTTTAAATTTTTTAAAAACAAAATGGCGGAGATATTGCTGTTAATCTAAAGCGTGTCGAAACGGAGATGTTAAATTGTGTACGTTCTGACGACATCGAAATTCAACCTACAAAATTTTGAGAAAAAAAAACAGTTTAGAAGTGGTATTTTAGTAACATGAACCTATAAAACTATGAACAAATTGAAAATTTATAATAAATTTGGTACTGGGAAAAAAGTCAAATTTGTTTAATGACAATAATTTCAGGCTTTGTACATTTGTTTTTCAAGTTTTTATGTTAAATGTTTTGAAACTTATAGGTTCATGTTTTGGCAATTATTAATATATACAGTGTAGCCAGTAAAGTCCGCATTATGCGGGATTTTTATATTAATAGCTTAATTCGAAATTTGACTTTGGCATCAATTTCTGCTTCGATCGAGATGAAAATTAACCAATGTTGTATAAAACCGCCATGTGGTGGCATGACGGTAAATTAAAAAAGAAATATATCAAAACTCGATACACGAACTTGCTACTCTAAGGATAGAGGTCGCATTATTTCGGCATCGGTGATTTGCGTTATTCTTATGTTATTTAGTGAGCCATCGAGATGTCGCCACTGTTTCTTATTTACCATTTTTCAACTGTGAAGTCTGTTTATATGACACAGATACGAGATGATTACACGGACGTAAAGTTCTGACGTTATATATATATATATATATATATATATATATATATATATATATATATATATATATATATTATATATATATATATAAATATATAAATATGTATATGAATATATATATATATATATATATATATATAATATATAATATATAATATATATATATATATATATATATATATATATATATATATATATATATATATATATGTCGGTACTCTGATGAGTCTAGTAGAGACGAAACATGTACCTCTGCCGTATCACTGTGGCGGGGAGGGTAAGTTTTGACTTTCTTCTCGGTATGGTGATACAGGTAGGCCATCATCTCGATGGTGGTGGAATAGGATAAATTGTGTGTGTGCAATTTGTTCTAACAGTGCAACCTCTAATACGGAAAAGGTATAGTTGGAACGCAGTTTGCATTTACTGTTCGCATTTTACTTCATATATATACATATACTGAGTATCGACTTGAAACCTTTTTCAGACATATTCTACACTATATTTAGAACATTTTAAGAAAATGAAAAATTTAATCGTTCTACGTGACCTGCCCCCCTTCAATTCGATTGTATCAGAAACGGCTGCTCGAAGCGACACATAAGAGGTATAACTTTTTTAAATAAAAGATGTCAAGGAATAAGAATTTATAGTTAAAAATTCAATATACCGAAGCACAAAAAAGTTATGAAGCTTTAGATATCGGTGAAGTGCTGGTGATAGCGCCCTTTACAATATCCATCCAAACTTGATTTCTTATCCTAAACAACAACAAAATACCAAATGTAGTGCTAGTCGTGCTATTATTAGGTTAAATTTATAAAGTCTTTAAACTTTTTTGCAATAACTAATAGATAAAATTTACTCTATAATGATTAAAGATCTATTGTTGTAAATGAGACCGCCCCCGTGTCGAAGCGATCGGTTAGTCACAATCTAATTTTAGACCCTAAAAGAGGTGTTTCGTCCTAGCTACCGACGGTGGACTCATCAATGGGTCCATCGGAGCTTTCCCCAGACACCTTTGGTACACTTTCTACATCTGCATACTCATATTTAAACCTTTCTGCGTCGGAACCTATAAACCAGAATCTGAGTGTGCCGCCATCTGCGACATCACCCCGCCAAGGCAAATACTTTGTATGCAGACGAGATCGTTAGATCCCGCATGTATAGAAAGTGTTTCCTGATGAAACTGCCGATGCGGACGCTTTTAGGATCTTTTACAGGCCCATTGCTATAAATCAGCAATCCAGGCAAATCTTGCTGCCTTAGGTCCTGTCACGGTGGCCATGTTTTAAACGAGACCGCCCCCGTGTCGAAACGATCTCTTCGACACGGGGGGTGGTTTCGTTTACAACACTGTCAACTATCTACAACTTTGTACTAAAACATTTTTGTTTAAAATTAATACCTCGACTTGTAAGCTCAGAAACTGTATTTGGCTACTTTGGACGCTCGTCGTTTAGTCCCCTGTAATGAAATGGCTGAATAAGAGTGGCCTTCAGGATTTGTGTTTTACGAATTACAAGCCCTACCTTTCATTCTGTAATTTGATAATAAAATAATATATTTTTTATAGTAGATAGTTATCTACCCACACACCACGCGTTTACCTTCAAAAATTTTGTAATCTATCCGATAATTGGATTGTTGTCGCTGAAATTAAAACCGCCTTGTGACAATGGAATTATCGATTTTTCCTCGTTAAGGTTAATAATAAATAATCTAATGTATACATGTAAAAGAGTAAAAACACCCACCTTCATCGATTTCCGAATAAATTTTTCTGGAAATGAGGGTCACGGTTATTCTAATTTCGTAAATGAAAGTAATTCGAAACTAGAAAAACACGCAGAGTTGAGCACGAAGACAATAGCAAGGTTTTTGATTAAGAGAAAGAACAAAAAAACTCTTCTTTTATTAATCTGTATACTTATCTACATGTAATTGTTTTTGGTATAGTTTCAAGGTGTTTCTTGCATCTATAACGGATGTTCGTAGACCCCAATGAAAGGACGATTTACCATTAGAAAACGTGGTCAAGTACATGTGTACAGTGATTCGCAGAAATATTGCATCTGGTGTAAAAACAATCTTTCTTAACGTTTTTAAACAAATCAAAATATAACGAATATTTTCTGCACATCCTAGGACCAAAATACACATAAAAATAAATTTGAAAAATTTTACCAAATATGTATATATATTTAAAATTCTAAAGTTGACCCCCAAGTGACCTTGAAGGACAATGGCAAGGTCACTACTAGTTCGCCTCCCGGTCATCCTATAATTTTTGTAAAGAACATTTTTCAAAAAAATTGGATCCCACCTAGATATTCCGTTGTCTCAAAATAAGTGCCGCACCCTATATATATATATATATATATATATATATATATATATATATATATATATATATATATATATATATATATATATATATATATATATATATATATATATATATATATTTATATCATTTTCTTCTTATTTTGTCTTTTCTTGGGATTAGGTTCTTTATTTAACAAAAAATCAAAAACAATTTGACGTTTCGCCCTTTATTTAAGGCATCTTCAAAAATTTTTTTTGCTTTTTTATTAACTGATCTTCCTTGATATTTTGCTTATTTCAAAAAATTTTTGAAGATGCCTTAAATAAAGGGCGAAACGTCAAATTATTTTTGATTTTTTGTTAAATAAAGAACCTAATCCCAAGAAAAGACAAAATAAGAAGAAAATGATGTAATCTATGGTTCAAGAATCTGGAAAATATATATATATATATATATATATATATATATATATATATATATATATAGGGTGATTCAAAAATCGATCACGAAACTTAAGGGGGTGATTCTACTTGACAAAATAAGGGTAGAGCTTCATATAATTTTTTTTCAAAATGTCATTCGTTTTCGAGTTACAAGCCGTCCAAGTTCAAGTTTTTATTTTTTGTTTTTTGAATTACTCGCTTACAGGAAAACCGATTTGACTAATATTTGAAAGATAGGCTAAGTCTTCTGCGCTTCATCATTTTAGTAACAATTCACATTGATTGTTTGCCGCTAGAGGGCACTTTACCTACATTGAAAATTGTTATTTTATCATAGTTTTTTAGTGTTGACAGCTACAGTAGTTTTTGGCATAATTTCTGAAAGACTGATGCCAGGCCTTTAAAAAAGGTGCTCTTTATTTACATCGCTAAACCCAACGGTTTAGACGTAAATCACCCTTAAAAATTAAGTGGTAAATTTACTTTTCTCATTTCATTACCACCAGCTACCAGGTAAATAGCTATCAAAGTATACTAGAGCTGTCAGTTTAACATCAAATAAATTCGCTTTTTAAACTATTTAATTTATAATCTTAAAATAACTAATAATGGCTAATCACCAATATTCAAATATCGAATATTGTGATATCCATTTTTGTTATGGAAAAGCAAATGGTAATGCAGAGTTGGCAAGAAGATATTATATGGAGAGTTATCCGGAAAGAAATATCCCTCATGCTCAAACATTTTCCAGTGTGCACAGGAGGCTTGCGGAATGTGGTTCCTTTAAAAGTTATAATGGAAATAGGGGAAGACCTAGAACTGCTAGAAACGTGCAACAAGAAGAAAGAGTGCTTGAAATTATTGAAGATAATCCAGGTATTAGTACTAGAAAAATTGGGAATGAAGTGCGGCTCTGTCAGGCTAGTTCATGGAGGATACTAAGAGAAGAACAACTCTACCCGTTTCATTCAAAAAAGGTGCAGGCTCTTTATGACGATGATCGGCCGAGAAGGTTGGAAATGTGCAATCAGATCCTAGCTAAGTATGAACACGATAATCGATTAATTGGCGTCATATTATTCACTGACGAAGCTGGTTTCACTCGTGATGGCATAACAAATCTACACAACATCCACACATATGCTTACGAGAACCCAAACAATGTGGTCGAAACGAAACATCAGCCTAGATTTTCACTAAATGTGTGGGCAGGGTTAATAGGAGATTACCTTATTGGTCCTCATTTCTTTGATGGCCCATTAACTGGTGACGTATACTTAGATTTTATCCAAAATCGTCTCCCATTGTATCTGGAAGATCTGCCATTGGAAGTAAGGGCCAACATGTGGATCCTCCAAGACGGAGCTCCGCCCCACTTTAGTATACGTGTCCGACAGTATTTGAATGCAACGTATCCTGAGCGATGGATAGGACGAAGTGGACCATTGGCATGGGCAGCGAGGTCACCAGACCTTAATCCTATGGATTTTTTCTTTTGGGGTCATTTGAAACAATTGGTGTACGATATTCCAGTAATCAACGTCGAGGATCTTCGCTTCAGGATAATCGAAAAGTGCCAAATTATTAAAGAAACACCAGGAATTTTTCATCGAGTTAGGCGACATTTTTTGAAGAGTGTTAGGAAATGTATGGAAGAAAATGGGGGACATTTTGAGAATCTTTTTTAGTTTGTTTAGTACTGTTTCATTAATTTTTATCAATTAAATGTATA
Source organism: Diaprepes abbreviatus (assembly GCA_034092305.1). Taxonomy (NCBI): domain Eukaryota; kingdom Metazoa; phylum Arthropoda; class Insecta; order Coleoptera; family Curculionidae; genus Diaprepes; species Diaprepes abbreviatus. The sequence goes on from JASJET010000054.1 coordinate 13,179,918, forward strand.
TCGCAATAATCCATAATATGAATATTTACTGATTAGCCATTATTAGTTATTTTAAGATTATAAATTAAATAGTTTAAAAAGCGAATTTATTTGATGTTAAACTGACAGCTCTAGTATACTTTGATAGCTATTTACCTGGTAGCTGGTGGTAATGAAATGAGAAAAGTAAATTTACCACTTAATTTTTAAGGGTGATTTACGTCTAAACCGTTGGGTTTAGCGATGTAAATAAAGAGCACCTTTTTTAAAGGCCTGGCATCACTCTTTCAGAAATTATGCCAAAAACTACTGTAGCTGTCAACACTAAAAAATTATGACAAAAAAACAATTTTCAATGTAGGTAAAATGCCCTCTAGCGGCAAACAATCAATGTGAATTGTTACTAAAATGATGAAGCGCAGAAGACTTAGCCTATCTTTCAAATATTAGTCAAATCGGTTTTCCTGTAAGCGAGTAATTCAAAAAACAAAAAATAAAAACTTGAACTTGGACGGCTTGTAACTCGAAAACGAATGACATTTTGAAAAAAAAATTATATGAAGCTCTACCCTTATTTTGTCAAGTAGAATCACCCCCTTAAGTTTCGTGATCGATTTTTGAATCACCCTGTATATATACAGGGTGCTGAATTTATTTTGAGACAACGGAATATCTCGGTGGGATCCAATTTTTCGAAAAATGTTCTATACAAAAATTATAAGGCGACAGGGAGGCGAACTAGTAGTGACCTTGGCGTTGCCCTTCAAGGTCAATTGGAGGTGAACTTTAGAATTTTAAGTGGGATTCCCCAATTCAGACCCTGGGAATGAAAAGGGCGGAAAATTTTACTATCGGATATGGCCTGACCTCAAGGTTAAAGTTAAATATCAAGGTTATTTCAAGGTTAAATCAAAAATATCACCATATTTCGTAAAATTTTAGAATTTTAAATGGGACCCCTCAGTTTCGACCCCAGGAAATTTTACCATCAGATGTGACCTTGACCTTAAGTTGAAAGTTAGATATCAAGATCATTTCAAGATTAAAACAAGAAGATCGCAATATTTCGTAAAATGTTTCATACAAAAGTTGTTGAGTAGCACGGTGGCTACAACTTTCACACGAAACATTTTACGAAATACGGCGATCTGTTTGTTTTAACCTTGAAATAACCCTGCTGTTTGGCCTTCACCTTGAGGTCAAGGTCCTATTAGATGGTAAAATTTCTCATTTTCATTCCCGGAGTCAAAACTGGGAGAGTCCCATTTAATATTTTGAAATTGACCTTCAAATCATCTTTTTCAAAAAAACGTGATGCCACCGAGATATTCCGTTCTTTTGAGATAAATGCCGCACTCTCTCTCTCTCTCTCTCTCTCTCTCTCTATGTATATATATATATATATATATATATATATATATATATATATATATATATATATGAAGTAAAATGCGAACAGTAAATGCAAACTTCTCTCCATTATATCCTTTCTGTGTTAGAGGTTGCACAGTTAGAATAAATTGTTATAAAACGCAATTTATCCTATTCCACCACCATCGAGATGATGACCTACCTGTACCACCATACCGAGAAGAAAGTCAAAACTTACCCTTCCCGCCACAGTGATACGGCAGAGGTACATGTTTCGTCTCTACTAGACTCATCAGGGTACCGACATGCACCTAGCTGTGCAAAGGACAGATCGGAAGGAAGCATGCAAATACTGAACGCGGCTTCGCCGACCTCCCGCCGGATGGCGTATATATGTTTATGCGGATTTCACGAATTCCTCCGTGTGAGATGCAATAGCAGTGGATATATCCACATTATGCCATTGTAGTGCTGAAATCACATTCAGCAAACGTACAACTATATGCAGCTCCGCGTATGAATGAAGTAAAATGCGAACAGTAAATGCAAACTTCTCTCCATTATATCCTTTCTGTGTTAGAGGTTGCACAGTTAGAATAAATTGTTATAAAACGCAATTTATCCTATTCCACCACCATCGAGATGATGGCCTACCTGTACCACCATACCGAGAAGAAAGTCAAAACTTACCCTTCCCGCCACAGTGATACGGCAGAGGTACATGTTTCGTCTCTACTAGACTCATCAGGGTACCGACATGCACCTAGCTGTACAAAGGACAGATCGGAAGGAAGCATGCAAATACTGAACGCGGCTTCGCCGACCTCCCGCCGGATGGCGTATATATGTTTATGCGGATTTCACGAATTCCTCCGTGTGAGATGCAATAGCAGTGGATATATCCACATTATGCCATTGTAGTGCTGAAATCACATTCAGCAAACGTACAACTATATGCAGCTCCGCGTATGAATGAAGTAAAATGCGAACAGTAAATGCAAACTTCTCTCCACTGTTCGCATTTTACTTCATTCATACGCGGAGCTGCATATAGTTGTACGTTTGCTGAATGTGATTTCAGCACTACAATGGCATAATGTGGATATATCCACTGCTATTGCATCTCACACGGAGGAATTCGTGAAATCCGCATAAACATATATATATATATATATATATATATATATATATATATATATATATATATATATATATATATATATATATATATATATATATATATATATATATATTTGCCCCAGCGTCTTTTATTGACCTTTTATAATATAAGAATATATTTGTAGGTGCTATTTCTAATCTTTTTCGTTTCAAAGTTGTGGATATTTATGGAAACTTTCTTATCAAAAGCTAAATCTAGATTAAACAAAGCACAGGGAAAACCCAATTCTGAAAAATATGTTTTTTTAACTATATAAAAAGTGATCTCTTTATAGAACACGAAAAATCCAACATGGGAAATGAAATAAACTAGAAATTTTGATCTTGTCAGGAAATTTAATTTATTTTCTGTCCGTGGGGATAAATTGAGAGAAGACAAAATTAGTTTTCGAGAGATTTATATGCAAACATGTGGTGGAAATGGGGTTTTTCTTTAACAAAAAAGTGCTTAACATTAACATGTTTATTTATATGGTAACATATTAAAAGTGTTTTTTTAACTTTGTCATTGGTTATTGAAATGACCATTTGAAAATCGTTTTTGAATCGAAATGTCGCATATTGGCTCCTATTTCGAACTTTTACAATATTTTAAAGCCAAATTTACACAGTTACAGTAATATTTTTTTTGTTACAGGCAGTGGAACAGGATAGACACCTTTTGCGGAAAAAATTGACGAATAAGGAATCGGAATTAGACGCTAGGATATTGGAACTTGAAAATGACCTTGCAGAATTAAAAGAAAAATTATCACAGAAGGAAAATTTATTAAAACAATGGGAAAGAGACAAATGTTTATTAGTAAGTAATTATTTTTGTACTATTTAATCGAACATCCCGTACATCTAGGACAGTTTTTTTGACCTGTGATTTCAATTATTATACTGGCTGATTAAAGCCTGTGTGCCATTAATGATGGTTTTCTCACCTAAAATTAAGACAGATAGTTTCCCACATTTACTGTGTCTCTATGTTAAGCTTTTTTTCTGTTACGTGGACATCCTGTATATTATTTCTCTTTTATCTTATTAGTCACTGTATTTAATGAGACATTTGATGGAAGATGTTAAACCATAAAACAGTAATTTAAGACAGCAATTTTTTTAGGTAGAAGAAATATCTGCCCAAAATTCAAGACTTACCCAACAACTGAAAGAAGGGCAGTCAGTAGAGACCCAACTTAGACAACAATTAGATAGTTATAAGGAACAGATCTCATTAGGAAAATCAAGTTTACAGGTAAGCAAGCCCTTGTACTACAGGGCAGCGACAAGTACATTTGGCATCCTTATAGTTTTACATCAAAATCACCACAATACCCATTTTTGAAAGGAATGGTTTTGGTCAAGTGACAAAATAATTACAATATACGAGAGTAGAAGTTAATTTTGGAAACTGGCAACACTAGTGTTGCTAAGTGTCAATATATGTATGTGTATATATATATATATATATATATATATATATATATATATATATATATATGTATATATATATATATATATATATATATATATATATATATATATATATATATATATATATTGTTGTCGTGAATACACGTTTATTTTACGACAAAATATTAAATTTCAGATTTAATATGTCCCCAAATTCCCTAAATAAATTAAATAAGACGACATACAGTGCTAAAACTCCAAATCTTTGGGTTTCCTAAACGGGGAAACCCAGACATTAAACGGCGCGCGGTGGTGGTACTTCATTCGGTGCTTCCCCGATTTCAGAGTACGACGTCATTACTGCTATAAAAGCGAAGTGCCAGCTGCTAAATTAAGGACATTACGCGTTGCTCTTCTTAAAATAACTCGTTCTTCATCTCGATGGTGGTGGAATAGGATAAATTGCGTTCTATAACAATTTATTCTAACTGTGCAACCTCTAACACAGAAAGGATATGATGGAGAGAAGTTTGCATTTACTGTTCGGATTTTACTTTATTCATATACGGAGCTGCATATAGTTGTACGTTTGCTGAATGTGATTTCAGCACTACAACGGCATTATGTGGATATATACACTGCTATTGCATCTCACACGGAGGAATCCGCGAAAACCGCATAAACATATATATATATATATATATATATATATATATATATATATATATATATATATATTATTGTCGTGAATACACGTTTATTTTACGACAAAATATTACATTTCAGATTTAATATGTGTCCAAACTCCCTAAATAAATTAAATAAGACGACATACAGTGCTAAAACTCTAAATCTTTGGGTTTCCTAAACGGGGAAACCCAGACATTAAAGGGCACGCGGTGGTGGTACTTCATTCGGTGCTTCCCCGATTTCAGAGTACGACGTCATTACTGCTATAAAAGCGAAGTGCCAGCTGCTAAATTAAGGATATTACGGGTTGCTATTCTTAAAATAACTCGTTCTTTTTCTGATCGAGCATAGCTCTTGGGGGCCACGTTGACTGTTCATTTTTTTAGGCAGCACGTGGTTCTTAAAGTAGGTTGTCCTTGGCGACGAAACATTCTACAGACAGTACAGATCGTGCACGTATTCCTGAAATTGGTATCATCGATAAAAACGCGAGGTTACTTAACATTCATGGGAAAGGTAAATAATTCGGGGTTCGAAGACTAAACCTTGTTTAGTAAGGGTCTTGCTATCTTCATCATATGGCCACAAGGAAGGTCCAATCTAGATATATTAATAGAGGAACTAAACAGCATTCATCATCGCATTCAGGTCACATTTGAGGTCGAAGTTAACAAGCAGCTATCTTTCCTTGACCTTCTAATTACCAGAAACGACGACCTAAGCATCGATTATATGGTCTACAGAGAACCCACACACACAAACAGATACCTGTACGTCGAATCACACCATCATCTATCACAGTTACAATCGGTGGCCAACACACTGATCTCTAGATCCTGGCGACTAACCAAACCCACGAACAGCTCTAAAATAAAACAACTGCAAAAAAACAACATAAAAAATGCCATCAACCAGAACAGAAAAGCAATAGCAAAGAGAAAAGAAGAAGATGACGAATTCAAATCAAAAACCATACTTCCATACATAAAAGGTATAACAGACATAATTGGAAGAATTCTGAGAAAGCATGGCATATGCACAATTTACAAGCCAGAAACAACAATACACAAATTATTGACTCTCTACCAGAGTCCAAGAACATAAAAATGACATAAAGAACAAGCAAACTACCAGCTTTATTCCAACATCATCAGAAGACAGGACGACATACTATTAATTTCCAGGAAATTAAATAGATCGCACCCATAAAACACTGTAAAACTCGCATTATCAGACAAACTCTCCAAATAGGAAGCACTAAAAATTCCATCAATGAGATGTTTGCCTGTTGTGTCTCCTAGTATGTTAGGGATCCTCTTGTTGAACAATCCAGAAACTTCTCTACATGTTGAAAGTATCATGTTTTCTCTCTAGTTTCTCCATTTCCCTACATCTGTCGCTCATCCACTTCTCCTTAGCTACACGAATTATTTGTTTAACCTCCTTTTGCTTCTTTTTATATTTCTCTATGTTGTTCGTATAGTTTCTCCTTTCATCCATGAGACGAGAGGAGACACAGACTTAGGGAAGCGAGACAACCAATCAGGTAAAACTAAGGTATAACATACGCAAGCACCAAACTATAAAAGGGCCGGCAGAGGACCAGCACGCTCATTCCAAGTCAAGCAGCCGTCGAAGAAGCATCACTTGAAAATGCCAGCTGAGATGTTGGCGAAAAGATTTTTCTACCGATGAACGGATTGAAAACAGGAAAAACACCAGTGCACATAGCATTCTTCGTCTTCATTTGGGACTGATTAGGCCAATGCATCCGATACAATCCATCGTCTCGTGGTCGTGCCCTATATAGTGTTCTTAAAATGAAAGAAACAATAGACAAGACACGAATAACGGCATCTCGACGGATCGCTCAACACAAGAACAACCTATATCAACAATTTAAAAATTACGATTTCAGCAAGAAATAAACAAATCTATTTTCTGCCTCAACTAATCTGGATTCTCATACTTAAAAGTGAGTTGTGCCCTTCTATGTTCCAAGGAGGAGATCTCTGATTCACAGTATAGGCTGTTGATCGGGCTGGTGTAAAATACACCTATAGATGGCCTTATTGCTCTATTATGTATAGAGTTCAATTTTTTTTTAGATAAAAGGTAGAAGCTGATGTGTAGATTATACTTTCACAGTCTATCTGAGATAAAACTAGGAATTTGTAAATTTTTAGTACAGATCCCCATTTCGTATTTGATAGCAGAATGTTTAGGTCTCTCGTGCATTTCGATTTTATGTTTTGGATGTGAGTATTGCAATTGAAACGCTTATCAAATACCAGTCCATGTATGTTTTGGGTTGAGAAGTATGGTCTGGGAATTCATAGTTAGCTTGGGGTTGATATTATATTTTCTTTTCCTTGCAAAAGTGGACAAGGAAGGATGATTTATATGGTGAGAAGGTCAGAAAGTCAGTCCAGTATGAGTACGGAGTTTAGGGGTAGTTGTAGGGAATGTTGGTTATCCGAAGGGTGATGTAGTAAGGTATATATCATCTGCAAATAGTCTGAGGTGTATTGTTAGAGGTACAATGCCAGTTCTCACATATCGGCTCAAACAATTGGCTTGTTAGATACACAAAACGTGTAATTGATGAGTCATCCACCGTACAATCCTGATTTGGTACCCAATGATTTCTTTTTATTTCCATACAGGAAGAACAAACTGCGTGATGAACGATTTTTTGGTCCAAAAGAGACGGTTGATGTGTTCAAAATCCATCTTTTGGGGATATCATCTTCACACTGATATTAACACTTTTCAGATTGGTTTAAATGCATTTAAAAATGTATAGAGAATCATTTTCAATGATAAATATTAGTTTTTGTTTGTTGTTCCCAAAATATAACAGCTATACTCGTATTGGAATATAGTTTGGTTATATGTATGTAGATAAAGATAAAAGATAAAGAAATTGGCAGGTATACAAGAACGGAAACATCCCAATCTATTATGCAACGCAAATGGATAAATATTAACCGATCTACGAGAAAAGCTTATGACTTGGAAGAATTATGTAGAAGAATTGTTCGACGATGAAAGACAAGAACCTAATATAGATAACATACAAGGCGACGAAGGACCAGACATAACTAAAGAAGAAATACTATACGCTATAAAAACAATGAAGAATGGTAAATCACCGGGTCCAGATAGGATTACATCGGAACTTCTTAAGCTTGTAGAAGGTGAATCAGTGAATATTCTTGTCGACCTTTTTAACTGCATTTACAAAACAGGAGAAATACCAAAAGAATGGCTCCTGTCAACTTTTGTCAACATACCAAAAAAGGCAAACGTAAAACAGTGCACTGACCAACGCACAATAAGCCTAATGGGACACACATTAAAAGTATTCCTCAAAGTGATTCACACAAGAATTCACAGAAAACTAGATGTGGATATTGGTGATACTCAATTCGGATTTCGGAACGGACTTGGAACAAGAGAAGCACTATTTGCACTTAACGTCGTGTGCCAAAGATGTCTAGATATGAAGAAAAAAACTTGGATAAAAGAGACATCAGGATTATTTCCAAGATTTACTATAACCAGAAAGCGAATATTCGAATAGAGCAAGAGACAACGGAGGGACTCGAGATTAAGAAAGGCGTCAGACAGGGATGTATACTTTCACCAATCTTATTCAACCTATACTCAGAGGACATCGTAAACAGAGCACTTTCAGAGCAAAATATAGGTATTAAAAGAAATGGCATCCCAATAAACAATTTGGGATATGCCGATGACATGGTTGTAATTGCAGAAACTTCGGAGGATCTTCAGATACTAATTAACAGAATAGTAGAATGCAGTGAAGAATATGGATTATCACTTAACATCAATAAAACAAAAATAATGGTGGTATCTAAATCACCACAAAACTTACCTTACATAACCGTGCATGATCAAAGAATTGAACGTGTGAGAAAATATAATTACCTGGGAACTGTTATCAACGAAAATAACGATAGCTCTGAAGAAATCAGAATCAGAAGAGAAAAAGCTAGAGCTACGTTTATTAAAATGAAGAAGGTGTTCTGCGGACGAGATGTAAGCTTTAAACTTAAAATTCGCCTTGTGAGATGTTACGTGTTGTCAGTTCTTTACTACGGAATGGAAGCGTGGACATTGAAAAAGATTGATACCAAGAGGATGGAAGCATTTGAGATGTGGATGTACCGTAGAATATTAAGTATATCGTGGACAGAGAGAGTAACAAATGTGGAGGTTTTGCGAAGAATGCGGAAAGAGAAAGAATTAGTACTTACTATTAAAGAACGCAAACTGCAATACTTGGGACATGTTATGAGGGGAGATAAATACCAGTTGCTGCAATTAATTATCCAGGGAAAAATAATAGACAAAAGATCCATAGGAAGAAGAAGGCATTCATGGTTAAAGAACTTAAGAGAATGGTACAATTGCAACAACTGCCAACTGTTTAGATCTGCAGTCTCAAAGATACGCATAGCTTTGATGATAGCCAAACTTCGGAACGAGGAAGGCACCTAAAGAAGAAGATATGTATATGCTCTTATTAGTCCAAGTTGGTTTTTATTTCCTCTTCACTACTGGGTCTTTATATGATGGTGAATCCCAGGTACTTAAATTTGTATGTGTCTGTTATGGTCGACTGTTAAGTTTTGTGTCTATTAAGCAGCATTATGCAGCATTCTTATTGTCCTTATTCTTATAGCAAAATTAAGAATCTTCTATTTGTTCCGAAGTCGGTTAACAAAGCAATGATGTGAAGATAAATACAGCACTAAAAATTTTTTAAAACCATTAGAAAAACATTAAAAAAACACTTTACTTTTATTATGTTTCAAGCATCTTTAATATACGTACCTTGCGGCCATTTACATTATTCATTTCAAACCTGAATCTAAATAAAGGTATTTAAAATAATAACTGTTTAATATTTACGGCTTATAGGTTTCTGCTGTAAAAGAGTATCTGCATTAAACATTAACAGCACTTATTGATAATGAACAATTTATACCCGAAGGAAGAAATTATGTACGCATTAACGCCTATCCCATTTAAATTTGTTGTTTATTAATACTATATAAACTGATATTTAGTACATGGTAGTGCTCCCGCTAAGTCGTACAAGCCTCACATAGTATACAATAGGTAGCAAACTCCAATCACATCACTATTTTTAAAAAGAGGTTATAAAATGAGTTCCAGACAAAATCAAGAAAATAAATGTACTAAAAGTTCGCTGTTACAAAGGTTTAATTAATAGTAAACAAAAAACAGTTTTTCGAAAATTATTACAGAAATATTACAAATTAATTTTTTCTTGTCTTGCTCTTATCCTCTGTTTCCGGCGTCCTTCGGGAAGGCTTACACGGTTTCCGAGTTTTAGATATTATCATGGTTAGAGCCCTCGTGTAGACGTTTTTGTACCTCTAAGTTCCTATTTCAAAATTTTTGCCACATGTATGGTAGAAATAACAGAAGTTCTAAGCCGATTACTTTTTTTTTTAAACGACCGAGGTTATGACATTTCGTTCGTCTGATCATAGACTAAGTATACCCAAACAGCACAAATACGTCTTAAAGACGTCCATAAAACGTTTGACCTCAACATTCACGACGTCTTATGGATGTCCATAAAAGCCGAATGACGTCCATAAGACGTTGTATAGACGTCTTATGTTACAAAAGGTAACGTCTTTAAGACATTTGCTTACAACGTCTTATGGACGTCCCTTCCCAACATTAAAACAACATATTCCACCAATAAATTTATGTACATTAAAAAGGGTCCCTTTAATTTTTTTGTTTGTCTTGTTTACAAAGTCAAACCGTAATTATTCAAAAGTCCAAGAAATAACTTTTATTAAGAAAAAAATCAAGAGCAAATATACACTACCATTTTAAATAACTACAAGTTCCGCATGAATAATTTGCTTTAAAAAATATGTTCAACATAATCTCTTTATACAAAAAAATACATAACTTAAGCATAATGTAGACTTTTTCTAATTTGAAATTTAAGAAGTGAGGTAGAAGAGTAAATATTTTCAGAACTACTACTGTTCGAACGATAAGTGAACTTATCAAATTTAAGCCTTAGTTTATCCCTTCGATATAATAACTTTAAAAGATAGACTATCAACAAAATAAAAGTTTATTGAAATAAAAAGTACACAAATCTTTAAATAGTTTTAAAAACAAGAATTTTTATTTAGTCGAATAACAAAACTGGTCTGATGCCCTTTTCAGCCATGTTTGGATTGAAATTTCCTCATTCTTCTGACTTTTTACCAGTCCTGTTGTCTCTGCAGATCCTAATAACAAACTGATTTTAATTTTATAGGGTAAAGTTTATCATTTGTGGGAGTAAATTTTGTTGCGAATTTTTATAATTGTCCTCTACTATAGAATTGTGACTTATGCTATTTCAAGGTTAATATGTATATTGAAAGACAGAACTTACTCATAATAAGTCTCGCCAAGTTGGAATCGTAGAACTTTCTCTTTCCTTTTCATGCTAATCAACTGAACATGGTAATTTTACAAGCTCGCTTTACAAAGTCATAAATGCTCCCTACTCCCAGTTTTGAAATTTCTAAAACCTTAAACAAAATTACTTCTTGTAATTAACAAAACTCTATTTTCTATTATCTTTAAATATAACCAATCATCAGGAACAAAATAAATCTTACAGGTTTCATTAGTGGAACACTCCATAAACAAACATTTCGCCTTCCACTTCATTAGTAATATTTCTTGTAATATTTAGGGCCGAGTCTGGATGAGCTCTGCAAGTCTTTTTCGCACAGACAATATTTTTGAAGATTTCATTTCATACTTCTAATAACATAGAGTTACTACAAAAATATAAGCGGTAAAGCATTCGGGAATTTCCTGTAACACAACCTATAAATAACGTTACTGTTTTTCCTAAGTATACATATGATTCTCGATCTTACCTTAAGTATTACATAAACACGAATAAAAAAGATTTTCAGAGGCACATAGATAAATCAACTATTTTAATAAAATTCTTTCAAAAGCTAAATTTTCACAGTCGGCACCCCAACAACATTAAAAATGAATAACGACATGACAAAACACAAATACAAAACTGAAAAATGACAGTTTTGACAGAAACAAAAAACGGTTTTTTTAAAATTATAGTTTCGCTGGCATCATATTTATGTGTGTCATTGTTATCGGTACATCACACAGTCTGTGACAAAAAGCACCAAAGTATTGATAAAAAAGATCACGGAAAAGTTTCATTAATCAAGGTCGTAGCGAGGCTACTAAAAAGTTGTTCAATCAAAAATTTTAACCTCAACTTGTATTCAGCTGAGCTCTGTGCGGCGTTGCAAACTTATTACCCAACTGCGACAAAATCCATAGGGAAGGAAATGCTTTTTAGTTTTTATCAACTAAATTATACACAACTGTATTTATTTTCATATAAAATGTAGTATGTAGACTTTTAAAAGATATCTTAAAGACGTTGTATATAGACGTCTTATGGACGTCTTTAAAACAACGTCTATAAGACGCCATATTTATGTCTTAAGACATTCAGACATAATCTGGATATAAAAATGACGTCTATAAGACGTCTAGTGCTGTTTGGGTATATTTAACCGACTTCAAAAATTTCAATTTCATATAAAAATTTATAGATATTTTTTACTTTTTAGCGCACTTTTAAAAGTCGGTTCAATTTTTTTTATAAAAATTTTATTTCTGAATTTGAAGCTCTTGGGGGAGGGGAAGAGATCACTTCTACCGCCCCTCCCCCTTGGACCCGTGCCTGTCATATATAGGATAGACCAAAAAACTTGATTTTTGCGTAAACATAGCTTTATTTTGAAAAATATCGAAATATCTGACTAAAAAGAGTTCCAAGTTTCTATTTAGTAGAGACATTTATTTATACTATTAAATTTGTTGCGTTTTCCTTCAAAGAATTAATTTTTTTTTGTAAAGCAAGAGAAGAAAGTTTCCACCCCTTTCCTGTATTCGGCAGGATTTTTAATATGTCTTTTTATATGTGTTTTGGTTTTAGAAAATGCAGAGACAGAGGCAACGTCTCACGCAAAAGTTCTAATTGTTTAAAATAAAAATATTTTATATTTTGTTCTAGCAACACTTAAATAGCGTAGACGGCCTAAAAGACGAGCTTGAACTAGTCACAGAAAAAAATAAAGAGCTCGAAAGGAGACTGCGTGGAGCGGCGGAAGAAAGGGACAATCTTTCTTCGGCCTTGGAAGAGGCTTCCGATAGGATATTGTTGTTGGAAAGACACGCTAGAGAACAAGATATGAGGTAGGGTAGCTAAATATTTGGCTCTAATTTAGGGATTATTTTATATTGTTTTCGTGTTGTGTTAAATTAAATTTTCGACCCGAATTTAACTATTAAGAGTGACACATGTAACAACTTTACTGATAGTTTTGATTTTAATTGTAGGTATCAACAAAGTATTAAGGAATACAGCTTGCCCCAAGAGAAACTGTCAATAGAGGAACGATTAAGTGGTAAGTAAATTATTCACTTTAGATATCATCGAAAATTCATTGCATGCATGTACCTACATTATTCCTATTATAATCAGAAAGAACCTAAATACAATAAGCCTGGTTTGGATCATCACTTTTGCCTATGTCTATGAGTCATAATTTTATTCACCTTGTAACATCTTCTAGAATATTTAGCCACCTAATTATCTGTCATTTATGTCAGTAAAACTTTTGCTAATACGAACCATAGATATCTAAAGAATAGACTGCGGGTCCCAGTGTACCAACTTGCACTTAACGCGATATAGTCTTTCTCTCTTCAAAGGGCTGGGCTAAGCATTACGCACACGTACCGAAAACTGGTCGTTTATGCGAGGGGTCTTCGGTATGTGTGCGCGATGCTTAACCCCGCCCATGTAGATAGAGAAAGGCTATATCCTTAAATGTTTGCGTCTCCCTTACACCAAGGACAAGTCGGTATACTGGGCCCTGCGGTCTATTCTGCATAAGTTTATGATTGAAACGTGTTATTTTTTTAACTTGTAATTTATAGACCATTACAGTTTATACACGTACTTAATTATAAACTATTTTTTTCCAGTAAGAAATATTTTATTTCCTTGAATTGTTTAATATTCACAACGTTTCAACCGGTAACGAATCTTCAAGTAATATATTCGCTGCTCATAAATTAAAGTATAAATTTTCTTAGAAATTCTTATAAGTATACCATATGAATCCATTAAGAAAAAAACACTTTAACTCTTAACCCGACCTAATTATAGGCTTCTAGGAATATATTTCTATAGGTTAAATGTCAATAATGTTACTAACTCATTGCGTAACTAACCCACGGCAAATTTACCTTAAGGTGAACACCGATCCATTCTCGCAGAAATGGATATTTCAGAACCGACACTAAGTCAGGAGTGTATGTCCGTCTACCGACAGCTGAGGTCCTTGGTGCAGCAGCTGAAGAGCCATCAAGACGACGACAGCGGACTGCATTCCGATTGTTCTACGACGTCGTTGGATGACAGTAGCAGATTTTCGCCTGGGCTGTTAAGTGAGGTAAGCACCAACAATTAGTTGTCTTTAACAGGTCTTGTATAGCAAGAATTTATGGGCACTTGGATACTTTTGAAAGAGTTTGAAGCCTATTTACTGATTTTTAGGTCTTCAAGTAATGCTTGACGCCTCAAAATTGTCATGTAGTATTTCAAAGTTCCTTTAAGCACGATAAGCAACTTGACAATATATACCAACGATTTAAAACCCATTTGAGAGATTACTCACCTATTTGTAGAGCTTGAAGTTGTTTTATAAAGATAAAGTTTTAAGTTTTATGCATTCAAAGAGAAATTGAAGCCCCTAACATGCCAAGTATTTTGGATTATTCTAGATAGTGCTCCATAAAAATATAAAGCTTTTTACAGGGATTCCATAAAGTGCTTTTGCATATATTTAAGCTTTCCAAAAGTGTTTTGGAACTTAGGTGCTTTAGAAAGTACTTTGTTAGCCTCTAAACTAGGGTAAAAGCACTTTTTAATGACTTAATACACTTTTAGAGTCTGCAAGGATTTCAAAGAACATAATAGCTTTGTAGATATGTGATGACTGCTCCATACGTCGTTGATAACAAAATATCAAGCATTTCAGTAAAGTTTTTCACATTTATGAAAAGCCTGAAGTTCTTTGAATGAGCTTGAGACCCTTCTGATGATTATTAAATCTACTAAAACTGCTTAAAATTATCACATAGTATTTTTAAGTTTCCTCAAAACTTCCAACAACTTGAAAATCCTTTTCAGCGGTTTAAAAATTTTTGGGGGTTTACAAATACATTTGGAAAGCTTGAAGCCGTTTTAAAAAATTTTAAGCCTGCAAAAAGTCCTTCAACGAACATGTTAAGTCTTTCCGATTACTCTAGATAGTTTGAAGGTGCTTCATAAAAATGTTAAGCTTTTTACAGGGATTAGAGCTACTGTAAAAGAGGATAAGTGCTCTTGCGAATATTTAAGCTTTCCAAAAGTGTTTTGAATTTTTGAAAAATGCTTTAGAAATCCCTAGGTTACATTGAAGACAAGTTCTATTGATTTAGTCACACCATTAAAGAATCTGCAAGGATCTCAAAGAACATATCTATATAGAGATGTGGTGGTCCTGCTCCAGATTGTCGATAACAAATCACCAAGCATTTTAGTAAAATTTTCCACATTTATAAAGAGTCTAAAGCTCTTTGGCTGAATTTGAAACCATCTGACAATTGCTAAATGTCTTAAAACTGCTTAAAATTCTCACATAATAATTTTCCTCAAGAGCTCTTAGCAACTTAAAAATGTGTTCCAGACATTTAAACCCTCTGGGGCTTTTACAAACATACATGAAGACCTTGAAGCTGTTTTAAAAGTTTTTAAGCATTCAAAAAGTACTTAAACAAATAGGTCAAATTTTCTCGATGACTCTAGATAGTTTGAAACTGCTTCATAAAAATATTAAAACTTTTGCAAGGATTAGAGGTATTTTAAAAGAGCATGAAATGCTTTTATAAATATTTAAGCTTTTCAAAAGTGTTTTATGACCTTATGAGAGTACTTTAGGAACTGTGAGAGCGCTTCAAGTCCTTCTGAAGATTGTTAGGGCTTCCAAAACTGCTTAAAATTCTCACATAGTACTTTCAAGTTTCCTCAAAAGCTAGCAACTTGACAATGCTTTCCAGCGCTTTAAACTCTTTTGGGAACACGTTTGGAGCACTTAAAGCAGTTTTAAACCTTTTCAAGCATACCCAATGTTCTTAAACAAACATGTCAAATTTTCTCGATTTCTCTAGATAGTTCACAAGTATCTTATAATAATATTAAGTTCTATACAAGGATTTTAAAAGCGTATAAAGTGCTTTTGCAGTTATTTAAGTTTTCCGAAACTGCTTTAGATATTTGAAAAGTACTTTCCAACTCTTTAGGAGCCACCAAGCTACTCTGGAAGTAGCTTTTGATGACTTAATATGCTTTAAAATGTTTTAGGAGATTTACTAACACGTTTGGAGTACTTAAAACCGTTTTAAACCTTTTCAAGCATACAAAATGTCCTTAAACCAACATGTTAAGTTTTCTCGTTTTCTCTAGATAGTTCGCAAGTATTTTATAAACATATTAAGTTCTATACAAGAATTTTAAAAGGGTATAAAATGCTTTTCCAGTTATTTAAGCTTTCCAAAACTGCTTCAGATATTTGAAAAGTACTTTTCAACTCTTTAGAGGCCACCAAGCTACTCTGGAAGTAGCTTTTGATGACTTAATATGCTTTAAAATGTTTTTGGGGATTTACTAACACGTTTGGAGTACTTAAAACCGTTTTAAACCTTTTCAAGCATACAAAATGTCCTTAAACCAACATGTTAAGTTTTCTCGTTTTCTCTAGATAGTTCACAAGTATTTTATAAATATATTAAGTTTAATATAAGGGTTTTAAAAGGGTATAAAGTGCTTTTACGGTTATTTAAGCTTTCCAAAACTGCTTCAGATATTTGAAAAGTACTTTTCAACTCTTTAGGAGCCACTAGGCTACACTAGAAGTAGCTTTTGATGACTTAGTATGCTTTAAAGTGTTTTTGGGAATTTACAAACACGTTTGAAGCGCTTAAAGCCGTTACAAATTTTTTCAAGCATACAAAATGTCCTTAAACAAACATGTCAAGTTTTCCCGACTTCTCTAGATAGTTCACAAGTATCTTATAAAAATATTAAGTTCTATACAAAGATTTTAAAAGGGTATAAAGTTCCTTTGCCGTTATTTAAGCTTTCCAAAACTGCTTTACATATTTGGAAAGTACTTTCCAACTTTTTAGGAGTCACCAGGCTACTCTGGAAGTAGCTTTTGATGACTTAATATGCTTTAAAATGTTTTTGGGGATTTACTAACACGTTTGGAGTACTTAAAGCCGTTTTAAACCTTTTCAAGCATACAAAATGTCCTTAAACCAACATGTTAAGTTTTCTCGTTTTGTCTAGATAGTTCACAAGTATTTTATAAATATATTAAGTTCTATACAAGTATTTTAAAAGAGTATAAAGTGCCTTTGGTGTTATTTAAGCTTTCCAAAACTGCTTCAGATATTTGGAAAGTACTATTCAACTCTTTAGGAGCCACTAGGCTACACTAGAAGTAGCTTTTGATGACTTAGTATGCTTTAAAGTGTTTTTGGGAATTTACAAACACGTTTGAAGCGCTTAAAGCCGTTACAAATTTTTTCAAGCATACAAAATGTCCTTAAACAAACATGTCAAGTTTTCCCGACTTCTCTAGATAGTTCACAAGTATCTTATAAAAATATTAAGTTCTATACAAAGATTTTAAAAGGGTATAAAGTTCCTTTGCCGTTATTTAAGCTTTCCAAAACTGCTTTACATATTTGGAAAGTACTTTCCAACTTTTTAGGAGTCACCAGGCTACTCTGGAAGTAGCTTTTGATGACTTAATATGCTTTAAAATGTTTTTGGGGATTTACTAACACGTTTGGAGTACTTAAAGCCGTTTTAAACCTTTTCAAGCATACAAAATGTCCTTAAACCAACATGTTAAGTTTTCTCGTTTTGTCTAGATAGTTCACAAGTATTTTATAAATATATTAAGTTCTATACAAGTATTTTAAAAGAGTATAAAGTGCCTTTGGTGTTATTTAAGCTTTCCAAAACTGCTTCAGATATTTGGAAAGTACTATTCAACTCTTTAGGAACCGCTAGGCTACACTAGAAGTAGCTTTTGATGACTTAGTATGCTTTAAAGTATTTTTGGGAATTTACCAACACGATTGAAGCTCTTAAAGCTGTTTTAAATCTTTTCAAGCATACAAAATGTCCTTAAACAAACATGTCAAGTTTTTTTGATTTCGCTAGATAGTTCGCAAGTATTTTATGAAAATATTAAATTTTATATACGGATTTTAAAAGGGTATAAAGTGCTCTTGCAGTTATTTAAGCTCTCTAAAACTGCTTTAGACATTTGGAAAGTACTTTTAAACTCTTTAGGAGCCTTTTGGCTACACTAGAAGTAACTTTTAACGACTTAATATGTTTTTAAAGTGTTTAAAAAAGTTCTAGAGAACGTCATATCTTTGTAGAATTGATGTTTAGGGGTATCCAATATTACTATACTTTTTTTTCTTTACAGGTAGCCCAAGAACTGGTGAGTTTAGTGTTAGATACTGACGTCGTGAGAATATTAGAACGATTAGAACAAGCTAGAAGAGAAATTCAAGAACGAGATGAAGAGTTACAAAAGAGAATGGATAGGATAGCCGAATTAAGTAGCAGAGTAAGTGTCCTTAAAAATGATTTTGCTTGGTCATCAAATACCTCTTTGTTGGGGCTGTATCACTTCATCTTACAACTAAATAAATCTTAAAAACGAATATTCAGTTTTAAATACCCTTCCTTTAGAATATTTTTATTTGTATATAGACTTCAGTATGCGAGGTAGAGCTCCAAGCAGCTCTAGAAGAAAGAGACAGAGCTAGACACGATGCCAGCGACACATCTCTAGCTCACGACGAAGTAGTACTTAAAGCCAGAGAGGATAGAGACTTAGCGGTTCAGAGGAGGACGAAAGCCGAGGTAGAATTAGCTAAAACTAGAGTGGAATTGATGCAAGCTAATAGTCAACTTTTGGAGGTTATTCAACAGAAAGTGGAAATGAGCCAGCAATTGGAACAGTGGCAGGTATGTGAATATGTTAGATCTGATTAGTGAACTAGGGGGTCAGTGTTTAGAATGAAACTTTTAATGAACCGGTGTTGCTTTGGTTTTCAGATGGATATGCATGAGCTTTTAGACGAACAACTACGAAACAAACTATCAAAACAAGAAATTAACATGAGAAACATGGAACAACAACAGGCCCCAGTGGCGCCACCTAGAGGAAGACTGTTGCGGTTCTTTTTACAGCGATAGCATAAGGTTTTATATTTATATGGATAATCTAGTGATTTTAGGAAATTTTGTTACCAGAATTTAGTGAAGAATAATATCGTAACGCTCGGCTCAGATAAATGTTAGGGAACAGTAATGAAGGCTACGTTTTATAAATAAGATAATTTCAGAAAATTTAGGTTAGAATTCTTTTGGCAGCTAATAATAAAATGTAGGTACTTTAAAATATGCCGAATTGAAGAAAATAATGTCTTGAGCTAATTCTGTATTTAAATCACCAATAGTTCAAAATTTGTTGATGATTTTCATAGGATAATTCTACAGTGTGGTTTAAGAATAAATTACTAGATTGGAATATCTGGCTAATTAAGTTTTAAATGAATATCGTATACATTTAAAATGTATTGATAGGAACGTTAATTTCTTTTCTAATACTTCAAAAATTTTTTAACATCATTTTTTGTTACCCTCAGCAATAACCATGTATTCCATTATAGATATATTATGCGACACACTGTATATATGAAGATATTTTACAAACTGTTTTCCATTTCATAGATATTTGACGTTGAAGCAAAAGACGAAATAGACATTGATATATAATTTATTTAAACCAACAATATACACAGTATTTTACTGATTTGATATTTACTAATTTAGTTTCAGTTAAGTTGCGTTATGAGGAGCAGACTTACAGTGCAATGATGTAAATGTGCAGTGCCGGCTCGTGACTGTCAGTGCTAATATGTAGCACAAAATATACGAATATTATAAAAAATGTAAAACAATAATTCTCTTAAACATAATTACGACAAGAAAAATTAATTTATATATATATATATATATAAATTTTCGCTTCCATTTTTTTAAATCAGACAATGACCTTTCTGATTCTTTTATTTCAAGTTTTTTTCTTCTGAAGAGAGCGCACTAAAAAAGTTAAAAAAAAAATTAGTTAATAGTCATAGCGGCAAATAAACGACTTTTGGTAATAAAACAACAACCCTCACCGAGGTTGAAAAATAAAAATATATAAATACGCCCTAAATAACTAAAAAAAAATTTTAAAATACCTTTTTCAGAACCGCCAAGTGCAAATAAAATAAACACCGTCGCCAAAATGTCACCTGTCACCCAATAAAAAGTGTGTTCTTTGTTCGATTTATTTCATAACATGCCGGTCATTTAGTGCCTGGCACACATATTCTTCAACTTTTAACATAGCTTCGTACGAAAAATATTAATACATAGTTCCATCCTTCTCGCTCGCATATAAGTCCCGTTAGATCTTTGTCTTTCCACTGTGCCGCATCAATAAATGGCACAATCCTATGTTGCCGATTATTGAAAATTCTTGCATGTTAAGTTGTTGCCTGTTGTCAGACTTCCAAGTAGTTAATAGGGAAAAGATATTTCGAAAATAATAAAAAAATGTTCATAGAAAAAATTAAGTACTGCCATGGCAATGTAATTCTACCCTATGAAGCGCCTCTGTAATACGCCGTCTGCGATAGGCTGAAGAGACGACGAGTCTCAGAAATTTATTCAACCTCATATCTGGATTTACGCCACGCCAATGTAATTACAACATTCAAAAAGTTAAAAACAATTTTATTGAAAATGTGTTCAGCTTTAAATACGTTATTTTGTATTGATAAAAAAAAGATAAATAGCTAACGAGACGTTACTGAAAAGGTGGTGTGAAAATTGGGGAAAACATATTTTTTAAATCCTTATACTATTTGGTCCTCGCTGTGTATTAATCAAATTGTGTACAATTGTATACATTCTCGAGGAGCAGTACTTCTCTTTCTAATGGTGTCATTGGATATCACTATCACCTGACCAAAATTGTAAAGGAAGATACACCTCCTCGAAAACGCTCTATCTCTTTTTACGCGTTGGACAACTTTCTTCTATAGGATCCGCAGTCTAGATTCAGTAATATTAATTTCTCTTACGTCTATGGGATTACCGAACAAGGCCAATAGTAAGGCTAATGTGGTTAAGGTGGGGGTTAGAATCTTGGTTTTCCCAATTGACAGTCACCTTTTTTCCAACTAAAAAAGTTATAATAATGAAAAGATCATCTTTACTAATAACAAAAGAAAACAAAATAAATATTATTGTATGTCTTTATTTATGGAGCTATTACAGCGTTTTAATTATCTAGTTTCTCTCTGTGGAGTACGTTCAATTTTTCACATATTTTAAGAAACTCGGTGGCTCATACGCTTTATAATAATAATAATAATAATAATATCTTTTATTTGCCAATAAAATTATAACAAAGCAACGTCAGAGAGAGAAATGTTTAAGATTAATCATTGTAAATATATCAGTCTAACTACAGTTAATATAAAAACTAATCGACATTTCGATAGGAACTTTACACAAAGGAAAACAAAAGGAGAAAAAGACAGATACAAGATAATTTAAAAAAGTAGAAATAAGAGAGTCAGTTTAAACTGAATAAAGTTTTACAGTTTGTAAAATAAGATTTTCCAAATTAAAAGTAATAAAATTTTTACACACAAAACAAATGCATGAGAAAAACACCCACTAAACAAAAAATATTAAGTTAAAAATATTGACATTACATAAACTATTCATTAAAATTGAAAGAGTAAGAGCACCCATCAGACAGCCATTAATCGACTCTGTAAGCCAGGTGGAAGATGCATCTTATTATGGGTTTTTGAATTTTAAATATATTAATAACCTTTCTTGATGATCCCCAAAAGGAAATACCATAATAAATAAGAGTTGTATTTGCTAAAGGTAGAAAATCCTAACAGTCTCTGCAGTGATGACGTGACGAAGCGTTCGGACTACACCACACAAACTGCCAAGCTTAGCCCCAAGAGCTGAGATATGATGTTCCCAGTTTAAAGAGGGGTCCCAGTGAAATTAACCTGTTCCAAAGTAGGTATAGATCTACCCCCAAGCCACACAAGCAGTGACTCAAACCTTGTTGCATGCTTTGAAAAGAGAATGAGGCCAGTTTTATCTACGTTTAGAATGAGGCCGTTATCAGAACTCCACTGCTGCATTTTCAATGCAGAGTTTGTGCACTTTCGAGACAGTCCCGCCATAGAAGTGTCCGCCAGAATCACTGATGTGTCATCAGCAATCTGGCAAACGCTATCCGCGGCCAATCCATCCCCCAGATTGTTTACATATATTAAGAATAATATGGGTCCCAGAATGGAGCCCTGCAACAATTTAGTTCCATCTGAAAAGTAATGATGATTATTTTTAGCAAAGCAGACTGTTTGCTGCCTATCCGATAAGTAGGATTGCAACAAACTGGCAGCAACACCGCTGACCCCATACGCACCAAGCTTTGTCAAATGCAAGTTATGATCCACAGTGTCAAAGGCTTTAAACAAATCGAAATATAGGCCTGCCACTTAATCATTTGTCTCAATTCTTTCATTTATATAGGAAATTGTGTTGAATATTGCCATTTCAGTAGATTTGTTAGGTCTAAAGCCGAACTGATTTTTACTCGGCATATTGAGTGTATTTAGATGTTCAAATATTCTAGTATATATATATAACTTTTTCAAAGACTTTTGATACTGCGGGAAGCAGGGAGATTGGTCTGTAATTTTTGATACACTGGCGATCCCCTTTTTTAAATATAGGAATCACCTTGGCTGTCTTGAGATTAGTGAGAAAGATCTGTGTGGCAAAACTTTCATTAACAATATTTGCTAAGGGATTACTTATGTAGTGTGCGACAAATTTTAAAACATATACGGGCACGTCGTCCAGTCCCGCTGAAAATTTCTCATAAGTGTTCGAGAAATTTCATCGGAATTAACTGGGGATAAAAATATTGTAGGATAATTAACTTCAGTTTGAAACGTAAGGTTAGGATTTGAATTATTGTGTACATTGAACTGTCTGTATGGGACAACTTTCTTCTATAGGATCAGCAGTCTCGTTTCAGTAATATTAATTTCTCTTACGTATATGGGTTTACCGAACAAGGGCAATAGTAAGGCTAATGTGGTTAAGGTGGGGGTTAGAATCTTGGTTTTCGCAATTGATTGTTACCTTTTTTCCAACTAAGAAAGTTATAATAATGAAAAGATCATCTTTACTGATAACAAAAGAAACCAAAATAAATATTATTGTATGTCTTTATTTATGAAGCTATTACAGCGTTTTAATTATCTAGTGTCTCTCTGTGGAGTACGAGCAATTTTTCACATATTTTAAGAAACTTGGAGGCTCATAGGCTCTAGTCAACAAGTTGGTCATTGTTAACTGGTATTAACAGAAAATCAGTTTTAAAGTCTGCCTTACTGTACTATTTACCATGGTTTCCATATATTTCATTTTTACAAAGTGTGAATAGAATGCAGGCTGTTTTCCTTTCTTTGGAGATAGTCTCTCCAGTAAGCTTAACTTTCTCTCTCCTCTAGATTGCATCTGTTCCATCATAACTATGGATACCTAATTTACCATAACAAAAAACTAAATAATAATTTTTAGCTACAATATAGATGATGGACAGTTACGTTTATGTTAAAATAGTTTTAAGGAATTAAACCTAACTAAAAACTGTGATTTAAGAAGTTTTTACAAGTATTAACAAAATTGTGTACTTAAAAATTTATAATTTTTTTTTTGTATTTTATTAATTATTTTTGTGTATAATTTATTTAATAATTATTTTTAAATGTGCTCTATTTCTAGTAATTTTTAATTTACCTACCAAAAATTAAGTAATTTTTTAGATTTTAAACTTTATATACCTACAATGTAGACAAATTTTTAGGAAATTTTAAGGGAAGTGTTCAGGTATCCATAAGTGCAAAAGGTTTAATTTTTAAACAATGCAGGCTCCTTGCATCGCCATCTTTTGGTCAAATGAGAAGTCATATGAATCGGGTATTTACACTGTGTCAATTTGAATTACTTTACAACCTTTCGGATATGACTATGTGAGTTACCTTCAATAATGTTCTTTTTGTGATTAGACTAGTGACAACATGCTTAATTTCATAAAATAATTATTCCATTTTTCATAAAAACTAATGAGTAAAAGAGTCAGGGAAGGAAATTTTATGGAATGGGTTTTAGAACTTAAAAGATTTGTTAAAAAAAAAAGAGCAACTCTGTACTTAAAAAAAAAGAGTGTGTGGTGACTTTTTTTAGTGATTTTAATTTATATTTCAAGCAAAAACAGTAAATAAAACGTTTACACTTATGCATATCTGAGAACTTATAGGAGCAACATTTTTCAGTCATTTTTAAGTCTTGCCTGGAAAACATCTCTGGAAAGAAGTTAAATGACTTTAAAACACAAATCTAGTATAATTTTTAAGAGGAATTAGCACTTGGCATTCGCCATTTTTTTGTTATAGTAAATATTTGGTCAATTTTGAAATAAAATACACAAGGGGGAACCAAATATTCATTAAGTCTTTGTTTTCACCTGTTTTGACATTTTACGAGTTTATTAATAATAAATTAATTGTTTTAAAAAGTCAGTAAATTGGGTATTTAATATTATCAAAAACGAAAAATGGCGAAAGCGCAAATGTTTGTTTAAGGTTCATTTTAACTACTTTCCCCGGTTACTATTCTGAAATGTATTCGTTCTTGATTGTACTATACATTAAAGCACAAAAAAATGATTCGAAAACTCCTTCCAGGAACTTTTTTATATAGTAGGACTTCGTGCAATTTTACTGTTACTAATTTTACTACACACGTTTCTAGCAAATAACTATGCATGTCGTATTTGTTAAGAACCACAATAAAAAGTAATTTTATCCGTCCAAAATTAACTAAAAATCAAAAATACGGCAGCCTTTAATGTATTATAACTGATGATTGTTTAATTATAATGATGTAAATAAAGAATATTTTATGAATAATAGTGTCTTTTATTAAATATCCTAATTATTTAAGGAACAGTTAGTGCGGTTCTGTTATTTAATTTTTGGAAAGAATAGTAGTATTCTATTACACCACTGGTTAGAAATTGCTATCAAAACTACTTTTCCCTTATTCTTCTTATTTACATAAATATTATTAGTACATGGGGCTAAAGCAATTATTGCTGTGTAGGACTTTTTATACCTAATTATTACGAAATTTTCTTTAATAAACCACCCCAAGAATAGAAAATAAGGTAGCCCCACGCACTTATAAAGTATATGTACTGATCGTCAAATAAACAGAAAATGTCCGGACCATGCTATGCGCCATTTTGGGTAAGGTGAAATTATAATAACAGTGAATACGCTGTCGCTACTGAAAAATTATAACGACTTAACGTAATCGTTTACCTCCAACTGACAAGGTTTGAAGCAATTTGCATACCTTTCCGAAATTTCATCGACATAAGTAGTTGAACGAAACGAATGGTAGAAAGAGATAAAATGACAATATTTTACGTTATAACCTTACCCAACTTATCCAATTTGTGTCAATTGATTGTTGTGTGGACGTCTGTCATACTATTGGTCGGTCGTAAAAATAAATTAAAAATTTTTATTATATTTTTGGTTGTTAAAAATAACTAGTCCTTAAAAAAAGCAATATGTTGACGAACCGTTTCTTCAAAACGATTTATTTTTTGAAAAAACAGTTGAAATGTTAATTAGGTAGTACCCCGTTATTTTCAGTATTTTCTAATTAAAATTTCCTTAGAAAGTTGAATGTTTCGCAAATTTCAAGTAAATTTGAGATTATAGACATACAAAATTATTACATTAAATTCTGTTCATATCTCAATAGTATAAGCGTGCTGTTTAAAAATTGTTTTTCTATGGTTAGTTCTAATTATGGATTTAACATAAACGCTTGTGTCCCTATATCCCCAAACAGTCTAGTATCTTACTTTGAAACAGTTAAGTGTAACATAATTGTTTTCATTAATACAACTTATAAAAAATTTGAGAAGTAACAATTTGTAAGATATTTAAAACTTTTATTTAAATAAATAACATTCAATTTTATATTCAAATAATGTTAAATGCAACATTTTACTTCCTTAGACTATGTTAAACACTATACTACACTACAACTAAATAAATATTGATTATAATTTATTAGGACATATAAATTTGAACCCTACAAGCCAACAAACGAGGTCCTTCAGAATAAAAAAGCTTATTTATAGCACGTTTGGTCTTCAAGCCCCTACAAATCTTCACAAACTAATAAAAAAAGTATATTAAAGGTTGAATAGTATCATTAATGGGGGGTCTTCGGGCTGGCCTATGGTTCCGGCCCCTGGTCGTACACAGTTCCTCTATCACCGGTCAAGTTTCAGGTTTTCTTTCAAACTTACTTGTCAGGACAGGAAGTCTTGAAATAATCGGCTAGATGTTTAGTGAATTCATACAATAATTGATTGGTGGATAGCTAGGACGATGGATTTTAGTAATACTACATAGACCAGTGGTTTCTACCGTTTCAAGTTTTATGAGTGCTGGCTTCCTGCAATTACTGTATATAGGAGGTATGTATTCCTATTAAAGTCAGTTTGACAGCTCCATTACCACCTGTCATCCATTTATTTTCAGAAATCCGTGGGTAGCCCATATAGAAGAGTCGCCCTGGCTCTAGAAAGGTGCTCACGCACGTGTAAAGTAACTGCTGATCGTGAAATAAACTGAAAATGTCCGGACCATGCTATCTGCCATATTGGGGAAAGTTCAGGTCGCTTATAAGAATAGTGAATACACTGTCGCCGTAGGAAAATTATAAGGGCTAAATATAAATGGTTGACACTCGCATAAATTTATATGAACGCACAAATTTTTGCCGCACCTCACACAACGTAAATTTTTACTAATATGAATGTCGCTTAAAGGTAAAATAGTTTGCAAGAGGGTTTTAAAAATTCAGTCAGTTCAGTTTTCTCATCTAGCAACACTGTTTCGAGGCCAAAGCGGAGGCTTAGAACTAGTAAAATTGTGTAAGGGGAAACGTTGGTCGTAGAGAGTCATATTATGTATACTGGGAAGTTTGTGAGTGGTTGTGTAGTCGGCTGTAAAGAGGGCTATTTTTTACCCTACAATGCGAATCTTTGTGTATTGAAAGAGAACATACTTGGGATAAAAGATCACTACTGCATCTGACAGTTTCATGCAATACAAAATAACTTTTTGTAATACAGGTCGTCACACAAGTGTTAAAGTTTAGGGCTTTTAGGGTTACATCACTGATTTTCTAAGTTTCAAGGAGGTTTTTTCAAATCTGGCAAATTTATAAGTCCCTTGAAAGAAAAAGTAACTTTGGGACAAAGAGGGAGTTGGCATATCATCTTCAGGATGAAAGCCAAAAAGAGGAATAAAAAAGATGACAGTTTTCTGGAGTGAACATAACCTATATCGGAATCAGCTTAACCTAAAATATTATGGGATATTAGCGTCCAAAAAAAATGTTTTCTCGAAATATTGATATTAAAATTATATTAAAAACTCTTAATAGTGTGAAAAACTATAGCAATGTTGCAATTCCATTGAACAATTATGCATTTAAAAACACCGAATTGAAAAGAAAAAGGCAGGAAGACCTGATAGGTCTGGCGCTCGAAAACATTGCTATACAAAAGCCTCAAGACTGGAATAAGGTTAAACAATTTGTATTACACCATGAGTTAAATAAAAATAATATGTATAATTCTGGGAACATTGACGGAATGATTATGGGATGTTGTGTTTCACGATTAAAAAGGTATTTAAATTTAAATATTAAGATCTCCTAATTTAAAGGGATGTGGTATTGAAAATTATTCTAACTAAATGAATGAATATTGATAGGTCTAAGGTAAGAACTTATAAAGATCTAGATTTTACTTAAAGTGACATAAATTTATTTACTTTACATTTGCATATGTTTTCAGAACTGACTTGGCAAAAACTTATATAAAATATTTAGAAGAAGAAAATATGAGGCCAAATTTGGCTACCATAGGGAAGTATTTAATATTATTATACCAGAACAATTTAGAAAAAACAACGAAATTAGATGAAAGAGAGATTTTGAAAGTTTGTGAAGATGTAGAACAGAATTATCCTGTTTTAGACTCCTTTACTCAAGAAAGTATGATTTTAGCTCTTTCTGTAACAAAGGAATGGAGAAGGTGTCTAGACATCTTGCAGGTAGGTAACATTCTTTTTGAAATTCACACTTATTTGTTATTAATAATATGTTACTATTAAAACTAAACATTTTAAATTTTTTTTTAGGAAATAAAAAAGACAGCTGTTCCTTCTGTACGTACCTATAGTGCTTTAATATCAGCAGCATTTTTAAACAAAGAAGAAGAACTAGCGTGGGATCTTCTAAGGGAAATGATCGATTATGAAAGGCAACCTCACAGCATTGCATTCCAATCATATTTAAAAACTTTAAAACGATTAAGAAAGCAAGAAAATATTGTACAAAAATTAGAGAAATTGTTTCTGTTTTTCAAGGAGACCGAGATAATGTGCCAAGAAGATACTGCTAGAAATATTTTGGAGTTTTATAAAAGTTCTGCCAGTTTAGCAACAGTAAGTTTGTTAAAGCAGGGTTTCTACATGTTTAGCCAAAGCTTTCTTCACAGAACATGATCACCATGAAGTGATATTAATCAGAAATAAAAAACGTATTATTTGTTTTTATTTCTTTTTAAGCACTCTACCATGTGAATCAAATAAAGTGTAGGATCCGATATTTGACAATAAAAATGCAAATACTAATTAAAAATACTCTAATAAATAGTTTGGAAGGCATTTATCACTAAAATAGAAAATATTATAAAAAAATTAAATAAGATACTCTATTCGACTCATTTAAATCAACTGGTCATAACTAGTGTGTGATTTGGCAACATTGTGTTTTTACTGTTTATCTTTATGTCTGAGACAGTAGTCTAACCTTGTTCTTTCATAATAAATAAGTTTACGAAATAGCGAATGTTTATATAAATATATATATATATATATATATATATATATATATATATATATATATATATATATATATATATATATATATATATATATATATATATATTCGAATGTCTCATGGCAAAAAATAAGGTTTAGCAAGTATGTAGACACCCTGCTTACATAATTTAATAGATTTACTATTTATTTAGGTAAAATTTTCAGGCCAGTGCAAAAATTGCAATACAAACCTAGAAAAATTCGAACTAACTGAAGATGAATTTTCAGAATTAAAAGAAGTGTTTTTCAAAAATGTTATAGTTGGCAGGGATATTTTTATTAAATCAGATCCAACTGAAATGAAAAAGTTTCAAGATTTCGTTGAAAACATGGGCAAATTTGATGTGGTTTTAGATGGTTTAAATATTGCTTATTCAGCGGGCATTAAACAGGGGCCACATCTCTTTTCAAAAATGGTAAGTGGGATTATTTTATAATAGAAATTTATACAGGGTGTGAATAATTCATCATTTTTTACAATGTATTTTATCTGAAATCAAAAATTAAATATAGTTTTCCCATCAGGAAGTTCTATTTTGAGGAAAATAATTGTGAATTCTCTTTTTAAACTTGATGATTATATGCTTTCATTTTGGAAGTACAATTGGGGAGTATTAGGAATGGATTTTTTTATAAAATTGTTATCAACATTAACGGAGTTATAGTGGGAAATTTGAAATTTTTGAAAAAGGTACTTATTTTTTAGGTAGCCGCCGTAGTTTCTCATTTTGTCAAACAGAATAAATCTGTATTGATGTTGGGGCGAGTTCATATGAGAAAGTGGCCAAGAAATAATTGGGATTATATTACTCAGAACTCGACAGTATTTCTTACACAAAATATATCACAGGTAAAATATTGAAATACATTTTTACTTTAGTTTTAAGGTCCCCCTCTTTATATTTGTTAACATTTCTCACAAAGAAATTACTATTATAAGCCTATTTTTTAGGATGACCCATATCTATTGTACTGTGCTCTGCATTCAGGGAAAGAGACAACAGTAGTTACAAGAGATCTTATGAGAAGTCACAAGTTTTTGTTGAAAGAAAGGAAATACAAAATTCTTTTTAACAGATGGTTGTCGCAAAGGCAATACTTTTTATCTTATGTTGATGATCAAAACAGAGCAACTTTTAGGTAAAAGTGAAAAGTTAATTTATTTCAAGAAAGATATTTAGAGATGGATTAGTTAGAATGAAATTATTGTTTTTTTTTATATATATGTTTTAGGATACCACCTCATTTTTCTGCAGTAGCTCAAAAGAATAATAATATTTGGCATATTCCTTATACACCAGAATCAGAAAACTCTATAAATGAAAAGTTCCAGACAACATGGCTTTGCTTAGATTTTAGTAAATAAGAAAAAATTTGAAATATATATATTTTTTATTAGTTTTTTTTTTATTGTTCCTATGAAATTTGCTTTGTTCCTTTAAAAATTTATTGTATAAAATATGTTACTAATTATATTTTGACAATATTAAATTTTATAAAATTTGTGCAATGGATAAAATAAAGAAATGTCTCCAGTCTAGAAGTTAAAAAGTAGTTATAATTTGGCCAATTTCATTGATTTCAGTTTCATGTGTCTAAACAATGGTTGTATGTTCAATTTGTCTTAGAGTAATATTGAGTATGCAAAAAAAGCAAATTGAACAATCTAAACATGTAATACAATCAGACCTAAAAGTAAGTATATAGACTGTAGGTCCTATGAAGCGTATTAGCTCACACTTAGAAAGAGACGTTTTCGACGAGTATTACCCCTTTCTATGAGTGGAGCCATACTTTTATGGTGGAGCTAAGCATAATATCCAAACATCATTGAATATCCTTCTCATCTGACCTCATTGGAGAGCCACTATTGTCCTACTCTATCTCTTTTTAAGTGTCAATCAACGCCCTTCTATATGATCCACAGTCTTATATACTTATGCTGTATTCTTTAGAGTAATTACAAATCAGCAAAGTGAAACTGATAACTTCATGTTCTTTTGAATATGCACTTACCTGTCATTAGGTCGAAGTCATGATTACTTCAAGTGATAGAACTGAAAGTGATAATTCAAAATAATTGCCCTTTACTATGAGTAGAATTGTATAATCTCTAATAGACACAAAAGTACCTAATATAGACTGCGGATCTTATAGAAGAAAATTGGCTTGCCCTAAGAAAGAGATGAAGAGTTCTTGTTGAGTAGTACCTCTCTTTGTAATTTCATTCAGGTGACAGGAGTATCCAATAACATTTGGAGTATCGTGCTTACCTCTGCCATTAGAAAGAGAGGCCCTGTTTATCGAAAACGCTCTCTTTTTAGGCGCTAACCAATTTTCTTCTATAGGATCCGCAGTCTATATTAAAGTGATATTAATTTATCCTACGTCTATGAATTTTTGTATGATCTCGTCAAACATAACCTTGAAAGAATGACGTATAATAAATGTTAGATAGACTATGCCGTTAATAAACCATTATGCATCCCGATTGCCGGTCGTTCACGCAGTGTGGGAGAGAAACAAAATTAGATCCGTATTTTCATCTCTTTCTAATGTGTGGGAGTTTAAGCATTAATCTGCGTTTAGAGGTCACATGGCTTATGCAAGACCCTTTGGAAAAGGAGGAGCATACGGTTGTCAATTTTATTCTCCCTCGCACAAGGGCATGGCCAACCTTATGGTTGAAACCATTGAGGTTATTACGACAGTGGTTGACACAGATCAGCTGTTGATGACTATCTTTCATTATTGATTCCAATGATTATTTGACATCATGCCGACAGTTAAGCATTGTGGAGATTTGGTGACGTTTCATGAAATCGCTGTTTAAGGAACGGTTAGTGAAACAGAATGTGTATATTGTAGCACATCATGGCTTAAAAACCCTTTAGTCTAAAACAACCTATCTCTAAAACTGGGGTGTTGATGCAATCCCACGGACACCCAAGTGCGCCATATATTCTACAGACATGTAGTCTACATGTCCCAGTATGGATAGTCTTTCTCTCTTTATAGGGGGGTGGGGCTGTCATGCACACATGTCGAAGATCCCTCGTGTGACTGATTACTCTTCAGTACATAGCCGCACTACTTTAAAGAGAGAGACTATATTCTTAAGTTTGCCTCCCACACTAATCACAAGTCTGTACACTAGGATATATGTATACTTAGAACTTCATTGTTTATTATTAGAAGACTAGCGGGTTTTATGAAAAAAAAATTAACGTTTTTATAAAAAAAAAAAAAAAGTAAATTCCCAAAATAATTAAAACAAACTTGTTTAAAAGATTTATTTTGTCAACTTATAAAAATACACCTAAAGTTACTCGATGTCTTCATCTTCATCATCTTCCTGGTTATTGATCTGGAAGTACCTCAACTCGTAAGAGTCTTTTCCTGAAGCTACGACACGGAGCCAATCCCTGAGGTTGTTCTTTTTAAGGTATTTTTTCGTAAGGTATTTTAGGTACCTGTAAGTAGAAAAAAGACATTAAAAATATGTTATAGCAGAGATAACTTTCTTGTTCACTGTAATTACTAGGTATTATAAAAAGTTACATAAACTGACAAATTCAACTGAAAATCTATTCATTTTTGTAAAACCTACAATGAAATTTTAAATTGGCGTATCATTCAGCAAAAAAATTTTAAACCTGCATATTATGTATCAAACTCTTATCTGATTAAGAGGTTCTGTTATAAATCCTTAGAATTTTTGGCTGTAAAAAATATCTGCTTTTAACCTAGACCAAATACACACATTATTTTAGCTAAAAATTACAATAGGCGAGTTCTTTTATTCCATCGATGAAAAAGCGTTGAATTAGTCCGATGGGTTCTTGTGACCACATAAATGGATTTTCAATGAAATTTTAGGCGAGTTCTTTTATTCCATCGATGAAGAAGCGCTGAATTAGTCCGATGGGTTCTTGTGACGTCATAAATGGATTTTCAATGAAATTATGTTGAATTTAAGAACGCTCATTTCCGATTGACATGTGACATTTTTCCAAAAACCTAACCTTAAAAATCCAATATTTTATTTGGAAGTTTATTTTATATTTATATAAATATTTTTATATAATATAGAAATTCTATCATTTTTATATATAACAAACAATAAATCAAAAATAGTGGCAATTATTTCTTTTCAAGACAGAGAAATAAAAACATAACCTTCAAAATTAACAATTATTTTTTTCCCCCATTACCTGTCCATCACATTCATCGGGGTCTGAAGCCAACGGATTCGATGGATTGTTGATGCGTCCATCGATAAAAAAAAAGAACGGTGTAATGATTAATCGCATTTTTATCGCTTTATTTTAAGAACGGTTTGATGGATTTCAGATTAAGGCGCAACATCATCGATGGAATAAAAGAACTCCTCTAATGTGTTCCTATTTAGGACCTTTTGAACCTTGTATACTTCTTACAAGTCCTGTTTCTCAAATTTCTATATGTCTACTACAACTTATAAAATCTGACATAACTACATGAAATGTGAAACATTTTAGCAACCTATGACTTACCTTTTTGAAAATGGAATTTCTGAGCTAAGAACAATTTTTGTGTTTTTATCACGTCCTAATGTGACTGCATGTTGTCCAGACTTGCCACCAGAGAAGTTGTTAGTTTTTCCATTGATCTTAATTCTGGTTTTCAGATAATTTTCCTGCAGAAAGATCAAATTTTAAATATGACTGAATTTTATTTCTATTCACAAATTTTTTCAAAATTTATTTTTTGCAACTAAAGAATCGTTTTTAAGTAAAAAATAACTGTTGAGTGAAAGTAATAAAATTGTTGCTTGCCATTGTATTATACTACTTCATAATTAAACTAGCAAACATAGCGAGGCATAGCAATAATATTGCAGTACTAAACGCCACTTCCAACTAGAACTACCGTTGTGTGGAGCTGGGACTGCTTAGAAACTTTAATATAATCGCAACGAAATACTTACAAAATTTTGGACATCCAAAATACTATCTTCCACAGGGTGCGTGCAGTCAATAACAAATTTTAGTGACACTTTCTTCTTTTTAAGGCCTTTTCCTCTTAATTGTTGCTTCTTGGGGGCAGTCTTTGGGGCTGCTTTACCCGCGGCTACGGCCGGTTTAGTCTGGAATCAACAACAAAATTAGTTGTCTTTCAGCCAGACTATTTTTTATTAAATTTGGTGGCCACATAGTTGAAGAACTATTAGTAGACACCATCTAAGGAAAAAACTTTTTATTTAAAATTATACTTTGTTCGGAGATATGGGTTTTCTCGAACACGTTCAATATTTTATAACACTTAAAAATAAAACACTTAATTTACGATTTTGATTAAAAATATTTTACAGAATTAAATGAAAAACACTTTTTAAAATAAATTTCGATTTAAAAGTTTTAAAATTATTTAGGATTATTGTGGTTTTGAAGAATTTCCGAAAAAAATACTTACAGGAGCCATCTTTCACGTACGCGGTCTGAC
This sequence comes from Diaprepes abbreviatus, assembly GCA_034092305.1. Lineage (NCBI taxonomy): Eukaryota > Metazoa > Arthropoda > Insecta > Coleoptera > Curculionidae > Diaprepes > Diaprepes abbreviatus. Next base: position 13,214,430 of record JASJET010000054.1, read on the forward strand.
GTAAAAAGAACAGAAAAAATTTGACAGAAGAACATTACATGAGAATGGGAGGGGGAAGATTAGATTAGCCATTAGAACTACTGTCAAAGAAATGAACGATATGCAACTTAATAAAAACCTACGTGTAATTTGAATTGCCTAACTTTGGAAGGAATAAATGAAACAAGATCTAGTATTTTTCTAAATTCGATTTCTACAAAATCCCATTTTTTTTTAAACTAGTAAAGGATTCCAATAAAGCAAAGACAGGTTTAAATAAATTTCTGAAATCACCAGAGATATTTGGTACATAGAAAAATGGGTTGAAAATAACAACATTAAATGTATTCTCCAAATATTGTTTAATTGTTTAATTCCTATCTATAGTGCATGACCAAAATTTTAGTGTCTCTCTCTATCTTTAGCCAATACTAAAGATAGAAAGATAACTTAAATTAAAAGAAACAGCTGAAGGGTTCTTTAAACGTTTTATTATACTTTTGCGGTCATAAAAAATCTTTCAAAAATAACAAAACTTTATAGACCCTATATTATTTAATAGAGGGTCTCAGTTCTGTATTAAATTCTAGGAAACTTTTCTAATTTAGTCGAATTTCTGTGTTTAATAATAACCAAAGCAACTCAATATAGGGACTCTAATTTTAGACATGTTATGATCTGCTTTTTAATGAAAAAATACTCTAACAGAGAAACACTTAATGTAATTTTATATCAGGGACTAAAAGTTCATTGTTTAGTATAATTATTACATGACTGAATTCTGTAAAGTTTACTATAAATTATTTTCGAGCACCAACTTTTTAATAGACTTAAAAAAGGAGGTTATCACTCGTAATTTTTAATAGATGTGAGATATAGTTTCCAGTACATTCTGAATGCGAAGAGATAAGCAAATTTTTTAAACCAAACTAACCCGCCACTGCAAATAGGCTTGAGATTCGAATTGTTTTACGTGTTTTATTTCGCTAGCTTGCAAGTTTTAGTATACGTATTAAAATTACTAGCAATTAGAAGTTCTTTTCTGTGTAGTTTCTTTGAAAAGGAATCAATTTTTTTTATGCACATCACCAGATAAACAATTTTAATACGAGGGTCCTCGATGTGCACGATTTGTTGTTGTTCCGCTCTTATTTAAGGGGAGAATTTTTTCCATTAGTAGGTACATTGTCAAAAACATATCTTATTCTTCACAAACAACATATTTTTAATAAGAAGTAATAATGTTCACTCTATATAAAGTATATTTTAATAGCTATGTAGGGTTTGTTCCATAACTTTCAAGTATTACTTGCAAAACAAAGGATTAAATGGCACAGGTGGTTCCAGAAAGGACCCTGTCGATTGGACATTCCTACTTATAAAATTGCAACAAACAGATTCACTACAAAGTTTTACCCCCTAATTTACTAGCATGGTCTAATTTTAAAACGAGTTTAAGTTGGCAGTAAGAGAGTTTAAAGTGACAAGCAAGTTTTGAACACTAAAAAACGAAGCACAAAAAAATCGTTTTCTTTTGTTATTGAACTCGCAAAAATGGAGAATTGGAATGTCGACCGTATTCAAGTAAAAATATAATTTTGCAACAAAACTTAAAATTTATCAATATTTTTAAGGAACTTTATTTTTATTTAATAATCAAAATATAATTGTATCTTCTTCGAGTCACGTGACAACGAACACCAAAGTGAATGATGTCACTCCATACTAATGTCATCGCTGGCACTTTGCCCTCATACAGTTATTCTTTTGAGTCATTATTACTTTCAGTTCTATCACTTGAAGTAAACATGATCACTTCGACCTAATGACAAATGCATATTCATAAGAACATGAAGTTATCAGTTTCAGTTTGATCATTTCATAATTAGGCTGTATTCTTTTGAGTAAATTATCACTGATCAAAGTGAACAAAGTGAAACTGATAACTTCATGTTCTTTTGAATATGCATTTACTTGTCATTGGATCGAAGTGATCATGATTACTTCAAGTAATAGAAGTGAAACTGATAATGACTCAAAAGAATAGCCTTTTAATCTAAAGAATACAGCCCGTCATCGCTGTCAGGAACTTAACATATATTTTTTTTTGATTTTATGACACATTCGTGGTCGCTGTCAAGGGCTACGTTGCTTAGATAATATTTTATAGTCATTTTCATGTAATTTCTTCGAAATTTGTTTACTTCTCCCTTTGAAAACGATTTTAGGAAGTTTTCTCATGATGCAAAGTAGATTTATAAAGGCAAATAATTTGAATTTGCCGAGAATTGATTGTTTTATGGTGACCAATTTTTTCGAAACAAACAGTAACTTTTGCCCTGCTGAATTTAGAAATGTGAAGACTTCCATATAAGTAATTTATCTAGGGTTGTTATTTCCGCAACCGATGATGAATACATTATAGTAATCGGGGGGATTTATAAGCTCAAAATTAAAATAAAACAAGTAGTGCCGAATCGTTGCGGGCTAGCTGAAGCCACATTTTCCTATTATTTTCCGAAGATGGACCTGAATAAATAACTTTTCAGGTGTTTTAATTGTAGTACTTGCACACAAAAGTATCGCACAACACTTAAAATAACTTATAACTCATCTTACATTACAAAAATTACGAAAAAACTATGTCTCCTTGTTAGTTTACTAGTGTTTATATAATAGTGACGTCACAGAGATAAAGCGACAAGTATAGGCGTTTTGGAGGGAAATTTGAAACGGAATTTAAAGTTTATGATTTTTACAGCTCAATTCGCTAAGAAGATTTAAGACTTAAACCCAGTCTAGTTGCTATGAAATTTAAATCTTTTAGTCGGTCAGTTTTGTTTATGATATTGTCATAATTTATATTACATATGTCAACAAATAAACGCTTATATTGAGATATTAAAGATAAGAACCTTGCGATAGAGCCTTGAAATATGTGAAAGAAATAGTTATATCCCGAAAATAAATAACGTTCTCCATTTTGCCGGTTCAATAGTAAAACAAAATTATTTTTTTATTCTTGTAATTTTAGGGTTTAAAACTTGCTTGACTTATTGTTGCTCTTGTCAGTTTAAGCCCTCTGCTGTCGATTTAGGGCAGTTTAAAATTTAATCCATGTTAGTGAATCCGGCTGTAAATGCTTTGGGCTACATTAGGTATTTATGCATGGTTTTAAACACTTTCCCCAAAATAGCCAACATCCAAATTTTCTATATTTTGGGACACAGCTATTGCTCTCACATATTTCAAGGCTTTATCTTCTTCTTCTTCTTCTTTCCTGGTCTTACAACTCTGGGTGAATCTTAGCCGCATCCACTATCGCTCTCCATCTCCTACGGTCTTGTGCTTCCATTTCCCACTGCTGGACTCCAATCCTATACAAATCAGCTTCGACGGCATCCTTCCATCTTTTCCTGGGACGGCCTATTGATATTCTACCAACTGGTCTCTCAAAGAATACCGTTTTCAATAATCTGTGGTCCCCCTATCTTACCACATGGCCTGCCCATCTTATTCTATTGGCTTTTATATAACGGACTATGTTTTCACTGCCATACAGTGTCCCCAATTCAACATTGTGGCGTCTTCTCCAAGTTCCTGTTGTTTCATCTCTTTGGGGACCAAATATCATTCTAAGAACCTTTCGTTCAAATATGAGTAATTTATTTATTTCCCGTTGATTGAGGGTCCAAGTTTCGCTACCATAAGTAACTACCGGGCGAATAATTCACCTGTACAGAGTTCGTTTGGATTGTCTTTTTAACAGTTTAGATCTCAATAATGTTGTGAGGGAGTATAACGCCCTATTTGCTGCCGCTATTCTCGCTGAGACGTCTTTTTCAACTCGATTGTCGCCTGTGATTACCGCTCTTAGGTACTTGAATTCCTTAACCACTTCGAAGTTGTGTTCATTCAGTGATATATTCTGCCCGATTCGAGGTCTTGGATTCTTGGTTACTACCATGTATTTAGTTTTTTCTTCATTTACTCGGAGACCCATATTACCTGCTTCTTCCTCGAGTTGTGAAAACATCTTTCGCACGTCTCTTGTTGAATGAGCCACTGTATCGATGTCATCAGCAAAGGCCAGCACTAGTTTTGAACCTTGGTTTGCAAAACCCTCTGTCAGCTCCGACGCAACCCTGCTCATTGCATGTTCCAAGACAAAATTCAAAAGCAACGGTGACAGAGGGCCACCTTGTCTGAGTCCTGATGTCACACTAAATGGCGCTGATGTTCTATTTCCTACCCTTACCTGTGCATATGAGTTTGTCACGCACATTTGTGTTAGATCGACTAATTTTCTTGGTACGCCCATTTCTAGCATTGTTAGCCATAGTCTGCTTCTTTTCACGGAGTCATATGCTTGCTGGAAATCCATAAAGATTTGGTGGACATCTCTGTTAAATTCCCAGTTTTTTTCCAGTATTTGTCTGACCGTAAATATCTGGTCTATTGTTGACCTTCCAGCAGAAAACCGCATTAGTAGTCGCCTATAATATCTTCCGCATAAGGCTTCAGTCTGTTTAGTAGAGTAATTGCCAGGATTTTGTATGCTGTGTTGATAAGAGATATACCTCTATAAATTGTTCCTTGTTTCCTTTCTTATATATAGGTATTATGACATTTCCATTCTATTCCTCAGGCATTTTCTGTTGTTCCCATATTTTCAAAATGATTTCATATATTTTTTTATGTAGACCGTTTCCTCCCTTTTTTAGCAGCTCTCCATTTATACCATCGCTGTCTGGTGCATTGTGATCTTTGAGTGATGCTATAGCATTTTTAACTTCTTGAAGTGTTGGTGATGGCACTCTTATATCTGCGGAATGGAATGTAATGTCCTCTTCCTCTGTCCCATTTTCAATACTTAGTAACTGCTGAAAATATCCTTTCCATAGCTCGACAATTTCTGTTTCCGTCATTATTAACTCTCCTGTTTCTTTTCTCATGGCTATCGTTTCTCCAACATTTCCACCCCGTCTCACAGTCTTTACCTCCCTAAGGAATTTCCTTACTTGGTTCATATTCCTATTTCTGTCTATTTCCTGCATCTGATGCTCCAGGTAGCTCTTCTTTTTGGTTCTAAGTAATCTTCTTGTCTTTGCTCTTATTCTGTGAAATTCTTCTTTGTTCTCCTCGTTGGGGTTTATTAACATTATGAGTCTTTTTTGAGTTTTTACTTCTAGCATTTCATCGCATTCGTTGTCAAACCACTTTCTTTTTGGGCGTTTCTTCTTTCTACCAATGGTCTCCATCGCTGCTTCTTCTATGATTGTTGCCAATTGCTGCCATGTTTTCTCCAGCTCTATATTATTATCCTCATGTTCTAAACATTGGCATTTGTTACTTATGGCTCGGTTTCTGTGTTGCTATTTTTGTTCTCAACTTGGTTTTAACCAGGAAGTGGTCAGTATCGCTGTCTGCTTCTCTCATACTACGTGCATTAATGATGCTACTAGATTGTCTTGCATCTATAAGAATGTGATCTATTTGGTTACACGTTCTTCCATGGTTTGACACCCATGTGACTTTGTAAATGCCCTTCCTCTCAAATTGTGTAGACTTCACAATCATGTTATCGGATATTGCAAATTTTGTTAACCGGTGTCCGTTATCGTTTGTTATGTCGTGTAAGCTATGTTTACCTACCACTTCTCTTAGATATTCTTCCTTGCCAATTTTGGCATTACAATCACCCATCACTATTTTTATATCGTGTTTTGGAGCTGCTTTATACTCTTGGTCTAGTAATTTGTAAAATTCCTCATTACTGTCATCTTCAGCATCTTCTATTGGGGCATGTATCGAGAATATTGTGAGATTGAAGCATTTACCCTTGATTCTTATATAACAAATTCTTTCATTAACTGGTTTGAAATCCATCACTGCTGTTTTTAGTTTCTTGGCTATGACAAAGCCACACTCGTATTCGCGTCTGTCCTCACTCCCTGACCAGAAGACTATAGCGTTTTCCATCTCCATATTTCCCGTTCCTGTCCATATCATTTCTTGTATTGCAGTTATATCCATATTATACTTTTGGAGTTGTTTGATGGCTCTTATCGCTATTCCAGGTCTGTACCAACTTAATAGATATCCCTTTTTCGTTTCTTATGTCGTTTATACCGAATATCCGTCCGATTTGGAAGCAATAGTTTCTGTTTCGTAGCTTTAAATTTTTTTTACGTGTATCGATTGCTGGTCGATAGCACAACCCCCATTTCGGAGGACCATTTCTCCCGCTCTCGTTAGCCCTGACCCTGCTTCCCACTGGGATTGGTTACCACAGTCTTCCACAAGGTTGCTCAGGTTATATACAATATTGCTCTCACATATTTCAAGGCTTTATCGCATGATTCTTATCCTTATATCCTTGTATATGGTTTTATTTGTTGACATGTCATATAAATTATGACAATATCATAAGCAAAAAAAAAGCTGGCCTTCTAGAAAATTTATTTTTCATGGAAACTAGATTGGAACTCAATCTAGTTCTCATGGAAGTTAAACCTTTTAGTTAATTAGTTTTATTTCACTTATATTGTAATAATTTTTACTAATATGCCATTAAATAAGCCGTTATGTAGTAAAATTAAGAATAAAAACCTAGAGGTGAAGTCATGGAATCGGTAAAAGGAAGAATTGTTTCCAGAAGATAGAAATAAATCTATTTTTACAGGTTTGGCAGTGAAAGTACATAATTTTTCTATTCTTGTAAGGCTAAAGACTTGATTGTCCACTAAAACCCTCTCTATTGTCATCTTAGATCAGTTTAAAGTTTGGCCATGCTAGTATATTGAAGGAAAAATGTCTTTTCCAAGCTTTATGGTTATCACAAATAAGAACTTGCTTCGTAGTTAGACTTTAATTACTTTAACGATGATATAATCCAATAAATTTAATAGTAGTAGTTATCATTCTATTCAAGCAAACCATTACAAGTCTATTCCATAAATTTTTAATGCCACTTCAGTTCAATAATTCAAACTTGTTATTCGAAACCACCCTTAAACTGTTTACATCAGAATAATTATTTGTTATTCCCTTCATTACGTATTGAAACAAAATAAACACTCCACCACTAAAGCTTTCATTTCAAGTGGTTTCAACCCTCAAACCTCGTTGCCACAACCCCAATCGATAAAAACCGCTAACTTTTTAGAGCGACCCTGTATAGCAACTCCCCTTCCCATTCGATCGACCAGCGGCGCGAGCGCCTCTATCGAACATTGCGCCAACTACGCCGCGGCAATCCGGGGAGTTGAGATCAACTCTTTTCCCGTCCACGACGTTTCGTAGTAATCTCTAACATTTCGCGTTTATTTACTGAAATTTGAGTAAAAAGTGCGCTTTTTCGGGTTGAAAAACTTTACAGTCATGCCTCTAGCGCGGGTGCTGTGCATATTAGTGCTTGGATATTGTGTGGCGGCTTCGGAAAGTCAAGAATACAACACAGGTAAGTGGAAGGAAATTTCACCTGTACATTTAAAACGTACAATTTCTAGGTAAATAAATGCTGGCAGCGTAATGTAAATAAACTGGAGTGCTTTTCAGTAAACTTTGGTCTTTTGACATCGTAAAATTTAAGAAATTGCTTCAATAATATTACATTTTATATGATAAAAATCAAAATTAAAAACAAATAACCTCAGGTGCAAAAATGGCGAGATCTATTTATATTATTTTTCTCGTATTTCACGGGATTTGCAACGGATGACCGTCTTCATAAGGCGACATTCTTTTATTGAAGAAACACGGTTTTTGTCGTCCCAAGCCTTCTAGGTAAAAATCGACCGACTTCGTGTATTTTTTGATCGATATTTGGTAAGGCTAAAGTCGGTCGATTTTTTAAATTAATGCATTTTAAATGAAAAAAATTCCACTGTAATTTCGTGTCAGTAAGTTCAGGAAAATTTCCCTAAAAAAATGTATTTTGCAAAATCGACACAATTTTTTTTAGTGTCTTAAAACGGTCTTTAGATAACTAAACTGTCAACAATTAAAATGATACCCATCAAAATATTTTCTTAATTACTAATTACGTTAGTGAAATGTCAAGTAATTTAATTAAAAACCAACCGTTTGTTGACATTGAAGACGTTTTCTTTGATTGTTATTTTTATCGTATTTTTTGCAGAACGTCATTTTAAAAATTAATATTGTCATTATTATTGATGATAAGAGTTCGTGAATGAACTTTATCGAAGGGTAGTCACGTGTGTCAGTTCTAAGGTTTGATTGGATTAGTGTAATATTTTATCTACTTTATGCAGTTGGATGCATGCGATTATCCGGATATTTGTTGTCTAAAATATTTTCTGTTATACTTCAAAGTAACAAAAGTTCCTTGGAAGTATCTTATAAGTAGTTAAACTTGAAATTAGAGGATTTTTCATTCCTATGATAATTACTGCGCACGCAGTACAAGGTAAAAATTATTATTATCGATTTATTTTCAGAAAATCTAAATGTGATAAAATAATAAATCGATATTATTAAAATTGATATGAGTGATACACATTTTAAAGGAAATGTGTGACTTATATGGAAAAATGCCTTAGATAATAGAAAAAAAAAAGATTTTGCTATTCGTGGTTCCCGATCAAAATAAGTACTTATTTTAATAAGGTTTATAGTACCTAAATTTTAAGGGTTTTTAAATAATTTGAATTTTGACAAAATCTAACCTAATTTTCATGTTTGAAATAATTAAGAAGTATTTCAGTTATGTACTCGAAGTTTACAGTGAACTGTAACAATAAATCATATTTTATGTTCCAATTTGCTATATTATACCGGGTGTCCAAAAATTAAAACTAATGAAATAAGAACTTTAAGTGACTATAACGTGATTAATTTAATTAGAACGCTATACCTTTTAACTTACCAGAAAATGTACCTTTTAAGTACCTATCGAATGGTATAAGAAGTGTTCTATAGATAAATCTTCGTGCTTTCACAAAATACGCCAAATAATCGTTTTCTGCACCATTTTGTGTTTCTGAATAGATATTCTAATGTATCTAGTTGCCTATGGCATTTGGAAATGACAGGTAATTTACAACTATAAGATTAATAATCAGGAATATCTTTACATATGTTCAGAAACTCGGAATGAAATTTGTAGTCGTCTAACAGGCTATAACAATAATAATAGTAATAACATATTGACGATAGCACAAAACAGAAGCAAAATATTTATAGTAGGTGTTCCAAACACTTACATATTCTTTTTTCGAAACTACTGCTAACTCTGGACAACATTTGCGGGGTTACAGTTTGAAAAGCGTCTCTTATGTATATTTTCTTATCTTGTGGTGTTGTCGGTGGCGCATTGTAGATAATTCTTTTATGTATCCCCATAAAAAGAAATCTGGTGGAGTTAACTCCGGAGATCTCGGGGGCCAATTTTGAAATCCGTCTCTCCCAATCCACCTGTTTCGAAAGTTGACATTTAAAAATTGCCGTATCTCGCGATGATAATGAGGCGGAGCTCCATCCAGTTGGAGCCACATAGTTGTGCTAACATTGAAAAGGACATCTTCTAATAACACTGGAAGTTGGTGTAAAAGAAAATCGCGAAACATCAAACCATTTAAAGGTCCTTCAAAAAGGTAGGGTCCAATTAAGTATGGACCCAGTATTCCTCGCTACACATTAACCCACCACCTATTTTGGTTTCTATAACTCTGTATTCATGCGGATTTGAATCAGAATAGTAATGGAAGTTGTGTCTATTCACGAAACCATTGTTATGACAAGTACATTCATCACTAAACAATACATTATGAAAAAAAGTGTTCATTTTCTGTCACTTTATCTGATACCGACAAGCAGAATTCAGTTTGGTTGTCAAAAAGATTTCCGTGAAGCTCTTGACAAAGCTGGATTTTATAAGGATAAAATCTGTATTTGTTAAGAATCCTTGAAATACTTGCTTGGCTAATGTTAGTATTTTCGGATATATGATTCTGACTAATATTGGGATTTTCGATCACTGAATCAAGTAAAGTAAAAACATTTTTTCATCCTCAGTGACAGGTTTTCTTATAACAGGTTTTTTATAACTGATACTTCCCCTTTCCCGAAACTGGTTTAATAGTCCCACAAAAACGGCTGGTCTTGGATGGTTTCTTCCAGGAAACCTTTGAGCATAAACTCAAGAAGGCAATAAACAATTTTGATGACATTCTCCAAGGATAAAAATCATATGAATACGATCTTCCTTTGGATAAATATATATAATAATTTTGACAAAACAATAAGACAACAATATTCTAATAATTCAATTCAATAAACGAAGTTTCACAGTTACAAAAAACAATACCGCTATTATATGAACCTGAACTTTTAATCGATTAATATAGTCGAAAAAGGATATTCGCCAGTGGTCAATTTTATTAGCGAGGTTAGCAAATTAATAATTTAACAAATAATTGCTCATAATTTTTTTTCTTAAATTGTTTATTTCGGTGACAGTTGATGGTGAAAAAAGTATGGCAGAGATTTACTCCCCGAAACCTACCCTTAGCGACAAAAATAGGGTTGAGAATAGAATTATATTTTTTATTTCCGACCCTGTAGGTTACAATGAGCATTTTATTTTCTTAAATTATTTAGTTCGAGGACAGTTCATTGTAAAAAAAGTTTGGCCGCGATTTACTCTATGGAACCTACCCTTAGCGACAAAAATAGGGTTGAGAATGAATTATATTTTTTATTTCCGACCCTGTAGGTTACAATGAGAATTTTATTTCCTTAAATTAATTAGTTAGAGGACAGTTCATTGTAAAAAAAGTTTGGCCGCGATTTACTCTATGGAACCTACCCTTAGCGACAAAAATAGGGTTGAGAATAGAATTATATTTTTTATTTCCGACCCTGTAGGTTACAATGAGCATTTTATTTTCTTAAATTATTTAGTTCGAGGACAGTTCATTGTAAAAAAAGTTTGGCTGCGATTTACTCTATGGAACCTACCCTTAGCGACAAAAATAGGGTTGAGAATGAATTATATTTTTTATTTCCGACCCTGTAGGTTACAATGAGAATTTTATTTTCTTAAATTAATTAGTTCGAGGACAGTTCATTGTAAAAAAAGTTTGGCCGCGATTTACTCTATGGAACCTACCCTTAGCGACAAAAATAGGGTTGAGAATAGAATTATATTTTTTATTTCCGACCCTGTAGGTTACAATGAGCATTTTATTTTCTTAAATTATTTAGTTCGAGGACAGTTCATTGTAAAAAAAGTTTGGCCGCGATTTACTCTATGGAACCTACCCTTAGCGACAAAAATAGGGTTGAGAATGAATTATATTTTTTATTTCCGACCCTGTAGGTTACAATGAGAATTTTATTTTCTTAAATTAATTAGTTCGAGGACAGTTCATTGTAAAAAAAGTTTGGCCGCGATTTACTCTATGGAACCTACCCTTAGCGACAAAAATAGGGTTGAGAATAGAATTATATTTTTTATTTCCGACCCTGTAGGTTACAATGAGCATTTTATTTCCTTAAATTATTTAGTTCGAGGACAGTTCATTGTAAAAAAAGTTTGGCCGCGATTTACTCTATGGAACCTACCCTTAGCGACAAAAATAGGGTTGAGAACGAATTATATTTTTTATTTCCGACCCTGTAGGTTACAATGAGAGTTTTATTTTCTTAAATTATTTATTTCGATGACAGTTGATATTGAGGAAAGTATGTTTTCGACTTACTCTTTGGAACGTACCCATAGCAGGGAAAATAATGGTGAGAATAGATTTGCATTTTTTATTTTCGACCCTGTGAGTTTCAATGAACTGTCCTCGAACTAAATAATTTAAGAAAATAAAATTCTCATTGTAACCTACAGGGTCGGAAATAAAAAATATAATTCTATTCTCAACCCTATTTTTGTCGCCAAGGGTAGGTTCCATAGAGTAAATCGCGGCCAAACTTTTTTTACAATGAACTGTCCTCGAACTAAATAATTTAAGAAAATAAAATACTCATTGTAACCTACAGGGTCGGAAATAAAAAATATAATTCTATTCTTAAGCCTATTTTTGTCGCTAAGGGTAGGTTCCATAGAGTAAATCGCGGCCAAACTTTTTTTACAATGAACTGTCCTCGAACTAAATAATTTAAGAAAATAAAATGCTCATTGTAACCTACAGGGTCGGAAATAAAAAATATAATTCTATTCTCAACCCTATTTTTGTCGCTAAGGGTAGGTTCCATAGAGTAAATCGCGGCCAAACTTTTTTTACAATGAACTGTCCTCGAACTAAATAATTTAAGAAAATAAAATGCTCATTGTAACCTACAGGGTCGGAAATAAAAAATATAATTCTATTCTCAACCCTATTTTTGTCGCTAAGGGTAGGTTCCATAGAGTAAATCGCGGCCAAACTTTTTTTACAATGAACTGTCCTCGAACTAAATAATTTAAGAAAATAAAATTCTCATTGTAACCTACGGGGTCGGAAATAAAAAATATAATTCTATTCTCAACCCTATTTTTGTCGCTAAGGGTAGGTTCCATAGAGTAAATCGCGGCCAAACTTTTTTTACAATGAACTGTCCTCGAACTAAATAATTTAAGAAAATAAAATTCTCATTGTAACCTACAGGGTCGGAAATAAAAAATATAATTCTATTCTCAACCCTATTTTTGTCACTAAGGGTAGGTTCCATAGAGTAAATCGCGGCCAAACTTTTTTTACAATGAACTGTCCTCGAACTAAATAATTTAAGAAAATAAAATGCTCATTGTAACCTACAGGGTCGGAAATAAAAAATATAATTCTATTCTCAACCCTATTTTTGTCGCTAAGGGTAGGTTCCATAGAGTAAATCGCGGCCAAAGTTTTTTTACAATGAACTGTCCTCGAACTAATTAATTTAAGAAAATAAAATTCTCATTGTAACCTACAGGGTCGGAAATAAAAAATATAATTCTGTTCTCAACCCTATTTTTGTCGCTAAGGGTAGGTTCCATAGAGTAAATCGCGGCCAAACTTTTTTTACAATGAACTGTCCTCGAACTAATTAATTTAAGAAAATAAAATTCTCATTGTAACCTACAGGGTCGGAAATAAAAAATATAATTCATTCTCAACCCTATTTTTGTCGCTAAGGGTAGGTTCCATAGAGTAAATCGCGGCCAAACTTTTTTTACAATGAACTGTCCTCGAACTAATTAATTTAAGAAAATAAAATTCTCATTGTAACCTACAGGGTCGGAAGTAAAAAATATAATTCTGTTCTCAACCCTATTTTTGTCGCTAAGGGTAGGTTCCATAGAGTAAATCGCGGCCAAACTTTTTTTACAATGAACTGTCCTCGAACTAAATAATTTAAGAAAATAAAATGCTCATTGTAACCTACAGGGTCGGAAATAAAAAATATAATTCTATTCTCAACCCTATTTTTGTCGCTAAGGGTAGGTTCCATAGAGTAAATCGCGGCCAAACTTTTTTTACAATGAACTGTCCTCGAACTAATTAATTTAAGAAAATAAAATTCTCATTGTAACCTACAGGGTCGGAAATAAAAAATATAATTCATTCTCAACCCTATTTTTGTCGCTAAGGGTAGGTTCCATAGAGTAAATCGCGGCCAAACTTTTTTTACAATGAACTGTCCTCGAACTAAATAATTTAAGAAAATAAAATGCTCATTGTAACCTACAGGGTCGGAAATAAAAAATATAATTCTATTCTCAACCCTATTTTTGTCGCTAAAGGTAGGTTCCATAGAGTAAATCGCGGCTAAACTTTTTTTACAATGAACTGTCCTCGAACTAAATAATTTAAGAAAATAAAATGCTCATTGTAACCTACAGGGTCGGAAATAAAAAATATAATTCTATTCTCAACCCTATTTTTGTCGCTAAGGGTAGGTTCCATAGAGTAAATCGCGGCCAAACTTTTTTTACAATGAACTGTCCTCGAACTAATTAATTTAAGAAAATAAAATTCTCATTGTAACCTACAGGGTCGGAAATAAAAAATATAATTCTGTTCTCAACCCTATTTTTGTCGCTAAGGGTAGGTTCCATAGAGTAAATCGCGGCCAAACTTTTTTTACAATGAACTGTCCTCGAACTAATTAATTTAAGAAAATAAAATTCTCATTGTAACCTACAGGGTCGGAAATAAAAAATATAATTCATTCTCAACCCTATTTTTGTCGCTAAGGGTAGGTTCCATAGAGTAAATCGCGGCCAAACTTTTTTTACAATGAACTGTCCTCGAACTAATTAATTTAAGAAAATAAAATTCTCATTGTAACCTACAGGGTCGGAAATAAAAAATATAATTCATTCTCAACCCTATTTTTGTCGCTAAGGGTAGGTTCCATAGAGTAAATCGCGGCCAAACTTTTTTTACAATGAACTGTCCTCGAACTAAATAATTTAAGAAAATAAAATGCTCATTGTAACCTACAGGGTCGGAAATAAAAAATATAATTCTATTCTCAACCCTATTTTTGTCGCTAAGGGTAGGTTCCATAGAGTAAATCGCGGCCAAACTTTTTTTACAATGAACTGTCCTCGAACTAATTAACTTAAGAAAATAAAATTCTCATTGTAACCTACAGGGTCGGAAATAAAAAATATAATTCTGTTCTCAACCCTATTTTTGTCGCTAAGGGTAGGTTTCGGGGAGTAAATCTCTGCCATACTTTTTTCACCATCAACTGTCACCGAAATAAACAATTTAAGAAAAAAAATTATGAGCAATTATTTGTTAAATTATTAATTTGCTAACCTCGCTAATAAAATTGACCACTGGCGAATATCCTTTTTCGACTATATTAATCGATTAAAAGTTCAGGTTCATGCTATTATAGCAGCTTTGCAAACTAAATTGACAGATTAAATGAATTATCTGACGTTTATAAATGCCATAAGCAACTAGATATATTAGAACATCTGTTCAAAAAACAAAATGGTGCAGAAAAAGATTATTTGGCGTATTCTGTGAAAACGCGAAGACTTAGCTATACAACACCCTTATAACATTCGATAGGTATTTAAAAGGTACATTTTCTGGTAAGCTAAAAAGTATAGCGTTCTATTTAAATTACTCCAGTTATAGCCACTTAAAGTTCTTATTTGATTAGTTTTAATTTCTGGACACCTTGTATAATATAGCACGTTTATTATAATTGGGATATAAAATATGATTTATTGTAATTTCTAGTACATAACTGAAATAATTCTTAAGTATTTGAAACATGAAAATTAGTTTAGATTTTGTCAAAATTCAAATTATTTAAAAACCCTTAAGATTTAGGTACTATAAACCTTATTAAAATAAGCACTTATTTTGATCGGAAAATCCAAAAATGCAATATAATATACTGGGGGTTAAATTTAAAAAAAAAACAACTTTGATACTTTCAGAGCTTTTGAGACACCCTGTATAATATGAAAATAATAATCAAAAATAATTA
Organism: Diaprepes abbreviatus; assembly: GCA_034092305.1. Taxonomy (NCBI): domain Eukaryota; kingdom Metazoa; phylum Arthropoda; class Insecta; order Coleoptera; family Curculionidae; genus Diaprepes; species Diaprepes abbreviatus. The sequence goes on from JASJET010000054.1 coordinate 13,229,865, forward strand.
TATTAGACCCCATATATATATATATATATATATATATATATATATATATATATATATATATATATATATATATATATATATATATTGTTCCGGACGGCCGATCTTTTTACACACTGAATTGTTTTTATAACCTTTTATTTATTCAATTGTGACAACTTGTCAAACAATTCAATTTACTTCAACGACGTCTCAAACTAAACTGTCCACGAAAGCAGATCTGGGCTGTTGTAATATCGGGTATGATACGTCCCTGTACGTTCCGATTTACAAACAAATTTATGTGCTTAAAAACTCTAATTTTGTGACAGTGGAAAAATATCTAACGAAGCTTAAATCATGGAAATTATAAACATCATTATCGGGAATCGAATGGTCGCTTTCGGGGTAAATTATTTCTATCAGCGTCTGACGTGCACCCAGACCTGATGTGGGTGTTTCGTCCCAGTACCAACTTGGACTCATCAGTGGAGTTCCGTTGGTACCTTCCCCAGTCACCCTTGTCGTACTTACTGTAGATCGGAACTTCTATTTCAAGTGATTTTGCGTTGGAACTCGGTGGTAGGATGTGTGTGAACACAATAGAATCCTCTATACATCCTTTTTCCGGATACCAGAAGATTATCGATCTTTTTAGATAGATTTTCATACTACATGATGTAATAAAAATAAGAAAACGGAATAATTTGGCGACATCTAAATTTTTCTGTGCCACATCGAAAATAAGGAAATATAATTTTTTAAAAAGTTCCAGACCTTCTTTCATAGACGTCCCATGAGGAAATTAACGAAACCTAAAATTAATTATTAACAAAATGTGAACTCGTAGAAAATAAACCTAGAACCCTTCAAACTAAAAACCCACAATAATACTATGAAGTGTGTACTGCTATAAAGTCTGTTGGATTGATCGATTTATATATATATATATATATATATATATATATATATATATATATATAAATCGATCCATTTTGCCAGTTATTTTCACTATCGGGCCCATCACAGGCCTGGAAAAGCATCCCCAGGCCATAATACTGCCACCCCATGCTTCACAGTAGGTTTTCGATACTTAATATCTCTGAGCCTCTGACGTTTCTATTTTTTTGAAGAGTAAAGTTTTTTGACAGCAACTCTTCCAAATAATCCAACTTCACCAAGACGTCTTCTCACAGTTCGAGCCGTTATGTCGGTGTTGAAATGTTCTCGAATTTCTGCACTAATTTGGACGGATGACTAATGCGGATCAATTATCGAGATTCTTTTAATGCACTTTTCAAATTAGGGGGTAATTTTCCTAGGACGACCTGATTTTGGCAGATTATTAACATTCCATAGTCACCGAAGCTTCTTTTGAATTTTCGAAACAACACCCTGACTTAAACCTAAATTTCTTACTATAGTGCATTGCTTTACACCTTGTCTTTTTAATTCAACAACTCTTTTTCTACAAATACTTATTTTTTCCATTCTTAATACGATGTTGGTGACAACAGTGGCACAACAATACTAATCCTATGATTATAAATTTTATGATTAAAAACAGAAGAAATAATGTTTCCATACATATTTCCATGACATAAACGAAATAGGCAGATAAGAGAGGAATGTGTGTAGCCCAAAATGTAAACATGTTTATATTTAATACCTTAACTAATATATAAAATAAATTGCACAAATTGTTGTTGATTACGACGCGTACTAAAAAAATGTGCAAAATAAAAATATTTCCATACTTTTGTCCATGATATGTCTATATATATATATATATATATATATATATATATATATATATATATATATATATATATATATATATATATATATATATATATATATATATATATATATATATATACTCTATTCGCTTTTACATCGAAATAGCAAGTTAATTTTGAAGAACAAACTTACCATCTACAAGTTATTCATACGTTCGATCCTGTCATTTGGTGCTCCAACTTGGATCACCACTGGCAGGTGTCGATTTAGGCGAATAGAGAGCTTCCAAAACAAGGTTTTACGCATGATCTGCGAAGCCCCATACTATGTCAGGAACACGATAATTCACAGAGATTTAAATTGTGTTACTTTCAGCACTTTTATTTATGAAAGTATCGCTAAATACTTGGATCGAGCTGAACACTCGACCAACCCACTTATCTCAGACTCGCACGCACTCACCAAAACACCACGCCAACGGTACCCCTACGTCAGAGATTGCCTTCTTGACCATTAAGCCCGGTCACTTTTTCAAAATTTAACTGGCTTAAAAGCCAAATTTAATTCTCAGTCTCATACGGTTCTAAGTCCATAACCATCAAGTATATAAGTCTATAGGTACGAAACCTGACTTAATATTCCAAAGATGATCCAATATATATATATATATATATATATATATATATATATATATATATATATATATATATATATATATATATATGTAATATCGAAAGCTATATTGGATTATTTACTCTAGGTGATGGCCTGTAAGTAGACTGCCACTTCCCTTCATACATTTGTTTATAGTGTTAAAAAGCAGTCAAAACATTACATTTTCGCATTGCGATCAATCCCAGCTGGAGCTTATTATTCACTTCGTTTACGAAAAACCACTGGGCTCCCGGACTAACAGAAACGAGTACAACTTCTTGCTCATTAATTAATTAAAACATTTATTAGAGAGAAAATCAAATTGGGTAAACCTTAATCATTGCCAGGGGATTTTAGGATTCCTTAAAGGACATTATTTGTCATTACCGAAGTATTGGCTTTCACGCGATAGTCATAATTTAACTATTTTTTTAAGTTATATTTGATTATATATGCCTTGTTTTAAACGTAAACAGTAAATTTGCAAACTAGATACTTAAATGCCAAAATTTTGGTACCGACTTGATTTTAAGATTAAACAATTTAAAAACGGGTTTCATCATCTTTCACTGAAAAGATAATCTTTTTTATATTTAAAGTAGGATCAATAAAATGGATTGGCATTGATATATGTTTTATCTAATTTTGAATATTTTTTCATAACTTAAAAATGATGTTTTCAACTATTTTGGAGACATATCAAGGCATTTGTCATGGAATTTTCGCCAAATAAAACGTGGTACGATTGTTAATCTAGGAAAATTGGAGGTTCTAGCAAACAAGGAAGGTATTTTCTGTCTTTTTGAGCTGCCAAATCCGAATATGCAAACTGCTTTTCGAGCAGGTGATAGAGAAATTTGTTATGAAGAACTTAATATTTATATTTATATCTTAAATACTTTTTATTCGTTACAAAAAAAAAACAACGAACTAAAAACATTTTGATTCATCTCAATACGATGATCATAATCGGAGTTGTCGCAAATTTTTTGTTAAATTATGAGAGTCTAGAATGTGCGCTTTGACAAGAACAGTTATAACTTGACTTTTAATTAAAATTTTTGTAACGTGTGACATTTCATTTTCAAAGATAAAAGCTTATACTACATCAATATGTTGTTATATTTCACTTGCAAATACTGATAAACATACTGTGATGATTCAAAGTGAAAAATTTCGTTATTTTCCTGATATCTCCATTGTTTATAAGAGAATAATGAATAATAGCATGAAATAGGATAGGTTATATCAAACGATTGAGGGGGGCTGTGGGATTATTTGCGAATGCAGGGATTTCTTAGGATTTTCAGCAAAAATAATCGCGAATATAAAAATCAGTCTCGACTGAATTCCGCGTATTGGCATTCTGTCACGGCGGGCTAATTTTTAAAAAATATACTAGGTGTGGCAATTAAATTACGGGAATTTGTCAATAAAAATAAGCAAATTAAATTTCGGGGAAAATTTTATTATCGACCTTCACACTAGTTTCCCTCTAACTCTACACAACGATTCCAACGTCACTCTCATGATTGAACGCACCCTTGGTAATCCTCGGAAGTTAACCTCTTCAGCATCTCGGTTACAGCTTCTCGCAGATCGATTTACGCATTTGTTTCTGTTCATGGGTGAGAACTTTTGGCACCATTTTTGCATAAATCTTTCGCATGTTTAAATTCTCGTATAACATCTTGCGAACGGTTTCTTTGTTCATGTTTAAGTCGTCAGGAAATGTACGAATGCTTAGGCGCCGGTCAGGGTGAGTCCACACGACAAGAAAAATTTGAGTGTAGACGGATTACGCCCTTATAAGTTAAAAATGTATCGTCCACACTTGATATTTCGTTCAGCGATCATAAGGGGTGTAGTTTTTTTTGTCTTAACCTAACTTTTATCAGAATTTTTGTTTATATTTTATCTAAAAATTAAAATGAAGCAAAATAAAATATTAATTGCGGCAGTATTTTAATCTAGAAAAAAGTTCCAAAATGCAAGGAGAATATTGATATATTCTTTATTAAAAAAACGGAAAGTCGTGGCTACTGGGTCCGGTCTATATTTGAGAAAAATATTGGAGAAAGGCTTGAACATACTAATAATTTAATCCAAGAAATGTGAGAAAATGATCCTGATTTTTTAAAAATATTTTCCTGTTATTATTGGTGAATTTGAAGAGCTCTTCGCTGTTATTGGGCTAATAACTAGGAAACACGATATGGAAATGTGTACAGCTATACCTTTATTACTACGTTGGAAATAACATTGTGATATTTAGCTGATGAAATCAGCATGTGAAAGCAACAGTGCGAATTCCAAGTCGGTAAACAGTGTTTTTGAAATTATTCAGGTTACTTATGGGGTAATATGGGACTCTTTAGAAGAAGTTTTATTTCCAAAATTTACCACTTCTACCTGGTAAAGAATTGCGAAGGAGTTTAAAGACGAGAATTTCAATATAACAATGTAATTTTAATAATCGTTTTACTAATTACAATTGTTTATAGTTTTTGGAAGAATACATTACATATGATACTAACTGTATTTCTGTTATTAAATTTCCATCAATGCTAATTTTTACTTTTTAATTGTTTGTCATAGGTTTATATAAAGTTTGCCAAGGGTAGGGTTATCAGACGAGAGGAATTTTCCTGAAATGTCTAAAATTTTAGCCCCCCTGTTAGAGAAAGAGAAAAAAACTGCAATTATCAGTATTTTTTTAAATTAAAAGAGGAAAATATATGTAATAAAAAAATATTTATTAATCATTCTAGTAGTAAAAATAAATTAATTAAACGTTAACAAAATGAGTGAATTGTTAATTTAGTATATTAATAAATTTAGTTTCGTACTTTTTATTGCTTGGTGTTACTTTTGGCAATTGCTGGTCTCTTATAACCATTTTATGACATTTTTCACATGATATGTTTAAGTTATATTGTGTCTAGAGTAGAACCTTAACAAAAGATAGTGTTGTTAACCAACTGTTACTACAAATCATTAATTATTAAATTACTATATATAAATATTTTTAAGTTACTATTAATAGATAATTATAGTCTAATATTTAATTCTACTCTCTTGAAAAAAAGTTATATCTTAAGTTATTTTATATTCTAATAGGCTCAAACAAAAGCATGCATTAATCTCCGAAACTCTAAAACTTTACTTTTTACAGACACCATTAGCTTTTTTCATATTGTCATTGTCCCATAAATACACACTTATTCATTTCAGTAATCATGTAAATGAATAGTTATGTTATATTTGTTAGTACGCCTACGACTGTAAAATAATAATTTAGATACAGAAATAGAATATAACTAGGACATGAACATAAAGACGAGGGGAACTAAAATTAAAAAATTACAATTAAATTAGTAAGTAAGAAGAAAAACTGTTGTTATCTAATGATTTAGTGAACATTTTAATAAAATATTAAAAGTAATATTAGAAGATTTATTTGAATTCATCGAAACCAGTGATAAACCAAAAGCACAATCAGCAAAGTTATAATATTGGTGGCAGCGAAAAGTAAAGTTTATAACAATATAGACAGTTTATTTCTCTCGTTAGTTCACTATGCTCACGTTAATTAGAACACTTGCTCGATATTCGCTTTTGGTGCTTCATTTACAAATATTTTGAAAATCTCACTGCCTTAACATACCACATACAACGTTGAGATAAAATGTCCGGATATTTACTGAAAAGTCAGCGATATTGTCAGGAAATCTCATTATTTAATCTGGTAATCATAGCTAAGGGCATGTCTGTGGATTAGCGTCTCGGTATCAGAGATTGTCGCTGAATAGAAGTTGTATTATATAACGGCTTTTATTTCATAAGCTGTAATTTATATAACGAACAACTGTTTTATTGCAATTGTAATAAAACTAATAAAAAAATTAACAAGAATTGTTGTTTTTTGAAGACCAAGCAGTAATGATCTTCGGTAACGAGCATTTCTAATAAATTAAAACAATTTAAAATAGTTTATAAATATCCATTATCTCAAAACTGGCAAAATAAAAAAAATATAAATAAAACAATAAACTTCTGGAAAAAAAACTTAGGTTATGTTCACACAAAATATTAAAAATAAACAGTTTCCACCATATTTAAAGCAGTCCGCTGAAAAGGTAAACATTATTTTGCAAAATGATCTTGGAAAAGACGTATTTAGGCGGGAAATCTTCGGTCTTTGTCTTTTTTTAAATTGAACAAATCACAATGCTTTAAATTTGACATGTCTTATTACGCTACGCTTACGCCCAGATTTTTCTTCTCGTGTGGATCCACTCTCACATGTAATCAGCGCGCGCAAACGGTCGACATTCACGTCAGTACGAGAGGGAACGGGAGCTCCTTCACGTGGTTTTTTACTAATTCACGCCCCTTCTTGAACCGCTTCGCCCATTCAAACACGCACGTTTTCGACATGGACTCTTCTACATACATCATCTGCAATTTGCGGAGGATTTCCGAGGGTTTTTCGCCAGATTTCACTTAAAATTGAATCACAACACGTTGCTTGTAATGTCAACTCATTTTCACGACGCCTCTAAATTATTTTCGAAAAATGTGCATAAAACACAAATTAAACGTGTTATCTGCTTCAACCTTGGACTCAAACTAAAAGGAAGATCATCCCTCTATAAACAGAGGTGTTGCCAGTTCCCGAGTTATAACTAAATTTCCGGAACTTAATTGCCACACCTCGTATTTTAATAACAATCGTTTTAGGCGTTTCGCTCACTTTATATCAAATTAGCAACATATGCAACCGATGAATTTTTTTTCTTTCACAACTAATGAGCGGCTATTTATTGGCAAATTATTATATGGACGATTTTTCGATTGGAGCAATTTACCTTGTTAACTTTTTATATATAAAAACTAGGCGTTTTCGATTAAGACTGTGCCAATCACTTGACAGTTTTAATTAAATATAGAAAATTAGATAAACACCGTTTAGAATGGAGTGAATCTCTTAAAGTCCCCATCTATCTTTGTATGAATTTTTCTTAATCATTTTGTATTTATATTTAGCCGGAATCACTTTCTTGGCAAACAAAAATAAACATTTCCGACTCGGCTTAGTATTTGATGATGATGATTCACCAATTAAAGAGACAATTTCGCTTGAATTACAATTTAAACGGTTAATATGGCGATGATAGCAATCCTTTTTGGGAATAATAATAATTTTATTTGCGGGCGATCTACACCTACGAAATGTTAAATGACTTAATTTATTTGTAGAGGGGAAGTCGTTTAAAATTATAAAATAGCTTTTATACGGTTTTTGTTAATAGGAGAACTAGCCTAGTGCGTGTCGGATACGTATTACGGTAGGGTTCAGTGGCACTTCCTGTTCGTTTTTGTGACGGTTAATAACTTTCCACAAGATTGTTGAAATCATTAGGAAAATTATGGATAATACAAGGGTGGTTCAATAAGTAACGTAAATTAGTCATAGATGGCGCTCTATAATTTTTAAATGCATGCGATTATGTAGGTATGCTCTTCAGAGAAACATCTACAAAGTTTCAATATGATCCGATGTTTAGTTTATATGTGGCATTCATTTGAAGCAGGTCATCACACCATTGCTAGAAATAGTGAAAAAAAGACGAGTTTCGAATAGTGAATAAACATTTCGGTAAAAATTTGCAAAACGTGAAAAGCATGGAAATTGTTTTTTTTTGAAAAAATTTCGATACTCACCCCCTATTTCGAGGTCCTAGAACACAATTCTGGCCTTGATTTTTCACTATTTTTCCTCACTTTCCCGGAAAACTCAAAAAAAGAAAAGCGTCACTTCACAAAGCACTTTCTTTTCAGTTAAAAACCGAATTTACGTATTTATTTTCAATGGAAGTAGTTAAAAAATATTGTACGTAATATATTTCAATTATTTTTGCACAAATTTTAGCAAACCAATTTAGAAAAAGTTATAGTTTCAGCGAAAAATCAAAAACACGTCTCGGGAACGTCATCAACGGTCAGACTATCTAAACTGGACGCCGAATCACGTAAAAAGGTGCAACGTTGCCAGATGTAAAATTACTTCATAATATAAACTATAAGATTTGTCCTTCTCAGTCAACAACATAGTTTAATTTTTTTTTAATATTCAGAACAGTTTCTAAGTAAAAATAATCTTAACCCTTCAAAATTTTTGGTTGGTTTTGGTTAAGATAGGTTGGTTCAGGTTTAGTGATTTTGGTTAATTTGGAAAACAGAAACTAACCTGAACTAATCTAAATTAACCTAGATTTAAAGTTTCTTGGTATAAACTTTAAAATGTACCCATTACAGTTAACAACATAGTTTAATATTTGTAACGTATAAAAAGGGGTACAATGAATCTTAACCTTCCAAAATTTTTAGTTAGTTCTGGTAAGTACAGGTTAACATTAGTCTTGGTTACTTTAAAAAACTGAAATTAACCTGAACTAACCTAAACTAACCTAAACTAACCTGAACTAACCTAAACTAACCTAAACTAACCTGAACTAACCTAAATTGACCTAGATTTATTAATTAAAAAATACCATTGTCCAGCAGAAACCACGTGGAGGCGGGGCAAGCTCTGCCACTCGACACTTTCTGCTAACGGACATAAGCAATATGATCAATTCATATTATCCGTTTAAAACTACTGGTATTTGGAGGGAAACAAACAAAAGCAACTATAATCCTTAAAACCTTTAATATTTAGAGTCAAAATCGCACATCAAAGTACTGGTATTTGGAGGGAGACAAACAAAAGCAACTATAATCCTTAAAACCTTTATTATTTAGAGCCACAATCGCACATCGAAGGCATAGACATAAGAGTAATTAATAGTACTTCAAAAATCAAAGGAAAGGGAAAAATTCTTTTTTGGGGCCGATTCTTTCCAATTCAAATAGAAAGAGAAGAATATATATGAATTTCAAAGAAATCGTTTTTGCAATCTGGCAACATCTTCGACTTCAACAGTACGCCATCTTTAGCGAACTATGCAAACTATTATTTTTTGGTGCCGGCCGTTTTCTTTTGATTTCGTTGTGATTTTTGTCGTGGTAATTTTTCGGATTTTTTCCATAAAAAAAGTGCATATTTTTGAATTTTTGTATAATGCAGAAGCTTCTATCACTGTGGAATTCGTTGTTATAACAAAAGTTTAACGATTTAGTGAAAAAAATTGAACCTAAAGTGAAAAGTTATTTTCTCTGTTTTCCGCAAAATTGAGGAAAAATTATGGAAAACCAAGGTCAGAATCGTGTTCTACGACCTCGAAATAGGGGGTATGTATCAAAATTTTTTCAAAAAACGTCATTTTCCTATCATTTCACTCTTTATGAATTTTTTCCAACATTCCTATATGAACAGTGGACCGCTGCTCAGGTTAAAACTGTGTTGGATGTTGTTCACAGAAGTTCTGTACTGACTCTAAAAACTAGTTATTTTTGATTAAACGAATTTAAACGTGGTGAATGATTTAATGTAATCTAGTTGATTTTTGGCGTAGATATGTGACTGTGGACGAGAGCTGGATCTATCCCTACATGTCTGAGTCGAATCAGCTGTCAAAACATTGGAGGGCGTCCGATGAGAATGCGCCAAAAAAAGGCGACAGTTGTTTTGTAGGCCGAAAAGGTTATGGCTACTGTATTTTGGATTTCTCGAGGTATAATATTTATTGACAATAAAAAAAAAGGCGAAACAATAACAGGGGATTACTATGCAACACTTCTTCGTCGTTTGGATGAAGAATTGAAAAAAAAATGTTCAAAACTACAACGCAAAATATTCATTTTCATCAAAAAACAAGCACACTTGTGCTGTTGCAATGTCAAAATTAAATGAATTACGGTTTGAATTAGTACCTCATTCACTTTATTCTTTCCTAACATAAAAAAGTGGCTCGGAGGATAGAGATTTTTATTAAATGGAGCGATTATTAGGGCTGTAGAAGGCTATTTTGGAGATTTCGATACTTCCTAGTTTTCAGAAGGCATAAAGACCAGGTGTACAGAGCTCCAAGGAGAATATGTTGAAAAATAAAAAAAGTAAACAATAATGTTGTTTTTATTCCTTTTTTACCTTGCTTATTGAACCACCCTCGTATGTAATTAGTGATACTAGAAAGTAAGTTAAAGATGAACTTTGAAGTTATCATTTTTTATTGCGCAGGAAAACTCTTTGACGAATCGTACAGAGATGCACTAGGGATCATTTTGTTTCGAAATATTTGCACTTCTTTTTTTTATTATAACATATAGATAAGTCTTTATTTATTTCAACAAGTGTTACTTACAAAAAAAAACATAAGGGCATGTCAAAAAAAGTCATTACTGTAATAAACATCATAATAAAAATTATAGTTCATTCTCAGCTATGGGTAAAAAAAAGGAAAAAAAAATAAAAAGGAAAAAACCTCAACAATAATTATTCAGTTTTAAATACGTTTCTTAAATAATTCGATCAAATTAATGTAGTAAAAGCAAAACAATTAACACTTAAATAAAGGGCAATATTATAAATGAAACAAAAATTAAATAACAAGGAAGCTTACACACATTTAAAATTTAAAGATTGACTCTGCCATTGCGCATTGTTCTAGAACGCGTGTTTTAATTTTTATTGTGAATCGTTTGCTTGTAACAAATTTGAAATGATAACTAAAGATCCAAACGACGAAAGACACGATAGCCAAATTAAAAACGAGAAAAGCCCCAGGACCCGACAATATTCCCAACGAGCTAATTAAATATGGGGGAAATGCATTACACGAAGAACTAACAAAACTCTTTAACAAAATAATTAAAGACCAAGAGATACCCCGAGATTGGAAGAAAAGTATAACAGTACCTATTTTCAAGAAGGGTGATAAGAAAATCACGGAAAACTATAGAGGAATAACTTTACTAAATTCAATAATGAAATTATTCACCAAAATCCTTGAAGGTATAATAACTGACTATTGCAGAATATCAGAAGAACAGCAAGGTTTCCGCAAAAACAGATCTACAGTAGATGCCATATTCATCGTAAGACAGATAGCAGAGAAATCTATTGAATTTACTAAGCCGGCTTTTATGTGCTTTATAGATCTCACTAAAACCTTTGATAGGGTGAGACTGGATGATATTCTGCAAATAATGCAAATTAAAGGCATCCCGAACAATTTAATTAACATAGTTGAACAGCTAAACTCCAATACCACAACACAAATCTCAGTAAGCGGCAACCTAACTAAGGATGTACCGATAGCGTCGGGCATACGACAGGGGGACTATCTGAGTCCATTACTGTTTAACATAGTAATGGACCAAATAATTGAGAACGTCAAAAGAGCGGCACCAGGATCAGAATGAATTCCGGGGAAATAACAATAATATGTTACGCTGATGACGCCGTCATAGTCTCGGAAAATGAAGACGATCTCCAAAGACTTCTATTTGCATTCCACACCATAAGCAAGCAATTCAACATGAAAATATTCATCGATAAAACTAAGTCAATTGTAATAAGCAAAGTGTCCTTAAGATGCAAACTAGTAGTGGATGACAAACCAATAGAACAACTCATGACCTTTAATTACTTAGGAGTTGAGATATCCGCAAACCAAGACAGAACAAGAGAAGTAAGAAACCAAGTAAACAAGGCAAATAGAATCTCAGGAAGCCTGGCGGATATAATATGGCACAACACATACATGAGCAAGGACGCAAAAACAAAAATCTACAAGACCTGTATTCGACCGATAATGACGTACGCAATAGAGACGAGAGCTGACAACACAAAAACAAAATCAATTCTAAGAACTGCTGAAATGAAAGTACTAAGAAGAAAATCGGGATACACATTAAGAGATCACATACGCAATTCAACAATACGCGAGGAACATGGAATGCAGGATATAGTAAGATGGGGACGGAAGCGCAGAAGAGCCTGGAATGAGCACGTAGGAAGAATGGCGCAAAATAGGATAGCGAGAATCGCCCGAGATGGAACACCGTAAACCAGAAGACCAATAGGTAGACCACCTAAAAGATGGAGAGAGTCCTGGATTTCAACATCAAATGAGATGAATGATTGAGTTGGAAAAAACAGGCTGTAAGCCTATAACAAGCGGAAGAAGAAGAAGAAGAACTAAAAATAACTACTTAAAAGCACCACCAAACATTCCAACCCCCAGACCCCTTAAAAATTCCTGTTATTCGAACGATAGAAACAGTATTTTGCGATACATCGACACCCCCATGGGGTGATTCCGTTACCGAAGGTTTTAGTCTTTCGTCCGTATAGGGCGTTAGCCATCCCTATATTGGATATTTAATACCTGATTTGACATGAGCATCTTAAACTAATTATTTTTGTACAAAAAGTTAATCAAACTATTCTTCGTCGTTCTATAACTAAAAGTTCCCGGCTATGGTTTTACAAAAACCTCTACTTGTCACTCTTTTAGCCACGACTCATTTTACTGGTTCTTATTTTTATTGAGTAGGTAAAATATAATCAAAAGACGAAACTTTTGTACATATAAACAAATAAATATATTGCATTGTAGCGATGTTATTTAAACATTCTTCTGCTTCTACACTCACTCCAGGAAGGTTGACATGCTCCTTGGTGTATGGGTTTTGTGAAGGAAATAGGCGTCGAAGTGTTAGGGTTTACATGGAGAGATTTCCTGATCCGAGTGTACTCTTTATATTTCTTTTTCATAATAACATTTTTAAAGGAAGTGAACACATTTTTGTTATTTTAAATTTTCCGATAAAGCTTTACATGATTAGCATCCGATTTAACAGATCATTTTAATCATTTCTCAGTTATTTGTTATTCAGAAGCTAATATCCAAGATCATTTAAAAAAAAATTGAAAAATTAAAAAAAATTCCATATGAAGCAGACTTTTTTGCGGGTATTGTGCAAAATTTTATTAGACATACAGATAGATATGATAAACTGGAACGAGTAGCTTGTAAATTATGATAAAATATGAATACAAAATATCATATCAAAATAAATATTATCTTTTATAGACTTGTTCAAGACCATTAAATATGTACCCCGTATAGTCCATTGACGATTTTTATAACATAATTTCATAAATAAAATGAATAAAATGCATCATCTCGCTCAAATGGGAGCATTATTGCTAATAAAGCGCCCGCCGTGTCTCTTTTATAGTCCCATTTCATATTTCCATTTATCCGATTTTGCCCCTCGGTTTCGCAGAAAATAATAAAACTTATTCGGAGAAACACAATATATCCGAATTGGGTCTCAGACGGTCGTATAAACCGTTCTTGTCGGAGATCGATCGATTTTTGCCTTGTTTTTCTGTCTTGAAATCGGTCTCTCAGGGGCCACTCGCTTAACTCCGGCCCTGGATAAGCCATAAAACGTCAATTTTTATTGCGATCGAAAGAGAGAGCTCAGCGCAAAACTGGCGAGTAATATATTTTAAATCCAGACAGCTACTAAACCTATTCTTCTCGATTTTCCTTTTTTTTTGTGTGTGGGGAGAAGTTGTGTGAGGTTGGGTACAGTGGCGGATTTGTTTGCTATTTATTTTTCTGGCAGCGACTCGTCATGGTTCCGCTTGAGTACAGTTCATGTTTTAAATGTAAAGATGTAATAATTAGAGTGTTTTTTTTTGTATTTATGATGTTAATTACATACTGCAGAACATGTGAATATTTATATATATATATATATATATATATATATATATATATATATATATATATATATATATATATGAAGTGTTTTATTACAGTTTATTCTAACTGTGCAACCTCTAACACAGAAAGGATATGATGGAGAGAAGTTTGCATTTACTGTTCGCATTTTACTTCATTCATACGCGGAGCTGCATATAGTTGTATGTTTGCTGAATGTGATTTCAGCACTACAACGGCATAAGGTGGATATATCCACTGCTATTGCATCTCACACGGAGGAATCCGTGAAATCCGCATTAACATATATATATATATATATATATATATATATATATATATATATATATATATATATATATATATATATATACAGGGTGATTCAAAAATCGATCACGAAACTTAAGGGGGTGATTCTACTTGACAAAATAAGGGTAGAGCTTCATATAATTTTTTTTCAAAATGTCATTCGTTTTCGAGTTACAAGCCGTCCAAGTTCAAGTTTTTATTTTTTGTTTTTTGAATTACTCGCTTATAGGAAAACCGATTTGACTAATATTTGAAAGATAGGCTAAGTCTTCTGCGCTTCATCATTTTAGTAACAATTCACATTGATTGTTTGCCGCTAGAGGGCACTTTACCTACATTGAAAATTGTTTTTTTGTCATAATTTTTTAGTGTTGACAGCTACAGTAGTTTTTGGCATAATTTCTGAAAGACTGATGCCAGGCCTTTAAAAAAGGTGCTCTTTATTTACATCGCTAAACCCAACGGTTTAGACGTAAATCACCCTTAAAAATTAAGTGGTAAATTTACTTTTCTCATTTCATTACCACCAGCTACCAGGTAAATAGCTATCAAAGTATACTAGAGCTGTCAGTTTAACATCAAATAAATTCGCTTTTTAAACTATTTAATTTATAATCTTAAAATAACTAATAATGGCTAATCAGTAAATATTCATATTATGGATTATTGCGATATACATTTAATTGATAAAAATTAATGAAACAGTACTAAACAAACTAAAAAAGATTCTCAAAATGTCCCCCATTTTCTTCCATACATTTCCTAACACTCTTCAAAAAATGTCGCCTAACTCGATGAAAAATTTCTGGTGTTTCTTTAATAATTTGGCACTTTTCGATTATCCTGAAGCGAAGATCCTCGACGTTGATTACTGGAATATCGTACACCAACTGTTTCAAATGACCCCAAAAGAAAAAATCCATAGGATTAAGGTCTGGTGACCTCGCTGCCCATGCCAATGGTCCACTTCGTCCTATCCATCGCTCAGGATACGTTGCATTCAAATACTGTCGGACACGTATACTAAAGTGGGGCGGAGCTCCGTCTTGGAGGATCCACATGTTGGCCCTTACTTCCAATGGCACATCTTCCAGATACAATGGGAGACGATTTTGGATAAAATCTAAGTATACGTCACCAGTTAATGGGCCATCAAAGAAATGAGGACCAATAAGGTAATCTCCTATTATCCCTGCCCACACATTTAGTGAAAATCTACGCTGATGTTTCGTTTCTACCACATTGTTTGGGTTCTCGTAAGCATATGTGTGGATGTTGTGTAGATTTGTTATGCCATCACGAGTGAAACCAGCTTCGTCAGTGAATAATATGACGCCAATTAATCGATTATCGTGTTCATACTTAGCTAGGATCTGATTGCACATTTCCAACCGTCTCGGCCGATCATCGTCATAAAGAGCCTGCACCTTTTTTGAATGAAACGGGTAGAGTTGTTCTTCTCTTAGTATCCTCCATGAACTAGCCTGACAGAGCCGCACTTCATTCCCAATTTTTCTAGTACTAATACCTGGATTATCTTCAATAATTTCAAGCACTCTTTCTTCTTGTTGCACGTTTCTAGCAGTTCTAGGTCTTCCCCTATGTCCATTATAACTTTTAAAGGAACCACATTCCGCAAGCCTCCTGTGCACACTGGAAAATGTTTGAGCATGAGGGATATTTCTTTCCGGATAACTCTCCATATAATATCTTCTTGCCAACTCTGCATTACCATTTGCTTTTCCATAACAAAAATGGATATCACAATATTCGATATTTGAATATTGGTGATTAGCCATTATTAGTTATTTTAAGATTATAAATTAAATAGTTTAAAAAGCGAATTTATTTGATGTTAAACTGACGGCTCTAGTATACTTTGATAGCTATTTACCTGGTAGCTGGTGGTAATGAAATGAGAAAAGTAAATTTACCACTTAATTTTTAAGGGTGATTTACGTCTAAACCGTTGGGTTTAGCGATGTAAATAAAGAGCACCTTTTTTAAAGGCCTGGCATCAGTCTTTCAGAAATTATGCCAAAAACTACTGTAGCTGTCAACACTAAAAAATTATGACAAAGAAACAATTTTCAATGTAGGTAAAGTGCCCTCTAGCGGCAAACAATCAATGTGAATTGTTACTAAAATGATGAAGCGCAGAAGACTTAGCCTATCTTTCAAATATTAGTCAAATCGGTTTTCCTGTAAGCGAGTAATTCAAAAAACAAAAAATAAAAACTTGAACTTGGACGGCTTGTAACTCGAAAACGAATGACATTTTGAAAAAAAATTATATGAAGCTCTACCCTTATTTTGTCAAGTAGAATCACCCCCTTAAGTTTCGTGATCGATTTTTGAATCACCCTGTATATATATATATATATATATATATATATATATATATATATATATATATATATATAGGAAAATTCTGATCGGAAAACTCTGATTCTTGGGATAGCGGTCTTAAGGCTGAATGAAACTCTGTTTTTTACAAACGCCAAGCTTTCGGAAGTTTATTATTTCCTTCTTCAGGGCTACAATACAGAACAGTTCTGTTAATTATAATTTTAAATTTTACAATTTATGATATTTAATAATAAAAAGAAAATGATTCTAAATTCAAAGACTTACGTGCAAATTGAGTCCATTTATGGCTTTTAGAAATTGAAACGGAAAATTCATCTAGAAACTGTTAATTTTTGCATAATTATTACATTTTATTATTAAAATGGTTTTTTAAAAACACTAATATATAAATTTATCTTGTGGGTCATTTTAGTTGTACTGAATGTAGGTTTATCTGATAAGAAAATCTTTGAAACACTCCATTTTTGGTAGTTGGGATATGTCAGAAATGTCTAATTTTATTTTAGCGGCAATTTTGAATGTGGAATCATTATGTTTTACAAGAAATGTTAATTTTAATTTTAATTTATAAGTTAGGTATTTAATAATATTATTTTTCCTTGTATTTATATTGATGAGATTTATGTTTATTTAATGATTAATTAAGTTCTTATGAGTATTGTTGCGTTTAAAAATTGTAATAATTGTAAGAAGGTAATAGGAAATGATTAATGAACATTATTTATATAGAACAAAGAAGGTTAGAAAACAGTCTTCCAACCTCTCGCCTCCTCAATATTCAAAATTGCAAAATATTTACTAGCAATGTAGTTGTTACAGGGAAGTGACAAAAATGCACTTACGTAATTTGTAGAAAACTATGGAGAAACTGTAAAGTCAAGAGGCTGGGAGGCTTGTTGTCTGTATTTTTATTATTTAATGTGGACAAGAGATGAGAGTAGATTACACTGAGATTTTCAATATCTTTTCTTTTGTTGATACAGTTATCATCTAAATAAATTTCTACCATCTCCAGAAAATGCCTTTTATTTTTATTTTGTTCTTTGTTGATCACCTCAACACTGACAAAATCAAATCTGTGATCCTCATCGATTACATGTTCCGACAAGGTGCATGTCCTCTTTTGCAATCTACAATCACTCCTGTGTCTGGTGATTCTATCTTTCAAAACAGTTGATGTTTGACCTATGTAATGTTTGTCACAGTCTATACATTTTAAACGATATACTATCCCTGATTTGTTAGGGTTGCTATCCGTGTCTTTCAGTCTGGAGAAGGTTTGGCCAACTGTTAATATGTGTTTACCACATATTTTTATATTATTATGCATAGAAAGAATTTTATTCAATTTTTGTGTGACTTGGTTGATATAAGGTAATGAAAAATAATATGTGGGTTGGTTTTCTTCTAAGAAAGCTGAAATTTCAGGAGAAAAGTCAGTGGTGTTTTGATTGGTATTACTCTCTATGTGTGAATGTGTTGGTGTTATGAAGGCAGATATCTCTGGTGAGACATTAAAATTTAGTGGAATAGATCTGCGTTGTGTGGGGTGTGGAGAGCTGTGTTCCTGTTGTGTGATGGGGGTGTTGTGTAAAAACTTATTTAAGAACCACCGAGGATAGGTATTTTCTTTTAGTATTTTATATAATCTGTTTATATTTTTTTGAATGAGAGTAGGATGACAAATTGATGTAATTCTTTTTTTTTAAATTAATTACTAGATTTATTTTAATTTCTTTTTAGTTTTAGTAATATGGTAGGAGTGGAATTTTTCCTTTCTAACTAGTCGGTCAAGAACTACTCTTCCCCTTATATATATATATATATATATATATATATATATATATATATATATATATATATATATATATATATATATGCTTTCGTAAGTAGCGGATAAATTCAATTTTTTATTTCAGAATCAGAAATGGTACATTTTTTACAAAGGACTAGATAAATATCGATGTTGGTTACATAAGGAAATTGTCAAGAAAAACTAGTGAAAAACTATAAAAAAGAATTGGTACCATCTAAATGAAATGTTCAGACTGAGTCTCGTTAACAATCTGATAATAGCCGAGTCGACGAATGAATTCTTCTTTTTGAACATTGTCGATTATATCTGCAGTTATCTTTCGTCCTTCTTGGTGTATTCGTATCAAATCTGATGATCTGATTGACCACTCAATTGTCCCTCTTCTGCCTATACAACGATTTGGAAAAACCTCGTCCAATAAAGCCAGACAGGGGCAGCGTAGTGGGGCGGGGCTCCATCTTGTTGAAAAAAAGGTGACGCTGGAATATATAGGGTTCTTGTGTCTCTGGATTCAAATTCTTCCGTGCAGGAATGAGATCATTTTAAAGAAATTTCTAATATCTCGCATCAGTGATGATACCGTCAGAGAAATAAGGACCTAAGACTCTTCCGTCAATTATACTGCACCATGTGTTGAGGGATTTGGTTGTTAACTGCTGAACTAAGCATATTTTGTAAGTTTGATACTTCGCCTTTTTCAGTATCTTATGCACATTGCAATGTGCTACATTACAAGTTGAAGTTGTTTCGATGACTGTGGATCGAAGATTATCTTGAGCGATCAACAGAATATTAAGCTGATCTTCTTCTGCTAGTGAAGATCAACCAGATTTCCAGATATGTCTTTTCTGAATTATTATTTAGTAATGCTTGTACTGGAAAATGAAAATAATATTAAAAACGAATCGTGGAGCTGTTTTTAATCTTAGACCAATTTTAAAGTTAGACCTGCATCGAAAATCTTTGCAGGAATGGAATTGAGATATAATATTTGCTATTCAGCTTCAGTACTGTATTGAGCTTCGCTGGTTCAACCCTTTCAAGTTCCATCAGTGCTGTTAATAGCTTCTTTTTTACCAAAAAGCGTAAGAAAAAAAACTGGCAAATCCGACGTAAAGTCTCTAGAACCATAGGTTTAAGGCAGACGTAAGAATAGACAACCTATATCGTTGAAAAAGGCTATTTGTCGAACTCCCTAAATCTCCCAAAAGAGGATTGCATGTTAGACGCGAATAACCGTATTTTTCTCGATATTTTTTCGTCGTTTTTCTTTCGGAGTAAAGCCGGTCTTTTAGACTTTTCCGAAGTATGTTTCGTGACAGGCAGAAATGATATTTTATTAAATTTTAAAAACAGAAAGCGAAATGAAATTGTTGGTCGTATTTTTTTTCCTTTGCGTATGTTTAATATTTAACTTTTTGTGTTAAGAGAATTGTCTCGATCCAATTTTTTTTTCAATTTAATATATTTTTTGTTGCTGCAGTATGTTTGTTTCAATTTGTTTATTAAATCAATGTCATTTCTGAGTTCAGAGGAAATAGAGATGCTTTTACATGGTCTTAATAAAAGAACTATTTATATTTAAAGTTAATATGATAATATACGGGGTGTAGAAAAAGTAGGGAAACCCCTGAAAATTTTGTAGTCGTGCTAGATGTCTCTAAAGCTTTTGACAACATGGTGATCTAGGCATAAAAATAATAAAATTCGGATATCCTTCATATATTTAAACCTAGTCTTGTCATTCCTTTCCTATCGGACTTGCTCTGTGAAAATAGACTGCGTCCAGTTCGGATGGAAACACATGCTACAATATATAAACTGCGGATATCTCGAAGATCTACCTCACGGGCCTAACAGCCACACATAAAAACACTAAATACGTCACCCCAAAGCTGCAGAAACACCTCTGCAGCTTTGAAAATTGGACGAACCATTGGAAGATCCGTGCTAATCTGGAAAAATCAAAGGTAATTCTCTTTACTAAAACGAAGAAAACACCACCACACAAATACTTACGATGGTACAATACGGACATCCAATGGGATGACCAAAGGCTGGTGTGAAAGGATTAACTGGACTCGATAGTGAAAAAGGTACAAAGATTCCTGGGCTGTTGTTACCCACTTCTGGGCATGGGAAGTAGACTGATCATTAGACTCAAAACGATGATAAGGATTATGGAGAAAAACATTTCTTACAAAGGATTTAGGAAATCAACCTGTGCATTGGATGATGACCTTGACGCTGACTTTGGATGTCATTTGAAGATCATGTTGATTTTTTTTAAAATGGGAATCCCCTTTATTATTACAGAAATAGAAGGCGGTGGAAATTTCTTGTCCAACGGTATGGTGAAAATAGGGGGAAAATCACACCCAAAGGTTGTGTGAGGGTCAAATCCCTATGTTATGAATTGGTGTAAATCAGCCGATAACTTAAAAACTAAACCTGCTGAAGAAAAACCTCTAACACAAAAGTTGACTTTGATTCAGACCTTGGCTCTCCTTGAGGGTTACTTCAAGGTCAAGTTGTTTTTTTTTTAAATGGAAGCCGCTATTTTTGGCGCTAGTATCGGAAAGGGCGGAAAATTTTATGTTTCAGTATGTACATAGGTATGGGGTCAACGTGACCCCTACGTGTCAAATAGAGGTCATAATTATAATAGGGTATAATAATGCGAATATTTTACACAATACGATCTGATTAGCATTATTATCTCCTAGCATAATTATAACCTTTATTTGACACGTTGACCTCATTCCATAATACATATTCGAACAAAAAACTTTCCGCCCTTTTTGGATTCTAGCGTTGAAATTAGCATTTTCCGTTAAAAAAAAACAATTTGGCCTTGAAATAGTCCTTTACTTGGTCAGTGTCATGGTCTGAGTCAAGTTCACTATGCGGTGTCCCATTTGATTTTCTGAAACAATTGTGTGACAAGTTTTTTTTCCAGCATCCTACTTCTTGAGTTATCGGCTGATATACACCAATTTATGGCATGGGGAGATTTGTCCCCCTCTGTTTGTGATTTTATTATTATCAGATCTTCAAGGCAAACGGCTTCGCACTCCCTCCAGGCATTATTGACTCGTGCCAGGTATACAAAGATATGACAAGTATGAAGCTCTGTGGGGACACTGTGCATGTTATCGGGTCTTAGGTGACGTGGTGTGCTGTATTTCCTATGAACTTTCGGACGGTTCGCGCTGTTGCAAGGAGAATTGATTTCTGAATCGGCTTGTACAGATGCTCGCTAAGGCCCAGTCCCTTGATGTTCTGTAAGAGGTTCTTTGGTGTCACTCCAGTTGTTGATAGTAATATGGGAATCATGTGGATGTTGTTCATTGCCCACTATCTGCGGATCTGCACCTCCAGATCTCTCTACTTGTCGATCTTCTCATGGTATTTTGGTCTTAGGTTGTTGTTATTAGGTATAGCAATGTCAATCAGGGTAGTTCGCCTAGAAATTTTATCTGTTAGTATAATGTCTGGCCTGTTATAAACAATTGTTTGATCTGTTAGAACCGTTCGATCTCAATATAACTTGAACTCGTTGTTTTCAAGAATACGCTTCAGATTGTATTTGTAGTAGGGCACTTTCCCTACCTGCAAAAGTTTTAACTTATCTGCTAACTCTTGGTGGAGTATCTTAGCGGTTGAGTAGTGTTTTTTCATATACTCGATTGCGAAACGCTCGTCATCCTCCAGTTATGTGTATTATTATTATGTATTATTATTTATATCGTTCGACAGAAAATTTTCCTTTTTTCCCATTCTGCAATAAAAAAGGGGATTCCCATTTTAAAAAATCAATTTGACCTTCAAATGACCTCTAAAGTGAAGCCCAGAGCCAATTTCAAGGTCACAATCAAATGATTGATTTCCTAAATTTGTTGTAAGAAAAGTTTTTCTCCATATCCCTTGCTTTTCGCAATTTTCAAGGGTTTCTACAGTTTTTCTCACCTTTTATATAATTGGACCTGATTTTAGTGATATTCAAAATGTTCTCTACGATGCTCAATAAATGTTTTTCAGCTATTTGAACCAATCCGAAAAGCATTTTTGCCACTTTGAAGATGGTATGCCCAAAACATGATTTGTGAACGCATCAACTGCCCCTTCTGGCGTAGATAATCTTCCACGCAGTTTGTTCTTGATGTACGGGAACAAAAGTAAATCATTGGGTATCAATTCGGGATTATACGGCGGATGACCCATTAATTTCACGTTTTGTGTGCTATAAAGTTGAAATGTTTAAGCCGATGTAGGAGCGCTGGTATTGTCATGGTGGAGAATGATTCGTCATCTCCGGTTTGTTTTTCTGAATTCACCGAAGACTCCGGTAAACCAATGGATGCATATCATAAGTCTCGTCACCTGTCCCGATCGTATAAATATTTGTAGAAGCACCGTGATCGTATTTTTTGAGCATTTCCTTCTTCTAATCGACACGATCCTTTTTTTTTAAGTTATTGTCAAATTCCAAATGTTCATGCAATATATCATATTCGCTGGTGTCATTAATGCTCAGGGATGCCTTAATCTTACGGTTTGTTCACGCACACCACCTATGTTTTCTTGCATTACAACCGATTTTGGATGACTTTCAGGTGACTCGTCCGTGAGCGAACGACGGACACGGTTTAATTCACCGAATCAACGATATACATTGGTTTTGTAGATGCTTCATCGACATATAAAGAGTTGAGTTCAACGATGCATTCTTGTTGAGATAAACCATGTCTAATGTTGCGAAAAATAATGGCTATGTCATCAACAATACAAATTGCGTCTGTATGTCAAAGCTTTCTGAGGACGGTTAACCTCTAAAATGTCAATTTTTACAATGGATATGTCAGATGTCACCTAGCAACGCCAGGGTCGATAGTTTTAGAAATATAAACGGCTATCATCATATCACAAGCGCTTCGAGTTTTACTGGAAAAATTTCGTGTTGTTTTCTTTTCGTAAATTTTGCTTCTAAAATGTAACTCAACGATAAAATCGTAGAAGATTTTTTATTGCGCAAAACCACCCTTAACCCAAACAAAATCAATGTCAAACATAAAGTATAGTATTACTTTACTAAATATCTTCCATCCCATTTATCTGAGTAAAAAATCTTTATTTTACAATAACCAGATACCAATGCTTAATGACATATCCAATCTTCCAATCCCTTGAAGGAAATTGTATCTTAAGAGCCCCAAAACGTAAGACGAGTAGAAAGTCTTATACCGATTCGAAGCAAACTATTTTAACTTAAGCTTAAAGTTGATAATAAATCAAATCTTAAAGGAATTCTAATTTTAGAAAAGTGGGAAAACAAGTGGCAATTTAATATATATATATATATATATATATATATATATATATATATATATATATATATATATATATATATATGAATGAGGTTCATTGATACTCCAGGATGTTATGGATTCATTTAATAGACATAAAACACATAAATAAGACGTTTCGACTATTCTACAGTCTTCGTCAGTTACGGTTAGTCTAAAATAAGGAAAATTATCCCATTATATCATTTTTTATAGCGTAAACTATTACTCATAAGAAGCTATAATAAGGAGTTATGGTTTTTTCCCACCCTCTTTATTATATAAAATTTTATTGGTTAAATAACAGTAAAAAAATCTATAGACGAAAAAAACTATAAGAAATAACATAATTTTTTTCAGCAGTATTTCTTATGGATTTTTATATCTAAAGATTTTTTTTCTTGTTATTTAAATGATAAAATTTTGTATAATAAAGGTGGGTAAAAATTACATAACCCCCTACTATTGCTTCTTTTCAGTAATAGCTTACGCTATAAAAATTATGTAATGGGGTAATTTTCCTTTTTTTTAGACTAACCGTAACTGATGAAGAGTATATAATAGTCGAAACATTTTATTTTTGTTTTATGTCTATTAAATGAATCTAAAATATCCTTCAGTATCAGTGAACCTCCTTTATATATATATATATATATATATATATATATATATATATATATATATATATATATATGCAAATTGTTGTAAATTTGTGTCTTGTGTGCTATTCGGTGTTTTTTGTTGTTTGACTTTTCGATTTTTATTTTTTTTTAAGCTGCCAGTAGCACAACAAAAAATGCTAAATTATACTACTTGAATGAAATGTAGAAAATATCGTTTTAACCATAAAGATCATTTTAAAGAAAGCAATGTCATTAAATGTTTGATACAAGGTATTAAACGTTAAATAAAAAAATTTAATTTAACAAGGTTACAATGTTACCATAAAAGGCGAAAAAAAAATTTTCCAAATACTTTTGTTTACCTTAAGCTAAGCATTTCATTTATTTATATATATATATATATATATATATATATATATATATATATATATATATATATATATAATATAGGAATTAATTTTTCTTGAACCATTAAATATGTTTTTAGTTGGTTATTTTCTTGGGAATATATAATGTAGTCATACTTATTGTATATATATTTTATATTTCAGGAAGTTTCGAATCTTTTTCAACTGAAGGTCTCGGCGGATTCTACAAAAATGTACATTTTTAATATTATATACGGAATAACGGGTTAAAAACTTACCATTAAGAACAGAAATTTTTCTTTTAAATAAAAATTAATTACAATCACATACCATTTATAATCACACACTCTCTTGTATATTAACTTTTCAATAGTATTTTTAAAAGTCCAGCTAGAAGAATGGACACTACATTTCTAATCCTATAACTGCATTGACTTGACTGAATGTGGAACCCAGATGGTGTATGTTTTAGGTACTTTAAGTGGCGTAAAACGTTTGGGTCTTTTAATTGTAGTGATATCTTTCTGAAAAAATATCGTGATTTAATTTAGAAGAATTGAAAGCGGAGAGTTATTTTTAATTATGGTTTTATTTGTTTTAGAAATTCCCTTATATTGGTTTATTTTAATCTGTTGAAATAAATTTGATTTAGATTATTAATGTCTGTTTTATCGTTTACGGCATTCGGATTTTTTTTTATTGCGATCATTTCGTTAAATTCTCGTTTTCCTTTGTTGGTTTCAGTTTTCAAGATTTTTGTATTTTCATAATTAAAGGTGTGCTTGTGTTTCATTTCGTGTTTTTTTAGGGCTGTCATATTTTTTTGTCATATTTATGTCCATTTAGACGATTTTGCAGATACTGACTAGTTTGGCCGATATATTTCGATGGACAATCCTTGCAGGGTATTTGCTAGACAACATTTGATTTTTTGTTTTTTGGAATATCATTTTTTAATTTGCTGAAATTGCTTTTAAGTAAATTATATCCCTTATGACTAGTGGTTTTATTATGTTTCTTAAAAAAAGTTTGAAAGTTTTCGGAAAGTTTTGGTATGTATGGCAAGGAAAGATATTGTGTTTTGGTTTTATTGTCTTCTAAATTTTCTGTTTTAGTGTTTCCATGTTTGTATTTTTCTAGCCTTTCTTTAAAAATTTTATTAATTAGTTTATTTGGGCAAGAGTTTGACATAAGGACCTCTTTTGCTTTTTTGATACAGTTGTTTCTAAATTCGGGACTACTAAGGATGATGGCTCTATCGGCTATTCCAATTATTACTGATTTTTTTTGGGCCATGTGGTGTTGGAAATTGTAGTTGAGATAGCGACCAGACCATGTAGATTTTGTGTACCACTCAATTAGTATTGTTATATTTTTGTGATGCAACGTCATATCTAGGAAGTTTATGTGGTTATTGTTTTTAAATTCTATGGTAAATTGTAATTTTTCATGATAGCTGTTAAATTTGTTTAAAATATATGAATCTATATACCAAAAAATCAAGCAAATACCTAGAATTCGTAACATTACAACCTCTCCGGATTAACTGCACAACTCGGCAACGTTGCGTATCATTAGTCATTGTGCCATAATTTGTGACAATTGGAACTTCTTATTTCTCTTTCACTCGTTATTTCATTCATTCACATTTTTAGTGCCATTTTAAAGATATTGCGAAACAAAGTGAATTAAATTATGAACAGTGATAAAATTTGCAAGACTAAATAAATAAATGTTTGGAGTACGATCATCTCTTAATGAAAGGAGAGGTGCGTGGTAGAGTACCAGACTTTATTGTGACGCATAAATCCTTATAGTTTTTTTCTTCACGCATTTATAGCAATTTTTGGCTATTATCAATTCTATAGCTTAGAATAGGCTAGACCATAGACATAGTAGAGAATGGACCAGGCTAGTCATTCATGAATATGAAATTTATAAGCGCCAACATGTTTGTAGGCCAGGGGTTAGAGGGGTGTCATAGCTCACAATCTATCATACGCCAGCGGCGTAACAATTTTAAAACGAATAAAAATATCAATTAATATTCTATGATGCTTTTATTTGCAGAATTGAAATAAATATTTTTTCATAAGAAATAGTTAATTACTCTATCAATATGTCGTGATACGGAAGTTGTTGTACTTGAACATAAGTCAGTATTCAATATACAAATAATCGTAATATTCATATCATTTATCTTTTACGACATTAATGACTTGAAATAACCTTTTTTTTTTATCCAAGGCACTAGTTATTATTTAAAACAGAGTAACATGTAAGAATTATCCAAGTCCAAAGTAAAAAATTGCGTAATATTTTGCCGGATTTTAGTTAAGTGGCTAATTAATGCCCACAATTCTAAAACCGACAAAAACTTTGTTTCTTGAACATTACTGTGATTGAAATTTTTTTTCCAAATTGTATGGACTCGCTGTCTATTTTTATTATTCCTAACAACATGTCTATGCCGTACAGACACTCGCATATGAAATTTAACGTCAGCCATGAACATCGTAAAAAAGTAGTCTTACCAAAGTTCTAATTTCTCAAATATTGAAGTGCAATACTGAATAAATGTAACGACGTCGCGGTATGCAAATGACTACTTTGACGTTTGGTTAGTATACCAATTATTTGTAAAAATAATAACACTTGTACAAAATTCCTAAAACGAGAAAATGGAGATATTTTTTGTAAGTTAATAAATGAAGCAAATTAAAAATGGAAATATTTAAAAAATATATATTCGACGGTGTATGTGTTCAGGAGAAAATAGAGTATTTACAACTTCATTTTCAAGAAATAACCTGTTAATATTTGTATATAATTTCAATTATGATTTGGAATATATATGATAGACTGTTTCAATTTAGGTATTAATCTGAAAGACTTGTTACAGTTAAACCTGTTTTACTGAACAGTCCCCAAACTCCAATCATAAGAAATTGGTATATAAAGAAATACAATAAAACATATTAATAAAAATAACTATTAAATTTGTTTGCCCATTAAGTTTTGGCAGTACTATTGTTGAAAATTTTTAATATCTCGAATCGACAATCTGTCATGTGTTTCTAACGGAAATTATTTATTTTAATATGATTAGTGTATTTCTTGATTTTCACTGTTTCTAGTATCCTAAAATATTTATGACAAAATATACCGATAAGGATGGGGTAAAAATAAGTATATGCTATTATTAAATATATTACTTGTTGGTCATATTACAATTATATATATATATATATATATATATATATATATATATATATATATATATATATATATATATATATATATATATATATATATATATAATAGAATAACGTACAATAAAATATACTTTTTTTCTTACTTACTGACTATCTAATTTGTGTAAAGCAAATCTGAGACTATGTAACTATCGGACATCGAATAAAAATAAATAAAAATTGCAGAAATTGAAGTTTCATTTCTGGACTTTTCACACATGACAGTTATTATGCAAGTCATATATTTATTTATAATGTTTCTGAGTTTTTTTTTGCAGATTTTGTAATATCTTGGTTAAATGAAAATTTTACACTTTTACAAGTCATAGGGAAAACAAAAATTAAGGAAAAAATTGTAAAAAGATAGGAAAAGCGGTACTATTTGGTGTAATATTACAAGGGAAATGTTAATGAAAAATAATAGAAAATGGTGGGCTTCTATTATGTTGGTCTCACTTTAAAACACGAACACCATCAAATCGATAATAGAAATCGTTTGGGCCAAAATGTTCACTACAGATACGAAGTGACTTGGGCAAGATTTTATCTTGTAGTCCTAATATATTAATCCAAAGGTCTCGGCGGTTAGAATCACTGGGAAACCTATAAAAAATCACTGATAACAAAATCTAAAAACCCAAGTTACCCGCCTATGATACCAAACTCAACCTAACCTACCTGTGAAGTTAAATTTGGAAATAAATAATCCAATTTTCGGCAAACTTGGCAATGATTGACCATTTCGTCACTAATGAATAATTAGTCACTTACAAAAACACTTTTGGAATCACAAAAAATTAAAAAACGATCCAAGACACACAACGTCAACCACAAAAATGTCATATGCCAAAATTTTTATGAATGGACCGGATTCAACCTTGATCGTACGATAGAGTAAAAGAAATATGCGAGGTTGCCAGATTTCATAGTTCATCACACTACTTAGAAATTTTGAATTTTCTGGGAGTTAAACTGACGCATTATAAAGCATACTATTTTAAAGATATTAGTTTACTATTGTAGCAATAAATTGTTTATAAATATTATATGAAATATATTATCATAATAATATTTTTTTTTTCATAAAAATTGGGTATTAACAAATTATATTGTTTTCCCTTATTTTTTTCCAAAACAGTTGGCAAATTACTACTGATTGTGACCCATTCGTGGCGTTTTGTTTTTGTAAACATTCCATGTCCAGACGTCCATGGGCTAGACGGTCTCTATTTTAATCAGAAATCCCTCGGAATACTTCTAATAAATTTTGATGTATTAGGTAGAATGTGTGCGGCTTAATGTGGACCCATACATTGGGACTCCAGGCACGTACTATGCACTATTTATTCATCGAAGTTTTGTAAATATTATGTGCTCCCATTAAGAACAATTTAAGGAATTCCTCGATAAATACTGCCACATCGAAGGCGAGGACTTAAGACCCTTAAGGGAAATTTTATCTTAAAACTAAAATGCCAACGACCTGTGCTTCGGGTGGTTAATCTCTTATCTGCGCTGTTAGAAATACCGAGAAAGGTGCTTTAGGTGTTCGATAAAATCTATTATTTGTATTTCGAATCCGAGACTTAAACCGTCATCACAGCTCGTTACCAGTTTAAGTAAATAATTGGGTTCGGGGAATTTGAAGATAGGTGTTTTTTGTAGATATATTTAAGCCTTTAACGCCTGACAGCGAGATTTTTGCGGTTTATTATGTTATACTAGCGGAGACAGTTTTAACTGATTTCTTGTATGTATGTATTCAGTTTAGTCTTTCTTCATATTCAAGCACAGGGGTGTACTGGTGTTTGTTGATACGACTCTTCCGGTGGAGTCCCTCAAGGCTCTTCCATCAGTCCCACCTTTTCCTTCTAACCATTAATGATATCACTAAACACATAGACCACAGAGTCAACATAAGAATTTTTGCTGACGATGTATTAACCTATCATGCATCCACAGACCCTAATTATAGTTCTTCCATTCTTCAATCAGCTCTCAATACACTAACTGCTTGGTTCTCTAGTAAAAACCTCTCATTCTTTTTTGGAAAATTTAACGTTGTTTACTTCTGCCGTTTAAGAAACTGTCCAAGAATATCTAATTTATACCTTAATAACTTCCCTATACAACAAATCATTTCTCGGTGTAACCTTTGACCAATTACTGAATTTTAAACACCACATCGATAAACTTAACAACAAATGTATTTCTGATCTTAAAATTATCAAAATGTTAGCAGGTACTACTTGGTGCTCTGACCGACACTCCCTTATTAAAATCCATTAATCCTGCATACTCCCCAAACTCAATTACGCCTCCTGTATATGTGGCTCCGCCCCTCCATCTTACCTTTCCAAGTTAAACCCCATACACAATACTAGTGTTCGACTGGCTATGCCTTTCACACTAGCCCTATTTCCAGCATTATGTGTGATGCTGAAATTCTGCCCATAAATTATATCAGAAATATACAACTCTTAAATTATGCTCATACTCTGATTTTTAACAGTTTCACAAAAACCCCTTTCCTTGGATAACTTCTTCTAGTAAATACCACCACTCACAGCTCTAACCTAAGATATAACAAACCCAAGGAACGCCTGCAAATTGCCTTGTCCCCATGTTTCAAGCCACAAAATAACGGCTATACTTTCCCTCCATGGAATGTGTCCCCAATTAAATCTAACGCTCACTAAGTACGACAAACTTAATACCTCTTATCTCTTAATCAGGAAAGAATTCAACCTCCTGCTTCAAATAACATATAATAATTTCAATGTCATGTATACTGATGGATCTAAAACTTCCACTCAGACCATTGCAGCATATTATACCTCCAATGTAGGAGAAACCTTTCAAATGCATAAAACAGTCAGCTCACTAACAGCTGAATTATACGCCATTTATAGAGCCTTCAAATACATTATATCATCTCCGTACAAAAAATGGGTTATTGCTACTGATTCACTTAGCTCCGTACAGAACATCTCCTCATACCATCCAAAACATCCCTTGTCTGGAGAAATTAAATATCTACATGAAAGGGGACTCATAGATAACAAACTAATCATCCTTCTGTGGACCCCTAGCCATGTGGGAGTACCTGGAAATGAGAAGGTAGACTCTCTTGCTAAATACCCCCTAATCCTCTCCTTGTAGACCAAATCTTCTACATCAAGGACATCAAAACTTACACTAATAGACT
This sequence comes from Diaprepes abbreviatus, assembly GCA_034092305.1. NCBI lineage: Eukaryota > Metazoa > Arthropoda > Insecta > Coleoptera > Curculionidae > Diaprepes > Diaprepes abbreviatus. The sequence goes on from JASJET010000054.1 coordinate 13,261,215, forward strand.
TTTCCATAATTTGGCTCAACTTAAATGGGATCTAACCTTGGACGATAACAAACTGCATACGATAAAGAACTCCTACTTTGAAAACTCCTCACATCACTCCCTAACAAGGAAAGAATCTGTTATAATTACTAGGCTACGAATTGGACACACGTGCCTCACAAACGAATACTTGATCAAAGGCCAAAACCAACCCCTATGCACTTCCTGTACCATCCCACTAACTATTAAACATATTCTTTTTGATTGTCACATTTACCAATCCAAACGTAATAAACATAATTTATCAGGTCACCCAACAATACAGAACTCCAATAACATCCTTTCATTTCTAAATGAAATTCAACTGCTAAGTAAAATATAGAAAAAAAATGCATGTGTAAACCCATATGTCGAATATAGGTGTATAAACATATTTAAACTAACGGATATTAAAGAAAACTAAACTGAATAGACGCTAAAAGACTTAAATCGTCGATGCGTCAATAAAGCATATCTCTCTCTCTCTCTCTCTTTCTTTTCCGGTGAAAGCCCCATTGTTGGTTCGCTAGCCGAGGTAGTTGGAACCAGACCCATTTGTAGCTTTAGCAAAATCAGCGTTGATTGTTATTTGACCATGGGATAATACGAGAAATTGTGAATTCTTCAAACAGTTATAATACTAACAAAGGATATCTGGCGATGTTCAAAGGAAGATATATAGGGATTCTTACAAGACGCTGTCAGCCAAGAAAACCCTTATATAACATGAAGTTATGCGATACTCTTTTAAGTCAGGGTTGTGAAAGAGAAAATGAGACTATAGAACATGTCCTATGTAACTGTCCTGCTCTTTCATTAAAAAAAAAATAATCTATATTATACTGGCTCACTTTGGCCTACTTAAGGGATTTACGGCTTGGCTATGTCGCTTATTGTAAATCTGTAGTCTGGGCTATGCACGGGTCTAATGAGGCTCTAGTGTAGTGCATCCTTCTCACTTTCCAGGATCATAACCAGAATAGGGGTGCAACACGTCTTAAAATCCCCAAAAAGTTTCTAATTTAGTTTTTCTTTCCATTTTGCCCCAAAACACTAACATTGTTTCCAAAGATCCCGAAGATTTATATAGTTTTTACAGTAAGATCCTAATTGTTTCCTGCTCTACTGGGATGACTGGCATTAATGTATGTATAAAATAAATAAATAAATAATGCTGTTATGTTACATAAGATAAAATGTTTAAGTTTTAGAATAAATATTTTTCCTGGAAATTATGAAAATATGGCGAAGTCTAGGTTTTATTAGCTACTCCAGTGAATAATGCTATGCAAAAAAAATATAACATTAAATATCAGTGAAGAGTTATTAGTCGTAAACAGGAATTATGACTGACTGACTCCGTAGCACTACAACCCAGGGTGGGTCTTGGCTTCCTCGACTATCTGCCTTCACCTGGAACGGCCTTGTGCCAGCTCCCTCCATTCTTGCTGGTCAACTTCAAGGATAGCTAGATCCTTGTGGATGTTATCTCTCCATCTAAGCCTAGGTCTTCCCAGTGGTCTTTTTCCTTGTGCTTCGTCCCATACCCGTTTTATTATTCAGTCGTTTTGACTCCTTTGTATATGACCTGCCCATCCTAGTCTTCTGGACTTTATTTCTTGAATGATGTCAGGGCTTTGATATATTTGCGCAAGCTCTATGTTGCTTCTCATTCTGTGACGGCCTGTTTCAAGGTCTCGGTATGGGCCATATATTATGCGCAGGGTTTTTCTCTCAAACCTTCTTAGCAGCTCCGTATCATGGTCTGTCAAGGTCCATGTTTCACTGGCATAGATTGCTATTGGTCGTATTATTGTTCGATAAATTTCGGTTTTTGCCTTTCTAGTGATAAATTTTGACTTCAGCAAGGTTTGTAACGCAAATGTACATTTATTTGGTTGTGTGATGCGCTGTTTAACAGGAATTATGGAATGTTTAATTTAATAACCGTAGTAACAGGGCAAGTTTAATTTTTATCGTAAAACTATATATGATGGTTGAAAATACTAGTCTTCCCCTTCAAAACCTACTTGGATTTATATTGATATATTTTTTCATCCGCAAAATATAGTCGAAATTATCGTAAAACTGACATTTCTAAGATGGCGAATTCAATATGTCGAGCTAAAATTTTTGAAAACTAAGAATTTGTGCCTGAAACTTTGTATTCCGGGATTTTTGAGGTCGCCACATAGGAAAATCAATTCAAATTTTCCAAATTTCCATACTTAAGATGGTATACTCACTTCAGTTGGTCGATGTCACTCACGTAACCTTGATCTGATGCTGTATTTCTAACATGATCTGCTTTATTCTTACTATCAAACAGCACGTGATAAGATTGAGATGGATTTTGTTTTAAGCTATACTTATTATGGCTTCAAAATCAAAACAAATAAATTTTCGTATCATTAGCATATACTTGAACCTTGCAAAATTTTAGCGAGTTAATAATATATTGTTTGATAACAATTAAATAAAAAAGAGTCAATTAAGAGACAGGAACCTAAAATTTTAATTTAGATACAAGAAGTTTGTGATCGATGGTATCGAATACTTTAGAAAGGTATATAATACTTTTTCGCAGTGGTACCCCTGTAAAATAGTGTTACTGTTAATTGTATATTTTCAGTTGTTTTACGTAACCTTTTTGAATTTAAATAAATTGTTAATTTTAGCATTCAGCTTATTTAAAGGACAATTATCCCACGAGCAGAAGCGTAAATCCAATAAATTAAAACGGTGTGTTACAAAACAACTATTTACTTATCCCTAAAGAGACTATAATAAATCCCTCGACGACCAAAAGTGAAACTAAACCCCTATTAAATCCTAAATAATAAAATAACGTTCCTTTAAAGCAGATTTCGGTAATCCCGAATTGATTGAATTCGCTAGACTCCTTTTGCCCTTTTAGCCGTTCTTCGTTCTGCCACATACTGTGTTCGTAATTTATCTCTCTGGGGACAAAAAAAAAACACTAACCTTACTTCTTGAAGGGGTTCCTGAAAAGTTTCCGCGATTTACCCTAAAAAAAGTATTCGGAGACTTAAAGGGCTCTCTTTGTTTGTGAAGTTTATCAGCTTGCTTAACTTTTGAGCTCGTTTCGTGCCTAAAGTTGCCCCTATACCAGCAACTTTACTGTGGTGATTACGTTACCTAAGCCGTACTAAGCCCACTGTATTTGAAGTGCGGTTGTTTTGCGGTGAGAATACTATCTGAACATAATCATGGTCCTTCGAGCTGGATTTTAAAATTCAATGATAAGGCAATTATTTTATAGTAGTGGACAGTATAAGTTCTGTTCAAAAAAGTATTTGGTGACCTAAAGGGATCTCTTTTTTTTTGTGAAGTTTATCACCTGCTTAACTTTTGAGTTCCTAAAGCTGCTCCCTCACTAACGATTTTACTGCTTCGATTACGATACCTAAGCCATACTGAACCTATAATATTTGAAGTAAGGCAGCTTTGCGGTATCAGTATTATATGAACATAATCTTGGTCCTTCGAGCCGGATTGTCAATTAGGATAAGATGACAGTTTCTTTTTTATAATTATTTATAGTATAGATAACATGTTCTCTAATCTCTTTGAGATCTCTAATCCAAATTAGTACTTAAACAGTTTTTTAAGCTTATGCTACATCTATTGATACACTAAAATACAATCAAAAAAACCGCTCAAAACGAGTTTTTAAAGCATCTTTAATTGCTTCTAAAGTCCCTTTTAATGTCTAATTAAAACCTTTAAAGTTTATTATTTCTCCGGGATTAGATTTCATCCGAATCGATTTGTCGTTACGGAACTGTTCCGAGAGAGCTAAAGTAAAGTTTATTTTGAATGCCATTAGATTGAAACATTTCAGTGTTGAATTAACAAACAATATTGAAAAGTTAGATGAGGGATATATTACATGCAGCGGATTTGTTTTATTTGAGATTTTGGTGATTTTAATGTAGAGATTACCGAAAAGGGAACAGACTCGAAATGATGGGAAATTTTAAACTTTTGTTTAGTAAGCAGGCTACTGTATTTTCGTAGAACGCTATAGGGATGGTAAAAAGGACTCTTAAAACGTTGTTTAATTTAAAAAACCAACTGAACCATACTTCTTTCCGGTAATGATACTTCAAAGCAGTTTTGTCTTTATAGAATTTGATTGCTTTGTGCACGTGCCATCCGAATTACGAAACTTAATACAGAACAGGAGCATTCCATTTTTTAACTAACGTTTTAACTCATTGTGACGTCACCAAGTTGCCTCAATTTTGTTCGCGAATAGCACTTTCCATCGACTTGATGTTCGCTTCATATCCAACCGAATCTAAAATGGATCCCCGTCCGTATTTCCCAACTAAACTTTCCAACGTTTTCCATGTTCGGACCCGGAAATTAATCTTGGCTAATTTTAATTTTCGCAAATGGATTGTCCGTTCGAGAAGCCCATTTAAAAGCCCTCACTTCATAATAAAACAATTTCCGTCCCAGAGCGAACATACACGACTAATCTCCGAATTAATTGAATTCGCTGACGATCTCTGCCATTTTAGTACCCGCTATTAATTTGTATAAGGTCAATATTACACTTAGAAAATCCTATATATATATATATATATATATATATATATATATATATATATATATATATACCGGGTGTCAACGAATCTATTAGACAAGTCATAATTTCTAGAGTATTATGTGTATCAAAATGAGAATTGGTACAGGTAAATGGTATGTGAAGGGGAGAGTTTTCGCATATTTTCCAGTTTCCGTTCACTTCCGGTTTCACCGGAAATGGCCCCGGTTTTGAATTTTTAAATGGAACACCCTGTATATTTTAACATTTTTGGATTTCTGAGATAATTCTAGATCAGAATGTGACATTTTAAAAACTTTTTACGTCTACTTCATTTTTTTAGAGCCACTTTTAAAATTGCATCTAGGTGGCCATGATCGGACGCAAACTAATTTAAGGGCCTTAGGTGATGTCAAAAAAATACAATCGCAAAGTTTTAGTTACTAGTATGAAAGACAGGAATAAGACAAGTTGACAAAATTACGTTTTCATTTCTAACTATTAATTTTCAAATGGCGACCTCTTTTTGACAACTACTTTTCGAAAAAAGCATTCTTTGACGAATCTAACGGTACTAATTTATTTGCGATTGGATTAGACATAAGAACAGAAATTAAATATTATTAAGCAAAATACTGGATAATTTATTTACTTATGACAAGTGCGCCATGGACAGTCATGATGCATAATAATTTGCAACTGTTTTTATCAAGTCTTCTTTGGAAAACAGAGCACTCACTTAAGTAGATAATGACAGTGACATACGCTCTAAGAACAGACGTAAAAGTTTCTTAATTTTCGTTAAGTTTAGTTTAAATTTTCGTTAAAATAATGTATACTCAAAGTGAAAAAGTGGATATGTTATTAATATTTGGAGAGTGTCATAGAAATTCAAGGAATGCTGCCGAGTATACATTATTTTAACGAAAATTTAAACTAAACTTAACGAAAATTAAGAAACTTTTACGTCTGTTCTTAGAGCGTATGTCACTGTCATTATCTACTTAAGTGAGTGCTTTGTTTTCCAAAGAAGACTTGATAAAAACAGTTGCAAATTATTATGCATCATGGCTGTCCATGGCGCACTTGTCATGAGTAAATAAATTATCCAGTATTTTGCTTAATAATATTTAATTTCTGTTCTTATGTCTAATCCAATCGCAAATAAATTAGTACCGTTAGATTCGTCAAAGAATGCTTTTTTCGAAAAGTAGTTGTCAAAAAGGGGTCGCTATTTGAAAATTAATATTTAGAAATGAAAACGTAATTTTGTCAACTTGTCTTATTCCTGTCTTTCATACTAGTAACTAAAACTTTGCGATTGTATTTTTTTGACATCACCTAAGGCCGTTAGATTAGTTTGCGTCCGATCATGGCCACCTAGATGCAATTTTAAAAGTGGCTCTAAAAAAATGAAGTAGACGTAAAAAGTTTTTAAAATGTCACATTCTGATCTAGAATTGTCTCAGAAATCCAAAAATGTTAAAATATACAGGGTGTTCCATTTAAAAATTCAAAACCTGGGCCATTTCCGGTGAAACCGGAAGTGGCCGAAAAGTGGAAAATATGCGAAAACTCTCCCCTTCACATACCATTTACCTGTACCAATTCTCATTTTGATACACATAATACTCTAGAAATTATGACTTGTCTAATAGACTCGTTGACACCCGGTATATATATATATATATATATATATATATATATATATATATATATATATATATATATATATATATATATATCTAAAATATAAGTATTTTATTGTTACAAAATGCATTTTGTTGCCAAATTACTCGAAAATGTTAATTTCAAGCTGTTTATATTTTTGTTTAAAATTAATTGTTACTGGCAAATTGACAATAATCGATTTAGTTTTTAATTAAACTTATAGAACCGATTATATTTTTGTTATTTTACAATGTTGCGAGTTGTTACTGTTATCGTAGAAGAAATATACCAAGAATATTTATCCTGTGCCTAATGCTCATAAAATGTACGCGAAACTGGTACGCCGTCTCATTCATAACAAGCAATTTACAATGTTGTCAGTGATTAAATATCAGTATTTTAATGTGATACACATGCTTTTATTAGAAACAAGTGTAAAAGAATTTAAATTTTCGGATTTATGTTCAAAACGTGGCAATACTGCATATCCCTTCTTACGGACAAAGAAGGGTAAGCTCCTCCTTATTATCGACCTAAAATGCAAGGTTGCCGTATCCTAGCGGCGTTTTTCTGAAAAGTTTGATCATTGCAATGTTGCCAATATTTAAATATTATTTATAAGATGCAACATGTTTTCATAGAAAAACAAGTACAAAACTACGAACAACAAGGGAACATAAGTATAATTGTTGCTTGAGAAAAGCAACTTCTGAAACAATGATATAATATATGGTTATTATTAACATAATGCCCACAATCGTACATTTATGATACAATAAAATATAAATTTTTAAATATTTCTTCGAAATATGGAAATATTGCACATTCTTCAGTAATAAAAATAAGCAGCTTTGAATGCATTCTCCCTACCTTATTTAACACATTGTTTTCTCTATTTTTGCAGCTCCAGATTTATTTTATAAAATTCGGCTTTTATTCTTGTTTTGGGATGACGTCATTTTAGTTTGTGTTTATGTGAATTCTCATGGTGTTGTACAACTTATTTCGTTTATTTTCAGTTTAGTGGTGCAGAAACTTTTTATTATAAACGTTTATTTAGTTTTTTTGTGTAGTAAATGTATTTTGCCCTTTTACGGCGTTTTATATATAGGTAAGTTTGGATAATATACATTTTTAAAGAATATTTACAAAGTACAGGAAACGTTCTAACGGGTCGTCTCCGATTTATCTCATTTATTTATAATTACATATAAAAACTACAATCGGGTCAAAATTCCAACTACAAGCATACTAATATGACTAAATGAACAAATATGACTCTACATTTCTAAAATTCATAAATACTAAGTATAAAATTAATCATTATATAGAATATAACTAATATTGAACAGACTTATTTTTTTGAACAAAATCACTTGCATATTATTAAATTTACGAAAAGGGATTGATTCACTTAATTTTGTCAGTACGGGCCGGCAATCCATTTATGGGGGTAAAAACGTTGTTTCTTTTCACAGTTTACATTCCATAAATGTATAAATTTACTTAATTCGATCAAAACCTCGTCAGTTGTACATGGATTTGATAAGTTAACTTGATGGGTATTGGCTTTTTTCACAGGGATTATTACTCCTTTTTAACATTTTTTAAAATAGGCGAAAACTATATTTTTTTCTAAGAAATTTCTAACAATAATACAAACTATTAGGAACATTAAGTATGAGTAGCATGTAGTGATGATGTACCATTTGGAACGATTAAACTACCCCTTATAGCTTTTTGTAAAAAAGTTCGAAAAGTCAAGTTTTTAATTTTCCTTATTCCGTGATAATATTAAAGGATATGCAACAACTGTTTTTATTACGTCCCGAATTGCATTTTTAGGAAGTGATACTTACTCTCAAAGTTTATCGCCGAAAAGGTTTTTTTCCAATTATAATTTAAAATGCTAATTTTTTTTAATGTAAAATAACTTGCATATTACTAGGTTTACGAAAAGGGATTGATACATGTCATTTGTCAGTAAGAGCTTGCAATGAATTTTTTTATTGGGGTGAAAACATTAGTTTTTTTTCGCAATTTTCACTCAATAAATGTATCGATTTATTTGATTCGGTTAAAAACTTGTTATTTGTATACACATTTTTAAAATTAACTTGATGGATATCGACTTTTTCAACATAATATTTATCATGGGAATCACTACATTTTATGAATTATTTTCTAAGAAATTAATAAGCAGCTTTGTAAACTTAAATAAATATAAACCTTGGATAAAAAACGTACCCGAAGTTTAGATCAACTATCCAATACGGCAACACTGCATTACATCATTCCTGATCATTTTACTACTTATTAATTACCACAACTGCCTTTTATGAATGATATGGTTTTAATACTTATAGGCGAGGAAACGGAGACGGAGCGATTTTTGGATGGTAAAAATGACTTAAATACTGTGTGCGATTTGATTGCAGAAATGGAGAGGGGAAGGGAGATGACGTCTCATCTCGTGCCTCAACAAATTTTGGTTGGAACATTGTTTTTTTTTTTAATAAATGGGGCGAGAAATTATTTTTCCCCGGTTTTTTAGATATTTCGAAAAATCTAAGAGATTTAGAGAAAAATGTTCCAGATACGAATTGTACGTCTTGAAAATATCTTCAAAATGAGTTTTTGTTTGTCCAAATCGGTCTGTAAACAAAAAATTATTGCAAATTAAGCATTAAAAATGTCTTATTTTTCAATTGTTAATAACTTTCTTAATATTTATTGAATTGTTTTCAACTTTTACCAGAATGTGAGTTTTAATGTGCTTAAAAAGTGTGCGGGAGTTGGGCGCTGTCGGTCCAATAGTTTTTGTAAAATTGCAAATAAAAAAAGTGACTATTTTTGATTGGCTGTACCGTCGTCTAGGAAACTGCTACAGAGTTCTGTCGGTACTCATTCTCTTCGTAAAGACTTAAGCTATCATGTAGTAAAAAAAAGCGGATAATTATGCTTTAATGGATTATTGTATAACTTTTAATACAACTCTATTTTATAACAATAACATTATATAACAAAAAATTCGAAATCTCGAAAAATATATTTTTTTTTTGGGGGGGGGGTTGTGGGAGGAGGCCGAATATAATATATATATATATATATATATATATATATATATATATATATATATATATTGCTTAATTTGCAATAATTTTTTGTTTACAGACCGATTTGGACAAACAAAAACTCATTTTGAAGATATTTTTAAGACGTACAATTCGTATCTGGAACATTTTTCTCTAAATCCCTTAAATTTTCCGAAATATCCAAAAAACCGGGGAAAAATCATTTCTCGTCCTATTTGTTAAGAAAAAAACAATAGCATTTTAAATTATAATTGGAAAAAAATACCTTTTCAGCGATGAACTTTGGGAGTAAATATCAGTTCCTAAAAATGCAATTCAGGACGTAAAAAAACACTTGTTGCATATTCTTTAATATAGTACAAAATCACGGAATACGGAAAATTTAAAATTTGACTTTTCGAACTTCTTTACAAAAAGCTATAAGGGATAGTTTAACCCTTCCAAATGGTACATTATCACTACATGCTACTCATACTTAATGTTCCTAATAGTTTGTATTATTGTTAGAAATTTCTTAGAAAAAAATATACTTTTGGCCTATTTTAAAAAATATTAAAAAGGAGTAGTAAACCCTGTGAAAAAAGCCAATACCCATCAACTTAACTTATCAAATTCATGTACAACTGATGAGGTTTTTGATCGAATTAAGTAAATTTATACATTTATAGAATGTAAACTTTGAAAAGAAATAACGTTTTTACCCCCATAAATAGATTACCGGCCCTTACTGACAAAATTAAGTGTATCAACCCCTTTTCGTAAACTTAATAATATGCAAGTGATTTTGTTCGAAAAAATAAGCCTGTTAAATTATATTAGTTAGATTCTATATAATGATTAATTTTATACTTAGTATTTATGAATTTTAGAAATGTAGAGTCATATCTCTTCATCTAGTCATATTACTATGCTTGTAGTTGGAATTTTGACCCGATTGTAGTTTTTATATGTAATTATAAATAAATGAGATCAATCGGAGACGTGGGAGGAGGCCGAATATAATATATATATATATATATATATATATATATATATATATATATATATATATATATATATATATATATATATATGTAGATAAGTTTTTGTCCGTGTAATTTAAAATAAAATAGAATAAAATATTGGCGAAGCGGACGTGAAAATTTGTCAATCTACATGATTCTCGTATTAAAAAGTATGGAGCACTCCAAAATATGGAAAAACTCCGGGTCTGACAGATGGTGACCGCGCTGTTTCGTCCTAATATGGGACTCGTCAGGCCACCGCAGTCGGTACAAACCATCATCTCGCCTTTGCATCGTATAAAGCTGAATTTATAATCAAAACACAACAAATAAGACGACAAAGGCGACATCTCGATGGTCCACTTGATAATACAAGAACCACACAGATTAACAAAGTTTGTAAAAGAACCGTCATATGGTGGCGCGACGGTGAATTAAAACAGAAATATATAAAATCGAGTACACGAAACGCGCTGCCCAACGGATAGGGGTCGCATTTTTCGGTACCGGCAAGCAAGCCTACCGCTATTTAAGCAGCCAAAGCCACGTGCCGCACCAAACGATCCCACCATGAGAGCATCGTTTAGCGTGTTTAAAAGCCAAACAAGTAAATAAATATGTAGATAAGTTTTTGTCCGTGTAATTTAAAATAAAATAGAATAAAATATTGGCGAAGCGGACGTGAAAATTTGTCAATCTACATGATTCTCGTAGCGCGTTTCGTGTACTCGATTTTACATATTTCTGTTTTAATTCACCGTCGCGCCACCATATGACGGTTCTTTTACAAACTTTGTTAATCTGTGTGGTTCTTGTATTATCAAGTGGACCATCGAGATGTCGTCTTTGTCGTCTTATTTGCTGTGTTTTGATTATAAATTCAGCTTTATACGATGCAAAGGCGAGATGATGGTTTGTACCGACTGCGGTGGCCTGACGAGTCCCATATTAGGACGAAACAGCGCTGTCGCCATCTGTCGGACCCGGAGTTTTTCCATATTTTGGAGTGCTCCGTACTTTTTAATACGAGAATCATGTAGATTGACAAATTTTCACGTCCGCTTCGCCAATATTTTATTATATATATATATATATATATATATATATATATATATATATATATATATATATATATATATATATATATATATATAAATAATAAGGTATGTAATCGTTTTCAATGAAAAAACATGTAAAACGAGTAAACAAATTTTAAATGTAAAAAATGCAATTTTCGGCTGGTGGGGGTGGTCCGAGAAGGTTGAACATGTGCCCAATATTATTTTGTCGATGAGCTATACCCCAAACAAATAAAAGAATGAAAGTTCTACGTTATTTAGAAGTGGAGATATTGCTAATTTTTCAAACGCGCGCCGATTTGAAGACGCGCTCTCACTCTGTACTCGGTGAGATTCGGTTACCCTCTCCAACTTGCCTTATCTGGCGTCCAGCACATACCCTCAGTTTAGCGATCTCCTGAAGGGTTGATTATATATAAATTAACCTCAATTGAATGCTTTCATATACTTTAGGCTCTTGTTAATGAACTGTAAAAAAATTCAGTTCTTAATAAAAATTAACAATCGCTCTGATTTTTTGAAAAAAAATTACCAACTCGGCTCCTATTGGTCATAGAGACTTTTTTTTCAAAATTCGTGTTTTTTTTACCAGCTTTCCAATGATATACTTATAATTAGTTTATAGGCGAAAAACTACCCATATTTTCATGATGATTTTGCATAAACAGAATATGAAAAATATCCACTTTTTTTACGAAGAGAATGAACACGGACAGAACTCTGTAGCAGTTTCCTAGACGACGGTACAGCCAATCAAAAATAGTCACTTTTTTCGTTTTTCTAATAAACAATTGCAATTTTACAAAAATTATTGGACCGACTGCGCCCAACTTCCGCACACTTTTTAAGCACATTGAAACTCACATTCTGGTAAAAGTTGAAAACAATTCAATAAATATTAAGAAAGTTATTAACAATTGAAAAATAAGCCATTTTTAATGTTTAATTTGCAATAACTTTTTTGTTTACAGACCGATTTGGACAAACAAAAAATCATTTTGAAGATATTTTAAAGAAGTAAAATTCGTCTCTGGAACATTTTTCGACCTATTTGTTAAAAAAAAACAATGTTCCAATCAAAATTTGTTGAGACACGAGATGAGACGTCATTTCTACTACCTTTCCCTACCCATTTCTGCAATTAGATCGCAGGTAGTATTTGAGTTTTTTTTAACACTCCGTTTCCTGGGGTATACCAAAATGTGCTTCCAATCCTCCCATAAGAATAAAATGTCTTGGTATACGTCGTCATTGCTGTTATGTTACTTTCGTTATTTAAACCATATTATTTTATAAGGGTCCGGCTTTATTTTTAACTTTCCCATTTAAATACTGACCTGCTAAAAGCGTGTCAGAAAACCGGCGACACATTTTTTTTCCTCTCCATTTTTCCCATCAGATCCATTCATCTGTACACAACACAATTTTAAGACAAGAAGACAGTTTCTGCCCTTCGGGGCAATTTCTCTATATTTAAAGGCAAATAACTTCGCAAGGGTGGGCGAGTCGACGAACGCATCAGTGCGGAAAACTGCCGTTTTGCTCGTTCGAAAAGTGGAAGCCTCTGAAACTTAGTTCGCCCCGGGGGGAGACAAATTACACACAGTATGTGGCTGCGAAACAGCTCAAAGGACGTAGGGTTTCAATCAGTTCGAGAAATTATGACGTCGTCGGTTATTGGAAGAGATATTAGGGAATAAGTGGAGTTTAGAAATTCCGTTGTCGTTGGCGAATAATAAGGAAAAAGTTCAAGGAGAGAAAAGCCTTTCATTAGTTGATTGGTTTTATACAGGCTTGGATATTTATTAGATTAGTGTGTGATGGTATTAGTCGATGGAAATTAGATCGAAAAAAGCTGTTTTGTTAACAAAAATCTAACAATGTTTTTTTGCTGGAATGTGTTCATTTCGGCATCCTATAAAACATATCTCGATGGTAACTCTGAAGGACCCGTGCAAAAGAAATGGCGGACCAAAAATGGTCCCGATTTTCGGTTTTTTGTGTTTATCTCGAAAAGTAAAAGTTATATCGAAAAATATTTCAAACAAAAGTTGTAGATAATTAAAAAAACCTATCGATTCATATAGTATAAGTTATAGGTGGCGCCACTAGTTATCGAGATATTTTTTTTTCGACAAAATTTACGGTTTTGGTTTTTTTAAAAAAAGACATTATTAACAAAGTGCCGATTTAAAATTTTACATAAATATAGGTATGATCATTCTAAAAAAGTATGTCAAACCCGGAATCTGTGAGTTTTTTATTTTCCGAGAAATTCGGGATCAAAGTTGAAAATTCAACCTCAATTTTCCTCTTTCCTAATTAAGATACAATGCTCAATTTTAATGGAAATTGTTTGTATTGTTTTATATTTTGAAGATCTAATAAATTTTCTTTTCAATCCTGGGCTAAGATATTTTGCAAAAACCAATTTTTTTCATCAAAAAAATTGCGATAACTTTTCACCGGATGGAGATAAAATTTTTTTAATGCATGCATTGGATTTAGATGTATCAATTTTGGAAGATAAAAACGTTTTTTTTTTCAAAAATTTGGTAAATGGATATTAAGGGCTCAAATTTGCAGAAGATGCTTTTTAATATTTATACTTTACCTGTGAATTTTTTGGATTCAAGAAATACACTTCCATATGATCTGTGAACCTTCGAAAATTGGGCCGAATCTAATCGAAAATAGCTGCTGCAGGCCTCTGTCAGCGAATTGCCATGGTTGCCATAGTTCAGGCGCATTATTCATTGGCGCTTCAAGGAAACTTATGCATGACAAGTAATATTTATAATATTGATGTTGTTTTATTAATTTATATGATAGTAAAATTTGTTTAGTCATACAAATTATTATTAATTTGTTTATTAACAAAATTTTTACAAAAAATTATAGAGAAAATCGTACAAATATTCAATTATATATAATATATATTCGACTGTTTTTTTCCTTTATATTATTATTATTATCTAACAGTTTTTAACAAAATTTTTACAAAAAATTATAGAGAAAATCATACAAATATTCAATTATATATTACATATTATATTGTTTTTTTTTCCTTTATATTATTATTACGTAATATTTTGTTAACAAAATTTTTGCGAAAATTTCTATAAACAAATCATACAAATATTTAATAATACATTAATAGTTTAGTAACAAAACTATTTTAAGTTTGTATTAGGACTTAAAATATCATTTTTCCCTATAATTTTTTGTAAAAATTTTGTTCATAAACTGTTAGATAATAATAATATAAACCAAAAAACAGTAGAATATGTATTATATAATTAAATATTTGTATGATTTTCTCTATAATTTTTTGTAAAAATTTTGTTAATAAACAAATTAATAATTAATATGACTAAACAAATTGTTACCATCATATAAATCAATAAAACATCAATATTTTAAATATTACTTGTGAGGCATAAGTTTCCTTGATGCGCCAATGAATAATGCACCTGAACTATGGCAACCCGCCGACACTGGCCTGCAGCAGTTATAAACTGTTCAGTTTTTATTTGATATCGATTAGAGATACAACCTAATCGAAACGTCGTAAAAAATAAAAATAAAGACAATGCATGTCCGACAATCACATTTTAGTCAATCTTCAACATTGTCTACAACCTTCAAACAAACGTTTGTTATATATATATATATATATATATATATATATATATATATATATATATATATATATATATATATATATTATATATATATATATATATATATATATTGTACGGTGGGAAGACATAAAATTTTGTAAGAATTTGAAGGTAGTATGTTTTTTGGAAAAAAATATGTTAATATAACCGTGCTAGATAGAAGTCATTCAAAATAACTAATAAAATGAAATATTCCAAGCCAGAGGTAAACTTGGTGACGTAAATTCCGAGATGGTTGAGATCTACCCAGGGGTGTTAAGAGCAATGTAAGAACAAACCCTACATAAAATGAAATAGCAAAAAATAGGTTAGGACCAAGAGGGGGGGGGTCAAAGTTGGGTAAAACAGATTTTTTGAATTTACAAGGCAAGGAACACATTTTAGGAAAAAAATGTTTTAAATAAAAGTTGTTGATTTTCAGCTTTTGTGCTATAATTTTTGTTAATTGGTTATTTGCAAAAAGGCCAAAAAACCTTCAAAATCGGCCATTTTTTTCATGTCAATTATTTACTGAAACATTAAATTTTTTTACATTTTTTTTTTGGTTTTAAAGGGAAGCCCTCGTCTTTCTAAACAAAATGATATTTTTATAATAGTAAATCGGATAATTTGTTGTTGAGATATTGCTAATTGTTTATCCCAAGACGCAAAATGTTGATTGCTATAACTTTTTTATGAGTGAATATTTTGACATCCACAAAGGTTCACTCTCTTCGTAAAGGCCTACAGTTTCATATCTTGTTAGGGGCAAATGAAAAAATTAATTTTTTACCCCTTAAATATCGTTTTAAAAAAGGGGGTGTTTTTTTCATAAAAAAAATAGAGTTCTCGCATGCGCGAGAAAACTGCACTCGCAGTTTCAAATCAGCAGCGCTTGGAAAAATTCTCCTTATTTCAGAAACGAAAGGACCAATTTCGGTGTTTTTTTTTTTTAATCTGGAGCTCCAAAAGTTATGAATATGGGCATCCCCTTTTTTAAAGCGATATTTAAGGGTTTGAAAATTAATTTTTTCATTTGCCCCTAACAAGAAATGAAAACTTAAGCCTGCAGGAAGATATTGAGCTTTTGTGGAGGTCAAAATGTTCAACTAAAAAAAAGTTATGGCAATCAACTTTTTGCATCTTGGGACAAAAAAATAGCAATATCTCAGCAATAAATTATCTGATTTACTATTATAAAATATCGTTTTGTTCAAAATGACAAGGGCTTCCCTTTAACATAAACAAAGTGCAATAAACAATTGATATGAAAATGGCCGATTTCAAAGGTTTTTTGGCAATTTTGTAACAACAAATTGACGAAAATGATCGCATATACAAAGGTAAGGGATGAGAAATTACAAAAAGAATTAGAATCCTTACTAGAAGTAGTGCAAGCTATAATGGAAGTTTCCAAAAAGGATGTATTAATTAAAATTAAAAATAATAGTTTAAAAATCGAGGAGACTTCTTTACTTATAAAAGAACTTGAAACATCTTATACAGATATACTACACAAAGCTGAAAAGACAGCGTCAGATATAAAAAATATAGAAAAAAAAATTGTAAAAATGACATTAGATATAACAAATGCAGAATTTCAATTAGGAAAAGATATAAAAAATCTAGAAGATAAATTAGTAAAAGAAATAAAACCATTAAATGAATTAGTTCAAAGAGCTGCTGAAGTTTCAAGAGAAGAATTTAATGATACAATGAATTATGCAAGCTCAAATTGTAGGTTTTTAAAATCTCTTCAACTTTTATTTGAAACTTTTTTTTTCTAAAATGCTCTCCTTGGCTTGTAGATTCAAAAAATCTGTTTTAGCCAACTTTGACCTCCCTCTGTCTTGGCTCCAACCTATTTTGTACTGTTACATTTTATGTAGGACTTGTTCTTATATTGCCCCCAACATACCTGGGTAGGTCTCATCCATCTCGGAATTTACGACAAAAGTCAGCACTAATTTTTACCTATGGCGTGGACTAAAAGCAATCGCGCATGGGAGAACTTATGGGACTTTAATATTGCTGTTCCACATTGTTGGAATCATATTCTATTCATTGCTTTTACGGGCCATTATCGATATTTATTTTATATCTATTTGGTTTTTTCCCATCCAGTCTATTAAATGTACCTGTTTATCCATTTATTGAATATACGGTTAATTCCGACTATCAAAACAAAACGGGAAATAAATTTATTATTGGATTGAATAAAATTAATCAATACATAACATATTAAACGATGAAATATGTGAGCTGGGATAGACAAAATCATTTAAACGTATTTATAATATGTATTTTTGAAATTGATATTTCTATATGTGGCGTATAAATTGGATGCAATAGTACTTTTCAATTTATGGTCATATATTTTATTGAAATCTATAAATTTTGGATTTTTGTGTGTTTTAATTAAATCGGAGATAACAGTTTTGGTTGGAGAAACAAAAAAAAAACAAATATGAAAAATAGCGATGTAAATTCCTCCTGAGAACCTCCCTTGTGCGGAGCATCATGTGACTTAAAAAGACATAGTCCTAGATTTAACATTTTTTCTGTTAAAATTGTCATCATTTGCATAAATTATCACTCCTCAAAATTTTTTTTCAATTAATCATATTTCCGATCATTGTCTGACACCTTTTAAGCCACCTAAACGCAATAAAAGAACCCAAAGGGATATTAAAAAAAGTGATTAAAGAATGATGATTTTTAGGTCATTTTGCCCATCTATTTCAATTCCTGTTGACTTAATTACTACGCCGAAAGGGCCGATTAGGGAATTATAGGGCTTATCCGTTAGTCTGAAGCGAAAATGAATAATGACGGAACAGGCAAGCAAATTTCAAAATCGTTTATTTTTAAAAACATCTCGCGTTAAAGCTACTATTAATATATAGTGTGATTTGTTTTAAAATAAATGACTAGGCATCATCATTAAAAATAATTTTTATTTTTCCGTATCGAAATCGCTGCTTTTAATGTTAAGAAATACCTTTAGATTTGAAAATTGGTTTCGTAAAGCCGTATATTATCGAAATCTATAATTCGGAGGTGAGAATCTTTCTTATTTTTACGAGTTTTTGGACTTGCAACATATCCTATATCGAGAAATTGGGCTTTAAATTGGCTACGAGGATGTATACGAGGATAATCGATTCAAAATTAGCAACAAAAACACATATTTCTGGTTTAATTGTTATTCAAAATATTTTCCACGATGATCAGTACACTTTGCATGCGTTTTTGAACACATCAACCATCTCTTCAGGCGTAGAAAATCGTTGATAACGCTGCTTGTTCTTCATGTTCCGAGATGAAAAGAAATCATAGGGTGCCAAAATCTGGTCTGTACGGCGGATGACCCATCAGTTCCACGTCACTTGTTTGAACCAACGTGTGAGGACTCGTATTGCCATGGTGGGGAATGATCCGTCGTATACCGTTTGTCTTCCTAAACTCACCGAAGACTTCCGGTAAACAAATGATTGTGTACTATTCAGAACTGACCGGAGTTCGCTGGTATTCATATCGATCACATCGCCGTCTGAGTGCTTTTCTGATTTCAGTGGAAGAATGCACGTGAGCAGTAAATATTGGGAGATAAATCTGCTAGCCGTTTGGGGGGAAGTTTTACGGAATCCAAGGAGAGTAAGCGAAGAGGCTTAAAATACCTGTTCGCGTTGCTTTTCCTTGCGGGTAAGGAAAGCATTTGTTACGGAGAGGATGCTGAAAGAAAAGGCCATGCACAATAGACTCTTCTAGATGAAGAGAATTCCACATTCTTCAGACGTGCCATTAAGATTTCAAATAATTGTAAAAATCGTCACACAAGTGGCAAGATTAAATAAAATTTTGGGGATTTTCGGTGGTACAGACTCGTTTATCTGAGAATTCCTGCTTAAAGCGTGCTGAAGTATGGCTCCGATAGCCAAAAAGTGGCATTGGACTACAAGAAATTGCAGAAGAATAAGAACAGGTAGCTCTACGATTCTTTGAAGGCACGGTTGTCACATGGTTAGTTTTTCCAAAAAAACAGATAACAATTAGCTTGAAAGAACATTGTGCGTGAGCAATTTTTGTTGATTTTGGCTTATCATCGAAGATCCAGACGGTCAACTGCTGTTTATTTTCAAGATCATACACATAGATCCAAGACTTGTAATCTTTCGCGATCTAAATGTTTTTGAAACACCGGAATCGCATTTTTTTAGCATTTCCTTACACCAATCGACACGAGCCTTTTTTTGAACGATTGTTAAATTATGTGAAATCCATTGCGAATCGCTTGTCTACCAAACGTTCGTGTAATATATATGTTGGAGCCACGAGGATCTTCAACCTTGCTTTTCCAAACGGGTTTTTAACTGTAGAATAGACGCTGATTCATGGGAGGGGGGGGGGCAGCGGTAGGGTAAAGGATCACTTGTAAATGCCAGAATAACACAAACTTCTTTATCTTGCATGTAAACACTTTAATTAACAATATAGCTTCTTTGAACTCAATCGTTCCAGATAGAAAAAGACAGGCAGGTTAAATCACATAACAAACTCGAGACTTTTTCCCTTAGGTTTGTCTAACCACAAAACACTGTTTGAGTTGAGCGAGAGCGCTGTTTGATAACTTTTTACTAAAGCTTCCAACCACAAGACACTTTAATCAACCTGACCGACTTTACTGGTCGTCAGTTCATCGAATGAGAGCTCTAGGTACTTCTTCTGAGTAACAATCAATACTAATCGAAGGATGAGATGCTGAATCGCGGCGCGACGTAAATAATTTTGATTGGCCAGAGTTTCGTCGGCCGGACTACAAAGGCACATGCAAAACCTTTTAAATTGAATTCTGAGGAATCCAACCTACTTTTAATGTAGTAAATAATATGTTAATATTTTATTTAAGATATATTTAGGGTTGCATACACATAGATAGAGAATAACACATGCATTTTTAGTTAGATACCGGATTAAATAAAATATATTATTTTTATTTGGAAGAAATAACAGGAAATAAACTGATCATTTTCTGAATGATATAAAATTACAAATTTATAAGAATTATTAATTAACATTGTTGCGTTTCTACTGTAA
Organism: Diaprepes abbreviatus; assembly: GCA_034092305.1. Classification (NCBI taxonomy): domain Eukaryota; kingdom Metazoa; phylum Arthropoda; class Insecta; order Coleoptera; family Curculionidae; genus Diaprepes; species Diaprepes abbreviatus. Next base: position 13,281,417 of record JASJET010000054.1, read on the forward strand.
TATACGTTGGTATTACTAATGCCCGAGGATGCTTTAGTCTCACGGGATGTCACATGATTATCTTGCATTATCAGTTCATGTGTAGCAATTTTATACTACCACACTTTAATGCTACGACATTTTGTTTAATCGTAAGAAGCTAATTATATGTTGTAATTGCCACTGGTCTTTCATTCAATCTACTTTGTCGTGAAAATGTAACGCTATCTCATTGTGGATGCATCCTTTAATACTCCGAAGAGACAGTAGAAGGAATTTGTCAAAATTGCCGCGGGGAAAGAGGTTGGTAAAAATCAATAATTCGTTTTTTGATATTTGTCTTCAAAGCGGAAGTATGTCTCGTAGAGATTTTCTTTTTTTGGGAGGCCAGTGCCCTTTTAGAGGGAGTTATTATTTCTTTTTTCTGATACCGCTTTCTGATTTGTTTTAAGGTTGTCTTGTTCTGCTGTGTTGTCTTGTCTTATCTCATCCTATTGGCGACCTGACTTGGCCATTTCATACCTACTCAAATATAGTTATCGATTTCATTTCTTCCCATATCCATTTGGGTTTGGCTGGTAAATTTAGAAGTTTTGATGGTCTTCATTAGGATGACTTCTCTGTTTTCAATACTTGCAGTGAGAAAGAATCTGAAGTAGGATTTCAGTGGCGGCAGGATGAAGAAGGGCATGTATCGATGGGGGCTACGAAAAACATTACGATGAAAGTTGCGACGAATTCATTTTCTCCAGAATAAGTGCGAAGAAAAAAATGTTTCGAGACAAAAAGCGGCGAAGAAAATCACACCGCTTACTGTGTGGGCGTAAAAAATCCCTCTTAAACATTGTGCGGCGCAGAAAATTCTCCTTGAATAGGCGCCGTTAAAAAATCTCTTCTAGAGAATCCCTTCGCTTGTTGTGAAAACGAAAAAAATCATTTCTGGAGAATTTACGTGGAATTAAAGAACTTACATTCTAATATACTATTTTGACACTAATATGATGCTACATTTTAAGATAATTTTTAATCAAGAAGTTGATTTTTCTATAATGATTATTTTATTCGTTGCAAATGCCTTACAGTAATTCTAATTAAAATGCGGGTTGTTCAAAATGTTTATATACGCGACTTATAATATTGATCAATAAATAGTATCTGACCTGTCAATTAGACTTGAAGTAATAGCACTACACCAGCATAAAGATTTTAAAAATAGCATAAACTTGTTTTCAATATACCGCTCAGCTACGGCCAATTACAACGGATCTTCCTTTAATATGAGTACAATGATAAAAAATGTAAATATTTTTTCATGTAAATTCTTTTCACTTAACTTTATACAGAGCTCGATCATATATATATATATATATATATATATATATATATACATATATATATATATATATATAATAAATACAGTTATAATGCACTATAGTATAATCTATAAATTTAAATAGTGTAACTAAAAAACAGTATTTTTGTATGTACATATATAGAATATAATTTACTATAATACAGTTATAATATAATGGGGAAATCCCCACCTGGATTATGGTAGGGGACCTCGTAAATATATAGGTTTTTGGGGCAATATAGGAGAGATTTTTTTACGCTACTCTGACTGTTGTGTGGTTATTTACTCAGCACTCAGAAGAAGGGATTTTTTCGCCACAATTTTAACGAAAGGATTTTTTTCGCTGCAATTTTAACGTAGGGATTTTCTTCACTTCACTTATCGTTCAATGATTTTCTTCTACCCATTTTTCATGAAGGAATTTTGTTCTCCGCACATAATTTGGTTGAGATTTTCTTTGTACGTTTGTTAGTAACATCAAAAAAAGAGAAAGAAAATTTAAATGACATCTTTTGCTTTGTCTATCTCAATCTACGGTTGTGGTCATTGGTCTAGAGAAGCTTGTACTTGATGAACCACATTCTTGAAACAAACGGATTAAATACAGTTTATTTACGTAGCAGAAATTCTTGTGTTTTATTGGAGCTTTTGAACAGTTTTTAATCTGATAAAACTGAAAGTGTTAAAAGCAGAAAGATAGTTTCAATTGTTTTTATTGGGCTTACGAATCTCTGGCCTCCGCGAAATGGGCTGTGGTATGCAATATGCGCTTTAATGTCCACCCTAGCTGTTAAAGTTATACACTAGCTGTTAAAGTTATACACTAGCTGTTAAAGTTATACACATGTACAGCATCGATGTTTTCGTGTAATAAACCGATTTTGGACGACTTTCACGCTACTCGTTCGCGAGTTAACAATGACCACCATTGAATTCGCTAAACCTACGATATAGTGATTTTTGTAGGTGCTTTATCGCCCTATAAAGAATTAAGTTCATCTATGTTCCATTTTCTGACAGAAATAAAATTTTGTAGTTAATGTAAACCACACAAAGAGTGTCCTTATATCAAAATATTCCGAGTACGTATATCGTCTAAAATATCAAACTTTACAAGGTTGCCAGTTCTATAAATATAAACGGTTACCCTCGTATGAGCAGTTTCATCTTGCCACGCTAGGAAGTGAGAATACCAAAGCGATGTAACCTCGAAAAGGTATTTTTAAAAAATATATCAGTTATTTTCAAATAAATTGCTTCAAAATTGTTAAATAATTCAGTTTAAACAAGAATTATTGACGTAAATGAGTGAACAAAGAGAGAATGAAAATTTTCATAAATCAATATTGACATGAAATCTGTTTATTTTAATTTTGTACATTATTTTTCTTTTATGGCATCTATTTTTGTAACGAAAATGGGTTGATGATAAAATCAATATTCGAGATTTTAATAAATCATGTTATTTACATAAATAAAAGGCATTAGCATAATGTGAAAATTATACATACGAGTCGGTTTCGGAAAAAACGGAGTTTTGAAAGTTTTGGAAATGAAAAAAAATATTTAATTTTTTTGTACGGGAAACGTGGGTTCATTCTTTGAGAATTGCCATTTTTATTTTCATTTCGTTTCTTGGAAAATATATTGCATGAATACCACTGCAAATATACAAATCTACATTGTAAAATATAACTTTAAACCCAACTAATGTGTTCAGCCTTTAGGCACATTAAATTTAGCATTTTAACAAATAAATTCCTCTAGAAATGAGCCCGATTGGTCAAACTGTATTTGCACAATAATTTATTAATCCAGCTTAGTGCACAAACACTGCTCGATGAACAAATGTTCCATAAATGTTTAATAATAATTTCATTAGAGGATCTAGTACAGCTTAAGCACAGCTATTAAATTTTTCATATTAGGATAGCCCAGAGAATTTTTTTAAAACCTCCTTTTTTTGTTTAGAAACATATCGAATTATTTCGTTTGAAGGTTGCAGATTGATTAAAATGTGGTTGTCGGACTTGCATTGTGCGCCACCGAATTTAGACCGGGTAAACACAGCAACTCCACCACGTTGTTGCTTGAGCTTAGCGTTCAACTCGGCTCAAGAAAAATTGCTACACAAAATATTAATAACAGATAGTTAACGCACTGCAAATGACAAGAAGTTGCAGGACAAATAAAACTATAGAGGCTTAAACTGATCTCACTCTTTATTCATAAAAAAAGGAGGTCACTGAAGGATTCTTTCTTGTTCTGAAGAATCCACCTAGAGTGGATTGTTCTCGTTCCCGGAGGGTGGAACTGGATTTGTTGTACCCAGAAGTGGAACTGGGTTTTCCTCTACCCAGAGGGTGAACTGAGTTTTCTCTACTCGAAGGGTGAAACTGGGTTTTTCTCTACTCAGAGGGTGAATCCCGAGTTTCTGGGGTCAGACTGATTCCTGGTAAAATCCCTGTTTCCAGGTTGTACCTCGATAACTTACCCAAAACGCCAAGCTGGCCAGAAAATCCATAACGCACTAAAATGTTCTCGAGATACGCAAAATGAAATTCGACCTCCAGATCCCACAGGATGGCGGCAATGATAAATACAGGATGGAAATTTCTCGACTGTATTTGCAAAATAAATCACAGGAAAAGGTGGAATTGACAGATAAATTCTCGCCATTTTATATTAAGCCTGAAGCCTGCGCTGTATCAGCTTCTTTTTCCCCCAAAATAGGGCGAGAGACAAAAGTTCCTTAAACGAGTAGCAACTCGACGAAAGAAATGACAGCTCAAAATAGTGAGCTCAAACAACATTGTTGACTAATGAGTCGTTAACATTTCCGACTCAAAATCACATAGGATTTCATTGTTTATCACTAAAACAAGAAATACAAATTTTTCCTCAGCCATTAACAACACGGTATTAGTTACCCATTCAAATTTCCTCCCAAAAATCATCACAGAAATAGCAACCCAAGATGCAAACGGCTTAAAAGAATACAAATTGCCTAAACGTCAGCTAGAAAGATCACATAACAAAGTAGTAAATAAACCCAAGAAATTACTTCAAATATAAATCAGGAAAATTGCTATTTGTAATAATTTCAATTGAAATAATCAGCACGAAAAAAAGATATCTAATACAAAAGGTAAATACCAATATCCTATTTAAATATAAACAACCTTAAACAGTGACGTAGAGTCGCCGACCTAAAAATCAAGTTAGGAATGGAATTAAATTACGGCTCTGTTTCTTATAGGCAAAATACTGAATGATAAAGAATATAATTGAGTTGGGAAGAAAATTTGCAAGGAAGTGAAATTTGGAATGGCTCGAGAAGCAGTATGGCCAAAAAATGCAACGAATATTATGCTGTAATATGAAGGATAAATGAGAAATGCTTAATGACAATGATATAGTGCTGCCCAAAAGGCGAATATTAGCAAAAATAAAGTAAAATTAACCAAATGAATCATAGTAAATTTAAGATAAAATTTTAACCGTGTAACCCCTATATAAGCCCGTAGCCTTAAGACAAAATTTTCAGTTTATACTTGATAACGATTAGAGATACAACCTAATCGAAACGTCGTAAAAACAAACAAAAATAAAGACAATGCAAGTCTGAATAATTTTGCAATTATTGAACGAAAAGTTATAAAATAAATTTACCGTCTAAAATGTCAAACTCTAGATTGATATGTCAGATGACACCTAACAACGCCAGTGTTGCCAGTTCCCGAAATATGAAGGGCTACCCTCGTAAAAAATGGATAATTGGAGACAAGTCACATATAATCAACATAGATAGCAATTCCTCTTGCAAAACTTGTATTTTTTCCTTGGTATGTGTGTCAAATTTTTTTAAGACACGCTCTGTAATTCATCAATATTATATCCGGCTCATTACGATTTAAAAAATCCAGATGTAAATAAATCAAATTATAAAATGGCGCGTATCAGCCGTCTGCGTAAGCACTATTTCATAAACAGATAATATAACAAAACAGATGTCGATGTGAACATTACTTTATAATACATTTTTTTAATTTGATTGACAGTTGAGCCATTAGAGCCATTAAAAACATTTTTGTGTAGTTCCCAAACTCTGCAAACAAGAAAATTAAAGGTTTCGGCGAGGTTGCCAATTTGTTTTGGCATATCGACAAAATTGTGAAACAAAAAGGGTATTTTTTGAGTGGGAGATTCCGTTTGTAACTTTCTTGTCGTTTCGACCTTGATGTGGTTATTTTCAGGAGATAAAAAGTACAAAAATTAATTTATAAATTTGACAGGATTTCTGTGACCTTGACTCACTCGTTCGTGCTATCCACTGAAAATTCATGAAATAAACAGTTCAAATTGAGGTTTGTATCGAATGCAATATTTCTACTCCCAGTTGAATTGTTGTATCTGATAGAAACATTAAAATTGTTTGTTGCATGTGTTTCAAGTGTATAAGACTACATTGGATCAGTCCAATCGGATCAGAACGCTGCGCTAGAAACGAGATCATAGACAGGTGCTACTCAGACATAATATTAATTTAATAAATGTTTTTTTTTGTATAATACAGATCGATAGACCTATTGACATCGTGTTCTTTTTACAAATATTTATCGTGAATTAAATTTGATATAGAAATTTAAATTAGATTTCAACTGGAAAATGTTATTTTTATTAAACAGTAACACAGACAAATCAGTGCAGATGTTTATTTTAAAAATGTAAAACTAACACATTCATTCACATCTTATCTATAAATATTATCACTGCTACCGAGTGTTATTTAAAGCAGGCTTGCCGGTATATGTGGAGCTCAGGTTTTCCACTATAGAAGTTAACAAAGTATATAGGTGAGTGATGACAGCGCCACCAGAGAGTAAATGGCACACACTGCCATGTTTAATATATAAAATTGGTTTAAATGTAGCTTCGCAAGATTTAAACATTTTTTTTGATTCTTTGTGCAATTTTAAAGTCAAGGATAAATTTTAAAATATTGCAAATTGGTTTCTGTATACCGGAATCGTAAGTTGTCTTGGATGCTGACTGCGGAGGCTCGGCCGAGCAGCCATCGAGGAAGCATCACTTGAAAATGCCAGTTGAGATGTTGGCGAAACGTCGTGAAGATTTTTCTACTGACGAACGGATATATATATATATATATATATATATATATATATATATATATATATATATATATATATTCCAAAAAAAAAACACGACAATTTCAATCTCCACAAGAAATTTAAATATACCTCCGGAATTAGAAAACCAAAAAATGCTCATTTACTCAAAGACGCCGACGGAAAAATCTGTAATCACGAACAATAGTGCAGAGAATGGGAGAGATACATCCGTGACCTTTTTGACGATGCTACTCGAGAAAACGCTGCACATACACATACTATATGAGGCAGCGAGATAGACAGGGGCCCCAGTATATTGAAATCAGAAGTCAGAAAAGCAATACAGCAAGCCAAAAATAATAAGGGACCTGGACCAGATCAAATCCCTGCTGAGTTGCTTAAACTTCTAGATGAGGAAAATATTTCCTACTTAACCACTTTCTTTAATAAAATTTACAACGAAGGAATAATACCAGACGATTGGTTAGAATCGCTGTTTATCACACTACCAAAGAAAAGTAGACCCACCAAATGCAGCGACTTTAGACTGATTAGTTTAATGAGCCACACACTTAAGATACTTCTACGAATTCTACAGAACCGAATATTCCTTCTATGCGAAAGTAGAGTGAGTGATGAGCAATTTGGATTTAGAAATGGTCTAGGAACCAGAGAGGCACTATTGTGTATGCGCGTTCTCCTACAAAAAAGTTGTGAATTCCGAAAGAACATCTACGTCTGTTTCATCGACTTTGAAAAGGCATTCGACCGAGTACAACACGATACACTTTTCGAATGTCTACAAGCAGCAGGTCTAGACCACTACGATATAAGACTGCTAAAACATCTGTATTACAATCAAGTAGCCTCTATCCAAATTGAAAATAGTCGTACTCAAAGCCTACTCATCATACGTGGAGTAAGACAGGGTTGCGTTTTGTCACCCTGTCTTTTTAATGTATACTCTGAAGAAATTTTTAGGGAGGTTTTGGATGACAGAAAAGAGGGAGTAAGCCTGAGTGGAGAAGTAATAAACAATATTAGATTTGCTGATGATACGGCAGAAAGCATCGAGGATCTCCAAACATTAGTAAATTTAGTCAGTGAGGCGAGCTGCCGAAGAGGCCTTAAAATCAACATCTCAAAAACAAAGTGGATGCCTGTTGGAAAGATTAATGTAGATAAATGTCAACTTTGGCTCGATGAAGAGAGGATAGAGCACGTAAACCATTTCAGATACCTTGGCAGTTGGTTGAATGTGAATGGGGACTCAGATGAAGAGATAATAGCTAGGATCGAAATATCGCGTAAGACCTTTATGACATGGAAACCAGTTCTATGCAACAGGAACCTGTCAATGCATATTCGTAAGAGGGTCCTGAGATGCTATGTATGGTCTATTCTGTTATACGGTTGCGAGACATGGACACTAAAAACCACAACGCTAAACAAACTGGAAGCTTTCGAATTGTGGTGCTATCGTCGAATCCTAAAGATATCATAGGTTTCGCACACTTCCAATGAGGATGTTCTCAGAATGATGGATACAGATCGACTGCTTTTGAACATTATAAAGAGGCGGAAAATAGAATACTTCGGCCACATAATTAGAGGACCTAAATACCATCTACTTCGCCCTATAATACAAGGAAAAGTGGAAGGAAAAAGATGGATAGGCCGAAAGAAGCTTTCATAGCTACGTAACATCAGTCAGTGGTGTGATTGCATGGTGGAGGAACTATTTCGCGCTGCAGCCGATAGAGGAAGATTTCAGGAAATTGTAAATATGATGACCACCAACGTCTGAATACGGACATGGCACCTAAAGAAGAAGAAGATATATATATATATATATATATATATATATATATATATATATATATACAGTGCCTTCATTTCAAAACGAACCATCCTTAATAACTTTGTTAAATAGAAAAATTTAAAAAAAAGAAAAAACACGTCAATTTAGATATACAGGGGGAAGTTTAATTTTGCATTTGTTAAAAGTCTGTCAATCACCTCCTCACCTCCAGCTAACCTCACTTTGATATGTCAAATGGCAACCCCCACCTTGTGACACATCATTGTAAGCAGCATAAAATTGTCTATCCAACCGTATAAAAAAAATTAAATCGGTTGACGTACAAGCGAACAGTGTGCAAAAATGTCTTGTAATAATGCATAATATATCGGCCTCGAACTTTAGTATGTCAAATGATTACCCTATAGTGTGATACATCATTTTAAAGGGCATACTATCTCCTATTTAGCCAATAAAAAAAAACAAAATCTGTTGATGTACAAGCGAGTAGTAAGAAAAGATGTGTGGTAATAATAGACACCTTATCACATTAAACTTTATTATGTCAAATGGCTACTTCATAGAGTAAAATATTATTTTAAATTTAAAATAAATATTTTTTTAAAATAATAAACAGTTAAAATATTTGCGAGAAAAAAACTAAGCCTGGTTTAAAATTCATCGCAAAATTCATTGCAGTCTAATCAATCTAGTGTATTTATTTCAATGATATTTTTTGCGGTACCTGATAGGTACAAGAAATCACTGCAATAAATAAAATTTTTAAGATCTTTAAACACCAGTTGTTTATTATTGTTAAAATTGTCATTGTGACGCCTAGTTGAAACGTGAATATAAATGGTGTATACGCTAGCCGAAAGAATAGAAATAATTTTTCTCTATGGAGCTGAAGATCGGTGCGCTCGTAGAACCGCCAGAGCATTTAACGAGAGGCATCAAGACAAAAACGTGGGCCATAAATATGTACTCGAATTGGTACGAAAGTTTGAAGAAACGGGATCCGTTTGTAATAAAAAATATATTGAGAAAAGGGTTGTAGATGAAGCATGCCAAATCGAGGTACTAGGACAGTTTGCAATAGATCCAACTTTATCCATCTCAAAGGTCGCAGATTTAACCAACATTTCTGCTGGCTCTGTGCATAAAGTTTTAAAACAAAATAAGTTTTTTCCCTACAAAATTCAAATTCTTCAAGAACTCGGACAAGACGATTTTAATAGGAGAATTCAATTTTGCGAATTAATGTGCCAACGAATTGACGAGGACCCCCATTTACCTAAGAATATCTGCTTTAGTGATGAATCAACTTTTTTTCTAAATGGACTGGTTAACAGACATAACTGCAGATACTGGGATAATGAAAATCCGCACCTTTTCCGAGAAGGGCATACTCAATATCCCGAAAAAATTAACGTGTGGGCAGGAATTTATGGCAATGAAATCATAGGGCCATTTTTTTTGGAAGATAATTTAACTGGGCAAATTTATTTAAACCTTTTAGAAAACACAATATACCCTGCCATTGTGCAATCTTTAGAAAATCAAGTGGATGAAAATGCTGTTATGGTACTAAATGAAAATAATTTGCATTTCCAGCAAGATGGAGCTCCCCCGCACTACGCTTTGGCAATTCGAGAGTGGCTTGATGAACATTTTCCAGGGACGTGGATTGGCAGACGTGGTGCAATTGAATGGCCAGCACGGTCTCCAGACCTAACCCCTCTAGACTTTTTTCTTTGGGGGTATTTAAAAAGCAAGGTTTATAAAACCCCACCTGAAAATATTGACGATTTAAAAGATCGAATTGTTCGGGAATGTAGAGGAATTAGCAGAGAAACCCTTGCCAATGTTCGTGGGGAATTTCAAAATAGGCTTTTTTATTGTCTCGCTAATAACGGCGCACATTTTGAACATTTAATAAAATAATTTTCTTCAACTGAATAAAACTGAATAAACTGCTTATATTTAACACACATTTTTGCATCCTAATTGCCTATAACGTCTATTAACTTAATTTTTTTTGACATCGTTGGATAGCAGATCGTACGTCCTTTAAAATGATGTATCACACTATAGGGTAATCATTTGACATACCAAAGTTCGAGGCCGATATATTATGCATTATTACAAGACATTTTTGCACACTATTCGCTTGTACGTCAACCGATTTAATTTTTTTTATACGGTTGAATAGACAATTTTATGCTGCTTACAATGATGTGTCACAAGGTGGGGGTTCCCATTTGACATATCAAAGTGAGGTTAGCTGGAGGTGAGGAGGTGATTGACAGACTTTTAACAAATGCAAAATTAAACTTCCCCCTGTATATCTAAATTGACGTGTTTTTTCTTTTTTTTAAATTTTTCTATTTAACAAAGTTATTAAGGATGGTTCGTTTTGAAATGAAGGCACTGTATATATATATATATATATATATATATATATATATATATATATATATATATATATATATATATATATATATATATATATATATATATATATATATATATATACACATACATACATACATACATACATACATACGTACATACATACATACGTACATACATACATACATACATACATTTGTTTTGACATCATTAACAATTGTAAATGACTTAAATTTTTGGGAAATTACTCGATATCAATTAGCAAAAGCGAACAAAAAGTTATTGTAAAATCGGCAACGTTGCCTCAGTTTTCAAAAAAACATAAAACCAAAATGGAATTACGAAAGTTATCCAGGTTTATCAACTGAAATGAGCGTTTCGTGTCTGACAACCTAAGGGAAAATCAAGCGCGTTAATTCCAGGTATCGATTTTGTTAGAGTTTGGGTTCGTCCGAATTGGTCCAAATGAACGTCTGGAAAATCAAAAGCTATTTAGGTCTTGCTATTGATATCTATTGCCAGATCTGCATTCCAGAGGATATGTTCTAGGTTTTCAAATGCTGTCCAAGAGAAGTTGTTTCTTCGTGTAATTTTAGCAGTTTGATGTTCTATACATAATCTCAAATATTGGCCAGGGTCTTTTTCGTTTTTTGCAATTTTAGGTTAGGATATAAAAACCCTGATGTGAATTTCACGTCGTGTTGTGTAATATAAAGCATAAAGTGTACAAGAGTACGGTATAATAAAAAGAAAAATAAAAAACCGTTGTAATACTTACATTTGAAACCTTCGCTGTCCCGTCTAACTAAAAAATGTATTTAAACTTTAAGAGAGACAAGTTCGGATGCGTCTACCATAAATCCATATTGTAGGATAATTTGTTTATATCCAAGAAAGTTTCGATAGCTATAATTTCTCTAAAACATGTTCAAAATGGTCACAAATTATATTACATACGACTTGTTTTTTAAGTTTATAACTTTTTTGCTTTTGTGACTGAAATACATTTTTTAAATTTGATTTTTTTATTGCATATAAAAATGTACTTCATTTCACGTTATTTTGAACAGATAATTAATACAATTTTTGTACAGAATTAGTAAGGAATACCTAATACTCCATGGAAAATAAACTTTCGTCAGTAACAAAAATGTAACATTGGTTTTTTTGCTGGAATGTGTTCACTTCGGCATCCTATAAAACATATCTGGATGGTAACTCTGAAAGACCTGTGCAAAAAAATGGCGGACCAAAAATGGTCACGATTTTCGGTTTTTTGAGCTTATCTCTAAAAGTAAAAGTTGTATAGAAAAATGTTTCGAACAAAAGTTGTAGAGAATTAAAAAACCTATCGATTCATATAATGTAAGTTATAGGTGGCGCCACTATTTATCGAGATTTTTGTTTTCGACAAAATTTATTGTTCTTGTTTTTTTGTAAAAAAAGACATTTATTAACAAATTACCGATTTAAAGTTTAACACAAATATAGATATTATCATTCTAAAAAAGTATATCAAACCTGGAATTTGTGAGTTTTTTATTTTCCGAGAAATTCGATGTCAAAGTTGAAAATTCAGTCTTAATTTTCCGTTTTCCTAATTAAGTAACAATGCTCAATTTTAATGGAAATTGTTTTTAATGTTTTATATTTTAAAGATCTATTTAAAAAAAAAATTTTCAATCGTGAGTCGAGAAATTTTGCAAAAACCAATTTTTGCAACAAAAAAATTGCGATAACTTTTCACCGGATGGAGATAAAATTTTTTTAATGCATGCATTGGATTTAGATGTATCATTTCTGATCTAAAAAAAAATTTTGGATGATTTTTTCAAAAATTAATAATGGCGTGGCCAATGAATATTAAGGGCTCAAATTTGCCGAAGATGCTTTTTAATACTTTTACTTTACCTGAGAATTTTTTGGATCCAAGAAATACACTTCCATACGTTCTGTGAACCTTCGAAAATTGGGCCGAATCTAATCGAAAACAGCTGCTGCAGGCCGCTGTCGGAGGGTGGGTTGCCATAGTTCAGGCGCATTATTCATTGGCGCATCAAGGAAACTTATGTATGCATCACAAGTAATATTGATAATATTGATGTTGTTTTATTAATTTATATGATATTAAAAATTTGTTTAGTCATATTAATTATTAATTTGTTTATTAACAAAATTTTTAGAAAAAATTATAGAGAAAATCATACAAATATTCAATTATATATTACATGTAATACTGTTTTTTTCCTTTATATTATTTTTATCTAATAGTTCATTAACAAAATTTTTACAAAATATTATAGAGAGAATCATACAAATATTCAATTATATATTACTTACAAACTTTGTTTTTTCCTTGAGGCGCCAGTGAATAATGCGCCTGAACTATGGCAACCCGCCGACAGCGGCCTGCAGCAGTTATTTTCGATTAGATTCGGCCCAATTTTCGAAGGTTCACAGATCGTATGGAAGTGTATTTCTTGGAACCAAAAAATTCACAGGTAAAGTACAAGTATTAAAAAGCTTCTTTGGCAAATTTGAGCCCTTAATATTCATTTGCCACGCCATTATGAATTTAGAAAAAACAAGGTTTTTTATTCCAAAATTATTTTTTTTTTAGATCGGAAATGATCTAAATCCAAAGCACGCATTAGAAAAATTTTATCTCTATCCGGTGAAAAGTTATCGCAATTTTTTTGGTGCAAAAATTGGTTTTTGCAAAATTTCTCGGCCCACGATTGATCTATCAATTTTTTTTTAATAGATGTTCAAAATATAAAACAATACAAACAATTTCCATTAAAACTGAGCATTGCATCTTAATTAGGAAAGCAGAAAATTGAGGTTGAATTTTCAACTTTGACATCGAATTTCTCGGAAAATAAAAAACTCATAGATTCCGAATTTGACATACTTTTTTAGAATGATAATACCTATATTTGTATTAAATTTTATATCGGTAATTTGTTAATAAATGTTTTCTTTTTAAACAAAAACAGTGAATTTTGCCGAAAAAAAAATATATCTCGATAACTAGTGGCGCCACCTATAACTTATATGAATTGATAGGTTTTTTAATTTTCTACAACTACAACACCTCTTTTTTGATCTCGTTTCCATGGATTATAATGTGATTAATGAATATCGCGAGCCTATGTCACAGTACAATTGAAATAACAGTAGACCAACATCAATTCGAGCTCAAAAATATTTTAGTGTTTTACAGAAAGCCGTAGAACAAATTTGAAGTGTGTATGGCGGTATTATTGTGAATTTTATACTTTTTATCTCTTCACATTTCAAACTAGGGAACAAAGGAGTCACGGTTTGTATAATAAAGAAAAAGCCACATGTATTCTTCCTTTACCTGCTGGCTGGTACAAATCATATACAGGGTGAGTCAACGATTGGATGAAGTAGGTTTGTGCCTTTTCAGTGAAATTAACAAAGAAACTATATTTATTGTTTGATACAGTTTATTTTTACGCAGATTTTAAAAATATTTAGGACTCTACAGGGTGAGCCAAAAAACTAGGACAGCATAAAGTTGTATTTTTTTAAATAGAACACCCTATATACAAATCGTATTTTCGATTTAGCTTATAATTTTAAATCTTTTTTATTAGGAGTTTACTATAACAAAACTTTATAGTTTCTGAGATAATTAAGTTTAAAGAAAAAAAGTCACATTTTCAAGCATCATTCAATCCTAAATAACGTTTTCAATTTTGTGACAAATATATTCAAATTTGGAATTTAGCAAGGCCAAGGACAAGTTAACATAATTTTTACCTAATATTTGCAATAAAAGCTACAGGGTGTTGAACACATCGGCTCAAATTTGAACAAGTTTAAATGAATAAATATCTTTTTTTTTTAAATTGTACACCTTGTATATTTTCATGTTATTTAATAGAGTAATAAAAACCCTAAAAGTTTTGTTCAATATATCCTATACCTATTTATAATAGTTTTTGAGATATTTCAGTTTTTCTTATTTTCCATACTTTTTTACAGAAATAGTCTTCATTATCATAGTAGCCATGTAAAATAATAAAAAGAAATTACAGAAACAAACAGAAGGTGGTTAAATATGATGAAATACATTATTCGTTATATTACAACGGCAATAGTTTAATGAAACATAATGTGAAAAAATTAACACAACAATAACGACAAGGCAAATACATATTTACTTTTATACTAAATTGAAACAAAAAAAATTACCTATTAAATACTGAGATTAATTATTTCTTTTTAATAAGTGTTCGAATAAACGACCCTCTTGTGCAATGCACAAATTTAGTCTTTTTTGCAGATTTTCTCGGACCCTGAACAAAATTAGTGGCGTTATTGTTCTACAGGTATCCCTCCTAATCCTGTTTCGCATATCTTCCACTGTTGTTGGTGGATTAACATACACCTTATTTTTAATATAACCCCATAGGAAGAAATCTAATGGGGTGATGTCACAAGACCTTGGTGGCCACTCAATGAAACCCCATGTCCAATCCATTTTTGCGGATTTCGTTGGTCCAAAAACGCACGAACTTCACGATGGTAATGCGGAGGCGCACCATCGTGCTGGAACCACATACTGCCGAGCTCATCCCTATCGAGACCTTGAAGCAGTTAGGGTAGTTCTTCTTGTAGAAAGTTCAGGTAACTATGGCCATTTAGTGGTTCATTAAAAAAAGTGGGGTCCAATAATTCGATTATGATGAATACCACACCAAACATTTAATGACCAGTGGTTTTGATGTTGCTCCTCTCTAATCCAAAATGGGTTTTCTGTGGCATAATAATGCATGTTGCGTCTATTTACGGCACCGTTACTTCTAAAAGTAGCTTCATCACTATACATTACCTTGCATAATAAATTTGGATTTAATTGAATCTCCGCATTTATTGTACGACAAAAGTTTACACGACTTTCAAAATCCTGTCCATGCAATTCTTGGTGTAATTCCATGTGATATGGATGATACCTATATTTCTTGGTAGTACGATTAGCGGTGGATTGTGATGTTTCACATAATGCTGCTAACTGACGGCTACCAATATAAGGATTTTCCTGAACATTTAACACCACTTTACGTTTTGGATAATCAACAGTACCAGAAGAATCAAATCTTTGCATTAAGTTTTGAAAAGTATGGGTATTAGGCTGGCGTCGATCAGGATACTTCATTTTGTAAATTCTTTGAGCAAGAAGGCAATTTTTTTGAGCCTCTCCTATTGTATAAATCATATCTATTAACTCATTCTTTGGAAAATTCATTTTACAATATAAGATGAATGCAAAAAAAAACCAAACTACACTACATAAAAACCAAAAGAAGCGATTGCGGTTATAAATTTGACACAGAAAAATGTTCTTTTACATTGTTTTTGCCATGGCTACTATGATAATGAAGACTATTTCTGTAAAAAAATATGGAAAATAAGAAAAACTGAAATATCTCAAAAACTATTATCAATAGGTATAGGATATATTGAACAAAACTTTTAGGGTTTTTATTACTCTATTAAATAACATGAAAATATACAGGGTGTACCATTTAAAAAAAAAGATATTTATTCATTTAAACTTGTTCAAATTTGAGCCGATGCGTTCAACACCCTGTAGCTTTTATTGCAAATATTAGGTAAAAATTATGTTAACTTGTCCTTGGCCTTGCTAAATTCCAAATTTGAATATATTTGTCACAAAATTGAAAACGTTATTTAGGATTGAATTGATGCTTGAAAATGTGACTTTTTTTCTTTAAAATTAATTATCTCAGAAACTATAAAGTTTTGTTATAGTAAACCCTTAATAAAAAAGATTTAAAATTATAAGCTAAATCGAAAATACGATTCGTATATAGGGTGTTCTATTTAAAGAAATACAACTTTATGCTGTCCTAGTTTTTTGGCTCACCCTGTAGAGTCCTAAATATTTTTAAAATCTGCGTAAAAATAAACTGTATCAAACAATAAATATAGTTTCTTTGTTAATTTCACCGAAAAGGCACAAACCTACTTCATCCAATCGTTGACTCACCCTGTACAAAAAAAAAAAATAAATGGCGTATAAATGAACAAACAAACCGATCAACAAATAACCAAGAATGACATTAAGGATTACGTATGTAACGCGACAAAATAAAAAACCAACGAATCTACGTATTGGCAATATTGATTGTTCTTGATTTCAATATTGCTATCAAATATTGACGTTTGAATAAATAAAGGCCTATTGTTATCAGGTGATTGTAATGGAACATTATTATACATTATTATATCGCATGTTATTTATGCAAGACAAAACATTACTGTTAAACAAAATATACAATGGCAGAGCTGATAAGCGTTATTTCCATTTTATATGTGTTACCTCATTCCGATATTTGCTGCTATATAAGTTTGGATCAATATTTTTGTTTAAGCGGGAGCTTTAAATATACGATTCAGTATTAATCTGGTAATACGTCATCTGGTTTCTTGTAGAACCTTGCAGACGTTTCGCTAAAATTTTATTTGGCATTTTCTGTGCTTGCTAGTTGGAGATTAACTATATATATACAGGATATCTCACGATGAACTACCGCGGACGATTTCTCGGAAAATAGACTTCGGAAAATTCTTAAAATTTAGCAATTCACTAAAGTTGATGGGGGCAATTCGGTTAAACTATTTTCAAGAGGATGGCTCTTCCGGTTACACCGGAAGTTGATGCCTTCTTGCTTATTTTAAAAGGAACACCCTATATGTTATTTCATTTTTGAGCAAAATTGTAGACATATTTCATGTGTAATGCCCTATACTTAAATCTAATTGTTTTTGACATATTTTAATTTTATGTCAAAAATGGCGTTTGCAAGCCTAAACATCACTACTTTTATTGGATTTAGGTTCTTTATTTAATAAAAAATTCAAACAATTGACGTTTCGCCCTCTATTTAAGGCATTTTCAAATTTTTTTTTGTTTTTTTTTACTTTCCTAAAAAATATTTTTTATATAATTAAAAACATTTATATAAGATCATATCTACAATTAAAAAAAAAACAAATAATACTTTAAAACACTGTTCAAATTACTCAGGTACTGAGAATATATGGAATGTCAATTTATTTTATTTTATTTATATTTTACAATGCACCAAAAAACCGATTTTATGTTTAAGAGGATATTCAATTTTTGATGTATATTAACAGGATCAAATACTTAACATTTTTGTTTAAATTAAGCGGGTGTAAATATGGTTCAAATATCTTATATCCGTTCTGCCGTTAACAATTTTTTTATCTTTTTTAATTTCCATCATTTCTTCTATCTGCAATTTTTGGTAATTCATATCTTTGTTTTTAATTATGATACTGTTGTAATCAAAGGTATGTTTTTCGTCCTCTGTGTGTTTGTTTAACGCTGTTGAGACCTTTTTCGTATATTTATGGCCATTCAATCTGTTCTTTAGTAATTGCCTATGTATTTTTTGGATCAATTTGAGCAAGGGATGGAATATAATACATTTGATTTATTCATGAGAGGCGTTTTACTTTTTAAATTAATGAATAGTGTATTTAATTTATTATGAGACCCGTGGCATACGATATTATCATGCTTTTTTAATATGTACTTTATTTTTTTCTGACAGCTCACTAGTTTAAGGTAATGCTACATATTTTTGCTGTCCATGTTCTATTTCTTGTTATTAGGTTATTATAAAATGTATATGTTCGTTTATTAATTATTTCGGTGATAATGTTTTCATTGAAATTATTATTTATTAGTGTCTTTTTAATTTTTTGCAGTATTCTTGGTCGGAATTCTGGAGACGTTAGAGATCGCACGATCAGACGCGTATAAGTGTCATATCTAGACTATAAATGTATATATATATATATATATATATATATATATATATATATATATATATATATATATATACATACAATGGCAAAGCTCTAGAAACCGAACCCTGATAAAATGAATTTCCAATAAATCGAATTTTTTTATACATAGCAAAATTTCAATAAACCGAATCTTTCAATTAGTCGAAAAAAAAGTCTTTGAATTATTTTCCTGGGATACTCATTAACGGCGTTTAAAGTGGGCAGCTCGAGGGTCACTGTGTTAATAAAAAACCGAGGTTACCAGGAAAAAATGCAGATGATATTATGAGCTGAGATGGTTCGCACTATTTTATGTATCTGACAGAAAAGACGATCACTTTCAAAGAGAACTATGCCATGTTGGTAAAAACTAAATAGAGTTATGATTGTTGATGTCGGGCTCGGAAGAGTATGATCTACTCGATATTGGAGCATCAAAAAAGTCCCACTGTTTTAGAGACGTTAATTGTTCGAGAAACTGTTATTCGTCGATAATTACAGTCCATTGTTTACTTCCAATTTCAACTTGTCGGCTCCAACCAATGGACCAATTGTAAGAAAGATAATGAAAGAAAAAAGGAAAGATTTCTTCATCCATCTTTCAGATGGTATAACAACAGCCCTTGAAGAAGCTTGTAATGAATTGACATTATCGACAATCAACTGAATTGTGGTTAGACACGATTTCAAAATCTTTTAAGCGTTATTGATGTCTGCTCTTTTTAATCGGCCAGTGACGGAGATACCCATACATCGGTTTGAAAATCATTTCGAACCGAGGCCAAAGAATTTGCAGTCAAAAATATTAGTTATTTTAATCCCGATAAGTAAAATTATATTACTATTCAAAATATTATTATTATTCAAAATGCCTGAATAATTGGTAATTCTTCGATAAACCGAATTCTCAAGGAAATCGATTTTTTCATTGCTTGACAGTAATATATATATATATATATATATATATATATATATATATATATATATATATATATATCAAAAGCACAAAAACATCACCCTCGGAGTGCTATTGAACGTACAATGCTTCCAAGACACCAAGGAGGAAGAGGATTGATGGATATTGGTAAGCAGCTCGACCAACAAATAATAAACTTACGTTCATATTTCCACAGGTTGGCGGACTCTTCCACACTGCATCGAGCAATGAGCAATATGCGAGGTAGACGATTCAACGCCGCTACAGTTGAGGGAACAAGATATTATTTTTCACCACCAAACAGACCAAGAGAAGTTACAAACCTGGCTACGGAAGCCATTTCATGGACGGCATCCAAATGAGGCCAATCAGGACAATGTCGACAACTCAGCGTCGAACTACTGGCTGATTTCAGGACAGATGTTTCCGGAAACGAAGGGGTTCTTGTTAGCTATCTAAGACCAGGTTATTCCGACGAAGAACTATCGGAAGTTCATCATTAGAGATCCCTCAATAGAAAATGACCAATGCAGATATGACTGTCGAACATCAGAGACAATCCACCACATAACTGGAGGATGCCAAGCGTTTGCCGCAACCGAGTATAAGAAAAGACACTACTCAGCCGTTAAGATACTCTACCAAGAGTTAGCAGAAAAGTTAAACCTATTACAGGTAGGAAAAGTGACTTATTACAAGTACAATCCGGAGCCTATTCTTGAGAACAACCAATTTAAGTTATATTGGGACCGAACGGTTCTGACGGATCAGACAGTAGCTCATAATAGACCAGACATTATACTAATAGATAAAATTTCTAGGCGAACTACACTAATCGATATCGCTGTAACTAACAACAACAATCTAAGGCCAAAATACAACGAGAAAATCGCCAAATACAGAGATCTGGAGGTCCAAATCCGAAGACACTGGGCACTGAACAGCTTTCAAACGATTCCCATAATTTTATCAACAATTGGAGTGATACCAAAGTACCTTCTGCAGAACAACAAGGGACTGGACCTTAGTGAGCATCTGTATAAACCTATGCAGAAAGCAGTTTTCCTTGCAATCGCGAGAACTGTCCGAAAGTTCGTAGGAAATACAGCAGACAACGTCACCTAGGACCCGATAACATGGAAGGGGTTCCCACAGAGCTTCATACTTTTGGTGTCTTTGTATGCCTGGTATAAGTGAATAATCCCTAGAGGGAGTGTGAAGCCGTTTGGCTTGTAAATTATATATATATATATATATATATATATATATATATATATATATATATATATATATATCGCAATGTAATTCCATCCAGTTTGATGGCTGCATTGTGACGAGATTTTCAGCGGAGTTCAAAAGTTTTTGAATCACTAAGAAAAAACAAATCTTTTGATAAAATTTTTATTGGTGGTATCATAATGCTACTATCCCCTATCCTCTCGTGAACGATTGAGATGGCAACAAGCATCAATAATTTCAATTTTGCATCATCTCAGTTTGTTTATTATTTAAAAATCATTTACAATGGCATATTATCTTAGTGTAAGTTTTATCTTTAAAATGAGCCACACATCATGAATAATTTTAATCAGAAGCCGAGTTATACTAGGTTTTGTTGGAACTCAGTGCACATACGTCATTTCAATTTACTAATCTGGGCTTATAATTAACTTTTTTCAATTTTGAAAACATTCTCGTTTTTCTTATTAAACTTGAAACAAAAAGATACAGGTCCGAAATTGATTTCTCATTTATTAACAGTTTTACGGCTTTACGGACAATTAAATTGTTAATAACAAATTCCCTCACTACGTGACTGTTTATCGTGTTGGAGATTCGGGTTTAGCAACACAAAATATATAAAAATGGAACCTTAAAACTACATTATATTATTTAGGCGTTATGTGTCGTATGCTTTACACCACTACAATGTACCACCTCACATTTCACTTTTTGTTTCTGGGTTTTTGGCTCAAAACACGACCAATAATATTTATATGTGTGTATTGCCTCAAATAGAGGTACAAAGTAAATATTGATGAATAAATAACGTTTTATGTATCTTTTTTAAAAAGTTTCATTTATTTCCTGACAGAAGGTACGCGTTTTTTATAGTTGTGTACAAAAGCCTAAACCAATAGCATTTCGAATTACTTACTGTCCATGTAAATTACTGCTAACGCGGCAACAAACGACGGGAAAATCGTTTCTGTCAGCAAACCCAGAATTATTCGATATATCCGGTGGCAAATAGTTTATTTTCGTATTCGGATTTGAATTTAGAAAATAAACGCAGACGCTTGCAACAGTAAACTACCTGTCAGCGTCACAGAGAAATTGCTTCGCAAGTTCAATGAGTGCTTTTAGTGGATTTTTATATATACACGGTGATTTATTGTATAATATCATCCCTTCTTAATTATTTTGTTCTGCATTGTTGTTAAAAGCTAAGTTAGACTAGACTGCCTCGGAGATAAACATAAACAGTAAAAACACAACGTTGCCAACTGATGCTATTATTATTTTAATTTAATTTGTCAATTATTGGGTTCTTTATGTCATTTGACTCACGTGCAGTGAATGTACCTCCTTAAGCTGGAATTCTTCTATAACTGTAGAAATGGCGAATTATATAAAATAAACCTTAGTAAAATTTCTTAGGTTTAACTTACATCTAAAACTAATGTCACCTTTTAACATTCCCCCTATATTCAGAGGAAATTTCGGGATCACCCCCTTTTCCCGGATTTTCGGTAATGACCCTCATTTCCTTGTCTTCGGTATGCCCCGTAATGGGGAATGTAACTTTCCCCATTCCCGAAAATGACAAATTAATTCTGTATGGCAGGGAGACAACAGTGATACGAAAGACGGGATTTTCAGATAAGAAAGGGTGTTTTAGGAAAAGCGAATTTAAAATGGATGTTATTATATGGTGTTTAAGAGTTAATTTTTAGCTTTATGGAGCTAATATTAAATGACAGTGTTAGAGCTGTTGTAATTTTCAGGCCTATTGAGTGATAACTTTAGAAAATACAAAGATGACTAGATTATCGTAAATTGAGAAGCGCAATCATTTTAAAAATATGTGTTTCGTCGATAATTCAAGTTCATTAAGAGAGAATTTATCAAAGTTTAATGATGTTGAATATCTGCTTAAAGGGAGCTCAAGTTTATTATTATGTTGTCTACTAGTTGTACTATATTTTGGAGATGATGATGTACTTCAAATCTCATCAGATTTAACGAGGCAAAAATTTTGACTGTCTGAAAAATACATCCAAAAACGAAACGCAATAGAGTCAAACGTTATTTTGAACCTGGGATTCTGTTAAGAAACCTTGGTCTACCTCGCAAAACAGAATTATACAGAAAACAATTAAACACCCTGGTGAAGTTCACGTCCGGGGATGTTTCTCTCCCATGGATGACTGAAAACCTGAATGCAACCAGAAATGATGATGATTAATTCAATGTTGAAAGCACCTTCCGTAATGAGGTGGAGGTATATTATATATATATATATATATATATATATATATATATATATATAATAAATAAATAAATAAATAAAGTTCTTGTCCGTGTAATATAAAAACAGAAAAAATAAAATCTTTGGCAGGTCCGCTATGCCAAAGATTTTATTTTTTCTGTTTATATATATATATATATATATATATATATATATATATATATATATACATATACATATACATATATATTTTGTATAGACCAATATGCTTTAGGAAGTTAAGGATAAGTTTGGCTTAGGTTAAATCGAAAGACATATCTGTCGTAAAGTTATCGGCATGTTGGTGCGTATTTCTAGCATTGGTGTATAGAAAACAATCGGTTATAATATGTTTTACAGTGAGAGAGGAGTGCTTTGAGACATTGAGGAGGGCCTTCATTGTTAAGGAGATGGGATTATGTTAATTTGAAATGACCGATGATGATTCTCTTCCATACAGTGTTGTTTTTCGTGGATAATTGAGGAAAATGAAAGGTTTTTGGTTGGGATTTTCGAGACATTCCCATCTATCTTGTACGATGCTATGAATGGTATTATCAATGTGTCTGTTAAATTCTTATAAGTTAAGCAGGGAGAGAGAGGGAGTTCCCTCAAGTATTGCAGACTTAGTTTCCATGTCTGCCACTTCATTCCCGTCAATGCAAATATGGCAGGAGGCCCCTACATGAAGGATAGATATGTGGATGTTACGTTGTTTTAAGAGATCAAGAACTTGATTCATGATGGGGTAGGACATGTTATGAGATAAAATAAATGGAGAATGAAAAGAATTTGTGAAAAGTTTTTAATAAAGTCTCCTGAACACTGGTTTGGACCTGATTATGACTCATGGATTCTATACGAAGACAATGACTCGCAACACTGGAGTCGCCTTTGTCAGGACTAGAAAAAAATAAAGGGCATTACACCATGAAGTGGCTTGCTTATTCTCTTCATGCAAATCTTATTGATAATGTATGGGGTTTAATGGTGATGTCAACTGCATAAAAAACATTTATGTACACTAAATCAACTAAGTGTAGAAATACATAGAATATGAAAAAAATTATAATAATAAAATAGTTATAATAATAACCAATAAAGACCAAAATACAATGAGAAGAACGCCAAATACAGAGATCTGGAGGTGCAAATCCGCAGACAATGGGCAATGAACAGCGTCCACACGATTCCCATAATACTATCAACAACTGAAGTGATACCAAAGAACCTCCTGCAAAACATCAAGGGAATGGGCCTTGGTGAGCATCTGTATAAACCGATTTAGAAAGAAGTCCTCTTTGCAACCGCTTTAACCGTCCGAAAGTTTGAAGGAAGTGCAGAAGATCACGCCATTTAGGACCCGATAACAAAGCTTCATAACTTTCTGAAGTCAACTGAATGGGAACAGTTCGCCAGAAACCGGAGTGGAAAGAAAAAATAGATGAAGGAAAAAATAGAGAATGTAGAGGACAGGAGGGGAAAACAGTTAGTTAGTTAGTTAGTTTATAGGTTAAAGGCGCATCAGTAACTCAGACCATTTAGCGCCTACTGTAGAAATTGTTGGGATCAGTTAAATCTTATTATAAAGATCAGTGTGCCTCAAGAAACACAATAAAAGTTTGGCTTTAGCAAGATCAAAAGACATAACTGTCACAAAGTCATTTGGAGTTAGATACCTCTCTCCAGCGTTTCTGTATGAGGGACAGTCAGAAATTATGTATTTTATAGACAAAGGGGAAAGACAAGATGGACACTGAGGGGGGTCCTCGTTTTTAAGGAGAAAGGAATGGGTCATTCTGCAATGTCCTATGGCGATTCTCTTCCAAACAACATTTTCCCTTCTGGACAGAGAGGAAAACAGATATAGTTAGAATATATATATATATATATATATATATATATATATATATATATATATATATATATATATATAATCCGAGAATATATCCGTTCGTTCGTTTGGTTTCTTGTAAAAATGTGCAGATGTTTCTCCCAAAATCTCATTTTGCATTTTCTGTGCTTGCTGGTTGTAAATCAGCCGCTTTGTGGTCATAGACTATACCCATTGATAGGCGTTGGTTTCGCCCCCTTTTCGCTCGTCGTTAGTGGTGTCAGTCTAGCCTCAGGCGCCGTGCTGGTGCAAAGGTCTCGCTTGAGGAGAGTTTTCCAGGTGGAAGTACCGTTCTTTTCAAGTTCAATGGACTCACGAATATTTTCTGTTTGTTCCTTTTAAGGCTTAAAAGACCTGAACAAAAATGATAGCACTAGCATTTAAAGGCAATGGGATTGTCATCATGGGTACCGAAGACTATACCACAGGAATGAAAAATATCTTGAAAGACCCTGCTTACAAATTTGTGTTAAGGGATCCTATCACATATCTTGAAGAAACACTAAGACCAAAATCATGGACCCATAGAACTGGATGTTAAACGGAAACTGATACCACGGGAAAAATCAAGTAGGTACGGACTTCCAAAGATCCTTAAGCAAAATGCGCCTCTAAACCCATTGTTAGCGTTTACAACTCTTCCATATTACCTTGTAGGCCTCATGCGACCACATGTGGAAGATGCCGAATATTACGTAAAAAACTCGGAGCAGTTCTTAACTATTCTACACTCCATAAGAATTGACAAGAATGACATCATTGCAAGCGTCGACGTAAAATCCCAATATCCGAGCATACCGAGGAATGAAGCACTAGATCGCACAGCCCAAAGAGAGGTTTTTCGAACTCATAATATGGATCTCACCAGACATTGTCTTAAAAGCTCATATTCCATGTTTGATATCCAGAGATACAGACAGATAGATGGCGCTGCCATGGGATCATCACTTTCTCCAGCTAGAACAAATTTTTTCATGACCAGTTTCGAAACCAAAGCAATTTTATCTCTAACCCAAACTCTGGTATCGCTATGTTGATGATGTATTAGTAATATGGCCTCATGGCAAACAACAGTTCAAACGCTTCCATGAGTTTCTTAATTCTATCCACCCAAAGGTACAGTTCACTCTGGAACTTGAAGAAAACAACTTCCGTTTCTAGATGACCTTGTGACCAAGACAATGGGTGCACATCTGCGACATACAGTATATCGAAGACCAATCCACACGGACACATACCTCAACGCTGATTCTCACCATCACTCCTCACAAATACAGGGCGTAGTTAGCACTCTAATATCAAGATCCATTTTTCTTACTAATATATATATATATATATATATATATATATATATATATATATATATATATATATATATATATATATATATATATTGTTACTAACTTTAGAGTGTTTTACATTGCATAGAATTAATTTGTGTTTGTAGTTTGTAGGGTTTTAGGTTTATTTTCTACGAGTTTATAATTTATTTAATTAATGTTACCTTTGTTAATTTCCTCAGGAGACGTCTATGAGAGAAGGTGTGGAGTCTATTTCCTAATTTTTAACATGGAACGCGTATGACAGAAGGTCTAGATATCGAAGGATTATTCTTTTTTCTTAGTTTTATTACATCATGTAGTATGGAAATCCTTCTAGAGAATTAGGGAATCTTCCGGTATCGATCAAAAGGGTATATAAAGAGTCCAGATCAGCTATCGGGGACAGTATAGTTTGAGAGCCCATCGATGCAACTTGAATTATTTTGACAAGTTGTCAAAGTTGTGACAGTAAAGAGATTTTGAAATATTCGAGTGTGTACAGTGTGTGTTCAAAAACAGGCCGCCGGAACAATATATATATATATATATATATATATATATATATATATATATATATATATATATATAGTGGCAAAATTTTGTATTATTTGAAAATGTAATTTATTAAACCGTGGAGGGTATAATCACTTTTTTCACATACCGTATTTCCTTATTAATAAAGGAAATATTTAACACTGGACGACGACAAGACGACGCGAGGACACACAAAGTGGGCCAACAAGTAAATTTAATCTAACTTTAAAGCTTTCATAAAGCCTATTAGCCCGAAGTGACGACCCCGCGGCGATCTTTTAACCGGATTCCTTTTTGAACGTGACGTCCTCGTAAGTTAAGGGATGTTCGGTTATTAGAGAGTTTCCACTCTTGTGTGCCTATAAACCGATCAGCAAACTTCGCAGTATCCTTGATATTAACTGCCAAGTAATTTATATACCGAATTTAATTCAGTTAAGTGCTTGTCTTGAAGTTATATCGGAATATTTGGTCGGACTTTCCCGGAGTTGAAACTATTTCCGAGAGAGTCCCGAACTTGATCCGTGCTAATAAATAAAATAAATAAAGAGGATTTTCGAGTGGCACACTTCCATTTAAAGGAATTGGTAAAAAATAAATAAATCCATGTACAAAGAATTAATAACTATTTTATAATGGTTAAAATTTCATCTTAACTTACTATGGTTAATTTTACCTTGTTTTTGCAAGCATTCACGTTTTGGGCAACGCAATATCATTTTCATTAGACAGTTCTCATATATCCTTCATATTAATAGCATACTATTCGTTGAATTTTTGGATTTTACTATATTCCGAGCCATCACAATTTTTCTTCCTTGCAAATTTTCTTCCCAAATCATGATTTTCTTTATCATTCTGTAGTTTGCTTATAAGAAACTCGGCATAAATTTAATTTTGATCTTGATTCATAGGTCATTGACTCTACGTCACTGCACTAGGTTCTTCTTATTCTTTCTCAGTCCATTGACGTCCACTCCTGGACATAAGCCTCTCCGATGGTCTTCCACTGAGATCTGTCTCTCGCCTTCTGGAGCCAGTCTTTTCCAGCAAACTGTCTTATATCATCTACCCATCTGCGTTGTGGCCTGCCACGATTTCGGTTCGTTTCTCGCGGTCGCCATTGCAGTAATTGACTCGTCCACCTATCGGGCTGCTGTCTAGCTATGTGCCCCGCCCATTGCCACTTTTGTCGTGATATACGTTCAGTGACGTCAACTACTTTGGTTCTTGATCTTATTACTTGATTTCGTATTTTATCCCGTAACGAGATTCCTAACATTTGTCTCTCCATGGAGCGTTGAGTGACTCGGAGCCTATTTGCGTTTTGTTTGGTTAGTGTTATCGTATACGAATCGTATTTTCGATTTAGCTTATAATTTTAAATCTTTTTTATTAAGGGTTTACTATAACAAAACTTTATAGTTTCTGAGATAATTAAGTTTAAAGAAAAAAAGTCACATTTTCAAGCATCAATTCAATCCTAAATAACGTTTTCAATTTTGTGACAAATATATTCAAATTTGGAATTTAGCAAGGTCAAGGACAAGTTAACATAATTTTTACCTAATATTTGCAATAAAAGCTACAGGGTGTTGAAGACATCGGCTCAAATTTAAACAAGTTTAAATGAATAAATATCTTTTTTTTTAAATGGTACCCCCTGTATATTTTCATGTTATTTAATAGAGTAATAAAAACCCTAAAAGTTTTGTTCAATATATCCTATACCTATTTATAATAGTTTTTGAGATATTTCAGTTTTTCTTATTTTCCATACTTTTTTACAGAAATAGTCTTCATTATCATAGTAGCCATGTAAAATAATAAAAAGAAACTACAGAGACAAACATAATGTGATTAAATATGATGAAATACATTATTCGTTGTATTACAACGGCAATAGTTTAATTAAACATAATGTGAAAAAATTAACACAACAATAACGACAAGGCAAACACATATTTACTTTTATATTAAATTCAAACAAAAAAATTACCTATTAAATACTGAGATTAATTATTTCTTTTTAATAAGTGTTCGAATAAACGACCCTCTTGTGCAATGCACAAATTTAGTCTTTTTTGCAGATTTTCTCTGACCCTGGACAAAATTAGTGGCGTTATTATTCTACAGGTATCCCTAATTCTGTTTCGCATATCTTCCAGTGTTGTTGGTGGATTAACATACACCTTATTTTTAATATAACCCCATAGGAAGAAATCTAATGGGGTGATGTCGCAAGACCTTGGTGGCCACTCAATGAAACCCCCACGTCCAATCCATTTTTGCGGATATCGTTGGTCCAAAAACGCACGAACTTCACGATAGTAATGCGGAGGCGCACCATCGTGCTGGAACCACATACTGTCGAGCTCATCCCTATCGAGACCTTGAAGCAGTTGGGGTAGTTCTTCTTGTAGAAAGTTCAGGTAACTATGACCATTTAGTGGTTCATTAAAAAAGTGGGGTCCAATAATTCGATTATGATGAATACCACACCAAACATTTAATGACCAGTGGTTTTGATGTTGCACCTCTCTAATCCAAAATGGGTTTTCTGTGGCATAATAATGCATGTTGCGTCTATTTACGGCACCGTTACTTCTAAAAGTAGCGTCATCACTAAACATTACCTTGCATAATAAATTTGGATTTAATTGAATCTCCGCATTTATTGTACGACAAAAGTTTACACGACTTTCAAAATCCTGTCCATGCAATTCTTGGTGTAATTCCATGTGATATGGATGATACCTATATTTCTTGGTAGTACGACTAGCGGTGGATTGTGATGTTTCACATAATGCTGCTAACTGACGGCTACCAATATAAGGATTTTCCTGAACATTTAACAATACTTGTAGTTCTTTTTCTTCATTAGTTACTGGTTTGTTGACCACTTTACGTTTTGGATAATCAACAGTACCAGAAGAATCAAATCTTTGCATTAAGTTTTGAAAAGTATGGGTATTAGGCTGGCGTCGATCAGGATACTTCATTTTGTAAATTCTTTGAGCAAGAAGGCAATTTTTTTGAGCCTCTCCTATTGTATAAACCATATCTATTAACTCATTCTTTGGAAAATTCATTTTACAATATAAGATGAATGCAAAAAAAAACCAAACTACACTACATAAAAACCAAAAGAAGCGATTGCGGTTATAAATTTGACACACAGAAAAATGTTCTTTTACATTGTTTTTGCCATGGCTACTATGATAATGAAGACTCTTTCTGTAAAAAAGTATGGAAAATAAGAAAAACTGAAATATCTCAAAAACTATTATAAATAGGTATAGGATATATTGAACAAAACTTTTAGGGTTTTTATTACTCTATTAAATAACATGAAAATATACAGGGTGTACCATTTAAAAAAAAAAGATATTTATTCATTTAAACTTGTTCAAATTTGAGCCGATGTGTTCAACATCCTGTAGCTTTTATTGCAAACATTAGGTAAAAATTATGTTAACTTGTCCTTGGTCTTGCTAAATTCCAAATTTGAATATATTTGTCACAAAATTGAAAACGTTATTTAGGATTGAATTGATCCTCGAAAATGTGACTTTTTTTCTTTAAACTTAATTATCTCAGAAACTATAAAGTTTTGTTATAGTAAACCCTTAATAAAAAAGATTTAAAATTATAAGCTAAATCGAAAATACGATTCGTATATAGGGAGTTCTATTTAAAAAAATACAACTTTATGCTGTCCTAGTTTTTTGGCTCACCCTGTAGAGTCCTAAATATTTTTAAAATCTGCGTAAAAATAAACCGTATCAAACAATAAATATAGTTTCTTTGTAAATTTCACCGAAAAGGCACAAACCTACTTCATCCAATCGTTGACTCACCCTGTACAACTCTCGGAAGTGTTACTGTCAATGTATATAACTAAAAATAAGGTCACCAAAGCTTGATTTCAAATAACTTCTGACGACTTTTATTTATTTGGCTCGCCAACGCGAAATCCCCCCCCAAAAATAGCTATTACTTTGTTGCAGGAAATTACCAAACGGTTATTTTAATTCGCTTTTCAATTTCCCGCAAACTTTTTTCAATTTTCCGATCCATTTCGCGTCCATTGTTTCGTTACAACGTTGTTTTACGGTGGAACAAATTCGAAATAAAATTAAAACGATGGCGACGTGGCGCGGTCCCGCGACCGTATTACATCGGTCCCTTGGAAGGAATCGTGAAGTGCCATCGTTTTTAGACGACGCAAGTTCTTTTATTTTCACGGGAAGTAATGAAAAACGAAGGAGTAATCAAAGGTTTTTTAGTGTAATTTTTCTTCCTTTAATCAGCGCTTTTTACGATAGATCTTGCAACTAGCAAAGAATTTTCAAATGCAGGTCATATACAGTCGTGGTCTTATAAATACCACACATTAGTTCTTTTTGTGAACAGAATACGAGGATGGTTCGATAAGTTCTCGGCCTGATAAAGAAAACAAAAGATTTTTGAAAATGTTTTTATTTATTTTTCAACAAAGTCCCCTTGTACTTAAATACATTTAGACTAACGATGTTCTAACATTTTAATACCGGTAGTATAATGCGATTTGTCCAACTCTGCAAAATAAGCGGTTGTCGCTGCTCTGATCTCGTTATTTGAAGGTAATTTTCGTCCAGCGAACCACTTTTTCAAGTTTGGGAAGAGAAAGTAGTCGCTGGGAGCCAAATCCAGCGAATATGGCGCGTGTGGAAGCACTTCGAAACGTAGGTCATGGATTTCTGCAGCAACAACCATAGATTTGTGTGCAGGCGCGTTATCTTGATGAAAGAGCACTTTTTTTTGGTAAGATTTGGACGTTCAGCCTTAAGCGCGTGCTGCAAATGATCCAGTAGTGAAGCGTAATACTCCCCGGTGCCTTGTTCTAAATAGTCTATAAGCACCATGCCATGTCAATCCCAAAAACTGTTGCCATGACTTTTCCTGCAGACGGAACCGTTTTTGCTTTTTATGGCCCACTTTCTCCTGCCCCCACCCACTGTTTAGACTTTGTCCCTGGCGTTTAATGGTGAATCCATGTTTCATCTACATTTATAAAACGTCGAAGAAACTCGGCAAGATTGCGTCTGAATAAGTCTAAACACTCTTGCGAAGTGTTCATTCCAAGGTGTTTTGGGTCGACTGTTAACAATCGCGGCACCCATAGGGCAGAAAGCTTTTTCATGCCAAGAACATCATGTAAAATTTATTGGACACGATCTATCGAGATGTTTGCTATACCAGCAAGCTCTCGTACTTTCAGTCGGCGATCATGAAGTATGACATTGTGAATTTTTATGACAATTTTGTCAGTTGTAGTGGTTTTTGGGCGTCCCGAGCGCTCATCATCTTAAATTGATGTACGACCACGATTAAATTCAGCAGCCCATTTTTTTACTGTCGAAAACGAAGTAGAAGAATCTCTTAAAGTAGAATCTAACTCATTTTTAATGTCCGTAGGAGTTAAGCCCTTTAAAACAAAGTACTTTAAAACCGCTCGGACTTCAATTTTATCCATGTTTCACAAAATATCGAACCTTATGTGTTCACTCGATCGCCACAAACAAGCACTGAACGCAAACATCTGAAACTTTGCAGGTCGTCATCTCAAGGTTAATATTTACAAAATATCATAGTTATTTGATCCTACTAGCACCCTCTCTGTTTCAGGCCGAGAACTTATCGAATTATCCTCGTATATTATAAAATAAATGAACAAATTATTGCTTTTGTGTTGATTTTTAAGTGACTTAATTTAATTATACATAAATAATTAAAACATGTTTTGTAATTTTGACAGAATGTAATAAATTAATCGATTGGTCTTATAAATAGCACACTTTAAAAAAGAAACAGCTAAAATTTAGTTTTTTTACTATTTTAGTTGTCTATTTTGCTGGAAGGTAACTTCATTTGTCGGATGAGACATATTGTCCGCAGTTTCATCTAATTGTGTTTTAAAATATCTAGATACATTTATTTATTCACATTTGCTACTATTCTGTGAATATAATCCAGCTTATAAGCCGTCATATATTCGTAAAACTTGAATTAAGCCCCCCCCCCCCTCCCCCGTGCTTTACAGTATGAACGAAATCTGCTTGAAGAGATCAAACTTTTTAAAAAAATATGAAGGCTGAGCAGAAGAAAATTTGATGAAAGTCATTTGTTTTAAATGATTGAATGTTTTAAAAATTAAATCGCCCAGATATCGTCCATTGTGGTGACGATGCTCTTCCAGTGTTGATTGGAAATTTGGAAAAACTTTCATTTGCGGAGAGATTGCTTTGGTTTCTTAACGAATATTCGCTTTCAACTCGGATTGGCATAAAATGTGCTGTTTAAGTAGCCTCATAAAAAGAAGTCCACTAAAGTTAAGTCAGGGCTCCTTGGAGGGCAAGCAATCACCTTCCTATGAAATCAATTTTTGTGGAATCATTTCTCGCAGAACGTCCATGGTCAAGTTACATGTACGTCCTACTGAAACCAGGCGTTGTTATTGTATCCACGCAATTCTCACAGTTTCAGACACAGAAAACCATTCAACATGGCTATGTAACTGTAACTGCACAGCCTTTGCCATCTTTAAAAAAATATGGACCGATGATTCCGATGATCTGCAACTCCGGCTCAAACGGTCACTTTTGGGAAGTGCAACAGCTTTTGATGTTTCAGTCGTGGATTCTCTGGGTCCCAGTAGCGGCATTTTTGCTGATTTACAAACCCATTTATATAAAAATGGGCTCCATCTGAGAAGATGACGTTGTTGAGGTTAGGGATCTTTCTAACATTTCAATTGCAAAATTAGATCTGAAAACAAAGTCGGATTCTCTCAAATCTTATAAAGGGTGTTTTTTATAGAGGTATAGAACTTTTAAATGGAATAAAACAAAGATGAATTTTTTAAATTGACATGAAATTTACTTTATTCGAAAGATAACTTTCTGGAATTATAATTTAAATATGACTTCTGGCATATGACCGCCACGGCTGGCTCGGACGTAGTCTAATCTGGAGGTCCAATTTTCGATGACTTTTTCCAACATTTGTGGCTGTATATCGGCAATAACGCGACGAATGTTGTCCTCCAAGTGATCAATCGTTTCGGGCTTATCGGCGTAGACTAGCGATTTCACATATCCCCCACAGAAAATAGTCTAGCGGCGTTAAGTCGCACGATCTTGGAGGCCAATTCACGGGTCCGAAACGTGAAACTATGCAGTTACCAAACGTTTCCTTCAATAAATCAATTGTGGCACGAGCTGGGTGACATGTTGCGCCGTCTTGTTGAAACCACGGCTCCTGCACATCATGGTTGTTCAATTGATGAACGAAAAAGTCAGTAATCATGGTTCTATAGCGGTCACCATTGACTGTAACGTTCTGACCAGCATCGTTTTTAAAGAAGTACGGACCAATGATTGCACCAGCCCATAAAGCACACCAAACAGTCAGTTTTTCTGGATGTAACGGTGTCTCAACATACACTTGAGGATTATCATCACTCCAAATACGGCAGATTTGTTTATTGACGTATCCATTCAAACAAAAGTGAGCTTCATCGCTAAACAAAATTCGCTCATGAAAATCGGGATCAACGGCAATCTTGTTTTGGGCCCATTCACCAAATCTACGCCTTGCTAGGTGATCGTGTGGCTTCAATTCTTGCACGAGTTGGATTTTGTAAGCACGGAAACCAAGATCTTTCCGCAAAATCTTCCATAAAGTGAATGGACACATATCCAATTCCTGTGCACGATGGCGGATAGATTGATTCGTGTCTTCCTCTACGCTACGCTCTACAACAGCAATGACTTCTTCTGTACGCACTGCACGACGTCTCTGTGGATGTGTATTATCATTTAGAGTAAACGTGGTGCGAAAACGTTCCATAGTTAATCGAATTAATTGCTCTGATGGACGATTATGTTGACCGTAAAATGGACGTAGTGCGTGATACGTATTTCGAACAGAACCGTGATTTTCAAAATAAATTTGCACAATCTGGAAGCGTTGTTCAGGCGTCAGTCTATTCATGTTGAAATGCCAAACCAAACTAAACATAAATCACTTGACAGCTGACAAAATGGCCGCCAGTTAAAAAAGTGTTGCCAACTTAAAGTTCTATACCTCTATAAAAACACCCTTTACAAGCTGAATTTTTTAAGGGTGTTTTTTTTTTTTAAAACTTGTTTTTTTTTATGATAACTTTTATTATGGATATCTTTAGGCCACTACCCTCAGTTCATAATTATTTCACAGGCCCACAAAAAAGTGTCCTGAGCTAGAAACGATACCCATCATTTCCTATGGAATTTTGAATCGCTCATCACTAACCTGAAGACCATTTTATCGTGCTGTCCCTAGTTTTCACATAATCTCACAATTTTCGTTTTTGAGAAAACATTTTTTGTAATTACATGATTTTTTTAAATTAAAAATAAGCAAGATGTATAGATAGTCGTGTTTTGTGTCTATTTATTTCATGACTGCAGGTAAGTTACTGAATATTACTGTAATATTAAACAAGTTAAAGGCAGCAGCAACTTTGGAACATTTTTTTACATCGTAGGTGTTGTTTAATAAAATAAACGTGTCATAATTACAATAAAATTTCAGATGATAAGTGTATTTCATTACAATTAAAAGCTACTTGAAGTAGCGAGTTTTTTTATTTTCAAAACTTCTTTTTATCAGCGCTCTTGTTCTTATTGTTTATTTGATGGCACATCTCTTTTGCTTTTTCAAGAATACTCGGTCATATTATTGATATCTCACCTTCCTTGATATCTTTTATATCCTGATGTTATCTTTCACCTTGCTTTTCACTGCAGTCGCCCAGTTGAAAATCCAAAAAGTACAGTTTTACACTCATTAAGCAACCTAATCTTTCATAATTCTCAACTAATGCATCTACCAAATTGCTTGGAATTTTTACTATTTTCAGTCCCTAAAAATTTTTTCCCAAGTATGGTTGTTGTAATCTCTACAAATTTAATTTTTTTCTAGCAACATTCTGATATTATCGTGTTCTTCTTTTATCGTTGCGATAGAGTGCCCGACTGAAACTGAAGCGTAAACATTCGAGTTTTGAAGGAAAATTGCTTCTAAGCTCCGAGTAGATGAGTCAGTGAAAAGTCTCTATTCTTCATTTATATAAGAACTCTTGCATTGAACCCTCAATGTTATAGTAGTAAACTTATAAAGATTTTTTATAGACAGAAAAATACTTACGAAAACTTTTATCCTAAAAAGAAGTAGTTACTTCTTTGGATAGCAATTTTTCTTTAATATTGCTGCTAGATATTCTGACTTGCCGTTTGGAAATCCAAGAACTTTTATAAAATCATTCAGGTCGTCCTGTACAACCGTTTTAGGTTCCTTTGATTCCTTATCATTCGTTAAAGAGTTATCATCAGTTTCTTTTACATCTACCTCATCATCACTCGCACAATCATCTTCATTTTCTTTCACGAGGAAAATAGTTTTTAGGGATAATTACAGATTTTTCTTTAGATGAAACTTGAGCATAATATATTTTGGGCCGCGTTCTTCTATTGAAACTAGAACAATTATCTGTTTTGCAAAAATAACAGTCAGCTTTTTAGTGATAAAGAACAAATTTCACAATATTGCGTAATTTAAGAGAGTAACTGTAAAGTTGAAGTTCGAAAGAACATGAATATCGGCATTTTCATTATTTTGCCTGCACTTATTGAATTTAAGAAATAGTTGTCTTAATAAATTCGGCACAAAACACGTTAAACTATACTTCTTTCCTATTTAAAAAAAATGACGTCACTCAAAAAAATTATTTTTTTCTCAAAATCGATAATTTTGAGGTTATCTGAGAACTAGGTATAACACGATAAAACGGTCTTCAGATGTGTGATCAACAGGTCAGAATTGATGGTGGGTCTCGTTTCTAGCTCAAGACTCTTTTTTTTTGTAGGTCTGCGTTTGGAATGTCAAAAAAAACAACCAAAATTTTTAACTTTACATTGCATTATCTCACTTGGTTTATCATTGTAAAAAAATCATTACCGATGGAATATTTTTACGCGTAATTTCAAAGAATGGGACTCTCAGTTAATCATGCGACTATACATTAGACTTCTGTACCAATGTTATCTAAAATGATGACATGTTTTAGGATTATAAGGAGGGGGTTATTTTTCATGTGGAATTGCAATGAGTCAATTTAAAACTCCGAATAAAAAATTTTCCATGTTTTTTTTTAATACTTTCATGTGGAAACACACACTGAATTACCCATTATAATAAGTCAGCTTCCATTTCCGAAAAAAAAGGTAATTTAATGTTGAAAAGTACTGAGAAATGCCGTATATCTCGTGGGGGACCGTAAAATAAAAGTGATAAAAACTGTTCCGCTGATGTTTAATGTTTATGATATGGCGTAGCGTCGACGGGACGGCGCAACGCTTCGCATCGATCAAAATAAAATTAAACGGCGAATCGAAGAAAATTGCCGTCATCTGTTGGCAATAGAAAAAAAATTTCAACCATTTCCATATCTCTATATATTTTCATGTATTTAAAAAACTATTAAAAACTTAAATTTCTCTCATTTTTTTTCCTTTTTACGATATATTGCTCGTTCTCTTTCTCTGGACATGAATTCTTTGTAACTTTTCGGGTGATGTTTTTTGATTTTTTTTATTTATTTATTTAATTAAACAATATACACTATAGAGTGATACGTTTTAAATGGCATGACAATAATAGAATAAAAAAAACTACAAAAAACTATATTATATAAAAATAATTGTTTTAATCCTTGGGAATGAGTCCTTGAAAATATCACAGTCCATGTAGTAGAATCGGTTGTAGTCAACCATTTAGCTGTTTATGAAGACGGACTGGCTGTAGTTGGTAAGATGGTGATTTTCGTGAAATAATTGTTGCAGCCTAGTTTGCCTAACATTGATTTTAAGGAATATCAACCAACGAAATTGTCCAGATCAGCTTATAAATGATTTTGATCGGAGCTAAATAAAATTATAGATCATCGGCGTATAATATGACGTAAAAGGAGAGGAAACAGGACGTGAGGTCATTGATAAATAGAAGAAATAGGACCGGCCCTATGTAAGGACCCTGCGGAGTACCAGAAAGGACCCTTTGCCTCGCCCTCCCCCCTCCACACGCTGACATCGATTGCTGAGATAAGACTTGGTCCTATTTAGATAATTCCAGTTTCAGACAACTTTCTGAGTAGCAGTAGATGGTGAACACTGTCAGACGCCTTAGACAAATTAGTGTGATATCCTTGTTCAACGGATCTGACTACAAAATTCTAATAAATGGCAGGATTAGTTGCAGTGGAACATCGTTGGTAAAATCCGTGCTGTTCAGGATTAATGTATCACATGTAGGTATTAAAGATTTCATCGGACAGGATGGACTCGAGAAGTTTGGGGATGGTTGATAAAATTGAAATTTCAGGGTGGTTAATAGGTATGAGATAGGAAAATTTCTATGCGTTGGAATATTGTTTGAAGTGGTGATGCAAATGAAGCATGCTCGGCTTGTTTAGTATTATAATAGAAATACCGTCAGGTTTTAATTTTGTTGATATTTCCTCGAAATGACTCGAGAGGCAGAGGAAAAGGAACACCGAAAAATAATTTATAGATTAGGTGATTTTGCTGTACAATTTTTTAAAATTTGGAATTACAGTAGGAAATGGGATTGGATGATGGTATGGATTTCCTGTGATTTTAAGCGATTTTTGACCCTTAGAGGTACCATATAGGATCCTCCATTTTAATTTGGAAGTGTTGATCAGCGGCGTCGAAAACCCGGTAGTAAATCGTATTGAGCGAAATTTAATCTATATGCGATCACTAGTGTGGATTTCCCGTAAATTTTAGTTTTTTTTTGACCATTATGGTCGCCATATTGGATTTGTTATATGGAATTTCGCAAATAAACTGTAATAAATTCAATAATCCGTCAAATAGGAATATTTTAAGACTTTATTCGATGAAATATATCTGAAAACTGTTTTTTGCAAAGATTCTTTTGCAAGATTTTGCTCAATTCTAACCACCACAATGGATAGCCATTTTGAATCTTCCGAAGGAGCCACTCATTGTTTGAAAGAACGATTCCTAGCGAATTTTTCGAGCCCTCTGTTTTTGTGGGTCCTTCCATATACATGATGGTCCAATGTGGCATATATATATATATATATATATATATATATATATATATATATATATATATATACATATATATATATATATATATATATATATATATATATATATATATATATATACATATATATATATATATATATATATATATATATATATACATACATACATACATACATACATACATACATACATACATACATACAGTAAAATAAGAAATTCTGTCTATGCAGACAAAGACCGTTGACAAATATTACTGTCATGCTAAAAAGTGCGGAGAATTCCAAAGAACATGGAAAAACTCCGGGTCAAAATGACAACGCTGTTTTGTTCTAGTGTGGGACTCAGCAGACCATTGCATTCGGTACAAACCATCATCTCGCATCTGTGTACCGAATTACCGATATTTTCTAAGCGAGTAACGAGACGAACCACACGTGAAAATGCCAAATGAGATTTTGGCGAAACGTCGTGAAAACGATCTTTTGAACGAACGGTTTGAAATCATGAATAACCAACCATTCGTTCCTCCCCGGATACAGACAGTTCAAAAAGATTCGAAACGTCCTGTAGTAATATAATATATCGATGGCGGCTACGAAGAAAATTACTCAACGGAAGTGCGGCCAAAAAACTCCCTTCGTGAAAATTGCGGCGAAAAAATCCCTTCTTCTCAGTGCTGTGTAAATACTCACACCACAGTAAGATTCGTCTCTCATTGTGTGGGAGATATTATTTTCATGTTACCTATTTAGGGAGGATTTTCTTCGCCACACAATTTTTTAGAGGAATTTTTTACACTGACGCTTACTTTGCCGGCATTAAAAATCCCTCTAAAAAATTGTGCGGCGAGAAAAAATCCTCCTTAAATAGGCATCGTGAAAATAATCACTCCCAGATAATGACCCTAATGATCGACAAATCTTACTGTTGCACTGAGAAGAAGGGACTTTTTTCACCGCAATTTCAACGAAAGGATTTTCTTCGCCTCACTTTTTTCGTAGCCACTATCGATATATAATAAGTATCACTTTATACATTTCGTTTTAATATAAAAATGTACCATATATCCAAGAATATAAGCAACTAAATATGTTCGAGCCATGTCCAGAAAGTAAGTGTACTGAATTTTTGTAGGCTACTAAAATTTTTATTTAAAAAAAAAATTACATGGTTACATTAGTACATATGTAAGTTATTTTTCGACATAGTCGCCATTCTTCTCAATGCAGGTGATGAAGCGGGGTATCAACTTTTTGATGCCTTCCTCGAAGTAGTTTCCCGCCAACTCCTTCGTCCACTTCTCCACCTCCGCCTTCACCTTCTCGTCAGTTGGAAACCTTTTTCCACCCATGTGCAGCTTCAGGGAGGTGAAGAGATAGTAATCTGAAGGTTCCAGGTCAGGAAAATGCGAGGGATGGTTTAGGACATCCCATTTAAACGAGGCGAGCAGTTCATTCGTGGCGTTGGCCGTGTGTGGTCTGGCATTATCGTGCAGCAGGCAGACTACCTTTGTCAGCATGCCTCTCCTCTTGTTCTGAATCGCTTTCTGCAAATTTTTTAGGGTCTCACAGTAACTTGCAGAGTTTAGGGTCTCCCCTTGACGCAAATATTCAATCAAAATTATGTCTTGACAGTCCCAAAATATGGATGCGATGATTTTCTTGACTGAAATTGTGGTTTTGAACTTTTTGGCGGAGGGTGAAGAGGTGTGACGCCACTATTGAGAATGCCTTTGGTTTCAGGCGTGTAATATGCAACCCAAGTTTCATCTCCAGTAACAATGGAGCGGAGAAATTCATCTCCATCAACTTGTGTTGGTCTGTCAGCTGTTTTGGGACTCACCTCGCAGACAGTTTCCGATATCCGAAGGTTTCTGTAACGGTTTCGTGTAGTAAAGATCTGGAGATTTGCAGAAACATCGTAGAAAGTTCATCCACAGTCAATCTGCGATCGTCACGGAGCGCATTTTCGATTGTTTCGACAATTGAAGGTCTTCCGGTACTCTGATCGTCATGCACAGACGTACGACCGTTTTTAAACTCGCGACACCACTTGTACACACTCGTACGATTCATAGCTGTATCACCATATGCAGTTTTCACCTCATTATAAACCTCAACCGAAGTTTTTCTCTTGCAAACGAGATGGCGGATGATGCGCATATTTCGCACTTGATGGGAGATTGGATCGATATTTTTCACGAAACATGCTGTCGCGTTGACAGTTCTCAACGTACTCATCTTGAATCGGTCTCATAGTGGAGGGGAGGAGTCAGGCTAGACGGCAGTGTAGCCAACATGTCGAAAAAAAAAATCCCTCCGACCATGAGAGCCTCAGTACACTTACTTTCTGGACATGCCTCGTGTATATATATATATATATATATATATATATATATATATATATATATATATATATATATATATATAGAGAGAGAGAGAGAGAGAGTTATATGTTTATGTTCAGAATTATTTTGAGTCAAAAATAATTTCGACAGAATAAAACTTTGTAAGAAATATCTGAACTTAAAGATTGGCATTTATTTCTAAAAAGGTTTTAGATACGCTTTATTTATCATAAGTATCTATAGGGAAAAAGTAATAAAAAAAACTTCTTGTGATATTTAATGTTTTTCACATGACAAGACGTCGCTTCGCATGGCGTCGATGAAAATAAAATTAAAGCCGGAAAAGAGAATTGTTGGAATTCAACGTCGGAAAGTGAAAGAATTTATTCGGCGAACTTCATTTCGTAAAAATATGTTGAATTTTCTATATTTTTTTCCGTTATATATACATTTTCTATGAATATAAAGGAACGTTGGGAAATTTAAGTTATTCATTTATTTATTTTTTGCTGTTGTGCGGTAGAAATTTTAATCATTTAATGTAGCGTTTTTTTGACGCATTAATCTAATTCAACTCAAGGTTTTTGATTTAAAATTGCATTTTTTGAGTTGCTATGTTATAATCAGGAATGAGACTGTAAGTTAAAGAAGTTTCAGCAAAATCATCTATTCATAAACAAATTTATAGGAAACTGCCACGGGCCCAAAGTAACGCTAGTATTAGAGAGCTATGGAAAACACCCTATTATCCGGACAGAACCCTCTCAGCTATAGCTAATATAGCTAATGCCGTTGTACAGTCAAGTAAGGTTATTCTTATTAAAAAGAAAGGCGAAAGGGCCACCAACATTGACAGCTACAGTCCTATTAGCCTACTTTCCAATCTGGGGAAGATAATAGAGCGTATAATTCTGAACCGCATAACTAACTTTATAACAGAGAGGAATATTCTGCCTCCGGAACAGTTTGGCTTCAGGAGCTGCCATAGCAGCGTCCAGCAGACCACCAGGCTGGCGTCGATGATAACCCGGGGGTTCAACCGGAGATTCCATACGGGTGCAATTTTTTTTGATATAAGCAAGGCCTTTGATAAGGTGTGGCACAACTGACTGATTATCAAAATTATAAGGTTAGGAATTCCAAGTTGCCTTGTGAAACTAGTCTCAAGTTTTCTAGAAGGGAGAACTTTCGTAGTATCGTCAGATGACGCAACGTCAGAAACAAAGCATGTTAGAGCGGGCGTGCCACAGGGTTCACCTCTGTCACCGACCCTATTCAACTTATATATGGCAGATCTTCCGACAGACAATTTTGGTAAGCTGTTTCTGTTCGCTGACGATATTGCGTTTGCGACCTCTTCCGGATCATTACATTATGTCGTGTTGAGATTGCAGCGGCATATCAACAAACTTGAGAGATGGATGACTGGAAAATCAAAATTAATCCAAATAAGACTCAAGCAGTCATTTTTTCAAAAAAACGTTTTAACAATCCGGACAATCGGTTGTCCATCTCGAACGTGCGCATTCCCTGGCGGGATAGCGCGAAGTACTTGAGGCTAGTTTTTGATAAATGACTGAATTGGCTACTAAATACAAATTATATTTTATCGAAGGCCAAAACGTCATGGTTGGCTCTCTATTCGCTCTTACATCGAAATAACAAGTTAAATTTGAAGAGCAAACTTACCATCTACAAGTTATTCATACGTTGGATCCTGTCATTTGGTGCTCCAACTTGGATCACCACTGGCAGGTTTCGATTTAGACGAATAGAGAGCTTCCAAAACAAGGGTTTACGCATGATCTGTGGAGCCCCATACTATGTCAGGAACACGATAATTCACAGAGATTTAAATTGTGTTACTTTCAGCACTTTTATACATTTTTATATATGAAAGTATCGCCAAATACTTCGATCGAGCTAAACACTCGACCAACCCACTTATCTCAGACTCATACACACTCACCAAAACACCACGCCAACGATACCCCTACGTCAGAGATTGGCTTCTCGACCATTAAGCCGGGTCACTTTCAAATTTAACTGGCTTAAAAGCCAAATTTAGTTCTCAGTCTCATACTGTTCTAAGTCCATAACTATAAAGCATACAAGTCTATAGGTACGAAACCTGACTTAATATTCCACAGATGATCCAATGTATATATGTATATATGTAATCGAAGGTTTTTGGGCATCCCGTATACGTGCTGAGTCTCTCTCAGGACTGTAAGGCAGCTGACGTTTCGGTGAAATCTCATTCACCTATACCTATAATTAAAATTAAAGGTAAATAAATCAAACAATTACAAATAAAATAAATTAGCAAAAGAAAAAACATGAGCATAAACGACTCGATAACAAATCAAAAATTCCAGTTCAGTTAGTAAAAAATAATTTTAAGTGTATTAGTGTTCGGTGCAAGTTGTGATTTGAGAATCTTATCAAGATTATATTTAAACGATCTCTCGATTCACCAGTCAAAGGGATACCAAAAGCTCTATTTATGTAACTATTCAAAGCAGTAATTTTATGTGATCTAAGATGGAATGAAGAATTGTCAATTATAATTCCTGAGATGGTTTCCTAAAAATGTCAAATACATGCTCAGATTGATATTCTGTATAGAAAGATCCAAAAAATTAATTCATTTATCTGTTTTTAACTCCAAGGTAAACTTAATCTTTGCATGTATCGAATTAACAAAATTCAGAAGAGTCCTCAACTGCAGTTCTTTGCCCAACCACATCAACATGTCATCCACATGTCATCCACATATCTATAGTAATAATCAATATAATAGGTAAAGAAATTGTTAACCAGAATAAAGTTATTTTCGAAATAGTCCATAAATATGTAGGTCAGCAAGGGCGACAATGGAGAACCCATAGCTAGTCCGTCTTCTTGACAATAGGTTTTATCATTAAAATTAAAGAAATTCTGTCTCATACAAACTCCCAAAAGAGCAATCAGCTCCATAATCTCGTCATCTGATAAAGAACTGTCTTTAAGTATGTTTTTAACAATTTGGACACACAATAGCATTAAAAGGTATAGTTCTATCTGTAATTTCTCCTCAATTTCCTTGTGTCTTTTTGTGTGATAGAGTTTATGCGCTATGATGCAATACGGAACCACTACTTGGCAATATTAGATATTCTAAGAAAGATATACTTGAATTGGAAAATAACATTAAAAATTTATCATCGTAT
The DNA here is from genome assembly GCA_034092305.1 of Diaprepes abbreviatus. Taxonomy (NCBI): domain Eukaryota; kingdom Metazoa; phylum Arthropoda; class Insecta; order Coleoptera; family Curculionidae; genus Diaprepes; species Diaprepes abbreviatus. The sequence continues at coordinate 13,325,918 of JASJET010000054.1, forward strand.
AACATTTATTTTCAAGTATTTAGATACAACAAATTATGAATTACAAATACGAAAATATGAAAAAGTTACCCTTTCTAATAGTCTTTACACTTTTTAACGGCTCGTAATCATCTTAATATCGAGAGAGTTGCCACTAGAATATCTCAGTATTGTTTCGCATTAAGAATTATTTCGGAGAGAGTTGGAATCGATGCAGCTCTGTCAGCTTACCATGCATTTGTACAGTCCAGACTCAGATATGGTTTGATATTTTGGGGCAATTCCTGTGATATTAATAGAATTTTGATTCTGCAAAAAAGATGTTTACGATGTATTTTTGCAATGAAACAACAAGACAGTTGTAGAACTATGTTTATTAGTAAGAATATTTTGACGGTTATAGGTATGTACATTTTGGATTCGGTGATGTTTATTGTTGATAACAGGGATCTTTTTGAGGGTGCATCTATTAAACATGACTACATTACTAGAAATAAAACAAATCTGCTTTTTGATAAATATAACTTTAGTTTTTTGCAGAAAAATGTCGAGTTTTCTATAATAAAAGTTTTTAATTCTTTACCTGAAAATGTACATTTACTACCGAAAAATAGATTAAAGTGTGTCCTGAAAATCTTTTTATGTAAAAAAGCCTTCTATACATTGGAAGAGTTTTATGAGTGTGATAAAGGCAGTATTGTCTCGAATTAAAATTTCTGTTGTTGGCTGTATTATTGAAATTTAAATGTGTACTTGTTATTTAATTTTTGTCTCATTTATAATATTGCCCTTTATCTTAAGTTTTAGTTGTTTTATTTTTACTACATTAACTTGATAGAATTATTCAAGAAAGATATTTAAAACTGTATAATTATTGTTGAGGTTTATTCTTTTTAATTTTTTTTTCTTTTTTTATTTACAGCTGAGAATGAACTATAATTTTTATTATGCTGTTTATTACAGTAATGATATTTTTTGACATTGTTCCATGCCTTTATGGGTTTTTTTGTAAGTAATACTTATTGGAATAAATAAAGACTTATCTATCTATCTATCTATCTATACTTTTTACAAGTCTCTTACAGTAGTCGGCTCAAATTTTCTCCCATTCTTCTTGGATTCGATCTCATAATATGTTTTACGAAGACGATTGTAGAATCAGTTATTTAGTAGAGCAAATTTAAATTGTGACCACAAATTTTTGGTCGAGTTTAGGTCAGGACGTTGTGGTGGTCACTGTAATACCAAGAAGTTCTGAGAAGTAAGTCAGTTCTTTACTATTTTGGCTGTGTGCTTTGGATTATTTTTCCTGCTGGAAGATAACTTCATTTTTCGAGTGAGGATATTATCCACAGTTTAATTCAAATTGTGTTTTAAAACATGTAAATACATTTCTTTATTAACTTTCCTATTATTCTGTGAATAGAACCCAAGGAACTTGGAAGAGATAGGAAAACTACAAAAATAGGCTAAATGCGTAAAAAAGTGTTCTACCATGCAGAAAATAAATGTCATAAATTGACATCGACTGGCTATGTGGAGCAAGCGCAAAAAGAAATTTCGTAGTAAATTTGTTGCATGAAGTTAGCAATGTGAGAACGGGAAACCAGGGCTGGGGTTGCGACACGATCGGCGTCCCGGCGTATTCTTTATGTTTAATGCGGTTGTTTGCCATCGTCCTCGACGCTTATTTTCTTTGTTGTGTGGTGCAGTATCATTAGTTAAATTTCGGAATTTATATTTGTGTATGTTGTCAAGACATTTGTATAGATTTTAATTTATAACATTGTATCAGTGTATGGTATTGTTTTGAAAATCGCGTGGTTCGATCCCGGAAATTCATTATTTTCGGTAAGTACCTACGTTTTTTGTATTACATCAATATGTAAGATTATACTGAAGATCTTTTAATAGATCGACGATTTTAAAGTTTTGTTTGCGCTAGTGTGTAGTTTTATCATTTTTTTTTTCATTTCATTTTTTTTTTTTGATCAGAAATTAATTATTTTAAAGTTTCGAACGTACATGGAAAACACTTTACTTAATAATAGCATAAAAGAGGAGTAACATATAGTTAATCCCTATGGCCAGATCCTTTTTAACATTGTAGATAAGATAAGATTTTATTTAGAATTATGTTTAAATTTCTTTTAAGGCAGTGTTTATTTAATTAGTCGTTTTATAACCTGAATTTTAAATTGTAATTTTTCAATATAACAACATAAATAAGAGGTTTCTCAAATCCAGTCCTGTCCCTTGAGCTACTGCGCAAGTGCAGCATAGCCACATTGAGGGGAGTACAGAGTTACATGAGGAACCAAATTTAGTTTAGGGTATTCTCCTTCCTTTTACCCCTTCCAACTTCCTTGATAGAACCCAGCTTATAAGCCGTCATACATCCCCAAAGATTAATATTGTCGCATCTCATGTCTTTACAGTGTAACTGAGATATGCTTAACAAGATTTAACTTTGTAAGAAAATATGAAGGCTATCCGTTAACTCGTTATAATCTGCAGATTTGAATATCTTTAAAAAATGTAAAATCTTACTAATGATCAGCTGATTACAGTGTTGCCACTAGCTATTTCATTAATTTAGTTCGCATACTGAAAGTTTGGATCGAGCTTGTATAGAAAAGGAACTAACTATAAATCAAGTTGCCAGAGCAAATGAATAATTGCTGCATTTTGTTTGTCCATGGCATTCTGCCATCGACGTCTAGCAGTAATTTGTAATTTTACTCGTAGACGTCGCAATTTCTCTCGATTTCTTGTTAACGTGTCAACAAAAGTTGTTCTGTTGGATTTAAGGGCGTATTTGCTTTTGCTTTTAAATTCTGGAGTTGTCTTAACGTCATTTTCTTGAAAATAAAAGTTTATGTATTGTGGTGATATAACCATTGTGCAATTTATTTCGTTGCACATATTTGCCTTATTTTGCCTTTTGTTTCTTAATATCTAGCCAAGCTGTAAAACCATGCTTGTTTTGGCTGTTTATTTGGTATGTCCAACACACAGGGCTTTAAATTACCCCGCGTTGAGCATTGACAGTCAGTTCTTTGATATTTATGAAGTCTATCAGCACTGTTAAGTTCCTTTTGATTTTTTTAAATAAAAAATCATTGATTTAATTAAAAAAATTAAGATTCTTTTCTTTTTTTTTGAGATTTTCACTTAAATACTAATAAGGAGCAAGTCGAGAGGATAGCTCTGGTCCTCTCTCCATACTCCATATACCAGTTGGTAGACGGTAGGTGTAATATCCTGTTGACATACCTTGAAATTTATGGTTCATATATCAGTTATTTTCTGCTAATGTTGCTCTCGGTCCGATACAGCTCCACTGACGAGATCATGAGGTGATCGAAACGCGTATGGAGAGAGGACCAGAGCGATATTTGCAGGAAATAAACTGTTTGTACATATATTTTTCATATTCTCTGCCTGAAAGGAGAATTACATATATAACAAACTATTTAAATACGGCAGAAAGATTTCTTTATTTCTTACTGAAATTTTGATTTTTATAAATTTCATGTTACTCCGATGATTCATAGATGTCGTTCAACTAACGATATTTTTCAGTCTGACATCGAAGTTGGTAGACGGTAGGTGTAATATCCTGTCGACATACCTTGAAATTTATGGTTCATATATCAGTTATTTCCTGCTAATGTTGCTCTCGGTCCGATACAGCTCCACTGACGAGATCATGAGGTGATAGAAACGCGTATGGAGGGAGGACCAGAGCGATATTTGCAGGAAATAAACTGTTTGTACATATATTTTTCATATTCTCCGCCTGAAAGGAGAATTACATATATAAAAAACTATTTCTGATTTCAAGTTGTCTTTTATATTTATATTTTTAGCTGCCATAAATTTTAAATATTTTAGAAATTAAATTATTTGATTTAAACGTTTATGATGTTTAGGTGGTTTAAGGTAAAGTTTTTATGTTATTAAGCGTTGGATTGTAGCTATCAAGTAGTTTGTGAATTTTTTTTCGCAAGTCGTTTGAAGCGTTATAATAAATATATTTTTATTTAAATCATAATTTTTATTGACTCATCATATTCATAATCTTCGAACGTACCCTTATAGAATTATCATAACGTCATAACTAGGGCCTGGTTGTTTGAACGCTGAATAACGTAATATTTTTTTATTTATATTTGAAAAAGTTGATAAACAGAAGATATTTCATTTCTTGGTACATACATATCGATTTTATACTATCCTTTTCTAATTGCATTATTTAAACGAGTTTCATCAATCGGTAAGTTAATTCTAGAATGCATGAAAGTATGAATTTATAGCTGCCTAAATTATTATTATTGCTATTTTCAATATGTAAACAATATTTAACAATATTTACCAATAAAAATAAGTTTTTAAATCCTCTTTTTGTTAATATTAATTGCAAACATCCCATTTATAGTCATTTCTAACACTGAAAAAAGTCACGACAAACAATTAAACTGAAAGAAAAGATAAGTAAACATGTTTATGTGTGTCAAACATAAAAAAGCCTCTCTCCCACCGACCATAACAGCCTTCAAACAAATCTGTTGTTGTTTAAATCGATAGGGTGTGATGGAAGTTCATAATGAATGTGAAATTTTAATGAAGGATAAAAATGACTTACACTGAAGCTCATACGAAAAAACAAGGATTTTAATTTTGGCCATTCAACGTCATCACTTTTTCTGTTCAGGGTTAGATTACCCAAAAAAATGTTGAGAGAAAATATTTAAAAAAGACTACTTAAGATGTTCTTAAGCGTGGGATTTGAAGAAATGATAACTGTCCTATGCAGAAAATTAATTACCGTTCCCTACGTTAGCCCTCGAAACGGAATCCACTCAGCCCGAGAAAAAAACCTAAATGAATTCTTAACACCCATTTCCGTAATAAATGGATTTCGTAAATTTGATAACATTTTGTTTTGAAATTTGAAATTAACGTATAAATAAAAAAAATAAATTACACTCTTGTTTACGCGTCAACATCAATTTGATTTTAGATTTTCGCGAAAATTACAAATCACAAGCAGACGTTGACTGCGGAAAAGTCCATGGGCAAACAAAATGCAGCAATTATTCATTTTCCGGGCAAAACTTGGTTTTTCAGTAGGGTTGTGAAAGTTCATTTTTGTAGTTATGTAGCTATTCGATCGATACGTAGTTTTAAAATAGATATCGAAAACAAAATACGTCGTTCTTTCAATGTTATTTCCCATATATTGGTTCTAAATGTTTCACATGGAAATTTTTTTATTATTTATTCCTTAGAAAATTTTGTTCGGTGATTCAAAAGCGAAATATTTTCAAGTGCAAAATTAGGACTAAAGTGAAAATATTTAATAATATTCCTCCTTATTTCTCTTATATAACAATAATTGAAAACCTCTCAGGTTAGTTTCTCCCATGGGTTGTGATGGACGCTACAAAGGTGCTTGACGGCTCAAGAAGGAGACGGGGAGGGGGTTCCAGTGCTGTAAGAAATATTTAAAAAATTACCATTGAATAAATAAACACAGATATATATATATATATATATATATATATATATATATATATATATATATATATATATATATATATATATATATATATATATATATATATATATATATATATATTATATATATATGTTTATGCGGCTTTCACGGATCCCTCCGTGTGAGATGCAATAGCAGTGGATATATCCACATTATGCCGTTGTAGTGCTGAAATCACATTCAGCAAACGTATATGCAGCTCCTTGCATGAATGAAGTAAAATGCGAACAGTAAATGCAAACAGTTTGAAAAAATTGCTATAGAATACAAGTCATTTTATTCCGCCACCATCGAGATGATGGCCTACCTGTACTATCATACCGAGAAGAAAGTCAAAACTTACCCTCCCCGCCACAGTGATACGGCAGAGGTACATGTTTCGTCTCTACTAGACTCATCAGGGTACCGACATGTACCTATTTGTGCAAAGGACAGATCAGAAGGAAGCGTGCAACACTGAACGTGGCTTCGCGAGTTAATAAACCCTAGTTTCCACTGCAATTAGCCCAAAATCCAACAACACCACTTGGTTTCAGGGCCAAACGATTGACTGAATCATTTTATCAGGTGGAGTAAATTCTCCAAAAGTGTCTTAATAGCTCACATACCGTTGCTTTTCCAACGGTTTCTTTAGGTAAAGAACAATTTTTGCCAAAAATCAAATTAAAATAAAATGCATACAAAAAATGAGTGAATGTCTCATAAGCCTGGTAAAATCACGGCTGGGACTGATATATTAATGATATGCAACTAATCATACACGATATGAATCAAAATCTAACCAATTTATGCACTTTTTGAACCAACAAATAGTGCAGAACTATGAATAGTGTGGAATGACGAATATTTCCCTATCTAATACACTGTTACAGTTTTTCATCATACGAAAATTCTCCAGAAAAGCCATATTCAACCGGTGATGCCAAATGTTACGTCAAACGGCGTGACATCAAAAACACTTAAAGACTAAAACCGAGGAATGACAATCTGTCAGGTCTGACGTAAACAATGTCACAACCAAACCGGGAAATAATTGTCATTTTTCTTAAAGAAAGAATAAATATTGACTCAAGAACGATAGTATACCGATAATATGCTAAAATTAGACACCACATTTCCCTGGTACTCAGAAAAAAGGTTTAGTACTATAAAATTCCCCGTGAGCTGTTTCCATGCAGTATTTATAAGATATATCACTCTATGTTACAACTAGGAATTAGGAAAAGAAGGTATTCAGAGCTCAATTACTTTGTCCTTAATCAGAGTCCTAAATCGATTAGAAAGAGATTGCCAAGCATGCGAACACTCCGATAGTTATCGTGGTACTAGCGCTTTCTAAGCACGTAGGTATGTATGTGTGTACAGTTGGGGGTCTGTACACTGTGATCTGGTAGATCTATTGTGCCCCCCTACTGCTGCCCAGTCGTAAGAATTACCTTATCGGCTAGAGCAGGTACTCCAGCCTAAGTACGTTAAAAGAGGCCTTATCCTAGTCGTAGTGACGAGTTGTATGAAAATAAAATGGAAATGCTGGGTGAACAGCAATGTATAACCATCGTAATTATATATATATTTTTAAATTTTATAATTTCTATTCCATAAGTATGGCATATCTTTATAAGGTGCTCCGTGGTCGTACGTATACTATCTAAAATGTCAAAGTTTACCATCAGATGATGCTTAATGCAGTACTTTGCTTACCAAAACAACCAGGCCTGATCATGTTTTTTTCTTTTGTTTTTGGGCGAACCCGAGCTTGATATGGATTTTTTTACTACGTACTAATTATAATAATATCGATGTATTTTCAAGACAATCGATCTATTTTTACCATCTCTACCATAGTGTCGCATTTATTTTATCACGATTCTTTGAGGATTTACTATGATGGAAGTTTTTACACCGATTTTGACACCTTCAGGTTCTAATGAATAGAATAACTTTTTTATTCCTTTTTTTCTGCGAGCCTGTTAAGAAAGACGCTTAAACATGAAATGAAGGCTTTAATTTATCTTGACGTTTAATTATCTTTAAGTTTTTGCTCTTCTCGGAACACGTCAAAGGAGAAATTAAATTAAGAAGGATAAAATATATAGTATACAAAAAATGTACAGAAATAATGATGAGGTAATTTGTGGTTAATCTTGTACTTTCTATAAAAATGAAAAACATTTCACATATTTCCACTTTAATAAAAAAAATATTTGTTGACATTTTCCGATGTTGTACCATCAGTTTTAATGGTTCGATTTTCATTGGACAGTATTCATAGTTTGAAAACAAAAGGAGCAGAGTTTTGATATTGGTTTTTCTGAAGTTAACTAATATTTTTAGGAAACTATGTTGTATTCCAAATCATGACATTTTGTTCAGAGCGTGTCAAATTGGAATTATTATCCGACGTTTCGTCTACAATTGCACGATACATTTTTTTTTTACTTTTTAAGGTACTTTCTACTAGCAGACTTCGGGAGCGACCATGGAATCACCTGTGGTAGCTAACATCTTCATAGAAGCTTTCTAAGAAAACACCTTGTCTTCTGCCCCTCTAAGACCTAAATTTTGGTGCAGATACGTAGATGATACGTTCGTAGTTTAGCCGCATAGCGCAGATAACCTCCATAATTTCTTGGATCATCTAAACCAACAACATTCTAGCATAAAATTCACTATGGAAACTCAGTCAACTGGTGCCCTTCCTTTTCTTGATGTACTAGTACAAAGGAAAGAGAATGGCAGATTGGGACATTCTGTGTACAGAAAACCAATATATACAAATCGATATCGCAATGCAACGTCTAAAAAACAATCTGTCATAAACTCTTTGGTACACTGAACCTTTTCAGTATGTAACGAACAATCACTTAAATTAGAAATAGAAAAACTGACAGGACGTCGTAAGATGGGGCAGAGGAAGAAGGAGAGCATGAAGGGATCATGTCGACAGTATGACCGACGACCGAGTGGCAAAAATTGGAATACCAAACTCCTCAAGGCTTCCTGGTCGACCGCCTAAAAGATGGAAAGAGAGCTGGGCATCGGTGTCACAGGAACAATAATAAACGAGATGCATTTACAGTCATTACAGGACAAAGTCCTATACTAAGAATAAGAAGAAGAAGAAGAAAAACTGACTAATGCTCTGGGAGACAACGGATATTGCGCTGAAGATATAGGACGTTCTATTATTAAATATAAAAATCCAACTTCTTAATAAAATGTCATAAATTTACCTCTTATGGAGTGTTGTCTTACCTTACGTACAGGGAACCATCGACAAGATTGCTAGATTGCTCCGAAAATCAAACATTCCTACAATTTTCAACACATGTAAGAAAGTTGGACGATGTTTAAAGTCTCCAAAGGACACAATACCATTTCAAACGGAAGGTGTTTACAAGATGCCTTGCTCTTGTGCTAAAGTGTATGTAGGTAAAACCGAACGGTCTATATCCACTAGGCCATGAAAGATCTATAGAAAAGAAACAAATTGTACAATCTGCAGTAGCTGGACACCAGCATTGCTCAGGTCACACTTTTAATGTAAAAGAAATTAAGGTGCTAGCATCAATGTCTGATTTCTTTAGCCATAAAATTGGAGAATCAATCGAAATTTGTAAATGTCCAAATAATAATAATAGAGATGGTTATATTCTACATCACACGTGGAAATCGATTGTAACGCTGGATCACGGTTCTCTGAGCACCAGTCGGATATAAATGCCAGACTGTGGCTCCTCGATCGTCATCCAGTGTTCTAATCGCATGGAGTAAGATCCCTGAAGATACCTCGTGTAATCGTAGGCGAAACGTCGGATAATAATTCCAATTTGACATGGTCTGAACCCAAGAACCATGATTTTCAACTTGACCAAAGCCGTGAAAGCTTTCGTTCTTTATTTTCATAACATTTTGTATTTTTTAAAAGATTTTTCTTTCATAAAATACGTATATAACAATATTTAAACAATGTTTTTTTTTTATTTGCAGGTATGATTTCAACTACGATCCTACATGTTCATATTTGAGGAGCTTGAGGTATTGATATGGTATTAGCACAATACAATTACGTTAATCACTAGGTAATCTCAGCTTAGCGCCAACCGTATGTTTTTATGACTTTGGAAAGGTCTAAGCCCAACATTCATAGCCATACTCACTAGAAAGATAGGTTTTTAACGAGATTGAATTTTGGAAGTTAACTTTTCTAGCTGACCAATTTTTTTATTAGTGATGTAGCGGAAGCGTGCTTCTGCTTCCGCAAATGCGGAAGCTCCAAAAAATTATGCTTCTGGTACCGTTACTTCCAAGAAAATTTGAAGGGGCTCATCACCTGTATCTTCCTAAATACGTACTTGGAGTTTTTTTTTACTAAATGTGTTTTTCAAATTTGGTGTCCTTTGCAGTGGTTCCTAAAGTGAATTTTTGTGGTTCTTTCTATGCTTACCCTATCTATGTGGATTCAAAGATTGCGTTTTTATGTCTAATAACATTAATTCTTCTTTTCTTGTTTAACACATGGTGCTGTTATGGAAAGGGCCGAAGTTTTCAACTTTAGGGGCCAGTGTAATATATCATGCAAACACTTTATTACTAGTTTTACTTTCACTTTTGTTACTTATGTCACGCAAAGTTCTAGGAAAAAAAATTAGATTACTCCGCAACACATAACTTTTTTTATACGGTACCGTTTAGAGGCACCTATTGTGCCCGTATCCTTTAATCTCTCACCGTTACCCCAAAGCTATTAGAGGAAAAAAGGACCGGAAAAGTTTTTATACACATTTTCTTACCGAGTCCACTAAACCATAAATAATTCCTACAATCCAGGAGGGCCTTTATATAAATTAATCTTTGTAAAAAGGGCCATTCTCGAATATTCCCCGAAGTGCTGTATTTCTCTTGTCTGTACACAAGAGAGACAAAAAATTGCTAAATCATCTAACATCAAAAGGAGAATAAAAAATGAGTGGTACGTTTTTCCCGAAGTCGGCGGGGAGAAATCCCATCAATTTTTCGACATTGCTTTATTTTTATTGGATTTGTTGAATTTAGAAATATTGTTTTAGTTTCGCTTTTTGATATAAAATATGTTAAAAACCGATTTCCTTCGTTTTTCTTGTTTTTCTAAACTTTTCCGCTTTCATGTAGACAGTAAAGCATGTATGCGGGTGTGTTATGGAAACGAAATTAGTTAAAAAAAGTATTCAGGTTATTTGAAAATGTTTATTTATAAATAGGACTTATTAATTAAATTCGGCTTCTTTGGAGATTCTCCAGATTTATACTGTTGGACACAGTTTTATTTACCGGATACCCTATATATTTTTTATGTATATACAGAATGTATTGGAGTTATTATCAAAGGCAGAGTGTTGCGGTTTTCATTTTAGTCTCCTACTGTTTAACGAAACTACAGTAGTCCAATAATATGTTTAAAACAGACCCCATGGAAAAAGGTACAGTGTTGAGATTAAAAATTTAATCTGTCTTCTTTAATAACTCGTTGTTTACATTGTAAATTCTACCCTTGTTAAAGACTTTAAGGGGATCAAACGTTAAGGACACCGTCTTGAGTCAGAAATATACAATACAGGAACCCCATAACACGGTCACTCTTCCTTGGTACCCAGAAAAAGGTTCAGTACCATATAACTTTTATAAAATAGCATTAGTTATCTATAACTTATGGTTGAATGATAAGGTAACCACCAAATATTCAAATTATAAACCCATTAATAATTTAGATTGCATATTTAAAACAATTTACATCTCGCGGTACATTGTCCTGATGAAAGATGATTTTTTTCTTATGTAAACCAGGTTTTCTCTTTTTATTTTTATATCCAGCATGTCTAGGTTGCAATAATATTCTCCTTTTATTGTTTTACTGGTTTTCAGGTAATCAGTTAACTATATTTTTGCATCTCAAACAACTGCAACAGCGTATATTTTCTCATATCAGCGTCATCTATGTGGGAGTCTAGAAACTTTTCAAATCACCTAGTATTAATAAAACTGACGTAAAAAAAAAACAATGTTGCAGACTAAGAATCTCTATATAAACAACCGCACATTTTTTTTCAATATCTCACTTAGTAAAGTTTTAACTAATTCGAGGAAATAATTAAATATCGTTTCGATAACATCACGAAAACAGATCATTTATTTAACAGATTATAGGTTAATTTCAACTAGTTAACTTGCCATCTCTCGGGAATCACTGAACATGTTTTTACAATATCAATTTCATTTCGAACAGCGTACAATTTGGCATGGAAATGTGTCGAAAGCTCCCCATAGGTAAAATTTAGATCAGTTTTACTATTTGGTCGATAAATATAACATTTTGATGTATTTAGGATTGAAATCCTGCAATGCGTTGTTTATGCACGCAAATAATGTCAATATGTTAACTGGAAACTGTATTTGGGTGGTTGTAGGAAAATTGGCTGAATTTGTTAATATAATGTGAATGAATCAAGGTAATACTATTTACCTTCAAGTGGATATATCCTCCGCCCATTTTGCCATATCTAGCGAAAATTATGATGATGGCGATGATATTTGTTGAACATTTGGTCTATTCATCAATTTAGTTTTTTATTCGATTATAATATGAAACCAATGCATTTAATTAGTAATTTGTGTAATCTTTCACTTCGGTTACATCTTTATAGAAATATTATATCGATTAGTCATCATTGTTAGTCATGTTTCCAGTGGAATTGTAGACTTCTAAGGGAGTATATTCTTTAGGTGTATAAAAATAGGTAAATAGGATTTCAGTTGGTTGGTTGTACTTGAATATTGAAAAAGTGAATAAAAATAAAGGGAGGAAATCGTAATAGTATGTACGAGGGCGAATCAAATATACATGAGACTTTTGTTCCTGCGCGCGTAAATTTGTTGGAAATGGGCAGGTGCTGCTAGAGTATATTGGTAGGGATGCCTGGAGTGTGGAGAGCCGGTTGGTCACCGCTTCGGACCACATCAGTAGTAGCTATCGCGATGTCAGAGTCCACCTTGCCACTGCTCAACGCATTTTAATAAAATTGCTTGCCCATGAAGACGTCAAACCAACTGAAATCTTTCAAAGATTGATTGCACAGTTAGGGAGTCAAACACTCCCAATAGCTCGCATGTTTGCCTGACATAAGGAGTTCAGGCCAGGACGTGCACGGGTTGAAGATAAGAAACATGATCGTCGACCCCGAACCAGCATTACAAAGAAAAATATTCGAAAGAATGGTGACCTTGAAGACGATCGAGTTTTGAAAGTTTCCGAAATTGCAGCACGGGTAGGAATAAGTTATGGGAGCTGTCCAATAATAATTACTGAAGACCTTCAGTTCCGTAAACTGTGATCTCTCGCCTTTTGACAGAAGAACAGAAGTTGACACGTTTGCAGGCTTATCAGAAATTCTATTTCAGGCAGAAAGAACTCGGTTTTCATGTTGTGATATCCAGCACCAGTAACACTCACTGCTTGACCAGCCTCGTTTTCCAAGAAGTGTGGTATAATGATGCCTCCAGCCCAAAATCCTCACCAAACAGTGATATGTTCTGCATGAATTTGTTTTTCGACGAGCACATATGGGTGATTTTGCTCGAGAAATCAGCATCCACTTGGTGATGTACATTAACTGATTCAACTCATTCAGTTCTTGTGTCAATTGAACTTTGTAACCATGGAGACATAGATCTGTAGTGAATATACGCTGTATAGAGCTTCTTCAAATTTGTAATTCATGTTTACGACGCCGAATTGATGATCCTGGACTTTCACTAACAATCTCACGCACTGCTTCGATATTAACATTTGAACGCCTTGTTATTGGACGGCCAGTATGTTTAGCATCATCAAATGATCTAATCTCCTTGAATTTTTCAATTTGCGAACTGTGGCTGCCGAACTGTCATTATTTTTAAATATTGTTCGACAAGGGAAACGGGTTGTTCTCTCGTGTAGTGCTGATCTTAACTTGTCAGCTATTAAATTATTTTTTTTTGTTGTCAACACTTTACTATACAAATGGCGACACAATCAAATCTGGCATGAATTTTGGGACACCCTTTATTAGAATTTCTTTGTCATACGAAATTCTAAAAACGAGTTTGTTAAACGAATAAGCTCGTAAAAACTAAAACTCTTGACTAAAGTTAGACAATTTTTATGGAAAATTTAAATTCTAGCTTACATCTCGCACATACTTTGTTACAGTTCGCCGTACGGGCGCGCGGTGCGGAAAACAGGGAAATTTCGCATGGAAAAATATGTTTTAAATTTAATATGAGAACAAGAATGACGTTGAGAAGCGCGGCAAATCATGCATAGAAAGCAAACCCGTCAGGGACGTTTTATGTACTGAATAAAATATATTTGGAGTTTAATAAGTTGATATTTTTTGAATTCAGATATGAAGTGTTTGGTCGTTCTTTTAGATATTATTTGTGACCTGTTCCGAGTTCGTTTGGATACATTTGCGTTCTAAATGAGTACTCCATGGAAAATAGTCAGTAACATAAATGTAAAATTGTTTTTTTTTGCTGGAATGTGTTCATTTCGGCATCCTATAAAACATATTTCGATGGTAACTCTGAAAGACCTGTGCAAAAAAAAAATGCCCACCATTTTCGGTTTTTTGAGTTTATCTCGAAAAGTAAGTTGTATCGAAAAATGTTTCAAATAAAATTTGTAGAGAATTAAAAAACCTATCGGTTCATATAAGATATAGGTGGCGCCACTAGTTATTGAGATATTTTTTTTTCGACAAAATTTACGGTTTCGTTTTTTTTTTAAAAAAGACATTTATTAACAAATTACCGATTTAAAATTTAATATAAATATAGGTATTATCATTCTAAAAAAGTACGTCAAACCCGGAATCTGTAAGTTTTTTATTTTCCGAGAAATTCGATGTCAACGTTTGAAAATTCAACCTCAATATTCCGCTTTTCTAATTAACATACAGTGCTCAATTTCAATGGAAATTGTTTGTATTGTTTTATATTTTAAAGATTTATTAAAAAAAATTTTTTTTTGGTTCGTGGGCCGAGAAATTTTGCAAAAACCAATTCTTGCAGCAAAAAAATTACGATAACTTTTCACCGGATGGAGATAAAAATTTTTTAATGCGTGCATTGGATTTAGATGTATCATTTCCGATCTGAAAAAAAAATTAATTTTGGATGCAAAAAATGTTTTCTTTTAATTCATAATGGCGTGGCAAATGAATATTAAGGGCTCAAATTTGCAGAAGATGCTTCTTAATACTTGTACTTTACCTGTAAATTTTTGTGATTCAAGAAATACACTTCCATACGATCTGTGAACCTTCGAAAATTGGGCCCAATCTAATTGAAAATAGCTGCTGCAGGCCGCTTTCGGCGGGTTGCCATAGTTCAGATGCATTATTCATTGGCGCTTCAAGGAAACTTATGCATCACAAGTAATATTTATATATTATCAAATGTACGTGTAAGATTCATGGTTTGAAATGTACAGATTTGTGTGAGCACTGTGATGGACAGTGCGATAATTGCTTTGAGAATTTTATTTCCTGCTATTTAGAAAACGATGATGACAGTTCAGAGGAAATTAATAATATGTGTGAGAATGATTCTGACTATGAAAATGTTAATAATTATGAGAATATGTAGAATGAAATTGAGAATAATGATGAAAATGGTATGTGCGATGTAAGTGAGAGTAATAAGTGCGATGATGAAATGGATGCCGATTGCATAGAAGTAATAGAAAAAAGAAAAGAAAGATGAATGTATAATTGATATATTGTATTTGTATGATTTTCGCACGTAATTTTAATGTATTAATAAATATTTATATGGCATATTATTATAGATTATTATCTTTTTATATGATTTGCTTATAGAAATTTTCATAAAAATTTTGTTGAAAAAACAGTATAATATATAATATAAAATTGAATATTTGTATGATTTTCTGGATATTTTTTTTTTTGTAAAAATTTTGTTAATAAACAAATTAATTATTAATATGCCTTAACTATGGCAACCCGCCGACAGCGGCCTGCAGCAGCTATTTTCGATTAAATTCGGTCCAATTATCCAGGTTCACAGATCGTATGGAGGAAGTGTATTTCTTGGATCCAAAAAATTCACAGGTAAAGTACAAGTATTAAAAAGCATCTTCTGCAAATGTGAGCCCTTAATATTCATTTGCCACGCCATCATGAATTTTTGAAAAAAAAAAAACGTTTTTTTCATTCAAAATTATTTTTTTTTGAGATCGAAAATAATACATTTAAATCCAATGCACGCTTTAAAAAAATTTCATTTCCGTCCGGTGAAAAGTCATCGCAATTTTTTTGGTTCAAAAATTGGTTTTTGCAAAATTTTTCGGCCCACGATTGATTTTTTTTTTAAAATAGTTTTTCAAAAATAAAACAATATACACCATTTCCATTAAAATTGACCATTGTATCTTAATTGGGAAAGCGGAAAATTGAGGTTGAATTTTTAACTTTGACATCGAATTTCTCGGAAAATAAAAAACTCACAGATTCCGGGTTTGACATATTTTTAAAGAATGATAATACCTATATTTATGTTAAGTTTTAAATCGGTAATTTGTTAATAAATGTCTTTTTTTTTTCAAAAAACGAAAACCGTAAATTTTGTCAAAAAAAAATATATATCTCGATAACTAGTGGCGCCACCTATAACTTATATGAATCGATAGGTTTTTATTTGAAACATTTTTCGATACACCTTTTACTTTTCGAGATAAACTCAAAAAACCGAAAATCGTGACCATTTTTGGTCCGCCATTTTTTTTTGCACAGGTCTTTCAGAGTTACCATCTAGATATGTTTTATAGGATGCCAAAATAAACACATTCCAGCAGAAAAACCAATGTTACATTTTTGTTAAGAAAACAGCTCTTTTTTGATCTAATTTCCATGGAGTAGAGAGCTATATAACAATTATATTTTTGTATACGTGGAAGTATGTTATGTGATATACAGTGTGACTTGTAAAATCTGCATCAAATGGGATTTTCTTTTATTAATAGCTTTATTCGAAATTTGACTTTGACATCAATTTCTGCTTCGATCGAGATGAAAATTAATTAAATAAAAAGTAACGCGATTTAGCATTATCTGTCAAATTTTAATTTTTTTCCAAAACAAATTCAAAAGTGCGGTTATATCTCAAAATATTGAAAAAAGTTATTAGAAAAAGTTTTTCTAAATGCAATTTTTAACCCACAGCTGTATAAGATAATTCTTTTGCCCATTTTTTGTAAATTGCACCACTTTTGAAAAATAAGACTCAACTCAACCTACACAAAACTTCTTAGTTTTGACAATGCTTCATTCCAGATATATTTTGTTTAATATAACCCCATATTAAATGTGTGTTTTTCTACAAAATCCAAATAGGGCTATTAAAATTTGGTCACATGTGAAGCAAAGTTTATTTGTGTTTGACCCTGTGTAAGGTAACTTCATAAAATAACTATTTTTGAAAACGTAGTTTGTGTCTAAAAGTAGTACACATTATAATTAAGACAAGCAAGTACAAAGACCTTTCCGTATTGTGGATCATTTGAAAACAGTAATTCGAAACTGTATTTTAGAAATAAGGCCCCTTAGTATCAGAAACTTCATTAAAAAGATGTGTCAAGAAGAGCAGTTGTTTGTATTGAATGCAGTGAAAGGCACACAGAAATGTAATTTTAAATTTTTAACTTGTTTTTAACTTAATAATCAAATATCAAAAATAATTTGTTATCAATTAAAAAGGTGTAATTTTATATGTGTTTAATTTTTATATTATGATTTTCTTATTAGAAAATTTGAGTATTTTCAATTAAAATATTTGATTAAAATTAATTGTGAGGGGACGCCTATGGAATTTCCTTAATAACAATAATCAATAGCTTTCAAACGCACTGGGGTCACCACCTACATCATTTTGCTTTAATTTGTTTGTGATATAAAAATAATCCCACCATAATTTTCTAGTTTTTTTTATTGATCAATTTTTAAAAACATAGCTTAATTAAATGACCAATATTCTTATTCATAGCCTTGTAAAGAAGTAGGCGTGGTACTACAGTAGCAACAACCATCTTTCGATAAGAAGTTTTAATAAAATGTTTCGATAGTCGTAAAAGAAGATATGACCCAGATACGAACTGCATCTCGGTAGGGGAACTGGTTTTCCTAAAGTGGGTACTTTGGATTTATGACTTCTTAACGATGCCCGGCGAAGCAAGAAGTACGTAATATTATTGCTGTTTTGCATGAGGAATTTTTAAGTTTATTTTTGGGATACGTGTGATTTAAATAAATCGACTGTTTTTTTTTTTGCGTTTGTTCATGACGAATTCATTAAATTTATTTTTGGAAATTCTTTCGGAGATCGCATTGTTTTTTTTTTAATGATAGAGGATGACTTATGAAATTTCCTTGAGCTGTTTGCGTTTGTATTAGCTCTTGTCGTAAAGTATGTTCTATCGTTAGGCTTTTGGTTTCAATAATGAGAGTCGCTACTTGAGCATTAAAACCCTTTTGTGGTACCCAGTGCGCGGTGCCAAATTTTAATATAGACAATCTTCTTCCTGTGGCCTATCCTCAGTGGACATTGGCGATTATTCTGGCCTATATATATATATATATATATATATATATATATATATATATATATATATATATATATATATATATATATATATATATATATCATAATGTGGATATAACCACTGCTAATGCATCTCACACGGAGGAATCCGTGAAAGTCGTATAAACATATATAAGCCATCCGACGAGAGGTCGGCGAAGCCGCGTTCAGTGTTGTATACTGCCTTCCGATCTGTCCTTTGCACAGCCAGGTGGATGTCGGTACCCTGATGAGTCTAGTGAGAGACGAAACATGTATCTCTGCCGTATCACTGTGGCGGGGAATGTAAGCTTTGACTTTCTTCTCGGTATGGTGGTACAGGTAGGCCACCATCTCGATGGTGGTGGAATAGGATGAATTGTGTTTTATTACAATTTATTCTTACGGTGTAACCTCTAACACAGAAGGGATATGATGAAGAGAAGTTTGCATTTACTGTTTCGCATTTACTTCACTTACATACGGAGTTGCATATAGTTGTACGTTTGCTGAATGTGATTTTAGCACTACAACAGCATAATGTGGATAGAACCACTGCTAATGCATCTCACACGGAGAAATCCGTGAAAGCCGTATAAACATATATAAGCCATCCGACGAGAGGTCGGCGAAGCCGCGTTCAGTGTTGCATACTGCCTTCCGATCTATCCTTTGCACAGCCAGGTGCATTTCGGTACCCTGATGAGTCTAGTGAGAGACGAAACATGTATCTCTGCCGTATCACTGTGGCGGGGAGTGTAAGCTTTGACTTTCTTCTCGGTATGGTGGTACAGGTAGGCCACCATCTCGATGGTGGTGGAATAGGATGAATTGTGTTTTATTACAATTTATTCTTACTGTGCAACCTCTAACACAGAAGGGATATGATGGAGAGAAGTTTGCATTTACTGTTTCGCATTTACTTCACTTACATACGGAGTTACATATAGTTGTACGTTTGCTGAATGTGATTTCTACACTACAACAGCATAATGTGGATATAACCACTGCTAATGCATCTCACACGGAGGAATCCGTGAAAGCCGTATAAACATATATAAGCCATCCGACGAGAGGTCGGCGAAGCCGCGTTCAGTGTTGCATACTGCCTTCCGATCTATCCTTTGCACAGCCAGGTGTTATATATATATATATATATATATATATATATATATATATATATATATATATATATAACATCAGTTTATAACGTTCTACGCCGTCTTCTGTTTTCCAGTCTCCATTGATCTCGGTTTGTCCATAGGTTTTCATCCATTCCTCTTGTTCTTATATCTTTATCCACTCCTTCTCTCCAACTTAGTCTGGGTCTACCTCTCTTTCTTCTTCCCTGTGGTGCCCAATTTAAAACTTTTTTTGGAAGTCTAGTATCGTCCATTCGTTGAACATGTCCGTACCATCTAAGCTGGTTGATTTTAATATCTTCTGTTATCTTGTGCTTAATGCCCATAATTTCTTGGATTCTTTCATTTCTGACTCTGTCCATTCTGGATTTTCCAGCCGCTCTTCTCCAATAATCCATTTCTTTAGCTTCCAGTGTTCTTAGAGTTCTTTCTTTCAATGATCATACTTCACTTTCATAGGTGACAATGCTTTTAACAATACTGTTAAAGATTTTGTGTTTGTTTTCTTTGGATATTGCTTTATCCCACAATTTTCTGTCTAATAGCTTGTCGTCCCTGATTGTTTCTATGCTTGATTTCTTCGTCAAATTTGCCGTCGTTGGTTTTATGCATTCCGAGATACTTGTATTTCTCACAGTGATTTATTTCCTGCTGCTGTTGTTCCAGAATCAAGTTTTGTTGCTGTCCCCCAATACACATGTATTCCGTTTTTTTGATGTTAACTTCTAGCCCCCACTTTTGATATTCTTCTATTAGCTTACGAGCCATGTATTCTAGATCTTCGTAGTCTTGTGCCAGAACTATTTGATCGTCTGCGAAACACAATGTGTATAGTATGGAATCGTTTAGTGGAATGCCCATATTTTCGCACTTTCTTTTCCATGTTTTTAACGCTTGTTCCAAGTAGATCTTTCTAAAAAGCATAATTAAGTAACTGACTTATTCATTTTGAAAGGTTATATGTTGATGAATCTATATAACTCACTATAGGTGTTAAATGATAATCATTCATATGAATTTTGGGAAGAAAATACCTTTTTGGAAGAACTTCGTTATTACATTTCAAGTGCTTTTCTCATGTTTTATCAATTATACTTTTGGTAACTAAATTACCTACTAATTTGTTGTTCTTATTTTGTATTGTGGTAGTTAAGACTAGTGTTATCTTTGTATAGGTATTAGTGTAGTTAAGTACTCAGTCCTTGAAAGTGTAACTGTAGAGTTACCTTTCTGTAATAATCACTTCGGACTGATATTTGACAAATTGTTTTGTAACCTTACTGTTACGAAATAATTCACGATTATTTGTTCATTCTTTATTAGATTATCTGAATTCTTAAAAATGGATGAGATTTTAATTGCCCGACTACGTTTTTCAAATCGTCCTATCGTCACTATCTGCCAAAACATCTTCGTAATCATTCTGAAACTGTTCCAATGAAAAACTACTTTCATCGTATACTAAGAGGTGAAAATCCACTGCTACAGAGGTAGTTTGAAGCAAATGGTACTAATATTCGAAAATAAACCATCGAACCTTAAGAAAATCAATAACCCGTAACACATCAAAATCAAGGTAACGCTTTTCCCTAAATGTGTTAGGAGCTGAGGAGTCAGTTCGCAGCTTCAAAAACTCATCCTGCACTTCATCGGAAATATCGACATTATCTGAAGATATATGAAATGGATTTTGTATTAATGCCGCTTTTTTTCAGAGGAGTTCAAGAAATAACGCTGAATTTAAAGTTTAGGAACTTGAAGGTGATTATAAATTTCTTCTCTTGGATTATCTATAATTAACGTCTCCGAATCTTCACATTGTTTTAGTGCAAAGATGTTCAAATGTGGCAAAGTTCTTTACCCTACAGTATCAAATCTAGCTTGGTTAGCTGATCTAAGATATTAGATAAATTATCTATTCTTTGGATACAGATTATTAAAGTGTGTCTAGCCGGCTAGCTTGGACCAATCGTATTTCGACAGGCATACGGTCTAGTACGTCGAATATTACGCGCGTTGTCAACCACAAATAAGTTAATTTGATCCACTTTCCTTATTTAAACTTGTTTTTAAAATTGCTGAATTGCAACTCTTCAAGAAAGCCATAGCGACCTCCTAGTGAGTAGCGATCCATCGGTTAGGAACCCCTGATATAGACAATGGAACTTTCTTGAGCTGTTTCCATGTGCGCAATTGCCAAAAATTGCTAAAACTTTCGAATAATGCCTCTCAACATATCTGCAATAACTTTGTAGTTTCTTACAATATGGTGGAGTATTTCGACATCACAAACTTTTTTATTTTTATCCTTTTTCATTTACCTATTTTATAGAAACTTTCGATTTAACTACAGGAAGAGCCATAATATATTTTTTCCTATCGTTTTCGACATATCCTATATTATTAAGTGTTGAACGTACCATTTTACATAAAGTAACAAGGAGGGAGTGCCGAGAATAAACAAATTTATTCTACAATAGTTTTCTTCAGTTAATAAATGTCAAGTTGTGATATTAAATTACTGAACATTTTTACGACAAGCTTGAAAGGTGATCTCTCTTATATTGGAGACTTTATGTAAATGTAAACAAAAACGGGTCTGGTGAGAAGAACGTGATATGGTTATTTTTTTTTAAATTTAATTTAAAGGAAATATGGCGAAACTTAATAACGTATGGAAAGTATATAGTTCGGGAGCCTAGTGGATTTTCGTACCTGATGAAGGCAGGGGCGGATCCAGCCTCTCTATTTGGGAAGGGGGCGGTGATATCACAAAAGTACAGTATGGCAAGGAAAAAAGTTGTAAACTTGGGGGGGGGGGGTGCAAGCAGCATACTCATTCCTAATATAAAAGGCAGAATGGGTTCTATTTTCCTAAACTCAAAGCTCTTGGGAAGGGGGGGGGGACGATCGCAAGCATACACATTCCTATACTCTATTCAAGAACTAGAGAGAGTAATAAAACTGCTACCGAAATCTCCAACGTACCTGCTCCAGTGCCGCAGGTAACTGAGAACTGCCGTAAATCTAATTATATTTCATTATATTTAAATATATTTTATAAATTTACTGCAACATAAAATTTCTGATAGTTTAATTTCTGTCAGTGAGCAAAGTACACCTTACAGTTTGTTAGTGATTTATCTTGTTTGCGCTTGTTTTTATATATTATTTGAGATTAGTGAGATACCCAAAAGATATGGCTTTCACCTCTATATTTATTCCAAAATCGTTAAATCAGGGCATTTTTTCCTCAACGAAAAACTTATTACGATGAATGTTTATGATGCTTTAAGGTGTCAATATCTAGATAATAATGTTAAAAGCTCTGTTGAGATGTGTTCCACCATGACAGGAGTCGGAAAATCTACTATATACCGAATACTGAAGGAGAAAAAAACGACTGGAATTGTTAGTACTCCCAAGCCACATTTAATCACAGGCAAACGAAAAACCTCGTTGGAAAAGGAGATAAAAACTGCAATTAAAGGGGTTGTTATACATTTTATTATGAGAATCAGATCCCAACAGTCTACAAAATTCTAACTAAAATCAATTAAGATCGCGATTTACCTGAAATTAAAAGAACTGATCTCTGGAAATTGCTCAGAGAACTTAATTTTTGCTGGGAAAAACCACATAGGATATCTGTTCTTATAAATCGTCCGGAAAATGTCCGTTGGAGAAGGAAATATCTCTCTCAAATAAAAGATAGAGTTGCTAAAAATATTACAACTTACAAAATTAGTAATTTAACTGAACCTTTGAAAGATTTCTTTGAATAAAGTTACTGCGGAAAATTGGGAAAAATCCATCTAATAAAAGAATAAAACAAAATTTGAGAACTGGAGCTCATGATCGGTGACATAGAGGAACCGATTATAATTAATTTGAACGAAGAAAGTTTCAATGACTTTGATTAGGAATTAGATACGTAATGTTTACTAGTGTAAACACAATTTATTATTTAAATTTTTGTTTTATTGTATTTTTTTTTTGTTTAATGTTGTTTATATGTTTTTTTATTTTTTTATATATTTTTATTTTAGTGTGTCCCACTCTTTAATTTTATATATATTTAATTATAATTAGCCGTAACTTTTTTATTATTTTATTATTGTATTTATGTATTTTTTTAAGCGTGTAGAACTAACATGTTTATCTTATTTTTTTGGGGCTATCGTATTTCCATATAATAAAGTAAATTAAATTAAGATATCAGTACAATAGAAATAAAAATAAGTAGGTCTAATTTTAATTACAACATATAAAAAGTAATTACATTTGAATCCCTTTTTAGTGTTTAATTGTAATTCTGCAGATGGTTTAAGAAATAAATAAACTGAAACGTCAAATACCCTAAAAATGTTTTTAATTAATAGTAAAATGACCGATAGCCCCAAAAATATTTTAATATTATATGGACGAATTTATTTTTTTATATATGTTTAACTTTTTGTATTTTTGACAGTAGATATTTTGTATTTAAATTATAACTTCGAATTTTTTGAGAGAATAAGGATACGTTTTAGTCCATTATTATAGACCGGTATTTTTGATTATAAAATTTCTAACCCATTCCTATGAAAAATATATGTGTCTAACAGATTTTGCTAAAGACACCGGACTGAAGAGAAAAAGGGTAAAAAATGATTTATTACTCTCTTTAGTTCTTTTTGTAAAAATTTTGTTAATAAACAAATTAATAATTAATATGACTAAACGAATTGTTACTATCATATAAACTAATAAAACAACATTAATATTATAAATATTTCTTGTGATGCATAAGTTTCCTCGAAGCGCCAATGAATAAGGCGCCTGAACTATGGCAACTTGCCGACAGCGGCCTGCAGCAGCTATTTTCGATTAAATTCGGCCCAATTTTCGAAGATTCACGGATCGTATGGCAGTGTATTTCTTGGATCCAGAAAATTCACAGATAAAGTACAAGTATTAAAAAGCATCTTCTGCAAATTTGAGCCCTCAATATTCATTTGCCACCCATTATGAATTTTTGAAAAAAAAAAAAACGTTTTTTCATCTAAAATTGATTTTTTTTGAGATCGGAAATGATACATCTAAATTCAATGCATGCATAAAAAAATGTTTATCTCCATCCGATGAAAAGTTATCGCAATTTTTTTGGTGCAAAAATTGGTTTTTGCAAAATCTCTCGGCCCACGATTGTAAAAAAATTTTTAATACATCTTCAAAACATAAACAATACAAACAATTTCCATTGAAATTAATTAGGAAAGCATAAAATTGAGGTTGAATTTTCAATTTTGGCATCGAATTTCTCGGAAAATAAAAGACTCCCAGATTCCGGGTTTGACATACTTTTTAGGATGATAATACCTATATTTACGTTAAATTTTAAAACGATAATTTTTTAATAAATGTCTTTTTTTTTGTTAAACAAAAACCGTAAATTTTGTCGAAAAAAATATATCTCGATAACTAGTGGCGCCCCCTATAACTTGTACTATATGAATCGATAGGTTTTTTAATTCTCTACAATTTTTGTTTGAAACATTTTTCGATACAACTTTTACTTTTCGAGATAAACTCAAAAAACCGAAAATCGTGACCATTTTTGGTCCGCCATTTTTTTTGCACAGGTCTTTCAGAGTTACCATCGAGATATGTCTTATAGGATGCCGAAATGAACACATTCCAGCAAAAAAACCAATGTTACATTTTTGTTACTGACGAGAGTCGATTTTCCATGGATTATTTATACTTAGATGCAGATTTGATGAAAATTCACTTTCTCCGTAAAACTTAATCTTTGGGTTCATGAAGATGGAAGTAATTTTGAACATTTACTTAGAGTTTAATTAAACAATTAAATAAATAAATTCTTTCTTTTCTGGTTCGTTATTGTCTTTGTGTGTTATTCTTTTTGTTTTAACAATTACATTGTTAGCCCGTTGCTATGTAATTTTTATTATTGTTGGCACTCAAACACGCTTCAAATTTCTCATTTTATTTTAGCCCCAGGAATTGGTGCTACCATTTTGTACAGACCTTTTAGAGAGAATTTATTTTTTTTAGGTGTACATTATTTTATTAAATGTTTAACTTCTGGCAAAACCAAGTAAATGTAAAGAAAAACGAGTCAGGTAGAAAAAAGGAGATATATGTATCTTTTAAAATTTAATATGAAAGGAAAAAAAGGAGCAATTTGACAGTGTGTGTAGGTATTTTTGGAAATAATGGAATTAAGTTATCTTCGTTGCTAGAGTAAATATGAATACATATTTTATATAAAAGTTATTCAGACTTCCGAGATGTTCACTTTCCAATATTCTTTTCGTTTATATCAAGGAACTGAAAATATGTTTCAAACCAATTTTTTCTTTATGGCCCAGTCGAATTACCCTCGATATGAGGTAATTTTTGACATTTAATATTTCTAGATGTCAGCCGGTGGTTTCTTAGGCTTCAATTTTTTTTGGGTATAATTTTTTATGAAACAATTAAGGTGAGTTGTAGAAAAAGGTATTGCTTATCGCCGTAGGACTTTCCGATCGCTGAGAATAAACAATTAAACACAACCCCAAAATAATTTGTTATATATGTAATTCTCCTTTCTTTATTTCTTACTAAAATTTTATTTTTCTAAAAAAAACCCAAAAGTTATAAAAAAATTCACTGTGCAAAAACTATTTGAATATTTTGACTTGAAATTGGGCATACTTATTTTATACCACAAGAGACTTCTTTTGTTGCAGTATGAAGTATATGCAATATGTTTTTCTATTGTTTATTAACAATTGAAAAAACAAGCTTTTTAGCATATTTTTTGCAATAACTAATGAACAAATAAGTCGATTTTGTTGTTCTTTTTTTATTTTGTAGGTATTTTTCATTCGCACAACTTTTGCTTGGAACTTTTGAACTAAAAGGAGGTTCTCAATTTCTCGACTATGTATTTTTTTATGTATGTACATCGATTACTCCGAAACGGCGGTATGGATTTGAATGAATTTTTCTACGTTATGTTCAGGAAGTTACTGCGGTGGTCCCATATTATTTTGGATGGAATTGGTGCAGTAGAATTCAAGATGGCGCTGACGGTATGGCGGCCAAAAAAATTTATTTTGTCATATTTTTTTCAAAATTGGTATGGGGGAATTTCCGAGGTTGCACCCAACGAATCTGAAGTTATTTTTTAAAAATTCAAAATGGCGGATCCTATATGGCGGACAAAGAATTAATTTTGTCCGATTTTCTCCATAATGGGTACGGGGGGTTTTCGGGGTCGCACATAATGAATCTGAAATTATTTATTAAAATTCAATGTGGCGGATCCAATATGGCGAACAAAAAAATAATTTTTTTTTTCAAAATTAGTATAGGAGAGTTTTTGGGTCGCACATAATCAACCTGAAATTATTTTTAAAAAGTCGATTTTACATCTCTCGATTTTGTCTAAAATCAGTATTGGGGGATTTTTGTTAGTGTTAATTACGAATTTAAAATATTTTTTGAAAAACTCAATCTGGCGGATCCAATATGGAGTCCTAAAAAGATAAGATACAATATGAGGGATTGGAAATTTTACATTTTCCGATTTTGTCTAAAACTGATATTGGGGATTTTTGGGGCGTATACAAACTCAATATGTAGGATAAAATAAATCGGACTAAGAAATTTACGTCTCAAGTTCTTTAAATATCGATATTAGACGATTTTGGGGCCTATATTACCAATCTAAAATCAATTTGAAATTTAAAATAGTTGATTTACTATAACAGACTAAATATTTGTTTGACAAAATTTCACTAGGATCAAAGAATTTGTAATGTTTCATTTTAGGGTAATTTACAACTTTGGATAAAATGGGTACTTTTTTGCCACTTTGAAGTCATTGCGAGGTACATTAATCTCGATTAGTACTTAGTTCAAATAATTTATGAATGACATAACGAATTCAAAACTAAAATTTTTATAAAAAAAATTGAAACGACTTCTAAAAGTGCGCTAAAAAGTGAAAAATAACTATAAATTTTTATATGAAATTGAAATTTTTGAAGTCGGCGCCAAATTATGGTAAGAAAGCAATTATAAATAAAGTATTTTTAATCTGTTTATGCGAATCACATCTTGTTAGGTATTAGTTTGGTGCCGCCTTCAAAAATTTCAATTTCATATAGTCATTTCATAAGTTAATTTAATTTTTTTTATAAAAATTTTATTTATCATTTACCTCACTAGACAGATAGACGTATTGATTAGCATGGCGGCATTTTAAAACGGATATTTGCTATTATATATGATGCATATGTTAATTAAAAAGTTCATTTTATATTCTTTAATAATGGCCAAGGCTAGATTTTATTGCCAAACCCAAGTAAAGTCTAGTCGCTAGATCTAGTTTTGTAATAAAAGTCTCCGGTCTAAATTTTTGATTTACAACGTTGAATATCTTATTAAGTAACCGCACGAACTCCTGATCACGTTTCTCCGGATGCTGAGACCAGACAGAAACATTCAAAGCAGTAGTCTGAATACAGAAAATTTCGCGTTTTATTTAAAATATCTAAAAAGTTAAAATTTGTATTTTATTGCATATAATCCCATTTTTTTAGCTTACCGTCGTTTATTCATAGGAAATTAAAGGTCGCAAAAAGCTTATATTTCACTTTTCTACCTAATATTCATCCCTCCTCGCTTTCTCGCTTCCTCCGTATACCGTTCCCGTTAACAAGCACTTTTTTAAAACCATCAATTTTTACGCCGCACATTTCAATAAAAAACCTTTTAGTCTGGAGTCAAGGGGTAATTATTTTCTCCACCTTTTTACCGCCCGATTACCCCCTGTAGAGCTTGAATTATGATGTTAGTAACGCTCTCGCGATTTCTTTGTCTTTTACATTGAGCAGGTACGTGTAGGATTAAAAAAAACAAGCTGAGTGTAAGGTTTTGTAGTAACTTTTTTTCTTTTGGTGAGCGTTATACGCTGGTACACGCCAAGCTTATATATATATATATATATATATATATATATATATATATATATATATATATATATATATATATATATAATATTCCAAACTAGGGTTATTGGGGATGCAGTCTGTTTAAATTTTTAGGCCTTGGTAAGGAGACAAACCCTTTTTTGATTCTGTCAAACTTTCGAGAATTTATTTATCTCTTCTTCAGGAGATCTCTACAATTATTAATTAAACAGTCAACTGTGAATTGGGGATGAAACTAACAATAGTATCCCATTTCTCTCTCTCCCTCCCTCTCTCGCATTACAACCCGGGGTGGGTCTTTGCTGACTTCACAATCTGCCTCCACTTGGTGCGATCCGTCATCAGTTCCTCCGCGCGTTCGACGTTTATGGTTTGTAAGTCTGCTCCAACATTATCTCTCCACCTCATCCTTGGTCTTCCTAGCGGCCGCTTTCCTTCTGGGTTCCCTTCCCATACCAACTTGACGATACGTTGATCTTGTCTCATAACATGGCCGGCCGATCTTAATCTTTCTGCTTTTATTATTTTCACTATATCTGGCTGGTTGTATAGTTCCTCCAATTCCTTGTTTGTTCTCGTCCTATATTGCTGTGTGGTGTTGTCCCTGACCGGTCCGTATATCCCTCTAAGCATTCTTCTTTCTGCGATTTTCAATCTATTCTCATTTTGTTTTGTCAACATCCATGTTTCACATGCATATGTCATTACCGGTCTTATAACTACTTGATATATTCTTATTTTCGTGCGGCGGGATATAGTTTTCGATTTCATTATCTTTTGCAGCCCATACCAGCAGCGGTTGCCTCCTTGTATTCTGTTGTTAATCTCTTGTGTAATGTTGTTGTCAGAGGTGATCGTAACTCCCAAACATTTAAACTGATGGACCCTTTCAAAATTGTAGTGGCCCATAGTCACGTTCTGTCCTATTCTGTCTCGCCGTTCCGTTCTTGTTGTAGGCATATATTTTGTTTTTTCTTCGTTGATTCGTGGGCCAATTTTCTTTGCGGCATTTTCCAGTTTGAAGAACTCTTCCTTGACACTGGTAGTTGTATTACCTACAATATCGATATCATCAGCGAACGCTAATATGATGCGCGGACCTTGATTTGTAAAGAGGAGCGTTTTTGTGTTGGTTTTTCGCATGATGCTCTCCAAGGCGACGTTAAAGAGGAGTGGAGATAGCGCATCGCTTTGTTTAAGACCACTGTTGATTGTAAAGAAGGTTGGCAATCTTCCTTCAAGTCTTACTGCACTTGTAGATCCCTCTACACATGTTTTGGTGAGGTTAATTAGCTTCTTCGGTATGCCCAGTTCTGTCATGGCATTCCACAAATCCACTCTTATGATGCTATCGTATGCTTGTTTAAAATCTATAAATAGCTGGTGCAATGTTTTGTTGTATTCCCAACATTTTTCCATTAATTGCCTAATCGTGAATATCTGATCTACAGTTGAGCGGTTTTTTCTAAATCCACACTGATAATCTCCTATTTGATACTCCACACACGCAGTCAATCGTTCTAAGATCATTAGAGAGAAGACTTTATATCCTGTGTTAATAAGGGATATACCCCTATAATTGGAGCAGCACGTTTTATCGCCATTCTTAAGTATTGGTATTATCACACTTTCTTTCCAGGAGGTTGGTATTTTTTCTTCTTTCCATATTTGACAGATGAGTTGATAGAAAGCACGTTTCAAGGTTTCTCCTCCCTTTTTCAAACATTCTCCCGGTATAGTGTCGTTTCCTGGGGCTTTGTTGTTTTTAAGTTTTTGAATAGCTCCTGACACTTCTTCCACTGTAGGTTCTGCTACCATGGGTTCGGCCGTGAGATATGTATATTCACGCCGGGCTCCCATTTTTGGATATGTTAAGTTATACGTACGAATTAAAATGCTCTACAAAACTAAATGGTATAGAAAACCATACTGTTCTTATAGATTCATCAGTTACCATTTGAACCATCCTTTGAGATCGAAAATCAATCTCACCTTAGGAATGAAAAATAGAGTTGTCAAACTAACACACCCGAATTTTAGAGCAGAGGTATTGCGCCAACTTAATGATATACTATTTGAGAATTCTTACCCTGACAACATTGTCAAAAAATTTCTTTATAATACTAAATACAATATTCCTGAAAACATCTTTGAAATACCTTCTCAACCGTCTCTGTTACATACTCAATCTTTAAGCCCAGTTAACACTCTTTCAAATGTAACACTACAAAATTCAGTTTTTCCACACACTATCGCATATAGAAAATCTCATAAATGGATGAATATTTTTAAAAATGCAGATATTAAAATAGCTAGAAAACAATTACTTACTCTCTATAAAATTTATTCTAAAACCAAACCGTTGTTACAGCTGAATGAGACGTCCTGCATAGTTTATAAGGTTCCCTGTTTCAACTGTCAATTAGTTTACATAGGCCAAACTTCCAGAAGCATCAAAGGTTTGCCCTATTGTAGCCTGGCTGAACATGTTTTTCATCAAGATCACAACATTAACTGGGATGACACTAAGATTCTGGAAAGAATTCCTGCTTATCACAAAAGGCTCTTCCTTGAAATGATGCACATTAACCAAGATAGTAACACCATGAATAAAAAAGTGACACCGAGAGAGTCTGAGTGCCATGTACAGTTATATTTTAAAGTTGGAAAAAGGAAAGTATTTGAGGGTCCTGGACAGTCCATCTCCAGATGAATAGTTTTTTCCATTAAATTAAAAAATATCAAACATGTAATTTCTTAACTTTATATTCTATTTTTGCTAAATCTCATGCTTGACTATGCCGCTGTTTACGGATCCGTATTTTCTCCCACTACTTCTACCACCTATATATATATATATATATATATATATATATATATATATATATATATATATATATATATATAGGGTGTCTCGTCAGGACTTTATTGAAAAAATGTTTATTACATATTAAAATACATTGTTTGGGAATTTATTTTTTAAAAATGATATCGTCCAAATGTAATCCGTTGCTCTCACGGCATTTATTTAATCGAGCACTAAAATTGCCCATGACGGCTCGGCAGGTATTCTCCGTGATGTCTGCCATTTCGTTGCGGATATTTTCTTTTAATTGTGCCAGGGAAGTCGGTTTGTTGGCGTAAACTTTTGATTTGACATAACCCCATAGGAAAAAGTCCATAGTTGATAAATCAGGACTCCTTGGAGGCCAACTTATGTCACCTTTCTTTGAGATCAATTTGCCAGGAAAAATTTCACGCACTCTTGGCAGAGACATGTTGGACGTGTGTGAAGTTGCTCCGTCTTGCTGGAACCATGTTCTTTGGTTATAGCCAGGAAAATTTTGCAGTTCAGGCACGAAGAAGTCGTCCAACATCTCCACATACCGCTCTGAAGTCACTGTTACTGTGCGTTCCCTTTCATCTTCAAAAAAGTACGGGCCGATAATTCCTCGCGCCGATATCGCAGCCCATACAGTCACTTTCGGCGAATGTAGAGGTTTCTGATGTTTGTGTTTTGGATTGTTTGCACTTCAATAGCGGCAATTTTGCTTGTGTACATGACCATTAAGATGAAAATGGGCTTCATCCGAAAAGAAGATGTTGGTAAACGTTGAAAAGCGTTCAGTCATCTGGTTTACGAAGTCAAGCCTCTGACCAGCGTCCTGAGGCTTCAATTCTTGCACCAACTGAATTTTATAGGGGTTCAGCTTTAAATCTTTGTGTAAAATGCGGAATAATGATGACCTATGCACATTTAAAGCAACAGCACGCTTACAAATTGAAACGTTTGGGTCGTCACGAACAGACTGAGTAACACTCTCTACGTTTTCGACCGTTCTCGAAGACCTCGGACGCCCGGATTTTAGTTTATCTAGTGTTGAACCGGTCTCTTCAAACTTCTGGACCCATTTTCCAATGAGTCGAGCGCTTGGCGCATCATTTAAGTGACGAATATGTCGAAAATTGCAGAATTTTCTACGCGCTAGTGTCGCCGAATTACCGTTTTTGTAAAACTCACGTACGCACAAAGCACGGTCCGCTCCCGAGAAACGCTGCATAGCGACTAAATTCCCAAGAGCCAGGCTAGCGAT
Organism: Diaprepes abbreviatus; assembly: GCA_034092305.1. Taxonomy (NCBI): domain Eukaryota; kingdom Metazoa; phylum Arthropoda; class Insecta; order Coleoptera; family Curculionidae; genus Diaprepes; species Diaprepes abbreviatus. Next base: position 13,358,337 of record JASJET010000054.1, read on the forward strand.
TGACATACCCCCCGCGCCGCTCGGAATAGTTGCGTTCACGCAATAAGCAAAACAAATGTGTACTTTCTTTTGAGACACCCTGTATATATATATATATATATATATATATATATATATATAATCAAAGGTTTTTGGGTGTCCTGTATGTATGCTGAGTCCTTCTCAGGACTGTAGGGCAGCTGACGTTTCAGTGAAATCTCATTCACCATTTTCAGAGGTCACTGTGCGGCGTCTGTGGGCTAACTGATGCTTGCGACTCGGGTGCGATCGGTTTTTGTGTACGTGAAAGTGGTTTGTTGGATGGATGGTTCAGGGCAATCAGGTTGCGAGTTTTGCTGTGTGTCTTCGGCCCTGTCGTTAGTGTTTAGGCTCGTGTTGCCGAGTTATGATCCGTTTCTTTACTTCCTACTGCTGGCTGATGTTCCGTTAGCAGGGTTTTCCAAGTATTAGGCAACCGCTGACTGTCATCTCTCCCATTTAAGTTGTTGGGCCTCTTTGCAATTTCGATGGCTCCTCTTATAACTCTTGTGGACAGGTTTTCACATCTCGATATCATTTTTGTTCCTGTTGATTTTATGTCCTATGTTTAACAAATTACGCTTAAAATATCAGTTTAACGTAAAATTTACAACAGATAAGATGTTTAAAATTAAATAATATGTAAATAAAATTAGGTTACCTAACTTAATTTTACTGTTTTTTCGGAAAAGTCGGAAAATCCATCATTGTTGACAAAAACGGATCATAGGTCTAGGTAACTACGAAAAATGGATTCAGCGCACCGAAAAACATAAAGTAACACACAGTTATCGACGCGAACTTCCATTGTAAAGTCATATTCCCCCCTTCAGCTTCCTGACTACTTGAAATCGTTTGACGATCTGGATTCTTTAATTAATCTAAGGTACTCCATAACGGTTGTGGCTAGATTATAGACCTTTGTTTCCTCCATATATCATTTTATTACCGGGAAAATTTTGTCTACAGAATTATAAAATTCGACATTATTTTCAAAAAAAAAAAAAAAAAAAAAAAACAGCAACATAATATAGATACTTGCTTACTTGAACTCAATTGCCAGTTAAAGAGAGCTGTTCCACTTAAGGCCATTTTCCTCTACAGCATTTTAATCTCGAAGAAAAACTAAAAGCCATTCAAATTTAAATAAAGACACTTCTAAATTAGTTTTCTCTCACCAGTTAGGCTCAATGGGACTTACAGCTTAACTAGTCCGGAATACAAAACTAGGTTTTTTAAATTTATTTTCGCGGATGGAAACTTTAGCTGGAAAATTGCGATGTGGTCGCCGAGAAATTGTTTCGAACAGTTTTTGCTATTATGAAAACGAGTTTTCTTAAATAATTCAGTATAAAGAAAGACTTTGGTATCTTATCAAAAACAATCTCATAGAAGTAATATTTAATATTTATTTTATTTTGAAGTAAAATATATTTCATACTGGTAATTTTGAAACACAACATCATTCAAATATCCTCCACAAATTCACGCATTCGCCAAATCTAATTTCCTGACTTTTTTCTATTTTTTAAAAATGTTCGAGACACTATTCTCATTCTCTGTTTTGAACAACTCAACAAAAAGTAAATACTTTGTAAAATATATTTTAAGACTCGACAAAAGTGACGATATTTTTTAACGATTATTGTGATGATTGAGCTTGCACCTTCTTAATAAGTGTTATAATTCTCTTCGTTTCGTTTTTGTCAAGGTCAATTGCTACGTTGGTAGCAATTGGCTTTGACAATAAAACAAGAGATTCACTTTACAAAAATAATCAATTACTCAACTAAATTAACTATTCCAGAATGATAAATAATAATAAAAATATAATAGATTACAATTAGTATTTGAGACCACTGGTTATTGTAAATGCTTAGTCTTAATAACACTAATTACTGTTAAACAAATCAGCTTCAATCTGATAAAAATAAAGTTTTAATTATACCCTAAAAATCAAAATATAATCATTATATTTACTATAATACTATGTAGAAGGCCAGGATACACATTTTGGCATTAACTTTTTAATTAAATAAAAATAAACTTCTTGCTGAGAATCTCTTCAATTTTAACCTAATTTGGCCAGCCTCAAATGTCTACTCATTGTAATATAATAATAATAACAAACAAAATCACACTGAAGTAAAACTGAAAGTATTCGAGCAAACAGACATATCACGATGCTATTTTATTTTGTTATCACGAATTTGAAGTCCATAGTGGGGTCAAGATTTTAAATACAATTCAGGTACAATTTAAGATATTTAAGACAAATTAATTCTTTTATAGATTGGATCGCTAAAGCAGATACTTATCAAAATATAGAAAATTTTACAAAATTCGAGAAAAATTGATCAATTTTCAAAAAAAAAACAACAAATGGGCCTAGAAGCCCAATATACAATTTAATAATCGACTAATGCAGTTAAATTTGGGTATTTAAGAGAAAAAAAAATGAGCCTTAAAGCAACATACTATGGCTTGTTTCAAATTGTCATTAAACTCACTCGTTAAGGATTGATTAATTTTGCGCTCAAATTTTAATAAATCAAAAATCTTAGGAAGACTGCTTTAATAAACTTAAATTAAGTTCTTATGTTGAGGCAAAAGAATTTCTTCATTGAAATGTGCAGAATGGCGAAAAGCTCCGGCCCCGGACATATTCCAGTAGAAGTACGCAATAAACAGCAAAACAGGTAAAAAATAAACTCAATTACCGGCACAATTTCAACTATTTTTCGCCTCAAAGTCCCAAAGGATGGACCAGATCAATTGAGATGAAAAATGACAGCTCTTTAGTTGTTGCCAAAAAGAAAAGTGAAATGTCTAGGCAAATGGCCTCAACCCTATTTATATCAAAGACCTCTGCTTGCGCACCACGGTTCTTAATTTAAACATGTCGAAAATTAAAAAGTGATGACAGCTCAAAAATGGCCAAAATGTGAGTTTTTGGGCTGAAATAAATGCATTAATCATTAGCATTTTTGGCTCAAAAGCAAATAAGAAATCCAACAAACAGCAGTAGTTTTGAATTAAAGAAATATATTTCCCGCCGGCCATTACCAACGCAGAACAAGAAATGAATAAGTTTTCTGCTAAATTTATCACTTTTAAAACTTATCGATCTTCTGAAAAATTGGGGATCCCGTAGACTAGATGTCGCCTCGAACCGACGACGGCAGGGCAAGTTAAGAAAGAAATTGGTGATTTATTGATTGGGAATTTATAACGCCAGTAAGCACAAATAAAATCATCGACAGGGGTGAAAATTAAACTAGAGCATGGGCAAAATTAATTAGGATTTGATAATTACTACACAAGGTATTCAAATGATAAGATCAAAATAGCTTAAAATAAGATAATGTAAAAACAACATCTCAGAAGTAGATTTTGTCAATGCAAATTCGGCAGTGACGGAGATACTTCAAGAAAACTGCCATATGAAAGCATTAAACGAAAAATGACACTAGAATAGTAGGCAAGAAAATGGAGATTTAACTGAAAAAAGGTAACAGAAAATTCAAGATCAATAGAAATAAATTCATCCACCAAACCAACAAACCGAGCTGAGAAAAAAGTTTATAAAGAAGTAGAACTACGGAGATTTGTAGTAAAGTAAAACCAAAAATGCAACGAACCAGTTACCATATGTGTTTGACCATAACTTGAGTATTTGCAAAAAAAAATAATTAAATTAGCTATAGTAAACTTAAATTAAAATTCGAACCCTGACACAATTTCACGTCATTTTGAACATCCAGTTTATGCCTGGTTTTTGTCTTGGTCTGCAGAAGAGTTGAAAATCCACTCCTGCAGAGATAAATGGAAAATTGACCATCAGTTACTTTAGGCTCTAAAGGAGCGGTATATGTGTGGAAATTTCTCTTCCCGCACATAAACAAAGCATAGAGAACTTATAAAATAACAACTGAAATTAAATTGAATCCCTGAAAATGCTCGAAACTTCAGTGGCACCTGGGGTGACTAAATTATTCAAACATCTGTTTCAGTTGTGCGATATGCACCTGGTTTGCCAATTTGCCGGGCTGAGGTTTCCTTCCTGTCGGGATATTATCCGTGCTTTTTTTTTTTAATTTTTGACATCTGTGGCAGGTTAAATGATATAGGGATTTCAAGTACGGTGATATTAGATAATTAAATGAAGTTTTTATACGCTTTGAATGACAAAATGTCACCTAAGTGGGAATGTTACGTCTCCACAAGTGTTATTAAGCAATAGAATTGACAAGTTGTTGAAGATAGTAATATAAGTTGTATTTTAATATGTGAACTTGATGATATTGCTTAATAAATCTATTCGAATAAGGTAGTTTTACTTTCTGGATAAATCACTCTGGAAGGACCTTTGCGCTAGGCTGAACTGAGGATGTACTCGAAGCATAAAAAATTATTTACTGTAAAAATATCCAAAATTAATGAAGGAAATCGTATAAATTAAATAAAGGATGGAAGTATGGGAAATGACGCTTGATTTAACGAAATATTCATCGCGATCCGATTAATAGCTTACAATATATAGCACTTTAAAGTCAATATATATTTTTGGCATAACCACGCAAGATGACTGGTCTTAGCTTGACTTTAAAAAGCTTCATATATCTCGTAAGTTATTAGTTCGATCGAGATAATTCTTACATTAAATGAAGCGTATTTCCGAGTACTTCTAACCTATATAAAACAGGGTGGTTTTCGAAAAACTTGCTACTCTTTCCTAATTGTTTGATTTGAAAAATCTAAATCGGTTTTGATACTTGATGTACCTAAAAAAATTGGCTTCCTAATGACATTATTATTAGACATTAATGAAACATTTGTTAATTGCTCAGTGTGTGACTATTCCTTGGATTTATCTGTTAAAATGCGAAATTTAATGTGTCCAAACAAATTATGCTCTGTAACATGTTGCTCTAGAATTAGTATGGAGAAAAAGAAACGAACTTCTTTCTGTTTTTAATTTTTGACTCTTCGAGCCCAATTTTTTTGACAAGCGCATTCTTGGTATCATTCCTGAGGAATTTATCCAGAAAGAAAAGCTTAAATCCCGCTACAACAATCTCGATCTCTAATTTCACTGGACTAAATTTATTCATAAAACTTCATAGGATTTTTGTGACCTTGACTGGTGTACTATAATCAATGTATTTCAACGGGAATTACTATTACGCCATAGGCGTGCGTTCGTTGCTGAGCGTTGTTGGATAATTTTAGCAAAACTATCGTTACAAACCTGAAATGTTTTTCTAATTAGAAGTGATGTTAGATCTTTTCGAGTTTACTGAAAATTTCAGCGGGCGCGAACTCGAGTAAATTGACTGGTTATTTAAGTTCTACTGTGAGTGGAATTTAAATATTTCTATCACAACCTAAAAATCAGTATGCGACATAATCTGAGCTAACCTAAACGTCTTACAGGATGGACATTGTACTGAAATTTAACCCATACCATTTAATATGATAGTATCAAAAATCATATAAAATATTAAACCATCTATATAAAACAAGAAAGTTTTTATTGTGGTGTCATTTATCACTTTTTTATTCTTGATATCGCAATATCTTATCTAAATAATGTTTCGGTTTTCCACAGGACTTTTTTATTTGCCTTTGTAAGCAAGACGTTTGACCTTATAAAGTTTCCACCCTTTTATAATTTGCTGACGTCAGTGACGTGCTTGTATTTCGAAGTTTGTATTGTTTAAATAGAATTTTGGGACATGAAATAAATGTACAGGTAAAAACTTACAACATATAAACTAAAACCAATATTTAGATTAACCACCTTTGCTCTGGTAACATTTTCCAAACGCCCATATATTTATATATACATATATATATATATATATATATATATATATATATATATATATATATATATATATATATATAATATATATATATTCTGAACTAGGGTTATTGGGGATGCAGTCTATTTAAATTTGTAGGCCTTGATAAGGAAAAAACTCTTATTTGATTCTGTCAAGCTTTCGAGAATTTATTTTTCTCTTCTTCAGGACATCTCTACAATATTAATTACAAAGTTAGAATATTGAACCTAACCTATAATTATTAAGAAACTCACCAATGTGGTTTGAATATGAAACAAGTAGATATGTGATATGATAGGATTGTTATAATTTGATTAAATTTCCAAAAATTACAAATAGTAAGACATCTTACTCGACTATTTCTCCATTTTATACTGACAAATCTCAGGTGTCCACCGAAAACAGTGGTGTAGGTGGCTTACGTAGTGAAAAAAAAAGAATCTGTGAAACAGTGGCGTAGCTAAGTCTGAGGTTTAGCAAAAAATTACTTATTTGAAATTTTTTACATGAAATAAGAGCAAACAATGGAAAAAAAAAGCTTATTTATCTGGAGATGGACTATCCAGAAGGCTCAAATACTTTTCTTTTTCTAACTTTAAAATATAGTTGTATATATTTATATACAGGGTGTCTCAAAAGAAAGTTCACATTTAAAAAATCGATTTAAAAAAAAGTTAGGACTTTATTGAAAAAATGTTTATTACATATTAAAATACATTGTTTGGGAATTTATTTTTTTAAAATGATATCGTCCAAATGTAATCCGTTGCGCTCACGGCATTTATTTAATCGAGCACTAAAATTGCCCATGACGGCTCGGCAGGTATTCTCCGTGATGTTTGCCATTTCGTTGCGGATATTTTCTTTTAATTGTGCCAGGGAAGTCGGTTTGTTGGCGTAAACTTTTGATTTGACATAACCCCATAGGAAAAAGTCCATAGGTGATAAATCAGGACTGCGTTGAGGCCAACTTATGTCACCTTTCTTTGAGATCAATTTGCCAGGAAAAATTTCACGCACTCGTGGCAGAGACATGTTGGACATTTGTGAAGTTGCTCCGTCTTGCTGGAACCATGTTCTTTGGTTATAGCCAGGAAAATTTTGCAGTTCAGGCACGAAGAAGTCGTCTAACATCTCCACATACCGCTCTGAAGTCACTGTTACTGTGCGTTCCCTTTCATCTTCAAAAAAGTACGGGCCGATAATTCCTCGCGCCGACATCGCAGCCCATACAGTCACTTTCGGCGAATGTAGAGGTTTCTGATGTTTGTGTTTTGGATTGTTTGCACTCCAATAGCGGCAATTTTGCTTGTTTACATGACCATTAAGATGAAAATGGGCTTCATCCGAAAAGAAGATGTTGGTAAACGTTGAAAAGCGTTCAGTCATCTGGTTTACGAAGTCAAGCCTCTGACCAGCATCCTGAGGCTTCAATTCTTGCACCAACTGAATTTTATAGGGGTTCAGCTTTAAATTTTTGTGTAAAATGCGGAATAATGATGACCTATGCACATTTAAAGCAACAGCACGCTTACGAATCGAAACGTTTGGGTCGTCACGAACAGACTGAGTAACACTCTCTACGTTTTCGACCGTTCTCGAAGACCTCGGACGCCCGGATTTTGGTTTATCTAGTGTTGAACCGGTCTCTTCAAACGTCTGGACCCATTTTCCAATAAGCCGAGCGCTTGGCGCATTATTTAAGTGACGAATATGTCGAAAATTGCAGAATTTTCTACGCGCTACAGTCGCCGAATTACCGTTTTTGTAAAACTCACGTACGCACAAAGCACGGTCCGCTCCCGAGAAACGCTCCATAGCGACTAAATTCCCAAGAGCCAGGCTACCGATTGACATACCCCCCGCGCCGCTCGGAATAGCAATAAGCAAAACAAATGTGTACTTTCTTTTGAGACACCCTGTATTAAAAATACCAAATTTCACGATTTATGTATTTGGAAAAGTAGTTTTTCTCCTTAAGACCATTTAAAAAGGAGACAGAGAGCTTGTTGTTTGCAAATTCAACTTTGGCTCTCTCTCCGTACTAGTTTCGACCACCTAATGATTTCATCAGTGGTGCTGTAACGAACCGAGACCAAAATGCACAGAAAACAACTGTCTACTTAAAATACCCATTTCGTGAAATATTTGCAGGTTTCGTAGTTTACCATCCTGGAAGGGATAGGTCTTACTCTTAAAGGGAGGTCAAGTGACACATCATTTTAAAGTTCGTTTAATTCTTCTTCGAATAATATCCAAATTAATTTTTTTCTGAGCAGTAGTTTCAAAGTAATGGCGTTCTAAAACTGACGTAATTAAAACTCACCTGCACTGAGCTTTATTGTTTTTAAAATTTATTATTTCAGATATACTTATTTGATTGATATTGTTTTTAGTAGATACGTTTAGATATAATTAAGTGGCATTAGTTGCAACCCTTGCACAGGGGTCCGTTAAGAATTTGACAATAGCCAAGTCGACGAATAAATTCTTGTCGATAACATCTGCGGTTATGTTTTGTACTTGTTGGCATATTTGAACTATGAGGACTTCTAAATTGTCGGGCTGCGTCAAGTATAGTTTGGTTTTTAAGTTTTCCTGCAATAAATAATCAAGGGGTGTCAAATCTGGTGATCTGGCTGACTACTCAATTTTCCCTCTTCTGTCTATTCAACGATTCGGAAAAACCCCATCTAAATAAGCACGGACAGGGCCAGCATAGTGGGACGGCGCTCTATCTTGTTGGGATCACGCTGGGGCATATCGGGTTCGTATGGGTCTGGATACAAAGTTTTTAATGGAGGAATCAAGTCATTTTGAAGAAACTCCAAATATTTTGGCTCAGTTTGAACATTTAATTTAGATGGTACAATTTTTTTATATTTTAAAGTTTTATAGTAACTTTTCTTGACAATTGCCTTATGTAACCAACATCGATATTTACGTACCTTGTCGTATGTCAAAAAATGTACCCTTTCTGATTCGAGAGTAAAAAATGAAGTTTCCATTAATTTAAAAAAATATCCTTGACGTCTTGGCTCCTTCTTAAGTGACCCTGTATATTTTGATATCGCGCATTTATATATATATATATATATATATATATATATATATATATATATATATATATATATATATATATATATATATATATATATATATATATATATTTCTGTTGTTGAAACGTCCATAAATTTGAATATATTCCTTCCATTTTTTTGAAATTTCTAAGCTAAATAAATTAGAGACACCCTCTTTCCTTAATATCTCTTATCTTTAGTAACGCCTTTTTATATTATCCCCCAAAAAAAGGGGATCGTAACCGTGGCAGTTTTACCTTTCCCAATATTTTTTGTCGCATCCTTCGTATTAGGGTTTTGAAACCCGGCGCACACGTGCCGAAAATAAAACAGGTGATAGAAAAAAAGCACCCTAAAAAGGGTTCAACCTGACTCTGATTTAAATAAATACCTGGTTTTAATGCCGCTTTATTCATGGGCTCAGCTCGAGAGCAAAGTGGTGGTTAAAATTATACGTCATATTAAGCCTCCTTTGCATGTTGGGCGGAGGTGGGTGAGCAAAGGCGAACGGGTAAACAGCCCCATTCCCCCGGTCTATTTTTGTAAATTTGATTGTGATCATCGTGTTGCGATAAATCAATGGGAAAGGGCTCACTTAATTTATTGTTTGTTATATCAAGTTCAAGTTAGTGATTGGAGTAGTTTTTAAATCTGAGCTAGTTTTTAATACCTCCTAAAAAAATAGCCGGCGTAAATGTATTTAGTTCAAATTAATTTATTTTATTTATTTCTCGGAAATTCCAGAATCTCACTGTTTAGATATTAAAGGTATGAAACATTTTCCTTTTCGCTTCTTGGTGGAATATTGGAAACACTGCATTTTTCAATGATTTTTTAAACTGCTCGCTATTTTTGGGTCGTAGAACACCAGCTAAGCGGTTGTTAAGGTCGCAAATCAAACTTCTGAGGCTTCCTCACAGACAAAAGGGGTTAAACAGGGCTCCTGCCTCTCTCCAACGATGTTTAAAATTTATCTCTGCAACGCTGTAAAATAGTGGATAAAATGTATATATATATATATATATATATATATATATATATATATATATATATATATATATATATATACACATACATACATACATACATACATACATACATACATACATACATACATACATACATACATACATACATACATACATACATACATACATACATACATACATACATACATACATACATACATATACAGGTGCGGATCCAAGGCGAGAGGATCCCCCCAAAGAGCTTTGAGTTCAGAAAAATAGACCCGATTTTGCCTCTTATACTATAGTTAATTCAAGAACTAGAGAGAGTCATAAATCATTTTTTACCCTACCTGTGTTCCTTAGTCCGGTCTCAAAATCTGTTAGACACATATTTTTTTATAGGAATGGGTTAGAAATTTTATAAACAAAAATATTGATCTATAATAATGGACTATTTGGGTTGCATAACAATAGATCTTTGGAAGTATGAAGTGTTAAAAAGAATTTTAATCCTTATCATAGGCGTCGGAAGGAGGTTTATTTGATCACTAAGTATTTGTGGCATAGAATATTATTTCGATAATAAACTTAAAATAAAACATTTTTATAATATTATTTATTTCTTATGATTTCTTAATAATTCACATACATTACAAAATGTAGATAATTTTGACATATTTAACACAAAATCACAACTGCATTTTTATTATTTTTAATTTTGGCATAGGAACCGTTTTAGGCATTCAGACTAAAACGTAGCCTTATTCTCTCAAAAAATTCTAAGTTATAATTTAAATACTTACAAAATACCCATTGTCAAAAATGCAAGAAGTTAAACATATATAAAAAAATAAATTCGTCCATATAATATTACAATTAAACACTAAAAAGGGATTCAAATGTAATTAATCTTTATGTGTTATAGTTAATTATTGTTTATTATATCTGTTTTTCCTAATTTGCCGCAGTAAGTTGTGTTATTTCTAGCAACTCTGCCTTTTACTTGAGGGAGATATTTCCTTCTCCAACGGACATTTTCCGGACGATCTATAAGAACAGATTTCCTATCTGGTTTTTCCCAGAGCTCAGTTCTTTTAATTTCAGGTAAATCCCGATCTTCATTGATTTTAGTTAGAATTTTGTCGACGGTTGGGATCTGCTTCTCATAATAAAATGTATGTACAACTCCTTTGATTGCAGTTTTCATCTCTTCTTCCTACGAGGATTTCGTCAGCCTGTGATCGAATGTGGCTTTGGAGTACTAACACTTCTAGTCGTCTTTTTCTCCTTCAGTATTCGGTACATAGTAGATTTTCCAACTCCTGTTATGTTGGAACACATCTCAACAGAGCTTTTAACATTATTATATAGATATTGATATCTTATATCTCACTAATCTCAAATAATATATAAAAACAAGCGCAAACAAGATAAATCACTAAGGACACACTGTAAGATGTACTTTGCTCACTGACAGAAATTAAACTGAACCATCAGAAATTCTATTGTTGCAATAAATTTATAAAAGCTTATAATATTTAAATATAATTACATATAATTAGATTTACGACAGTCCTCAGTTACCTGTGGCACTGGAGCAGGTACGTTGGAGGCTTTGGTAACATTTTTATTACTCTCTCTAGTTCTTGAATAGATTATAGGAATGTGTATGATTGCGATCGCCCCCCTCTCTCAAGAGCTTTGAGTTCAGCAAAATAGAACCGATTCTGCCCTTTATATTAGGAATTTGTATGTTGCTGGCACTCCTTCCTCCCCCGTTGACAACTTGTGTTTCTTGTGATAGCCCCCCTCCCCCAAGAGCTTTGAGTTCAGAAAAATAAACCCTATTCTGTCTCTTATACTAGGAATGTGTATGCTGCTGGTACCCCCCCCCCCCTGTCGGCAACTCGTTTTTCTTGTGATCGCCCCCTTCTCCAAGAGCTTCAAATTCAGAAAAATAGACCCGACCCTGCCTTTTACACTAGAAATGGGAATGTTGCTGGCGTCTCCCCCTCCCGTCGACAACTTGCTTTCGCTTACTATACTTTTGTGATCTCACCGCCCCCCCCTCCCAAAAAGAGGCTGGATCACACCCCTATATATATATATATATATATATATATATATATATATATATATATATATATATATATATATATATATACACAAATACATTTAGAACACGAACCCGGATTTTTTTTGGGGGGTCTCAAATAGGTTAATAAAAAATTTTCACTTTCACACATGTAAGTCGTATTTTCCGATCTCCACTTTCAAATTTTTCCGCTTCCATCAAAATACACAAATACAACATAACAATTAAACATTTTTGTAACAAAGTCAACATGCGGAAAAATGTGAATTTTTAATAAAAACTAAAAAAAATTGTCAACTTATCGATTGCTCGTTTGCCTTCCATTTTGAAAGAAATATCTGTCACGATTTGTGACGTAATGCGACGTTGTCACGTTGCCGTGGTTTTCAGATTTCATTTGGATGGAAAATGTACTCGTTAAATTTTCAATTAATTGTATTCATTCAAATATTGTAGTCTGAAATGTGACAGATAAAGCTGGGCTCAACAACAAGAAGTACTAACATAATACTTCTTAATTTTTGTTAAAGGTTTAGTCAACAACACGTTCCAAAAATATATTGTTGCTCTGCCGCCATTTTATTAAGTTCTATTTTGTAGTTCAATTAGACATGTTTCTATATTGTTATAGTGAGTATTAAGACAACAATTATTTTTGTTGTGTTAATTAAATATGCTGCTGTCCAGCAGAGATGATTGGGAGGCGAGACACCTTCTGCCGGGATGGAAAAAGGGAAAGGTTCTAATAATTACTCTAGGGGATTTTCAGAGTTAGTTCTTCTTAGTTTTTATTTAAATTTATATTTATTATTATTATTTTTTTTCTAAAAGCTGTTCTACATTTATAACGACACATTCATGCCAATATAAGGAACTAGCAGGGAATTCAGTGCTGCCATACAAATATTTGCACGTAATGGGTGGTCAAAAACCTATTTACATGAGCTTCGTGCTTTTATGTCATATTTTTTTTGTATTTTAGGCAAATATACACATGATCTTATTTTTATCTATGTATTTATTATTCAACGAATTTTCCCGCAATTTAGGGTTTATAAAGAAATCTGCTTTTCCAAAATATATAACAGTCTTCCTACTTTAGGTCTCTAATTAGCAGAATACTTCTTCAGTCCCGCACCGTTGCTTAGGAAGATCGATATTAACTTTGAGCAGTGGGAGTATGTAGGCAGAGTTATTCAAAATTTATCCAAAACTTTAAGACATATTGGGATTTCTGTATCCTATTGTGTTTGTCCTTGGATCAATAACGTTTAGTATAACAAGATGTACAGTAAGCGTGGCAAGACAATTATAAATCAAGCAAGGGACATTGTGGCAAAACTAATATTTGTTTGCAAAACAAAAAATTCGAAATAAGTGTTTTAAGTTGCCGGTGTACAGGTATAAGTAAAAGAATAAAATTTAAAATACAAAAAGAGAATTTGAAATGAAAAAGACCATCTAAGCTTGAACAATATCTGTCAACTTCTGGAATAAAACGCTGTAAAGTCCCTCTTGAGAACAAAGTAGATGAGTCTGACTTACCAATCATCAAGCGATTGACTGAACAATTTTATTTGAAGTTTAATATTATACTCTCATGCACAAAATTATTATTAAAATTTAAAGATGAAATGGGGTTCATTTGTAGTAAGGCGTCGCTATGAAAACTCTTATGGGCATATGATTTTTAATGGCGGACAAGTCAAAATAAAAAAAAAATGTTAATGAAAAAACCTGCTATGTGACACCTAAAATCTAAGTATCTTAGAAATATAAAAAATCTCGAGATGAACAGTGCCCAATAATCTGTTTAGACGAAACATAGGTAGATAATGATCTCACTTTCAATAATGTTGACAAAATGAAGAGATTTTGGATAAATATAAGGAAAGTTAAGCATTTAGTTTTAAAATTTTTATTCACAGAATTGGGATTATTATTCGAAATATTGGATTTTTTTTCGATTAATACCTTTACAATTTGCCACATCTACTACAACACATATTACACATATTTTTCTTTAAATTTCACCCAATATTTTGATTAAATAAGGCGAAAAATGTCTGAAAAAGCAAATTAAACTAACCTAGACCAAAAAGAAATAAATGTAAACTCTTGCCGGATGTTGTACGATCAAAAATTGCACTTGTTCTAATGATCTTTTGTACTCTTTTTGTTCCCGAATTGTTTCTTAATAAAAGACAGAATGATATTTAAAAAGGCTTGCAGTTTATCTAAAACAATAAATCGCTATTCCTTGTTTTAAGGACTGGTTAATTGAGAATATTCAATAAAAAAAGACCGGGAAAAATTAAGTGTTTATACAAAACAATATTCTTAGAATTAAGTTTGTTCAAAATTGTAATTTTTCTGTTCATAGCAATTACTGTAAAGTACTAAATCATAATTTTTATTAAAAAAATCTCCAAAGTGGATAAAGAAAGTGTTAATGCAGTCTATATTTAAAAGCTAATCTACGAGGTCTATTTAAAAAGTTCATGCACTAAGTCGATAAAAAAGTAAATCGCTTTATTCCGTTACAAAAATGACATCATGTTTAAAATACTCTTCCCCAGAAACCATACATTTGCCCCAACGTTTTTCACATTCTCTAAAAAATGTTGCATCTTTTCTTCAGGTCAGGCTATTCGAGCACCCCATCAAGGTGCTTTGGCTGGTTCCAACATCCAAAAAATGACTTCCTCAAATCGTCAATTTTACTGTGGAAAACAAAAAAAAATCACAAGGAGCTAGAATTTTTGTTTTATTTTCTTAAATAATAAGTAACCAATTAGAGATAGATTTATTTTCAATTAATAACTTATTTAAACAAAAGGTCACTATTTTATTTTTAGCCAAAGCAAACACATAGCAATAAAATTAATATATCGGGAGTTCTTTGTAGCGCCAGTGTATGCTATTAGATCCAAGTTTAGTCGCTCTAAAGTGTTTATCTCTTATTCTTTTGGAAAACTAAAATATTGGTAACTTTCGAGAACTTTCATATATTATATATATATATATATATATATATATATATATATATATATATATATATATATATATATATATATATATATATATATAGAGAGAGAGAGAGAGAGAGAGAGTCGAGTCTAAGTCGAGCAGCCGTCGAGGAAGCATCACTTGAAAATAAGATAAGGCAGTAGAAAGCTTTAATTTTTAAACATTGAAGATTACTATCAACAATTAACCTAACTTATTTTTAAAATAAAAATAATAAAATTAATAAATTACAATTTTGTGTACTAACCTGATATAATATAATAATATTTATCGTAATAAATATTAGGTTTGAAACAATATTAACATCTTGTATCACAACACAGCACACGATAATTTGTTTAAATTAGTAATTATTTCTCTAAAAATAAACGACGCTTTCCTTGTAAAATAACACTATATCCATCTAGTAGATAATTACGAAGTTAAACGTTGCCGATTTGTGATCCAGTTAGTTAAAAGTTAATGCATTGTAGATCAAATTAACTAAAAAGTAATATTGATTAGCAATAGTCTTGGATGAAGGAAATAAGTATTGACCATTAAATTCCATCTGGAAATTAAAAAGTAAACTTTTATATTTTGTGTTTTACTTTCTGTGTTTTGATTGTTTTTTTATCATATTTTATTAACATCTGAACTCACCTGAAAAGGAGTCAATTTACAGGTAGGAACACATCTATATCTATATATAGAAAATTTGAAAATATTTCAAACTGGTAAAGAATAATTATAATTTTATTATAATTATTTTTTACCTGGTGCTCAACGACAACAAAAATATAACCATATATATATATATATATATATATATATATATATATATATATATATATATATATATATATATATATATATATATATATATATATATATATATGCAATAAATACTAGTTTTAATTAAATTTTGGCAATATTTTGAAAATTGAAAATATAAATCCAGAAGTAAAATAATAATAAAGTTTTCTAAATTTTATTATTAACCGGGCAATATTTTGTGAGGGCGTAATAGCCTAATCGTCACATGTAAGGAAAAAAATGTTGAAAATAAGCATATTTGAGGAAATTTCGTCACTTTTTGTTATAATAACCCATTTGACATGTTGTATAAATGAAACCAAGAAGTTAAATTATATTTTTTATTGTTCGCGATAAATATCCTCAAATTTCCGACTGAAATTATATTGTTTTTTTGGAATTACGATATTTTCACAACAAAATAAAGTCTCTAGTCTCGAGTAACGAAAAAAGGTTCAAATTTTATTCCATCTCTTCAATTTAAAAGGCATACTCTTAAAAATGCGGACGCTTTAAATGTCGGTGCTTCGTAGAAAAATTGAGGATAATAAAGGAAATGACAGATCCAATTTGGAGGTGTTAAGAGTTGATGCTGGGTGGAATAAGTAGATGCCTCCCGCTTTTATGGAGACTATAGGCGAAAGAGATAAGAGGACTAAAATGAGAACACAAGTTCGTTAAATAAAAACGTTTCAGGCGTCAAAAGGATATTTTAAGCTTTTTGAATTGTATTTCGTTTTAATGATGCATTCATAATGGAGTCTTCCTAAACTAGTTATTAACTCGCATTGTTGGAGTAAAGAAAAATGCCGGTGTAATCATGATATTTATTAATTGATCTTGGTGTGGAATGAGTTAACGGCTTAGGGGTAGCCAGGACACTAATTTTTAAGTAAATTTCATGAAAATTTTGCATCAAAATTATATGTCAAAACCTCGTCAGTGTACAGAAAGCTAAAGAACACAACTGCAAATAGATGGTATTCCATTCGCGCAAGTAAAAACATTCAAATACTTGAAAATGGCTATGAAGGCTATGAATGAACAATAGGATTCTCAACAAATAAATGCCGTGCTGAACAAGTAAGAGAAACTTTTATCAAATATAAACCATGACTATGTAGCTGTAATCTCTCTTTTTATCTACGCTTCAGAACGATTAAATGCTGTCATAATCATCGTCATCATTTAGTTTATCCTGTCCACTGCTGAACGAAAGCCTCCCTTAATTCCAGCCATCTCTTTCTATCTTGTGCCATTTGTATGCAATTTCCAACGACTCTTTTTATGCCGCCTGTCCACCGACTAGGAGGTCGCCCTCTATTTCTATAAGCCTCATGTCTTGGCTTCCATTCCACAAGTCTCTCTATCCACCGTCCACATGTTCTGTCCAGTTCCATTTAAGATGTAAAATAGATTTCACGGCGTCTCTTACTCCTGATTGGTTTCTTATGATGTGATTGGGTATTCTATCCCTAAGAGTGACTCCCAACATTGACCGTTCCATTTTTCTTTGCATGACATGTATTCTGTTAATGTTCTTTTTTGTCAAAGTAAGTGCCTCAGCTCCATACATGAGAACAGGCAAGACACACTGGTTAAAGACCTTTCTTTTCAAGCATATAGGAAGATTAGATCTCAATATATATCTGAGTCTACCGAATGCCGCCTACGATAAACATATTCTTCGCTGAATTTCGTACGTCTGATTATCTCGCCTAATACCGATCTCATGTCCCAAGTATTTGTATATATGCATTTGTTCTAGATTTATGTTATTGATGTTTAAGGGACTACTCATTACTAGGTTTGTCATGCATTGTGTCTTTGATAAACTAATTTTCAAACCGACTTTTTGTGAGGCATGGTTTAGGGTATCCAGCATATTTTGTGCTTCCTGTGTATTGTCTGTTATTAACACCATATCGTCTGCAAAACAGAGATGATATATTAATTCGCTATCGGTGTTGATCCCAGTTTATCTTTTTCAACACACTCTCTAGCAATGCAGCAAACAGTTTTGGGGAGAGTGTGTCACCTTGCCTTACCCTTGGAGCGATATTAAATCTATAGGTGCATTGATTTGCCGGTGTTCTGACATTTGTTTAACATATATGTTTTTGATAATTGTGGAGTATCGATGATCGACGCGACATTCGCTTAATGCGTCTAGAAGTTTCCGCTGATTTATTGAATCAAAGGCCTTCTCGAAATCAACGAAGACAAGCATTATACGTCTATTATACTCAATACATTTCTCGATAAGAACTCTGACCGTCAGAAGATCGCCATTTGTCCCATAGCATGATCGGAATCCCGCCTGCTCTCTGGAAAGAAAAGAGCATTTTATTTGTCAAACGGTTATTTTGGTAAATATTTGTATATGTGGCTAAGGAGGTCAAATGCTATGTGTGGTCCATATTGTTGTACAGCATGGAAATATGGACGTTAAGAACATCTTCCATTAATAAGTTGAAAACTTTCGAAATGTTGACCCTGCAAAGAACATTCCGAACTGAAGGAGTGAGGAATGAAGAGGTCTTGAGAAGAGCGAATACTGAAAGAGAATTGTTCACCTTGATCAAAGCACAAAAGTCCGAGACCTGGTTGATATCTTGAGAACAGAAAGATATTCAATCCCTTAACTAATTATTCAAAGGAAGATCGAAGGCAAGAGAAGAGTGGATCGCAAACAAATGTCGTGGCTACGAAATATAAAACACTGGACAGGCATAAATAGTACTGGCGAGTTTTGTCATGCCGCTAAAGATAGGCGCAAAGGCGGATCCAGCTTCTTTCTTGGGGGGAGGGGGGCGGTCATATGTCAAAAGCACAGTATCGCAAACGAAAGTAAGCTGTCGACGGGGGTGAGACACCATCAACATTCTCGTTTCTAGTGTAAAAGACAGGGTCGGATCTATTTTTCTGAATTCAAAGCTCTTGGCGAAGGGGGGGGGCGGAGCGATAGCAATAAAAACAACTTATCTGCGGGGGAGGGGGGAGATATCAGCAGCATACCACATCCCTAGTATGAAGCAAAATCGGGTTTGTTTTCCTGAACTTAAAGTTCTTGGAGGGGGGGGGGGCGTTCTCCTCTCACTGCCCCCTCCCTTGGATCCTCTCCTGGATAGACGTCGCCAACGCATAGATGAACGGCATTATAAGAATAAGAAGGTAAGTGATGTCTATCATTTGATTAGAATCAATAATTTCTCTGACTCTTTTGACCAAAGAGGATCGAAACCGAGGAGGATCATGTAAAACTGTTCGACAATATTAACTCTCACTTGCACAAAATACCGAAAATTACGCCCATTCGCTAAGGGTGCCAAGAAAACAAAGCCGCGGGCAAGCGCTGGTACATAATAAATGCTCGCCTATGTTTTATTGTTCCGGTTGCTCCGTAGTGTTTAAATAATTGTTTCCAGGCCTTTGACTAAGGACAGAGATGTTAATTATTCAAATAAAATCGCAGAACAAAACCCGACGAGGGTTGTACATTGATATGGGTTGCGGATAACACTGCGCTTGGGGTTTTGTGTGTTTTGTTGGTTTTTAGAGTGTTTTATTTTCTTGTGAAATCTATTTCGAACAAAGTATCAAATATTTATTACAATTTACTAAATGGGGTGCCACAAAAAATAATGACTTTATTTTAAACAGTATTTTAGTTTACGTATTGCCACAAAAACATTAAATATTTAATATTTATGGTAGCTAGAAGTAGTACATTATTAATTCAGCAGAGGGATGTTTATAATACATAAAATAAACTCGACAAAATTATCTCAGCTTTGATTTTTACTTAAAACTATTTTTTCTATAAAAATGTTAAAATTTTGCTTTTCTTTTGACGCACTACTATTTGAGAGCGTCATTTCCCATTATGGATTAAGTAACTTTGGTTTCTATTTAGAAAATTTTGTTTTGTATCATTGATTCCTACAAGGGTCTATATGAACATTCAAGGGTCGACTGTACGTGCCAGGGGTCCATGTTATCGGGAAAAAGAATTGAGGGTGCATGAGATATAAATGGAGGTCCACGAAAGTGGATCGTCGCCAAAATTTAGGAGATTCGTAAATTTGATAATGTACCTAACAAAGATTGTACCTATGTTCTTACATAAAACTTCGAATATAAAAAGAAATTACCTGTTTGTATATATTTATATTAGAGAAACTCTTTTAAATACTGAATTTCCATATCTACTTTTGTAACCTTAGTTTTTAAGTTTTTCAATTTGAAAATGTAGCGAAGCTGCGAAACTCCAGTCACTACGTAAAAAATAAAGTGATAGGAAAGAAAATAATAAAAAGTTTATCATTGAAACAATTTTAGTTCTCAGCTAAAAAAACCTTATACTCTAAGGATAAGCATATTATGTTCATACGGTTAGAGACAAATCACTATCTCAGATTGCAAGGAAATACCGAGAAAGAGTGGAAACCACCCTCATGACACTGTACCGCCACCTGCAGACCGTTTTTGAACTCATTGGTTCTCGTTAGTACGGGGTAAGCATGCGCTGTGTCTAGCCTTAATCTGACAATAAAGCGCACAACGCGGCGATATGCGTTGCGCAACACTATGTCGGAGATATCATGAAAAATGTCAGTATTGTCTGTTGTCCTTTGACATTTACCGTACTTTTTCCGACTCTTCTACATTTATTTTTAAAATAAAATTTTTAATTCTCTTCTTTTTTTCCAGGTACGTCATTGATGGTAACTATCGAAAGCAAAACATGCATTAAAAAGAGCATAAAGTAAGCAAATAGAGAAAAGCCCCCTGAGAGAGAGGGAGAAAGAGGACACGGAGGGCACGGAGCGGGCGGAGTTCCTTTCTTTCGCCCAAAGGAAAAACTTTTGACAAATATTTAATGAAGGCTTCCAGGCCTTTTAAGATGAAAAGAAAGTATACCTATCGGTTTGGATGTATTTGAAGCGCTCAGAGGCGTATCTTTGGGGGAATTTACTCTGCCTGGTAAGCGAAAAGTTCCAAATTTGAGAAATACGGAGAGTGGGACTATTATTAATATAAGCATATCTAAGACTAGTTGACTCCAGACCGTATTTTATAATGTTTTCCGTAGAAAATGTTAAATAAATAACTAAAAATAGTTAACTATGGGCATGAGTTAATTCATCTTTGGTATACCTATGTTCGCAATCGTTTTGTCTCTCATTCGTGATTAATTTTCTGGCGACATGCTACAAATACGTGGGTAGGTTCTTCTTAAATCCTCGTATTTTCATTCAGCCATTATTCTATTTAAAAGTCAATTTCTTAAATTGGCAATTTTCCCTTAGAAACAACAAATCGGTTACATTAAACTTCTTTTTTCATTAGTTTCGTGGGTTGATATGATTAAACTAAGAATTCACTTAGTTCAAAAAAATTAATTTATCGGTAAAATGTTAACCAAACCATTTTCCCAAATTACTTTCTAAAAATGGATATTGTAAAAAGAAGGTAACTTGCTAGTTCTAAAAGTTTTGGAATATAATTAGCCACTTTTGGTTGGCACTACGTTGACCTTTTGGTTAAATTCAATCCAAAAGTCCTTCCTACATTTAAAATAGCTTTTCTATACCGTATAACAAATAAAGCCAATAATGGAATGGGTGGGTAGAAGCAATGTGCGATACACTCGTTTTTTTTTTCATATTGTAAAGTCAATCTTGAGAGTGTGAGTAAAATTTTCATACTAAAAGTCATATTTTAAAAGTTGGCATATACAAGACGTAAAAGAAATAACACAAATTATAAAAAATGACTTCCTTTATATTTTCTGTTATTAACTCATTATCGTCAGATGATTTATCAATTCGTCATCGATGATGATTCCTGTTGAATCCCAGTTTATCTTTTTCAACATACTCTCTAGCAATGCAATAAACAATTCTGGGGAGAGTGTGTGACCTTGCTTACTCCTCGAACGATATTAAATCTATCTGTGCATTGATTTACCGATGTTCTCACATTTTCCGTGGCATTCTCATATAGGTTTTTAATAATTGCGGAATATCAATGATCAACGCGACATTCGCTTAATGCCTCTAGAAGTTTCCGTTGATTTATTGAATCAAAGGACAAGCATCAGTGGTCCATTATACTCGATACACAAGGGTAACAATATCGGTGAGAAAAACTATAACCTAATGATTTAGAAATATCTTCATGATGAATCACTTTCTACTTTTTTAACCGGCTTGTATCGTCCGATATTTTGTGTAATTTCCTTTACAATTGGGTTCATAATATCTATTCCCCATCTTAAAACTATTTAAAACACTATTCAAACTTGTAAAGGGCGAATATATGCAAACAATCAATGATTTCAAACTGCGATTGACAAACGTAACGCCAGCGTGAAAACCAAAAAGTACTGCATATCAGATAGGACTGTTGATAAAATATCGATTTTTTTTTACAAATATGGATATTTATTACTAATATTTTTTAGAACGACATATCAGTAGCAAATTATAATATCGGAGTCGATTTTTTTTAAAATAAGTTATTATTTCCCTTTTTTCTTCTCAGTTATTTAAACTATACCATCCCATTTCCAACCATTACTCTTTTTTTTGTTTACTTACATATTCGTTTGAAACGGAACGTAATTTTGGCTGCATTAGACAACTCAAATGCAGCCTTCGTTTTCTATGATAGATTATCGAAGTCGAGACGTGAGGTTATGTTAGTTGATGTTAATGTTATTGTTGTGAAAAGTACGTGTTTATTTATTTTAGTTCAGTTTATTTAATTAGTGAAAAATAGCGTAGTAATTATCTCGGCTGTAGTAAATTTTTCAATTGTTTGGAACTAATTTAGGAAGGTTGACGTGAGAAAGGTTGCATTTAATTTGTGTGGCGAAAAAATTAAATTTTGATTTATTTCATAAATATATTTGGTTAAAAGTCGATGTAACTTATTTTTTGGCTTACTTTTTCTTTGGATATAGTCGATATATGATTTTTTTCTGATATATCTCATTCTGAAATGGTTATGAAAAATCAGTAACTGATAATAACAAATTCGAAAAAACTCAGCGTTTGACAGTTAAATCTACTACTAACAGACACTTCAAAATTATTAAAAAAATAGAGATACGTGCAAAATATATTTGAGATTAATTAGGTCATATTTAAATCTTGCAGATCGGCCAAGAAAATAGCTTTAGCTTATACAAAAAATACTTAAAACATATTTTGTTCTGATTAAGTTCCCTTAATAATTCCCAAAATAAATAATTTCTTTAAATGATAGAACTGAAAGTAATAATGACCTAAAAGAATAAATGTGTCAGAACCAAGGAACTTGGAAGGGATAGGAAAACTACAAAAATAGGTTAAATGCGTAAAAAAGTATCCACCATGTAGAAAATAAATGTCATAAATTGACATCGACTGACTATGTGGAGCAAGCGCAAAAAGAAATTTCGTAGT
This sequence comes from Diaprepes abbreviatus, assembly GCA_034092305.1. Taxonomy (NCBI): domain Eukaryota; kingdom Metazoa; phylum Arthropoda; class Insecta; order Coleoptera; family Curculionidae; genus Diaprepes; species Diaprepes abbreviatus. The sequence goes on from JASJET010000054.1 coordinate 13,381,629, forward strand.
AAATTTGTTGCATGAAGTTAGCAATGTGAGAACGGGAAACCAGGGCTGGGTTTGCCACACGATCGGCGTCCCGGCGTATTCTTTATGTTTAATGCGGTTGTTTGCCATCGTCCTCGAAGCTTATTTTCTTTGTTGTGCGGTGCAGTATCATTAGTTAAATTTCGGAATTTATATTTGTGTATGTTGTCACGATATTTGTATAGACTTTAATTTATAACAATGTATCAGTGTATGGTATTATTTTGTAAATCGCGTGGTTCGATCCCGGAAATTCATTATTTTCGGTAAGTACCTACGTTTTTGGTATTACATCAATATGTAAGATTATACTGAAGATCTTTTAATAGATCGACGATTTTAAAGTTTTGTTTGCGCTAGTGGGTAGTTTTTATCATTTTTTTCATTTCATTTTATTTTTTTTTTGATCGGAAATTAATTACTTTAAAATTTAGAACGTACATGGAAAACACTTTACTTAATAATAACATAAAAGAGGAGTAACATATAGTTAATCCCTATGGCCAGATCGTTTTTAACATTGTAGATAAGATAAGATTTTATTTAGAATTATGTTTAAATTTTTTTTAAGGCAGTGTTTATTTCATTAGCCGTTTTATAACCTGAACTTTAAATTGCAATTTTTCAATATAACAACATAAATAAGAGATTTCTCAAATCCAGTCCTGTCCCTTGATCTACTGCGCAAGTGCAGCATAGCCACATTGAGGGGAGTACAGAGTTACATGAGGAACCAAATTTAGTTTAGGGTATTCTCCTTCCTTTTACCCCTTCCAACTTCCTTGGTCAGGACGGAATGCCAGCGATAATGTTAGTATGGAGTGGCATCGTTCACTTTGATTGGTGTTTGTTGTCACGTGACTCGCAGGAGATTTAATTACATTTTGTCCTCCATAAATTTCCTAGTAAAAATTGACCTCACAGATATACCAAACCTTAAAAATAGCACTTATAGTTGATATGTGTGTGAGCAGCACACATATTACATTTAATTTTACGTAATTTTGTTTTAAAAATTGCTTTTTCTTACCTTAAATGCAGGAGTAAGATTTCGATACAAATCAAAGGCAATTGTGATATAAGTTGGTTTTCGGTGATGAGGAGGGCTACTGTAAAACTATTATCGTTAAAATTTGCAACTAATACCTGCATGAACTTAAAAATGACACCGGTTTTTAAATCATATTCTTATTTTAGAACTGAAAAAGAACAAGGTACTTGTTCCATTACTGGTGCTGTTATCCTATATTTAAAAATATCGACATATCAAAATTCTATATTTTTATTAACAGCCAACCTGCAGATATATTATAAGAATTGTTTCAAGATCGTGTTTTCTGAATGATTACAAAATCAAAGGACGTCGGGCTGTGATATATTCAAGAAATTTCGTTTTAGCCTCCTGTCCTTTTATCTAGGAGTTGTTGGTTTACGGCGCAATTCCTCGACCGACTGTTTTCATTTTTATTTCGTATTAAAAAGCACTTAGTTATATCTGAAGATGTTCGAAAGGTGCTCTGGCATTTGGATTGCATTTACCCAAAGCCCATCGTGGCCAATGTTATTAGTATAAATCCCACATTGTTAGTGTTCTAGTGTTATTGGGTAAGGATCCTTAAAAGTTGCTTTGTGCAATGGTAGACAAAATTTCAGGAATGGTACGATCAGAATCCAAAAACAATTATTCCTCGTTTGATCTATATCCTAAAAGCTTCTGTTCTATATACACTAGTTTTTAGAAAACGCCCATGCTAATGGGTAAAAAGAAATCCAAGTCAGTAAATATAGGATAGTAGTCCCTTACCTTTAAAGAGACCGGTGTAAATACGAATATATCAATATCCGTTAACATCAATGGATGAGGTAAGGTCAAAGGTATTGCGTTCCTTTAGGTAAATAGGCCCATTTTTCTTTTTAACGGTAGCTTTTCTATTAAAAGGCTCGATTTTCCCTTAAAAAGGTGTAGTTTATTGTTCAATTTATCACTGGCTTTTCGAGAACACATACACGTTACAGTACCTTATATTTCGAAATTTATTGTAGAGATTGCCACGCCTATCTTTTACAACCAATCGGATGCTTTTATTTATTTTTGTTGTTAAGGGAGCAAGTAAAATTCCGGAAATTTTCTTGTTTCTAGGTTGTAATTACTTTTAGGGATATATGAAGTGTTTATCGATATTATTCGATACTTTTTACTAAAGTATCAGTGCAGTGTACAGAAGGCATCAAAATAATCCAATAGTTTCATATAATTTTTTTACGAAATTGTCTCATAATGGAGATATATGGCGCAAGAGGGGTATGTAGTAGTTTACTTTTCATGACGTAACGTATCACTCAAAAAGATTCCTGTCTAACTAAGAAAAACGATTTTTTTTTTAGAAGTTCGACTTTATTCGTCAACATATTCTTCTTTAAGAGTGATACATTCATTCCAATGCTGCTCTAACTTTTCGATGACTGTTATGTAGAACGATTTGTCTTTGCTCTCAAAATAGGCCTTACTTCTTCTTTGGAGCCAAATTTCCTTCTCTAGAGCATCTGCAAAAAGCTAGTAGTCCCTGTGGACCAGATTTGGAGAGTATGGTCGGTGGGGAAACAATGCAAAGAGTAATTCATTCAATTTAACCATCGTTGTCATCGACTTGTGACACGATGTCTTGGTGAAATACCACTTTTTTCTTGTGAATATGGGGCCGTTTTTTCTTGATTTCTACACTCAATTAATGCAGTAATGTTATGCAATATTCGGTATTGATAGTTTTACCTTTCTTAAGATAGTCAGTGAATAAAATACCATTGTTTTGAAAATACCAAAAATTGTATCACTAAAACACGGTAACTTGTAAAACTAATGGTCGCAATGTCATGAAATTTTAACATATACTGTTTGCAGGTTAACACTATCTAGAAATTATAAGAGTATGTCAACAGAGACGCCATCTATGCGTCAGGCCGGGAACCTATTGAGAGATGTATTTGCTTTTGAGCAGACTTGTATATATTATATAAAGTCTAACGAATCTAGGCCATAAACTTTGTACACTCGCCACTAAACTCGTATACCCAAAATATTGGCAGGTGTTAGTTTACAGTCTAAACTCGAATTTTTAGATACCTTAAACTGTTATCTAAAAAAAGTACTGTTCATTTATTTCGAAAAAATAGGCCATTTTCGAAAAAAATCAGGTTGTTTGCTTCCAGGAAGAGCAAGAAAAATCTGGGTTAGAAGAAAGCTCACAAGCTCAAATACGCGCTAAAAAATGGATTGTTTATGAAATTTTCCAAAAATAATTGCTTCATCCTGTAGCCATGACCTTCGAGCGTCACAAAATGACATAATAATTTCGTTAGTAATTCCTGTATGGTACATGCTATATGATTTTGGCGCAATACAATTTATTAGATAAGAAAATTGAGGATTTATCTTATTTTGTGTATTGATGCTGTATAACTTATTGTATTACAGATAGATTGTTAACTATGTTACCTAAATCTTCATGTGTGAGTGTCGAGAGTATTAAGATTTCGATTGGTCAGATTTGTCTATGACGTAGATATTCTATCCTTGGCAATAGGAATATCTGGAAGCAGGTATTTGGCACTTGCATTTTTCTTTATATTACAAACAATACATCTATTAAAACTATTTTATTAGGTTTCATCGTTTGTATCTCCGTGCAAAATGCTTATTTTTTACGTCGTACTATTTGATTTTGCTTATTTATTTATTTATAGAATGATTTTTGGATTTTTGGCTTATTTAAGGAATTGTTAAGTTTTCCATTGGTCAGATTTGTCTATGACGTAGTTATTCTATCCTTAGCAATAGGAATATCTGTAAGCAGGTGGTTTCAGGACATACACAACCGCTCAAAAGTATTTGGCCACCTGCTTTTTCTTTATATTACAAACAATACGTCTATTAAAACAATTTTATTAGGTTTCATTGTTTGTATCTCACCGCAAAATGCGTATTTTTCAGGTAGTACTATTTTATTTTGCTTATTTATTTATTTATAGAATGATTTTCTGATAAGAATTTTGGTAATAAAAAAAAATTCATCAATTTGGGCTTTTTTGGCCGATTATTTTTTTATAACTTTTGCCTTTTTGCCGTGGCGCCCGTTTTCATTGTGAGTAGTCGCCAAGTGAATTTGCCTTTGCTATAATAATATTTTTTTTTACCCTTCACATCTAACTGCTAGTAGAATTTGGATCTCTATTTCAGTGTATCAACGTTGTCATATTTCTCAATATGGACTTATGAGTGCAGAAAAAAGGTCCATTTTCCGTTCAAAATGGCTGCAGTAGATTGCAGGGCCCTTCCTGGAAGGAAGAAAGGTAATACCATTCTTGTGGTAGCGGTGGACGTTCTTTTCATGCCCACTGTTTAAAAGGTACACGCGATGTTTTCATACGATTATCCAGCATAGCTGATTTTTACAAAAATTTGGAGAAAATCCACATTTTGTTAGAACTGGTTTCACAAGGGGAGGCTTTATAAATTCTTTTGGTATCAAGAAAATTTCCATGTAGTAATACAAACTAGGCACCAACACAAATTTGTGATTAACAATTGAGTCTGGATTATAGGGTATTATTTGATTGGGCCTTTCGTTTTGGAAGAAATGTTAACTGGTGCACTATAATTTTTGCACCAAAATTTAAATGATATTTTAAAAAATGTACTCTTGCAAGTTCGAGCACGATGATGCTCCACATACTTTTGATAATCGTTGTACGGGTAGAGGCGGACTTGTTTTATGGCCACCAAGATCGTTCTCATCTCAATCTCAATATTTTTGGCTCCAGTAATTCTCTCCTCTCTCTCTCTCTTTGTCAACCTCTGTCCATCCACTCCTGAATGTAGGTCTCTCTCAATTGTTTCCATCTTTCTCTATTCTTCGCCAATCTCATCCATTGTTTGCCCGCCACTGTCCTTATGTCGTCTACCCATCTTTTTTGAGGTCATCGCCACTTCATCTTTGCAACCTCCTTCACGATGTCTTTGCCTTTTGTTCTGCGTCTTATCTCGGTGTTTCTAATCCTGTCTCTTAATGATATTCCAAGCATGTTTCTTTCCATCGCTCTTTGGACTGTTTCTAATTTTTTAGCGGACTTTTTGGTGAGGGACATGGTCTCTAATCCATACGTACACACCGGTAATATGCATGTGTCGTATACTTTTCTTTTTAGATTTATGGGAATTGAATTATTTTTCAGGATGTACGCAAGTTTACCGAAAGCGGCCCATGTCAGCTGTGTTCTTTTTATTTCATCATCCTGGTTTGATTTCCCTACTCTGATGTCATGACCCAAGTATACATAGTGTTCGACGTTTTCTATCCTCTGATTCTGTAGTGTTTTGTTTGCCTGTTCGTGGCTCATTATTTTTATTTCGTTGCAGTTCATTTTAAGGCCTACAAATGCTGATACGTCATTTAGCTGTTGTAGCATTTCGTTCAATTCTTGGAGATTACTTGCTATTAAGATTATGTCATCAGCAAATCTGAGATGGTTCAAGTATATTCCGTCGATGTTTATACCTTTGATGTCCCATTTAAGTTCCTTAAAAATGTCCTTTAGGACTAGGGTGAACAGTTTTAGCGAGATAGTGTCCCCTTGTCTCACTCCTTTTTGTAATTTTATGGCGTTCGTTTTCGTCTTGTCGTCTATTTTTATTTGAATGGTTGCATTTTCGTATATGTTCTTTATGATGTTTATGTATCTTGAATCGATTTTTGCGTTTTGTAAGGATTGTAATACTGCCCATATTTCGATGGAGTCGAATGCCTTCTGGAAATCTACAAAAGCCATATGGAGCGGTACGTTATATTCGGTGCACTTCTCAATTAGTATTCTTATGGTGTGTAGGTGATCTGTGGTGCTAAAGTGTTTTCTGAATCCAGCTTGTTCGACAGGTTGGTAAAAATCGAGTTCGTTTGTAATGCGGTTGGTTATGATTTTGGTTAACAACTTGTAGGTGTGTGATAGTAGGGATATTGGTAGGGAGTTTTCAATATTTGTATAGTCCCCTTTTTTGAATATTAAGATTACTTCGGAGTTATACCAATCCTATGGAATTTTTCCCTCTTCAATTATTTTATTAAATATAATCTTCAATATTTGTTCTATTTTTCAGCCGCCAATTTTCAGCATCTCTACTGTAATTTTGTCTTCTCCTGTACATTTATTGTTCTTTAATTTATTTAGTGCCATTCTTATCTCTGAGTTTGTTACTTCTGGAATTTCCTCTGAGCCTATGTTGAGTATGGTTCTTTTTGTTCGTTGTTGCTCTTGTTGTGCGTGTGGCGAGTATAGCTTGATGTAGAATTCTTCTACGGCTCTGCATATTTCCTTTTCGTCCTGGACGGTCACGTTTTTCGCGTTTTTTATTTTTATTATTTTTTGCCTCTCCAGTAATTACTTTGTAAAATATATTTTCATACCGTCTTGTATATCCTTTAAAAACGACGGCGAAACTTCACTCAACTTAATAAAATATCTCCGCAAAAATCTAAACCTAAACTTTTTACTTCGCCTTGCGGGTTTAACTTTCAACTAACTCCCTATTTGACTTCGCAGTTTTCTTTTAAAAGTTAGCCCCTCTAAAACGACTTTTGTTATACTTTTTTTTCGTAAACTTCGTAAGGACTATTTAAAGTCGGTTTATCGTCATCGAAGAGGCCATTTTAGATAAAACTTCTTAGGTGGGAACACAAGAAAAACCTCAGCCATTACATAATTCAGTAGATCGCTTGGAAGTAAATTTGAATTGGAAAATTAAAAGGACTGTTGTTTTCTTTCTTTTATTTTGTTATGTAAACGTTTGTGGTTAAAGTTTTTTTTTCTGATCTTTTGTTTTTTTTTCTCGTTTGAAGAGGTAAACTATGTTTCAAGATCTATCGTTTAGCTCTTGGGTTTAATAATGAGGGTCGCTACCTGGGGCATTAAAACCCCTTTTGTGATACCGAGTGCTTAATCAAAAGAAGACAGAATGTTAGTTTACGTTTAGTAATCGAAATATATCAGTATACTATATACCTGTTACACAAACGGTTGGACCCAGCACTGACCACAATATATCCCCCCGAACGGATCTCAGGTATAAAACTATTAGCTGGCGTCAATAAGGAAAATGATAGAAGTTGAAACACACTTTTAGGCCAGGAAACGAAGCGATTTTTTGGAGGCGAACATGACTCAAATAGTGCCTGCGGTTTGATTGAAGAAATGGATAGGGGAAGGTAGTAGAAATGACGTTTCATCTCTTATCTCAACAAATTTTGGTTGGAACAGTGTTTTTTTTAACAAATAAGTTGAAAAATGATTTTTCCCTGGTTTTTTGGATTTTACTGAAAATTTAATGGATTTAGAGAAAAATGTTCCACAGACGAATTGTACGTCTTGAAAATATCTTCAAAATGAGTTTTTGTTTGTCCAAATCGGTCTGTAAACAAAAAAGTTATTGCAAATTAAACATTAAAAATGGCTTATTTTTCAATTGTTAATAACTTTCTTAATATTTATTAAATTGTTTTCAACTTTTACCAGAATGTGAGTTTTAAAGTGCTTAAAAAGTGTGCGGAAGTTGGGCTCTGTCGATCTAATAGTTTTTATAAATTGCAATTGTTTATTAGAAAAACGAAAAAGTGACTATTTTTGATTGGCTGCACCGTCGTCTAGGAAACTGCTACGGAGTTCTGTCAGTGCTCATTCTCTTCGTAAAGACTTATGCTATCATGTAGTAAAAAAAATGTACGTTATTTAACGATAATTATGACTTAATGGACTATTGTATAACTTTTAATACAACCTTATTTTATAACACTAACATTATTCAAGAAATGTTATTTCAATACAATAATAAGAAATTTCAAATTTTAGCACGATATTATTATTTCTAGTTCATTCATATGTAATAAAAGCAAGAAATGCCAAATCTTTAAAAATATAATTTTTGGGGGGGTAGGAGGGGGCCGAAAATAATTGTTCATAAAAGTAAATATATATGTAATAAGGTGTGTAATCGTTTTTATTGAAAAGACATGTAAAACGAGTAAAAAGAAAATTTAAATGAAAAAACGTAATTTTCGGGGGGTGGGGGGTGGTGGTCTGAGAAGGTTGAACATGTGCCCAATATTATTTTTTCGATGAGCTACCCCAAAAAATCAAAGAATGAAAGCCCTACGTTATTTAAAAGCCGAGATGTTGCTAATTTTTCAAGCGCGCGCCGATTTGAAGACGCGCTCTCACTTTGTACTCGGTGAGATTTGGTTACCCCCTCCAACTTACCTTATCTGGCGTCCAGCACGTACCCTCAGTTTAGCGACCTCCTGAAGGGTTGATTGTGTATAAATCCACCTCAATTGAATGATTTCATATACTTTGGACTCTTATTAATGAACTGTAAAAAATTCAGCTCTTAATATAAATAAACAATCACTGTGTGTTTTTTTGAAAAAAATTGCTAACTCGGCTCCTATTGGTCGTAGAGACTTTTTTTTTAAATTCGTGTTTTTTTACCAGCTTTCTAATGATATGCTTCGTTAACAAATCGGACAAAAAATGCGGTTGTTAATTAATTTATTTATAAGCGAAAAACTACCCATATCTTCATGACGATTTTGCATAAACAAAATTTGAGAAACATCCACTTTTTTACTACATGATAGCTTAAGTCTTTACGAAGAGAATGAACACTCACAGAACTCTGTAGCAGTTTCCTAGACGACGGTTCAGCCAATCAAAAATAGTCACTTTTTTCGTTTTTCTAATAAACAATTGCAATTTTACAAAAACTATTGTACCGACAGCGCCCAACTTCCGCACACTTTTTAAGCACTTTAAAACTCACATTCTGATAAAAGTTGAAAACAATTCAATAAATATTACGAAAGTTACTAACAATTGAAAAATAAGCCATTTTTAATGTTTAATTTGCATTAACTTTTTGGTTTACAGACCGATTGGGACAAACAAAAATTCATTTTGAAGATATTTTCAAGACGTACAACTCATATGTGAAACATTTTTCTCTAAATCCCTTAGATTTTCCGTAAAATCCAAAAAACCGGGGAAAATCATTTTTCAACAATGTTCCAACCAAAATTTGTTGAGACACGAGATGAGACGTAATTTCTACTACCTTTCTCTACCTATTTCTGCAATCAGATCGCAGGCAGTATTTGAGTTTTTTTAACACTCCGTTTCCTGGGGTATTTATAAGTTTGTTTTGCCAAACATTTTTCGACTTGTTCAATATAAATTAAATTATATTTGAATTGGGCATTTTGGTTGTGTAGACTTCTTGCATAAAGCATTTTTTTTTGTTTCTTCTACCCACATCAAGGTCAGTATGACTGCATCATATATTGTAATTTTTCTAATGCGCGACCACTGCTAGATTGACACCGTTTACATTCCAAATTTGATTTTGTATCATATCTTACCATTCCCCTGATTATTCTTTGTTCCTTTGGACCTTTTTCAGATGCCTATCCATTCTGGATGTAGGCAATCATCCTGGCGATTGAAACTTTGTTGCTGCCTTACAAAAAGACTGGTACTTGTCATCAAGAACCATATTCGTATATTCTTGAGCCACGAAATCCTTGTTCTTCCTGGTCCTTTATTTTCTAATATATTTCCTTGTAATATGTAATGTAGGAGACGTATCTAATTTTGTTTCTCATTATATGACCGAGGGATTTTAATTTTCGTTTCTTCCCTATGTTCAAAATCCAACTTATCATAAAGTGCGTTAGAATATAATATGAACTAAACGTCCACATTTTTAAAATAAGTGAATATAGCCGCCTACTAATTTACCCCATCAGCACATATCTAAATTTAGGACGCTAATTCAAAAATTTTTTCAAGCGATTAAGGTAACAAAAATATTTCATAAATTAGTTTTTTTTTTATTTATGTATAGGGCTAGTTACACGTTTCCAACTAAAACTGGTCACAAGTGACCAACCATTAATTTTTTCCGAATACAATCTAATTTCTTAACTTCTAAAGTTATCCAATGATGTCCCTTAGTTTGTTTTGTTGTCTTAAGCTAACCTAAACCAGACACATGCTCTGCTTTCACACAGCACTACACTAGTTCAAACGGCTTGGTTCTCTTCAGTCTTCGGACGAGATTCTGGTTGTCCAGCAGCTGTAGGGCTTCTGCGTTTGGGTGGCAGTGAAGTTTCTCTTCATGTTTAATAGCCTTTTCCTTGATTACGTCTATAACGAGTGGGACTTTTAGATCTCTATGAATGTCTTTGTCTCTAATGTACCATGGAGCATTGATCATATTTCTCAATACTTTATTTTGAAACTTTTGTATGTGTTTGATATTTGACTTGCTGGCATATCCCCAGAGTTGAGCTCCATAGGTCCAGATTGGTTTGATAACTTGGTTGTAGATCAGGAGTTTATTCTCTATTGATAATTTTGAGCTTCTTCCTATTAGCCAATAATATTGCCTGTATTTGAGTTTGAGTTCTGTTTTTTTTCTTGTTATTATGTTTGTTCCATAATAATTTTGCGTCCAAAGTCATCCCTAGGTATTTTGCTTCATTATCAAGCGGGACAGTGTTATCGTTTAGCGAAAGCCTTGGTGGAGTTTTAATCTTTCTGTTCGTGAAATTTACATATATCGACTTCATTTCATTTAGTTTTATTTTCCATTTTTCTGTCCATTCTAAGAATTTGTTGCAATCTTCTTGTAGCCTTCCAGTGGCTGTTTCTGGTTCCTTGCCGACAGACAATATAGCTGTATCGTCGGCAAAGGTTACTATTGTTGAATTATCCATACAAGGAATATCACTTGTGTATAGTACATATAAGACTGGTCCCAGTACGCTACCTTGTGGGACCCCTGCTTTTACATCTTTCAGTTGTGAGTACTCATCTTCTTGTTTTATTCTGAATGTCCGCTCAGTAATATAAGAGGTCAATATTTCCACGTACTGCTTCGGTAGTAATCCATTTAATTTGTGTATCAGGCCTTTATGCCACACCTTGTCGAAGGCCTGGACTACGTCTAGAAATACAGTTGAACATATTTGTTTCTCCTCAAGAGCTTTCTCGATTATATTAGTAATCCTATGTACTTGGTCTACTGTACAGTGTTTTTGTCGGAAACCGAATTGGTATTCTGGGATCAGTTTGTTACATTCCATTATTGGTTTTAACCTCTTTAACAACAGTTTCTCAAAAAGTTTGGAGATAACTGGTAGCAATGATATTGGCCGGTATGACTCAATATTGTTAGGAGGTTTTCCAGGTTTTTGTAACATAATAACTTCTGCACTTTTCCAGACAGCTGGGACGTATCTTAATCTGAATGAAACATTTATTAGGTATGTTAACAGTACAATATCTTTTCTTGGGAGCTGCTTGAGTATTTCTCCTGTAATAAGGTCAAAACGTGGTGCTTTTTTCGCACTTACGTTATCCCTTATCTCTTTTGTTACCTCTTGTGGTGTTACCAGTTTTATCTTTAATGAATTTTCATTTTCGATCTCTTGTAGCTCAGCATCTTCCTGTCCTTGGTTTGGTGTAAATACCTCCGCTAGATGATCTGCAAAGATATCAGCTTTTTGTTTATTGCTTCTTGCCCATGGTCCTACTCCTTTTCTAATCGGGGGTATCGATGTTACTGCTCTTTTGACTCTTCTAGTAGCTTTCCACATTGAATAATCTGTTGTTTGGTCTGCTGTTAAACCAGTTAAGTAGCAGTTTATTGAGTTTTCTTTAATTTTTTGGATTTCTCTTTTTAGAATTTGTGTCTTGTTGTTAAGGATATTCTTATCGGTAGGATCTCTTGTTTGCTGCCATTTTCTTCTCGCTTTTCTCTTTTCTGCAACGAGTTGTCGAATTTCCAGTGGATGATTATTTCCCTTAGTAATGTGGGTTATCTCCTTAGTATTTTTGTATGCAGCTTCCTGGACTATTTTCATGAAGTTCTCCGCTTCTAGTTCTAGTTGGTCTTTTGTTTTTAGGTTGATGCTGTTCTCTAAGTCAGTTTTAAAGCTTTCCCAATCCGTAGTTTTATTCACTAGCGAAGGTTTTGATTCTTTCCTGATGATTGTTTCACTTAAGGTTAATAGGACTGCTGTGTGGTCTGAGTCCAAGTCTAATATTTCCTCTATATCTATAAAGTTTGGTGACACCTTTGTTGTTATGAAGAAATCCAACAGATCCGGTAATTTATTTGGATCATAAATTTCATAAATTAGTGCACACCTTTTTAACCACACTGTCTACACCAGGCGCGGATCCAAGGGGGGGGGGGGCGGTGGGGGCGATCCCCCCCCCCCCCCAGAGCCTTGAGTTTAGAAAAATAGACCCGATTTTGCCTCTTATACTATAGTTTATTCAAGAACTAGAGAGAGTAATAAATCATTTTTTACCCTTTTTTTCTTCGCAAACTACCTGTGTTCTTTAGCCCGGTGTCTTTGGCAAAATCTGTTAGACACATATATTTTTCATAGGAATGGGTTAGAAATTTTATAATCAAAAATACCGGTCTATTATAATAATGGAATATTTGGGTTGGATACCAATAGATATTTGGATGTGTGAAGTGTTAAAAAGGATTTTAATCCTTGTCGTAGGCGTCAGAAGGAGGTTTATTTTATCACTAAGTATTTATGGCATGAAATATTATTTCGGTAATAAATTCAAAATAAAAAGTTTTTATATTATTATTTTATTTCTTATGATTTCTTAAAAATTCACATAAATTAGAAAATATAGATAATTTTGACATATTTAACACAAATCACAACTGTATTTTTATTATTTTTAAATTTGGCATAGAAATCGTTTTAGGTACATTCAGACTAAAACGTAGTCTTTTTCTCTCAAAAAATTCTAAGTTATAATTTCAATACTTACAAAATACCCATTATCAAAAATACAAGAAATTAAACATATACGAAATAATAAATTCGTCTATATAATATTAAAATTTTTTTGGAGCTATCGGTCATTTTATTATTAATTAAAAACACTTTTAGGACATTTGACGTTTCAGTTTATTTATTTCTTAAATTATCCGCAGAATTACAATTAAATACTAAAAAGGGATTGAAATGTAATTAATTTTTATATGTTACACCAAATTTAAGTAATAAATTGTGTTTACGCTGGTAAACCTACGTATCTAATTCGAAATCAAAGTCATCTTCCCTCAAATTAGTTATAATTGGTTTCTCTATCTCACCAATCATGAGATCGAGTTTCCACATTTTCTTTTATTATTTTATTATATGAATTTTTCCCAATATTCTGCACCAACTTCATTCAAAAAAATCTTTCATAAGTTCAGTTAAAAAACTAATTTTGTAAGTTGTGTTATTTCTAGCAACTCTACATTTTACTTGAGAGAGATATTTCCTTCTCCAACGGACATTTTCTGGACGATCTATATGAACAGATTTCCTATATGGTTTTTCTCAGCAAAAATTAAGTTCTCTGAGCAATTTCCAGAGCTCAGTTCTTTTAATTTCAGGTAAATCCGATCTTCATTGATTTTAGTTAGAATTTTGTCGACGGTTGGGATCTGCTTCTCATAATAAAATGTATGTACAACTCCTTTTATTGCAGTTTACATTTCTTCTTCCAACGAGGTTTTTCGTCTGCCTGTGATCGAATGTGGCTTGGGAGTACTAACAATTCCAGTCGTTTTTTTCTCCTTTAGTATTCGGAACATATTAGATTTTCCAACTCCTGTCATATTGGAATACATCTCAATAGAGCTTTTAATATTATTATCTAGATATTGATATCTTAAGGCATATAAACATTCATCGTAATACGTTTTTCGTTGAGGAAAAAATGCCTTGGTTTAACGATTTTAGAATAATTATAGATGTGGAAGCCATATCTTTTGGGTATCTTACTAATCTCATATAATATATAAAAACAAGCACAACAAGATAAATGACTAAGGACAAACTGTAAGGTGTACGTAGCTCAGTGACAGAAATTAAGTTGAACTATCAGAAATTTTATTGTTGCAGTAAATTTATAAAAGCTTATAATATTTAAATATAATTAAATATAATTAGATTTACGGCAGTCCTCAGTTACCTGCGGTACTAGAGCAGGTACGTTGGAGGTTTCAGTAACAGTTTTATTACTCTCTCTAGTTCTTGAATAGAGTATAGGGATGTATATGCTTGCGGTCGCCCCTCCCCTTCTCAACAGCTTTTAGTTCAGGAAAATAGAACCTATTCTGCCTTTCATATTAGGAATGTGTATGCTGCTAGCACTCCCATCCCGTTGACAACTTGTTTTTCTTGCGATAGACCCCCCCCCCCCCCAAGAGCTTTGAGTTCAGGAAAATAGACCCGATTCTGCTTCTTATACTAGGAATGTGTATGCTTTTCGCATTCTCTCCCCTATCGGCAACTCGTTTCTTCTTTTGATCGCCTCCCCCCTCTCCAAGAGCTATAAATTCAGAAAAACAGACCCTAACCTGCCTTTTACACTATAAATGGGAATGTTGCTGGTGTCCCCCCCCCCCCCCGTCGACAACTTGCTTTCGCTTGCCATATTGTACTTTTGTGATATCACCCCCCCCCCCAAAGAGAGAGGCTGGATCCGCCCCTGGTCTACACATATGATTAATCCATGTGTTGACCTATTTATTAAGTTCTAAAATAATCTAACGGCGAAAAGAAAGATCTATTTAAGTTCCGTCGACTAGAATTTGACGTCCTTTTATTATCCCTAATGAATATCACATCCTCTTGTACTTTTAACCTTCAAAACATTGTCTTTTTACAGTTTATTGAAAAATCAATGAATTGGCAAACTTTCAAATAAGGCAAAGGGAAATAGCGGGAACAGCAGGTGCCTGTATTAAACCCCCGTAAAAGGCCAAAGTTTAATCTATTAGAGCGAGGAAAAAAGCACATTAATCCGTAAACAATAAAACTGAACAAAAAGTTACGGCACAAACAAGGACGGAGCAAAAAGGGGCCGTTTTCTCATTTTCCAATTCTAATTTTCTTTCGGCCATCTCGTGAATTATGCAGGAGAGAACTAGTTGCTTGCAGAGCTAGAAATTTACTGTTTTAATGGCTTTTTTTTAGAAAGGTGCGAGAAACTAGGTATACAGGGTGTCCAATTTTGATAGTTTTACGGGTTAAATTATGCATTTTGGGACATCCATCGTATCTCCCTCATCTTGTAACTTATCGGAAAGTTAAAAGATCTAATTATTGGTGTTTTTCATGTAGGATTCAGAAGCGTAGTCAGTTTTTTTATAGGTTCATCTGTTTCGCAGAAATAAATGAAACTTGCCTTGTTTTAAATGGGATATTTTACTTTGATAAAAACATACGGTAGCTGTAAATTAACAAAAATTAATATAGCAAAGACATTGTTAGTTAAGGCAAATTGTAATTTCCTTTACAGTATGATATTACATTTCTTTTTCTTACAAATTTAAACAATACCGCTACTTATCTGGTTGTAAGTACGTGTTTTAGGCTGCAGTCACCAAAAGATGGTCAATATCCCGTTTGATTATTATGGTATATGCAGCCAAAAGGGAATCAAATGCAACACATTGTTCAGCAGAAGTAGTTGATTTCGAAGAATATAAGGACGAAAATAACTTCCAGCTAAATCTTGAAGAAACTGAGATAAATGAGAATGACTGCAATAAAGCCTGAGAAATTGTTATGAAAGCAATAAATACTATAATATGATTTAAAAAGCTGGCCACTGAAACAAAAGGAAAACATCGGGTTCAGTATTGTGGAAATTTTTTATGAGGTTATGATGTGCGTAAAAGGGAAATAATTTACTTTATTGAACTCGACGATTATGATAAAAAATATAGAATATATTTACCTGATTTTAGGGTAGATTGATTAAATCAAATAGTTAAATACACAGATGGACACTAGTTATTCTTTAACAATACTACACTACTGCTAGAATGCTCAGTTACAAAGAAAATCGCTGAATTCGCCAAAATGTCAAAAATCATATTTCAAAAGGTTTTGAAAACCATTTCCTAATTGTAGGAAAAATATTCGACACAACATATGCTCAAAATTTAATATTATCCACCCAAAACTGCAACAGAAACAGATAAACAAAAATGGTAAGAATACTTATACAGAGAACCCTCTTGAAATCGCGACTCCAGTTGAGAACGATGCCAACAGATGGCGAGAGGCATACAATCTTTTGCGAACTCCAAGTCTAGATAAAATAGGCGTAAAAGGAAAAAAGAGGCTATTACAACGAAACACTGACATCAGGAATCAATATGGCGTTGTTGCAATCATCTCTCTGGCGTTAAAGATATATAGTCACACATCTAATTTGCGACCACCTAAAATGTACGGATGTGGGATCCATCGGTATCTTTCCCAGTCATCCTTCTTGTACTTTCCACAAACTTGGACCTCTATTTAAGTCCAGTTTTGCTGGAAAGCGGTGGTAAGATGTTAAGTTCTACAACATGCCTTTCCTAAGGCATTTGCTTTCCGGCTTTAACTGTCAGACAGCCCAAGCCGTTAGAAAGCACAGACCTGAAAAGGAAGTGGAACGGATATCCTAGGTGGTCTTTTCAAAGTAGGGTACCATCTTTAGCACAAAGCCACGACTCGACGGCCTTCCATCTCGCCATAGGGCGCCATGTTGTAATCATGTCTCTGGTGTTAAAGACACCAGTCACAGTCTAATTTGCGACCACCTAAAATGTACGGATGCTTCGTCCCGATACCGGTGGTGGACTCATCACCACCCAGACATCCTTCTTGTACTTTCCACAAACTAGGACCTCTATTTAAGTCCAGTTTTGCCGGAAAGCGGTGGTAAGATGTTAAGTTTCACAACAGCATACAAGACATAGTAGGATGGGGTGAGCAAAGACGAAGACAGTGGTATAACCACATGAAGAGAATGGTTCCTCGAAGACTCCTTTCAACAGAGGCAAATGTTTGGTGGTTTGATATCAAAATATGTAATCAAAACTGTAAAAATATCTTGATTTCTTATCCTATAAAGCCCCAGTGTACCAAATTTAGTGCATATCAAACACATATTAAGATAAATATTTACAATGAAGGTTTTATTTTGGAAATTAGTGATCGTTATTTATTACTTAAGGAGCAATTTGTAATGTGGTCTAGTCTGTGACAAAAACTAAACACAAAGTCCCAGTGCAAAGAAGGATAGAGAAAAATGGCCGCTTTCTTAGTTTACAATTCTAATTTTCTTTCGACTATCTGTTGAATTATGCAAGAGAGAACTAGTTGCCAGAGCCAAAAGTTTTCTTGCTCTCGACTGATAACCCTCATTAAAAACGGCGGTGGTGAGTTGACCTTTTTAATAGTACTTAAAAGAAGCTTTTAAAAAAGGTTTACCAAAAACTTACCTTTTAAAATAATTGCTTAATAAGAGAATCTCGTGAATTTTCGTTATAATACACAGAAATACAATAGAAATCTAGAACCTCTGGGAATACAAAAGACACGCGCGCTCTAATTTTGAGGGTCAAGCACGTATACAAAAGGATCGGCAACAAAAAGTTTGTTTCTAATTTAAAACAACACACTTAATCTTTTTTGCTTATAGCAATACTTTTTATTTATTAAAATATTTGGTTTAATTATGCTTATACGATGTGTTCCAAGAACTTCATGACATTGAAAAAATAAATCCAGAGATTGGTAATAATACATTTTTAAAGAATATTATCAATGAATTTTGTACTCGGTAATTTCGAAAATCGAAATATCAAATAATGAATAACACAGCATGCTTGCTTCTCTTTTTGGCGCCGTTCTTCTTGTTTATCTTTAAGGCGACGTTGTCCTCTAAGTTTCATAAAATCAGCAAATATTTTATTTATTTGCTCCATATCGGCTGTTTGGGGTCTACTATTTACCATAGAATCTTCTAGAATTCAATTCTATACTTTTTTCTTAATGACAAATCCGGTGGTGAAGTCCGTTTTTCGCTATCTCTTTTAGTGTCCTAAGAGAATTTTCTAGAACTTTATCGAAAGTTTGGTTCTAGGCTTCTTTCTTAATGAGAAATGCGATAGAGAGGTCAGTTTTTCGCCATCTCTTTTAGTTTCTAAATAGAATATTCTAGAACTTCGTCGAAAATTCAGTTCTAGGCATCTTTCTTAATGACAAATTCGATGATGAAGTCCGTTTTTCGTTATCTCTATTAGTTCTCAAATATAATGTTCTAGAATTTCATTTATAACTTCGGTTCTAGGCTTCTTTTTTAATGACAGATCCGATGGTGAAGTTCGTTTTTCGCTATCTCTTTTAATTTCCAAATAGAATATTCTAGAAATTTGGTTTTAGTGCTTCTTTCTTAATGCCAAATCCGATGGTGAAGTCAGCTTTTCGCAGTCTGTTTGGGTTTTAAAATAGAATGTTTTAGAACTTTATCGGAAATCGGCCTTATCTTCTTACTTGATAACAAAGCTGAAATTCGTTTTTTTCCTTTAATTTCCAATAGAATTTTCTAGAAACCCAGTGATAATCGTCACTTATGACATTAATTGTTACGATTTTGTCTCTTTAAAATCGCTCGCTGGGTCCGCAGAATAAAACACAACACTTTTGAGTAATATTCCCAGTACTATATTAACTACTTCTTAACACAGCTAAATCACAATTATGTAATTACTACATTTTAAAATCTTCACTATTCAAATACAATTATACAACTATCTTAAATCTCATATCCTATCCCTATTTATATACCTATAGAACCTCCTAGAAAAAACAAGAAATATACTGGCATAAAAGTTGAGAACCGTCTAGAAATATAATGACTTATCGATATAATATTTCTTTTGGTACATTATAATAAAGGCGACTCATCGCATCGAAATATTATTGTTCTACGAGGGCGTATCAATAAGTTCTCTTAGTGCTTCGTAACAATACGTTTTAGTCACGTCAATAGGATTTAAAATGGTCGAAAAAATTTAAATTTATCGATTTAACTCAACTTTTGCAATAATTTGATGTTTTTTCACACCTTTTGATTAGAATGACTTGAGCTTAACGCATCGAAGTTCAAGCTAAGCTTACACATATTGTGTTCTCGTAGCGATTCATAATATAAGTATGATTTTTCATACATATTCTATTCTTTATTGAAAGTGATAATGATAATCTAATTGCACAAGCATAAATAACCATAGTGATAAAATTATTTTTAAATATAATAGAAAAAAAAAATATCAATCTTGTACAGGGTGAGGTAACGATTGGATGAAGTAGGTTTGTGCCTTTTCGGTGAAATTAACAAAGAAACTATATTTATTGTTTGATACAGTTTATTTTTACGCAGATTTTAAAAATATTTAGGACTCTACAGGGTGAGCCAAAAAACTAGGACAGCATAAAGTTGTATTGTTTTAAATAGAACACCTTATATACGAATCATATTTTCGATTTAGCTTATAATTTTAAATCTTTTTTATTAAGGGTTTACTATAACAAAACTTTATAGTTTCTGAGATAATTAAGTTTAAAGAAAAAAAGTCACATTTTCAAGCATCAATTCAATCCTAAATAACGTTTTCAATTTTGTGACAAATATATTCAAATTTGGAATTTAGCAAGGCCAAGAACAAGTTAACATAATTTTTACCTAATATTTGCAATAAAAGCTACAGGGTGTTGAACACATCGGCTCAAATTTGAACAAGTTTAAATGAATAAATATATTTTTTTTTAAAGGTACACCCTGTATATTTTCATGTTATTTAATAGAGTAACAAAAACCCTAAAAGTTTTGTTCAATATATTCTATACCTATTTATAATAGACTAAATTTGTGCATTGCACAAGAGGGTCGTTTATTCGAACACTTATTAAAAAGAAATAATTAATCTCAGTATTTAATAGGTAATTTTTTTTTTCAATTTAGTATAAAAGTAAATATGTATTTGCCTTGTCGTTATTGTTGTGTTAATTTTTTCACATTATGTTTAATTAAACTATTGCCGTTGTAATATAACGAATAATGTATTTCATCATATTTAACCACATTCTGTTTGTTTCTGTAGTTTTTTTTTATTATTTTACATGGCTACTATGATAATGAAGACTATTTCTGTAAAAAAGTATGGAAAATAAGAAAAACTGAAATATCTCAAAAACTATTCTAAATGGGTATAGGATATATTGATCAAAACTTTTAGGGTTTTTATTACTCTATTAAATAACATGAAAATATACAGGGTGTACCATTTAAAAAAAAGATATTTATTCATTTAAACTTGTTCAAATTTGAGCCGATGTGTTCAACACCCTGTAGCTTTTATTGCAAATATTAGGTAAAAATTATGTTAACTTGTCCTTGGCCTTCCTAAATTCCAAATTTGAATATATTTGTCACAAAATTGAAAATATTATTTAGGATTGAATTGATGCTTGAAAATGTGACTTTTTTTCTTTAAACTTAATTATCTCAGAAACTATAAAGTTTTGTTATAGTAAACCCTTAATAAAAAATATTTAAAATTATAAGCTAAATCGAAAATAACATTCATATATAGGGTGTTCTATTTTAAAAAATACAACTTTATGCTGTCCTAGTTTTTTGGCTCACCCTGTAGAGTCCTAAATGTTTTTAAAATCTGCGTAAAAATAAACTGTATCAAACAATAAATATAGTTTCTTTGTAAATTTCACCGAAAAGGCACAAACCTACTTCATCCAATCGTTGACCCTGTAATGGGTAATTTGAAAATTGAAATTTTCAATTACTCTGGTAATGGGTGATTTTAGTCCTAAAATTATTGCTTCGGCAATTGATAATTTCAAACATGAAATTATAAATTGCATGCTTAATAATTGTAGGAATACAATTATTAATTACTTTATGAATTGATAATTTTAGGAATGAAATCTCCAAGTACTTAAGTAATTAATAATTCCAATTCTTCATTAATTGATAATTTTAGGAATGAAATTTCCAGGAATTTAAGTAATTGATAATTTGAGAAAAAAATTCCAATTACTTTATTAATTAATAATTTTAGTTTGCTGATTATTAATAATTTTTCAGTAATTGATTAATAGTTAATTATAATTTTTTTGCCGATTACTGGTTAAAACATTGAAAAAAAAGAGAGAACTTTTTGATATATTTTGGGAATAATTTTGGATTCAAACCGAAGCCAAATATCTTTTTATAACTCATTAATTCATCAACTTTATTATTTTAATTAAATTGTTATTTAAGGCTATAAATGAGCAGCCCGTATGTTAAAATTTTAGGAAATTCAATAAAGACACTTATTACTAATTCAGCTAGAGTGCTCCACACACACATCTCCATACCTCGAGGGTTTTAGAGCAGAGGTAATAGGTAATTTAAAGGTGTACCCAAAGTGTGCGCGCTACATACAGTTAACCTTGTTAGTTAACTACTATATGGCCGGAAAATTGGTCGGCTGAGAGCTGGGACGATTCAATTAATTGAGATATTGTTGGTCTAATACAAGAGCCGCTCCCTGTAGGTTTTGTTAGAGGACATTTGTAATTGAAAATATATAGTGTATGACCGAAGAAGTACGCGGAATAAATTGGTTCTCTAACGTAGAATTCATGTCTCTATTTCTTTGTCTGTTTACAGTTGTATTTGTAGATTTGCATAAGGTCAATATTTTTCAAAAAATTGTGACTATGTGGTTGCTGAAATGCGGATAAAAAGTAGATTAATATTAAACTGTACAAGAAAAATAAATTATCCATGTGTTTATATCCCTTATTAAGCACAGTAGAAAAACATTTTTAAACCAGAATCATAGAACTTATTCCATGTGTCAAATATCAACTTGGTAAGTTAAGAATCAACCGCAAGAAACAAGAATAAAAATTTAACATGCTGCAACTCGAGAAGTTTAAGTTTTTGACTTTTTTGTTATATAACTTACTACCTCTATTTTACCATGTATTGCCACCACCTCTCCAAGTTTCCTGATATATTATCCGAACACCATATATATATATATATATATATATATATATATATATATATATATATATATATATATATATATATATATATATATATAGGAAAAATTTTAAGTCTTGGGATAGCAGTCTTAGGGCTGAATGAAACTCTGTTTTTTACAAACGCCAAGCGTTCGGAAGTTTATTATTTCCTTCTTCAGGGCTACAATACAGAACAGTTCTGTTAATTATAATTTTAAATTTTACAATGTATGATATTTAATAATAAAAAGAAAATGATTCTAAATTCAAAGACTTACGTGCAAATTGAGTCAATTTATGTCTTTTAGAAATTGAAACGGAAAATTCATGTAGAAACTGTTGATTTTTGCATAATTATTACATTTTATTATTAAAATGGTTTTTTAAAAAGACTAATATATAAATTTATCTTGTGGATCATTTTAGTTGGAACTGAATGTAGGTTTATCTGATAAGAAAATCCTTGAAACACTCTTTTTTTTGGTAGATGGGATGTCAGAAATGTCTAATTTTATTTTAGCGGTAATTTTGAATGTGGAATCATTATGGTTTACAAGAAATGTTAATTTTAATTTTAATTTATAAGTTAGGTATTTAATAATATTATTTTTTCTTTGTATTTATATTGATCAGATTTATGTTTATTTAATGAGTAATTAAGTTTTTATGAGTATTGTTGCGTTTAAAAATTGTAATAATTATAATGGTGCCATACAGTGAGCTTTGAAAATGGTGAATGAGATTTCACCGAAACGTCAGCTGCCTTACAGTCCTGAAAGGGACTTAGCACATACACGGGAAACCCGAAAACCTTCGATTATATATATATATATATATATATATATATATATATATATATATATATATATATATATATATATATATATATATATATATTCTCGATTCTTGAACCATAGATTATATCATTTTTCCTTCAATTTGTCTTTTCTTGGGTTTAGGTTCTATATTTAATAAAAACACAAAACAACTGACGTTTCGCCTTTTATTCAAGGCATTTTTAAAATTTTTTCCTCCACGTGCGGCCCATGTGATACTTCTATTTCCTTATAAAATGTCATAATGGATGTTGTTAGTAGCTTCAACCCAAATCACATGGGCCGCACTTGGAGGAAAAAATTTTGAAAATGCCTTGAATAAAGGGCGAAACGTCAATTGTTTTTATTATATATATGTATATATATATATATATATATATATATATATATATATATATATATATATATATTCTTTAAAAATAATAAACTAAAGGTACGAATCGATTTGGAACATCTAAAAAAAGTTGTACATTAAACAACAATTTTAATTTAATCCTTTCTAGAGGTTTTTCATGTTCTGATTTTTTTAAGCGTAAAAATGTATTAGTAATTTAGTAATCTAATTTAATATTTGCTATATATAACTACGAAGAGAAAAAATGTTTATAAGTACCATTTCACACTTAACAGAGATATTTTTCATTTATGATAGTGTCAACAAACAATGGGAATTTCATATTTATCACAAATTCATGACAGGATAATAATAGACTGGAGGAGAGGATTAATTGTATTTTTCTTTTTTCTTTTTTGCTAAATTTTCGTCAAAAATCTTATTGAATTACTAACTATTTCAAGATTATCAAGATTAGTTTTATTTTATTTTAAATATAGTCTTAAAATGTTTTTTTTTTTAAATTTAGCCGATTTGTTTTAGTTACGGTCTTAATTTTTCACAAAATTCGAATTTTCGTTTGGGTTTTATAACGAAGGAGTGTCATTTACTTTTGTTTTTAGCGTGTATTGTGTTAAGGAGGTCTCACGTGTTAATTTATAATGCGGCTGCTCTGTAGAATATTTAAATAATTTGTTAATAAAGAAGTTTCCTGTATATAAACCAGTGTCGATCTGTAAAAATACATCATTTTTTTGACTGTGGAGAGATGGCATGCTAATTTTTGCTCTAAACCTTCCATAATAACGCACGTAACAATAATTACGATATTGCTCCCTGTGAAAAAGTTGTAAAAAATTTATGAATTAATGGAAATGTGTAAAAAAATGAAAAAAAACTTTGAAAGTATTCGTTTTGGAGGAAAGTTGACGAGAGAAAGAAGTTTCGTAATTAAATTTCAAAGTTTCTTATCCCTATTGCAAAATAGTAATACTTGAAAAAAGACCAGAATACAATTTTTATAAAAAAATTGAACTGACTTCTAAAAGTGCGCTAAAAAGTGAAAAATAACCATAAATTTTTATATGAAATTGAACTTTTTGAAGTCGGCGCCTAACTAATCCCTGACAAAATTTGATTTGCTTAAACAGATTAAAAATACTTTATTTGTAATTGCTTTCTTACCATAATTTGTATATATTAGTAGTTATTTATTTCATTTACAAATAATTTGACGCCGACTTCAAAAAGTTCAATTTCATATAAAAATTTATAGTTATTTTTCATTTTTTAACGCACTTTTAGAAGTCGGTTCAATTTTTTTATAAAAATTTTATTTTTCTATTTTTAGTTTAGAATTAGTTATATCTATAAATTATTTGAACTAAGTACTAATCGAGATTAGTGTACCTCGGCAATGGCTCCAAGAAAGTGCCCATTTTATCCAAAGTTGTAAATCACACTAAAAAGAAACCACTAAAAATTCTTTGGTTTTTAGAGTTTTCCAAATGCCAGTAAAATTGTGTCAAACAAATATTTAGTCTGTCATAGTAAATCCACTATCTTAAATTTCAAATAAATTTTAGATTGGTAATATAGGCCCCAAAGCCTTCCAATATCGATGTTAAAAGAACCTGAGATGTAAATTTCTTAGCTCGATATATTTTATACTACATATTGAGTTTGTATACTCCTCAAGAACCCCACAATATCAATTTTAGACAAATCGTAATATGTAAAATTTTCTGTCCCTCATATTGTATCTTATTAACCTAATAGTTGTAAAAAATTAACTTCATATTCGTAATACATGACCTCGGAAACCCTGTGGTACCAAATCTGAAAAAATGCGAATAAAGTAAAATTTTCAACCCACCATATTGCATCCGCTATATTGAATTTCAAAAAGATTATTTTAAGTCTTAATCTAATCTAAATCTAAACCCTTCAAAGCCCCTTAGTACCAATTTTGGATGAAATCCGGAAATTTAAAATTTCTAGACTTATTTTCGCTATTTACATCCTCAAAAACGATTCAGTCTCACCTTTGAACAAAATCAAAAAACGTAAAATTTTTAGTCCGCTATCTTGGATTTGCCATATTCAATCCTGAAAAAATACTTTAAAATTCATAATTTACACCCTCAAGAACTCCGTTTATCAGTATAGGAGAAAATCGAAAAATATAAAATTTTTAGGACAACATATTAAATCTGCCAGATCGAGTTTTTCAAAAAATATTTTAAATTCATAATTAACATTAACAAAAATACCCCAATACTGATTTTAGACAAAATCGGGAGATATAGAGTCTTTAATCCGAATTTTTAATCTGCTATCCTCCATCCCCCGTACCAATTTTGATGAAAATTGGACAAAATTTATTTTTTCGTCCGCCATATTGTATCTAAAAAAATATGGGACTAACGCAGCAACTTCCTGAACATAACGTAAAAAATTTCATTCAAATCGGTGCAGTCGTTCCGGAGTAATCGGTGTACATACATAAAAAAACATACATACTCGACGAATTGAGAACCTCCTTCTTTTAGAAGTCGGTTAAAAAGTAGTTTTTTGTCTGGTTTTTTCGATCACTTACATTTTTCTGGGGACCATCATATTTAGGCAAAAAAACTTTACGATATAATAAAACAACATGCCCAATTTCGTTAAAATCGATTCGATAGTTTCATTCACATTTTCCTGTGGACCTTCATATTTGGGGAAAAAAACTGGGAAAATTTCTGCACAATAATTTAGCAATTCAATTTTCTTTTCAAAAAATAGAAAATTTCAAGGATTCAAACGCATTTTTAAAGATTAAAATCGGATCATTAGGGCCTCTTCAGACATTATTTGAAGTGCTTTTTATGTAAGACTCAATCAATTTTGAAAAATCTTCCATTTTTTTGGGAAAAAAATTGAGTTGCTAAATTATTGTGCAAAAATTTTCCCAGTTTTTTTTCCCAAATATGAAGGTCCACAGGAAAATGTGAATGGTCGAAAAAAATCAGATAAATAACTACTTTTTTTTTGGCTTTTTTTATTATTATTATTTTGCAACAAGAATAATAAATTTTGAGAATTTTGACCAACCCTATTTTGTAGGAAATTTAATTACGACATTTCTTCTCTGTTCACCTTTCTTCCAAAATATATATTTTTTCATTTTTCCACACATTTTCTTTAATTAATAAATTTTCTGCAACTTTTTGAGTAATTGTAATTATTATGCACGTCATTCTGGAGGGTGTAGAGCAAACACAGCCAATTCAAAACAGATCCGTACTAGTTCAATATACGAACTTTTTTTGGAAACATTGTATATCTGGCATAAGTGAAAAGATCGTGAAATAAATGGTACTGCCACAGTATAATTGAAATATTGCTAAGCAGCCCTACAATTTTATTGTAACCGTAATTGTACTTACATATAGAAACGAATTGTTCATTTTTAAAATAAGAATCGTTAATAATAGGTAACTTTTAGAATTTTCTCATATATAAACATAATATAGTAAAAAACAAAAAAACATGCTGCTTATTTTATTTTTATTATAAATGCAGCTGTTTTCACATAAATATTACATTCCATTTAAATACAAATATGTATACTCATAATTTTGCATATTTGAATAAACTCGACAGTCACAGGGAGGTATAATGTAAATAATGTGAAAAATTCTGTTTATAATTTGTACAAGATGGAAACTTTAGCAGGAATAAATTTGGAAGCACGAAGGCAATTTATTTTTGATATGTACAGGGTGAGTCAACGATTGGATGAAGTAGGTTTGTGCCTTTTCGGTGAAATTAACAAAGAAACTATATTTATTGTTTGATACAGTTTATTTTTAGGCAGATTTTAAAAATATTTAGGACTCTACAGGGTGAGGCAAAAAACTAGGACAGTATAAAGTTGTATTTTTTTTAAATAGAACACCCTATATACGAATCGTATTTTCGATTTAGCTTATAATTTTAAATCTTTTTTATTAAGGGTTTACTATAACAAAACTTTATAGTTTCTGAGATAATTAAGTTTAAAGAAAAAAAGTCACATTTTCAAGCATCAATTCAATCCTAAATAACGTTTTCAATTTTGTGACAAATATATTCAAATTTGGAATTTAGCAAGGCCAAGAACAAGTTAACATAATTTTTACCTAATATTTGCAATAAAAGCTACAGGGTGTTGAACACATCGGCTCAAATTTGAACAAGTTTAAATGAATAAATGTCTTTTTTTTAAATTGTACACCTTGTATATTTTCATGTTATTTAATAGAGTAATAAAAACCCTAAAAGTTTTGTTCAATATATCCTATACCTATTTATAATAGTTTTTGAGATATTTTAGTTTTTCTTATTTTCCATACTTTTTTACAGAAATAGTCTTCATTATCATAGTAGCCATGTAAAATAATAAAAAGAAACTACAGAAACAAAGAGAATGTGGTTAAATATGACGAAATACATTATTCGTTATATTACAACGGCAATAGTTTAATTAAACATAATGTGAAAAAATTAACACAACAATAACGACAAGGCAAATACATATTTACTTTTATACTAAATTGAAACAAAAAAATTACCTATTAAATACTGAGATTAATTATTTCTTTTTAATAAGTGTTCGAATAAACGACCCTCTTGTGCAATGCACAAATTTAGTCTTTTTTGCAGATTTTCTCGGACCCTGGACAAAATTAGTGGCGTTATTGTTCTACAGGTATCCCTAATCCTGTTTCGCATATCTTTCACTGTTGTTGGTGGATTAACATACACCTTATTTTTAATATAACCCCATAGGAAGAAATCTAATGGGGTGATGTCGCAAGATCTTTGTGGCCACTCAATGAAACCCCCACGTCCAATCCTTTTTTGCGGATATCGTTGGTCCAAAAACGCACGAACTTCACGATGATAATGCGGAGGCGCACCATCGTGCTGGAACCACATACTGTCGAGCTCATCCCTATCGAGACCTTGAAGCAGTTGGGGTAGTTCTTCTTGTAGAAAGTTCAGGTAACTATGGCCATTTAGTGGTTCATTAAAAAAGTGGGGTCCAATAATTCGATTATGATGAATACCACAGCAAACATTTAATGACCAGTGGTTTTGATGTTGCACCTCTCTAATCCAAAATGGGTTTTCTGTGGCATAATAATGCATGTTGCGTCTATTTACGGCACCGTTACTTCTAAAAGTAGCTTCATCACTATACATTACCTTGCATAATAAATTTGGATTTAATTGAATCTCCGCATTTATTGTACGACAAAAGTTTACACGACTTTCAAAATTCTGTCCATGCAATTCTCGGTGTAATTCCATGTGATATGGATGATACCTATATTTCTTGGTAGTACGATTAGCGGTGGATTGTGATGTTTCACATAATGCTGCTAACTGACGGCTACCAATATAAGGATTTTCCTGAACATTTAACAATACTTGTAGTTCTTTTTCTTCATTAGTTACTAGTTTGTTGACCACTGTACGTTTTGGATAATCAACAGTACCAGAAGAATCAAATCTTTGCATTAAGTTTTGAAAAGTATGGGTATTAGGCTGGCGTCGATCAGGATACTTCATTTTGTAAATTCTTTGAGCAAGAAGGCAATTTTTTTGAGCCTCTCCTATTGTATAAATCATATCTATTAACTCATTCTTTGAAAAATTCATTTTACAATATAACATGAATGCAAAAAAAACCAAACTACACTACATAAAAACCAAAAGAAGCGATTGCGGTTATAAATTTGACACACAGAAAAATGTTCTTTTACATTGTTTTTGCCATGGCTACTATGATAATGAAGACTATTTCTGTAAAAAAGTATGGAAAATAAGAAAAACTGAAATATCTCAAAAACTATTATAAATAGGTATAGGATGTATTGAACAAAACTTTTAGGGTTTTTATTACTCTATTAAATAACATGAAAATATACAGGGTGTACCATTTAAAAAAAAAAGACATTTATTCATTTAAACTCGTTCAAATTTGAGCCGATGTGTTCAACACCCTGTAGCTTTTATTGCAAATATTAGGTAAAAATTATGTTAACTTGTCCTTGGCCTTGCTAAATCCCAAATTTGAATATATTTGTCACAAAATTGAAAACGTTATTTAGGATTGAATTGATGCTTGAAAATGTGACTTTTTTTCTTTAAACTTAATTATCTCAGAAACTATAAAGTTTTGTTATAGTAAACCCTTAATAAAAAAGATTTAAAATTATAAGCTAAATCGAAAATACGATTCGTATATAGGGTGTTCTATTTAAAAAATACAACTTTATGCTGTCCTAGTTTTTGGCTCACCCTGTAGAGTCTTAAATATTTTTAAAATCTGCGTAAAAATAAACTGTATCAAACAATAAATATAGTTTCTTTGTTAATTTCACCGAAAAGGCACAAACCTACTTCATCCAATCGTTGACTCACCCTGTACAGTGAATAGTCTTAGAAATTGACGAGGATATACAAGGTGTCCCACGATGAATTTCCGCGATCGATATTTCGGAAAATAGACTTTCCAGTTTCGATATTTTCCTTACTGAGAATTCTTTTCTGAATTCTTTTTCTTAAAGATGCCAACATTTTTGAAATCTTCATGCTTATAATTTAATCGCCACACATGATTTTTGTTAATAATTGTCAAATAGCAAGAAATAGTGACATTTCTGAAGTGCTCGATTGTTTTATTTCGTCGCCTTTCGCCTTCATAATAACCATACAACTAATAATAAAATTTAAAAGCCGTATAGCGTTTTTACAATATAAAAATGTTAAATTGCTCATATTTCAAAAACTACAAATTTTTCTAATAGACAAACTTATTCATAGTCACCTTTATTTTCAATGCTAAATAAGACAACATTATAAAAGTAGGGGTTTGCATTTTAAAAAATTGACTTTTAACGATCTTTTCAAGTTAATATTTAATGATAGTTTTTGATCATCCTGTATTTATTTATTATCAAAATATCAATGAAGTCCACTCAAGTAGATCCCCTTCTAGAAGGAAACCGACCTTAATTAAACAATAAGGGTTTGTATATACGAAAAATTGATAGTTATGTTTAGGCCTGCAAACGCCATTTTTAATATAAAATTTAAAATATTTCAAAAACACCCGATTTCGCGCCATGAGACTATAAGGCTTCCCAAATAGAATCCAACACATACACACACAAATAAACAAAAGGCCACAAATCATTACTTTGAAGTTTCACTAATAGCACTCGATGACGCAACAAAGACAAATTAAAATAATAATCAGCGTCGACAACACAAATAACAACAACGAATGCTGCTGAGGTTTTCTGCTTGCTGTGCTACCAACATAATGCAGTTTTAATAATAAAATTATCACGAAATTTCTTTGCACGTTGAATTTATACAGCCGGTGTTATGTCAATTTCTGACATTAATTTTCTTCATAATGGGGTAAAATATTATTTTAATTACAATTTTACGTCATATTAGTCCAGACATATCAGACACTTCCGGATTCATTCGATTATTCCCGTTTCCACCCGTCATTGTAAAAAATTACGTCGTTACTTGCAAGCTTACAAATTTTCTTGGATAAAATAAATGCCACAAGACGATCTTT
Organism: Diaprepes abbreviatus; assembly: GCA_034092305.1. Classification (NCBI taxonomy): domain Eukaryota; kingdom Metazoa; phylum Arthropoda; class Insecta; order Coleoptera; family Curculionidae; genus Diaprepes; species Diaprepes abbreviatus. The sequence continues at coordinate 13,412,460 of JASJET010000054.1, forward strand.
TAGAAAGAGTCATTTGTTATTTTGATTTAGGTACCTCGCCGAATTATATATTTATATTTTACGAAAGTAATACGTCCCGCAGAATTGGGAAAAGCGTGAGAAAAGCTTTTTTATTCTATTCATCCGTCAAAAATGAAATATAAAAAATAATACGTCTCTTTTATTATTAACGTTGTTTCTTTTATTTTTTTATTTCTTAAAAGAATGAATTTCATATTATATGTTCCATTATTGCAAACTCTATAAAGCGAGTCAGTAAATTGTGGTGTATTGTCATTTAATCACTTTATACTAGGAAGAACAGTTAATTTTGGAAATATCCTTCTCTGGATCCAGCCTCTCTCTCTTTTTTTTTTTTTTGGGGGGGGGGGTAATATCACAAAAGTAAAAAAATATGTGTGACGACGGAGGGAGGGGGTAAGGTGTCAGCACGTTCCAAATATAGCAGACAGGCGAGTCTTTTTTCTGAATTCGATGCTAGTGGGGGAGGTACCTCTCCGGGAACCGCGCCTATCATGACATCTTTTACTTGTGTTTTTTCTCGTATTTCTTTGTTTCTTATTTTATCTCTAAGTATGCTTTTGAACATAGTTCTCTGGGAAATTTAATAATATTCATTCAAATGACGATTTGCATATATTTGTCTTTTTTTGGATACAAATCTTGCAAAATCTGGAAGAAACAAAAAGAACTACTCAATTTGCGCTAAAACGCTTGTACTGTAACTGTAGCCTAACTTTCTTCTCCTTATGTTTGTTAAAGTTATTGTTTCCATTCATATATATATATATATATATATATATATATATATATATATATATATATATATATATATATATATATATATATATATATATATATAAAGGGTGTTTTTTATAGAGATATAGAACTTTTAAATGGAATAAAACAAAGATGAATTTTTTAAATTGACATGAAATTTACTTTATTCGAAAGATAACCTTCGGGCATTATAATTTAAATATGACTTCTGGCATATGACCGCCACGGCTGGCTCGGACGTAGTCTAATCTGGAGGTCCAATTTTCGATGACTTTTTCCAACATTTGTGGCCGTATATCGGCAATAACGCGGCGAATGTTGTCCTCCAAGTGATCAATCGTTTCGGGCTCATTGGCGTAGACTAGCGACTTCACATATCCCCACAGAAAATAGTCTAGCGGCGTTAAGTCGCACGATCTTGGAGGCCAATTCACGGGTCCGAAACGTGAAACTATGCGGTTACCAAACGTTTCCTTCAATAAATCAATTGTGGCACGAGCTGTGTGGCATGTTGCGCCGTCTTGTTGAAACCACAGCTCCTGCACATCATGGTTGTTCAATTGATAAACGAAAAAGTCAGTAATCATGGCTCTATGGCGGTCACCATTGACTGTAACGTTCTGACCAGCATCGTTTTTAAAGAAATACGGACCAATGATTCCACCAGCCCATAAAGCACACCAAACAGTCAGTTTTTCTGGATGTAACGGTGTCTCAACATACACTTGAGGATTATCATCACTCCAAATACGGCAGTTTTGTTTATTGACGTATCCATTCAAACAAAAGTGAGCTTCATCGCTAAACAAAATTCGCTTATGAAAATCGGGATCAACGGCAATCTTGTTTTGGGCCCATTCACCAAATCTACGCCTTGCTAGGTGATCGTGTGGGTCCAATTCTTGCACGAGTTGGATTTTGTAAGCACGCAAACCAAGATCTTTCCGCAAAATCTTCCATAAAGTGAATGGACACATATCCAATTCCTGTGCACGATGGCGGATAGACTGATTCGGGTCTTCCTCTACGCTACGCTCTACAACAGCAATGCCTTCTTCTGTACGCACTGTACGACGTCTCTGTGGAGGCGTATTATCATTTAGAGTAAACGTGGTGCGAAAACGTTCCATAGTTAATCGAATTAATTGCTCTGATGGACGATTATGTTGACCGTAAAATGGACGTAGTGCGCGATACGTATTTCGAACAGAACCATGATTTTCAAAATAAATTTGCACAATTTGGAAGCGTTGTTCAGGCGTCAGTCTATTCATGTTGAAATGCCAAACCAAACTAAACATAAATCACTTGACAGCTGACAAAATGGCCGCCAGTTAAAAAAGTGTTGCCAACTTAAAGTTTTATACCTATATAAAAAACAATCAAGTTTACCAAAGGCACATGCCAAGTGTGTGTGTGTGTGTGTGTGTGTGTGTGTGTGTGTGTGTGTGTGTGTTCTTCTTTTAAGTTCTTATGTTTGTTTTTTCCCTATCTTATTTTGATTGTTTTGGTTGTTATTGTAAAGTTTGTAAATTCTTTTTTTTTGAAAGGTATCGTTTATAATTTTAGAGAGACAATTATTTAATTTGAAAACTCTTCTTTGCTTTCTTAAGAGCTTCGTTTCGGTATTCTAGTTCGAACATTTTATGGAAATTCAATTTTTTGAGATAGAGGATGTTGGGAATCAGAAAACCAGGTTTCTTTTGACCATGGAGTTTTGATGAATTTTTTTTTTGTGATAGAAGGTAAGATCTGAGAAATTGATTTAATTTCTTTCTTCTTTTTTTTATGGTGAATTGCAATTTTCGGTGGTATACATTAAATTTGTTTAGAATATTTATATAGCGTTCTTTAGCAATTGCTGTTATACAATCATCTACATATCTATAAAAAAATATCTTATATATATATATATATATATATATATATATATATATATATATATATATATATATATATATATATATATATATTGGGTATATGGTTTCTTCTTGATCTTTTGACAATAGCTTGGCTATGACACTGGATTTTGAAGCATCCATGGCGCAGCCTTCTGTTTGTATATAAAATCTATTATTTTAGAGAAAGTATGTTGATGTAAGAGTTTGTTTCATTGAGTTTCTAAAACCATGCAATGATATAGGTCATTTTTGAACCTTTTTCGTGTCCACATAGAAAAACTTCTTCGAATCCTGTGTGATATTTCGCACGAATATCAAGCAACTGACTATTAGTGTACAGCGCGGAGTACCTAATTTAGAGCCTTGAGTATTGGACGTACTAAGTAAATGGGCCCATACACGATAGTATTCAAATACGCAGCAACACGTTTCTATGGAACTTATTGTAGGAGTAAAAGAAGTAAAGAAGGCTCTTATTTAAAGCGAAGAAGTTCAGTGCGTCGCCAAAGCATATTTTAACTTATTATTTTTAAGGAACTACATTAAATATAGTCCTTAAAACAGTAAACCCTGTTTTGTAATTTCCACAAATACAACGTAGCATTCTGCGGTATTCGTTCATTCGTTAAGCGCTAAAGCTCTTTAGGTCTGAACAGTAAAACTGCATTAACTGCAACAGTGTGTTTACGTGCTTAGTAAATATTTACTATTGTTATCCTCTTTAAATGCGCCGGCATTGCAACCGCATGGCGAATATTGCTTTATTTTATACGAGGCCGCAAAGAATATAAATTTAGTTTGTTTATTCCAGGCTACAGGATAAATTTTTAATTAATTGAAGATGGTTGAAGAAGTGTAAAGAATTCAGACGCAATCAATTCTGGTAGTTGCATGAAAATTGTAACAATGGTACTCGATAATAGTCGTTTGCAAGGGTCTACCATTGTTAGTTAGTTAGTTAATTTAATGGTTAAAGGCGCGTCGGTATCTCAGACCATTTAGCGCCTTCTGTAGTATTGTTGGTTGCATTAAATTTTATTATAAAGACCAATGTGCCTCAAGAAATAGAGTATGCGTTTGGCCTTAGTCAGTTCAAAAGACATGACTGTCGCAAAATAAAAAAAAATAGAGGTGAGGTACCTCTCTCCAGCATTTCTGTATGAGGGACAGTCTGATATTATATGTTTTATAGTTAAGGGGAAACGACAAGACAGACACTGAGGGGGATCTTCGTTTTTAAGAAGGAAGGAATGAGTCCTTCTGCAGTGTCCAATGACGATTGTCTTTCAACATTTTCCCTTCTGGACAGTTGGGGAAAGTGATAGGTCTCTGAGAAGTTTCTTTTAATATAAGAGAGTTTATTGGAGTTTTCCATCGAACCTGTACAATGTTACGAATGTGCCTATTGAATTCTTTAGGGTTAAGTAAAGGGAGGAAAGGGGTGCCTTCAAGGATTGCAGATTTAGCTTGAGTGTCGGACAATTCATTCCCATCTGTGCCGATGTGGCTCGGGGCTCACATGAAGGCTATGTACAAATTATGTTGGGATCCCATTTTAAGAAGGTCGAGAATTTGATTCATGAGTGGGTGGGATGTGTTGATGGCTTGGATCGATCTGAGGCTGCTGAGGGAATCCGAAAGGATTAGATGTTTGGGGGTGGAGGAGTATTTAATTATTGCTTGAATGCAAACAACTGAAAAAATGGATTAAAGGGGATTTAACCTTGATTTGTCGCATGAAAAACTGGTTACGGCAGCTGGGCCTACACCTTGATCCGATTTGGAACCATCGGTAAAAGATAGTTTGAAGGTTTTGAACTTTGAGTTAATCTACCATTGTTGACGCTATATATATATATATATATATATATATATATATATATATATATATATATATATATATATATATATATTGCGATGATTTGTCGTTTAGTCGCGATTGTGCAACATGCCCGTTAAAAAAAACAAATAACTAAATTATTTATTTTTATTAGTAAAAAAAATTATATATATACATATTATATATATGATTCTTATTTTTCCTTTTTTTTTAAATTGTTGGGCGCCAGGCGCAAGTAACTATACTTGAGTATAATTGGTTTGTACCAAACAAAAATTTATTTTAATAATAAAATTACTCAAATACATGTGCTGTATTTCTGAATGTACCCCGTTTTTCGTGATCACATGTTTAAAAACATTGATGTCAATTTTCTCTTTCTCAGGTGAGTTCAGATTATATTGTTATTATTATTACAAAAGTCAAACCAATGCTTTATAAACACAACAAGTACAAACTTTATTAAAATAATACAAATATGTTAGTAGGTGCAGTTCTATGTAAAATGTATAAGTCACCTTATCTATTCCTGATTAAAAATTATTAATATTATTTAATGTGCACTGTTTTCTTTTATTGGATTTAAGTTTATTAAATCTGGCAATGTTCTATATATGTCTGAACGGTTAAAAATGACTAGTGTCTTATAATATGTAATTTTATTTTAAACAATCTAAAAATATTTGTGTGTGCCGTTAATATTAAGAGTGATATTGTTACAGTGCAAATTAAACAATTTATTTTATTACTAACTTCAAATATTCATTATAAGGTTAGTATATATTTATTTTATCAAACTATTTTTAGGCAAGTCTAAAATTTCTATTTCTTACACGTTAGATAAATACGTTTTAATCTTCAGAATTATTTTACCCACGTTCTAGGTTTCTTGCTGCTTGCTTAGTGATATTATTTATTTATTAATTTAGTAAACTTTTTTTCCTTCCTTTAAAATTGTCTTTCAATCTCCAGAAATTCCCTATCCCTGCTCTATGTTTCTTTCCTTTTCAAAATTGTAATGAATGAGACCAGCGATGTTAACTCTACCACAGATTAATCTGCACTGTCTTCCTTTATTTTTTTAATAACAAATGAAAATTTTGAGGTTATACTACTTTTTACGAACAAGACTAATGATGTTTACTGTACAACTGATGGACCTGCACTGCTTTAAAAAAAAAAAAAGAATTTTTGCTTTTGTAGTTAGTGGTGACGTACTATAAATTTTTGTTATAATTTTTTTCTGATTGGTTGACCATCTGACGTGAACTGGCAACTAGATGAAATTTTAATTTTTGAAATGCAAAACCATAATGGATTCGTAATTGTCAATTTATGATAAAATTTTGATATTTTATTGATATTCTGAACTGAATATTCTATTTAATGAAAATAGATTATGATTTATGTAAATTTTGGACTTTTCCTGACATTTTGATATATCTACAATTTACTTTTGGTTATTATTTAGCACATAAAATTGATAAATAAAATTTGATTACATCTAAAATAATTTTATATATATATATATATATATATATATTTAAATTTTAATTATAACTTGCTGAAATTGAGAATTTTTGTTTTATTAATATTATAATCATATTTCACAATGTTTTACCTACGATTAGGTAGTATTTTGTTCTAGTTTCTTTTTAAAATTAACTTATAGTCTACATTTTCTTATACTATTCTTACAGACTTACTATATTTTTAACAAAGTTTTCATAAATATTGTTGTTGAAATAAGTTGAAACTAAAATATTATAAATAATTATTGATAAATAGTGTCTATATTTCACTGAATGATTATTATTTGACCTTTATTCTCACTAATATTATCTTTACTCGCACTATTTATAAAATGGGTGCTCAAGATTCTCTTCTTTGCGGAATTCACTATATTGTTTTAAAATTCCTTTTTTAGTCACTGTCCCTGATCAATAACACTTCATACATTATTAAAAATATCTATTGTTTATTAGTTTATTTGACTCATGTCTTTTAGAGTGAAATATGTTTACCATTCTTACTTTATATGCACGTCAGTATCTAAAATGTGGGTGTTTTCAAAATCGAAATGACAGACTGGCAGAAATTATCAAAGAAATGATACATATAAAAAAAAGAAGAATGCTGTAAATGACAAACAAGATGTCAAAAACCTAAGCCAAATATACTATAATTTGATATTTTAATATGACATACTTGGAGCGACTCCATAATAAATATTAGAAATAATGTAATGATGCTTGGCGCGTTTTGGTATAAACTCGTGCAAATCAAAGAACGTTTTTTTTAAAAAAATAATAATCTTTTTTCCTATTTTTTTGCTGTTATAAAAAGTAATATATCCACATCAATTGCAGACCAGGTTCTAATAATTGAATTTATTTTTAACATTCGAACAAAGCTACTTTCAAGGTATGTATTCTTTTATAGTTTTCAATATTTTAACCTGTTGTATCATTTTATTTTAGTTTTAAACTGTTGTAAAATATGTTTTATTAATTTTAATTAACTTAGAAATATATATGTAATAGTTCTGTAAGATAATTTCTGTGATACTGCTGTTTTATTGAAATGAAAATTTGTAATTTTGTAGATTCGACATGAATATAAAATAACATTGAAAAAGCTCACTATGTTAAAGCGAAACGTCAGAAAAATTGTCGTTTTTTTTTTCAAATAAAAAACCTATACCCAAGAAAGAATTCCAGAATATATATTTATTTATATATATATATATATATATATATATATATATATATATATATAGCAACATTCTAGAAGTTCTGTCACCCCGTCCAGTGGCTCTAATCTATAATATATTCTATAACTCGTCGCGAATAATTATCGGATTCTCATCAGTGGCACCGCGGAAGTACACCGCGACGTTGTCGGATTGCCTTAATTTGGTTCGCGGATCTGCTTAAATCAAATTTCAATTACAAGTTTGATTAAACATCTTAAAGCTTCTTAGCGAGTTTAGTTGAAACACTGAACAAACTCAATTTAAACTATTAACGGATTAATAGCAAATATGCCCGGATTCCCGAGCTCCGAAGAGGTAAATTAAAAGTTTTTACTTCGCTAAAAGGAGATTGAAGTTTTCTAACTTTAAGTTGTAAACGCCATGAAGTTATTTTTGAAAATAAACGAAATATATTTGATAATTAAATAGTTTTTTTCAGGTGGCGCTAGAAGTACTCAACGCTCACACTAGTTCTTTTATTCTTGCTAAGAAGGTCCGTTTGCTACCATATGTGTGAAATGAGGTGTCGTACCCAATATTTAATAAATTAAATTAAAATTCCACCAAAAAAAATAACATAATTTATAAATAAATAGTTTGCAGTGCATCATTGAAATAGAAAGGATCATAAATAGGATAATTAAATACGGAACTTCATTTGACTCATTTAAAACAGCTGGTCGTAAGTAGTGTGATTTGGCAACGTTGTATTTTACTGTTTGTGTTTATCTTCGAGACAGTGGTCTAACGGTACTTTTTCATAATATATAAGTTTACAAAATAATGGCGTAAGTCAATATAAAAAACGTAAATTAAAAGAAAATTTTACTCCGCAAGGTATGTATCTTCTTTTTCTTCTTCTTTCATTAGTTTAGGCATAAAATGCCAGTTTTTCCTCGTCCCTTCCGTCAATTCAAGCCTTAATTTATCCTTCTATCTTTTTTGAGGTCGTGCTACACTTTTGCGACCTTAAGATGATTTGTCACGTGCTATCCTAACTATTCTCGAGTCGTCCATGCAACTGATATGGTTGTGCTATTCCATCTTTCTCTTCAATATTCAGTCGTTTACATTATCCACTTCACACCGTTCTCCGATATTCTCGCTTCGCTCTCTTTATTAGCGTTTTTCCAGCCATCTTTCGTAATACTTTCATTTCCGTTTTTCCATCATCTGCTGAGTTTTTGTTGTGTCTGGTCGTGTTTCTGCATTATATGTCTTTATTGTCCTAATCATGGTCTTATAGATTCTGGCCTTAGTTTCCACTCTGATATTACCTCAGGAAATGGAGTGTTAAAAAAAACTCAAATACTATCTGTAATCTGATTGCAGAAATGGGTAGGGAAAGGTAGTAGAAATGACGTATCATCTCATGTCTCAACAAATTTTGGTTGGAACCTTGTTTTTTTTTTAACAAATAAGTCCAAAAAATTATTTTTCCCCGGTTTTTTGGATTTTATGGATTTAGAGAAAAATGTTCCACAGACGAACTGTACGCCTTAAAAATGTCTTCAAAATAAGTTTTTGTTTGTCCAAATCGGTCTGTAAACAAAAAAGTTATTGCAAATTAAACATTAAAAATAGCTTATTTTTCAATTGTTAATAACTTTCTTAATATTTGATTTGTTTTTACCTTTTACCAGAATGTGCGTTTTAAAGTGCTTAAAAAGTGTGTGGAAGTTGGACGCTGTCGGTCCAATAATTTTTGTAAAATTGCAATTGTTAGAAAAACGAAAAAAGTGACTATTTTTGATTGGCTGTACCGTCGTCTAGGAAACTGCTACAAAATTTTGTCACTGCTCATTCTCTTCGTAAAGACTTAAGCTATCATGTAGTGAAAAAAAGTGGATATTTTTAATTTTTTATTTATGCAAAATCATCATGAAGATATGGGTAGTTTTTCGCTTATAAATACATTAATTAAGTATATGAAATCATTCATTTGAGGTTAATTTATACACAATCAACCCTTCAGGAGATCGCTAAACTGAGGGTGCGTGCTGGATGTCAGATAAGGTAAATTGGAGGGGGTAACCGAATCTCACCGAGTACAAAGTGAGAGCGCGTCTTCAAATCTGCGCGCTTGTAAAATTAGCAATATCTCAGCTTTTAAATAACGTAGAGCTTCCATTCTTTGATTTTTTTTTGGGTAGAAAGGCCCTTTGAATTACTAAATGCGTATAATAATGTACATGAAACGCAATTTGAATAAAGTTGTTGGAATATTCAAATTTTAGCACGATATTATTATTTCTAGTTCATCCATACGTAATAAGAGCAAAAAATGCGAAATCTTGAAAAATATATTTTTGGGGAGTAGGAGGAGTCCGAATATAATTGTTCATAAAAGTAAATATACATATAATATGATATGTAATTGTTTTCAATCAAAAAACATGTAAAACGAGTTAAAAAAATTTAAATGTAAAAAATGCAATTTTCGGGGGGGGGGGGGGTCCGAGAAAGTTGAACATGTGCCCAATATTATTTTTTTTGATGAGCTACCCCAAAAAAATTAAAGAATGCAAGTTCTACGTTATTTAGAAGGGGAGATATTGCTAATTTTTCAAGCGCGCGCCGATTTGAAGAGCGCTTTCACTTTGTACTCGGTGAGATTCGGTTACCCCTCCAACTTACCTTATCTGGCGTCCAGCATGTACCCTCAGTTTAGCGATCTCCTGAAGGATTGATTATGAATAAATTAACCTCAATTGAATGATTTCATATACTTTAGGCTCTTATTAATGAACTCTAAAAAATTGAGCTCCTAATATAAATAAACAATCGCTCTGTGATTTTTTGAAAAAAAATTGCTAACTCGGCTCCTATTGGTCGTAGAGACTTTTTTTTCAAAATTATTGTTTTTTACCAGCTTTCCAATGATATGCTTCATTAACAAATCGGAGAAAAAATGCTGTTGTTAATTAATTTATTTATTAGCGAAAAACTACACATATCTTCATGACAATTTTGCATAAACAAAATATGAAAAATACCCACTTTTTTTACTACATGATAGCTCAGGTCTTTATGAAGAGAATGAGCTCTGACAGAACTCTGTAGCAGTTTCCTCGATGACGGTACAGCCAATCAAAAATAGTCACTTTTTTCGTTTTCCTAATAAACAATTGCAATTTTACAAAAACTATTGGACCGACAGCGCCCAATTACAACACACTTTTTAAGCACTTTAAAACTCACATTGTGGTAAAAGTGGAAACAATTCAATAAATATTACGAAAGTTATTAATAATTGAAAAATAAGCCATTTTTAATGTTTAATTTGCAATAACATTTTTGTTTACAGACCGATTTGGACAAACAAAAACTCATTTTGAAGATATTTTCAAGAAGTACAATTTGTCTTTGGAACATTTTTCTCTAAATCCCTTAGATTTTCCATAAATTCCAAAAAACCGGGGAAAAATTATTTTTCGACCTATTTGTAAAAAAAACATTGTTCCAACCAAAATTTGTTGAGACACGAGATGAGACGTCATTTCTACTACCTTCTCCTATCCATTTCTGCAATCAGATCGCAGGCAGTGTTTGAGTCATTTTTACCACCCAAAAATCGCTTCGTTTCCTGGCCTATATGTTAAGTATATTTAAAGCAAATAGCGCATCTCTAGTACCAAGGGCATTTTTAAACTCAAACTGGGTTTCATCTAAGCCGCGTTCACATTTATTCCTTATTCTATAGTAAATAATACTCAGGAAAACCTTCAACGTGTGACTCATGAGACTTATTAACCTGTATTCGTTACATCTTTCGGCAGTGGTTTAAACGCATGCAGAAGTGCATTGATCATCGTGGAAAATATTTTAAAAAACATTAAAACCATGATACATATTTCTTTATATTTGTTATTCTCAAAATATAAATGGTTACCATCATACTACTACAAAGTAATATTTGATGCCACTCTAACTTTAAGTCTTTGGGTACGTAAAAAATGGTTAAAATTTTATTTTTAATGTTCTCATCCTTAAATATCAAGCCCCTGCGGAAATTTCCATTTTTAAATGCCTTTCCCAATTAAAGAAGCCAACAAGAAAACTTAGGCCACTTCAAGGTTAATTTTTAGACATTAATCATGCACGCTTAAATCCCTAAAAATCGGGTCATCCTCTTATCCCACGAAAATCTCATTACGAAATTTCTTCGCATCTTTGCTTTATTGCCTTTATAATTTTTCGAGCCTTTAAAACTTATAATTTTTTATTTTTCATTTTTTTTTTATTTAAGAGACTTCGGATGGATACCTTTTTAATTTTTTAAGGTCAGTGGCATAGCGTGAAGGGGTGGGGTTTTTAAAAATTAACGTTTCAGTAAGAAATAAATAAACCTATTTGCTGTCGTGAAGTAGTTGCCTATATTTATTCTTTTTTTTTTTTGTAAACTCAATAGTTAGTTTTATGAAAATTGCATTTTTTCAATTTTAACAATTATTTGTTTATAACAATGTTATCTTCTTTTGTCATAATTATTTTTGTTCACTGGCTTAAATTAAAGCGGCAATAAACACCCTCTTGGCCCCTAGGCTATATGATATCTCAGCATATCTGACGAAGGGGGCGCTATCCAGTTTAGCGGCTTTGTACAACCCCCTATTAAAAACTATGCTACACCGGTATTTATTTGTAGGCGCAAAAAAAGATAGAAAGGCTGTCTTGGGCGAGCAGAGCAGGGTTGGAAGCAGGAGGCGGCACCAGTTAGCAAGTGCCGAGCTAGCCCCTATGCGGCAGAGTAGGGGTGGGTAATTTTTATAGGCGCCACCGAGTTTCAGCGGGGTAAACTCGGAAACCCCCCACGTTGTTATTCGGGCCTAATGTCCAACCTAGCTCTATAGCTTGCTGCACCGAAATAATAAAAATAAAAATAATTAAATTAAATGAACACAAGAAGCGATGGGATAAATGAAACTCATTGATGTTAAAAATAAAGAAATGCTTATATTGATACTCTAAGTTTTTGTTGATGTGAGAAGTCCTTCTATTGTGGAGGGTGGACTGGCTTATATCCCTAAGGGTGGAGAATATGTTTTCCTTGAACCTAAAGGGTGGACCAGCATTGTGTCTCTAGGGGTGGACTTGATGTTTACTTGACCCCGAAGGGTGGACCAGCGTTGTGTCTCTAGGGGTGGACTTGATGTTTACTTGACCCCGAAGGGTGGACCCCGATTTCCTGGGGGGTCAGACTGATTCCTGAGATAATGTCAAGGGCCGACAAAATCCCTGTTTCCAGGGTGTACTTCGATAGCTAGCCCAAAAAAATACTAAATCACACAAATCACTACACCGCTATCGAGATACCCAAAATGAAATTTTCCATCAAAATCCGCAGGATGGCGGCAACAAATCAGGATGGAAATTTCTCGGCTCCAAAATACAAAATTTCACAACAAAAAGTAGGATTGACAGTTAAATTCTCGCCATTTTGTAGCAAACCCGAAACCTGTGCTGTACGAGCTTCTTTTTCACTCGACATAGGGCGCGAGACAAAAGGGACCTTAAACCAGTAGCAATTCCACAAAAGAAATGACAGCTCAAAATAGTGGGCTCAAACGGCATTGCTAACTAATAAGTCGTTGACATTTCCGACTCAGAATTAAATAGGACTTCATTGTCGATTCCTAAAATAGGAAATAAGAATTTTCCCTCAGTCATTAACAACACGTTATTAGTTATTCACCCAAATTTGCTGCCACAAATTACCACAGAAATAGCAACCCAACAAGCAACGGCTTAAAAGAATGCAAATTGCCTAAACGTCAAGTGAAAAGATCACATAACCCCAACAAAAGGTAAACAAATCCTTGAAAATACTTGAATGCAATATTTGCGGGGTTCCAGTTTGAAAAGCGTCTCTTATGCGTATTTTCATATCTTGTGGTGTTGTCGGGGGCGCATTGTAGATAATTCCTTTTATGTAACCCCATAAAAAGAAATCTGGTGGAAATGGCGGACTTTTGAATTATTTTGAGCCCTTTTTGTAAATAATACTATTTTAAAGACTATTAAAAATTAAAAAAATAAATTCTGATTCTACTATGGACTAAAATTATATATATATATATATATATATATATATATATATATATATATATATATATTATGCTGCATATTTCCTGAAAATTTCAGACCAATCGATTAACCAGGTCTAAAACCATTGTTTCGAGAAAAACGCGTTTAGTCTTATACAATTTTCCCTCCAATCGTTAGATTGTGCTATGGTAGGATGTAAAGGGCCCAATAGAGGCCTATGCATCGATGATCTAGTATCATCACAGCCGCTCGATTTAATTCCATTTTTGACCAAGATGAAGTTTTTTAATTAATATAACTAATATACAACAAATTTAAAATTTTACTATGAAAATGTGAGATAAAAACCTAGAAACGCCAGTGTTGCCAATTCTCGACATATCAACGAATACCCTCGTACTTGTTAAATATCAAAATACCTCTACGGTTATTTCCATAGAACCTTCTTTGCATACATATATTCGTTAATTACACCCAATTTCACAATTCTCAAATAAAAATAAAAGTTGATATTGCCGCCACCACTGTTGTTTAATAAGGCGTTCTCCAACAACATCGCTTAGAAAGCAAAATATATCGTCGGCTATAGAAAATTCCCCCCGAGATTCCCTAAGAGATATGGCGTTACTCCTTCGTTCCCCATGGAGCTCTGGTGTCATACTGACGTACCCGTAATTACTGTTTGTAAACCCACTATCTCGAGTATAATTACATTGATAGAAAGTTGTAAATAAAAGTAAGAAGCAACGTAAACAAAAATGATTTGCTCCGCTGGTTTATTTTTGAATGTTATTTTTCTTTTGTGTTAAAAACATAAAAGCGATTGAGTTTTTTAGAAATGATCACTTAATTTCTCGGGTATTAATTGTACATACTCGTCTGAAAAAGTCTGTATCTTTCATACAGATGTGGGTGAAAAGATATCATCGAGAAAAAATGTTCATGTTTTTCTAAATCCTGACTGTGTGTGGCTACGAAAAATCAGGATAAGGTAATTATTTAAGTGTTCAAAAAAGTCCACATCTTATACCGCGACAAGGACAAAATATTTTAGTTCGAAAAAGAATACGGGTTGGCCTAAATATTATTTAAGAGCGACTTGATGAAAATGGCTCTACTGTCTGAAAAAATTTATTGGAGATATCTGAAAGTTTCAAGTCGTAGGGGGCACCCAGTAGATGATAAATACGTAAAAAAGTACAGCTAGATCAGCCCTGTTTTTTTTTAAACAACATGCAAAGTCGGAAAATTCGATTTTCTGTCCGTAGAATTTTCCGGTTACATTTTAGAGAAATGAACAGATAAAAGTTGTGGGTATTGAAAAGACCTTTAATTTCACTTTTTATACGTCAAAATCGATAAGTAATTTATCGAGATAATGGCGAAAAACCACCTTTTTTGCACTATTTTATAAATGTTAATAACTTTTGCAAGAAAGGCCGAAAGTGATGTATAACCCCTTGACGATAATGTCATTATGTGCCTTTATAACTGTGCAAAAGTTGGACCAAATCGGTTTGGTAGTTTATGAATAATCTTAACTGTTTATCCCAGACACTGAAGATTCAAACAATTGTCCTTGGCCAGAAGATGATTCTACAGATATTTGAAAAAGTTGAATGGATTCTTTGGAGTTGAAACTACAAGCAAAGATGAATAACCGATGGATTTTTAAAAAAATTGTTGTTAAATAAACCGTTTAAAGAAGGAGTATCTTTTTTACGTATAAACAACTGGAATAACTTTGTTAATTTAAAAACACGAATTTAAAAAAAAAGTCTCCTACGACCAATAGAAGCTTGTTTATAAATATTAAGAGTCGAAATTTTCTCAGATTTTAAACGAAGACCTATATTTTATGATGCAATTGATAAACATGAAATTCATGCATCGTTAGTAAACTTATAGCCCTTCGAAGTGAAGGTACTTTTGCAAGTGCGTTGTGCGTTGAGTGGTGGGGGAAGCTCGTCTTTCTTAGAGCCGTTTTACACACACAAGAATTATAGTCAAAATTTATCTGATAATTATGTTGAAAATTTTCATAAAACACATCAAAGAATTATTGTCAAAATTTTGGTGAAAATTTTCGGCATGAAAATATAGAACGTGTTCTATATTTTTATGACTAAAATGCAGAAAGTGCGCGAAAATCGACGCAGAATAAAATATATGAATTGACAACCCGCGTTTGGTAATCAACTTAATCTCAATGTTTACTCATTGTTTCTTGCACAAAATATACCTTATTTTGTGGTTTTTTGATTATATATGTTTGGAAACTTTCATATTTATGACATTTTAAGGTTATTCCCAGATTATTTAACTGCTTGAACGTCACATGTTATGAAAATGCGCATGAGCACCGCCAAAATTACCACCAAAATTATATTCAGATTTCTTGTACGTATCAAACAGGGTGATATTTAATTGTAAAAATTATCTCCAAAGAATTTTCGGCAAAAATTTGCTGAAAATTTTTGTTATAATTTTCGCAATAATTCTTGTGTGTGTAAAACGGCTCTTACGGTGTGCTTTTGAAATTCAAACTTCAAATTGGAGCGCGGGTTCCAGATAACGTAGAGCCTTCATTTTTTTAAAACTGGAACAATGCGGCGTCTCCCTTTTTACAGGGTACGGCAACGGATGCGTACGGCAGCTCAATATGTCTGAGGCTAGGTTTGTATCTCTTTTAGAGATAGTTGGGCTCTGCTTTGATTACCCAATAGGCGCCACTTGTTTTACATTATCTGTGTTACTTACTTAGTGATTAAACAGGAAAACACTTAGGTATGAGAAATGATTTTAAATTATTGACGGTTGGTGTATAGCTCCACGATGAAACGACTTAATTAAAACAAAATAACAATTCCATTTTATTCCCAAGAAAATTATTATGTACATAAATTAGAATAGTGCCTACAATGTTTTTGTACTCTCTTGATAACTATGGTTGTTACCTCGTTTTTAAAAGGTTATATAAAATTTGGCCGCAAAAGTTCTAGAACCTTTAATTGCCAATAACGTAAGTTTTATAGAGTTATCAAAAAGTTCTTACATGTTATTATATCACATTAAAATATATTTATGTTGTTTTGTTTGTATTTAAAAAAAATTGATTTATAGCTCCAATTCTTTAACTTAAGGTTTTCTCCTACCTGGTCTATGCTATGGTACCTCTCACTGCGCTGTTGCTAGGATTCCTGTTGTGTTGTGGATGAATGGAGGCTTCACAGGGCCACTTCCAACTCACCAACCAAACGCAGGGTAAGGTTAAAATAGTCGTGATCACACGGACAGGAAAACTAGGGCCGGAACCATCAGAAAGCCTTGACAGCAATATCAAAATGAAAAGAGTGAGATGAAGCCCAAAGATAAAAAAAGAACTGGCTTCAAATAGCACTGAAATAAAATGTTGTTTTTACCACATGTTCGTAAAGATAAGGGGCAAAATCTTACCTCATTGATTAGTGGACTTTTTAAAAAAAACACTTGACCGTCTGCCCTTTCAAAGCTGATGGCAGGATAGGTCTGCTGCCTTCGACGGTTCAACAGTAAAGGGAACGAAAATAAAAATCTCTCTTGCAACCAGACGTGACAGATCTTAGGGATATTTGTATTTAGTTTTGCCAACCTTATTCTCAACCTGGAGTACTCTAACCTAGTTCCAAACTTACACTGACCACCAGGTAATACATCAAATATTGGCAAGTCATGGAAAATTATCAAAGAGAAAATTATGATCAAACAGTCCAAAGTTACATGATTAAAACAAAGTTCAAAAAAAAAAATGCTACAAATTCCATATTGCATACTCAACCTTAAATGATCGGTCTCGACATGTCGTGCTCGTGTCAACGAATCGGGAATATACTTTTAATACTGAAATGGAATGTAAATAAATGAGACTTTTAAATTCCAACCAAATAATGTGATATATAAACTACAGCAATTTACAAACTGTGTTAAGAAAAAAAAGTGATAAGTTACAAGACCAAAAGAGTTGTGAACCAAAAAAACAAATTCCATGTTTACTATTTTAAATTACGGGATAAATAATTAAATTTAATCAGGTAAAAATATACAAATTATATCATATTACTAAAAGCATGTAGCATTGATGCAAACTGGTAAATTTAAATGCTACAGCAAGTCGACGAAATGTTACAAACTGACTTATTTTCATTATCATACGAAATCGGGAAATACCGAAAAATCGACATTTTATCGGAATATATATATATATTTATATATATATATATATATATATATATATATATCATAAACTGCTAGTAAAGTTTTTTGAAACAATATTAGTGTTAATATTGCCAAAAAATGTGTTTTCCTATGAAATGTCAATTTTCCGGTATTTCCCGATTTCCTATCATAATGAAAATAAGTCAATTCGTTATATTTCGTCGAGTGACCCCATTAAAAAAAAATGAAGGCTCTACGTTATCTGGAACCCGAGATATCGTACAATTTTGTTGCGCGCTCCAATTTGAAGTTTGAATTTCAAAAGCACATCGTAAGAAAGACGAGTTTCCCCCACCACTCGCTACAACGCACTTACAAAAGTACCTTCACTTCGAAGGGCTATAATTTTACTAACGATGTATGAATTTCATACTTATCAATTGCATCACAAAATATAGGTCTTCGCTTAAAATCTGTGAAAATTTCGACTCTTAATGTTTATAAACAAAAGAGATATGATTTTTTAAAAATGCTATTTTAGCTCCAATTGGTCGTAGGAAACTTTTTTTTTTAATTCGTGTTTTTTCACCAGCTTTCAGGTCCACTTATTCACAAACTTGTATCATTAAAATTAACAAAGTTATTCCAATTGTTTATACATAAAAAAGGTACCCCTTCTTTAAACGGTTTTTTAACAACAATTTCTTTAAAAATCCATCGTTTTTTCATCTTTGCTTGTAATTTCAACTTCAAAGAATCCATTCCGCTTTTGCAAATATCTGTAGAATCATCCTCAGGGTAAGGACAATTGTTTGAACATTCAGTGTCTGAGATAAACAATTAAAATTATTCATAAACTACCAAACCGATTTGGTCCAGCTTTCGCACAGTTATAAAGGCACATAATGGCCTTATCATCAAGGGGTTACACATCACTTTCGGCCTTTCTTGCGAAAGTTATTAACATTTATAAAATAGTGCAAAAAAGATGGTTTTTTCGCCATTATCTCGATAAATTATTTATCGATTTTGACGTATAAAAAATAAAATTAAAGGTCTTTTTAATACCCACAACTTTCATTTGGACAAGTTTTCTCTAAAATGTAACCGGAAAATTCTACGGATAGAAAATCGTTTTTTCCGACTTTGCATGTTGTTTATAAAAAAACAGGGCTGATCTAGCTGTATTTTTTTACGTATTTGTCATCTATTGGGTACCCTCTACGACTTGAAACTTTCAGATATCTGCAATAAATTTTCACATGAAATCGCTACAAATTCAATAGGAAGACTTGAGTATATCCAAAAACGTTGAGTCTGGGTATAAGCGAATATCGATGGAGATTAGTAAATATTTTTTTACTAACAAATCTTCATTTTGGGACTGGATTTAAAATTTTTTTTAAACTTAATACGCCCTCTGTTTATATTAGATATTCATCGAAAAAACAAATTCTGCATGAAACAACATATTTCGACATCATTTTTCATTCAACTCATTCGCGTAAACTGGACACTAAACATCTTCTACGAGTCCAATTATATACAATTCAACGCCTCCAGAGAATTCGCCGGCGAATCTCCTGCTAAAAGCCGTCGTATTTTTTTCTTAACGCCAAGATAACGATATCCCCCAGGAAACTGTCGGAAACACCTTTTGTGTTGGTGGAACAATATCTAAATTAATTGAGTTTCGTTTCGTGCTTGTGTTCTTCTGCCGGCCGCTCTCTTTTTGAACGACTTATCTCGAAAGAAATTCGTGTTATAATGATTTTCCTACGGACAAATTGTAATACTCGAGACAATCGTAAGGTAATCCTCTTTATAACTGTCTTCTTCCTTTGGGACTATCTTCTTGAAAATGATTACCAAAAAAAATGATCTGTGTGTTATTGTTTCGAGTCGACATAATAAATTCTTGTTCAAGCATTCGGTTATATGTTTTATCTTTTTCAGCAACCGTTATATTTATTTTTTATTGATTTTTGTTTAAGCAGCTTATACAGTCAAGAGCTCATTTTTTTTGGTAAAACAACTCATAAAACCCAATAAATGATTCAAATCAAATTTGCCACGTACGTAAAAAAAGGTTAATTATTACTAGGCAACTCACATTCTCGTATCCTTCATATTATCAATTAATTTTATAGATTATAAGCTTAAGCCCATAATCAAACTTGTTTGAAATATGTATTTTGATATCCCAAAATATATATTTCCTCCAGAACATGAACTCAAAACTATGCTTATAGAAATGTGTTTTATGAATTACAATTTTTTAAAATAATATCTAAAATTATTTATATATATATATATATATATATATATATATATATATATATATATATATATATATATATATATATATATATATATTATATTGTGACGATTATGGTGGTAGTATTATGCCCCGCACAAAATACTTGCTCGAAAATAAAAATTTTAAAAAAGTTTGTTTTTATTGTATTGTTGAATTTAAATTTCAAAATATTCCCAAAAATTTAATTAAAAATATTTATATTTATTTGTTGAGCGCCAGGTAAAAAATAATTATAATAAATTATAACTATTTCTTACTAATTTGAAATATTTTCAATTTTCTATATAGATATAGATGTGTTCCTACCTGTTAGTTGACTCCTTCTCAGGTGACTTCAGTTGTTTATCAGATACCAGTCAGACAATCAATACACAGAATGATTAAAACACAAAATAAATTTTATTTAACAATATAAACAAATGGCACAATATTATTAATAAATATTAAATGAAATTAAATGGTCAGTACTTTTATTTTTCAACCAACACTATTTCTAATCAATATTACTTATTATTTACTTTTATCTACCATGCATTGTCTTTTAACAACTTGTATCACAAATTGGCAATGTTTTAGTTTCGCAATCGTCTACTAGATGGCTATAGTGCAGTTTTATATGGAAAGCGTTTTTTATTTTCAGAAATAATATTCGTTTAAACAAATTATCGTGTGCTGTGTTGTGATTCAAGTAGTTAATATAGTTTCACACCTAATATTGATGATGATAAATATTATTATTATTAGGGTTAGGTTAGTATAGCAAACTATAATTTTATATAATTTAATTATTTTTATTTTAAGCAAAAGTTAGGTTATTATTGGGTACTAGTTTTCAACGTCTAAGAAAAATTAAAAGTTTTCTACTGCCTTTTCTAATATAAATACCATGTTTTGTTTTCTTTTACTTGGTTCCAATATATTACAAAACACAATTCCCGTTTTTTATTTATTTTCTTCTCTGAAACACTTCCAAATCTCCAAAAATATTTTTGTCGTCGCCTTATATGAAATAAGGAATTGTCAGGGTATTATCCAAATTCTCGTTCAGCTATGTTCGTCTTAATTCCATTCAATGTAATTTTTTTTTCTATATTCTTCTTATCACAATATTTTCGTATTTGTTGTTGTTTGCGAGTTGAATAATTATTTTACAGGACAAACTTGTAAACTTTTACTATTTACTTTAAATAAATTATTAAATTCCTTTTTTATTTGAAAACAACGCAAAACACAACCTCCTTGAAAACCAAAATATTTTGCTTTTGTTTTCTGGTGACGTAGGAAAACTTCCGTTTCCTTTTTTTTAAACCATTGAAAATTTGAGGTTATGTAAAATTTTCGGGAGCTCTAGAAAGAGCAACCTGATAAATTCAACTCTTTCGAAATTCCTACGCCTGGGCTTGTTATATTCGGCCAAAACATAAGAAATTTCTGCAATCTTATTGGTCAGATTTTATGACACCTGGCAACGTGATAAATTTTAATACCTTGAAAAATTGAATTTTTCTAATGGCTTTATAATTTTACCAATTTTGACTGGAATTTTCATGTTTTTATTAATATATTGACCTAAATCTGGCCATTGAGCATTATTAAGCTTACGATAAATAGACTTTAGAGTTTTCTCGACATTTTAATATATGTAAAAACTATTTTGACATATTATTTATATATTAAAATTGATAAAAATTAACACTTTGCACCTTGAAATTTATGATAATTTTATTCAAATTTTATTCGAAAAAACTCTAAAATGTTTATTGTTGCTTTTGATATTATTACCCTTTTATTTAGCATAATTTTCTTAAGATATTAGTACCAAAATTGCTTAAAATAAACTTAAGTCTACCTTATAAACTAATTAAATCTATACTACATTCTACAGCTTTACATAAATTATGGTTTTAATTTCTACATAATTTCTTTAGTAGTTCTTAAAACTAAAACATTCTTCTTATATTTGGTACATTAATGTTTGTTTATCACTATTCACGGTGTTTTTGTCTTAATTTTTCACTAATTTTTCCGCTACACGCACTTTTGGGTCTTATAAGAGATTGTTTTATTGGGACCAACGATAACGTGTAACACTTCATTATTAGTTTTTTAAACGCATCCACACTCTGTTTTTATTCATTCAAAAATATATATTTGTTTGTATTAACACTTCCTTTAACTAGTACAATACTTTTTACATAGTTTTCTAATGAACTTTAGTTTTTATACAGCGAAAGATGTCATATTTTTGAAGAATATACCAATTCTGAATTATTTTACTTATTCTATAATTTTGGGTTTTATTGTCCTCAGACTATATCTGTTTATATATATTACAAATTAAACAATACATCTTAAACTATCGGTAAGTCTAATTTTATCCTATTCTAAACCAAATTTACCGACTTTAAAATACGTTATTTAACTTTTCTGTGTCTTATTGCTTCAGTATATATCTCAAATAAAACTGAGTCTGAACACTTTTTTATACAATATATATATATATATATATATATATATATATATATATATATATATATATATATATATATATATATATATATATATATATGGCCTCTATTGGGCCCTTTATATCCCACCATAGCTGCAGCTGCTGTGTTATTACCGTACGCTTCGTTTCTCCATCTATTATACATATTTAGTTCTCACACATTTTTGTCATAGTATACAAGCATCTGAAGAGCATAATCTAACGCTAAGTTTACGATTCGAGGAAAAATTGTATAAGACGAAATTTTCAGGGAATTTTCAGCATATATATATATATATATATATATATATATATATATATATATATATATATATATATATATATATATATATATATAGTTTCAGTTGAATTTTTTTTAATACTTTTTTTAAATAATTTTATTTACAAAAAGGGCTCAAAATAATTCAAAAGTCCGCCATTTCCGCCATTTTATTTTTTTTTACCCAAAATGTTTAATTGTACTACCGAACGAAGCCACTTACTTATATTTTAAAATGCCGTTTGAATTTTTTGTTTCAGACGTACCTGACCCGAAATATGTCAACCAATATGTTGGTTGGTTTCATTATGGCCACCATTTTGTCGCTATAAATAAATGAAATTTTTTTTTTTCGTAAAATTCAATGTATATATTTTATGGTAAAAAATTTCGAAACATTTGAATAATTACTTCTATAAAAAATATTGATATTTTGTACAATAAACCTAGACTGCCCCCTTAATTTGGGACATTTATGATATCTCGAATATTTTAGAGACTAAAAGCAGTCTGGCAATACTGTAAACATATTAGATATTCGGAAAAGACAATTTTTCTTCATTTAAACCGATCTCAAAGCATTATTTACGATACTCTAAACAAAAAATATTAATTAAGCTTCCACAACCAAATGGATTTTTAAAGCTGGCGTTAAATTGTAAAAAATTCATCCAAATATATTTTAATATGTATGAACTTTTTTATATTTTTTGTTTTATGCATTTGAAAACGTGTTTAAAATAACGCCGTGCTCTGTTTTGTGGTATTTTATTGCATATTCATAAGTTTTATTACGCGAAATAATGTAACGTTATATTTTGTACAAAAAATGTTCACCGCTGCGCGTCGTATATTTGTAAATTTTAATATTTTGTACATTAAATTTTGATCGACATTGCCCGCCAGATTTGAAAAATAAATGACACTAAAATCTCGGTACTCCATAAATATTAATTTTGGCTTTCATTTTACGAGTAAATATTTAATTTTGTTTTTAAAAATGCCGTTTATTAATAGAAGCGTATTTTAAGTTACTTGTTTAAAACGTTTATATTTTTACAGCTAGTAGATTGTATGATTTACTTTTACAATACTGAATTTCTGAGATGCATCCTGCATTAAAGAATTTAATTGATTTTTCATTATTAACCCGTTTTATTTGTGCCTTTATTGTCCAAAAGAATAATGGTCAAATTTAAGTTATACTACCTTTACTCGCAACTTGCATATTGCGTTAGTTGGAACAAATTATGGAAGCGCATGCATTAAACCTCAAGAAAATTTTGGTTTTCGTTATTCTGTTGAGTGTTTAAGACGTGCATTTTTTGCACTTTGATACACTGAAAAACTACCATCATTTCTTCATTCGTAGTAAAAATTGTCTTAAAAAAATACATCTTGTGACATAATTTTTGAGCACCCGAGTATTTTTTATTCTCTGAAATGCCAATATTGAATAAATAAAACAAATGTGATTTACATGCATATTTATTGATTATAATACGGGGATGGTTCGATAAGTTCTCGGCCTGAAACAGACAGCGCGCTAGTAGGATCAAATAACTAAAAATTTTGTAAGCGTTAACCTTGAGATGACGCCCTACAAAGTTTCAGATGTTTGCGTTCAGTTGCTTGTTTGTGGCGATCGAGTAAACACATAAGGTTCGATATTTTGTGAAAGATGGATAAAATTGGAGTTCGAGCGGTTATAAAGTACTTTGTTTTAAAGGGCATTAAAAATGAGTTAGATTCTATTTTAAAGGATTCTGCTCCTTCGTTTTCGACAGTAAAAAAATGGGCTGCTCGATAGATCGTGTCCACTACATTTTACATGATGTTCTTGGCATGAAAAAGCTTTCTGCGCGATGGGTGCCGCGTTCGTTAACAGTCGACCAAAAACGCCTTCGAATGAACACTTCGCAAGAGTGTTTAGACTTATTTAGACGCAATCCTGCTGAGTTTCTTCGACCTTTTATAACTGGAGATGAAACATGGATTCACCATTACACGCCAGAGACATAGTAGCAGTCTAAACAGTGGGTGGGGGCAGGTGAAGGTGCGCCAAAAAAAGCAAAAACGGTTCCTTCTGCAGGAAAAGTCATGGCGACGGTTTTTTGGGATTCACATGGTGTGGTGCTTATAGACTATTTAGAACAAGGCAAGACCATCACCGGGGAGTATTACGCTTCACTACTGGACCGTTTGCAGCATGTGATTAAGGCTAAACGTCCACATCTTGCCAAAAAAAATTGCTCTTTCATCAGGATAACGCGCCTGCACACAAATCTATGGTTATTGTTGCAAACCTCCATGACCTACGTTTCGAAGTGCTTCCACATGCATCATATTCTCCGTATCTGGTTCCCAGCGATTACTTTCTCTTTCCAAACTTGAAAAAATGGCTCGCTGGACGAAAATTCCGTTCAAATAACGAGGTCAGAGCAGCGACAACCGCTTATTTTGCAGAGTTGGACAAATCGCATTATACTAACGATATTAGAATGTTAGAACATCGTTGGTATAAATGTATAGAGGACTATGTTGAAAAATAAATAAAAACATTTTGAAAAATCTTTGATTTTCCTTATCAGGCCGATAATTTATCGAACCATCATCGTATATAATTTAATATTCAGTTGGTCCTCCACGGGCTTATATCACAGCTTTAATCCGTTTTGACAAATCTGATACCAGCAGTTGGCTGGTGGACTTTGCAATATCCTGTCATATTTGCTTAATTGTTGCTTCCAAGTCTATTTTTGATTTGCATTAATGTTTATGTACTTTTTGTTTTATAATAGCCCACATTTGCTCTATTGGTTTCAGATCCGGGCTTTGCGGAGGCCTTTCCAAAATATCGATATTATTAGTAAGAAAACGTGCGATGCTAGCTGCTGCAGGGTGGTATGAGGCGTTGTTCTGTAGGAATAACACCTCCTCGGTATTTATACTATATAACTTTTCAACTGAAGGTTACAGGTGTACCGAAAATCTGGAACAATCATATTTAAAATTAGCGTATTAATTTTTTTAACATTCTGATGATAATAATATATGACTGCATTACATATTAACTTCAATGTTACTTTCATCTGATAAAATAACATTCCCCCAATCGGCTTCTGTTCAAAATAATTTTGGATGAAAACCGATTGGGGGAAAATTATTTATTTATATTTCTTGGCCGACATCAACCGTTTTTTCCTATTGGTCTCAAACAGCCATGGTTTTTTTTTCGACTTTTCAAGCTAAGACACTCACTTCTTTAGGGGGGTCGTCCACCTTTGAATCGTAAAATTCAAGACTATTTTAAGAATTAATTGCAAAGGAACTACTGAAGATAATTGAAACATGTTTTTTTCTTTCATTGGTACAAGCTTCGTCTTTTAAAACATATTTTTAGAAAATAATAACAATTACATTCGCGACCTTGGGTCTTCCTTGACTTTGTCCCAGCAAAAAAAGCCATATGCAATTTTTTGGTAAGTCTTTGGCCATCTGAGTTGCCTGAAACTAAAAAAATGAAATACCTGTTTATTTTGTGTTATGTTGGCTATGTTTCTCCGAAGACGATTTTTTTTATATTGAAATTTATAAAAATTACGCAATTGTTTTAAAAAAGTTCGAATTACGACCTTTTTTCTTGACATATTTCAGGCTGTAAAAATGGAACAAAACAAAAATCGTACTTGGAGAAACATAGCTACGCGTTTACTGGATAACTGAAAAAAAATTGATCATATTCGATAAATATTTCTAGTAGAAGTCTTACCAAAAAGCTTTTGAGAAATCGCATTTAGAGATAAGTGACAGTGTAAAACGTAGTTGGAGAAACTTACGATCTAATCGGCTATACCAGGGCCGTAGAGCCCTCTCTCCTCGTTACGGAGACGTTCCTGGTCTGCCCCATGTATGTTCCTATGTTGGATTCGGGCCCATTTTGCTGCTTCGTTCACTTTCCGCTCTCAGCAGCCGATGTGGTCCTCGTCGAGTCGAGCTGCGCACAAAGCTGCTTGAGGTCCCAGGGTAATCCCAAGACTTCCATGTTTTGTAGATTGGATGAAAATCCCTCATTGAAAATCATGATTGCCAAATAAGTTGCAGTTTCGACCACCTGCTTGCCTGATTGCAAATGTTTTGGTGCCAACATCCAGATGCAATTGTTCACGGACTCATTATGGGCTTTCAGATGACAAACTTTCATATATCGGTTCCATTAATTTGACGTTCGAAGAAGAGGAACTCTGTCATGCTAAAAAGTCGCTAGAGTCTCGTTGGCCTCAGCCTGACGCCACTTGCACCAACTATCCTTGTTGGGGGGGGGGGGGACACTTTGAGTGTTGGGGATTTTCGTCTGATGAACTGCAGTTCTCCAGTAATGCCCAAATTCCAGTTTTCATTTTTTGTACGGAATCAGAGTTTGTGCGAATTGCCAGTCCGTAAAATTTTGTCAGGTCCCCGACGACTTTATCGGTTAGTTTTCTTTTTCTTTACTACAGCTATCTAGTCAACAAACACCGCTATACCCTTCCGAAAAAGAATTTATACCTGCAAGAGAGAGGTGGCCATGTTACAGGTTCCATATACCTACGAAGGCAAGTGTATTTTACAAAATCCTTCATGTGACGTATTCCTGAATACATCTAGATTCAAAATATGCAAAAAAAATTTTTTGGAAACTGAAAAGGTGGCGAATATTCTTGTTGTAACGCTGCAGACAAAACTTTTGTAGTCCAACGTTTATCTTTTAAAGATTGCCTCTGTCACCAGCGGTCTTTTCTTCTGGTTGTTTTCCTTTCGATCGTCTCCCAATCTTAATTTTGTATCTGCTGTTTCACAGTTATAGTGGTGGCTTGAACAGCACACGATGAACATTTAATTTTTTTGTTGATGGCTATTCTAAATGTAGTGTAACAATTTGCCAGCGTTTAAACTCAGTAAGTTCTTTTAATTTTGGCTTTTCATCTTGAGTATTGATAAAACTCTTAAATGTCTGTGAGACTCACTATTGCAACTGATTATACAACACATGCATATTACTGGTGTGTACGTATGGATTAAAGACCATATCCCTCATCAAGAAGTCCGCTAAAAAATTAGAAACAGTCCAAAGAGCGATGGAAAGAAACATGCTTGGAATATCATTAAGAGACAGGATTAGAAACACCGAGATAAGACGCAGAACGAAAGTCAAAGACATCGTGAAGGAGGTTGTAAAGATGAAGTGGCGATGAGCTGGTCACATAGCCCGATATGAGGACAACAGATGGACACGAAGAATCCTGGAATGGAGATTGAGGGAGACAACAAGAAGCACGGGACGACCTCAAAAAAGATGGGTAGACGACATAAGGACAGTGGCGGGCAAACAGTGGACGAGATTGGCGAGGAATAGATAAAGATGGAAACAATTGAGAGAGACCTACATCCAGGAGTGGATGGACAGAGGTTGACAAAGAGAGAGAGAGAGAGAGAGAGAGATACAACACATAGTATTTCAAATAACGTTGCATACTAATCGGTATACAAACAAGTACTAAATTGAAAATATGAATAGTTTAAGTCATTAATTATAGTGACTTATTTATGTGTGGAACTTCTAGAGATACCCACCAGGTGTTTATACAGCGTTGATAAAATATATATTAGAAAGTTTTTTTGTGAAAATATAATATTTTTTAACTTTTAGGTTGGGTACGTTTCTGAACACCCCAAGAAAGAAAATTTATTGATTAGGATCTTAGATATACTTTTGACAGTTATATATTTTTATCATTGAAATCAAAGAAAATTTCTTTCCTGCTTATCATCACGTCGGCAAATTGAACTTTAAAATTCCGGCTAATCAGCAACGAGTTCAAAACAAAAAGTCAATTTATAGTTTTCTGTTTGCAGTAAAGTCATGCAAGTTTATTTATATCTCTATAGCAAAGCCGTCGTGAACTGGAACGGGGGGCTGAAATCTCCACGCTAGGGTACATTAACCCCATTTTATTAGAACAGTGCCGTCGTTGCAAAAGTATTGTTCTTAATATCAAAGCCTTGGTTTGATAACATGCAAGTCATTCCAATTAATCTGTTGTCAGTCACAGAACATTTATCGGTTTCTGTAATTGTTCACTTACTTGTCAAGAATTTAACGTGAAGGCAATAAACTCTTGTTTTTGAACACCGCAATGTTGAGTGCGTTAAGTTGCCTTTTCTCCTTCGGATCGTTCAGGGATAGGTGTTCATCATTCATAGATCCACATAAGCCTGAGGGAAAAACTGAGTGCTATCTATAAAATTTTACGTTTTTGGATACCCTAGTTCTTGGTTTAAGATGCGATCACCTCAATATAGGGTCCAGTCGCCATTGTTATTTATAATTGACTCTCAATTTTTCCCGTAAATTGCTATTTCCATAATTAGTTGTTTTATAGCAAAACTTAGTAAAACTGTGTCATAAAATAGTTGAAACATGTGTATTATAAAATTAGTTAAATAACCACAATTGATAAGCACAAAATGTACGTTTTACTTTTAGGTTAGAATATCAATAGACGATTTTGATTGATAATTGTTAAATTTTGAAGTATGAGTAACACCTTTTTATTATGTAGTATAATCGTTATTTTAGTGGAAATTCTTGGTGTTAATTGTTAATTTTTTGAAGTAAGAACTGAACAAAAATCTACACTCTTGAAAGTAAAAAAAGAAAGACAATCGACGACCTTTCTATTGTTTTATTATTTATAGTGAAAATAAAATCTCGCTGTATAATGAGACAAATTTATGATTAATATTAAAAACATTTTATCCAGAAAGCAGGTCAAGGGTTTATTCAGGCGTCCGTATGTATAAGAGAAACATGGGTTTCAAGGATTTCTATCTTAGAATTTTCCAAGCCAATTATTTTGTCGTCAAATAATTTCCACGAACTTTTATTTTTCAATGCTCTTAATTATTAAATGAATAGATTTTATGTAGCAGGAATTATATATATATATATATATATATATATATATATATATATATATATATATATATATATATATATATATATATAAATAATATATGCTCAGAAGCAGTCATTCTAATTTGTTTTAGTTCGACACGCATAAATCTTTATACGAAGAAAACAATTTTAATAATAATAATCCATTAGTATTTAGCTTTAGTATTAGAAATAACAAAGAAGTAGTAGTAAGATTGAATCATCTATACATGGATGATCTTAAACTGATGGCTGCTAGAAGAAATCAGTTGGAACCAAGGCTCAAAATTGTGGAGGAGTTCTCCGCGGATATCGGAATGCAGTTTGAACTTGACAAGTGCCGTATTTTGAACATCGTTAATGGAAAGATACAATCGGGAGAATTTGAAATGCAAAACGGTGAAACTATATCTGCAATGGAAGCGGAACAAACATACAAATATCAAGGTATGAAACAGGCTAAAAGAATTGACCATCGCACTATCAAGGCCGAATTGACAACTGAATTTGTTAGAAGGATAAGATGTGTATTACGAACTGACTTAAATAGTAGAAATTTGTTTACGACGCTCAACATATACTCATGCTCTGCACTTAGCCACTCTTTTGGAATTGTGAAACGGAGCAGGATGGACATCGAAAACCTGCAAAGAAAAGTAAGAACATACAACAAAAGCACACTAACACCATCCTCGTAGTACTATTGAACGTACAATGCTTCCAAGACATCAAGGAGGAAGAGGATTGGTGGATATTGGTAAGCAGCTTGACCAACAAGTAATAAACTTACGTTCATATTTTCACAGGGCAGCTGACTCTTCCACACTACATCGAGTAATATGCGAAGCAGACGATTCAACGCCGCTACAGCTGACGGAATAGGATGTTGCGTCTCACTACCGAACAGACCAAGAGAAGTTACAAGTTTGGCTACGGAAGCCATTTCATGGGCGGCATCCATGGGCTTTTGGTTAGCTATCCAAGACCAGGTTATTGCGACGAAAAACTATCGAAACTTCATCATCAAAGATCCCTCAATAGAAGATGACCAATGTAAACACGGCTGTCAAACATCAGAGACAATGCAGCACATAACTGAGAATGCTCAGCGTTTGCCGTATATAGTATAAGGAAAGACATGACTCAGCTGTTAAGATACTCCCCCAAGAGTTAGCAGATAGATTGCAGGTAGGAAAAGTGCCTTATTACAAGTACAATCCGGAGCCTATTCTTGAGAACAACGAGTTCAAGTATTATGTTGAATGGTTCTAATGAATCAGATAGTTACTTATAATAGACCAGACATTATACTAACAGATAACATTTCTAGGCGAACTACACTCATCGACATTGCTGTACCTAATAACAACAACAACCTAAGGCTAAAAAACAACAAGAAGATCGCCAAATACAGAGATCTGGCGGTACAAATTTAAAGACAATGGGCAATGAACAGCGTCCAAACGATTCCCGTAATTTTATCAACAACTGCAGTGATATCAAAGAATCTCCTGCAGAACATCAAGGGCCTTGACCTTAGTGAGCATCTGTATAAGCCGATTCAGAAAGCAGTTCTCCTTGCAACCACGCAAACTGCCCGAAACTTCGTAGGAAATACAGTAGACCACATCACCCAGGACCCGACAACATGGAAAGGGTTCCCACAGAGCTTCATACTTTTGGTATCTTTGTATACCCGATATGAATCAATATTCCCAGGAGGGAGTGCGAATCCATTTGGCTTGAAATCATGTATAATCTGTTAAAACGTGCATAGAGCTAAGAAAAGCGACATTTGTGACTATCCAAAGAAACAAATTTAACAAAATGCAGCCTGCCTATTCTGGTTGTTTCTTGTTTTATCGCGTAATTCAAACATATCTTGCTTTCACATTTATTATTAACTGTTGACCAGTAATCAAAAACCTCTTGTGATAGATAAATGCGCAGCCATTTCTATATAAAACACAACGTCTGTCTGTCTATTCGGTTATAAGGTTAATATGTCTAAGATATTTAGATAGTTTTTATACTAAGATTTTTCAAGATATGTCTTTGTGTTCTTTCTTCCTTCCTCAGGTCTTCAATCTTAGGATTAGTTGGACAAATCTCTCCATCTCTGCGCTGCACTAAATCTTAAGTTTATCTGTAGTTACACTCACCTGTTTCCTTTACTATCGGTTACAAATATGTATTTCAGATTTGTCTGCCTCTTCCCTTCTTACGATCTGCATTCGGTTCCCTCTAGGTGATGTGTTATATCATTGTCCAATATTTACACCTATTTAATATCTGGGAATGACCCTAGATAATGAACTCCTTGAGAACAAGCACGAAAAAGAAGCAATTAACAAGGCTACAAAAGCCTTGATGGTCTGTAGAAACTTTGCGGGAAAGAGATGGGGTTCAAACTTAAAAATCTTGCGGTGGATGTACACTGCAATAGTGAGACTAATCATCGCATGTGGGGCAGTAATCTGAGGCAAAAGTACCAGACTGGCTAATATGAGAGCTAACCTTTCGAAAGTTCGAAGACTGGCCTGTTCGTGTATAACCGGGGCGATGCAAACCTGCCCAACGGCCGCCATGGAATAATTATCAGAAATACATACCATTAAGAAATGTATTCAACTCAACCAGGAAAAAAAACTATCACGGTTAAGAGATTATCATCATGTCGGATTGTCAAGCAGCCAACAGTGCACTGAGCTCTCAAATTCCAAGCTCCAAGATGGTCTGAAAATGGCTAGAGATATTAAATGATTTGAGTAAGAATAATGTACTTACCCTCACCCTCACTGGGGCACAGCGGGATAAAGGGGAATAAAATAGTAGGTAGGCTCGCGAGGAAAGGGACTGAGACGCCATTTCTGAAGCCAGAGCTTTTCTGTGGAATCAGTAGCAGTGTATTGTTGGAAGAACTAAAAATAGAAGAAGAAAGCAGGAGATTCAATTATTGAACGGAGCTGCAACGATTGAGACCAGTAAAGATACTTCTTGGGAACTACGACCAGAAGAGATTCAAAAAATGCATAAGCCAAAGCAAAAACCAGCTCAGAGTTCTGAGAGGGGTCTTGACGGGGCTTTTCCACCTAAAGGGACACCTCAAGAAACTCGGACTGGTAGAAGGAGAAGAGTGCAGATTCTGTGAGGAGGAGGACGAAACCTCTAGTCATATCCTTTCAGAGTACAGGTTAGTTCTAAAAAACTCTAGGAATGCTATCCACCTTGAAGCCGTTCAACATCCTAAGGTTCCTGAGGGAAATAGGAATGGAGGACTTGCTTTAGCCGATAAGGTAATTCTTACTACTTGGCAGCAGTAGGAGGCGCAATAGATCTACCAGGTCGCAGTGTACAGATACCAATTCTACATACATACATACACCCATTTAAAATTTTTATGTATGAACAGTTAAATTTTGAAATAAAATTTTTGAAAAAAAATTGAACCGATTTCTAAAAATGAGTTAAAAAGCGAAAAATAACAATATAATTTTTAAAATTGTAGGTGATGAAGCCCAAAATTCCTTGTCCAGATTTGTAAAATGTAAAAATTCAATATTTTCACCTCTTATCTCATTAGATTTATCATACCGCTTCATTGTATTAAAATTTTTCTCTCGTTTTCTCAAGTCAGATTTTGATTTTGAGAATATGTAATAATCACCAAGGGCTAAAACAGGTCTATACGGAACAGTATTGGGGACCCTTCTTGCAGTGCCCTTAATCATAATTAAATAATGATTTAGGATGCTGAACACTGCTTTTTCTGGAAGCCAACATCTTCTCTCTTTTCTAATTTGATGTTTTCCTCAGCCCAGTTGGTGTATTCTTCTTCTTTCCTGGTCTTACAACTCTGGGTGAGTCTTAGCCGCATCCACTATCGCCCTCCATCTCCTACGGTCTTGTGCTTCCATTTCCCACTCCTGGACTACAATCCTATACAAATCAGCTTCGACGGCATCCTTCCATCTTTTCCTGGGACGGCCTATTGATCTTCTACCATCTGGTCTCTCAAAGAATACTGTTTTCAATAATCTGTGGTCCCCTGATCTTACCACATGGCCTGCCCATCTTATTCTGTTGGCTTTTATACAACGGACTATGTTTTCACTGCCATACAGTGTCGCCAGTTCAGCATTGTGGCGTCTTCTCCAATTTCCTGTTGTTTCATCTCTTAGGTGTATTCTTTAAGAAAAAACTAGTTATGATATTGCCTGTAAAATGGAGTTTATTAAACTTTCAGTCATTACTCTAAGGTAAATATTCAAAATATTTGATCCACTTTAAAATATTTTTAAAACGATATTGGCCATTTATTCACATATAAAATCCAACCAAAGAAGACACAAATAAAAGGAAAAAAAATATCTTTATCTTCTTAACACCCCCTAAAACACTATATTATTCGAAAATGTGACACTAACCTAGAAAAACAGGCCAAGTGTTGACACTAAAGGCTCACGTAATATGAGTAACTGCAAAGCGGGTTTTTGCGGTCTCGCGCCCATTATAATCCCTAATCCGGGCAAATCACCATCCAGCCATATTTTCTTGCCCGTTTTACTCGATTGCGCGATTTATATCCAGCCGGTGACGTCATTTATCATCTTGTAAGAAGGGAGGCACATAATTCAGGTAGACCTGTTTAAAATGAAGTAAATGGATGTAGTGTTGGGTTGGCGGTGCGAGTATGAGGAATATATTCAGTTTCCACATTTGTTACGTGGTCCGAAAAGTCATCCAAGTGCGGAGAATATTTATTTGATGTCGTTAAAATATCGCTTAAGTTTCAGTTGAGTTACTTAATTGGAGAAAATATTTGTAATTTCTTAAATTAGAGGCGTCTGTAAAGTTAACTTTCAACCTTTCGTCGTTATATCACTTGGTTTTTTATCTAGCCCATTTTATTTGAGTTTTCGATTTATATCCAACGTGTGACGTAATTTATCATTCCTTAAGATGGACATAATTTAAGCAGGAAGGACTCGGATCCATTTCTCTTTAATACAGAGGCGTTCGTGGCGGCGGTAAAATGATATTGGCTGTCTAACCAGGTAAGAATAGCCTTCATATTTAGATATTTAATATTGACATGATGTTTAAGTTAACTAATTTCTGTGCTAAAAATTTCCACAACAGTATTTCGAACTACGGCCTGCTACTTCGGGTGACAAATATGGTGTACAAGAGTTGTTCCTATGCTTTATTTATCAGTTATTGTTGGAATAGAAACTGGACAAAACCTGTACCTCACTTTTTCAACATAGTTAAGATTGTCGTACTTCCTTAAATCTCTGGTTTACAGCTATAATAACATTTATATCACCTGGTACCGATCAAATTACGAATGAGATGCTAAAGTACGGAGGCCCCAGCCTTGTCACAGAGCTCACTGTTCTATTTCAAAAATACTCGCACAACGTCAGTACCCAACGAATGGCGGAAAAGCATCACAATTCCGATCCACAAAAGAGGATCAAAGACACAACTCGAAAACTACAGGGGAATCAGCCTACTGAATAGTTCAGCCAAATTGTTAACCAAAATACTGTCACAACGGATCGTAGACAAGTTAGGGGCGTGCGAAGAACAGCAGGGCTTCCGGAATAACCGCTCTATCATCGACGGTATATTTATTATCAGACAGCTGGTTGAAAAATCTGTCGAATTCGATAAACCGCTGTTCATTTGTTTTGTGGACTTTACACAAGCGTTCGACCGAATCAAACTGGAACACATAACAGAATTACTGCGAAGAAAACAAGTAGACGAAGCAATCATACGCACAATATACGAATTGAATTCCAAAAACACCATGGTAATTAAAACAAATAACACTCTAACAGAGGAAATCCCTCTATCCATAGGAATAAGACAGGGTGATAGCCTAAGTCCAACACTTTTCAATGTAATCATGGACGAAATCATTGATGAGGTAAAAAGCACAAATATTGGGTACCCAATGGGACACAACACCGTTCAGATTATATGCTTTGCAGACGATGTTGCCTTGACAGCAGATAGCGAGGACAACTTACAAAGAATGCTTTTCCATCTCAATCGAACAGCCAAACAGTATAATATGAAGATATCTGTGGAGAAAACCAAAGCAATGGTAATAGCAAAAGAACCGGTAAGATGCAAACTAATGGTTGATGACAAACATATCGAACAGGTTGGGAAGTTTAAATACCTAGGAGCATATATAACAAGTAACAGGGCAGTAACGGAAGAAGTACGCATACAGGCCAACAAAGCGGCCATGGTATCAGGCCAACTAAGAGACATAATCTGGAACAATAAACATATGACGGTTGAGAGCAAAGCAATAATTAACAAGGTCTGTGTAAGAACGATACTGACCTATGGCGCAGAAACAAGAAATGAAACCACAAAGACAAAAAAAATTACGAGAAGCACAGAAATGAAAACGCTGAGAATGATCACGGGAACAAGTTGAAGAGATAGAATAAGAAACACAAAAATACGCGAGGACAGCGGAGTGGGGGATGTTGTGAAGTGGGTCCGAAACCGTCGTAGGCAGTGGAGAGATAACGTGGAACGAATGGACGATGACAGACTAACAAAAACCGTGATGAGAGAGAAACCAAACACCAAACGGCGCCTGGACGGTCCCCCCAAAAGATGGAGAGACAGCTGGATTTCGACCTCAAACGAGGATCGATGAGGCATTGTATAGATAACAGAACTTGGTTCTACCTAGAAGAAGAAGAAGAAGATATCGTATAAAAACTTTATGCCATGGATATTAACTTTTGATTTTGAAAACATGTCATAGTCACTGGAAGTAAGCGCGGGTGAATCAAGTGGGTATTGAAGTAGGTAATTCAAATCATACTTTGGGAAAATCTGCCACGACGGGCGCTTTATCAGATATTACAGATCTCAAAAATTTGGGATCGATTCGCCTACTAGCAAGTAATACTACCCAAGTGTCACTCACCGATTTAAATGAGACTTTGCACATCGATAGAGCACTAGAAAATTTTAAATTGCATAAATAGTTTTATTACCCTAAAAACTAATGCATACGACGTTTCACAAAGGGGTGAAATTCACTTGAAAATTGAATAATAATACTTATTTATTCTACACTAATAATAAATTATTAATTTCATTCGGACTATTTCTAAGTGGTTTTTGAGCAAATTTCACGTCTTTTTACCTCTTTTAAGGCCATAAGGAGTAATTCTGGATGCTGGAGTTGATTCTTCACCACATTAAAAATATTTCCAAATAACTTTTCAGCAATATTGGAAAACTAAAATTTATGGCTATTTTTTTTTATATTTTTTTTCTGCAATTTTAAATTTTTCATCCCCTAAAAAATCATTTTGGGGTAGTTTTGAACGACTAAACCCAGGGATAATTATCTTCTAAAACACTATAATAAAAACGGTCTCAAAAAATTATTCTGAGATATTAAGAAACTGAGGAGTATTTTCATTTGGTTTTTGAGTAATTTTCACTCATTTTAAGGATGGTTCTGGAAGACGAAATGTCGTATATATTAGTTTTTTAAGGGTAATATAACTATTTGTTGCAAAATAAAAACAAGAAAATAGGAGAAACAAACATCGAAAGAAGAGTCGAAATTCGATGTCAAGAATTCAGCGTGGTTCCCACCCCTAGAAAGCATATTGAGGAAATATAAAAATAGGGGTTCCATATTTCTTAGTGTTCTATCGATGTGAAAAAATTCATTTTAATCGTTGAGTGACACTTGTAGGTCACATCCTCAAACTGTACCCAAGAATTATAATAAAGCATTTAACAAACAAGATTGAGTTCTTTCTTTCAAAAGAGCAAGTAGAATTTGAAACACAATATGAAACTTACGACCATCTCCTTAAAATAAAAGCTCTTATTGGAAAACATATCAAGCCACTTATGTTGATCTTTGTAGATTTTAGGAAGGCGTTCGATACAGCAGACCAACAAAAGCTACTAGAAGCACTCGTTGAATGTCGCGTAGATCATCGCTGCTCTACAGTTGTTAGTTATGTTTACAAGACAACGATAACCAGTGCTCTTCCCTAGATTATTTGTCACTTTGTTACAGAGTAAGCTTATTAAAAAAAAGACAGTGATACCATTGGAATTAATATCGATGGGGTAAAATTAAACTGTCTTTGCTTCGCCGATGAAATCGTTCTAATGAGACAACATTTCACATGCACAAACTATGATTCAGAATCTTCACAAGATGGCATCAGGAGTAGATTTAGATATAAGTATAAAAAAATGTGTCTAGCTTTTGAGGAGTGTGAGCTAATGACGATGAATGACTGGTACCTTGTTTGTTGTCTCTAAACTTAACTAAAGGAGGCTTTGGATTTACCTCACGCGTTTTCTTACGGTATATCGTTAAGATTCGAGGTGATTACTCATCTTGTGGAAGCATTTTTTGTAGCTAAATGTTTTGTTACAATATCATAGACAGACTAATTGGTACAAGAGCATTTCTCTTCATAAGGCTTTTACCATCGGTCATCGGCATTGCAGAACGAAAACATGCGTTTTATTAATATTTTTTCGATGCCTCTCTACATGTTTGTCTTCATAGGAAGTTTTGCCACACTTAAGCTCACGATAGACCGTTTCGCAATGTCACAAGAAGCAGCACAGTCAGTTAAGATATTCCTCAGTTCTTCTTAAGTTCTATTTTGGTTCTAACACATTGCACTTATCGATTCGCTCGTCAGCTCTGTCGATTGTAGCCGTTGATATTTCGAGAATAAATAAATAAAAACAAATATTTTTCATTGAAAATGGTTTTGTTGTTTTTCAAAACATTCTCCACGGTGACAAATACATTTTTGTATAGGTTTGAACCAATCCGAAAAGCATTTTTACCACTTCTCCAAAACAAGCTTTTTGAACATATCCACCTCTTCTTCTGGTGTTGAAAATCGTTGACCATGTTGTTTGTTCTTCATGTAAAGGGAACAAAAAGAAATTATTGCCTGCCAAATCAGGGCTCTTTGACTGATGACCCATCAATTTCACGTTTTGAGTGCTCAGTCACTTGTTTCAGCCGATAAATGAGAGCTCGCGTTGTCATGGTTGAGAATGATGCGTCCCATTCGGTTTGTTTTCCTTAATTCACCCAAAAGTTCCAGCAAACAAGTGTTTGTATACCATTCAAAATGACTGTTCCAGAGACATGGTAGTGCTTATCATGTAGGACCCACACTGCCGACTGATGTTTACTTTCCTGCTAAAGATGCAGGAACCTTGTGTTTGTTAAACAAATACAATATCTGTAACTATTCGTTATGATATCTCACCTTATTCCGAAATTATTATCAATAAAGTGAAAACATTGTAAAAGCACAACATGTAGAGAAGCAGCTTTTCCAGAACGATCGAGTCAACTTTATTACGTAATAGCTTTTAAGTATGCAGGACGAGGCCCAGGACGGCAGTGCTAAATTTAAAATACCTAAAATGTAAATAAGGCAGAAAATAACCTTTAAAAGCCTTTTGGTTCGCATAAAAAATCTTATTTATTTTTTAATAACTGGTCTGAAAGCTTAATTATTATATTTTAGTATAATGAATGTTTACCGTATAAAATGGTTTACGGGACCGTTAAAAATTGGGTTTAAGAGGTAGGAATAAAAAGTCCTGTAAGTTACATTTATTTTTCATTAAAATTTCGCATTTCAGAAACAAAATTATTGTACAGAGGCGTACATCAGTCAAAAAATATCGGCGGAATTTTCCTTTTGTCTTGGGTACGTTTTTGATGTTTGACACGAGATTTTTAATGCATCAATTAGCTTGTATTTTTGTCGCTTGAAAGTAGCCGTTTATATGTCGGAAACTGGAAGCACTGGCGTTGCTGAGAGTCATGTGACATTATAACTTTGACATTTTGAGCGGTATACCTACTTTACAGTAACTTTAAAATTTCATCTTTGCTAAAAAATGGTTAACTCGATTACTTTGGACATGGTTTATCTCGACAAGAGAGCGTTGATGAATCTAATTCTTCATATAGCGATGAAGCAACTAAAAAACTCTATATCGCTGATTTAGTGAATTCAATGATGGCTATCGTTCGCTTATTGACTAGACTCTATATTGAGGTGATCGCGTCTTAGAACTAAAACTAATGTTTCCACAAACGTAGGACTTTATACTTTAATTTCTTAGGTAGTTTTTGTCAACAGGTTTTTGTGGAACTAATAATTTATCTCACTCTTTTACTTGAGGAGTAGTGCTGTCGATTGCACGTTGTTGTAAATATTTATCTTAATAATAGCTTAATTTGCACTAAATGTGGTACTATGGTAGAGGGCGCTACCACCAAAACTTCGCCTTGATCTAAAGCAACATACCTTTTCTGTACCTCGGTATATTAAAGGACCCCGTTGTATATTTTGGTCCCCTGCTAAAAGTCTCAGTGTGCACGATGCCCGAAAACCCCACGTTCGGAATTTTAGTTTTGACCCAAACTGAACATTATAAAGAAAGCAATTCGGAAACGACAGGTATCGTCGGCAACGATTAAAACTTTATCTTGACAAACTTTA
This sequence comes from Diaprepes abbreviatus, assembly GCA_034092305.1. NCBI lineage: Eukaryota > Metazoa > Arthropoda > Insecta > Coleoptera > Curculionidae > Diaprepes > Diaprepes abbreviatus. The sequence goes on from JASJET010000054.1 coordinate 13,452,607, forward strand.
CTAAATCTTCTGACGCGCCACTGCGCCCCGTCAAAGTGGAACAAACATGGGAGTGACAATGATATGGGTAACGAAAAATTCCGCCTGAGCATCTCCGATGGACCATTAAGATTAATAGACAGAGGATTTTCGGGATATTTCGGATATTCCATTAGGACCCTAAACGGATGAGACATTTTTTCGATCCTCTCGATTTTATTTAGGCATTTTTGTCTATTGGAAAAACAGCGCCAATATTTTAGCATCTTTTCTACTGATTGATTGTGCGGAAAATGAGCGTTTTTACTTTTTGATACTTATTTTGTTTGCGTCTCGATTGTACTAGGTAATTAGAAGTGTCTAGACTACACTGAAATGGCATAATTATTAAAAATACGTTTATTCTTCAGTAAAATCTCCCTTGATTTCAATTCACTTTTTCCAACGATTCTCCACTTTGCGGATCCCTCCGGAAGGCCTTCAAAATACCCTTCTAACGCTGCCATGACTTCTTCATTCAATGAAAAATGTTTTCCACCAAGAAATCTTTTAAGATATGGGAGCAGATGGAAGTCACACGCAGCTAAATCTGGTAAATAGGATGAATGTTCAAGCAGTCCAAACTATAATTCAGTAATTTTTGCCATCGTCAAAACGCTTTTGTGGACAATTGCAATGCGCAATTTTTTTTTTATTGTAGATTGGCTGCTCTAAAGGGTTACAAAAGTACTGTAGACATATTTTTTTTCAAAATTTTATATTATTAAGAAAAAATATTTTTTGTTCCCAAATGGGAAACTACCAAACTACTTACTTACTATGACTAACTTTTCTTTAAAACATATTTCTTATATGAAAATATATAGGGTGTTAAAACATAAATGTATATATAAATCCTTTATTTAGTCATTGACTAATATATAATTACACACATATCTTAACAACTAAATTCATATTTTAAAATTAAAACCAACATTCAAACATCGTCAAGCTTTGCAGAACAATGACATACTAAACTAAACTGACACAAATTTAAAAAAAAAAACAAAGAAAGTTCATGTCCCTCAAGGACAGACCCTGTTAACAAAATACTGCTTCAGACACTGCTTAAACTTATTTAGAGATTTTAAACATTTAATATATATATATATATATATATATATATATATATATATATATATATATATATATATATATATGTATGTTATGTCGGATATTCTCCTCACGGGTGTGATGTGTAATCGAAGGTTTTCGGGCATCCCGTGTATGTGCTGAGTCCCTTTCAGGACTGTAAGGCAGCCTTACAGTCCTGAAAGGGACTCAGCACATACACGGGATGCCCGAAAACCTTCGATTACATATATATATATATATATATATATATATATATATATATATATATATATAAACTGGAACTATAAAATAGTTGATATTAACCTCAAATACCAGTACTTTTACTCAACTTTGAAGAACATTTTTAATGATGTTGCACCAAAAAGAACGGTTAAAATATATCTAAAATACAAGGAATGGTGGAATGACATACTTAAGTTATAAGCGGTATGTCAGTTCTGGAACATCTGAGGATTTGAAGATCTACAAACAAAAAAGAAATACTGCTGTGAAAGTTATGCGCCAGGAAAAAAAAAATATTATAAAGATAGAATAACCGAAAATATAAGTAATACCCGTGCATTGTGGAATATTTTAAAAACTTTGCTTCCTAATGAAGGTAAAACTAACAGTTACTTGCAACTGAAAATTGATGATGAAATAATTTCAGATCCAAATGATATGGCAAGTTCATTGAACTGCTTTTATGTTACCAGTATTGGAGCAATAGTCAGGAACATAGATAAATCTGGACCAGATTTTCCAATTTTACCTAGACATGGGAGTGTGTATTTGGAGAACTTTAAACTTGTTACTATTGAGGAACTTAAGGAGATTGTTTTTGACCTACCAAATAAAAATGGATCAGATGATATCAATGTTGAGTTTTTAAAGAGTTGTTTTGATAACATAGCTCTACCACTTCTTAATTTGATAAATTCGTCATTTTTAGCATGTAAAATTCCCGATGAATTGAAAATATCGACTATTGTTCCGGTTCCTAAAGTAATAATTCTCACAGGGCTGTTGATTTGCGACCTGTTAACATGCTTAGTTGTGTTGAAAAAATCATGGAAAAAGTAGTGATGAAACAACTATTAGAATTTATAGAAGCCAAAAATATTTTAAATAGTATGCAATCTAGTTTTCGGGGTAAGCATAGCTGTGAAACTGAAGTGCAGTATGTCCTTAATGACTGGAAACATAGTGTCGATCAAAATCTTATTACGGGTGCTGTATTCTTGGATTTGAGGAGGGCCTTTGAGACTTTAGATAGGGAAAGATTACTTAAAAAATTAGAAAGTGTCGGTATAAGGGGTGAAGTGTCGGAATTTATGAATAATTACTTAATTAATAGAAAACAAAGACTGAAATTGAATGACGTGGTATCTGACGAGATTGAAAGCAGCATGGGTGTTCCACAGGGTAGTGTACTGGGTCCATTATTATTTCTTATATATATTGACGATATAGTGAATACAGCTGGTGATTGTTTTATACATCTTTTTGCAGATGATGTTCTTTTATATTTTACATATTCTGATGGTATTCAATTGGTTGACACACTTAACTCTACATTACAAAATTTATATTGGCGGTGTTCTTGTAACCAATTAAAAATAAATGTGGCCAAAACCAAATTTATGATAATCTGCAATGAGAATCATTACAGAACTTTTTCTCGTGGAGATCCTATTATTAAAGTAGGCAATGAAACAATTGAAATGGTGGAAAAGTTTAAATATTTAGGAGTAATCATAGATAGACAACTTAAATTTAAAGAACATGCGAATAACTTAATAAATATTATTTCTTATAAAATTAACTATATTCAAAGATGTTCTAATTTTTTGACAAGGTGGACTAAAACAATCCTGTTTAACACTCTGATATTGCCGCACTTTGTTTACTGCTCCACAATTTTGTTCCTTCTTAATCAAAATGAAAAGGCAAGATTTCAAACATTGTAAAATAGAGCCATGAGAGTTATACTCGCATGTACAAGAAGAACACCAATTAACTACATGTTGAGAGAAATGCAATGGTTGTCGATGGTGGACTTCTTTCACTATCAAACATTGATCTTTATTTTTAAAATCAGATCGGGTAGTTCTCCTATATATTTACAAAATCATATTAATTATAATAGAAATATACATGCATATGACACTAGATCGAAGGATGAGTTTTATATTCCTCCAGTATTAAAGAGACAAACACAAACCTCTGTATTTTTTTGATGGTTTAAACAGTTTTAATCAATTGTCCACAAAATATTAAAAAAATAAATTTACTTGACATTTGTCGCACATTATCCGAGATTTTCCATCTTTCTCGGTTATCGGTGTGTGACGGTCTTACCTTGTAGGCACTCAGTAAGAAAGGCTTTTTAAAAATTCACACTCTCACTAATATTGTCGGTTTTTACTCTATTAGTGGAATGAGGTTCGAAACATCTTCTATTCGGAATAAATGGTACAGGTGAATTAGAAGGAGTACTTTTATGAGGGCGCCCGCATAAATTTTGTTCTAAGGTCGTTGTGAATTCTAATAGTGATACATACCCATTTCTGTTTAGCTGTTTGTTGATTTGGCTTAAGAGTAACCGAGCATTTCTTGCTTTTTAGTCTAATGGGATATAAACTCAAAAGAGACTCCTGCAAGTTTAAACCACCCATATACATGTTGTACACACATACGATATCTGGGCATTTTATATCCCTTTTACAGTTATCCTTTTTAAAAAATCATTGTACCTTTTACTGGTTCTGTTCTAGAATAAATAGATACCAAAAGAAATTCGTGATTATCAAACTACTGTACAGCGTGAATGTCTACACAATCCACATTTGCAGTTCTCTCAATGTATGAGGCCTTCTCTTTTTCATTTCTTTTTTTTTTTTGGTACAGTTTTCAATTCCTTGAAGCGATTAGCTTTTACTGTAACTACACTTTTGATTCCCAGCTTATCCAGATAGGCTAGCAGATGTAAAATAGAAAAATAATAAACAAAATAAACTTTATGATAGACATTTTTAAGAATAAGCCTACACAGAACCATGGTGTTGCTCGCTACGCCAAGATCAGGTTCTTCCGACGTTATATTTATAACAGCTATCCTAGTGCAAAGCTCAAAATTTGAACCAAAGCCACTAACCCCAGATAAAACGTACATTTTATATTCCTCTTGTGCGGTTTTTTTTCTGGATTATAGGTTTAAAATAACTTGTTCGTCACGAGAAAGGTTCTCCTCAGTACTCTTATTACCTGTACTGTTGTCAGAAAAATGAAGAAAATGTTTTATTTCCTCGAATTTGTTTACGGGCATAATATTAGCTATTTGGGATGTCCTTGTGTTAGAAACCGAGTACCTGCGAGTGGAATGTTGCCTTATTGGAGATATCCATATCAATATTCCCAAAAACTGTTCGATTTTTTTTTTAAGTCAGTGGCTAGTGGTTTGTTTGGTCTTTTTGTATACTGTAAAGACACATTTGCTCTACTATTTCCGAAATAAGTTCGTCTGTGATAAAAAATTTGAGCGTTATCCAAATGTAAAATGTCCTCTAGAAGATCATATTTCCCTAGGAACATATTTCTGTTTGGGTCCCTAAGATTTCTAATATTTTCTTTATTCTTGGGGAAGAATTGTTTGTTTATTTCCTGGAAAACCGAACAACTGAATAAGAGGAATGTTATCTTCTGCATCATCAAAATCCTGTATTTTCTGGGCAGCATAGTCATTTGGGCGAAGAACAATCTGCACTATAGAATTAACGAATTGTATACTATATTTGCTGACATACAATACTTACTAGAATTTACTTTCATCCCCATCATCTTAAAGTTCAGAATCTTCACTATCTAAGGGAATGTCACCTATAACGGGTGGTTCTTTTTTCCATAAAATGAAATAGGTTTGATTTCAGGAAAATCCATTGCAGATCTACAACAGAATATTTGGTAGATGGTAATAGTAAAAAAAAACGTTTACATTGTGAGCCTTACATGCAGATTGTTTAGAAATGGCATGTATTAGGTTAGGTGATGCTACAGTTACAATTGTTAGTAAAAATAAACAAATGTAGTACTAATCTACTCTTTACAGTGATATCTAAGTTTAAAAAAAATTAATACCTACCTGCATTCAGTAAAAACACAAAATTTTCGCAGCAAAAACACCACTGACTAACTGGCTTGAACGTTGGCTCACAAACAATTTCAAAATGATTCTGTACGGATATATGTTATTAAAAAAGTAATACAATGTAGAGTACTATAACGAAAATTAATAGATTTGACACAAACTCGCCTATACAATGTAAGATGGTGCCACTTAAAAAAGCTTGAAGAAGTATGTTCCCATTTGGGAACTATATGCAATACAGCGTTGATATTTAACACTAGAGTACTGTTAAAGGCTAGTAGTAGCATCAGCAAGCCAAAAAGCCGAGCTAACCTCTATGCCGGAGACCAGGGGTATGTTATTCAGGATGCCACTGCATCTGTAACTAGGCCGAATGCAGCAACTTTACCCCTATAGGTAAGCAAAAACACAAAATACAAACTCAAGTAAGCATGTGGGTCAAATAAAAGTCGGATGTAAATAGTAATAATAAAATATTTAATTGTAAGATTAAGGTGTCGCTGTAGCGTATAGAATAAAGTTATTATAGAGTTAATAGGTCGTTATTAAAACATCGAAAGATATAAACAAAGTTTGCCTTATGTCTTTCGGCTTGAAATATATTAAATAATTTAGCCCACCATCCCGTAAATTGTGCCAAATTTTCTAAACAAATTTTCCCTGTCATTACTACATTTAAACTCCATAAACTCGTGCCAAAAACGTCGAAAGGGGAGCAAATAAAACAAATAGTTCTAATTTATCTTCAGTTTTTGGTTTACATACCTTTAATTTATTTAAACTTCATCTCGGCAAAATATACGATCATTTTTATTCTTTGCTTTCTACAAGCCACCATCGACTAACCGTGTGGGCATATACGGAAAATGAAAAAGGAAATTCGAACTTTGTTTTACGTCATTGAACATAAAAAGGAGATTATGTTTTTCGTTTATTTTTTTCTGGACTGTGCTTACAAGTAAGGATTCGGGGGAGAATTTAAAGAAAATGGAGTTAATCTTATTATTATATAAGACCTTCCCACACCATACGCTCAGAAGACGTAGAAATCCCCCTCACTAGGAGTCCGGGATAAGAACAGATATTTTATGAATTATTAATCTCATAATTTTGGAAAAAATGTTGCTAAATTCAATATTACACTCCTGCATTTTAAATAAAATAAATAGAAAATAGAAATAACTAAGCAGCTTTATTAGTTTTCATAATAAATTATATTTAATTATAAATGAATTACGTAATTAATAGCCGTTTTCAACGATTTATTAGTTATAAAGTAGATTAAGAGTTTTAAAGAGAATTACTCATGTAAATTCCATAAAATTATTGGCAACAATTTGGCAAAAAAAGAACAATTTTAGCATTGTTGACATATCAACGCACAGTCCGAACTATTAAAAATTCTATCACGAAATTTTGATAAAAGGTTGGCCGTACTTTGTAGACACGCACTAAGAAAGGGTTTTTAAAAATTCGCGCTCTAGAAAGGTGAAAAGGGGTAAATTATACAGGCCAACATATTTCAATACTAAAAACCAGTCTATACTTTTCCGAAGACTTTCGACACACTGAATAGGAACCTGAAGGCAGAATTAACTTGCTACTTCAGGTTTTCTCTATATTCTAACTTAAAAAGGCGAAAAGTGCGATTTTTCGTTATCTTGAGGTTATGTAACAGATCATAGATACTCCTACAATATTTTGTTATCAGCATATTAATAGCATAACGGTGTCTATCTGACAATTCTAAGAAGGTATATATAAGGTTTAAACATATGGTTATTTCCGCAAGTTGTGCAAATAAATAAGTCATGTGAGCATTATCTTAAACTATTAATATTATAACGAAGGATTAGGGGAATTCGGCCGCGTCATTTTTTAAATATTTTAACGAAGAGCTGCCTGAATTCGGACGTGTCCTTATAGAAATATTATATCGGTGAGTCATCATTTTAGTCATGTTTCTAGTGGAATTCTAGACTTTTAATTGAGTATATTCTATAGGTATATATATATATATATATATATATATATATATATATATATATATATATATATATATATATAGGTAAATGGTTTTAGCTTGGTCAGTTGTGATTTGACAGTGCAAGGGTTAACAAGTCGTTATTAAAGAGTTGAAAGTTGTTGGTTTTATTTGGACCCAATGAGAAATTAAAAAGAGAGAAAATCTTAACAATATTTTTAATTTAGTACTTGTTTGTACACCTATCAGTGTGCATCGTTATTTGAAATCCTTTGTATTGGCATAATCAGTTGCAATAGTGAGTTTCACAGATATTTAACACTGCTTTGTCGACCCGGAACTTATCAAGTTTGATTGCTTGTAAGTTAGAGAGGAGATCCCAAGTAGCCATCAGTAAAAAATGATATGTTCACTGTGTGCCGTTCAAACACCATAGACGGTTACTGTGAAACAGGAGGTCTAAATTAATACCGAGGAGATTTGGTTACAGCGGCAATCTTTGAAATATAGACGTCGAACTCCAAAATATTTATCTGCTTCGTTACAATAAAAATATTCAGTCTCTATATCTGCAGAAACTGTAACTAGTTTGGGTCTGTCAGCTAGAAAAGCCAGCAAAAACCATAGCTGGCGGAGATCAGTAGGAAAAAATTGTTAGCCTGGGCCAAAAAATATCTTTGAAAGATAGACGTCGGACTCCAAAATATTTATCTGCTGTGTTACAATAAGAACATTCAGTATCTCTGTCTGCAAAAACTGTAACTAGACGCCTTAAAGAATTGGGTCTCTCAGCTAGAAAAGCTAGCAAAAATCATGGCTAGTCGAGACCGAACTAAAAAATATGAATTTTGGACAGAAACCGATGCAGGATGTTATTTGGTTGGATTAAAGTAACATTGTACAGTATGTATGATAGTCATATATTATAAAACATCATACAATTATTACATGGAAATATTAAAAATGTTTATAAAAAAGTTGAACAGACTTCTAAAAAAGCGTTGAAAAACGAAAAATAACAATATAAATTTTTACCTCAAATTTTTGAAGAGCGGCATCAAACTAATACCTGTCACAATGTGATTCGCATAAGAATATTAAAAAATACTTTATTTGTAATAGTTTTCTTACCTTAGTTTGTATATATCTTTTGTTAGTAGTTATTTATTTCATTTAAGAATAATTTGTCGCCGACTGCTAAAATTTCAATTTCGTATAAAAATTGATATTGTTATTTTTTGCTTTTTAGTGCACTTTTAGAAGTAGTAGGTTCATTTTTTTATAAAAATGTTATTTTCCGATTTTGGGTCTTGAATTCGTTATTATAATCATCAATTATTTGAATTAAGTATTAAGTGAAATTAATGTACCTCGCAATGATTCCAAGCTCACAAAAAAGTACCACTTTTATTCAAAATTGTAAAACACTCAAACCAACAACTAAACATTCTTTGATTCTGAGAATTCTCCAAATACCAGTTTTAAATGATATTGTATCAAAGAAATATTTAGCTTGCCATAGTGAAACTGCCATCTTGAATTTTAAATTAATTTTGGATTAATACTTATAAGCCCCGCAAAATCTGCCAATATCGATATTTAAAATACTTGAGACATGTTTGTATACGTTCCAAGAACCCCAATATCAATTTTGGACAAAATTTGTCATATTAAGTTGTAAAATAACCCGATTAAAAAAATCTGAATAACTTTCAATCCACTATGTTGGATTCGCTACATTGAATTTCAAAAAAAAAAAAAAAAAATTTTAACCCCTAAATCTTATGTAAATTTGCACCTTCGAAAATTCCCTAGTACAAATTTTCGTCAAAATCCGAAAACGTTAAATTTTTGGATCATTATATAGCATCCGACATTAAATTTTATAAATTAATTTTTAGTTCGTTCTTCACACCTTCAGAAACGACCCAGTAGCAAATTTGAATAAAATTGAAAAATGGAAAATTTTTAGTCCGCCATATTGGATTCGCCATATTGTATATTTCGAAAATGAGTTAAAATTCGTAATTTATATCCTCAAGAACTCCCTTATACCAATTTTGGAGAAAATCAAGGATGTAAAATTTTCAGGGCGTCATATTGGATCGTCCATATTGAATTTTTTAAAAATAATTGTACATTCTTAATTAGCACTCAAAAAAGTTCGCCAATATTAATTTTGAACTAAATCGGGTAATGTAAAACCCGCCCGTACCAGTTTTGGAAAAAATCGGACAAAATTAACTTTTTATTCGCCATATTGGATCTACCATATTGAACTTTTTAAAAATCATTTCAGATTCGTTATATACGACCCCTAAAACTCCCCCATACTAATTTTGGAGAATACCGGAAATTTTTTTTTTGTCCGCTATATTGGATCCTCCATATTGCATTTTTTAAACATAATCTCATATTCGTTAAGTGCGACTCCGAAAATCTTTCATACCACTTTTGGAGAAAATGGGAAAAAATTAATTTGTTTTTCCGCCATATTATCGGAGCCATCTTGGATTTTGATTTTACTGCGTCCAAAATGATATGAAACCAGCGCAGCAACTTTCTGAATAGACCGTTTATTTTTATGATGGTCTACCTGTACCACCATACCGAGAAGAAAGTCAAAACTTACCCTCCCCGCCACAGTGATACGGCAGAGGTACATGTTTCGTCTCTACTAGACTCATCAGGGTACCGACATGCACCTGGCTGTGCAGAGGACAGGGATATATCCACTGCTATTGCATCTCACACGGAGGGATCCGTGAAAGCCACATAAACATATATATATATATATATATATATATATATATATATATATATATATATATATATATATATATATGCATAAAAAAATACGTATTGAGAACCTCCTTCTTTTAGAAGTCTATGTTCGTCGAAAGCCCGGTGGAGCCTGTCGTAAAGGTTGTATGGGGCCTACCGTTAAACACTATGGGGGTAGTATAATGGATGCATGAATTCAACAAGGATGAACAGAATGAACCTTGAAACTAATACCGTCATATTAGATCAAGTCCTGCAACCCTCAGTTGAAAAACGGCAGTGTTGCCAATTCCCGAAATATGAACGGCTTTCCTCTTGGTTATGAAAACAAACAAACAGCCAAATGAAAAGATAAAATGTTCCCTAAGGTACTAAAAAAATTATAGCTATCTGCATCAGTGCTACAGAGTAAACTTTTGTAATATAAACCTATTAAACTAAAAGAGGGTTAGCGCAGTATGTCGCAAAATCTTTACGCCAATATACATAGAAAACTTCGCTGTTCTCTTCAAATTCCACGTGCGGTTAAGCCCTAAGGTATTCTCCATTTCAGATCTCATTATCCCTCTATACGAAATGACACCGTATTTAGACTGTGTACAATAGCGCACGGCACCACACAAAGAAACAAAAAGCAATGTTAATACACTTTAATTCGAAAAGCTCTCGTTTTATTCCGACGCGTTACGTGGCGGCAACGTGGGCGAGAACTATTTCCGCTTTTTGACGTTGCGGCGCTATTGTCGCGAAAAATCTAGGGATTTCGTACGTTGCAGGTTTAAAGCGCGATGATAAGGCGATTACGTTAAGTCTTGGCAATGGTAAAATAAATGGCGAAGATCGTATGAATTATATTGTTTAATGAATGAATGAGGTTATTGTTGTGATTTATTTCATTTTCACTGTCAGAAGTGAAAATTCTGTTGTATTGTTAAGTTAAATGAAGTCTATGGGGATCTTAAAAACGGAAAGAAGATCGTTAAACTTTGGAGTAAAAGAGAGAGATGGGTATATCAATTTACCAATTAGATTGATGAGCAGTTGGAAAAGGTTAGGATACAAAAAAAGAACATAGACTCTCTGTGGCATACGTCAACGAAAGAATTATATCAAAGAAGATTGATGGAAAAAATTGAAAGAAAACCAATAAATGAAGAGGTAGATATAAATCATAGCTGGGAAAAAATTAAGGGAAACATAGAAGATGCTTCAAATGAGTCATTGGACACACATACAATTACAATCAACAACAAAAATCCTAATAAAACTCCATGGTTCCGTAAAGAAGTTAAAGATGAGTGTAACGAAAAAAGAAAAGCATATTTAGCATATAGAACGTCAAAAACGCCGGAAGCATACAATAGGTACAAACTAATTTGTAACGAAACTAATCTACTAGTCAGGCAACTAAAAAGTGAACATTGGGAACAGTTCTCTAAAAGAATGGAAGGAGACTTCTATAGTGTACAAAATCAAATGTAGCGACTGATAAGACAACAGCGCAAAGAAGTATCTGAACTCTCCGAAACAAACAAAATATCAGAGGAGAAGTGAATCGACTACCTAACAAAATTATTTGAGGGAGATGCTAACATTGGAAAAAACAACATACCAGCAATAGGGAATAATGTGGAAGTCACCATTCAATAAGTAGAGAAAGCTATAAAATCCTTAAAAAATAGAAAGTCTCCCGGAGAAGACGGAATTCATAACGAATTGTTGAAATACGGAGGACAGCGACTAACACAGGAACTCACAAGCTTCATTCGAAAAATCCTGACACAGTGCAAAGTACCAGATAGGTGGAGAACCAGCACAATGATGCTTATGTTGAAGAAAGGTGACAAATAAGAACCCGGGAACTACAGGGGTATTAATCTACTGGACACAACTCTGAAACTCGTTACGAAAGTAATCAAAAATAAAATTAGTTCGGTTACAGCACTGGAAGACGAACAGCAGGGATTTAGGTCAGGAAGGTCTTGCGTGGATGCAGTATTTATTCTACTACAGATAGTCGAAAAATTTATAGAATACAATAAACCAACATTTTCATGCTTTATAGATTTAACAAAAGCATTCGCATAAAGCTAGATGACGTAATCCACCTGTTATATAAGAGAAATATTCCTATCAATATAATTCAGACAATCGAAAACATATACGCAAACAATAAAGTTCAGATTCGCACTAACGGTAAATTATCAACACTCATACCAGTCAACAGCGGTATTAGACAGGGAGACTCGTTTAGTCCTTTGTTGTTTAACATGATAATGGACGAAATAATAAAGGAGGTGCGACTTGGTAGAGGATATAAAATGGGTGATACAGAAATAAAAATTCTCTGTTATGCTGATGACGCTGTGATATGTGCCGAAAATGAAGACGACCTCCAGAGACTGTTAAATACCTTTAAACTTCCTGGAAGAAAATATAATATGATTATCTCAGCCGAAAAAACTAAATGTATGACAACCTCAAAAGAACCCCTCCGATGCAAACTAGAACTAGACGGTCGAATAATACAACAAGAAATAAGTTTCAAATATCTAGGAATCGACATAACTAGTTATGGCAACATCGAAGATGAAGTAAGAGGGCAGGTGGCCAAAGCAAACAAAGTGGCGGGTTGCCTCAACGACGTGATTTGGCGAAACAAACACAACAAGAAATAAGGGTTCGGATCTACAAAACCACAATTAGACCTATTATGACATACACTTCAGAAACACGGCCAGAGACGACAAAAACGAAACAACTATTGGAGACTACAGAAATGAGAATACTTCGACGAATAACAGGAAAAACGCTACTAGACAGAGAAAGAAGCGATAACATCAGGCAATCATGCAACACAGACTGCATTAATGAGTGGGTCCTACAACGTAAGACACAATGGAACAAACACATAAGCCGAATGACAGAGGATAGACTGGTAAGGATCGCACGAGATAAATCACCTAGTGGTACACGCAGTAGAGGTCGACCACGGAAAAGGTGGAGCGATAATTTAAGTCCAGAATGAGGAAAATCGAAGAAGGAACAGGTCAGGGACCTATTATAGAAGGTAGACGAAGAAGAAGAAGATTGATGAGGTTTGTTGAGTTACAGTATAACTAAAATAAGCTGTAGATAGACTCGGACAAAAATCGCTTTAATTTTATATATATATATATATATATATATATATATATATATATATATATATATATATATATATATATATATATATATATATATATATATATATATATATATATAGTCAGATAGGTAAAAAAATGTGAATTCGCAGACATAAAATATTAAAATAATAATTTTGCACCTTAAAAATATCTAGCGTTCCAAACCGTATGAAAAACTGCTAAGTTTGGCAATCCCGCAGCATTTATTTAGTCACTTTCAAACTTTCAAATACGATTCCTACAGGTTCTTACGATTTTGTTCATAGATTTTATCATCTTACAGATACCACAGCTTTTAGTCCAGTACACAAAGAAAAAGTGGTAACGAAAATGGCAAATAAAAACCGAAGCTATGTGGAAGCTCCGAATCCATGGAATGGCAGGGCGAGTGGTACCTCGATAGGGGCGGCAAATGGACCTAACTTTAATTCCCATCAGTGTGAGCACAAACCAGGAAAATTTAGAAACGCTATTTACGTGCTAAGTGGTCGAAACGGCGGTGACGTTAATTCGATAGTGTCGTCTCCAACGGTGGTGCCAATAGTTAATTCATATGGCGAAGGCGCTAGCAAATGAGGGAAACTATTATTTATTTTTAAATGAATAAGATTAATATTTTAATCTATTTTTACTTTTGTATGTCACTTGAAAAAATACATCTTTTAAAAAATAAAACAAAAGTAGTTTTTTATTTATTGGATTTTTATTATCTAGTATTTATATATAAAGACAAAAATTTAAATACAAAAATAATCTTTTGAAAACCTAACAGAAACCTAGATGATAAAGAACATCTACGATCCTACAAAACGTAAAGAACACATTAATTAAAGTTCAGAAACCCTCTACAGAATAAAAAGCCTGTGAAGTTAAAATTTTTTTAACTCTAGTCATTGCAATTTTATCATTTATTAGATCGATTAGCGTTCTAGTTCCATTACTTACTTAAACATAGTCACTTTGTTAAAATCAATAAACTAATCAAGGTAAATTTCTTACAAAAATAACAGTAATATAATATAGAATTACATACTGTCCCACTACGAATTCTCACGATCCATTTCTCGGAAAATAGATTTTGAAAAATTTTTTAAATTTGGCAAGTTGATGGGGACAATTCGTTTAAAATATTTTCAAGATCGCGGCCCTTCCGGCTGTATTGGAAGTGTATATTTTTTATTTTATTACTGTCGACCAAGCGCTTTCGGTCTAACTTAGACCATCCTCAAGGCTCAGACCCTAGAAACAGCAAATAAGCTTACTCAGTACTCACCAACCATACTCACTCGTCAAAGGGCACACCTTAACCCTGCCAGTCTGAGAACAGTCTCCAGCAACGCCAGCGTAGCCTCCACCCAGAACAAGTCGTGTACAATAAAAATTAAAAAAAAAAAATTTGTCCCAAATCAAAATTAAAACTAAAACATTCAAAACATTGCCACACACATGGCATAACCTCATTCTTTCGAGTTGTTATTGCAAAGGTTTTATTGTTTTAATAATTTTAACTTATGTAGTGTTTTGAATGTTTTAGTTTTAATTTTGATTTGGGAGAAATTTTTTTTTAAATTTTTTTAATTGTTCCTTATGTAAGAGGCACCACAGACAAGATCGCAAGAATTCTCAGGAGACACAACATTGAAACCATTTTCACCACGGACCGTAAAGTAAAAGATCTCTTGCCAACACCTAAAGAAAGAATCCCACTAGAAAACCAGGGAGTGTACGAAATTCCATGCGGAGAATGCAGCTCATCTTACGTAAGCCAAACCAACCGTAAAATAACCGCCAGAAGAGACGAACATATAAACGCTGTCAAGCAAAAAACAACTTCTTTTGCTCTGGCCCAACACTGGTTAAACACAGGACATAAGATAAATTTCTCGGGAACAAAAATGCTATCGAGATGTGAAAACCTGTCCACAAGAGTTATAAGGGAGGCTATTGAAATTGCAAAGAGTCTCAGCAACTTAAATAGCAGAGATGATAGCCAACGTGTGCCTAATACATGGAAAAATCTGCTTACAAAACATCAACCAGTACCACTTAGTAACGAAAGAGATTACAACTCGGAAACGCAACCACAAACACTGGCAACAGGGCCGATGACGCGCAGCAGGTCACGCCACCTGATGGCTCGGAACCATTCGGAAAACGAACACGTCTGACGCGCACACGGTACCGACAACACCGAAGTCGCAGGCGTCAGTTCGCTCGTAGACGCCATACAGTGAGCTTTGAAAATGGTGAATGAGATTTCACCGAAACGTCAGCTGCCTTACAGTCCTGAAAGGGACTCAGCACATACACGGGATGCCCGAAAACCTTCGATTACATATATATATATATATATATATATATATATATATATATATATATATATATATATATATATATATATATATATATTTATATTTCTTTAATAAAGGTTCCAAAATTTTCCGCAAATTGTTTTATTTAATTTATCGATACTATCAAATGTGAAAATTCTATTTTTGCCGTATCTATCCCTACGTATAATGAGATTCGCAAATGTACGACTCACATTTTATTAAGCATCGTATAGCTTTTAGCTAATTTAACCTTTCTTTAATACCATTTTAAGGATCCTCGTAAATTTATAATAGTATGTTATATATAGATATACGATGAGATAAGTACTCTCGATCGAAAATAAAAATAAGTCTTTTCTTCCCTCTTTTGTGTTGCCTTTATCGCATTGATATTTTCTTATATGCTGTTCGTGTTCGTTCCATCAGTTGATAAAACATTTCAAATAAAATTGAATCGGTGAACGTTAGAGGGGACCAACGTTATCCCTTCTATAGCCATTAACTCAGGCACTTGGTTGTTGATCTTATACGATTTCCAAAAGCGTAATGCTTCATTTTTATTTTGATTAAACTAGTTTTACGCTTCGAGTTTTTATATTAAATAAAGTGGGGGTTAGCAATAAATGGAAGGGAAACATACACTCACATACACACAAACAGACCATACACATTTAGAAGTTCTCAAATCTACTGATCGTGCAAAAAAGAATAAGCCAAATAGTTTAAAAAAGGTTGAAGACACAAATAACGACAACGAACTCGAGGCAATTCCAAATGCTTACTCTGATTTTGTTCTTACTGAGTTGCCAACCTTAATGCTAAATATTTTATTGTACCAAATTTATATAGCTGATTTATGCCAATTTATGACATTTGTTTCCCGCATGTTACACTATTTTTTTTAAGCTTTTAACCTACTGGGTCAACATTTCTTTACTTCCTTCAACTTTCTTATCTCGTATTATTTAACCCATACGAAATATATTTAATATTATGAGGGTAGTCGTTTGCATTCCGGGAATTGGCAACATCGACATTTAAATGATATACGAACTCTGAGATATGGACGCTATTTGTGTTGCTTACGGTAACTTCAAAGTTTTATCTCTTCTAAAAAATGAAATTAACTCGTGAATATTTTCGTGCGATTATTTTTCGCAACTTTCGACTTAGTTTATCTCAATAAAATGCCTCGATGAACTTAATCCTTTATATGACGATAAAGTACGTACAAAAACACTATAAATCGCTAGTTTAATTTATTCAATTTTGGTCATCGTTCACTCAAAGACGAGTTTTGTGAAGGTGGTCCAAATCAGTTGTAGAGCAAGAAAATAGCGATGCTGTGCTTGAATTCATAATGCAAGATCGTCAAGTGACATACCCTGAGATTGAGACATCCTGAGCATTAGTAACACCAGGTCATGAACAAACTGCGTTTTTCTATGCTGAAAGAGGCGCTTGATATATTTAATAACCATACTCTGGGGGATACCATCTTTACAGGAGCAAAATTGCTTTTCAGATTGGTTCAAACGCATGCAAAAGTGTATTGATATCGAGAATATTTCGAAAACCAATAAAATCATTGTTCGAGAGAAATATTTTTTAACAGTTTTTTTTTACGCCTGTTATATTTAAATTTGGAATTTTGCAAGAGATGATATGCCTCTCGTCATCTATAGGCATTGGTTTTAACCGGTGTCGTGGTTTCGACAGATTTATATGTCGGTATTCTTTCTCGATTCTCGTGTTCGAAAATTGTTTCTGTTGCAGTTTTGAGTGAATAATATTGAATTTTGGGGATACGTCATGTCGAATTGGCATTGACATTTTGAGCGAATTCAGCTTTTCCTGTGTACCTGGTCGTACTAGTAATATTGTACAATTGTTAAAGAGTAAAATCAGTAGTGATCTTGTGTGTTTTTTTATTTGATTTGATCAATCTATATCAAAATCAGGCGCCAGCTTTTTAAACTATACAAGGATTTTTTAAATCATATATCAGTAATTCTAAATTATTTAAGTAATTTCAGGTTTGTTCCTGCATTTATACCATTGAAATCATCTATTCAAGTTTTACTTCAGTTTCTGCAAGCTATTATCCTAGTTTTTAAAGCTTTGTGACAGTTTTTTGACCCTTGTTTTTATGCCAGAGTTACTCCATGTGATCATCGATACCTAGGCCTCATAGGGCTCTTTACATTCCTCCAAAGCTGGAGGTCATTCGAGACCGATCACCTTTGCGAATTTAAGTAGCCTCGTTAATTGAACTTGCCTAATAAATTCCGGTAACAAAATTTTATCTCTGAAATATTTCTGTCTCAGTCTGTTGAGTGTTGGGCACAGGAGAACATAATCAACAGTTTTATCTTCCTCTAAACACTATCTGCCATCCTTAATATAAATACTACATACATCTCCGACATTAAATACGTTTGTTTTTGATCTCATAAACCAAACTACTCACAAGGGGATATTAAAACATCCGAGAACTGTCCTGTTTCTAAGTATACTATTAACCGAGACCATCTTTTAGTGACTGCAGCTCGATAGCAAGTCTTACAAACAGATAAGTAGCTGTATTCTTTGAATTTGTAAGAAAAAGAAACATAGAATCGTATTGTCAATGAAATTGCAATTTTTGTTGATAAACTATGTCATTTTTGCTTTATTATTTATAGTTATAGCTAACATATCTATGTCTTTTATTTTATTATTTTTATTTACAGTTATTAAATATTTTTATTAAAATAAATCTTATAATTTTCTATAAGTATCTTTAGTTTTATTTTGATAATCTGAAAAGTCTATCTGCAGAGACTAAGTCTTCCTGGAGTTTCAATTGTATCAGTTTTAAGCTACAAATGGTGTCTTAAATTTGAACTTTCGGTTAGAATAACTTCAGAAGTGCTGTTTTTGTAGCAAGTGAATTGTTAAGACCCCGCCCATTTGTAATTGCCACTACAATAAGAGCTAGTCACTTTAATCACTTATAGATCATTCAATGAGTAAGTAATTAAGCAATAAGTGTTAACAATTTTTTATTTTAAACATTCATTTGTTTTAAGTACACTTTACATGCTCTTCAATTGAAGACAATATTTTACATGGTCGATCATTTCTTATCATCTTGATACTTAAAAAAAGTCTCAATAAGTAAAGATTAGATCTTTTAAAGATTGACTACGTCGATCGATCGCTTAAACAAGCCGTTTAGACGTGGAACACGTGCCGAACTGAACTAAGGTAGGTTAGGGTACTGTGACTGTGTTTATTTAGTTGATGGATGGAGCTATAGAGAATAAAGAGGTGTTTGCTTTCCACTGTTTTGTTTGTATATTGAGCCTAAAATGTGGATGGAAGAGAGAATCAAATTTACTGAAGTAACATGATAGGGGACTGAGAATATCGACGAAATTTGTCCTTTTGCCGGAGTTTCAGTCTTTATGTTTAATTAATGACCTTTTGCCCTTTCTCGTGCACAGGGACGTTCGTTCTCTTTCGGCTTCCATTAGACATTTTTGCTAATACAGTTAATTTCGGTTCTTTTCTCTGTAAACGAGTGTCGTTTGTGATGGAATTGTAGCAATATTCGCCATCAAAATGTTTTTATATAGAACAGATTTATTTTAGGAACAATACTCGGTTAGAATATTTTTTTTTTAATTTTTGATCAAGTGGGTCAAGAATTGCCGTTCGTTTCATATTTTTATTATAACCCATGGACTATTTCATTTGCCTTCTGAATGTGGAAACTCAGGTTTTACTATACACTACCAGGAGGTTATATATATATATATATATATATATATATATATATATATATATATATATATATATATATATGTATGTATGTATGTATGAAAAATTGCTAAGTCTGGCAATCCCGCAACAATTATTTAGTCACTTTCAAATATAACTCTTTCAGGGTCTTATGATTATGTTCACATTTTATCATCTTACAAATGCGACAACTTTTAGTCCAGTCAAAATGCACAAAGAAAAAGTGGTAACGCAAGAAAAACCGACACTATGTGGAAGTTTCGAAACTCAGACAGAATCCATGGAATAGCAGGGCCACTGGTACCTCGATAGCGGGGGCAAGTAGATCTAACTCTAATTCCCATCAGTATGAGCACAAATCACGAAAATTTAGAAGCGGTATCTACTTGTCAATTTATCGAAACGGCTGACGTTAATTCGATAGTGTCGTCCCCAACGGTGGTGCCAACAATTAATTCATATGGCGAAGGTACTAGGGAATGTGGGAAACTATTATTTATTTTTAAATGAATAAGATTAATATTTTGACCTTTTAATTTTTGTATATCGCTTGAAAAAATACATCTTTTAAAAAATAAAACTTTGTATATATATATATATATATATATATATATATATATATGTTATATCCTAAGTTTTCACGGATGGTGGAATGAATGGTTTGGTTATTCCTGGAGAGAGTAACGAGACGAATCGCACTTGAAAATGCCAAATATGATTTTGGCAAAACGTCGTGAAAACGATTTTTTAACCGAACGGATTGAAACTCGGAATAACCAAACCATTCATATATATATATATATATATATATATATATATATATATATATATATATATATATATATATATATATATATATATATATATAAAGGGTGTTTTTTATAGAGGTATAGAGCTTTTAAATGGAATAAAACAAAGATGAATTTTTTAAATTGACATGAAATTTACTTTATTCGAAAGATAACCTTCTGGCATTATAATTTAAATATGACTTCTGGCATATGACCGTCCTGGCTGGCTCGGACGTAGTCTAATCTGGAGGTCCAATTTTCGATAACTTTTTCCAACATTTGTGGCCGTATATCGGCAATAACGCGGCGAATGTTGTCCTCCAAGTGATCAATCGTTTCGGGCTTATCGGCGTAGACTAGCGACTTCACATATCCCCACAGAAAATAGTCTAGCGGCGTTAAGTCGCACGATCTTGGAGGCCAATTCACGGGTCCGAAACGTGACACTATGCGGTTACCAAACGTTTCCTTCAATAAATCAATTGTGGCACGAGCTGTGTGACATGTTGCGCCGTTTTGTTGAAACCACAGCTCCTGCACATCATGGTTGTTCAATTGATGAACGAAAAAGTCAGTAATCATGGCTCTATAGCGGTCACCATTGACTGTAACGTTCTGACCAGCATCGTTTTTAAAGAAGTACGGACCAATGATTCCACCAGCCCATAAAGCACACCAAACAGTCAGTTTTTCTGGATGTAACGGTGTCTCAACATACCCTTGAGGATTATCATCACTCCAAATACGGCAGTTTTGTTTATTGACGTATCCATTCAAACAAAAGTGAGCTTCATCGCTAAACAAAATTCGCTTATGAAAATCGGGATCAACGGCAATCTTGTTTTGGGCCCATTCACCGAATCTACGCCTTGCTAGGTGATCGTGTGGCTTCAATTCTTGCACGAGTTGGATTTTGTAAGCACGCAAACCAAGATATTTCCGCAAAATCTTCCATAAAGTGAATGGACACATATCCAATTCCTGTGCACGATGGCGGATAGGCTGATTCAGGTCTTCCTCTACGCTACGCTCTACAGCAGCAATGACTTCTTCTGTACACACTGTACGACGTCTGTGTGGATGCGTATTATCTTTTAGAGTAAACGTGGTGCGAAAACGTTCCATAGTTAATCGAATTAATTGCTTTGATGGACGATTATGTTGACCGTAAAATGGACGTAGTGCCGCGATACGTATTTCGAACAGAACCTTGATTTTCAAAATAAATTTGCACAATTTGGAAGCGTTGTTCAGGCGTCAGTCTAATCATGTTTTAAATGCCAAACCAAACTAAACATAAGTCACTTGACAGCTGACAAAATGGCCGCCAGTTAAAAAAGTGTTGCTATATATATATATATATATATATATATATATATATATATATATATATATATATATATATATATATATATATATATAGACAGAAGGTCCTGTTCTACGTCACTGAATTAGGATAAGTTTGACGTCACAGAAAAGCAAAAACGGGCTCAGGTGTTGTTCAGGCCAAGTTATCTATTTTAACTATTAAAAGAAGTTCACTGAACATCTCCTAGAGTTATAACTAACTTGTTTAACCCTCTTCAAATTACACTCGCGCTCGTCTATTGTATTAACGGGCATGCCAAACAATCTTTAAATTCCGCCGAATAATTAGTTATAGGGAAATGTAGAAACGTTGTCATGTCACGTAGCCTAGTTGATGGGTCCGTGCCCGAACCGAAATGGAAATTCTGCAAATTCTGTGAAATGTTATTATCTCATCGATTTGAGCTCTATTGAGGAATTTCGGTTGTTATGCGGGTGTAATGCACGTAATCCTGGTTGGAAAAAGTGTTCTGTGGTATTAAATTTACATTAGAGTATTTACGAGGGTAACCGTTAATATTTCGGAAATAATTTCAAGTTATGTCACCTGACAATCATGCATTATGAGTTTATTCACAGCACGAATGTTTTATTGCCCTTCAACAGATTTTGGATGATTTTCACCCTACTCGTCCGTGAGCGAACGACGGTCATGATTAAGCGATATACAGCGATTTTGTAGGTGTTTCATCGCCATTTAAAGAATTAAGTTGTATTTTTTTTTGACATAAACCAGGTCGAAATTTGTAGCCAGAGTTCTATCCTACGAGTATACACAGTATGTAACTGGACGGGATTAAAAAAATGTTTGTTTATTTTTATAAAAATGGTTAAGTTTATACAAAATAGTTTCCTTCTGCGTCAATACGACGCTGAAGGAAGTCAACCAATGCTCGCATGGATTTTTGTGTAGCTGGTTTCCTTGTAGCCTCGACACAGTCACTTTAATGTCTTCGATATAGTCGTACATCGTTATTTTCATCGCGCATTTTACCTTGGGGGAACTGACAATAATCGCAAGGCAACATATTAGAGGATTATGGCGAATGTTGGCCAAAAACTCACCAACAGCGACGGTCATGTGTGGGAATGCATTATCATGCAAGAAGTACCGACAGCCCCAGTTCACGATATCCTGGTCTTATTCGTAAGATTCTCTTTCACAATCATGTCATAACACCCAAATAGTACTTACTGTTGATCGCCTGACCGTGCGGAACAAATTTCCAAAGAACAATTCCCTTGGAATAGTAAAAATAAATGAACATTGTTTTGTTTCCGAACTTCTCGGAACCTAATTTCTTCGCTATCGGTGAGTTTGACGCCCTCGAATTGGTACTCGGACGCTCGATTTCGGAGTCGTACTTGAAACACCACGTCTCATCGCTAGTCACCATTGAATCTAAGAGGTTTGGGTTCTTCTTCGCTGTTTGTATTAAGTCTTTTGAATATTCTACGCTGGCCACTTTTTTTCGTTTGTCAGCTTGTGCGGCACAAAACCAGAACACACTTTTCTTTTGTTCAGTTTAATCGTGAAAATGACGTGAATTGTATTCTTAGATCTTTTGAATTCCTCTGTCAACATTTTGCACGTCACATTCGTAATGTGACCTGGTTTGTGATCGTTATTCATATCATCTCTGCTGTATGGGACAAACAGTCAGTGCTGCAGACTTTTTTCATTAAACTGTATGTTTTCAAACATGTTTTACCAATTTTAAAACAACATTTATTATTCGCTATTTGTTTCATCGTATTTTTGTGACGACGTATAGAAACGTATTGTCACTGAAGACGTCATATCCTCGAAACTAGTTGGTCGATTTCGATGATATTTTAATAGCACGTAGCTTCCCCATGCCACTCCATGAATATCAGTCGTTAATCAACAGATGGCGCCACCAGGAACGACTTGAAAACATATTGACTGCATATGGAATTTTTCTTTTTGGAAGAGATATAAAAAGATCTTCGGCGTTTTAAATTTTGTTTAGAAAATATTTGTTCATTAACAATTAAGAGCAAAAAATTGGTTTTCTTCATTTAAGCAGCTGAGCGCCATTACTTTTACCGGCTTTTATTTGAACAAATTTACATCTATTACAAAAACACTGTATTCTGTAGTTTAAGGCTAAAGAACCTTGCACAAGATCTGAAAAAACCTTTCTCTCAAATTGGCTCAAATTTTGAGATTGAGTAGTTAGTACGGTATAGATAGAAAGTCTCCGTGAGCAGGAAGTTTTCGAAATATATGTAATGAAAGTGAGGAAAATTTGACCAAAATAGGTTTATCAGGGGATCGTCCTCTGGAGACCTTTCTGTTGAATTGGTTCAAATTTTAGGTTTAAGTAGTAAATGTTATGTAGATCGAAAGTCTCCATGGGTACGAAGCTAGGAAACGAACAGTTTGAATATGAGAAGTTCAAAAAATATTATATAGGATTATCAGTGGCGCATCCTTTGTATAAGGGGTGCCAATAAAATTAGATAAAGTGTTTTTAAGTAGAAACTTTAATTTTCGAGTTAAGTGAAGAAAACCAACAGAAAAATAGTAGCCAGAAAATCAAGATGCTGGAGATGAGAGTTGTTTTTCCAAAAATTAAATATCTTTTACATTTAGTGTTTATTTTTGCTTGTTATCGGTATAATTTTCCTGGCCTATTTGGAGAACAATGACGGCTCAATTTATGCATGACAGCTCTTCATATTGCGACAGCAGCACCATTATACATCTAATAATAAATGTTTTGTGTTATTTAGGGTGTTTTTCGACGAATTCCAATGATATATATGTCTATTGTCCATTGTAAATATATTTTTCCCCATTCTCGTGTAAACCTTTATCGTGACGTCTGACCTTTGTAGGTCAGACTCGATGACTCTATAAAAACGCCATGTTCTAAATATCGCTGCAGGAATTTAAAGGTCCCTTTCTGCAAGAGTTTTGTAATTGGTACTTTTAAATTGTGTTTTAAGTTTCATCAATTCTTTTTTACGTATACTGTAAAAAAATTTCCTTATAACGAGTTCACATTTTAGGAGGCTTAAGATTTATTAAAAAAAAATCGAAGATGTTAGAACTGGCAGCAAATCTCCTTGAACGTATTGCTGCGTATTTGAATACCATTGTACAGTTGGCAACCATTAAAAAATGCTGATTTTTGGTACAAGGCTGTAGTGTTTGAATTCATAGTTAATAAGTTTTTGTGGTTTATTTTTCCCTTCTTAAAAAAGCTGAAAATGATGATTAACATAATCTGTTTCATATGTATAAGCTTAAATGCAGTGAAATTATAATTGTATCATCCCACCTGAGATCGGCAAGAGTGCGTAGAATATATTTTTCAATAACAAAAATTCGTTGAAAATCTTTGGGCAAACTCCATTGGATTAATCCATATTTATCTGGAGTGAAAAGTGATGAAAAGAAGGGTCTTAAGTATAGATTTGCTACATTGTTTAGATAAAGAACGAAGACACCAGCATGATGATGACAACTGTTTACATAAATAATCAATGTGGGCACACCTGTTCAAATTCTCGTCTATGTAAGACCTAGCATCTTAATAGATAATAAACAGTTTATTAGAGTTTTATCTATTTTTACAGTTCCAACAGTATCCTGTGATCTTGAACTACTAAAAATTATACATGAATTTTCTTCTGCATTTAATGTTAGTTTGTTGTTACTCATCCATTCGGATAATTTAAGGTAAATAGTGGATATAATTGTTTTTATATCTAAAGGATGTTAACTGCAAAAATAATAATCCTATCATTAACGTAGCACATTTTCAATATATAAAAATTAAACAAGATCATAATTATCATTAGCATAAAGTAGATACAGTTGGGGTCTCAAAACGGATCCCTGTGGAATTCCTACTCCAGCACCAGCCAGGTAAGAATAGACAAGGCCAGAACTAGAGATAACAACGACATGTTGAGATCTACATTTTAAATAGAACCAATTGTAAGAAGGACCACGAAAATCTAAACGACTCAACTTGTTTAAGAGAAATGAATTATTAATGTAATCAAACGCCTTGCTCATATCTATAAAAAAGTCCCACAACTAAAGACTTTTGATCAATATATTTATATATTTTACTAACGAAAAAAGCGCGGTATCTAAACTTTTGTCCCTCCTGAAACCATATTAATTAATGTAAAATAATATGTTTGCATTTAAATCGCAATACATAATATGAAAATGAAAAAAGATCGTGGGTTGTTGCTAATAAATTATTACTCACGAGTGTTTCTAGAGTGTCATATTAATTGTTTAAAACACACTTATACTGTATCTTTTATTTGTTAGTCTAGAAAACATTTTTATTGCTTTTTTATGTAAGGAAAATTAATTAATCTCATAATTTTGCAACAATGCTGTATTTATCTCCTCATCCCTTCGTTAATAATTCAGGGTTAAACAGTTGAAACATTTATTTGATGATGGGGCATAAAATACTCCAGAGGGTTATTAAGGGTCGCTATTGACAACGTGGTAGTTAAATATTTGTACGTAGAATGCCATACATTTAATAAAATGAAACTTTCAGGTGAAATCTTCCTTCGTCCCCGCTTATTTATGAAGTTTTTTAGGGGACATTGGAATCATTTGAATATTTTAGGATTTTAGGAGAGAAACTCGGGATTAAGGTTGAAGGACCAACGGCTAATAATCGTTCTAAAGAATGTATGTAGGTGGAAGAAAATTTTAATTAAATTCTTGGGTATATAAAGTGTTATTAATCCGCCTAAAGGGGTTTAGAGGAATATAATTCTGAGAATAATCGTCCCTTACTCTATTCAGCGTATATTTTCCCTTGTTGAAATATTTGGTTTTGGTTAATTATTAATAATTATATTTAGTGTGAAAAAAATGATAACAAAATTAATTCAAAAAAAAAAAAAATTAAAAAGTTATTTTAGTAATAATTAGCAAAAGAAAGAACTTATTTCTAAATTATATTGAAGATTTAATAAAAAGGAAACAGTGTATGTCATCTAACTCGGAATTGTGAAGATATTATAATTCTTGTATCGTATAAAATATGGTTGTAATACTTAGTGAAAAAATATGTATAAGCTGAATTGTTCTGACTGATTGACGTATTAACATACAGCCCAAACTAAACAAGTTAAAATTTTTCGAAATTCATATTTTAAAGAGATGGAAAAGCAGTAAATAAATTGGTATTTCATAAAATTACCAATATATCTTGATCCAGTTCAGATATTGACTTGGTTTTTGTTCTGAAAGCTAGCTTATAATAATTTTTTCATTTTACGAAATTCATTGTTCTAAGGTTGCACGGGTTGAAATGTGTTTTTATTATTTTGTCAAATAATACTGGGAAAATTTCAACTCTTTTTTTTATTTCCTGAACAAACCCAATTTTTTTGCATTCAACTACACCCAAGTAACTAAAAATACCCATTAAAAATTTTAGTTGGCTCGCAAAAAAATCTGAATTAATTGTTTCAAAATTTTAATTCATAGGCATATATAATGAATATACAAAATACAAATAACAATATATTGTTGGTTCAACCAAAGCAGTTAAATAGCACATTTTTATCATTAAATCTAAAGTTTAGACACTCAATTTGCGCTTCTTAGCCTGCCGTTTAAAAGCAGCTTCTGGGTTATCTCTCGTTATAGTCCACCAATAGTCGGCTAACACCTCACGGTTCCATTTACCCTGATACCTTCTTTCCATGTTTGAAATATCCTGGTGGAACCTCTCACCGTGCTCGTCACTTACAGTACTACAATTTTCCGGACAGTAATCCAGATGAGAATCCAAGGAATTAATTTTCAAGGACATAATACACCCTAGGTTTTGGTAACGCGAAAGAAATTGGGCGTCCAGGTCTTAATAGTTTTCTGCTTTTACGTTTCCCAAAAAATTTGTTGCAACCATTTTAAAGGCATTCCAAGCGTCTTTTTTTCTTGGCTTCAAGTATGGAATCGAATTGTGCATCTCCAAAAAGTTTCCTAATCTGGGGACCCACAAATAATTCCCTTTTTAATTTTAGTGTCACTGATTCTAGAGAACTTTTCTTTTAAATAGCTAAAAGCACGGCCTTCCTTGTTCATGGCCTTCACGAAATTTTTCATAAGTCCCAATTTTATTTGAAGTGGCGGTAGAAAAATATTTTCTAGGGGAACTATTGGCGCGCTGGTTACATTTTTCTTTCCTGGCTGAAAAGACTCTCTCGGTGGCCAAATTTTCTTTCTGTAGTGATCTGATCGTGCTCGGCTGTCCCATTCGCAGAGGAAGCAACAGTATTTGGTATAACCTAGCTGCATTTTAAATCCGCACAAATCTGTCATTCATATCGTTGATATTGTATGGTCCCCAGTAACAATTTCAAATTGCTATAAGTTTCTTTCATGTGAACTGCATGGCCAAGTGCGACTGAAAGTAACTTGTTTTCATTATGGAGTAACACAACTTTAAGACTTACTTTCAAGGAATCAATGAAAAGACTCCAGTCTTTTGGATCATAGTCTAGATTTAAAGCTGTCATTAATCCCTTAAGATCCCTACAGGCTACCAAATTGTTTTCCATATTAAAAAACGGTGTTGGATTTTTCTGACGCCTTCGGTACACAGAAACTCTTACTTCATCTTGAAGTAAATTCCATTGTTGCAATCGAGAGACCAATAGTTCTGCTGTTTTCTTGGGCGATTCCAAATCCCTTATAAGGACACTTAATTCATTTTGACTTATTTTGTGAGGCTTTTTACTGGGAAGTTCATAGACAAAATCGGAGTCTCGCGAGGTTGATGGGCCGGCGACATTTTCAGACACACTACCCTTTGATTATCATTAGAATCGAGGGTATATTCCTGAGGTTGATTGGGTACAGACAACTCGTCACTATCGGGCACCGGGCATATCATCATCATCATCACACAGCCTGTAGCGTCCACTGCTGAACATAGGTCTCCCTCAATCGGGATGTTCCCGATCTTGTGCTGGTTGAATCCAGTGTGTTGCGATTCTCTTGATATGATCAGTCTACCGTGTTGGAGGTCTGCCCCTTCTTCTAAATGCCTGGAACCTAGGACGCCACTCTATAATGCGTTTAGTCCACTTAGCGTCTTCCATTCTCGCCACATGTCCAGCCCAGTTCCATTTCATATGTGTTATACTTTTTATAGCATCCTTGATCCCTGTTCTAGTTCTAATAATTACATTAGGAACTTTATCTCTCACTGTTATTCCCAACATCGACCTCTCCATGGCTCGCTGAGTCACTCTAATTTTTTCGCAACTTTTCTTAGTAAGTGTTAAAGTTTCTGCACCGTATGTGAGCACAGAGAGCACACACTATTCGTTAACCTTTCTTTTCAAGCAAATCGGTATGTTGCTTTTAAATACGTCCTTTCTCAGCTTGCCGAACGCCGCCCGTGCTAGTGTTATGCGTCTTTGAATTTCGCAAGTCTGGTTATCTCAGTTTATCCTCAGTTCATGGCCCAAATATTTATAAGATGTTACATACTCGATTTCAGATTCGTTTAGGGATATGTTGCTATTTGGAACTAAGTTTGTCATACAATGAGTTTTTGTACGGTTAATTTTTAGACTTACCACATCTGACGCTGCACCTAGTGTCCTTAGTAACTCTTGGGCTTCTTCGAGGTTGTCAAAAATTAACACGAGTCGTCAGCAAAGCGTAGGTGATTTAATCGTTCACCATCTATATTGACTCCCATGTTCCCCCAACCTATTTTTTTAAACATATATTCTAGCAGCATTGTAAATAGTTTTGGTGAGATGTTATCACCTTGTCGTACGCCACGTTCCATTCTAAATGTAGATGTTATTCTGGAATGGCCTTTCACACTTGCTGTTGCGCTATTATATATGTTCTTAATTAAAGCTGCATATCTGTGGTCGACTCTACAATCAGCTAGTGCAGCAAATATTTTGTTTTGGTCCGCTGAATCGAACGCTTTCTTGTAGTCCACAAATTTTAAGACCGGTGCTTTGTTGTACTCCACTGTTTTTTCTATGAGCGTTTTCATAACTAGCAAGTGGTCGTTTGTACAATAACCGGATCTGAACCCTGCTTGTTCTCTAGGTTGGTAGAAATCTAATTTGGGAGTCAATCGTCTTGTTATTATTTTTATAAATAGTCTGTACATGTGGGAGAGGAGACTGATTGGACGGTAGTTTTTTAGGTCGGTGCGATCGCCTCTGTTATGCAAGATTATCATTATGGCATTGTTCCATGAAGTTGGGATTTGTCCGGTCTCTAAACATTTATTAAATAGGACTTTGAGAGCATTTATTAATTTTTCCCCTCCTGCTTTAATACTTTCAATAACAATGCCATCTTCTCCTGGGGCTCTGTTGTTTTTCATTTAATGTACGGCCACTTCAATTTCTGATGATGAAATTTCTGGTATATCTTCTGAGCCTTGATTGCAGACATTTGGAATATTTGTTAGGTCATTGTCAATGGTGTACTTTTTGAATAACGCGCTGTAGAAATCTTCCACTATTTGGAGTATTTTTTCTCTATCTGTTGTAATTGTACCTGCTGCATCGCGGAGTTTTTGAATTTCTTTTGTTCCTTCTGCCAGGTTTCTTCTAAGTACTTTTAAGCTTTTATTCTGCTCAATTACATTGGATATGGCTTCCGATTTGCGTTTTCGTATATCTCTTCTTATAAGCCTTGATATTTCTCTGCTAATTGGCCTATATTCTCCTGAGTTCTTCTGTTCCATATTTCTTCGTCTTTCAATAAGCTCTTTTGTGTGTTGACGGGCATATAGCGCATTGTAAATTTGGATACTGTATAGCAGCTTTTTCCCCCGAACAGCTTTTTTTGATGGGAGGTGTCAAATACAAGTAACAGTCGGTAACATGGTCTTTCGGTTCTCGCCAGACCATAGGAACAGCGAAGAGCATCTCACGCTTTTTTCCACTTAGCCAGCCACGAATGTTGGCCGCACATATGGGGAACTCAATTTCTATCCTGGTCTCCAACTTTGCAACCACCATACAAGCGGTAAGCCTTTTGTATTAAAGGGTTAAGAGTTCGTTTTGTTTCACAAGTCACTTCACCACATATATAACGAAAATGATCCGGCTTATTTACACAAAGTCGCGACAGGTTGCTCAAAACTCCCTAATCTCTCCAATACAAACAGTTCACAATCAACTAGAGGTTGAAATACAACTAATTAACAATATAGGATTTTTGTTACGTGTATTTAAACCCCTTTTAAAGTACACCTGGTGTAATAAAACCAGGTACTTCTCATTTTATGGTCCAATTGTCCCATTCATTAACAATACAGGTACAGGTAGATAAAATTAATATTTCGCACGTATCTATGAAACCGGAGCAACTGAGACTTTTACAAGACAATTAGTATAATAAAATAAGTAAGCCTGGGCTATTTTGGTCCTCGGAAACATTTTTGCTGTTCCCCAGTGTTACTTGAGGTTTATTTTTTGTTCGAACTACTGTAAAATAGAATTTCAAAATCGGAACATTTACAACAAGGCAAATCAAAATATTAATATAACTTCATAAATCCATTTGAATTCCATTATGATTTCGCGTACAAAGCCCTCGGGCATTTCACGTCGTAACCTAGTTAAATCCATGTAAATGTAACTTCGTGGCAAAATTCATGTCTGCGAATGCATAGGAGAAGCAGATTTTCTAAAATAATATAAAGTTGATAATAAGATTAATTTGCGGATGTGGCTTGGGAATCTGTAATACACATAAGGAAAGGGATTCCTTTTATTTATAATAATTGTCAAAATTGCTGTTTTGTAAGGCAAATTGATCGCTACTGTTACAATTTGAACCAGATGAAGTATCATTGTGTTTATACTAGCGTTTTCTAAGGGATAGTTTGTCAAAAAAACATTGGGAAATTTTATGTGTAGATGGTCATAATCAGGCGCCAGTCTAAGGGGGGGGGGCGGTGGGGGCAATCCCCCCCTCCCAAGAGCATTGAGTTCAGGAAAGTAGATCCGATTTTGCCTCTTATACTATAGTTTATTCAAGAACCAGAGAGAGTAATAAATCATTTTTTACCCTTATTTTCTTCGCTAACTACGTGTGTTCTTTAGTCCGGTGTCTTTGTCAAAATCTGTTAGATACATATATTTTTTATAGGAATGGGTTAGAAATTTTATAATCAAAAATATCGGTCTATAATAATGGACTATTTGGGTTGGATAACAATAGATATTTGGAAGTGTGAAGTGTTAAAAAGGATTGTAATCCTTGACATAGGCGTCTGAAGGAGGTTTATTTTATCGCTAAGTATTTGTGGCATAGAATATTATTTCGGTAATAAACTTAAAATAAAATATTTTTATAATATTATCTTATTTCTTATGATTTCTTAATAATTCACATACATTACAAAATATAGATAATTTTAACAAATTTAACACAAATTACAACTGTATTTATTATTTTTAATTTTGACATAAAAACCGTTTTAGACACAATCAGACTAAAACGTAGCCTTATTCTCTCAAAAAATTCTAAGTTATAATTTAAATACTTACAAAATACCCATTGTCAAAAATACAAGAAGTTCAACATATATAAAAAAATTAATTCGTCCAAATAATATTAAAATTTTTTGAGGCTATCGGTCCCTTTATTATTAATTAAAAACATTTTTAGGACATTTGACGTTTCAGTTTATTTATTTTTTAAACCATCTGCAGAATTACAATTAAATACTAAAAAGGGATTCAAATGTAATTAATTTTTATATGTTACAGTTAAAATTAGACCTACTTATTTTTATTTCTATTGCACTGACATCTTAATTTAATTTATTTTATTATATGGAAATCCGATAGACCCCAAAAAAAAATAAACATGTTAAATCGACGCGCTTAAGAAAAAGACACAAATACAATAATAAAATAATAAAAAAAATTACGGTTAATTGGAATTAAATATATATAAAATTAAAAACTATGACACACTAAAATAAAAATATATAAGAAAATAAAAAATATATAAACAACATTAGACAATATCATACAACAAAAATTTAAATAATAAATTGTGTTTACACTGGTAAACATTACGTATCTAATTCGTAATCAAAGTCATTGAAGCTATCTTCGCTCAAATTAATTATAATTGGTTCATCTACCTCACCGATCATGAGATCGAGTTTCCACATTTTGTTTTACTCTTTTATTATATGGATATTTTCCAATTCGCAGTAAGTTTATTCAAAAAAATCTTTCAAAAGTTCAGTTAAATTACTAATTTTGTAAGTTGTGTTGTTTCTAGCAACTTTACATTTTACTTGAGAGAGATATTTCCTTCTCCAACGGATAGTTTCCGGACGATCTATAATAGATTTCTTATCTGGTTTTTTCCAGCAAAAATTATTGATTTTGGTTAGAATTTTGTCGAGTGTTGGTATCTGCTTCTCATAATAAAATGTATGTACAACTCCTCTTATTGCAGTTTTCATCTCTTCTTCCAACGAGGTTTTTCGTCTGCCTGTGATCGAATTTGGCTTGGGAGTACTAACAATTGTAGTCGTTTTTTTCTCCTTCAGTATTCGGTACATGGTAGATTTTCCAAGCTATCAGGTTGAAACAAATCTCAACAGATCTTTAAACATTATTATCTAGCTATTAATATCTTAAGGCATCATAAACATTCATCGTAATAAGTTTTTCGTTGAGGAAAAAATGCCCTGGTTTAACGATTTTGGAATAAATATAGAGGTGGAAGTTATATCTTTTGGGTATCTGACTAATCTTAAATAATATATAAAAACAAACGCAAATAAGATAAATCACTAAGGACACACTGTAAGGTGTACTTTGCTCACTGACAGAAATTAAATTGAACTATCAAAAATTTTATTGTTGCAGTAAATTTATAAAAGCTTTTAATATTTAAATATAATTAGGTTTATGGCAGTCCTCAGTTACCTGCGGCACTGAAGAAGGTACTTTGGAGATTTCAATAGTAGTTTTATTACTCTCTCTAGTTCTCGAATAGAGTATAGGAATGTGTATGTTTGCGATGTGTGATATCACTCCCCCCCCCCCAAGAGAGAGGCTGGATCCGCCCCTGGTCATAATGAATAATAATCAAAACAAATAAAATCCTATTAAAGGGGTTTTGTATTAACGGTCTCTATTAATCTAAAACCTCTTTAATCCTATCCCTTATTTTTTTATATTACGAAATGTCGATTGTTGTTATTGACGCAGAGTCACGTGTCTACTTGTTCCCCACAATGCGTTGGCGCTTTTCTCTTTTGCGGCAATATCAAATAACGAAAAGACAATCTACGTTTTTCCTTTAATTAAGTTTTCTTTGTGGTTTGTCCCCTCCTCCTTTTCATTTTCTTTTATACTGAATATTTACAAGTTTCACGCTGATATTTTATGTTATATTTCATCGAGGTTTCTGAGTGATTGTATTTGAGCATTTATATATATATATATATATATATATATATATATATATATATATATATATATATATATATATATATATATATATATACATATTCACGTTTTCTTTTCTTTTTCAGATGAACCACCACACTTGGACATCGCAAATCTCGAAAATGGTTACCACGGTATCGTGAAAGAGAACGAAACGGTGGTGGAGGTGACACCGCCCATCAGAGCTACCGGCTCCGAGGTTTGTCGTTTTCGGATAGTGAATAAGCATCATGGAGAAGCTCCGTTCGAAATCGAGCTCCGCGAAGATGGGCATGCTGAGCTCCGTGCTCGCAGGAGTCTAAACTGCGAGAAGAGGAAGAATTACAAGTTTGACATTGCTGCCGTTGGATGTAATGGAAAACAAAGCGTAAGGTAGGTGCAGCAGCTTTTGACTAACAGATCCGTTAGATTTATATATATAGCGTCTACAAAAAACTTTGCGCCATATGAATTTTTCTACTTCATATTTCAAATCGCCTTTTTCATATTTTAAGATTAGGTTTTGGATATCATTGAGGGGGATGCGGGGGCAGGGAAGGCATGAAACGAAAGCATAGAGAAATCACATTGATATCTCTCAGATGAATAGAAGAACATAAAATATCGCGACAAAAATATTTTTGGTTTGTATTATAAGCATTTTTAAAAGATTTACTATGCTGGTATTAATAAAATTTGATTTAAAAATGAAGTTTGGCAATAGCGCATGTATATTGTATTGAATTTACAATTCGGGGGTTGTATGTTTGTTTTTAAAAAAACTTTATGTACTTGTACAGGGTGAGTCAACGATTGGATGAAGTAGGTTTGTGCCTTTTCGGTGAAATTAACAAAGAAACTATATTTATTGTTTGATACAGTTTATTTTTACGCAGATTTTAAAAATATTTAGGACTCTACAGGGTGAGCCAAAAAACTAGGACAGCATAAAGTTGTATTTTTTTAAATAGAACACCCTATATACGAATCGTATTTTCGATTTAGCTTATAATTTTAAATCTTTTTTATTAAGGGTTTACTATAACAAAACTTTATAGTTTCTGAGATAATTAAGTTTAAAGAAAAAAACGCACATTTTCAAGCATCAATTCAATCCTAAATAACGTTTTCAATTTTGTGACAAATATATTCAAATTTGGAATTTAGCAAGGCCAAGGGCAAGTTAACATAATTTTTACCTAATATTTGCAATAAAAGCTACAGGGTGTTGAACACATCGGCTCAAATTTGAACAAGTTTAAATGAACAAATATCTTTTTTTTTTTAAATGGTACACCCTGTATATTTGCATGTTATTTAATAGAGTAATAAAAACCCTAAAAGTTTTGTTCAATATATCCTATACCTATTTATAATAGTATTTGAGATATTTCAGTTTTTCTTATTTTCCATACTTTTTTACAGAAATAGTCTTCATTATCATAGTAGCCATGTAAAATAATAAAAAGAAACTACAGAAACAGAATGTGGTTAAATATGATGAAATACATTATTCGTTATATTACAACGGCAATAGTTTAATTAAACATAATGTGAAAAAATTAACACAACAATAACGACAAGGCAAATACATATTTACTTTTATACTAAATTGAAAAAAAAAAATTACCTATTAAATACTGAGATTAATTATTTCTTTTTAATAAGTGTTCGAATAAACGACCCTCTTGTGCAATGCACAAATTTAGTCTTTTTTGCAGATTTTCTCGGACCCTGGACAAAATTAGTGGCGTTATTGTTCTACAGGTATCCCTAATCCTGTTTCGCATATCTTCCACTGTTGTTGGTGGATTAACATACACCTTATTTTTAATATAACCCCATAGGAGGAAATCTAATGGGGTGATGTCGCAAGACCTTGGTGGCCACTCAATAAAACCCCCACGTTCAATCCATTTTTGCGGATATCGTTGGTCCAAAAATTCACGATGGTAATGCGGAGGCGCACCATCGTGCTGGAACTACATACTGTCGAGCTCATCCCTATTGAGACCTTGAAGCAGTTGGGGTAGTTCTTCTTGTAGAAAGTTCAGGTAACTGTGGCCATTTAGTGGTTCATTAAAAAAGTGGGGTCCAATAATTCGATTATGATGAATACCACACCAAACATTTAATGACCAGTGGTTTTGATGTTGCACCTCTCTAATCCAAAATGGGTTTTCTGTGGCATAATAATGCATGTTGCGTCTATTTACGGCACCGTTACTTCTAAAAGTAGCTTCATCACTAAACATTACCTTGCATAATAAATTTGGATTTAATTGAATCTCCGCATTTATTGTACGACAAAAGTTTACACGACTTTCAAAATCTTGTCCATGCAATTCTTGGTGTAATTCCATGTGATATGGATGATACCTATATTTCTTGGTAGTACGATTAGCGGTGGATTGTGATGTTTCACATAATGCTGCTAACTGACGGCTACCAATATAAGGATTTTCCTGAACATTTAACAATACTTGTAGTTCTTTTTCTTCATTAGTTACTGGTTTGTTGACCACTTTACGTTTTGGATAATCAACAGTACGAGAAGAATCAAATCTTTGCATTAAGTTTTGAAAAGTATGGGTATTAAGCTGGCGTCGATCAGGATACTTCATTTTGTAAATTCTTTGAGCAAGAAGGCAATTTTTTTGAGCCTCTCCTATTGTATAAATCATATCTATTAACTCATTCTTTGGAAAATTCATTTTACAATAAAAGATGAATGCAAAAAAAAAACCAAACTACACTACATAAAAACCAAAAGAAGCGATTGCGGTTATAAATTTGACACACAGAAAAATGTTCTTTTACATTGTTTTTACCATGGCTACTATGATAATGAAGACTATTTCTGTAAAAAAGTATGGAAAATAAGAAAAACTGAAATATCTCAAAAACTATTATAAATAGGTATAGGATATATTGAACAAAACTTTTAGGGTTTTTATTACTCTATTAAATAACATGAAAATATACAGGGTGTGCCATTTAAAAAAAAAGATATTTATTCATTTAAACTTGTTCAAATTTGAGCCGATGTGTTCAACACCCTGTAGCTTTTATTGTAAATATTAGGTAAAAATTATGTTAACTTGTCCTTGGCCTTGCTAAATTCCAAATTTGAATATATTTGTCACAAAATTGAAAACGTTATTTAGGATTGAATTGATGCTTGAAAATGTGACTTTTTTTCTTTAAACTTAATTATCTCAGAAACTATAAAGTTTTGTTATAGTAAACCCTTAATAAAAAAGATTTAAAATTATAAGCTAAATCGAAAATACGATTCGCATATAGGGTGCTCTATTTAAAAAAATACAACTTTATGCTGTCCTAGTTTTTTGGCTCACCCTGTAGAATCCTAAATATTTTTAAAATCTGCGTAAAAATAAACTGTATCAAACAATAAATATAGTTTCTTTGTTAATTTCACCGAAAAGGCACAAACCTACTTCATCCAATCGTTGACTCACCCTGTACATGATACAGTAGCAGTATGTTTAACTTGTTTAATGCAATTTAGTCGTATTTATAATTTTAAACATGTTGACAAGAAACAACGCTTAGGAAATGTAGGAATTGTTTCATCATATTTGTGTATTATTGCAAGACGGCTAATCCTCACGGGAATATAACTCCGCTACCCTAAGGTGAAAACACATACCGAGTATATGGTTTCACATATATAGAAAATTGTATTTTCTAATTCGATATTATCGTTATCTATATTTTTTAAAACATTTTTAAGTTTCGCGTGGCGAAAATAAAACAATCGAACCCTACAAAATTGTCACTATTTCTTGCCATTTGACATTCATTAATAATAATCATGCCGGAGCGATTAAATTACACGCACGAAGATTATGTAAACTTATTTATTATTTATGGAGAATGTGGAGCGTTATTTCAAGAATATGCGATATATTCGCGATCCGATATCCGAAGAAACAGAAACCAACACTACCAGCTGTTAAAAAGATTATAAAAAACTTTAAGAACTTTGGATCTATAAAAGCTAAAAGAAATAGAAATAAACCAGTTGTTTATAAAAAAAAGTTACCAAAGTTTATTGAGTAAATATTCAAATTGACGCCTTTGAACTTCCAAACATTTTTCGCACCTACGCAGGAACTCTTCATGGGTAGCTTTTCTTATTGACTGTTTTTAAAAATGACTAACTTACCATTTAGATTATCTGGGTGGAATTTTTGGGCGACGACGTCGTCATTTCTTATAGTACAATACATGTTAAACTGCCAAGACTCTTGAAAATTTAATTTTCTAAATGGATGTACTCAAATAGTGGGAATTGCGTCGATTAAGCAATCCATTTTTTGTGAACTTGGCTTCGTCCGACCAAATAATATTATCCAAAAAACCAGCATTTTCTCGTGACCGAAGTAAAATAAATTGACAGAACTCTACTCTTCGTGGAAAATCCGTGCCTTTTAAATGTTGTACTATGGAATATACATAGGGATGAAAATTGTGTTTCCATAAAATAAAATCCGATATGCGGCGAAATATCCTAAAATTGTAGTTTCAGTATTTTCATTATGAACAACTGGTTTATTTCTATTTCTTTTTGCTTTTGGTAGTGTTGGTTTCTGTTTCTACGGATATCGGATCGCGAATGTATCGCATCTTCTTGAAATAACTCCATCACATGTTCCATAAATAATAAATAAGTTTAAATAATCTTCCTGAGTGTAATTTAATCGCCCCAGCATGATTATTATTAATGAATGTCAAATGGTAAGAAATAGTGACAATTCTGTAGGGTTCGATTGTTTTATTTTTTTTTTTTTCGACAATTTTTTAATATAATTTTTATTCTTTTTTTTGACCACTCTTTACTAATAATTTTCAAAATATTATAAAAAGACCACTAAAGTCGATCTTCGTCTACAAGAAAACTTACCCAAGTTAAATAATAAAGACTTTCTTATAGGAAAAATTTATAGTTTCGTTTTGGTCCGCAAACGTCATTTTTGACATAAAAATTTAAATATGTCCAAAACGGTGAGATTTAAGTATAGAACATTATACATAAAAGATGTTTAGAATTTTACGTATACATCAAAAATGCAATAATATATAGGGTGTTCCATTTAAAATAAGCAAGTTGATATCTACTTCCGATATAACTGGAAGTGCCGCCATCTTGAAAATATTTTAGCTGGCTGTCCCCCATGTACGTTAGTACACTTTCAAATTTTCAGATTCTTCCTAATTATAGTTTTCTCACAATCGATCGATAAAGTTCCCAAAGAATCACCCTGTATAATAATGTCCAAATAATTATTTTATCAATATAAACTTTATTTTTTCGTCTTCTAACTGGATCTTGATTTCTTTGGTGGCCTTGAAGTTTATAAAGTTGAGATCTATCATTGATTGGTGTTGATTGGCTATACTTAGATTCAGTACTAGCAGATTGACTTTTGAAAATGCTAATCGGCTTGACTTTTAAGTCTCGAATGCCATTGAGTTTACTTGGGCTTTGCAATTGTTTGTAGATTCCAATAGATATGATCCAAATAAGGGTATATTGTCTATTGATTTTTGACAATTTATAATACCAATAAAACTTTTAGGTATCATAATTATCCATTTTCCATAAATTATTTTTGTTGTTTGGATTTCGTGTAGTTGTATCTCAAAGGGATTATAAGCGAGTTTAGAAATATTTCATAATAATTTGCATTGTTTCGAATATTATCAGTTATTCCTTCGACATGTATTTTTAGGTTTTGGGATTTATTAATTAAAAGGGTGAGATCGATTTTTTGAATACATGTCCTTTGATTGGATTCGATGTGTGTAATTCCTAGTTTAAAGGGTAGTATTCCTAGGTAATCGTTTACTTTATTAAATTTTATTGTGATTTTCATTTCTTATTTTCTTCTTAACCTAGGTCCAATAGTATCGGTGACTTTTGTCCCCTCCCTGGAGTTACTTATGAGATTCGGGACGATGCGTATCCTCTTGTTTCGCACCAAAGGACGTGGAACGATGTTTGTTTCATTTCCCTGGTCGTTGAGAGACATGTACTCACACGCACCACAGTAAACTTTTCGGGATTGACACTAACACTTTCGATGCACAATTCACTTACTGATACATCTTATTTTTCTTCCCTACTTGTTTTTTAAAAACCATTCGGAGTTAGTTGTTAAAACAAAAGCTTATCTTTGATGTGACGCCTAGTAGATCGAATTTTACTAGTTTTTTTTTTCGATGCGCCGCTAGTTAATTATTGATACAAAAACTTTTCTTCGAATTTTTTGACCTAGTGAATCCTACCGACTGCGCCAATTGACAACTAAGAGTATATTTGTTTTTAAAAACTCTATTTACTTATATATGACGGTAGCAGTATGCCTAACTTGTTTAATGCAATTTAGTCGTATTTATAATTTTAAACATGCTGACAAGGTATGGGAACCGACGCTTAGGAAATCTAAGAATTGTTTCAACATATTTTGTAATATTGCATCACGGCTATATCTCAAGCGAATATAATCGTGGTCACTTTTTGGTTGTGGACTTCTGTCAAAGTTTTAACCTTGCCGTGACATGTGTCTATACGTTGTTTATTAATGATACTCGTTTCTTTGTTAACGTATCCGATCAAACCCTTACGTATTATGTCGACAGTTCAGTGGAAAGACGAATTTGTAAAAAATATTCCGGAAATGATATTAAAGAGATCTAAAATGGTGAAATACTCGTTTTAATATAATACGGTGTTGCCAGATTTATAATTCCGTTGTAACGTGGTTTAAAAAAATTTTTTCACATACTAAATAATCATATTTCGAGGTTTCTCAGGATTCCATATATAAATGTATAACCACTGAATATTCTCAATTAAAAATATCGAAACAGTCTTGCAAATGTGTCAGGAAGTTTATTTTTTATTCGGCAGTGTTTACTCTTCACGTGAATATCATTTTGATTTAAAGTTTCTCTCATTAAAACATTCTATTTATATTAAACGAAATTGAATTTCGTTTCGCAAATTTCGCAACTTGTTTTAATATATTCACCGAAAGGAATAAAGGCGTTTGAATGTATTTTCGAATACATATTTTATGATTTAGAAAAGCGTCGTTTTATTGACGTAGGGAAATCCGGGGCAAAGTTAAATAGTGAAGCGAAGTAAAATAACAGGCAAGGTAAAAAATCCATCTACGTCAGTATTATATGATTTTGAAATATTTTATAAGAGATAACATAAAAGTAATATAGGCGATAAATATTAATAGCTAGCTATTAACTCATTTCAGTGGTTTAAGGTTTGTTTATTAGAAATATTAGTTAAGTGATCAACAGATGCTTCGTAAGATAATTTGTCCGGTGTACTGTTACAGCAAATAACTCTTCGACTTATTTTTAAGCTGTAGAATTTCATGTGATACGTTCTCATATGCGAGTCTCTATTTGTGCAATAAAAATGCTCCAGAATACTTTTAAGCCGTTATAAAGTATTTGGTTGAAAATATTTATATGAAAGTAGCTATTTATATTTCGAGAACTGGCAACATTGACGTTGCTAGGTGCCATCTGATTTATCCATTGTAAAATTTGACGTTTTAGACGGTATACGTACTTGGAACGTTATGACATACGAAGGCGGCGTTGTACAGTAACTTCAAAAGTTCGATAAACAAATTAAATTAACTTTAAAAAATTTTTTATGATAATTTTTTACTACTTTCGATGTGGTTTATCTCAAAAGTGCAACGATGAACTTAATTTTTTATATGGCGATAAAGCATCTACAAAAACCGCCGTGGATTACTGGTTTAGTGAATTCAGTCATAGTCGTTATTCGCTCACGGACGAGTGGCATGAAGGTCGCCCAAAATTTGTTGCAGTGCAAGAAAAAATGAAAGGTGTGTCTGAACTGATAATGCAAGATCGTCATGTGACATACCGAGAGACATTAGTAAGTAACACCTGCGTATATAATATATTCCATGAACGTTTGACTGTGTAGCTGTGTTCACGTTGAATCCCACACATAATTTGTAAATGGCTCAAAAAAAGGCTCATGTCAAGTTGAGAAAAGTGGTTTTTGGGATTTAGAACGTGTCAATTCGAATTATTATCCAACGTTTCGCCTACGATTGCACTAGGCATCTTCAGGGATTTTTACTCCACGAGATTAGAACACTGAATGACCATCGAGGAGCAACAGCCCAGTATTTATATCCGACTGGTGCTGCATCTCTATTAATATTATTTGGATATTTAGGAATTTCGATTGATTCTTTAATTTAACGCTCTTCTAGGCACTGATGCTTCTTTCTTTTACATTAAAAGTGTGACCTGAGCAATGTTGGTGTTCAGTTACTGTAGATTGTACAATTTGTTTCTTTCTTATACATTTTTCATGTTCCTTGAGCCTAGTGATATAGACCGTTCTGTTTCACCTACATACATACACCACAAGAGCAAGGTATATTGTAAACGCCTTCTGTTTGAAATGGTATTGCGCCCTTTGGTGGTTTCAAACATTGCTCAACTTTCTTACATGTGTTGAAAATTATCCGAATGTCTGATTTTCGGAGCAATTTCGCAATCTTGCCGGTGGTTCCGTGTATGTAAGGCAAGACAACACTGTCCATAGATGGTATATTTATGATATTTTGTTGAGGAGTTGGGTTTTTGTATTTATTAATAGAACGTCTAATATCTTCAGCTCTATATCCGTTGTCTCACAGAGCATTAGTCAGTTTTTTTGTTTCTGATTTCAGTGATTATTCGTCACATATTGAAAAAGCTCTATGTACCAAAGAGTTTATGACGGATTGTTTTTGAGAAGGATGATGGTGTGACATTGCATTGAGATATCGATTTGTATGTGTTGGTTTGCTGTTCACAGAATGTCCTAATTTGCCATTATTTTTCCTTTGTACTAGTGCGTCCAATCTGAACTAACGAATGCAGTGGAGATCAAGCGAGGGGTGAGACAAGGATGTGTTCTATCACCACTCCTTTTTAACCTCTATTCAGAGGAAATCTTCGCCAAAGCCCTCGAAAATGACACCGGTGGAATACGAGTTAACGGCATTCCACTGAACAATTTGCGCTACGCAGACGACACAATACTTCTCGCCGAACACATGCAAGACCTTCAGAATATGTTGAATAATGTCACCACAACTAGTCGAGAATATGGTCCGACACTTAATGTTAAGAAGACCAAATACATGATTGTCACCAAAACCGAAGTACCCAATGACCATCTGTATGTCGAAGGCGAAAGGTTGGAAAGAGTCGAGGATATGACTATATGGGTACAAGTGTCAACTGTTCCGTGGACTATTGTTCAGAAATAAAGATTCTCATTGAGAAGACCCGTGCATCCTTTGTGAAGATCAAGAAGCTGCTCTGTAGTCGCGATCTGAGCCTGGACCTAAGAATTCGGATGCTTAAATGTTATGTATTCCCAGTCCTATTGTATGATGTAGAAGCTTGGACCCTCAACTTACATTGCGAGCAGAAACTAAAAGCCTTCGAGATGTGGACCTACCGTAGGATGCTGCGAATATCATGGACAGAACATGTGACCAACTTGGAGGTTCTGAGAAGAATGAAGAAGGACGTAGAGATCCTATATGAAGTAAAAAAGAGAAAATTGCAATATCTCGGCCACATCATGAGAGGTTCAAGGTATAAGATTCTGCAGGGAAAGATTGTGGGAAGAAGATCTGTTGGAAGAAGAAGAATATCCTGGCTTAGGAATTTGCGAGAATGGTTCAACGTCAAGTCATCTGATCTATTCAAGGCCGCAGCTTCCAAGGTCAGAATAGCAATGATAATAGCCAACCTCCGAAATGGAGAAGGTACATGAAGAAGACTAGTGCATCGAGGAAGGGAGGGGTACCCCTTGATTCAGTTTCTGTAGTGATTTTTATGCTAAGGTGTTGTTGGTTTAGATGGTCCAGGAAATTATAGAGGTTATCTGCGCCATGAGGCCAAACTACGAGCGTATCATCTACATGATATTGCCGATGCTTTGAGGTTGCTACCATTGTGATGTGTGAGGCGCATATATCTTAACCTCATTCTACTTTATAAGATAGTTAACACTTGTTTTGACTCTCCTGAACTACTCAATAATATTGGATTATTGGTTAATCAAAAGAGCTTTTAGAGATCTTGGTTTGTTCGAGCTGATATATCACCCAACAAATTATGGTATTATCGGTCTATTTTTTGAATGTGTAGGGAAATGAATTCAGTTCTTACCGAGATTGATGTTTTCCATTTGCCAGTTAATATATTTGAATTAAAAATACTGCAATTCTTGAGAAATTATGTTAGTGTTATCAGTTGCTCAATACTTGTTTTTTGAAGCACTTTTTTGCATTTTTCAATTTGTAAGTTCTTTAATTTTGAATTATGTTTTTACCTGTGTTAGAATTTTTGAAAGGATTGTAGTATTGATTTTAATCCATTAAGATACTAATATATATATATATATATATATATATATATATATATATATATATATATATATATATATATTGTGCTTTATAAAACTTAATTACTTAATATTCCATTTTGGACTTGTTTCTCTCTTTTGCCCTGTCTTCCCCTAGCTGTACTTTAACGAATGAAAATTTTAATAGCTTTTGCTGAAAATCTTGCATGAATGAACGAAAAT
This sequence comes from Diaprepes abbreviatus, assembly GCA_034092305.1. Classification (NCBI taxonomy): domain Eukaryota; kingdom Metazoa; phylum Arthropoda; class Insecta; order Coleoptera; family Curculionidae; genus Diaprepes; species Diaprepes abbreviatus. The sequence goes on from JASJET010000054.1 coordinate 13,497,238, forward strand.
TAATTAAATGTTATTGAATTTTGTTCGGAATGTATCATTATACTGCGTTGTTAATTTTCATTTTAGGAAACTGTTATATGAACTCTAATGTTAATTATTTTATTATATCACATGACTCTTCACAAAACAGCCATTAGCGTGAAACCGCCAGCTCCATCTACCGTTATTCAAAGCACTTTTTTGGGTAAAAGATTGAGAAATTCGTGTAGAGACGTAGTAAGTTGATTGTGAGCACATTTATCAACTTTCTTTTATTAGATTTAGCCCTAAATTCAGTCCAACTCGAAACTGCTGAAGGGAAATTCTAGTAAGAGGCAACATTATCATAAAGTAAGCAAGAACTAGACAATACGTGGAGAACATTTCCGTTGAAAAATTCAAATTTTATGTTTTTTGGTGTCGGTGTCGGAAAGGCGTAATTCATCGTATTTATACGCCGTTTGAATACTTATTATTTGCTTATTTCTATGAATGGCATTTAAATCTTGAAGGATAAATAACAAGTCAATAAAAAAATTACCAGATACAAATATGGAGCGTTCATTTTCAATTTCAAAATCAATTTAGTTAGTAACGCCTTATATTATATATATATATATATATATATATATATATATATATATATATATATATATATATATATATATATATATATATATATGGTTTGGTTATTCCGAGTTTCAATCCGTTCGTTGAAAAAATCATTTTCACGACTGATTTGGCATTTTCAAGTGCGTTCGTCTCGTTACTTGCAAAAACTGATGGTGGTCTCTCTTGTTTTCCGAGTTTTCTTTAGCTGGCTCGCTTGCTGGTTGTACGAGTGGCTTCGCAGGCTCTTCCCCTCTGCAGAGTGCGATATATTTGATTCTTGTATGCTTTCTCTCGTGTATTGGTTGATTTTTGTTGTTTTGTTTCTTGATTTTTTTATTACTGTTTTTCATGTAGTTGGAATATTTAAAGCATCGTCCCGTTGATTCAGCTGTCTCGCTTTTTCGATTTCTAGTACCTCTCTTATGACTCGTACCTTGTAGTTCTGCATTGGTGCTATTTCTCTTGCTTTTTCAGAATCGATGGTATGTCCGGTTGTTTGATAATGTTAAAATAGAACTGAGGTTATCTGTTTATTTTTAAGACTATTTTTATGTTCTTGAATTCTTGCTGATATACGCCTGTTTGTTTGTCCTATGTATGTCTGATGGCAATCTGCACATGGAATGTTGTAAACGCCATGATTTTCAAGGTTGGTCTTATCAAGCTTTCTCATCCTTAAGGAAGAATAAGGAAATAACAATAATACCAGCAGAAAAGGGAATTGTTAGGGTTGTAATAAACACCAACGAATATATGCAAAAAAATGTTAGAAATTGCCAAAAAAACGCTTCTCACAAACAAACAAACAGAGATCCAACAATATACCTTGAAAAGAACTACCAAAGCTAAGATCAAAGCCTCAAAACTAGACCCAGAAACAGAAAAATCTATAATACCAAGGAAAAAATCAAGCAGATATCCAAAACTGTATGGCCTACCAAAAATACACAAAACAAATGCTCTACTCTGACCAGTAGTGAGCACCGTAGGATCTCCAACACAAAAACTGGAAAAAATTTAGCAAGTATTATGCAACCAAGAGTCGAACTCGCCGATTCCTTCGTGAAAAACTCCGAACATCTGTCCAAAATAATCAAAAACACTTATCTTGAAGAAAATGACATCTTAGTAAGTTTCGACATAAGATCGCTATATCCAAGGATACCCCCTTTCACCAGTTATAGACAACCTTTTTTGTGATATATTTCAAACAAGAGGTACTGCAAAATGCATCTTGAAAACCGGAATTTTGGAAACGCTATGTGGATGATATTTTTATAATTTGGCCATATGGAAAAGAACACTTAGACGATATCCTCGTATACCTGAACAATATCCATCTTAGAATCCAATTCACGCTATATTTCCTTTTTTGGACCTGTTATTAACTAGGAAATCCAACAACACCCTGAGTTTTACCGTATGTGCGAAACCCTCACATACTGACCGATATCTCAGTGCAGAATCACATCATCATCTCTCCTAAAAACAGGCAGTAGTCAACACATATCGAGATCTTTCCGTCTAACTCGATACAAAACAAGACGAAATAAAACACATCACAACAGTTCTAGAACGGAATGGTTTCAAGATACTAGAAGACCACAATAAAAATCAAAGACCAAGAACAAGCAAGGAACAAAGCTGTAATACCGTCCATAAAAGGCACAACGGACAGAATCGGAAGAATCTTAAGAAAACACAACACACAGCCCATATTGAAACCGCAAAAAACAATAGCCAACATCCTGAGAATTCCCAAAGATAAGACCAAGCTTGAAAATCATGGCATACCATACACATACATAGGACAAACAAACAGGCGCATATCAGCAAAAATTCAAAAACATAAAAATAGTCTCAAAAATAACCTCAGCTCTATTTTAACATCTCCAAACAACTAGACATACCATCGATTTCGACAAAGCAAAAAGAAATAGCACCACTACAATACTACAAGGTACGCGTCATAAGAGAGGTCCTAGAAATTGAAAAAACCAGACGCTGAATGAACACGACTATACTTCCAACAACATGGAAAACAGTAATAAAAATTCAAGAAACAAAACAACAAAAATCAATCAATACACGAGAGAACAGCACACAAGAATCATATACATCGCAATCTGCAGAGGGGAGGAGCTTACGAAGGTGCTCCAGCTAAACAAGACTCGGAAGACAACAGAGACCACCATCAGTTCTCAACGATTAACAGGACGAAACACACTTAAAAATGCCAAATCAGATTTTGGTGAAACGACGTAAAGACGATTTTTGAACGAACGGATTTAAACCCGGAATAACCAAATCATTCATTGCAATATCCGTGAAAACTTACGATATAACATATATATATATATATATATATATATATATATATATATATATATATATATATATATATATAAATATATATATATATACAGGGTGATTCAAAAATCGATCACGAAACTTAAGGGGGTGATTCTACTTGACAAAATAAGGGTAGAGCTTCATATAATTTTTTTTCAAAATGTCATTCGTTTTCGAGTTACAAGCCGTCCAAGTTCAAGTTTTTATTTTTTGTTTTTTGAATTACTCGCTTACAGGAAAACCGATTTGACTAATATTTGAAAGATAGGCTAAGTCTTCTGCGCTTCATCATTTTAGTAACAATTCACATTGATTGTTTGCCGCTAGAGGGCACTTTACCTACATTGAAAATTGTTTTTTTGTCATAATTTTTTAGTGTTGACAGCTACAGTAGTTTTTGGCATAATTTCTGAAAGACTGATGCCAGGCCTTTAAAAAAGGTGCTCTTTATTTACATCGCTAAACCCAACGGTTGAGACGTAAATCACCCTTAAAAATTAAGTGGTAAATTTACTTTTCTCATTTCATTACCACCAGCTACCAGGTAAATAGCTATCAAAGTATACTAGAGCTGTCAGTTTAACATCAAATAAATTCGCTTTTTAAACTATTTAAATTATAATCTTAAAATAACTAATAATGGCTAATCACCAATATTCAAATATCGAATATTGTGATATCCATTTTTGTTATGGAAAAGCAAATGGTAATGCAGAGTTGGCAAGAAGATATTATATGGAGAGTTATCCGGAAAGAAATATCCCTCATGCTCAAACATTTTCCAGTGTGCACAGGAGGCTTGCGGAATGTGGTTCCTTTAAAAGTTATAATGGAAATAGGGGAAGACCTAGAACTGCTAGAAACGTGCAACAAGAAGAAAGAGTGCTTGAAATTATTGAAGATAATCCAGGTATTAGTACTAGAAAAATTGGGAATGAAGTGCGGCTCTGTCAGGCTAGTTCATGGAGGATACTAAGAGAAGAACAACTCTACCCGTTTCATTCAAAAAAGGTGCAGGCTCTTTATGACGATGATCGGCCGAGACGGTTGGAAATGTGCAATCAGATCCTAGCTAAGTATGAACACGATAATCGATTAATTGGCGTCATATTATTCACTGACGAAGCTGGTTTCACTCGTGATGGCATAACAAATCTACACAACATCCACACATATGCTTACGAGAACCCAAACAATGTGGTAGAAACGAAACATCAGCGTAGATTTTCACTAAATGTGTGGGCAGGGATAATAGGAGATTACCTTATTGGTCCTCATTTCTTTGATGGCCCATTAACTGGTGACGTATACTTAGATTTTATCCAAAATCGTCTCCCATTGTATCTGGAAGATGTGCCATTGGAAGTAAGGGCCAACATGTGGATCCTCCAAGACGGAGCTCCGCCCCACTTTAGTATACGTGTCCGACAGTATTTGAATGCAACGTATCCTGAGCGATGGATAGGACGAAGTGGACCATTGGCATGGGCAGCGAGGTCACCAGACCTTAATCCTATGGATTTTTTCTTTTGGGGTCATTTGAAACAATTGGTGTACGATATTCCAGTAATCAACGTCGAGGATCTTCGCTTCAGGATAATCGAAAAGTGCCAAATTATTAAAGAAACACCAGGAATTTTTCATGGAGTTAGGCGACATTTTTTGAAGAGTGTTAGGAAATGTATGGAAGAAAATGGGGGACATTTTGAGAATCTTTTTTAGTTTGTTTAATACTGTTTCATTAATTTTTATCAATTAAATGTATATCGCAATAATCCATAATATGAATATTTACTGATTAGCCATTATTAGTTATTTTAAGATTATAAATTAAATAGTTTAAAAAGCGAATTTATTTGATGTTAAACTGACAGCTCTAGTATACTTTGATAGCTATTTACCTGGTAGCTGGTGGTAATGAAATGAGAAAAGTAAATTTACCACTTAATTTTTAAGGGTGATTTACGTCTAAACCGTTGGGTTTAGCGATGTAAATAAAGAGCACCTTTTTTAAAGGCCTGGCATCAGTCTTTCAGAAATTATGCCAAAAACTACTGTAGCTGTCAACACTAAAAAATTATGACAAAAAAACAATTTTCAATGTAGGTAAAGTGCCCTCTAGCGGCAAACAATCAATGTGAATTGTTACTAAAATGATGAAGCGCAGAAGACTTAGCCTATCTTTCAAATATTAGTCAAATCGGTTTTCCTGTAAGCGAGTAATTCAAAAAACAAAAAATAAAAACTTGAACTTGGACGGCTGGTAACTCGAAAACGAATGACATTTTGAAAAAAAATTATATGAAGCTCTACCCTTATTTTGTCAAGTAGAATCACCCCCTTAAGTTTCCTGATCGATTTTTGAATCACCCTGTATATATATATATATATATATATATATATATATATATATATATATATATATATATATATATATATATATTCCTTTGTTCTTTTCTCCGTAATGATATTCAAATCCAAAAGGGTCAATAGACAATTTCCCTTCGAAGGCTCAACCTTTTGGATAATGGCAACTTTTCGTGCTGTCACTGTGATTTATTAATGGCAGTGCTAATGCAAAACGGAATGTAAATTAAGGTAATGTAATTAATTGTGTTTTTTGTCGACTTAAGTAATAATGGCACAACAAAATTGTATACTATCGATCGGTCGGTTGCTTCTTTTTCGCACAGTTTAAATTCCGGTCTGGATTCTCCTTTATCGAAGGTGTCGCAGGAAGTGACAGACGAAAGCGATCACGATCTCATTTTTATTCACAATTAGTTCCAGGAAAACGTGTTGACAGAATATAACTGTCTAAAAAGTTAATGTGGAGAATTCTTATTTTTTTTGGAGACATTAGTTTTCGGTCGAAGACGTGATCACCTCAATACTAATCATTAGTTATAGTTTTGATGAAATCTCAAAACGATTGTTATTGAAGATGTTCTAAATAAGGAACGAAACGTCAAAGCCACGAAAAACATATTTAAAATGTGACGTAATGCCAAGAAAATAATAAAAAATTAATATAAATATCAACGGTTCATAAAAATCTATATATATATATGATACTTATTAAATTGTTGGACGCCACGAACAAATAACTATACCTAAATATAATTGATTTGTACAAACATTTTTTTAAATTTTCAATAAAAATTACTCAATTACACATGTGCTGTATTTCTGAATGTACCCCGTTTTTAGTGATTTGAAGTTTAAAACATTGATATCAATTTCAGTTCAGATGAAAATATAATTATTATTTTAGAAAAAGTCAAACCAATGATTTAAAAATACAAATACAAACTTTATTTAAAATAATACAATCATGTCAGTGGGTGCAGTTTTTATGTAAAATTTATAAATCACCTTATCTGTACCTAATTAAATTATCAATATTATTCAATATGCACTGTATTCTTTTATGGGATTTAGAATTATTAAATCTTGCAATATTGTATAAATGTCTGAACGGTTAAAAATGACTAGTGTCTTAATATATGTGATTTTATTTTAAACAATCCACAAATAATTTATTGTGTGCCGTTATTATAAAAAGCGATCTTGTTACAGTGCAAATTATATAATTTATTTTATTATTAACTATGACTATTCATAATAAGGTTAGTATATACCTATTTTATCAAATTATTTTCAGGCAAGTTAAAAATTTTTATATCTTACACATTAAATAAATACCTTTTAAATCTCCAGAAATTTTTTTATATCCACGTTTTAGATTTCTTCCTTCCTTTTATTTATTTATATATATATATATATATATATATATATATATATATATATATATATATATATATATATATATATATATATATATGTAGAGAGAGAGAGAGAGAGAAAAACTTCAAAAACCTTTCTGCTTTGCCTACTACTCTCACATTTAAATATTTTTCCCAGCTGCTTGCTCATTGATATAATTTATTTACTAATTTTTAAACTTCTTTCCTTCCTTTAAAATTGACTTTCAATCTCCAGATATTTTTATATCCAAGCTCTATGTTTTTTCCTTTTTTTTTTTAAATTTTAATGAATGAGACCAGCAATGTTATTTCTATCACAGATTAATCTGCATTGTCTTCCTTTAATTTTTTTTTTATAAAATAACAAATGAAAAATTTTGAGGTTATGTTCCCGTTAACAAAAAAACACTAGCGATTTTTACGCTATAACTGATTAATATCCACTCCTTCTTTTACTTTTCAAAATAACATCTGAAAATTTTGAAAGATGTTACTTTTTACGAACCAGACTAACGATGTTTACTGTACAACTGATGGACCTGTACTCATGTACAAAAAAATTAATTTTGGCTTGGTGACGCATTATAAATTTTTGTTTAAATTTTTTTCCGATTGGTCGGCCATCTGACGTGAACTGGCAACTAGATGGAATTTTAAGCTTTGAAACACAAAATCAAAATGGATTCCTAATTGTCAATTTATGATAAAATTTTGATATTTTATTGATATTATGAAATAAATTATGATTTATGTAAATTTTGAACTTTTTCTGACATTTTGATATATCTACATTTTACTTTTGATTATTATTTATCACATAAAATTGATAAATAAAATTTGATTACATTTAACAAAATTTTACATATACATTTAAAATTTAATTGTAATTTGCGGAAATTGATAATTCCTGTTTCATTTATATTATAACCATATTTAACAAGGTTTTATCTACAATTAGGTACTATTTTATTCTAATTTCTTATTAAAATTAACTTATAATCTACATTTTCTTATACTATCCTTTCCCATTTACAATATTTTTAACAAAGTTTTAATAAATACTGTTGTTGTAATAAGTAGAAACTAATATATTATAAATAACTATTGATGAATAGTGTCTATATTTCACTAAATAGTTATTATTTGACGCTTATTTTCACTAATATTATCCTTACCCGCACTATTTATAAAATGGGTGATTAAGATTCTCATTTTTGTGGATTTCACTATATTGTTTTAAAATTCCTTTTTTAGTCACTATCTCTGGACAATAACACCTTATTCAAAATATCACTTATTTATTAGTCTATAAGATTCATGTCTTTTAGAATGCAATATGTTTATAATTCTTACTTTATATGCACTAATATCCAACCTTTCACACTAATTTTTATACATTTTATCATGTTATTACACAAATATTGGCATTTTATATCCTTTAAAAACGTGATTCAATTATAAATTCTTACATACTGTTAACTAATATCTATATTACCACATAAAGGCATTAATTAATTATTTATGTCCATTTTTGTTTGACATTTTCATAATCATAAACTTGAGACAAGGTGACTACCTATACAATATATATATATATATATATATATATATATATATATATATATATATATATATATATAATATATAATATATATATATATAAAATACAATAAAATATTGGCGAAGCGGACATGAAAATTTGTCAATCTACATGATTCTCGTGTTAAAAAGTGCGGAGCACTCCAAAATATGGAAAAACTCCGGGTCCGACAGATGGCGACAGCGCTGTTTCGTCCTAATATGGGACTCGTCAGGCTACCGTAGTCGGTACAAACCATCATCTCGCCTTTGCATCGTATAAAGCTGAATTTATAATCAAAACACAGCAAATAAGACTACAAAGGCGACATCTCGATGGTCCACTTGATAATACAAGAACCACACAGATTAACAAAGTTTGTAAAAGAACCGTCATATGGTGGCGCGATGGTGAATTAAAACAGAAATATGTAAAATCGAGTACACGAAACGCGCTGCCCAAAGGATAGGGGTCGCATTTTTCGGTACTGGCAAGCAAGCCTACCGCTTATTTTAGCAGCCAAAGTCACGTGCCGCACCAAACGATCCCACCATGAGAGCATCGTTTAGCGTATTTCAAAGCCAAACAAGTAAATAAATAACTAGATAAGTTTTTGTCCGTGTAATTTAAAATAAAATAGAATAAAATATTGGCGAAGCGGACGTGAAAATTTGTCAATCTACATGATTCTCGTGTTAAAAAGTGCGGAGCACTCCAAAATATGGAAAAACTCCGGGTCCGACACGACATATTTTGGAGTGCTCCGCACTTTTTAACACGAGAATCATGTAGATTGACAAATTTTCACGTCCGCTTCGCCAATATTTTATTCTATTTTATTTTAAATTACACGGACAAAAACTTATTTATATATATATATATATATATATATATATATATATATATATATATATATATATATATATATATATATATATATATATATATATATATAGGGTAGGCCTTAACACCATGGACGCGTTCTCGGGAGCACAGTGTGCGTTTTGTGTTCGCGCATATTATGCCAACAATAATTCTGTGACTGTTGCTAGGCGAATGTACCGCGCTCACTTCGGTTTACGTGACATCAGAGAAGCACCATGCGCAAATTCTATTCGCAAATGGGTTAAAATGTTTGAAGAAACCGGATGTACAATAAGAATTAATAATGCGGGCCGTCCGAAGTCAATACGGACGCCGGAGATTATTCAACGTGTTCATGAATCAATCAGAGAAAATCCTCGGCAATCGACTCGTAAAAGAAGCCAAGTCTTGAACATCAAGAGGACCACTTTGCGCAGGATTTTGCACCGTGATTTACATTTAAAAGCTTATAAAATTCAGGTGACACAAGAGTTGAAACCTAATGATGTTAATCTTCGACTTAATTTCGCTAATGTTATGCTTAATCGCTTTAACAATTTTTCTAACATAATCTTCAGTGATGAGGCTAACTTTCATGTCAACGGTCATGTTAATAAGCAAAATTGCCGGTTTTGGTCCGAGACTAATCCTCGCAAGATGCATTAAAGACCTCTTCATAGCCCTAAGGTCGTTGTGTGGGCTGCAATATCGGCCAGTGGAATAATTGGGCCATACTTTTTTGAAAATCACCGAGGAGTGGCTGTGACAGTGAGAGCTGAGAATTATTGTCAGATGTTGCAAGAATTCTTGGTCCCAGCTCTTCGAGAATTTCAAGGTTACAATTCTAGGACCTGGTTTCAGCAGGATGGAGCCATTTCCCACATTGCTACAGTCTCCATGGACCTACTGAAAGAAATGTTTCCTAGAAAACTCATCTCACGAAGAGGTGACATTGAGTGGCCCCCAAGGAGTCCAGATCTGTCTCCGAATGATTATTTTTTGTGGGGATACCTAAAATCGAGAGTGTATGAAAATAATCCAACAACAGTTGAAGAGTTAAAGCAAAACATTGTGCGAGAAATGAACACTATTTCCCGAGCAACTTGTCAACGTGTTTTTCAAAACCTGCGAGTGCGACTTCAATAATGTCAAGAAGGTGGAGGCGGTCACTTAAATAACATTATTTTCAAAAATTAGATGTTACTTAAATTTCAATTTCTTGTACTTTTTAAATATATAAATAAAAAAATAATAAGATTTATAGTTTTTTATTGCATATTGAAACCACTCACACAGTTAAGGCCCACCCTGTATATGTATATATATATATATATATATATATATATATATATATATATATATATATATATATATAACTCTCAGAATCAGCACTCGAAATAATGCCAGAGTCCTAATCGCCCCAAAATTTACTTTTAACCTTAAAAGAGACATCAATTCTGAATCCGTCGGAAACTTGCACCATTTTTAATCGTACCCAGCTTCAACAAGAACTCGATTGAGGGGCCGAATGTTGCAAGTTGCAAATGAAGTTCGGGCAACTCATCTCGTAAACTCCGGATATAATGACTGAAAGTTGAGTTTATGACCTGGAGTCGATTTATAACCAGGCATGGCAAAGTTTGCATGTATAAAAGATAGCGCCAACTTCCTTTGGAGAAATCTGCAAAACATTTAGGGAGTTGCCGAGTATGAAACTAGTCGTGTTTAACATAAATAATGACGTTATTAAAAGTTTCTCTCTCGAGATGTAGAAGTAGATAATTTATAAGTCTTTGATGTTTAACTGTGCTTGGAAGTTTTCGCATTGCCCTCTTTAATATTGGGTAACAAGTCAACCAAGTTTGGAAACTTAAAAATATGATCAAAAATAAAAAATGATAGCTTTTTTATTTTTGGGATAAAACTATTCCTTTTACTGATTCTAAGGCTTAATTTCTAGATTTTATCCTTTACTAACAGTTTTCCATTGCGGCTGCGCAATTGAATATTTATTGTAATCACATATTTCACGAAGACGATTTATACCTATATAATATTATATAGAATATGTTAAAAAAGGGAGCACTTGGTTCTTGACGAATTATATGAGTGCATCTTCAGAACCTGGATAATGGAATCTTTAAATAACTTTGACAGTTCTAAATAAATTTCGGGAAATTGTGTTTTTATTACTCTTACCCTTTTACAATTTATTTTAATTAGTTTCCGAAAATAATATCGATTACCGGACATTTCGGATCGAATGTTGTCTTGGAGCCCTTGTATAATTTTTGGCTCGGTGGCATAAACTTTACTCTTCAAAAATCCTCACAAAAAAAGTCTGGCGGAGTCAAATCCGGAGATCTTGGAGGCCAGTCAATATCGACTTTTTTCCATTCCACACGTACCGGGAACTTCCGACTTATATAGTCCATTGTTGAGCCCGCACTATGGCATGTCGCATTTGCGATACCACAAAGTGTGCTAACAACCACCAATATCTATCGCGATTCACTGTCTTACCAGATCTGAAGAAGAATGACCCAATGACGGTTTTTAAGCAAACACCGGTCCAAACAGTCACAATTCTGTTTTTTGACGATGCCAGAAAGTGTGAAATGAGCCTCGTCCATCATCAGAATTCGCTTCCAATAATCCGACTCCGCTTCAACAATTCGAATAACGGTATTTGCATAAGTGCAGCGACGCGGTTTGTCTGTTTCCAATAATCTTTGAGTCAATTGTATGGGAACATATGAAGATCTTGCTTCAAAATCCTTCTTAAAGTGATTCCACTGATGTTTAATGGTTGAGCTCGGCGGCGATATGACAAATTTTAATTTTCAGCAACACTCTTCTTAACAGCTTCGATATTTTCATTAAAACGACAGGAACTGTGTCTAACGTGTTGTTGAAGACGAACTACAGACCCGTGAGGTTAAATGATGAATTGTGTCCCTTTTAGGTGCAGAACGGCCACGATCTTTTCGACGATATGCACGCTGAGTTAACACAACTGAGTGATTATTTTCAATGGAAAGCTCCATTATTTTGGCGAGTTCTTTTGGTGTATGTTGATACATGGTTGAAGTTGTACTGAATTGACAAGTGACTTTTTGAGCACCCAAAATGCTTAACAGCCCTGATTTAGCTTTTAACGATTTATTTTTGTTCCGGTACATGAAAAACAACTTTGTGGTCCAACATTTTCTATACCAAAAGAGGCGGTTGATACATTTAGAATCTATATTTTAGGGATAACAAATTGATTTAAACGCATGCAAAAGTGTATTGTGGAAAATATTTGCTACGGCACGAAAAAGAGAAAATTAAAATGAAATGGATAGATGAAAATTAAATTAAATGCTTCTGTACAGGTGGTTATTTTTTTCGTGTTGTTGGCTCCTCGTTTTAGGGCAGTGCCTAGGCTAGCATGCCGGAGATTAGGGGGGTTATGTATATGTTCAAAGCGCCACCTGTTTTAGGCTCATCGGTAAGAAGAAGCGATGATGTTAGTGAAAACAGGAAACAACCAGATTCAAAAATAAAACACCCGATTCCAAAAACAATTAAAATCTATATTTAACAATAAGTAAAAAAAAAAGGAATTTTGATTTACAAACTATGGGTATTTTTAACTTAATATAAAAGAAATATGTGACTATAAATGGTAGTGCCCGCCATCTAGACCAGTTTCGAACTCATTGGTGTCTGTCACTACGGGGCAGACATCTACTTCTCACCATAAGAAAATTGAGTCATTTAAGCAAGTAATATCATACTAAACAAAAAGTTAAATATAAGTTGCACCATCTCGCGGTATCTCATGCAGTGTATATGGAATAATAATGTAAATTCCTTTAGTATTAGGATATATGTGAATTAATTTTGATGTGAAATGAAAGTGAAGTTGAAATATTTTTTCAATTATTTTATTGAAATTTAAGATACCATTTAATCAAATTTAATGTACAGCGAACTGATATTTCAATGAATTGCTTTAAATTCAAATTAAATGTAGATTATTCCCGATTCAAAGTACAAAATCATTAAATTTAATGTAGAATGGACATTAAATTTGCATCAAATTTAAGATTATTTTTCACAGTGTACGTAATACCAAGCTATATAAAAAAAGTCAAAACTTTCAGTAACAATCAAAACTTCGAAGACTTTCGCAAAGTTTAAAAACTTTTATCTCTTTAAATTCGCATTTTATTAGGTCTAAATTCACGATCGGCCTTTCTTCATGTTTTTAATACCTATTTTACTTAAAAACATAAAGGTTCGCTACAGATCATAAACTTTTTTATTATTGGGACTTTACGAGATTTGGTTTATTTTTCGCTTCTTTTTTAATCCCGGCTTCCCCTAATCAGTATTTTTATGACCTGTTTAAGATTGGATTGAATTTAGGGGGCATATAATCTAGAAAAATATTTTGAATTTTGTTACTCTTTCTATTTCTTACTTTCTCTGTTTTATTTAAGGAGTTTGGGCCACCCTGGCGCCTAAAAAAATTATTTTTTTTTTTTGGAAAGGAAAGTTTCAAATATAAGTTGTAGAGATTTTAAAAACCTACAATTTGAACTTATGTGTGATCATTTGCGACAATTTGTTATTGCAAAAAGGCCCAAAAACCCTTAAAGTCGGCCATTTTTGGCATATCAATTTTTATTGCAAATTTAATTTTTTTTGCACTTTTTTGATTTTAAAGGCACTCTCTCGTCATTCTGAACAAAATGATATTTTATAATAGTAAATCAGATAATTTGTTGTTGAGATATTGCTGTATGTTTGTCCCAAGACGGAAAATGTTGATTGTTACAACTTTTTTTGGGTGAACATTTTGACCTCCACTCTTCGCGAAGGCCTAAATCACCATATATTGTTAAAGGCAAATGAAAATATTGATTTTCAACCCCTTAAATATTGCTTAAAAATGGGGGTGTGTTTTTGTTTATGAAGAAACAAAGCTGAAGCTTTTTCCTTACATGTTGGATATTAATAATTTTAAATTCGAATAGCTGATTTCTAGACGAAGATTTTGAAAAAACAATTGTTTTGGACCAATAGAAGCCTAGTGAGATTTTTTTTTAATCGCAGTTCTTTTGTTTATAACAAGGAACAAATTCCACGGCGTTTGATACTTAGAGTTATATTTTCAGAATCCATGACTAGACTTTACAAAGTGAAGCTTTTTCTTATGTAAAATTATACATAAGTAGAGCGACTGGCTGATAGCGATGATGGTCGTGGGGGGCGCTGCGGAGCTCTCGCGCGTTATAAAACTGAACTGGCAGCTTCAAGTTAGCGGCGCTCGGAAAAATTCGCCGAATTGCAGCAATATAATGGGCCAATTTCGGTGTTTTCTTTTAATCTGGGGTAGCTCGAAAAAATTATGAATGTGGCGGTGGGCTCCCCCCACCACCGCGATCGGCCAGTCGCTTTTCGGACGTTCTATTTAACGTATGATTTTAAGACGCACTTTGTAAAATCTGATCATGGATTCTGAAAATTTGACTCTAAGTATCAAACGTAGTTAGATTTGTTTCTTAATTGTTATAAACAAAAGACTGCGATTTTTTGAAAAGATCCGCACTCGCCTACTATTGCTCCAAAAAACTTTCTTTTTCAAAATCTGCGTCTCGAAGTCAGCCATTCGAATTTTCATATTAGAAATGTCTAACATATAAGGGAAGGCTGCAGCTCTATTTCTATAAAAAAGAAACACCTCTTTTTTAAAGGCGATATTTAAGGGGTTGAAAATTAATTTTTTCATTTGCCCCTAACAAGATATGAAAATTTATGAATTCACGAAAAGAATGAGCCTCTGTGGAGGTTAAAATGTTCACCCCAAAGAAATTTATGGCAATCAACATTTTGCATCTTTGGATAAACAAATGACAATAGCTCAGCAACAAATTATCCTATTTACTATTACAAAATATCATTTTATTCAGAATGACGAGGACTTCCTTTAAAAATCAAAAATTGAAAAAAAAGTCAATTTTGCAATGTAGATGTTCCAAAAATGACCGATTTTGCAATAACAAGTTGACAAAAATGTTCGCATAAAAGCTGAAATTGTAAGTTATTAAAATCTCTACAACTTTTATTTGAAACGTTTTTTTTTTCAAAATGTGTTTCTGGCCTTGTAGACTAAAAAAAAAACCTGTTTTCGCCAACTTTGACCCCCCCCCTCTTGGGATTGTTCTTGCGTTGCCCTCAATATCCCTGGGTATATCTCATTCATCTCAGAATTTACATCACTGCCTTTACCTATAGCTTGGACTGACTAATGGTGGCGGTCTTAAGTAGCACTGCCTTTTGCATAACCTTATATAGATGTTCACTAAGGTCTAGTCCCTTGATATTAAGCAAAAATTCTTGGGTACGACTTCGGTTGTTGATAGAATTATGGAGATCGTTCAGACTCTCTGTGTATTTGTACCTCCAGGTTCTCATTTGCTTGTCCCTCATGTTATTGTTGTCAGGGATGACGGCTTCTATTTGTCTGTGATGTTCGACATCTATGTCGGCATTGGTCGTTCTGGATCGAGAGGTCTCTGATTCTGTATTTCAGATAGTTTCTTGATGACCTAATCTCGGATAGCTAGCAGGACGGACGCCTTTGGTGTTGTCCATGAAGGGGCTTCTGTAGCCACACTTAAAGCTTCCCTTGTATGGTCAGTGACGAGAAATCAGTTCATGCTCCCTCAACTTCAGTGGTGTTGAATCATATGCCTTGCATGTTGCCTGGTGTAGCACAGAAGACTCTGCCATTCTGTGAAAATATAATCGTTGGTTTGTAAGTTGTTGATTCAATTGCTTGCAATATCCATCAATCCTCGTCTTCCGTGGTTTTTTGGTATCATTGTTCGTTCAGAAGCGCTTCAATGAATGATGTTTGAGTACTTTCCGTTGTAGATTTTCCATGTCCACTCTGCTTTATTTTCCAATTTCAAAAGAGTAATTAAGTGAAGAGCCACGCATAGATGTTAAGTGCCTTCATTTTTTTCGTCGCATTTTTGGAATGATAGTAATTTTCAGCGCACTTTCGGAAGCGTAATTAATTTCTACGAAATAACACCTAAATTTTTATAAAATTATTTTGAGACGTAATTTTTTTTACCGCATACTACTTAGACACCATCGATATATTTTCAGGATAGTTGCCAATCACGTGGCACAGAGTCGAAAGTGTTTTTGGTAGTGTAGGCGGCGAAAAGTTTCCTTTATTTGGTATAGGCTTAATTGCATATCACCGAATCGATAATAAGTTGTTCCTTGCAACCCATTGCGCTTCTTGCACATCCTTTTTGCGGAGTTGCATTGATATTGTTTTGTTCACAGTGGCATGTTGTGTCACGCAAGATGTGATCACCTTGTGCAACGTGGGAAGGCATGTGGTTGAGACAACAGATGTATATTACTCCTTTTATAAGAAGCAACTAAATTAAATTTATTATTGTATATAAGTCAGTCGTTCCGTTTACAAAACAGTTTATTTTAAGGGTATCAAAGATGACCATATCATGTTAAAGGGCTTTTTAAAAATTAGGTAATGTAGAGGGAGTACCATTTAAAAGAATTATGTTTTTTTACATTTGTGAAATGTGATCACGTACATACGTACAATCAGGCGCGGATCCAAGGGGGGGGCGGTGGGGGGGGGGGGCGACCCCCCCCCGAGCTTTGAGTTCAGAAAAATAGACCCGATTTTGCCTTTTATACTATAGTTTATTCAAGAATTAGAGAGAGTAATAAATCATTTTTGACCTTTTTTTTTCTTCGCAAACTACCTGTGTTCTTTAGTCCGTTGTCTTTGGCAAAATCTGTTATACACATATATTTTTCATAGGAATGGATTCGAAATTTTATAATCAAAAATATCGGTCTATAATAATGGACTATTTGGGTTGGATAACACTAAATATTTGGTTTGTGTGAAGTGTTAACAATGATTTTAATCCTTGTCATAGGCGTCGGAAGGAGGTTTATTTTATCACTAAATATTTATGGCATAGAATATTATTTCGGTAATAAACTTAAAAGAAAAAGTTTTTATAATATTATTTTATTTTTTATGATTTTTAAATAATTCACATAGATTAGAAAATAAAGATAATTTTGACATATTTAACACAAATCACAACTGTATTTTTTTTAATTTTTAATTTTGGCATAGAAAAAAAATATCCGTTGTCAAAAATACAAGAAGTTAAACATATATAAAATAATAAATTCGTCCATATAAAATTAAAATTTTTTTGGGGCTATCGGTCATTTTATTATTAATTAAAAATATTTTAGAACATTTGACGTTTCAGTTTATTTATTACACTAAACAGGGATTCAAATGTAATTAATTTTTATATGTTACAGAAAATTTAAATAATAAATTGTGTTTACGCTGGTAAACATTGCGTATCTAATTCCTAATCAAAGTCTGAAGCTATCTTCGCACAAATTAATTATAATTGGTTCCTTTATCTTACCGATCATGAGATCGAGTTTCCACATTTTCTTTTATTCTTTTATTATATGGATTTTTCCCAATTTTCTGCAGTAACTTTATTCAAAAAAATCTTTCAGAAGTTCAGTTAAATTACTAATTTTGTAAGTTGCGTTATTTCTAGAAACTCTACCTTTTACTTGAGAGAGATATTTGCTTCTTCAACGGACATTTTCCGGACGATCTATAAGAACAGATTTCCTATCAGGTTTTTCCAAGCAAAAATTAAGTTCTCTAAGCAATTTCCAGAGCTAAGTTCTATTAATTTCAGGTAAATCCCGATCTTCATTGATTTTAGTTAGAATTTTGTCGACGGTTGAGATCTGTTTCTCATAATAAAATGTATGTACATCTCCTTTTATTGCAGTTTACATCTCTCCTTCCAACGAGGTTTTTCATCAGCCTGTGATCGAATGTGGCTCGGGAGTACTAACAATTCCAGTCGTTTTTCTCCTTCAATATTCGGTACATACAATTCCTGTCATGTTTGAACACATCTCAACATAGCTTTTAACATTATTATCTAGATATTGATATCTTAAGGCATCATAAACATTCATCGTAATAAGTTTTTCGTTGAGGAAACAATGCCATGGTTTAACTATCTTGGAATAAATATAGATGTGGAAGCCATATCTTTTGGGTATCTCACTAATCTCAAATAATATATAAAAACAAGCACAAACAAGATAAATCACTAAAGACACACTGTAAGGTGTACTTTGCTCACTGACAGAAATTAAATTGAACTATCAGAAATTTTCTTGTTGCAGTAAATTTATAAAAGCTTATAATATTTAAATATAATTAAATATAATTAGATTTACGGCAGTCCACAGTTATCTGCGGCACTGGAGCAGGTACGTTGGAAGTTTCGGTAACAGTTTTATTATTCTCTCTAGTTCTTGAATAGAGCATAGGAATGTGTTTGCTTGAGATTGCCCCTCCCCTTCCCATGAGCTTTGAGTTCAGGAAAATAGAACGGATTCTGCCTTTTATATTAGGAATGTGTATGCTGCTGGCACTCCCCCCTCCCGTTCACAACTTGTTTTTTCTTGTGTTCGCCCCCCCCCACCTCTCCAAGAGCATCAAATTCAGAAAAATAGACGCGACCCTGCCTTTTACACTAGAAATGGGAATGTTGCTGGTGTTTCGACCCCCCCCCCTCCCCCCCGTCGACAACTTGCTTTCGCTTGCCATACTGTACTTTTGTGATATCATCGCCCCCTCCCCCAAAGAGAGAGAGGCTGGATCCGCCCCTGCGTACAATAGAAGGACCTACGAATTTCTTATTACATCAGAAAAGACCACGATCTATACTTCTTGTTGCAAATCTTGTATTACATTTAACTGTTTTTACTAATTCGGTAAGGCTTACTCAATTGAGTCAATTTTTCTGATAAAATCGTTTATTTTTCTTAAGCTGTTAACATTAGACCCACAACTCAAATTAATTAAATACATCAACAACTTAACGTGCATCTTTTGATCAAATAATGTAAGAAAAATGTCCAGTTTGGTCTGCCACACCGTTGTGAAACACCCTGTATAACATAAAATGTGTTTTTTTTTTAGGTTTTACACCTCATCCAATATACGAATTTTTCTCAGGTTTTTACCTATTTATATAATCTTTCGTTTCCCTATCTATTTGCCACAGAACACTGTACAGTCTATTGTCATTAAACGACAGCTTGGTTTTCATTATTTTATTATTTCATTTGTACGTACATCATTTTATTACGCTTATAACTTATGGCAAGTTTATGTTTTATTACGTCATAGTTAATAGGTAATAAAATAGCAATAAAAGAAGGAAAAGCGACTGGATTGACGAACGCAATTGGATTTTCTATGGATAAAGCATACGAAGTGCAATTTCTATTGTTTTTATCGTTGTTTGCTTTTTATACACATCTCGAGTCGGAAGTTTTTTTAAATGAGACGAAAATAATTTTTATAGCTTTGTTCAGTAGTGTCGGTAGATTCTTTACGCTTTTGGTTTTGTTTGGATATTCTTAAGAGTTTATAATGTGTAATTAACATTAACATTTATGTTTTTTTATTTAAAGAACTAATATTGATTGAGGTAAGATTTTTTTTGCACTAAAATCAATATGTGATCAGTTTTCCCACTGATAACGTGGAATTTCACAATCAATTTGAATATTTTCCCATTATTTTGTTCTATTACCTCCTTTTGAAATGATTAGTAATGAGGATAGGGTACATTTTTTGAAGTTATTTTTTCTGTAGATTTTTCTCGACAAAGAAAAAGTTTAATTTATATTTATTTCCACAAAGAGTGTAATGTTTTCAACTTTTAGGGTTAATGAGGGTCCCAAAATTTCAAGGTTTTGAGAATTCCCAAGTAGGTGTCTAGATAGATGTGCCCAGTACAACAGGTCATTAAACTATTTAAAAAATATCTTTTCAAGGGAATAGGAATGGTCAAAATGCGATTAAAATTATCTATATATATATATATATATATATATATATATATATATATATATATATATATATATATATAAAGGGTGTTTTTTATAGAGGTATAGAACTTTAAGTTGACAACACTTTTTTAACTGGCGACCATTTTGTCAGCTGTCAAGTGATTTATGTTTAGTTTGGTTTGGCATTTCAACATGAATAGACTGACGTCTGAACAACGCTTCCAAATTGTGCAAATTTATTTTGAAAATCATGGTTCTGTTCGAAATATGTATCGCGCACTACGTCCATTTTACGGTCAACATAATCGTCTATCGGAGCAATTAATTCGATTAACTATGGAACGTTTTCGCACCACGTTTACTCTAAATGATAATACGCATCCACAGAGACGTCGTACAGTGCGTACAGAAGAAGTCATTGCTGCTGTAGAGCGTAGCGTAGAGGAAGACCCGAATCAGTCTATCCGCCATCGTGCACAGGAATTGGATATGTGTCCATTCACTTTATGGAAGATTTTGCGGAAAGATGTTGGTTTGCGTGCTTACAAAATCCAACTCGTGCAAGAATTGAAGCCACACGATCACCTAGCAAGGCGTAGATTCGGTGAATGGGCCCAAAACAAGATTGCCGTTGATCCCGATTTTCATAAGCGAATTTTGTTTAGCGATGAAGCTCACTTTTGTTTGAATGGATACGTCAATTAACAAAACTGCCGTATTTGGAGTGATGATAATCCTCAAGTGTATGTTGAAACACCGTTACATCCAGAAAAACTGACTGTTTGGTGTGCTTTATGGGCTGGTGGAATCATTGGTCCGTACTTCTTTAAAAACGATGCTGGTCAGAACGTTACAGTCAATGGTGACCGCCATAGAGCCATGATTACTGACTTTTTCGTTCATCAATTGAACAACCATGATGTGCAGGAGCTGTGGTTTCAACAAGACGGCGCAACATGTCACACAGCTCGTGCCACAATTGATTTATTGAAGGAAACGTTTGGTAACCGCATAGTTTCACGTTTCGGACCCGTGAATTGGCCTCCAAGATTGTGCGACTTAACGCCGCTAGACTATTTTCTGTGGGGATATGTGAAGTCGCTAGTCTACGCCGATAAGCCCGAAACGATTGATCACTTGGAGGACAACATTCGCCGCGTTATTGCCGATATACGGCCACAAATGTTGGAAAAAGTCATCGAAAATTGGACCTCCTGATTAGACTACGTCCGAGGCAGCCGTGGCGGTCATATGCCAGAAGTCATATTTAAATTATAATGCCACAAGGTTATCTTTCGAATAAAGTAAATTTCATGTCAATTTAAAAAATTCGTCTTTGTTTTATTCCATTTAAAAGTTCTATAATTCTATAAAAAACACCCTTATATATATATATATATATATATATATATATATATATATATATATATATATATATATATATATATATATATATATATATATATATATATATATATATATATATACGAGGTTTGTCCCAAAAGTATCGAGCCTGTATTCATTTCTCCGAGTCAAAACTTCCAAGCGACCTCTGTGGGGTATGGGCGCGACCAATACTTCTTCACGAACTCGTTGGTGTGCGCAGTTACCGACTGGACGTGTTAGTTCGTGAACGGTGTGCGTTTGTTTACGGTGCCTTTTTTTCGTTCGTCGCATTTTGTTGTTGTAAAAAATGACGAAAAAATTAGATCAACAAATTTGCATCAAGTTTTGCTTTAATCTTGGAAAAACTTGCTCGGAAACAATTAATTTGATGAATAAGGCATTTAGAGAGGAGTGTATGCGTAAAGCAAGAATAAAAGAGTTTAATAGCGGTTTAAGGATGGCCGCACGTCAGTTGACAGTGATTCTCGCTCTGGCCGACCTTCGAGCGCAATAACACCAGTAAATGTCGAGCGTGTGCGACTTGCAATTGAAGGAGATCGTCGGTTGACTGTACGCGAACTAGAAAGTAATCTTGGAATACCAAAAACTACTGTTTGGAGAATTTTAATCGAGAATTTGACAATGGCTAGCGTGTGTTCGAAATTCATCCCAAAATTGCTAATGGCAGAACAGAAGAATCTTCACTTTGAAATCGCTCAGAACCACTTGGAATTGGTTTCTAATGATGAAAATGTACTCAAGAAGATTATTACTGGTGACGAATCATGGGTTTACGGCTATGATCCAGAAACAAAGCGACAGTCTTCACAGTGGAAGCATTCTGAATTGCCAAGACCAAAGAAAGCACGTCAAAGTCGGAGCAAAGTGAAGACAATGTTGTAAAGAATACTACGTTGAAGTATTGAAAAGATTGCGTGACGCAGTTAGAAGAAAACGGCCATAGCTTTGGACAAGTGGTGATTGGCTGTTTCACCACGACAATGCGCCAGCGCATTCATCGAACCGTGTGCAGCAATATTTAACAAAGCACCAAGTCGTACAGCTTCGCCAGCCTTCGCACAGTCCCGACGTAGCTTCCTGCGACTTTTGACTCTTTCCCAGATTAAAAATGCCGCTCAAAGGACACCGGTTCGATGACAAAGAGACTGTTGAAACTAATGCGATGAATGCACTGAAGGCAATTCCGAAAACTGATTTTTAGGACTGCTTCAGGAAGTGGAAACACCGCTGGGATCGTGTTATTCAATTAAATGGGGACTACTTTGAAAGATGTCAGTTACCGGATGATAAAGAGTAACACCAATGCGGAGATATGAAGGTAGGTACGATACTTTTGGGACAAACCTCATTTATATATATATATATATATATATATATATATATATATATATATATATATATATATATATATATATATATATATATATATACATACAGTGTAACTAGTAAAGTCCGCATTATATCAGATTTTCTTCTAATAGCTTTATTCGGAATTTGACTTTGGCATCAATTTCTGCTTCGATCGAGATGAAAATTAACCAAAAAAAAAGAGTAGTCACGTGATTAGCATTATCTTGCAAATTAAATTTTTTTTTTCTAAAAAAATACAAAAGTGGGGTTATATCTCAAAATATCGAAAAAACGTATTAGAAAGAGTTTTTTTTTCTAAATGCAACTCTTAGCCCATATGCAAAATTTCAGCTGTATAAAATAATTTAGATTTTTTGCCCATTTGTTGTAAATTGTATCACTGTTGCAGAATAAGACTCAACCCAACCTACATAAAACTTTTTTCATACCGAATTCTCCCATATGACATACATGACACTTTTTATCCAGCGCCACCCTCAAAAACGTAGAGAAAAGCGTTTTTATTCTATTTTTATTGATTTTTGGGGCGTTTTTTAATGGTTTTTGTCTATTTACAGGTTACAAATGTTATATAAAACTATTAAAGATGCAAAAAAAAAAATTTTTTGTCGTTTTTTACGATTTTTTGGGTTTTTTCTTAATGCGTTTTATATATTTACGAGTCACAGATGGTAACTGAAACAGCAAATATGGCTGTAAAAATTTGTATTTTTTCGTACCGAATCCTTCCGTATAACATTGATCCGGGTTGCTCGCAAAAATGCAAAAAAAAACTGATTTTGGTTGATTTTTGTGGGTTTTTTTAATAGTTTTTGTCCATAGTAATTAAAATATTCAATATGACCGTAAAAATTTGTAATTTTCATGCCGAATCTTCCCATAAAACATACAATGTTGATCCGGCGCAACCCCTAAAAATGCAAAATAAACGTTGTTGATAGCAATTAGTGTTTCATTTTATTTTTTACCATTTCATCACCTCTCATTTGATTGGACACTAATTAAATTTTGTTCTGGTTTTTTACTGTTTTGTTTTTAATTTGTCACTTTAGTATTAACTACAACCTTACCATGCATTTGTACAGTCCAGACTCAGATATGGTTTGATATTTTGGGGTAATTTCTGTAATATTAATAAGAGTTTTGATTCTGCAAAAAAGATGTTTTCGGTGGATTTTTGCAATGAAACAACAAGACAGTTGTGGAGATATCTTTATTAGTAACAATATTTTGACGGTTATAGGTATGTACATTTTTATTGTTGATTACAGGGATTTTTTTGAGGGTATATCTATTAAACATAACTACATTACTAGAAATAAAACAAATCTGCTTCCTGATTGATATAACTTTAATTATTTGTAGAAAAATGTCGAGTTTTTTATAATAAGAGTTTTTAATTCTTTACCTGAAAATGTACATTTACCACCGAGAAATAAATTAAAGTCTGTCCTATAGATTGTTTTGTGTAAAAAAATCTTCTATACATTGGAAGAGTGTAATTAAGGCAGCATTGTCTTGAAGTAGAATTTTTGTTGTTGGCGGTATCATTAAATTTTAAATGTGTGTAAGTTTCTTCATTATTTAAACTTTTTTCGTTTATAATACTGCACTTCATCTTGTTTTAATTGTTTTATTTTTGCTACATTATTTTGATAGAATTATTCAAGAGAGGTATTTAAAGCTGTACAATTATTGTTGAAGTTTTTTTCCTTTTCAATTTCTTTTCGTTTTTTATCTACATGTGAGAATGAACTAGAATTTTTATTATGATGTTTATTACAGTAATGATATTCTTTTTTTTTGATATTGTTCCACGCCCTTATGGTCTTTTTGTAATTGATACTTATTGGAATATATAAATACTTATCTATCTATTTATATCGGTTTATATTTAAAATTTAGATTTATTTTTTATAAAATTCGTTTTCATTTATTTGAGATATAAATCTGAAATTTTACTGTACTCTCTCAACGACGTACTAACGAGCATTTGGCCTCAAAAACCGGACAAAATTAATAACGTCGTTGTTTTTGACTCTAGACGTGTCAAAATCTATATCCGGGGGTTTTCGAGGGCGCTAAGTTGATTTCTGGCATTATTTTACTAATCGGGTGAAGGGGGGCTGATTAGGGTGGGGAGGGGAAGGGGAGTAATATTAAAAAAACGTAATGGTTATCGTTTTGTATGTTTTTAGATGCTCCGATTTCATTTCTGGCATTACTTTATCAATCGGGTGAAGGGGCGCTGACTTAGGTGGAGAGGGGGAGGGGAGTAATATTAAAAATACGTAATGGGTATCGTTTTATATGTTTTTAGGTGCTCCGATTTCATTTCTGGCATTATTTTACCAATCGGGTGAAGGGGCGCTAACTTAGAGTGGGGAGGAGGAGGGGAGTAATATTAAAAAAACATAATGGGTATAGTTTTATATATTGACTTAGGGTAATTGTACGTTTTCCCATACAAAATCTATATCAAGATAAAAACAAAGTCTCTTTACTATGTGATCAAGTAAGTCCTGAAGCACAACTTCAACACTCGTCTCCGTCACTCGGATTGACTCTGGTTCTGAATAGCAGAGTTTCTTTGCTTCTCTAATCAGAGTATAACAAGGAAATATACCCTTATTGGAATCGTGTAACAACTCCCACTGCCTCCTTGTAAAGTCACCTTCAACAAAGGTTTGCAAAGCTTGCTCAGGTGTGTAATTTTTTACTTTCGGTTTCTGAGCAGTATTTATTACCTTCCTGTAAAGTTTGGCTCTTGTTGGTGTTGAAGTTGCATCTATTATAAGTTTAGAGGCCGCGGCATTTCCAGACATTCGTTGACGTACGCTAGCTGCATAGGTAAGCTCCTCAACAGGTACCTGTTCGCGGAGTTCTTTTGTATTTCGTCGTTTACCACGATCATGTAATTCTTGAAAATGCTTCCTTGGGCGTCCCGTAGAATTCGTGGCCCAGTTATGTACTGGTATTGATGTATTAAGCCATTTCTCGTTTTTTTTTTCAAAAATCTTTCTTCAATATAGTTAGATGATATCCATTTTTTTTTTTAAATCACTATTAAAATGTTTTAAATCGTGACTTAAGGTATGGTACTCGTTTTGGAGACATTTCATCATTTCGCAAAGCTTATGTTCCATAAATGATACCTTATCTTCAAGTGTGCTGGATGTGCTTTGTTTAAAAAGCATGTATAGCGTTTTCCGATATACCTCAATAACATTTGATGTCAAATTTGTACCTATACGGAAAAAAATATGTATGTAAATAAAAAATAACCAAAATTATTGTAAAAAAGCCCTGTGGAACTCAAAGCTGTTTTTTTAAGAGGTGGAAACATGTGGAAAATGTTTTAACTGTTATGATATGGCTAATGTTCATAGTTTATTATAAAAAAAAGATTGTAGCCCGACCTAGCTCGGAACATTTTCAAAAACACTAATCAGTTAAAAAGAAAAACAAAAAAATATGAAATTTTCTTGCATTTTGTTTTGGGTCCATAAGAATACTAAACAGTCATTATATTTTTAAATAATATATATTAAAATTAAATACATACCTTGTTCTTCAGATTCCATCACAATTTTTTTTTTAATATTAATTTTACAAAATATCAAACACCAAATACAAGTCTAACAAAAATCTATCAAGAACGAATGCGTGCGTGTTGAACGAAGCTTAGATTGCAATTAACTGTGCGGAGCGTAGCTGCGTGGAAGAGCCACTTTATCATATTTTTATGATAGTACGGTTAATCAGGTATACAAAAAAAATTATTTCGATGACTATTTGTATAGTTTGCATTTCTCCTTTTTGTCCGGTTTTTGAGGCCAAATGCTCGTTAGTGCGATGGTTGGAAGTGAAGGTATACCGGGTATTTCTTTAATCATTCTGGAGGGAACAGTTTCCCAATTCGCTTTTCCCTAAATACCCTAATGCCTTCGAACATTTATTAATACCTTTGGTCAATTTGTTGTGTGACCAAACTTCGAACATTAGTGAAAAGTACTAATTCCAACTTTGATCCGAAAAACGCGTTATCACCGGGCGGAAGCATCTGGTCCGCATGGAAAAGCAATTAGCGCGCTAATTCGCAAAACTAATTTCAATTTCGATTTTAATTAGCGAGTTTCGCGGGGACCGCTCCATTACCTGGTAATGGAAACGCCAGACACAACTATTTATTGCCCTTATTTATAATCGAATTCGGATTTATGGTGCATGTGTGTGTAAGTTGGAACAGCCCGAACACCGTGTCATTTGCTGGGGTTATTAATGTTGTTAAACTGCTTTTGAATACTTCCTCGTCCGTGGTTGCTACACACAAAGGGCCGTTAATTTATTGGGATGTTGAATTTTGCAAAAAATCATAACGCGCGCAGACATTTCTAGTAAAGGGATGCTAGAAAAAATACGAGGGGGGCCCTTTTATATTAAGGAATTGGTAGCACTACGATTGCTAAGTGGTATCTGACATTTCCATTATAAATTTTGATATACTTAGACCATTTTGACATGCGCACGCTATTTGTTTTATTTACAGTAACTTCAAAATCTCATCCCGGACAAAAATGGATTAACTTGTGAACATTATTCTCTCACGGATGTGTAGCGTGAAGATCGTCTAAAAACGGTTGTAGTGCAGGAAAACATCGAAGCTGTGCGTGAACTGCAAATGCAAGATCGTCATATGTCTGGACTGTGGGGCATTTCGGGATATTAACAACACCATTGTATCTTCTTCTTCTTCTTCCTTCTTTAATATAGGCGAACCGCCTGTTTCCTTTCGTCGTCTGCCTATTGCAATGCCAGCTTGTCACTCCATCGTTTTTAGGGGCGTCCTAAACTCCTGCAACTTAACGGTGATTTGTCGCGTGCAATTCTGACTTCTTCTGTCGTCCATTCTACTGATGTGCTTGTTCCATTCCCTTTTTCTACCCAGTACCCACTCATTAACCTTCTCCACTTATATTTTCACTTTTCTCTCAGTCCAAGAGCGTTTTTCCAGTTATTCTACGAAGTACTCCCATTTCGGTTGTCTCTAGTAATTCTTTAGTTATCGCTGTGTCAGGTCGAGTTTCTGCGGTATATGTCATAGTTGGTCTCACCATTGCCTTGTAAATTCTAGATTTGGTTTCTATTTTAATATTTTTATTCCTCCATATTGTGTCATTTAAGCATCCTGCTATTCTTGTTACCGTAATTGTCTGTTCTCTTATCTCTGCCTCAACATCACCATAACCTGAGATTTGTATGCCTAAATACTTAAATTTCATTTCTTGCTTGATAACTCCTTCTTCAACTTTCAGTTTGCACCTTAATGGTATTTTTGACGTTGTCATGCATTTGGTTTTCTGGGCCGATATTATCATATTAAGTGATTTTGCAGTGCAGAACAGTAATTTCCTAGTCGCCCATTTTGTATCCTTTCAATAAACGTACATTTCACATTATTTCGTCCATAATAATGTTGAAAAGAAAAGTGCTCTGGGAATCCCCTTGTCAAATTTTCCTATAAATGCTCAGTTGTATATATATATATATATATATATATATATATATATATATATATATATATATATATATATATATATGCAATCGAAGGTTTTCGGACATCCCGCGTATGTGCTGAGTCCCTCTCAGGACTATAAGGCAGCTGACGTTTCGGTGAAATCGCATTTACCATTTTCAAAGTTCACTGTATGGCGTCTACGAGCGAACTCCAAAACATATATATGTATGTATATATATATATATATATATATATATATATATATATATATATATATATATATATATATATATATATGGGATAATCCGCATCAACCGTATCAGAGCTATGACCAAAATTTAAAGCAATCAAAAAAATTTGAAAAATTCAATATGGCGGCAGGTACCCGTAGAAAAATCGAGTATGTAGCAAAAAAAATAAAAATTCGCAAACCGATTGGGTGCCGGCGTGGTAGATTAACAAAATCCAACGTGGCGGATCCTATATATATATATATATATATATATATATATATATATATATATATATATATATATATATATATATATATATATATATATCCAAGCCATTTGCAACCATTTTGTATTACTTAATGATCGTTTTTTCCCTTGAAGGCATGATTAAGACAAAGCTAAAACAATTTTAGGTTTTTTTTTTATTTTAAGTACTTGGTCATAATTTTTTTTTAAATACAAAGTAACATAGAAATAAATCATTTCAGTTCATGAAAAATTACATATATATATATATATATATATATATATATATATATATATATATATATATAAATATGTAGATAAGTTTTTGTCCGTGTAATTTAAAATAAAATAGAATAAAATATTGGCGAAGCGGACGTGAAAATTCGTCAATCTACATGATTCTCGTATTAAAAAGTGCGGAGCACTCCAAAGTATGGAATAACTCCGGGTCCGACAGATGGCGACAGCGCTGTTTCGTCCTAATATGGGACTCGTCAGGCCACCGCAGTCGGTACAAACCATCATCTCCGCACTTTTTAATACGAGAATCATGTAGATTGACGAATTTTCACGTCCGCTTCGCCAATATTTTATTCTATTTTATATATATATATATATATATATATATATATATATATATATATATATATATATAAACAAGATTTTTAATACGTTAATTATTGCTTGACTGTTTAAAATAGTAATAATACTTCTTAATACATACGTGTATATTTACCGAAAAAAATTTTTTCATAAACTGAAACGGTTTATTTCTATGCTACTTTGTATTTCAAAAAAATTACAAGGTATGACCAAGTATTTGAAATAAAAAATAACCCAAAATTGTCTTGGTCTTGTTTTATTCTTGTCTTAATCATACCTTCATTAAGTAATATAAAATGGTTGAAAATGGCTTCGATATATATATATATATATATATATATATATATATATATATATATATATATATATATATATATAAATATATATATATATATATATAAAGAAAATTCCATGTTTCGAAACTAGATAAAAATTCTAATAAATATCGTTTTTTGCGATTTTGATTATGTTTCACCACGTTTAAAAATCTGAAAAAATTCATGGACATAGTTTGGTATCTAAAAAAACATATTTTTGTCGGCCCTGCTATTGTTCTAGTTTTTATTTTATTGAATTTAAAAATTTTTAACACTCATAAAAATTTGAATTTCGCTTTAAAAATTTTTGTAAAAAAATCTTGTTATAGGCGCTAAAAAATCCTACAAAATGAAAAAAAAAGTTTCTATGATGATTAGAACCGAAGATATCGTCAAAAAACGAAAAAAGACATTTTAGTTTTTTCGAGGTTATGTGACGATAAAAGTGGGTAAAAAATTTTTGTAGAACAACCGTTTTTTTTTTTATTTTTTTATTTCCAAGGGGACAGTTTCGACCCTCTTAATCGGCTAGACCATTTACTTTAAATACGTTTTTTACAAATTCTAAAAATTTGCTTGAAGGATGATGATCTTGGGTAAAAGGAATAAACTTAAAAACAATCCAGCACATTGGATATGTTAATATTTCAATGAACCCCTCGTGGAATTACGCAACTGTTTTCTTCGAAATTGGTTAATGTGGCTAAAAGGAAAACAGACGCAACACATTCGCCAGGAAACGTAGTTATTATTGGAGAAATATATACTTAGAAAAATGTAGTTGCTAGATTAGAATAACGGTGTTGCTACTATTTTGATGAAAAGGCTGGGATAAAATAAATCTTGAAGAAAAAGGATAAAGCTGGCTACTTAAACTAAAGAAACGTCTTACTGATCCTGCAAATTTGTAGATTATGGGGTACATAAAATGGGAATTTATTGGACTCGACGATTATAACGGAAAATATAGAATATAGTTATCTGATTTTGGTGTAGACCAATCAAATAGAATAAAACCAGATGATTAATAATTTGTAAAGAAAGTGGTTGCATTCTCAAAATTTCAAAATTAGACTTTTGAATAAACATATTGCAAGATATTTTTGAAACCACGGTCATGGGGCCATTAAAGAATTATTACGCATTACGAAGTCCCAAAATTTTATATTATTTACCCAAAAACTGCAACAGGAACAGATAATAAATTTACCGACACGAAAATCGCCCCAAAATGGCAACTCAGGTTAAAAACGATGCCGATGGATAACGAGATGCATACAATCACCTGCGAAATTTAAATTTTGAATAAAATAGGCATAAAAATAGAAAATTGCTGTTACATCGGCTCAAACAACTGACTTTTTGATCACTCAACACGTGGAATTGTTGGGTAATCTGTCGTATTTCGCATTGTAAGCAAAAGTATATTTATTGATCATCGTGCAGAATATTTTGAGTAAAAATAAAACAATTTTCAATGATAGATATTTTGTTTTTATCATATCTGCCTAGTTACGATAGAAACTGATTATGCGTTGCCGTTAACGTCGATTTTACTCTTTCGTTATTTTGTTTTTTATGAAGTGTTTTGAAACAAAAAATGAATTTTGTGAGATTTGACAACTGCGGTGTCATTAAATGGCACATAACTGAAACTTAATTGAACGCCATTGAGAAATCAAGAAAAACTACTTTTAAAGATATCCGTCCAAAACTGAAAACCAGTTACCATGTTTTTATTTTTTCCAGTTGTTATTTGGAGAGATTTTTTGAAATAAATATGTTTCATTGTTTCTCCTCTACAGGACGACGTTATCGATTTTTAAATTTGAAATTTCGTATTGAATTACGCACCAACTCTATAGATGTCATGAACTGAAGCAATACCAAAGGATTGCGTGTTTATAAATTATAGATTTAGGCAATATTAGATTGCGATTCCCAATACCGACCGTTCCCTGAATGCTAAAGAGGAAGAAGAGTGAAAGCAGTATTCTCGTCTCTATCTAACTGGCGGCACATAGAACCATGTGAACCTAAACGCAGGTAATACTTTATGTCTAGTTCTATACTTCTATGCTCCGCTCATTAGAAAGAGATGAGATTACTGTTTTCGCACTATGGAACGCCTCCTTTTTTATATTTGGGTGTGGTTTGGTTGCTGAACGCGTGTCGAATCGAGCTTGCCGGGTTTTAGTCAGTCGTCGAAAGCGCCAGACTTGTCTGATGTTGTTCCTAAAATCGCTATAGTATACGACATCATAAAGCAGTGACCATAACAATCTTAAGCGAGGCATTTCCAAGTATAAATTTATATCGCTAGACCGTAACGTGATGCGTGTCTGGTCCTGTAACGAGCGCTATCGTGGTTCATTTCCACCAGGTCACTATTTGTCGTTGTTATAATGTAGATTTAGAACGTGAAAAGTCGTTTCTAAGTTTTTTCCACCTTATTGAACCGCAACGCAGGGGGGTGCGGTGAGAGTCCCTCCTAAACCATCCGACCATATAGGAAATCTGGCCGCCTCACCTTTCTTCTCGCTCACCGGGGCAAAGGGGAGTGAATGATAAAAGGGGCTTTTGTTTCTTCTGTTTACTTTGGAAATTGAAGTAAAGTTTGCTTCCAAAAATAAGCATTTGTCGGCTATGCATAAAGCATGATGAATGTTTGAGCTTGGAATGCTCCAAGGTTGAGATTCTGAGAGAAAATCAAGAATTGGGTAAACTAAGCATTACGGTGAATAACACTTAGCCAGGGGAAACTTGCAAGTGTTTGAGTTTATAGGCCTTTTGTTTTTGTTTTGTATTGGTATTTTTTGCAAAGAAAATTTAGAAAATTTTGTAATAAAAATTTCCGCAAAAGAAATTGTTGTACAACTTTCCGCATGAAAATAATTCCGCAAAACAAGTAAGGGTAACTGAATTTGTATTGTTCGGAAAACAAGTATGGGTAATAGAACGCTATGAAAAATGTATGGTTAACAAAGTTGCAAAAAACAGTACTAGTAACTGTGGACTTGGAAAAATGAAAATTTTATCTAAGCGAAAATTGGATATAATATTATGAAATAATATTATAGGAGTGTTAAAACGAATGAAAGTGAATTTGTTTTGGAAAAATTTGAATGAATTTTTCTGGAAAAATATGTTATGTTTTGGTTGAGTATTGGGAAACTCATGTTTATTTCGAATTGAATCGCGATCTTTATGTCGGTGATCCGCTACTGCAACGCCAGTTCGCGTATGTAGTCTCGAATAGCTCCCGACTTTCGAACTATGGTGTCTGAGGGCCCTGTAGTTGTGAAAACTTACCTAGGCGTTCGTATGCAGATACTACCTAAAAGTCCAACTCTATGTTTTATTCAAGGGAAATTCTCAGACACCGTATTTAATCCGGATTTGTTTGCATTTCGCTTTAAAATCTTCTTGAATCTTTGGTTTTTCACTATCTAAGTGCAAGTGATAGCTACTAAACGCCCAAAGACCCCGAAAAAGTGATTTTAAGTTTAATGTAGCGAAGACGAGACGTTCTCCGAAGACTTCGATGCCTTCAAAAAGATCGTTGTGGTTGTTGTATGGAGGTACTGGAACTGGTAAGCGCCACGGCCGATGCTTTTTTACTTCTGATGGATGTAGAATCGAGAAGAACGATGCTTGTGATCGTCGTATTTTGTAGTAACTTTTAGGCCACGCCTTCAGAGTTAAAATCTACGAATGAGAATGCTGGATTTTGTTCCATAAGCACTAATGCTTTTTGAACTGTGAATTTGAAAAGGAAATCATGTTTGAAACTTGGTGAAATGGTGTTTTTCACGTGTAGTATGATCCATGGTGATCTGATAAGTATCTGTTTTTAAGTATTGCAAACAGATATCCACAATACTGCTTTCAATCTTCTTCCTCTCTCGCATTTTGGGAACTGCCGGCATTCGGGACGCGCAATCTACTATTTCCTAAATCTAAGCTATAAAATCCTATGTTTCACCAAATTTTCCAATAAAAATAATTCAGATTTGTTTAATCCGCGTTTCCTTTTTCATCAAATCAAATCGGTAAAATATAATGGAAACGAAAATCGAATCAATAACTCTGTAAACTTTTAATTAACAAAGATAATATTTAATTAAAAAAGAAGTAAAATAATTTTAGACATAACGAAATTAAAGATGCCGTCTCTTCTAATAAAATTACAAATATTTTATAAGAAAGGAAACTTCGAAAGCAATAAATTTCCTTAATAATTTTGTTAGATTTATGAATTTTATAGGTGTAATAGGTACATTAATCTTCAACGTTTTAATGTAGATTAAAAAATATCGAGTTTTAAAGCACGAAAAAATGATTTATTACGACATGAACTACTTTTATGGTGAAAATTATCGATTATTTATAAATTTCTGTTTTAGAAAATAAATCTTAAAAGTTATTTTAACACCTTCTACTAGAAAGAACAAGGGGTACCCCCCCCCCATTAAAATAAGCTAAATAAGAGGAACTCGCTAAATGGGCATATTCCTACATTTACAAGAAGCATTGAACGCCATTTAAATGCTCCTCATACCCCTCCCTGCACTCCTAGCCCTAAAAACACCGTTGTTATATTTTTTCTCGAGCTCTACCTGATCGAAAAATCTGAATAAAATCAGGCAGATACTTCGTGGCCTTGAGCATTCTCCAAAATTTTAAAACTTTTAAACTTTCAAATTGCTATAGATTTTTCCGTGAAGTTTGTGACGAAATTTGTGCGTGGACTCGTGCTAACGAATTATTTTAGTGGCGTAGGACCATTTTATTCAATAGTGATTCTATAAATCTAACTACTTAAGTCAAGTTTCTTATTTTAGTGCTCTCACATCAGTGCGTCCGCGAGATTAAATTAAGATTTTTATTAAACTAAACAAGAAAAAAACACAAAATTTTTTACAATAATAAACTTAAAATTACATAGATAAATAAAACATTTAAATAGCTTTCTGTAGATTCATCAAGAAAATAATATAAATACTCTTTTAGCCACTTTAGAGGTATTTAATTAATTATTTCTAATTGAACAGGCAAAACTATCATTATACGAATTCTTTGTACATGTAATCAAACGAATATATTGCATTGTAACGATTTTATTTGATTGTCCTTTTTTTTTTCTTTTTGATGGAAAAATTGTTCAATTTGACTTTAATCAATAACAATTTTCTTATTTAACAAAGGAATAATTTCTTCGACATATTTTTAAATATTTATATGGGCTTTACTGCTTACGAACCCCCATAAAATGTTTAAGTTTCTGGTTCCAAAAAAAAAACAGATAAACGATGCAAAAGCAATGAAACTGGTTATGTTTGATAACACTAGATTACAAAATTTAACTTTTTGTCTGTTGCCGTCAAATCTAACCCCAAAAATTTGTGTGCAGCTCGAGTTACTTTTTTTTGATTTTTATCATTTATGCGTATTGATTTATCGATAACGTGCGTATTTTACTGTGTTAAGATTAGTATCTGAAGTTTTTGCGTGACGAGTAGTTCAAGGAGACAATCAAACAATCCAAATCATTTTTGCTATATATGCGGAGAATATGTGTTTAACAATTGTAGAAAAGTTATATCAAAGTTGGTGAAAAATACCTATTTTGAGTATTTTGGGATGTTCTTAGATAAAAATGAAAAGTCTTGGGCTCCTAATTGTATTTATAAATCGTGTGTGGAAAATTTAAGATTATGGAAAAGTGATAAAAGAAGTGCCTTTAAATTTGGACCACCGACTATTTGGCGAGAACCACAAAATCATCTCGAAGACTGTTACTTTTGTAGCATGAACGTAAACGGTCTAAACACTAAAAATCGAGCTAAATGGCAGTACCCAAGTACTAGTTGTGTTCAGCGTCCAGTGCATCATTCACCTGACTTTTCAGTGCCTAAAAATATATCTGAACCCTTTGAACATGACAAGGAAGGACCAAGCTCATCACAAAATGATGCTGATTTTGCAGGTATATCAAATGAGCCAAAATGCTTTTCCCAAAATGAGTTAGATGATCTTGTAAAAGATTTAAATCTTTCTAAACAAGCTTCAGAATTGTTGGCATCAAGACTGAAAGAAAAAAATTTAATTTCCTCAAATATTAAAAAAACTTTTTATCGTGAAAGAGATAAAGAATTACGGCGTTATTTTTCCGAAGAAAACGGTATTACCTTTTGTTCAGACATTAAAAACTTGTTGATAAAAATGGGCTTGAAACAATACGAACCAAACGACTGACGTTTATTCATTGACAGCTCAAAACGTAGCCTAAAATGTATTCTATTACATAATGGAAATAAATTCGCTGGGGTACCTATTGCCCACAGTATAAAGTTAAAGGAAGAATATTGTAACATCTCGCTAGTCTTAAATAAAATACAGTACAATGACCATATGTGGCAAATTTGTGTTGATTTAAAAATGGTCCTTGAGAAAAAATATGAAGCCTGGAAAGCAAAATATAGTCCAGAATTCACTAGTAGCTCGTGACAAAATTATCTTTCCACCATTACATATAAAACTGAGCATCATGAAACAGTTTGTTAAATCATTAGATAAAGACGGGGATTGCTTTTCTTATATTTGCCAAAAATTTCCTCAGCTCACTATGGAAAAGATTAAAGCCGGTATTTTTGATGGCCCCCAAATTAGACAACTTACGAAAGATACTCAATTTAGAAATTCTATGACTGAGTTAGAACTAAGGGCTTGGACAGCTTTCGTCTCTGTGACGCAGAATTTTCTCGGAAATAAAAAATCAGAAAATTATATTGAACTTGTAGAAGACCTTCTGTTACAATTAAAAAATTTGGGGTGCAATATGAGCATAAAACTCTACTTCCTCCATAGTCACCTAGACAGGTTTCCGGAAAATTTAGGAGATATGAGCGAAAAGCAGGGAGAGCGTTTGCATCAGGACTTACGCGTCATGGAAGAGCGCTATCAGGGTTTCTGGGATACGAATATGATGTCTGACTATTGTTGGTCTCTGACACGTCATTTTTCTAAGTCTACACATCAGAGAAGAGCTTTAAAACGAAGTTTTTCAGAACTCGATGATTAACTTCATTTTTAATAAATTTTTTCTTAGTAAATATACATGTTTTTTTTTCTTTTTTATACCTACATAGCTGAAACTCAGGAACTAGAGCTATTAAAAAAATTCTACTCATATATTTGAAATTAGCATATCCTATGTAGTCAACAACAGCTAAAATTTCTTCGGCAGATGTACTGTAAAGTAGTGTAATTGATTTATTTTTCCTTTATGGGTAACGGTTTTTGGGTGGTTATATTAGACATACACTTTCTCAGTTACCATGGTTAAAATCCATTCAATCATTTAATGGAATATACTTTGTGTGAAAGAATATTTAATAAAATTAAACCTAATTGATGTTTGTTCCATTACAAGTGGGAAAAAAAGATTTATTTTTGAAAAATATTTTTCATGGCTAATTCTCCCGTATAACTTTTGATCCTATGCCATTCCTAAAAATACAAAAAACCATTTTTGACCCATTTTGATAATTTATGGGCATTTTTAATAGTTCTTATCTACAAATGGTGATTGACGCATTCATGTTGAGGTGTGAAAAATAATCGCACGAAAATAAATTCCACTTTTGGCCGAAATGAAATTTAGAAGTTATTGTAAACGGCATAATTAGCGTCCGTATGTCGAAATATTCAAGTACTTATACTGTATAAACTGTCAAATGGCATCTAGCAACGCCAGTGTTGTCAGTTCGCAATACACAGCTTAAAAATATATTACATATACAGCAAATTCCCTAATAGGATCCCTTCGTAATCCAGTTATCTTTTAACTACAAGTTTCTATATACATATGTAGTTTATAACAAACTATCAATCAGTTTGTTTAGTTACATGCGAATTCACCCCTCGTCGGTATCAGGTGCTCGATATAACTTCGTTAAAACCGCTGCTCGTTGGTTTGTTAGTCAAACTTGATTTAATCATATCGAAGAAAGTTTGGCTTTGAACAGTGGCGAAATAAATGCGAATCGTGCCATCATCGGGCGAAAACATCTGGTTCGTGGAAGGCAATTAGCGAAAACTAATTGGCGAGTTTTGCGGAGACCGCTCCATTACCTCTTAATGGAGGTCGGTTGCTACGTTCAAAACTATTACTTTTTATTAGCTGCTCTCTGACCGAAGCAGTTTCCTCTTTATTACTGCAAAACAGATACGTTTTTTGTACTAAAAAGTTAACTCCCACTTCCGAATCTGTAATTTTTGTTAACCATATCTTACATTTACCTTCAATAGCTTTTAAGATTTTTTAATATTTTAATTTATTATTTAACCGTGTGAAATTTTTGGTTCTAATCATAGTAGGAATTAAAAAACGAAAGCTTTTACGGCTTTGGTCAAGTTGAAAATCATTGTTCTTGGATTTAGACCGTGTCAAATTTGAATTATCCGACGT
Source organism: Diaprepes abbreviatus (assembly GCA_034092305.1). NCBI lineage: Eukaryota > Metazoa > Arthropoda > Insecta > Coleoptera > Curculionidae > Diaprepes > Diaprepes abbreviatus. The sequence goes on from JASJET010000054.1 coordinate 13,535,530, forward strand.
TTCGCCTACGATTGCACGAGACATCTTAAGGGATTTTTACTGAACGAGATTAGAATATTGATTGACTATCGAGTTTTTTTTAGGGGAAGGGAATCTTGCATATACACCTACACGAAGTGTGTAGGTAGTGTCGGATTCCTACCGGCTAAACCCCCCCCCCCTGGACTGAAGGTCCCCACGATCTATTTCTGCTTACTGTAGTGAAGCTACAGTCTACAGAAACACGCTGTGGTTTCCGGGCCACGGTCTTTTTAAACCTCCAGTCATTACGCTTTAGTGTTTTCGCTCCAGGTGCTGGTGCACCTATTGCTTCGCACTTCCTTACGTAGTACATTCTATGTAAGGTTGATCTTATTTGTTGTATCTTCTTCCGTGACCTGAAAGAAAAATATTGTTATTATCCGGGCTCCGTTCAATCCCTTAGTGTAGTGCCGCCCTTAAGGTCTTCCTCCTAGCTCTGCTTACCATTTCTTTTTGCTTCCGACTTCTCGTTCTTGTTTACTTCACTCCTCTTCTTTCTTCTTCTCGTCTTTCTTCTACCTGATATTTCGGTCTGTCTATCTCCTGTTGGAATGCCTAGAGTTGCATTCTAGGTCTTTTATGCTTTCTCATATTTTCTGCTTTTTGGAAGACTTTTGCAGCCTTTTGTCTCAAAACCTCCCGCAAGGGGGTCCAATCTAGATCTCTATGTATTTGTTCGTTCCTGGCGAACCACGGGGCGTCTACGGTCATTCTCAGTACTATATTTTCCTGAGCTTCCAGCCTTTTGATATGTGAATCAGCAGCGTAGCCCCACGCTGCTGATCCGTAGGTCAGTACTGGCCTAAGCACTGTCTTAATTAATGTCAACTTATTCTTTTAGCTCATTTTATTCTTCCTGTTGAATAATGGGTAGAGTCGTTTTCGCACTAGTTTGAACTTCTTGATTACTGCAGAGATGTGTTGTCCCCAACACAATCCTCTGTCTAAGGTCACTCCAAGATATTTGGCTTCATTTGTCCATCTCACATCTTCGCCATCAATATCTATCATCTCGCCCGGTGGTCTCCTTCTCTTCGTCAGGAGGATTGTTTGACTTTTTTCGGCGTTTACTGCTATTTTCTGACTATCGAGGAGCAACAGCCCGGTATTTATACTCGACTGGTGCTTAGCGAACTGTGATCCAGCGTTACAATCGATTTCCACGTGTGATGTAGACTTTAACCTGTATCTCTATTAACATTATTTGCATATTTTCAAATTTCGATTGATTCTCTGATTTTACGTTTATAGAAACCACAGACTGATGCTAGCATCTTCGTTTCTTTTACATTTAAAGTGTAACCTGACCAATGCTGGTGTTCAGTTACTGCAGATTGTGCAATTTTCTTTTTTATACATCTTTCACGTTCCTTAAGCCTAGTGGATATAGACCGCCCTGTTTCACCTACATACACTTTACCACAAGAGCAAGGTATCTTGTAAACGCCTTCTGTTTGAAATGGTATTGCGTCCTTTGGTGACTTCAAATACTGTTCAACTTTCTTACATGTTTGTTTGAAGGTTATAAACAATGTTGAAGATTGACTAAAATGTGATTGTCGAACTTGCATTGTCTTTATTTTTATTTGTTTTTACCTCGTTCATGGGGAACAATTGCAAGCTTCAATCCCTAGCACGAGGGAGGTTCAGCGTATTACCCGGGCCACTCGCCCAGGGAGGACACGTTGATTCCTTCAGTGTAGCGCACTTGCGGCCCAGAACATCTAAAGGCATCATAGACCTGCTAGAAGCTGTCGACGTACAATATAATCTTCTTAGAGGGACAGGCTGCTTCTAACCGCACGAAATTGAGCAATAACAGGTCTGTGATGCCCTTATATGTTTTGGGCCGCACGTGCTCTACATCTATATCAGGAATCAGCGTGTCCACCCTGGCCGAATGGCCCGGGTAACCCGCTGAACCTCCTTCGTGCTAGGGATTGGGGCTTGCAGTTGTTCCCCATGAACGAAGTAAAAATAAATAAAAATAAAGACAATGCAAGTTCGATAACCACATTTTAGTCTTTCTTACATGTGTTAAAAATTGTCCGAATCGGTCGGTGGTTCCGTGTATGTAAGGTAAGACGACACTGTCCTTAGGAGGTACATCTATAACATTTTGTTAAGAATTGGGTGTTTGTATTTATTTATAGAACATCTTATCTCTTCAGCGCAATATCCGTTCTCTCTCAGAGCATTAGTCAGTTTTTTTGTTTCTGATTTCAGTGATTGTTCGTTTCATGGGATCTGTGCTATCACTTCTGGTAGCTAACATCTCCATGGAAGCTTTCGATGAAAACGCCTGATCTTTGCTTCTCTAAATTTTGGTGCAGATATGTAGATGATACGCTCGAAGTTTGGCCACATGGCCCAGATAACCTCCATAATTTCCTGGATCGTCTAAACCAACAACAACCTAGCATAAAATTCACTATAGAAACAATCAAGGGGTGCCCTTCCCTTTCTTGATGTACTAGTACAAAGATAATATAATGGTGAGTTAGGACATTCTGTGTACAGAAAATCAACACATACAAATCTATATCTCAATGCAACGTCACACCATCATCCTTCTCAAATGCAATCTGTCATAAAGTCTTTGGTACATAGAACCCTTTCAATATCTGATGAACAATCACTGAAATCAGAAACAGAAAAACTGGCTAATGTTCTGGAGGCAACGGATATTGCGCTGAAGATATAAGACGTTCTATTAATAAATATAAAAATCCAACTTCTCAACAAAATATCATAAACGTACCTCCTATCGACAGTGTTGTCTTACCTTACATACACGGAACCGCCGACAAGATTGCCAAATTGCTCCGAAAATCAAACATTCGGACAATTTTCAACACATGTAAGAAAGTTGATCAATGTTCGAAGTTACTATAGGACGCAGTACCATTTCAGACAAAGGGCGTTTACAAGATACCTTGTTCTTGTGGTAAAGTGTATGTAGGCAAAACAGGAAGGTCTATATCCACTAGGCTTAAGGAACATGAAAGATGTATAAAAAAGAAACAAATTATACAATCTGCAGTAGCTGAACATTGGCATTGCTCAGGTCACATTTTTAATATAAAAGAAACTAAGGTGGTAGCATCAGTGTCTGGTTTCTTTAAACACAAAATTAGAGAATCAATCAAAATTTGGAAATTTCCAAATAATATTAATAGAGATGCAGGTTAGAGTCTACGTCACACATGAAAATCGATTGTAACGCTGGATCATGGTTCGCTGATCACCAGTTGGGTATAAATACCGGGCTGTTGCTCCTCGATAGTTATTCAGTGTTCTAATCTCGTGGAGTAAAGATTCCTGAAGATGCCTTGTGCAATCGTAATCGAAACGTCGGATCATAATCCAGTTTGACACGGTCTAAATCCAAGAACTGTGATTTTCAACATAGAAATTCGTCCAAAATTGAGGGTTTGTGAAAAAAAATTTTTTTTTTGCCACTGTCAATAACAAATAGCAGTAATGACTGTTAGACCGAAAACTGGGGTCTCTAAAAACGTAAAACTTTTTTACTGTATTTTTTTTAGATATTTATATTTTGTCATTACGTTTTGCGGAACTAACGGTATATGAATTTTTTCCCGATCTTAGTAACCAATGGGTATCTTTTTGCGACTATATTTACCGTCTTGATAGTCGCATTTTTGAACAGAAACCTCACTTTTTTGGTAAATTTTCTAAAATTTGTTTGAGTTAGTATGGGCTATACACAATTTATTGAGTTTTTTATCATTCGCTCTATAAACTTTTCTATTATGACCCCGCTTTTGTGACCGCCTCTTGCCAGAACTTGAAAACCCAACTTATAATTCTATTCTTCGCTTATACAACGAGATATTCTCGAAAGTTTGCGCTAATATACTAAAAAAGATATAAATAAAATAGGAGTGTTGTAAATTGAGCTGGTTAAGCTCTAGGCGGTGTATAGCGCCTCGCTAGTGAGTAGAAACTAATTTACATGTGCCTTTATTTAAATTCGGGATGTTTATTCGGGATTAAGGCGTGTGAAGGAAAATGGTCTTATGGATAATAATTTCATTTGGCAAACCAGCGTTTCAGGACTTATTTATTGGGTAATTTTCGCATCTTATAGAATTTTATTACAGTTCTATCATTTTTGCTTCAAGATATCTTTCCTTTTCTCTCCATCCATTTCAATCCTGTGCTCCTTGATACCAGAACTTCTTTATAATAACGTCTACCTATCGTAACGGTGGCCTTTTTCTTCCTCTTATCGTTCCTCTAGGTCTCAAATGAGTTACTTTTGATGTTGGTTTGTTTTTATTGTCTCGTGCGATATCTGTCAATCTCCTCTTCACCTTTGTCACTCGACGAATGATATTTGTTGTTCCTGTTCTGAGTCTTATTTTTTCATGTCTTATCTCTTAAGGAAATCCCTTGTATTCTATTCTCCATTATCTGTAGTCTGTACTTTCTTTGTTTTTACCGTTGTTTCTAAATCATATGGGACTACTGGAATGATACAGTGATACTTTTTGTTTCAGATTAATGGAGATTTCTTGTTCTGCCGTATGTAGTTGGTTTTCCCAACAAAGCCATTGACTGGCCAAGTCGTCCAGATATCTCCAGGGTTTGATTTTCCTTGGCGATAATATTGTTTTGTCCCGAGTAACTTTCAGTGTTTTTTAAGGTGTTTCTGTTTATGTTGATTTCAATCTTATTTTTACTCATGATTTTTATTTTGTTTAAATTCAATTTAAGCCCGATCTTGAGATCAAGACATTTCTAAAAGGTTCTTTCAGTGCCAAGGGAAAGAGTTTTGGTGAGATGATCTGATCCCACGGGTTACTTGAATTTTTTCAGTTTTCGGTCATCTCTAACTTTTATTTATAGAGTAGTGTCTTGATAGATATTTTCTATAATCTTTGAATACCTGGGGTCCACTCCAACTCTCTGCAGAGATTTAAGTATGATTTATATCTCGACGCGGTCAAATGCTTTTTCAAAGTCAACAAACACGAAATGGATATCGATTTTGCATTTATTTGCCCTTTTTTATGGTGTGTAGATGGTCGATAGTACTAAAACCTTTATGATACCTTTTGGTTCCACAAGTTGCCAAAAATCGAGTTTATTGATTGATTTGTTAGGATTCTCCTAAAGACTTTGTACATGCGGGATAACAGGCTTATAGGTCTATAATCTCTAAATTTGATCTGTCTCCTTTCTTGAATAGCAATATCACTTCTTTATTGTTCCAGGATGTTGGTGTTTTCTTCTTTCATCCATTGAAGTTTAATATAGTATTAAACTTCATCTAAATGCTCATTAATTAATGGATGAAAGAGGAAAACACCAATATCCTGGAACAATAAAGAAGTGATACTGCTATTCAAGAAAGGAGTCCCATCCAATTGGAGTATCTCTGTTGTTATCTAGTCTTCCCCTGGGCTTTTCCTAGTTTTTATTTGATGTTATCCGGTATCTCATTTGAAAGAATGGTCATTACATTCTGTTTTTTAAGGTTGGTTTGTTTCACTATTTGTGATGTGTGTATGCTTCTATAACTTCACTTGCTGGTTATATTTAATTTTGGTGATTTGTATTCTTCTCCTGGATGTCCTTAATTCGTAGCACCCTCTTTTTTACATTTTTTCGAGCGTGTTTATTACTAGTTTGGTATTACTAGGTGATTTGAAAAGCTTCTAGAGTGTCAATTGCCTGTCAAGTAGTTTTTTTCTGCCGCTGTTTGAGATAAACGGGTTTTGAATTTTTCTTAAAAACCGATATAGTAAATATATGCAGAAATGATGTTTCTTCACGAGCAGCAGTATTTAATTGGCTTGCTGAATTTAAACGTGGTCGTACAGACATCAGTGATGCGACACGCAGTTGGCATCCAAAAACTGCTACTAATAAAGAAACTATTAATTCTATATAAGATAAGGGTTTGGATAATAAACGAATGACTACTGTAACAGGCTCTTTTTTACTTTTAAGCCTCTTTTATAAAAGATTATATGCCTCTCATCATCTATCGACAGCATTCTTAACTGGAGTCACACTTTCAAGCGGATGTTCTGTATAATTATCCTTGTCATTCGTAGGTATCTATTGCAGTTTTGGGTGAATAATATTGAATTTTATGGAAACGTTGTGTTGGATTTAAAAATCTCTTGAAATATGCATTTTGATAAGCATAGTATTGAAGATCATAGACAATGATGTTTCTTGCGAAGTAGTAGATGTCTGTTGGATTTCCATTGTCTTTCTTTTTGTTGAATATCACGACGTTTCGGCTAGTAGTTATCTCTAGCCGTTTTCAAGTGAAACTGAAACGGCTAGAGAGAACTACTCGCCGAAACATCGTGATATTCAACAAAAATAAAGACAATGGAAGTCCAACAGATATCTACTACATCGCAAGCATAGTATTGATATCTTGGGTGATTTCAGCCATTTCCTTTGTAACTGCTCGTGCTAGCAGTATTGTAGAATTGTTAAAGAGTAAAGTCAGTAATCTTCTGTGTGTGTCTTATTATTTGATTTAATCAATATACACCAAAATCAGGTACTTATATTTTTCGTTATGATTGTAGAGTTTAATAAAGTAAATTATTTCCATTTTACGCCCTCTATAACCTCTTAAACTGACCCCTATATTTTTCTTTTGTATCGGGGGCTAGCTTAAGGGGTTACATGGATTTTAGAAGCTTGAAGAAGAATTTTGACGATTTTTTTTTTTTTCATATAAGGAAATATTTATTATGGCCAAACTTACAGGTGAAAGAATAACTATTGAACTGCTTTCAGTAAACATTTCATCTAAAAATCTTGAGAAATGATCCTGTTAAACCTGATTTTCGGAGACCCTTCGAAAAAAAGAGACTTTGCGGTGGACATGATAGCTTGAGATACTTATCTGAAATCAAAAAACCAAATGTTTCTTGTTAGTACATGAGGGAGTGAACGAAGGATTTTGCGAAAAATTAAAAACTGCATTTTTGGCAGAGTGGCAAATTTTTTTTCTAAATTTCGTTAAAAATGATGCCAAAAAGCTCTGCTAAAAATACAAATTTTATTTTATTACAAAATCCTTCATTCACTCCCTAGAGAATGACTTAGAAAAATCATGTAAAATTTGAAGAAAATAGGTGCATTCGTTTTCGAGAAATCGTGTCCACCGCCTTCAAAAATGCAGTTTTGGGAAAAACGCGTTTAAAGTTTCATGTAAGAAAAAATCCGCGAAAATTCTTTTTTAACTTACATAGAGTTATCAATCCGAGGGCCATACAGCAAAGTTTCTGCTTCAGTTGCAATATCTAAAGCATCCTTTTACTCTCTTCTAAATCGAATTCGGACTTCTCGAGTCGTAGCCTCTGCTTTTTTGTCGGCTAAGGAAATGCGATGCTCGTCTATCATCCCAGCATATTCATGGCAATTCCGGCCGACTTTCACATCGATATTGTGGAAAAATATCAAAATATATAACATGCCTTCGTTGAAAATAGATGCAGCTATGTATGCAGCAATATGAACTATTTTGGAGCCAGCAGGAAGTATTTTCGTAGATATCTTCCAAATTAGTTGATTGAAACTTTCGTTTTTGTTTTGTGTGAATCCTCCGATACACCGCTGCAGAAGTTCGTCTTTGCTCAGCTCATCGTAGATCGACTTGCCAAGACATCATCGGCCAAAGGCTCATAATCATGCTTGAAACCTTCGAGGCTATCGGTAGCTGCAGCACGTTTCCAAACACACCAAGAGTGAAAGAAAGAACAGCTGTGTCTTTATACCTGCTACGCCGACCGACCGGGCGACCCTGAGATGGGCGGACCTTCTATAGGCTCTATTTCCGAAAGTTTAATCTCGATTGACTTGTAATTTTCAGAGAATATTTCTGAAATAGTGTACTTTCCAATGGGCAATAAAAAAAAATTATTTTTGAAAATTTGAAACCCTGTAACCCCTGAAATTTGAACTGAATGGAGCCTTAAATTTAAACTTCCGTTAAGAGTCACATCAAGAAATGCTGTTTTTTCATTTTATAGCAAGTGAATCATAAAAACCCCGTCCATATATAGTAATATAATAAGGCCCTGTCGCTTTTTCACAGAGTAGAACTTAACATCATTACTTTATCCACTTTAATTACTTATAGACCATTTAATAAGTAAATAATTAAGCAATAAGTGTTATAGTACGTATGAAATTGCTCAGGCTGTGAGCATTTCAAACGAGCGGCTTTTTTTATATTTTGACGAAACAGTTAAAGTCCAGAAAGCTATTGACATGGTAGGTGCCGCATTCGTTAACTTTAGATGAAAAACGCATTCGTGTGAAGTTTTTTTAACAACATTTGGATCGATTTACAAAGAACGAGAACAAAATTGATTTTTTGTAAATTACATTATTGATTCTATGTTCTCTCATAAACTGGATTCAAAATGCCCACTGTACAATGACCTCATTTTGATATTTATAGGTTTAAAAAAATACCCTCTCAAAAACCCCGTTAGCTATTCGTATTCGGGCGATAACTTTCTATACAAGAGACACAATAAAATTTTCTTCTGAAAAATATAGAGCAAGTAATAAAAGTTCGCAGAAAAGAAATTACGAGTTCTACTTTCTGATTTATAAAACTTGTAAGTGCACATCAGCACTTTCTGTTTACTTTTTATTGGAGTTTAGAATTTCCAAGTAAATGTAATATATTACTACTTTTTATTTTAATTTTTAAAATGTGTTTTGTAGTTTAATAACGCTAAAAAAAATTTACAGCTAATTAACAGAACCGGTGAAATACAATAATTTTAAATGAATTTGAGATACGTACCAACGTTTTTTTTTTTTTTTTAAATTGATTTTGCTTTGGGCTACAACAGCCAAATGTTTAAATCGCTACATCTCAGTGTTCTCAAGAAAACGAGGATGTACGTCGTTTTCATGATTATCGGTGACAATCCTCAATTATTCACGTTAATTTTCTTTGACAAACCAGTTTGTCTTCTTAGTAAATAATATACAAATTTAGATTTATTACTTCATTTTCGATACTTACTTAAGTAAGAAGAAAAAATATTACCGTTCGTCTTTTATGCACTCAATACTAAGTGCACCACATTTGTTATAAGCAAGTTACAACTTGTTTGCAGCAGACCTCTTTGATCCCTTGTTTAACGGTAAATTTCAAAATTTGATATCATAGAACGCTAAATACTAGAATAATATTAGAAAAAATAGCTACAACTTCTATTGAAATATACTACAGTTGGATTCTGTAATATATTAGCAGTTATCCTTCGCGACTTCGCCCGCATTTTAGACTCCCAGCACAACTCTCGGATATTTTAATATCCCCTTGTAGTATTTTGGTACAAGAGCGAATCAGACGTAACACATCCGTTACTGCAAGTATATTATCCACTTTTGGTTTAATAGTTCAGGCTGTGATAACGCTGCTTGTAAGTATGCCATCGATAATGCAACTGAAAATATCACTTTCTTGAGATATTTCATGTTCTTTTATTTATTTGAGAGATGTTGAAAACAGCATTTTTTTTAATCTAAGGATTACAGCTCTGTGATCTTCCTATGCTTTCATTCCATGCCCCCCCCCCATGTTCCTTGATCTCCCTTTATGATACCTTCCTAAAATTACAACAGCCTGATGTCCGTAAACAAATATATGGTCACTTTAATTTAAATAATCAGATTACTTTTGTAAACATAAGCGGATAATAAAATGTTATTTTTTTGTTTGTGAAACCGTAACACCTTAACTTTTTAAGTAAATAGGTCGACGCGAAAACTTTTAAACGATCCTGTTTACTGTCCTATACGGTCCGGTCGTAAAGGGGCTCGTAACTTTTTGTAACACTGTAAAAAGAAATTTTCCTTGTTCGAGTTGACCCGAGGGCGAAGCCATAATCGTAAAGTACGAGAGGAAATATGACTCTTGATTTATTAGCGATATTATTTGTTGGTATCGTAATTTTAGTGTTATTGTGCCGCGTTACGTTAATTAATCGTAAAAAGGAAGATTAGTCGTAAATATAATGGATATATTAGCGTGGGATATGAGTAAGATCCATTACCGGAATGGTTTCGCTGGATTGCGATGCGTCAGTGGGATTAGAATGTGCTAAAATGATAAGGAATACAAATATGGTTTAAAAACAGTACTATGAAATAAAAACCGGTAAAATACAATCGGTGTCGATTTCTAACTATCAAAAAACTCTCTGTGATATTAAAAAGTTGATGCTGGTAGCGGTTACTATGTGGTAGTTAATCATCTTCGGGAAATGTTTAAAAATAACTAATAAACTGAAAATAACCATAAAATAAATTTTCTTGATCTCACCATATCTCACCTCAATAATCAGTGTAATTTTAAAATTTTTAGAAAACCAACGTTTACAGATAATACTATATCTAATGACTCTTTTCACCCCTTACAACACAAAATGGCTGCATACAATTCAATGATACATAGAGCATTCTCTTTGCCTCTCTCTGAAGAAGATCTTCAAGAGGAACTAAATATCATTGAAAGGATTGCAATATCAAACAATTTCTCCCAACAAGCCATAAAGAAATTAATAACTAAAAACCAAAAACAACTAGCTTTTAATTCAATATATCCCAAATCTTTGTCACACTGTGATACCCTATCAGAAAACATAGCTAATACTCTTTCCAAACATAACATAAAAGTAGCCTTTAAATCTCAACACAATCTGTCCACTATCCTTTACAATGCTAAAGATAAAATTAATAAATTTGATAAATCAGGAGTTTATAAGTTAAAATGTTCAGAGTGTGATAGCTTGTATATTGGACGAAGTGGTAGAAGCTGTAAAACTCGCTTTTCAGAACACCACCGATCATATAGACTACAAAAACCAGACTCGAGCTTTGCCAACCATTGCTTAGAACACGGCCACAGTTTTCCTAATTTAAGCAACACTGACATATTACATTATTCAACAAAGGGCCAAAAGTTAAATATTCTTGAATCTTTAGAAATATATAAGCATAGTAAAAATAAAAATGTAAATTTGCTTAATGACCAGACAGAACTTGGGTTTTCTCCGTTATTTTTTGTCGCCAAATAATAATTAGTTCCTAAAATTTAGTACCTCCCCTTTGTAATAATGTAATTTCTCAGGTAGTTTTTATTTATTGTTAAATTTTCTCATGTTTCTGTATTGAATACTTAGTCTACTTTTGTAATTCAGTTTGAAAATGACTCTGTGAGTTGAAACTGCAGTCACTGTTTTCTTAATAAATTTAGTGGTATTAAACATAGTAGTTCCTTTTTAAACATTTCCCTCTCTGTGATATAGTGATATGGGAATAAATTTGTTGAAAGGACAACTGTTTGTGTGGAGCTTTTACAATTTCATATTATCGGCAGAATAGTCTTTGATAACATCTGAAAGCTCTTTCTCATGATAATTTTTAATTCAGAGTGCGCCATCTTTTATGTCGGTAGGTAAACATTGATTAACTTAGAAAAAAAAAACTGATTTCTATATATGAGGTATTTTTATTAAATTTGGTCCTTTACAATTTATTGGGACTAGTTTTTGAATACTACATCGATCAAGTGGCCACCTTTATTGGCCAAAGCAAAATGTGACCTTTTTGCTGCGTTTTGCGTTACCTTTTCGAGCATCTCGGGTGGTATAGCGGTAATTTCGGCACGAATGTTTGCCTTGAGCTCTTCAATGGTCTAAGTCTTGCTGGCGTACACTTTGCTTTTTAAATAACCCCACAAAAAGATGTAAAACGAGAGACTTTCTCTTTAATTGAAACACTGGATAATGGAATATACTCCTGTTGACGATCTCTTGTCCACAGTATCACAGCTTCATCGGTACTTGATGATGCTGCCAGCTTCATGCGCTTTCTATTCGTTAATAATCTGGAATTTTTTGAAGCTAATAACATATTTTTTTTTATTATTTAAAATCGTCAGGAGCGTATTAACAGGTATCACAAAATTGGCAGCAATACCTCTTTTTTTTCTTCACACTTTTTTTTTGACTTTCCCAATCACTCTCACTTTAGTAGCTATAATTAAAGAGTTGTGAAGATGACCCATAATTACCTTTCCTTCTGGCGGTCACGCAGAAATAATCAGACTCTCTTAATGATTATTTCTGGAAAACATGCGATCATATTTTCAATAATTCGAGGAAGAGTATCGAGAAAGCCGAATTAACGGGGTCGCATCCGTAATCAAGAAATTCGGATTACCGTGTATATATATGAAGTAAAATGCGAACAGTAAATGCAAACTTTGTTCCAACCATATCCTTTCCTTGTTAGAGGTTGCACAGTTTAAACGAACTGATAAGAAACACAATTTATCCTATTCCACCACCATCAAGATGATGGCCTACCTGTACCACCATACCGAGAAGAAAATCAAAACTAACCCTTCCCGCGACAGTGATACGGCAGAGGTACATGTTTTGGACCCTGATGAGTCTAGTAGAGACGAAACATGTACCATATATTTATATATATATATATATATATATATATATATATATATATATATATATATATATATATATATAATATACATACATATATTTATTTATTTATTTATATATGCCAATTTCATTTTGACTGACTGTATATGTGATTTATTATTTTCAAATTTTTTTTTATACTGAAATTACCCCGTAATAATATATAATCTTAAAATACAAACGAAAGTAGGTTTTTTGATTTATTAGCAATAATATTAGTTGATAATGTAATTTTAGTGTTATTAGGCCGTTGTTGGGTAATTAACCGTGAAAACAAAGATTATTCGTAAACCTAATGGATTTTTAATGTATTCTTGAAGTTTTATTTTTATAATCGAAATTGTAAGGTGTTATAAAACGTTATTATTTAGGGCGGAAGAAAAGATAATTATCCGTTGACCTGAAAAAATTAGAATGAAGCTTTCCTATGCGGTATAGCAGGAACCGTTTATCATACACTTAAGTTAGCTCTAGCGCCCTTATCTGTGCTGTGTTAACATAGCAAAGTCGACCAACTAATAGAGACAGACAACTGCATACTGATCTAGAGCCGAAATTCGTTCTTGACTCTGTTATATAAAAAAAAAAAACGAAATCCTTGATTAGAATAAATACAGTTTAGTTTTATTAATTTTTTTAATATTTGTTTTTTTTTTTCAAGTACTAATTTGCACTGTTAGGCGGCATGCCCAAGACATGCTTCTGTATTTCCGCTTTTCATGTATCCTTTGAAATTTTAATCTTTGTTAGTTGGTGGAATTAAGATAAAATTATTTATTGAGAAAATTAAACATAATTCATACATTGAATACGACATCTAGCAGAAAGAAAATAATGTTAGTGCAGAAAATAATGTATTTTTTTTTATTACATTTAATATTTTTGTTGCAGGTAAGTTCTTATTTTTTTGCTGGGACCAGGCTGGGTAAGTTTCATTAGCATTTATTTTATTTATTTACACTGCCCTACAGGACCAGAGTCCTTATTATTAGGCAGGAAAAATAACAGGGTTACATAAATCCTAAAGTTATATACATAATACAGACAGTACAATAAGTATAAATCAATCACAGATAATTGTGAGTAAACGATTTTACAACAGAATAATTGCAGAAAAATATATCAAATTTTTCTTTCAGGTGATCATAAAGGGAACGTATCGAGTAGAATGGGGAGAATTGTAATACATTAGTTCTTGGTTTTGGCAAGTAGAAAAATATTGGAGATCTAGTTATCACTGGAACATAAAAATGAACTCTCGCGAGCAAATCTGTTGCTAAAATCCGTTATTAACCAGTTTATACAAAAAAGTAGACGATCCCTTTTACTGCGCTTCTCCAGAGTTGTGAAATTAAATCTTGTCGCTTTCGCGAAGTGTAGTTGGCAGTGGATGAAATCCATCCGATTTGAAGTTTAAGAATCTTAAGAAACGATACAGAATTTTTTCTAATTTATCAGAGTGTACATGGTAATACGGATGCCAGATAACTGAGGCATATTCCAATCTGCTTCGTACAAGAGAATAATATAACGTGTTTATGACCTGGAGCGATTGAATTTCATGACTAGTACTCCAATCAAATAAGTGAAAAAAAAGACCTATTTGGGGACATTTATTCATCCCGGCAGAGACCCGCTTTTCGGGTACTACAGCCCTATAAAAATAAAACGTATATGTTCTCTGCACGAGATTTTGTGTCATAAACTTTTTGTAAACAACTAAAGTTCGAAAAATGCTTTTTTTGCACTTTTTTGCTTATCAGCAAAAACTAGAGAAATTTTTGGACAAAAAGGAATAGCCTAGAATCTTCTAGAGAATTGAAGAACCTACAAATTGTTTTTTGACCGATGTCGATATTTTCATTTGTTGCTGAGAAAAATGCAAAACAAGGTCAAAATTGTTGTAATATTAAATTAACAATAACTATTGCTAAATGTAACCTACGACTTTGTTGTTATGTACAAAGTTGGGTCTTTTAGTGCTTAATATGTGGTACAAATTTCAGATTGATACATTAATAGTTTGTGCAAAATTTAATTTGTACACAGGCGATCGAATTTTGCAATAACATTCTAGCTCCATCGATGAAAGTACACCGATTCTGAGCACATCTCATGAAAGAGAAATTCTTCTTCTATGAGAAATATTACATGTGATTCAGGAAAATTAATTTTAAATTTGTTTAAACTTCATTAGAAAACCACTATCATTTTTACCTTGTAAATAAATTAAATAATTTCTTTGTTTTTGCTCTAAAAAAATTCTGTTTTCATATTTGGGAAGCTAGCATTTTAAAAATAATTTACTTTCAAAACCTATTACTATGCTTAACTATGAAAATCTTAAAAACATAGTAATTTTTCAATGTATCATATATTTCTATAACATGTATATATTACGGTAGCAAACAATTCTTATGTATTCAGCTTTTTCTTACACAAAATGTAACGAATATTAATGTTTTAGAACAATAATTTAATTATCCAATCTTCCCGACTTATAACCACGTTTGCCAATAAAAATAGCACAAAAATTATTGATCTTTAATGAAAAAATTGTGTGGAATTTTTTTTTTAAACAAATTAGATGTTTAATTTATAAACAAACAAATAAATAATATGCATATTTGCAACGTACGCAGAAAGGTACCACAAATTAAAAAAAGGATTATCAAAATCCGTCAAGAACTTTCGGAGATATAGCTAATGGTAGCAGTTTGAAGTTGCTGTTTCATTTTTTTAACGCGCGGATTTGTTAGCAACTCATTTTCCTGCCGAGTCGTCTTTTAAACAATTAACATTTTTTTAATTTCACTGAAGCTTTTATTTTTGTGTTATCTAAACTCTTAAACATTCTAATGGCGCTAGTTTCGTTTCTTAATTCTTATTAACAATATAGGAATGAATTTAAAAAAATAAATTGTTAACTTTGGCGCATATTGACCTAAGCCTTTTTTTAAATTCGTCTAAAAATGACAGCTTTCCAAATATGAAAGCAGAATTTTTTTATCGGCAATAACAAAAAAGTTGGTAAATTTGTTTACTAGGTAAAAATGATAGTGGTTTTCTAATAAAGTTTAAACAAATATAAAATTAATTTTCCTCAATTCCATGCAATACTTCTCATGGAAGAAGAGTTCCTCTTTCATGAGATGTGCTCAAAATCGGTGTACCTTCATCAGTGGAGATGGAATGTTATTGCAAAATTCGCTATCCTAAAACAAATTAAATTTTGCACACACTATTTGATGGATCGATCTGAAATTTTTACCACATATTAAGCACTAAAGGACCCAACTTTTTACGTAACAACAAAGTCGTAGATTGCATTTAGCAATATATATTGTTAATTGAATAATATAACAATTTTGACCGTGTTTTGCATTTTTCTCAGCAACTAATAAAAATATAGAGATCGGAAAAAAACCAGTTTGTAGGTTTTTCAATTCTCTACAGAGATGGCTATTTCATTTTGGTCAAAAATGTTTTTAGTTTTTGCTGGTAAGCAAAAAAGTACAAAAAAAAATAATAAAGTTTATGACACAAAATCTAGTGCAGAGAACATATACGGTTTATTTCTATAGGCCTATATTACCTGAAAATCCGAGTCTCGGCCTGGATCTCAATACTGTATCATTAATATGAATGACAAATGTGAATCTGCAGTCAAACATGCCTCCCAGGTCCTTAATGCACTTAACATGTAAAAAATTGATTCGTTAATTTTAATAATTATTTTCTAATCATCTTTACCTGTTTTGTTTAGGCTTCGATCAGCCCTTTGAAAGGTTTTTGGACTTGGCAATGTTCGAGATGGAAATCTTTCAGCATAATAAAGTGTTCTTGCCTTCGAAGAATTTGACAGCGTCTCACCATAAATTAAATTTATATCAGCATACTCAGCGTAAGAATATTCTTCCGTTTTTTTAAAATTATTTTTACTTGAAGACGATTTTGAAAAGTTCTGTCAATAGTAATTCATTATGTAGGTATTAACAATAACAACTTGATTTTTACCTGTGTGTGTTTAGCATTGGTAAGTTTGAGTGTTTTGCATAAAAACCGATTTATCTCGAAAACCGAAAGGTTTATCAAAATAAATTAAAAGTGTTTAAAAAAACAGTTTTCAGCTCGGTAAAATGACAAAAGTAGGCTCAACGAGTGTTGCTGCAAGTCCGGTCCTGACTTCTCTGATGATTTAAAACATCTACTGTAGTATGGTTTAATGAGTTTTTATGGACTCTATAAAATTTTTAAATTTTATTAAATATACAAGTCCGTTCAAAACTTGAGCCGATAAGGTAAATCGCTGGGTACCACTTTAGGGCTCTTTATCTCTGTTAAGGGGCACCTTGGGATTTTTTTTCTATGCAAAGTAGGGTTATTTTGACCGCCCCTGTATGCTCCCGAGAAATTAGGAGGTACTTACTAGACACCCTGTATATTCAATTGTTAACTTTTATGTCTATGCAGAAAACTAAAACATAACCTTAATTATATTTAAACCATATGATTACAAGTAAAAAATTACTTGACAATATTTTGTGAATAAATCGCTTTAAATGTAAAGAACTCTACAAATTTTTCACATTGACCACCCTTATTAGCAATGAAATTAACAATAAACAACAAAGCCGTTATGGGTCTACTTACCTGTTAATATCAATTCGTTCGGAAAGGCTAGACGCCGCGAGACGTCAGGACTTGGACAGTCCATTAACAGAAATATTTTTACTCGTCTGTCTGACACAAATTGTTATAACTGTTTTAGATACGTGCTTAGCCTATTTTAAATAAAACAACATTCTTATCTGCAATCGCTTAACTCATTACTTAACTATGGAATATTCATCCGAGATCTAATGGCCTAATGGTTGGTATACGTTGGCCGCCACTTAATTGCTACGTATAGTCCGTAATCTATTCCGCAGGATAAACGTAGCGGCGATTATCTTAGCATACATACATTAAATACATATAATTATTTAACTGACCTCGGTATATCGAACCTTTAATCTACAGATAAGGGTTTGACGTTTAGGGACTATAATTACTTAATAAAATAGTGGTCCGTTTCCGTTTAACGAAATCGAATTTTCCTTGAAAGGTTGATATTTTTATTAAGGGTTATTTTACACGCGTGAAATTTCTTACGTTTTGAGTTTTGAAAGAAAATTGAAATTTTCAAAAAAGTCTTAAAATATTGTAAAAGTTTTAATTAACTTTCGCCATTTTTCTGTGTAGCATCTTGTCATGTGGCGATGTTAATTTCTATTAATGATAAACCCAAAGAATTGCTGGCTTCTTCAACATTAAGTAACCCAGTGGTCGAAAAAAAAAACAATTATAATTAACCAGTAATTAATTACTGGAACATTATTAATCAGCAAATTGAAATTATCAATTACTTTATCTATTATTAATTTCCAAAATAAAATTATCAATTAATAAAGTAATTTTTTCCTTAAATGACCAATTAATTAAATAATTAGAAATTTCATTCCTAAAGTTATCAATAAGTAAAGTATGCACGAAAATATTGTTTTAATTTTCAAATCAACAAATTGTGATTAAATTATTCAATTCACCACCACATAAACTGATTTAAGATGACTTAATTAATAAGCCCACAAAATTATTTTCTTTATTTTTAATCTAAAGAAATATTCACTTGATTATCACTTATTTGGGAGTTAAAGATCTAACCCTAAATAACTGCTGATAAGAAAACCCAAAAGTGCCAAGCTTTTAGCAAAAAAATTATCAATAAATGGATATTTTATGAGCACAAAAAACTGCTTTTATTTTATCTGTTTAAAATAGTTATCGATTTTCAAGCGCAAAGTATATTAGAAAACTGAATTTTCCATAGGACCTAATTATCCGGCTCGAAGGACCATGAAATGGTTGGTATTTCATTAACTGCAAAGGAACACCTTATTTAATAGATGAATAAGGAAACTTATTACACGAAAATCGACAGTAATTCACAATGGTAGTAAACAATGCACTTACCCACTGCTCCTCTGATTTAGCTTCTGCCGGCCTGCATTCCAGGATTTTCCTCAATGGTTCTAGTTCACAATAGTACACGTAACAAATGATTCTAAGCCATTGCGGCCACAAGATACATATCAAAAAATGCTAAGTAGAGCACCGCTTGTTCCACACATTCACTCGTTCACGGTCTCACACTGTCTCTCTGTTTACAGCTACGCACATTTAGGGGCACAGATACCAATTGTGAATTGTAAAATGAAAATAACTAAATTGTAATTATGGCGTGGAATTGATAGATTATACACTTTAATACCTAACAAAGTAATTGGTAATTTTATTCCTACAATTATCAATTAATGAAGTAATTCATAATTTCATTTTTGAATTTATCAATTGACGAAGTAATTGATATCTTAGGAGTAAAATTACCCATTTTGTTTGATTTCAAGCCAAACTGCTTCGCACTCCCTCCAGGGAATATTGACTCATACAAGGTATACCCAGATACCAAAAGTATGAAGTTCTGTGGGAACCCTTTCCATGTTATCGGGTTCTAGGTGACGTAGTCTGCTGTAGTTTCTACGAACTTTTCGCGCGGTTGCAAGGAGATCTGCTTTCTGAATCGGCTTATACAGATATTTGACTAAGACCCAGTTCCTTGATGTTCTGCAGGAGGTTCTTTGGTATCACCTCAATTGTTGATAAAATTATGGGAATCGTTTGGACGCTGTTCATTGCCCATTGTCTTCGGATTTGCACCTCCAGATTCTAACAAGTCAAGACCCCAAACAAACATAGATTACACATTACAGAAACAAGTCTGAGACAACAATATACAAGAACTCGTAACAAGTTTGGAAAAAACAAACAGTGAATATACAGAGGAAATAACTTGCCTACAATAAACCATGCAAAAAGAAAAAGACGACCTGAAACAAAGAATTACACTGCTACAAGATCAAATGCAAAAGTTAGATAATTTTGAGTCGTAAGAATTAGATGTGAAGGTGCCAGATCCGCCCAACAAAAATGAAAGAGATAGTTTCAGGTTCTCAAAACGCCGAAGAAGACAAAAACAGGTGCAACAGAATGAGGTTCAACCTAGAGCCCACCTTCCCTCAAACAAGCAGAAGATCTCACCAATCGTCCTGCGAGATAAAAATGCATACAATGAACTAAGAACCAAATGCTAACAGGCCAGCATCACGCTTGAATTTGCAAAAGCAAAAATGAACCCAAAAACCCAGCAAGCTGCTTAACAATCAAAAAATACTGGACACAAACAATGTCGAGTTTCATACCTATCTATTAGAAAAAGATAAACCAATTAACATAAGTATATTCGAAACAATATCAGAGGCAGATATCGTCGAAGATCCAAAGAACAAAGACTGCCATCCAACTAAAATTCTTAGATGGCATTACAGGGGTGGAGATCCTATACCTATGGCTCTAGTCGTAGTGCCAACTCAGAAGAAATGTATATTCCTTATCAAATGCGCAATGGGCAATAACATCACAGTAGAACAGCAAAACTGTAGGGCCCGACCACGTTGTGTTAGTTGTGGAGAAAAGCACTCATCTTCATCATGTACACACCCGAAAGAAGTACCATCCTTCATCGTTCAGAGAAGGTCCAAAAGACCACAACCCAAACATCAGACAGCACAAAATATGTCATACGAAGAGACCGTCACCACCACACACCATCGAGTAGCAGAACCACAACAGAAGACCAAGCATCTTTTCAAGAAGCCATAGAAGACTTCTTTAACAGCATGATGTTACAGTTTCAAAGCTTCTTACTGCCACTGATTCAGCGGCTACGAATGCCCATGAACCAGCCCCATTGCCAGAACCACCCAACGAGAAGCATAATCTCAACCCCAAGTCATCCTAGCTAAACACGGAGATACACCAGCATTTGATAGAATATCTTAGGTTTATTGTAATATTTTTATATTGAATTGTAAAGTTGCAACAACAAGTCATATCAGTTCAATGAAAAAGGAGCACATAATTTTGTTGAACTTACTTAAATACCAGTAAAAGTATGATAATTATGTCATCGCTTGTTAATCGCTTCTTGGGGCATCTCGAACATGACCAAACCGATGAAATTTCTGCTCAGTTTTACTCACTTTCTTGAAATAACTGACACCCTTCTTGTTCTTATCCTATTGCCATATCCTAACATCATAAGAGTTTTTATCCTGTGTGCTTCAGTAAGTTTCATTTTCAGTTAAAACTAACTCAAAGTGACAATTTGACAATATTTGACGAAGGAGCAGGTCTTTCAAATGAGTTATGCTGGTAAATTATTGTATTTTATTTTGAGTTTTGACTGTAGATAAATCGAAAACAGTTATACTTAGCTATAGTGCAACTTCTTTCGACGTGTCCTCACGATCTTTTAAAAAAAACAGCGTTTTTTAAATGATGAATGTATTCCAGACTTTACGTCATCAATAGGTTTAAGCACTTGACTATCGCCTCATCGCTGTGTGCTATTTTGTATGTCACTGCTTACTTTTTAGTTATTTAAAATATGTGCCTTCCTCCGACAGAAAAGAAAAAACCCGAGAGTGCACCGGAAGGTTTTACATCATTCATTTCCCACCGGGTGCATAAAAGAGCAATTAAGTTTGACCATTTGCACCACTTATCTTAATGGAGGCCGTTTCAGCGCCCGCTGAAATATTTACATTTTACAACGTCATATAAACACGGTAAACTTTTTAGGAATTTATGCTGTTGCGGGCGTACCGCACCGACCGGCAATTTTTCGCCGGAACGGCGAGTTTAGGGCATTTGAAGCGGTTTAAGAAGAGTTATGGTCCGGGTAAGGCTGGTGAAATATTCGTGTAGTGTATGTCTACAGGGTGCAGTACGATGCTAGAGTAACAAGTGTAAAGTAAATACTTTGGAGGTTCTTACGAAATAATAATATATATGCGCATTTCTGTGGTTGTTTTTTGTTACTTATATAAGGCATTCGATTGTGTTAGTGCCGCAATTCTTCTGGGAAAACTTTATCTTAATGGTTTCCGGGGGAAAAGAGAGCCTTTGCATTTTTCGAAACGTATTTGGCAAGGCGCTGTCTTCTACTAATTAATGTATTTGCTGGGGGTGCCTTAATACTCTGTTTTGGGATTGCTTTTGATGACTTTTTTTGCAGATGGCGCGACTATTTTGTGGCACTGCTCTGACATTGCAGCATTAAGTCATTAACGTGTGATTCTGATCAGCTAATGATAAACTTTGGTGTAATAAATAATAATCAGATTTAAATATCACAAGGAGGGTTTGGTGACTGGAAATAGTGTAGTTATAAGTCACCCAGAGAATGAAGTTTTTGGATTAGTCATTGACAAAGAACTTAGATCTAAATCCAATGTAATTTCTTTACAAAAAATATATATTTTTGGATTGCTTTGCGGTGAGATGTAGTTAACGAGCTGGACCCTGTTGACTGTGTACTTCACGTCACGTCTTAATTGAGCTTAAACTGCTTTGTGAGCTCGCATTTTGTCTTAAAAAATTAGGACATTCTTGCGACACAAACCAAGTCTTTTCAATCAGTAACCGTACTATATTTTATTAAAATATCACAGTAGATTGAAAAGCTTTTGAATTGTGGACACTCCGCCGACTACTGCGAGGAGCTGCCGTAGAAAGACAACTAATGGACACTGTAAAACAACGAAGAGTGTCATATTTAATACATATACTAAGAGGACCTCGCTACTCCATACCAAGGCTAATACTACAGGGAAAAATTGCAGGCAGACGGGGGCCAGGTTGAAAACAACACTCTTGGCTCCGCAATATAAGAAACTGGTGTGGTATATCAGACGCCGCAACCATATTTAGACAAGCTGGGAAGGGCACTCTAGTTATAATGTGATCATGAAATAGACAAATGATCGCCGACGTGTGGCATAGCACGTGGCACCCGAAGAAGAAGGAAATCACAGTAGATTACTGTGTATTTTAGGGCCCTTCGGCATATATTTAACAATAGCTCGTGCTTGGTCCCTAGAAACAGTGGTCATGAGTTTTCCAGCTCAAGATTGTATATGGAGGCGGAAAAGCCCTTTTCTTTCTTCTTTTTCTTTCAGCATCTTTTTGCCATCCATTCTTGGATGTAGGCCTCCTCTCGTCTTTTTCACTCCATTCTGTCTGCTATCTGGTACCAGACCTGTTGTTGTACGTCATCGATCCATCTCTTCGGCGGTCGTCCCACACTTCTCTTGTGTTGTCTCGATCTCCATTGTAGTATGCGTTTCGTCTATCTCTTATCCACTTTCTGTATAGCAAGGTTTTGTAAAGTTGCCACACGTTTTATTACATCCTCTGCCTTGGTTTGTAGACGTATTTCCTCATTTCGTATGTGGTCCCTAAGAGTTACTCCCAGCATAATTCGTTCTATTGTTTGTTGGGTAGTTCGAAGCTTATTAGCTGTTTTCTGTTAATGTTGCTATTTCTGGCCCATAACGTCATTACAGGAAGAATGCATGTGTTAAAAACTTTGATCTTAAGGTTGATCGGGACTCTTTAGGACGTAGCTCAGTCCGGTTGCATGGATGCAATTGTGTTCCTTTCTTGGAAATTTGACTCCACCATGTTTTAGTTCTACAAAACTTAATAAAACAGAAAATAATTAATGAATTGAAAACTGATTTACTGATATTTGTAGGTTTTAAAAATACATTTTGTTATCGTCAGATTTACCTGCTGTCAGACTACTACGACTTCCCCTATTCGTATCGCAAAGATATGTTTCCATTTACAACAGCTTCTCCTATTTAATTAATTACGAATTCTCGGCAACAAGCGCGTTTAGAGCTAAACACCATAATTTCTAGTTTTAGCAATATAATCCAGCCCTTGTAAACAGTTAATTGCATAAAATTGCTGGGTAGTTTTGTGCACGTCGACGTTTGCGACTGCTGGGAGCTTAAAATTTATAACCTATAATCCGAATAGTTGCCGAACTTGTTACGTCAGGGAAATATTGCAAAAGGCTGGTGTAAACTCGTAAATTTTATACGTTTTTTTTTTGTGAAAACTTGGAGAAAAATTGAATCCAGAAATTGTGACAATTATTTTAGCAAGACCAGCTTATTAGTTTAAGTGCGTAACAAATTGGAAGTTCGATAAAATAGGAATGTATTTTCTACGTATTTTTAGCTGTTGAATTCAAATTTACAAGCTGCTTTATCGAGCAGATGACAGAGAAATTTGTTATTAACAATTTAATTGTTTAAACAGTTATAATTAATAAACCATGATATAATCGATTTGTTTTTTCTTAGTAACACAGAACGTCATTATAGATTCCAAAATAATATAAATGGGTGGACCTCTTATTTTGTATATAAGTAGAAGAAACATAAACCAGGTATTTTTTTTATAAATATTTGGTCGACACACCCCATATCTGAAGACTACAATAAGGTCATAAAATTCCGAACAACCAGCGTCATCGATGGTGAGGGTGCTTCCTGAATCATACTAATAAAATTTTTATGCTGTTTTTAGAACAAAATAAATATATTACAATAGAGAATTAGTTCAAGCCACTGGCATAAAAAGCGACCTCGCGGTGCGGGGGAGGGGAGAAGCCATTCCAGGGACATCCTCAATTTTAGATTGGTAATATAGGCCCCAAAACCTTCCAATGTCGATGTTTAAAGAACTTGAGACGTAAATTTTTTAGTTTGATATATTTTATACTGCATATTGAGTTTCTATACGTTCCAAGAACCCCGCAATATAAATTTTACGCAAAATCGAAAAACGTAAAGTTTTCACTCCCTCATATTGTATCTTGTCAACCTAATATTGTTAAAAATTAACTTCATATTCGTAATACACGACCCCGAAAATACCCTAATACCAAATCTGATAAAATGCAAATAAGGTAAAATTTTCAATTTACTATATTGGATCCGCCATATTGAATTTCAAAAAAATTATTTTAGCGTCTTAATGTAATCTAAATCTAAACCCTTCCAGGCCTCCTAGTAGATCAAATCCAGAAATTCAAAATTTCTAGACCTTTATATTGCCTCTGACATATTAGATTTTCTTAAAATAATTTTATTTTCGCTATTTACATCCTCAAAAACGATTCCGTCCCACATTTGAACAAAATCGAAAAATGTAAAATTTTTAGTCTGCGATATTGAATCCTAAAAAAATACCATTAAATTCGTAACTTACACCCTCAAGAATCCCCTATATCGGTTTTGGAGAAAATCGAAAAATGAAAAATTTTTAGCATGCCATATTGAATCAGCCAGATTGAGTAACAAAAATCCCCCAATACTGATTTTAGACAAAATAGAGAGATGTAGAACCTTTAATCCGCCATCTTAGATCCGCCATATTTATTTTTTCTTTAAATAATGTCAGATCCGTAATGTGCGACCCCAAAAACTCCCCCATATCAATTTTGAAAAAAAAAATCGGACAAAATTTATTTTTTATCTCCCGTATTGGATACGCCATCTTGAATTTTTTAAAAAATAATTTCAAATTCGTTATGGACGACCCCGAAAACTCCCCTATACCAATGTTGGAGAAAATCGAACAAAATTGATGTTTTCGTCCGTCATATTGGAGACGCCATATTGAATTTTTTAAAAATGATATTAGATTCGTCATGTGCGACCCGAAAACTCCCCCATACCAATTTGGAAAAAATCAGACAAAATTGATTTTTTGTTCACCATATTGGATCCGCCATATTGAATTTTCTTTCTCTTCTGGATTCGTTATGTGCAACCCGGAAAAGTCCCCCACACCAATTGTGGAGAAAATCGGACAAAATTAAATTTTCTTTTCAGCCATATTGAATTTTTTAAAAATAATTTTAGATTCGTTGGGTATAATCCCAAAAATTTCTCCATATCAATTTTGGAGAAAATCCGACAAAATAATTTTTTTGACCGCCATATTATCAGCGCCATCTTGGATTTTACTGTATCAATTTCGTCCAAAAAAATTTCATTCAAATCGGTGCCGCCGTTCCGGAGTAATCGGTGTACATACATAAAAAAAAAACAAACATGCATATTCGACGAATTGAGAACCTCTTTCTTTTAGAAGTCGCTTAAAAAGGCCAAAAAACCCTCAAAATCAGCCTTTTTGCATATCAATTATTTATTGCAAAATTAACTTTTTTTTTGCTTTTTTGCTTTTAAAGAGAAGCCTTCGTCATTCGGAACAAAGTGATGTTTTATAATTGTCAAACGGATAATTTGTTGCTGAGATATTGATATTTGTTTGCCCCAAGACGCAAAATATTGAGTCCTATAACTTTTTTTTGGATAAACATTTTGAACTTCACAAAGGCTTAATTCCTTCGTGAAGGCTTAAGTTTTTATATCTTGGGGCAAATGAAGAAATTAATTTTCAACTCCTTAAATACCCCTTTAAAAAAGGGGGTGTTTTTTTTTCGTAAAAAATAGAGCTTGAGCCTCCTCCTTACATGTTGGACATTTCTAATTTGAAAATTCGAATAACTGACCTCAAGATGACGAATAACAAAATATTTTTTTCGACCAATAGGGAGTTAGGATTTTTATTTATAAGAATTAAGAAACAAATCCAACGGCATTTGATATTTACAGAGTTATATTTTCAAAATCCATGATCAGATTTTACAAAGTATGCTTAGAGAACAGATGTACATGGAGACATGCTCTTAGATAAAAATAATCTTAATTATTAATTACTTTATTCAAAAAAATCGTATTTTCAACAAGGTCGATGTACAACTGATTTTCGCACATTGTAAGTAAAATATTTACAGCCGGATTCACTAACATGATTAAAATTTTAAATCGTCCTAAAATTTATTTTCGGGATATAGCTCTTTTTCTTCCATATTTCAAGGCTTTATTGCAACGTTCTTATCCTTAATATAATTTATTTGTTGACGTATATAATATAAATTATGACAATATCATAAGCAAAACAAAACTGGCCGACTATCAGATTTAAATTTCATGGCAACTAGATCGGGCTTAGCTCTTAAATCTTTTTAGTGAATCTGGCTGTTAATTTGTAACCGGTTGAGTGGTACGGTGTTATTCACTGGCAGTCTCGCATAATGTTTGGAATTATACAATTTTTGATATATATATATATATATATATATATATATATATATATATATATATATATATATAATCAGTTTTTTGAGTCGCTCAATCGATTTCCCTGGTTATTTTATTGATATGACATCTCCAAAAGCTAAGAAATAGGTGTTGGGGGTGAAATTATCATTTATTTCAATTTTTACCAACCTTTCCCAAATCTCTTACACGACGGTTTTTTTTTTACCTCTAATTCGATGTCAAGTTTTAATTTTTTTTCTTTTGCCACCTCCGAAAGGTAAAAAAGGGTGGTTGGGGTGAAATATTCAGTTTTTTTGATTTTTTTTTACCAACTTTCTTAAAATTTTATTTATAAGGATTTTTTTACATATTCAGAAATTTGTAGTGGGAAGAGAAAGATATAAATATGAAAAGAAAATAACTAGTACATCTTAAAGTTCGCAGACAATATATTTCTAATTGCAAACAATCCTACTGAACGGAAGGAAATATTTGAAAGGTCTCGAGAAGGACCAGAAGATGTAGATTTTGTAGTAAATATAAATAAAAAAATATATAAACGACTCTTTGATTCAAAACATTTAAATATTCCTATTTGAAAAGATATAGTTTCTAACTGGCAGTTTTTTTACGATTTATGGACTGTGGATATGAAAACGACCCTGCATCATGGCTCTGGTTGAATTGTTATACGTTACGCTTAGTATAAACGGTGAGTAAATGGATTTTATTACTAGATTTATCGTCCGAAACAAAAACAAAAACAAGTTTTTAAATACTCCAAATTTATAAACCAAACGGATGCCACAGTTATTCAATAAACTGCCCAAAAAATTAATTTAATTGTTTATGCACAGAGGAAATGACAAAACCAATTTCAGTTTACAAACACAACGAATAAAATGTAATTTATTCGCCACTACAAAAACCATTAATCCCTTTAAATGTTTATTTAATGTTAAATATTGCGATAGACCGATTGGTCGTTGTTTAATTTTATATGAAATTAGTTCCACAAAAATGTGTTGACAAAATTTAAGTACCTAAAAAGATGAAGTAAAAAAGTCTTATGTTTTTGGAGATGCCAGTTTTCGGTCTCAATATAAGGTCCAGGCGCCATTGTTATTGATAAAATGACTCATATCGTCGAGGAATTCTATCTGTTAAAAATGCCATTTTCCGTAAAGTCTACCTCATCAGTCCAAATTATGTTGTCCAAAAATCGATGGCCTTCTTGCATCAACGTTAATATAAATTCGCAAAATTGCATTCTTTTCGGCAGATCAGTATCTCTTAGATATTGAACTAAAGATATTAAATAAGGGTGGATGTTGTGTATTGAGCTCTTCAAGATTCCTGTTTATAAAGCCACTTGTCTCAAGATGTGCTAACGTATAACTAACATCCAAAAATCGGATACTATTGTTAGTTTCTTCCTCAATTAAGTTAAAGAGTTCAAGAGCTATCTCAATTCTACCCGCAGGTACAGCAAGCAATAAGTCATCTACATATCGCTTGACCAATGGAATGGGAAAAGGCATGTATTTGAGACAATCCTTAACTAGATACTTCAGCACATATTTGATCAAAATGAGAGACATTTTAGAACGTACGAATGAAAACACTCTAAAAACTAAATGATGTAGAAAACCATACTGTTCTAATAGATTCATCAATTACCATTCGTACCATCCTATGAGATTGAAAATCAATCTCATCTTAGGCATGAAAAACAGCGCTGTCAAACTGACACACCCGAATCTTAGAGCAGAGACATTGCGCCAACTTAGTGATATATTATTGGAGAATTCTTACCCTGACAACATTATTAAAAAATTTCTTTATAATACTAAATACAATATTCCTGAAAACATCTTTGAAATACCTTCTCAGCCGCCTCTGTTGCATACCCAGTCTTTAAGCCCAGTTAACACTCTATCAAATGTAACAGTACAAATTCAGTTTTTCCACACACTATCGCATATAGAAAATCTTATTGACAGATTGATGAATATTTTTAAAAATATAACTATTAAAATAGCTAGAAAACAATTAATTCTTCTCTTTAAAATTTATTCAAAAACCAAAACGCCGTTACAGCTGAATGAGACGTCCTGCTTAGTTTATAAGGTTCCCTGTTCCAACTGTCAATTAGTTTATATAAGCCAGACGTCCCGAGGTCTCAAAGGCAGACTCACTCCCCATCGTAGTGATAGTAATAGAAGTTTGCCCTCTTGTGCTCTGACTGAACATATTTTTCATCAGGATCACAATATTGACTGGGATGACACTGAGATTCTAGAAACAGTTCCTGCTTATCACAAAAGGCTCTTCTTTGAAATGGTGCACATAACCCAGATAGTAACATCGTGAATAAAAAAAAGTGACACCGAGAGTCTGAGTGCTATTTACAGCTATATTTTAAAGTTGGAAAAGGTATTTGAGCCTCCTGAACAGTCCATCTTCAGATAAATAGTTTTTTTTCTCATTAAATTCTCTTATATGATGTAAAAAATATCAAACAAGTAATTTTTAAAATTTATATTCTATTTATGATAAAACTCATTCTTGACTACGCCAGTGTTTACGGATCCGTATTTTTTCCCACTACTTATACCACCCACGACCCTTCTCGGTTGACACATGACATGTGTCCCTACAAAATGTCGGAATAGTCAAGAAGGATATTTGGCTATTTTCGAGTTTTCTAGAATTTTTACAATTCTATCAAAATGTGACTATAAATATAATTAAAAAGTGCTAATGTTGGCTTTTTCCCCTGTTTTTC